>CP140198.1:160000-1633310 GCA_037349495.1 Lotmaria passim
AGTGCAGAAGCTTGATGGCGCAGCTAAGAAAGAAAAGCAGTTTTTTTTTCTTGTCATGAAGAGAACTTGCGTTAGCTATTTGCATCCTTTACTAACGTAAAGCGTCCTCAAAGCACTCACTTGGATCTTGGTGCAGTTCGTTCCACACAGTCCGGCTGCCACCCGCCGCTCTCCCGCGTTCACTTGACCGCGCTGCGTTGTTGTCGAAAACGCGCCAGAACTTCAGCGTGTCGTCGCCCTGCGCAGCGCAGACGGACTCCTTGTCTGGTGCCAGGGTGAGGCAGCTAAGCGCGGCGTCGCAATGCAACGCGGTGAAGGTGCTGAGGAGGTGAAAGGTGGAGGTCTTGCGCAGCTGCAGCTGGCCCTTGAGTTTGTGCGCCGTCACCACCTCTCCGCTTGTGCCGTGGCAGGCGAGTCCGGAGATGGGGAACTGCGTGTTGACGGCGCGGGTGATGTACTGGGCTAAGTGTTCCAGTGTGCTGCCCATCCCAGCCCCCTCTTCGTCCGCGTTGTGATCCATCTCAATCGTCCGTTTCGGGGCGTGGGTATCCATGAGGCACAGCACGCCGTCCTCGCCACCGGTGAAGAGGCGGCTGCGCTTCTGCGGGTCCCAGCGGACGACGTTGACGCTGCCCTGGTGCACGCCGTCGAAGGCGTAACGGGGGGTGGCGGCGCGGCGGGCGTCCCACACACGCACTGAGCCGTCGCGGCCGCCGGTGGCGAGGTAGAAAGGCTCCGCCGCGCAGTAGTGCAGGCTGGCGATGCCTTCGCTGTGGCCCTCGTAGGTGGCGATGAGGGCATCCTTCGCACGGAGGTCGTAGGCGCAGGTCGTGCCGTGCAGACCGTCCGAGGCGACGGCCATGACGGGGCCTTTCACCGACAGCCCTGTCACCTGCAGGCCGACAGGCAGACGCACCGTGCGCAGAAAGTCGGAGGTGCGACAGTCGTAGATGGCCGTAGTGCCTTCCTGCACGCTGAGGGCAACGCAACTGCACTTGTGCAGCCACTGCACACAGCGGATGCGGGCCGCGCTGTCGAGGTCCACTAGCTTCGCCGCCTGTCCGCTATCCCCGCTCCAGGAGTAGAGAGACTGGCCCATACCGATCGCGATGGTGTTGTTGGCACCCCAGTCCAGCAGCTGCGTCGCGTCCGTCGGGAACTGTGGCGCGTCCAGAACGCGCTCCGGCGTCGTGTCGAAGACGCGCGGCCCGCCAACTCCACGGCTGCCGCTGCCGCCGGTGTAAAAGGTGCGGGAGTGCACGCGGGGCAGGGCGGGTGCGGGTCGTGTGCCTTTCGTCGTGTACGCCACCACGCGCACCTGCGGGCCGTCGACGGGGCTGCCTGCGCCGAAGGGACACGGCGTGGCCTCAGACGATGCCGTGTCCGCGAAGCGCAGCACTTCGCCGCCGAGGCCACGACGCGCAGCAGCTGCCCCGGCAGCGGCTTCGGCATGTGGCCGCCGCCCACCGCTGCGTTCCTCACTTCCCGTCTCACTCACACGCCGGCCGTCGTCGACGTCGCCGATGGGCGCGGCTACGGCACTGGCGTGCGGCCCGTTGGTCGTGGTCGTGGACCGCCCATAGCCAAAGGTGCCCCCTCCGCGGCTGTCGCTGGTGCTGCCCGAGGCAGACGGGGAGCTAGGCCGGTGGCCGATGAGGTGGCTGGCCAGGACGTCGTTGTAGAGGGAAGTCATGTACGACGAGTCGTCCGACACCATCGACTCGGAGAAGCTGGTCAGAGCACTCGACGCCGGGGTCGGCGGCACTGTGCTGGTTGCCACTACGGAGGCCCCGCCGACACCAGCTGAAACCGTGGCCGCTGCTGCGGTGGCGTGTACCGACGAGGGGTGAGGGCCGGCGGCGCTGCCCGGCGTGGTGGCGTGACCGGCCGCCCCACTTATCGCAGCGCCGCCGCCAGCCAGAGCACTCGCGTTGCCTCGGCCCGCGTACAGCCCGGTGAAATTCCGCGGCGACGCCAGCGACGGCGGCGCGCCGCACACCGACGATGAAATTAAATTGAAAGACGAGACTGCCATGTCGATGCCCACCCGCTGCGGGATGTGGCGGGAGAGGCGCTGCGGGACGCTGCTGCGGCCCTCCTCCTCTTCCAAGCCCTCATCACTCGCGTGAAAGTCGTTGCTATGGCGGTGCTGGTTGAGGGGCTCAGCGGAAACAGCGACGCCGGACAGCCGCGATCGCAGTTCTACGCAGCCGCTGCGCCGTGCACACCGGCTCTCAGACTTGAAGAGTTTGGTGTTGTGCTGCAGCAGCGAGGGGCGTCCGGTGCTCTCCGGCGACTCCGAGTTGCGCTCCAATGTCCACTGCTGCATCGACTGAATGAAAGAGGAAGAGAAAAAAAAAAGTTGATGGACGAGATCACGGTACACACGAGGTGACACGCGATGCAGCTTACCCCAGCTGGACAAATCTAACGTCTTCAAACTACTCTACCAACGGAAATAGCAATAATAATAATAATTAAGAAAGAAAAAAAAAGTGAATGTACAAGTGCGTTGAAAACAAAACAAACAAACAACAAAAAAAAAAAGGATCTAGGAAAAGAGGAGTGATATATGACTAAAATAATAATAGCAATGAAAGAACAAAGAGAAGTCAAGAAGACACGCAATGAATGCGTTGCGCAGCACCACGTGTGACAGGGAACGTGGATTACAAAAAAAAAAAAAGAGAGGAACAATAAATGAAGCTTTGAGAAAAGCGAGTAGGCTGCAAGCTGCACAGAAATGACAACTGAAAGTAATAGTAACAATAAAACAGAGACAAATTGCTGCTGCTGTTTTCGTCGTCGAGCTAGCAAGGTGCGACGCCTAAAACTAAAGTCATGTAAAAAAAAAAAAAAGAGAGAGGGATGAGGATGTGTCGCGGAGGCACGGCGCTACTCTTCTTTTTGTGTATTGATTTTCTAAAAGGTCTGAAAGCCGCCTCGTTACTGTAAAAAAAAAAAACGAAAAAAAAAAAGGGGAAAAACGGAAAGCGTGTGTATAGCGGCAAAACGAAGGCAGAAAGGAGAGAAGCAAGGGAAGGCGGAGTGGGTGGCAGAACAGAGTGCATCCACATAGAAACAGCAGTGCTTGTAGAAAAGCAACAATAACGACTTCCACTTAACCAGCATCTTTGCATTGCGTTCTTTCGCGTCGAAACGGTGAGTCCTCAGCTCGATCGGACGAAAGTAATTTCTTTTTCTGATTTCAGCAAAGCAGAGACGCTTTGCGTCGTTCGTCTGTGGTATCCTCCTCTCCAGAATCTATGCTCGACGCTGCGAACCAAGAACAAAACTGTAAAACGCGCCTCTTTCTTCACTCCTGTACAGACACGCTTCCATCAAACATAAAAGGCGTACATCCGTGCTTTAATGCCCGGCGCGCTAGCTTGGCTTTTGATAGAAACGAGTACGCATGACAGCTTTTCATCTCTTCTTCACATAACGTGCTGCGGACGCTCCACTGGGTTGTACATATCAGCGGGCTGCACGGAGGAAAAGTACAAGCCGAGATGGCGCACCACGTCGTAGGCCAGCGTACCTTCACCGAGAGACTGGCGCAGAAATGGGTAGACGGACCAGTAGTAGTCCGGAGGAATGAAGAAGCGCAAGCGGTGGAGCAGCAGCACAGCTGTCACGTCGCCCATCAGCATGGCCACCATGCCAGGCTTGACAGACTGCGTGATAATGTTCTTCGCCGGCCGCACCGGGCGGGCATCACGAAAGGCGAAGAAGTGCACAAACTGCTCGAACTGTGTGCGTCGCTTTTTCCAGTGCTTCGACAGGTCGGTGATCACGCGTGTTTTGTTGTCGCGGATGGCGTCGAACTTCAACATCGCGTTCATTGCGGCCCACTCCGCGTGCGCCGTAACGCAAGGCAGGGGCAGGTGGTAGCCCTCGCCGCACAGGTACTCTTCGACGAGGTGCACCACACGGGGACTACGCTCCGCCAACAAGCGCAGGCGCAGGGAACTCTGCTTCGCCTCAAACACCAGCGCAAGCCGCAGCAGCGACTCCACCACAAGTGCGGGCTGCATTAGCGCCGCCCCGAGCTTCGTTGACATGGCAAACTTCGAGGCCCGCTGGATGACACGCTGTATGGCGGGGCACGGCAGCGGGCCGCCCTCGGCGCACACGGCACAGCGATACAGGCGGGCGTGTGCGATGTCGTCCTCCGCGTCGTTTTCCTCCGCACCCACTGTGGCTGCGGCCGGCCCTGCCGCATACGCACGTGCGGACGATGACGACGTCAGGAGAGGGCTGACGTAGCTGCGGTGCTCGACGAGCCGCGTGGCGGCGTCAACGTTGACGTATTCCAGCGCATGCGGCAGTTCCAGCAGGCGGGCAAAGCTCTCGGGAATCTTCAGGAATGGTGGGTGGTCGACGATGGGGCCGCGTGTGACGCACTCCATTGCGGCGGGACGCAGCGACAACAGCTGCTGCTTTGTGTAGCGAATGTGGCCTTTCTGCTTTAATGCAATTGGAACTCCTGAATGCGGAACAACGGACCCGTTGGAAGACGAGGTTACTGGGAGGGCAGGTACATGCGATGCGGCAACCAACGTCAGCACCGGCGTCTGTGAGGCAGACGCCGGTGCTGACAACGCGACCTCCGTCGCCTTCAACGGTGGCTGTAGAGCGGACGCCGCGGAGATGTTCTTCAGGCCCCGCAGGCGCTCTGCCGCGGTGAGCTGTACGCCGTTGGTTGACGAAGTCGTTTTGCTGTCGCTGCTGGTGGCTGCGGTCGTCTTTGACGGTGGCGTCGCAGGTGAGGTGGGCCGACGTCGGCTGAGCGTCTCCGCGACGGCCGAGGACGGCACGTACGCACTTGCACTGGGATTCATAGCGTCAGATTATATTGTAGGGACGACTGTTAAAAAAAAAAAAAAAGAGCAGCCAGGATCTGTGAGGCAGAAAATGTACCAAACAAGCACAAAAAGGAACTATAATATCTCCAGTAAGGATGGAAAAAAGAGCGGAGTATATTTTTGTATTTGTGTATGAAAAAAAAAACAGCCAAAATAAATACACACATAATAATAATAAAACAACGTGCACAGCATGAAGGGAGAAAAAGAGCGTACAAGTGAAAAAAAAAAAAGCGAACGTTGAAAAAAAGGCTCCAGGTGCGCACAAGCAGACACACAAGGGCGACTTATGGCTAATAAACCCCACAGTACCTTTGATGCAAGTAGCATTTCTTTATTATAAAAAAAAAAGAAACTTGGCATACTCTTCAGAAGTTGACTATGTGTTGCCTTCGCTGCTTAGAACCTCATCTTGCGTTATAAGGAGAATTGACAGATCGGAAAACTCAAAAAAAAAAAAATTGTAGTGTACATGGATACAGGCTGGAAACGCACCTACGGAAAGCAGAAAGCGGAGGGGAAAGAAAAAGAAAAAGAAAAAAGCGATACGTTTTTAATTGTCACCGTCGCGGAGGTGCGCGTGCAGCGGGTTGACGGTGTCCGGTAAAAATACACGCTTCTTCACCCACGGGGGCCGGAAGGTGTACAGCACATATCCATCGTCCGTCAGCACATCCCATCCCTCCGGCACCTTTGTCAGGTGAAACTCACGAATCGCGGCGTTGTGCAGCAGACACGCGTTCATGTACTGCAGCAGCGCCGTTACCTGCGATTTCTCTAGCTTCTCCAGCGAGAAGTACACGGCGATGAGGTCTTCGGCGGTTGAGACCACCATCGGCGACGCCTCCCGCCAGTCCGGTACGATGGAGCGGTAGAGGATCTTCACGCAGTCGCCTAGCATAAAACGCGTCGGCACGTCCAGCCCGCTGTTACCAGAGGGCACGAACGGTTTGCCAAGGCGTTTGCTCTCGCTGAAGAAGCGCTCTTGCCGGAGTGCCTCTGCGGCGCTGTCGTACAAGTCGTGCTGCACCGGTTTTCTCTCCATGTCACTCTTCTGTTCTGACGCTTGCTTTTTCGTCTTCTTCACCTTTTTGCGTGACTGCGTCCGCGGCTTCTGGGTGGCGGTGTGGTGGGGAGTGGGAGAAGCCGATGATGAAACTGGGCGCTGCGCAGGAGACGGCGACGGCGTTGCATTGACATCGTCGTTCGACGCAGTCGACGTGCTCGTATTGCCGTAGCTCACTGCACGCGCGGCGTAAATCGCGTCCAGCGCGACGCTTGTTCGCGGGCCCTGCCGAAGTCCACCGCAGGCGTTCGTGTTGCCGGCCACTGCGGCGGTGCTGTGGCGCTGCTGGGATCGCAGGCTCGATCGCGACAGCCGTTGCTGCTGTCGTTGTTGATGGTGCTGTGGATGATCGGGTGGGTGCCGCCGTGAGAAGGAGTCGTCAAGAAGGGTTGCATTGGTCAAGGACTGTGTATTCTGGTCTACGGATGTGGCCGAGTTGGTGGTGAGGACGAGGCCGTCGTGGGCGGTGACGAAGCCGTGTGCCTGCGTTGCGGCGATGAACTGCTGCTCCGTCCTGCGCCGCCTCTCCTGTAAAAGGGCATTGTAGCGGGCGATGAGGTCGTTCGGAACGTAGTCGCTGTCGTAGTAGTCCTCCATCTCCGCATAGCCCGGAGCATCGCGAAGGCTGTGCATAGGTGTCTGATTCACACTTGAAGTGGAGGAGTTTCTCTTTGTTATTATCTGCTATGGTGCGGTGCAAATAAAGAAAAGAAAAAAAAGAGGGAGCGGGAGTGAAAGAGGAATGACGCTCATGTCGTGTCGGCATGCGCGCCCAGACGACACCACTGAGCGATTACGTACAAACGACTTAAAGTTAGCCAACAAGCATACACAGGCGACATTCTACGAGTGGAAAGAAAGGAAAAAAAAAAAAAGAGAGGGGGAGGGGGGGGGGGTGCTGGCAGCTAATCCTCTTTTTAGTATTTTCGCTGATTGCAAAGGCAAGCAGAAGGACTTCGAACGTGGCGTGTTGATGGAAACCAAAACAAAACAGAGCATACAAAAAAAAAAAAAAAGACAGCATTGAATCGATTATTGAAAAGAGGAAAAAGAAAAACAACAACTAATTAAAAAAAAAAAACACACACACAACGAAGTGTGCACATGATGAGCAAATATGGCAAGCAATTGCTGAAGACTTCACGATCGAAATGTACAAAAAGTAAAAAAGGAAAAGTAAGAGAAGTAGAGTGCGAAGAAATAAGAAAGTTAGGAAAAAAAAAAAGGAAAAAGAAAGCAGGCTTCGTTGCTTCAGTCTTCATCACAGCACGACAGAAAACAAAAAAAAGCACTGCACCACCACGTCACCACTAAGAGACGAAATAACTTAAAAAAAAAAAAAGCTCCCTTTTGGAGAACAAACAGCAGAATGTAACTATCAACGAGCTTGGATTCCTTTTTTTTTTGTTTTGTTGTTGTTGGTTGGTTTGTATTCGCACCTGTCTCTACTAATGCGACGCAGCGACCTCCATGGAGGCTTCTGCGCATTCGATCGCCTGACCACGCTCCGCGGAGAACGCTTTTGCAAAGCGCACGAACCACATAATCGCCTGCGAGAAAGCCTCCATTTCGCGACTCTCGATGTCGTTGTGCCCACATCCCGGAATCCACTTAAAGAAGGTGCCGATTTCCACCGCAGCCGTGTCAAAGCCCACCTGACGCGCCGCTGTCGTGCGTATTTCCTCAGGTATGGCGGCGAAGGCGCGGAGAAAAAGGTCGTAGGCATTGCCGGGCTCTCTCGCAGCTGATGGGCAACTCGACTCCTTGGGGCTCGTGCGTGACTCGGACAGGGAGGCGTTGCTGTTCGCGCTCAGTGACGCCTTCCATGCACTGGACAGCGCCTGCCCCTCCCCTCGCTCGGTGCGGCGTCGTCGCAGTCGCTTCAGCTCCTTCGTGCGGTGCTGCGTAATGCGTTTGAGGAGATCGACGGAGCAGCGGAACGGCACGACGACGTCGTCCTTGCCGTGCACGATCAGCACCGGACACGCCGTCACCGCCTCCACGCGGTGGTAGTTAGGGAAGAGATCGACGCAGCAGCAAAAGAAAGGCAGACAGGATGTGCTGACGACACGCAGGCAGGAGGTGAAGGTGGAGATGAGAATGAGTCCCGCAATCTCCGTATGGTGCTTCTCGGCCAGGTAGCATGCCGGCCCTCCGCCAACGGAACGGCCCACGATGAGAATTCGATGGGCGGGGTAGCCAAGCCTACGCACGTGAGCGTACATGTCGTCTGCATCGCTGTACACCGTCTCCTCCGTCACCTCCTGCCGTAGGTCCGCGTTGCCAGAGAAGCCGTAGCCGCAGTAGTCGTACATAACGACGGCCACACCAAAGGAGGCAGCGAGCCACGCAGCGTAATGAAAACACCCGCCTAAATCCTCCGCGTTGCCGTGGTGAAACAAGATAACGGTGGAGGTGCGGGTGACCTCGTCCAGCCGATCCTGCGTTACCAGGCCGCCACCAGGAGCCATATGACAGTACGCAATCCGCTGGCCGTTCTTCTTGCGCACGAAATCCATGTAGCGCTTGCACTGCAGCAGCTGCACCGCCTGCAGCGAGTTCGCGTTGTCAGGCGGCGAGAAAACGATACTATTGACAAACGACTGTAACGCCATCGCGAATTCGCTAGAGAAGCAATAACACTAATGAGAATAGTCAAGACAAATGACGTTTCTTGCGCAATTTGCAGCGATGGATGCAAACACCGCCGGGCTGCGAATGAGAAAAAAAAAAAAAACAGGAAATAAGGAAACGGATTCGCAAAGATGGGGTATGAAAAAGCAAAGAGAGGAAATACGATGAACAGGAGAAAAAAAAAACGCTGTTATGTACTACTGCTGATCATGCTTTTTTTTTTTTTCTTTTCTTCCTTTGTTTATCAAATCCTACTCTACAGCTGGACGTCCTCATGTTGCCGTTTCACCAAGTCGCTTACTCGCTACTCTCTTTTTCCCAGTCTGCCTAATTTATCAGTTGCGTCCAAACATACGACTACTGCTTAAAAAAAAAAAAAAAGAGGAAAAAGCAGCTGATCTTTCGTTCGGAGTCTCCTACGTTCGACTTGTTTTCGGTCTCGTTACCGAGCGCCCTCGAACCTCAAGTATCGATCTATATTTCTTGAAACTACCGGAAAAGGGTTTCTAGAATTCTATGACAGTGGACGCAAACGTTAGATATGGAAGCGTTACGCATCTATGCTGGAGTCACGCCTCATGTGTTTTCCCATAAAAAGGCACTGGTGTGACAGACTTTAAATCTCAACTCAGAAAGAAGGAAGGGTGGGGTGGGGTGGGGGGAACAGCTGCTGAAACTGTGAGAAACAAAACCAGGGCTAAAACAGCAACAACAACACCAAAACAGAGCGCTTCTCTGAATCTCTCCTCTCACACACACAGTGTTTACCTCTCCAGAGCTCATGACACCTTGCACAGATAAGGCCGGACAAGCTCGTCTTGCTGCACCTCCATCTTCAGCTGCTTCATCGCCGCATCGCGAGCCTCGCCTGGCGCCTGCTGCTCCAGCTCACGCAGCCGCTTCGCGTACGCCGACACGGCACGCACGACGGTCGCATCTGGAGCCTTGCTGCTGCTGCTGCTGTCGCCGGAGGTGTAGCCTTCCTTCTCAAACGTCTCCCACTCCGCCGCCTTTGCCTTGGCGCACTCAATCACGCTCTCGGGGAGGTTCGCCAGGGTGGCCACGTAGAGGCCGTAGCTCCGTCCACACGGGCCGGGCTGCAGACTGTAGGAGAAGCGCAGCGTGCCGGCCGCCTCGTCGACGTCGGCGCCGAAGTGCATATTTTGTATCGCCGCACACTGCAGCGGCAGCTGCGTGAGCTCGTGGAAGTGGGTGGAAAACAAGAGGGTGGTTCGCACCCGCACCGCGATGTCCTGCGCGATGGCCCAGGCTAGGCCGAAGCCGTCGTAGGTGGACGTGCCACGGCCCAGCTCGTCGACGATGGCCAGCGTGTCCTGCGTGGCGCCGGAGAGAATCGCGGCGGACTCCAGCATCTCCACCATGAAGGTCGAGACGCCCTGGGCGAGGTGGTCGGTGGCACCAACGCGGCACATGACGGCGTCGCGCACACGCACCTCTGCCGCGTCTGCCGGCACGAAGCAGCCGGCCTGCGCCAGGACCACCGCTACCCCGACACTGCGCATAAAAGTCGACTTGCCGCCCATGTTGGGGCCGGTAATCAGCATCCCGTTCGTCTGCTCCGTCAAGTGAAGAGAGTTGGCCTTGAAGTTGGGCTGGCGCAGCTCCACGAGCGGGTGACGCAGGTTTTTAAAGGAGAGGATTGCAGTGGCGGCACCTGCGCCGCTGCTCTCATGTTCCCTCTTCACCACCACGGAGCCGTTTCCGCCCACAACTTCCGACTTCGTTGTGGCGGCGTCGCACACGACAGGACGCACCATCGGCCGCGGGCAATCTTTCACGACGAGGGCCCAGGCAATGTACACGTCCAGCTCTGCGATGAGCTCCTTCGCGTCGTCCAGCACTGGTAGGTAGGAAGCGATCGTATCGACCAACTTTCGCTTCAGACCCTGCTGGCGGGCCTCGTAGTCATCGTTGATGCGGCGGTACTGCTCGCTGAGGGCCGCCATCTTCTCCGACACAAAGCGCACGCCGTCCTTCGATGTGCTGAGCGTAATCAGCTCCTTACTACTGCGCAGCTGCCGGTCCTCCTTGCGCGAGACGCGGAAGACGTAGCCGTAGGTGCTGTGGTACTCGTACTTCAGCTGCTTCTCGTTCCAATTGTACTTGCGCAGCACGGCGGCATACTCGCGGTCGATCTCCGTCTGCGTGCTTATCAGCTGGTCATGCAGCTCCTGCAGCTCGTCGTCAAACGAGGCGTTCATGCGGGCGGCGTTGCGGTCGCTGAAGTCGACGGTGGCCTCGATCAGCGTCTTGAGGTTCGCCATATGCTCGTTGATGTCCTCCATCGGCGCAATAAACTCGTCCTTCAGCAGCTTCGACTGAGCGCCGGTGTAGGTGCCCAGCACCTGCAGTGCTGCCGGCATCACGTTCACAAAGTGCAGGAAAGCCTGCGTGTCTTTCAGGGCGAGGCTGCGGCGCTGCAGCTTGCGGTTGAGACGGTCCATGTCCCCGCACCGCTTCAAAACCTGTGCCACGAACATGTCGCGTAAGATCGGGTTCTCCACGAAGAGCTCGACCATGGTCAGGCGCTGGTTGATGTCGTCGGCGGAGCGCAGCGGCTGCAGCAACCACTGCCGCATCGCACGCGAGCCCATGCCGGTGTGGCACCGGTTGAGCCAGGAGAAGATGGAGGTCGGCAGCGACCCTCGCGGCTCCGGCTTCTTACTCACCAAATTCAGTGCCTCGATGGCGCCACTGTCCAGCTTCATGTAGGTGGACGGCACAATGCGGCGCAGGTAGAAGGCGTGCTGACTCGATACGTCCATCACGTCGATGCGGCAGAGAATGTTCTCCACCGCGTGACGGGCCAGCGGACAGTGGTCCAGCGTCAGCCGCTCCTCTGGCACACGGAGAATCTCCGCCAGAGCCTCGAGGCCCTTCGCGGCGGCCTCGGACTTCATCTGCTGTCGCACCTCCCGCAACGTCTGCACGTTCAGCTGAACCCCGCAGCGCTCGCATATGCGGCGCACCGCCACAATGCGCCCGTCCTCGTCCAGCGTGTCCTGCCCACCAGCCGGTGGCACGACGCACAGCAACAGCTCCTTCAAGTTTGTCTGCGCCACCAGCGCGTCAAGGCTGGTCAGCTGCGGCGTGTCGACGTATTCGGCGTAGCTGAGCTGCCGCAGCGTTGTGTTCAGCGCTGCGAAGCCAACCTGAACGCCGGTGTCTTGGCGGGTGCCAAAGACGAGCGAGCCGCTCGCCAGCAGCTGAATCTCCGCCTCCTCAAACTCGAAAAGCGACGCCTCAAAGTCGGTGATGTTGCCTGGCGAGCCGCGCTGCCGACATACGTAGGGCCCGCCTGCCGACTCCCGCTCGTAGAACTCAACGCAGGCGCCGCGGCGGAGCAGGCAGTCGCGGATGATTTCTTTGCACAACGCATCGTTTACCACGACAACGTCCACCGTCGCGGAGCTGTTTGAAGAGACAGACCACTGTTTGAGGACGGCGGTGGACTTGATGTACTCCTTAGCGGCAAAGGTGGCCCACCAGCCAAGGACGTAGCAGCCCGGGTTGTTGCCGCGCGAAAACATGCGGAAGCACTGGCTCGAGTCCGTGCCGAGGGAGAGGAATGTGTGCACAATGCCGCCATCTCGCTCGTCCGCCATCTTGACTGCAGTGTGTTCAATCAAGCACCAGCGTGCCGAAGGTCTTATGCTGTGTTTGTAAGCAAACACGAGAGGTTAGCTTCTTCTCTCTGTTATTGTTGTAGTAGGGAAGCGAATATGTTATTGAATGTATAGAAACGTGCCTTTGCACCTGCTGTACGTACGTGTTCTATGGTCGATAATCTCTTATTGGTTGCTCTTTGAAGCACGCCTTCGCAACGAGAAGCCAAAAAGTACAGTAAACAACTTGTTTTTGTGGTCTGCAGCTGTTCCAGCTCAACATAAGGCCAAAGGAAAAAAAAAACAGAAAGCAGGAAGAGTGAAATGAAGAAGAGAAAAGAGATGAGGTGAAGACTCACGTAAGTGACGCGCAGAAACTTGAACGGCAAGCAAGTCTGCCACTATTATATATACATCACGCCCAATTATACCGAAGAACAACGACAAAAAAAAAACACACACACATATATAGATATATATATGTATATATACGAAGTAGCTTTGCGAGACGGCTTCATTCAATAGCTCACTCCTGCTAAGCATGGCCTTCGCTTATTCTCCATTACAGACACGCACTAACGCTTCGTAGCAAGACAGAAAAGAAGCCAGGAGATGAGCATTTCAATGATGAGGGGAAAAAAAAAAGAGAATAGTATGATCAACAGCAACAATTGAAAAAGGCAAGAGGGCGTTAAGAAAGGAAAGCGCTATATGACAAAAGCAAAGCAGGAAAAAAAAAAAAAAGCGTGTACCCGTGTGTGTGTGTGTGTGTGCAGTGGAACAACCCTACAATTTCTCTCCCGTCGGAAGTGGCGGGGGGGTGGTGTGGGGGTGAAAGCAGCCAAAGAGAAGATGATCACACTGATCTGACTCCGATCGGCCTTCCAAGTCAATAAGCACTACTCCACTATGTCGTCGTCGTCGCTTTTTTTTTTTCTCTTCTTTTTTTTTCTGTGTGTTGTTTCGTTTTTCTTTTTCACAAACGATAGGAGGTAGTCAGCAGAACACCGTCACGCGCGGAGGGGGTTGCACAGCCACGAGGTGCTCGAACACGCCGCACTCGACGGACACCCAATCGAGCCGGCGGACGTTGACGTAGACCCGCACCTGCCGTCGAGGCACAACGCGCAGGTCGTCCCAGCAGCCGTGCAGAAACCCGACGAGAGCGGCACTACAGACGAAGCCGTCAAGTTTAGCGACGGGTACACGCAAACCTTCGGCATCGCCCCCGTTGCAGCAGCCCCGACACTGGTGCTGGCACACTGCAGCTGGGCCAGCAGTTTCGGGTCTGCGCAGTGAACGCCTAGTGCAGTGCAGTCTGACGGCGTGGTGCAGGGGTACGGGACGCCTCTGCGCACCGCCGAGCACGTCGTGCGCCACGCGTCAAAGGCCAAAGGGGGAAGGAGAGAGGAGAGGAAGGGGCACTGCTGCGTAGACATCAGCGCCATTACTGCCGGCGGAGCTCGGGCGTTGGACTTGACGTGAATGACGATCATCGAGGCAAAGGCGCAGCAGCCCAGCACACCGAGAATAACGCCCGCCCACCACGTGAAGCCGCCCGGACTGTTGAAGCTGAAGAAGTCGGCGAGAGATGCCTCTTTCGATTCCTCATCTACCACGACAACGCTCGTCGGGTCAGCAAGGCTCTGCGCTGGCGCCTTCGTTGACTGTGCCATGTGGATGATCCCCGCAGCCGGGTGAGCTTGATACAGTGCTGAGGTTGTACGAGCGGAAATGTGCTTCAAGATTCAGGCCGCGGCAAACCGTGGCGAGCAAAGAACTCTTGTATCTGTGTCCGTATGTGAGTGTATGTGTATAAAGCAGTACGCTTTCCCCTTGCTGCGCTTTTTTTGAAGGCGTAGCGAGGAAATCTCCTGAGAAAGCAGCCTGTGATCAGTGAATATAATCGGTGCGTGTATGAGACTGCCTTTGGTGAGATGTAGGGAACAGAGTTCAAGACTGGTTTTCGTTCCTTTTTTTTTTTCCTTTTACCTCAGAAAACCTGTGAGTTACAAAAGTCACATTACGTGTCCATCGAAAAAAAAAAAAAAGAAAACAGCAAAAGGCTCGATGTAACCGCGCACTGTAGAACAGGAGGCATGGAGAAGATAAAGACGAGGAGCAGAAGAGATGTGGAGGCTGCGCGAAAGATGGGTGAAGTGACTTAGAGCTGCACACCCCGACTTGGAAAAGGGAAATCGAGGATAGGAAACCTCGACGCTGTGCAGACGCTGCGCTTGTTAGCTGCGCCCTTTTTAATTGAAAAAGAGACATGACGGTTCAGCTTTTTAAATCCAAACAAGCAAGTTCAATTTGTTTAGTTGCCATGTTCCTCCAATCTTCTGCTTTTCTTTTTTTCCCTCTCAGCCGGAATGAACAGTACAAGTCGTTAAAAAAAAAAAAAAAGAACAGACAGAAGACAATCACATTTCTCTCATTGCTCGAGCTCGCCAAAACAACAAGGGAACAACTAGAAAAGCGCTTTTCCGACTGAGAAAGCCGGGTAAGAAAAAAAAAAAGAAAACGCCAACTCAAACAACTTAGCATCAGCAATAAAACACGGCTTAGGTACTTACTATTATTCTTGGAAAGGGAGAAAAAGTCATGTGAACACAACGGGGAGGGGGGGGGGGAAGGAGGTGGAGGGAGAGAGGAACAGGTTTCCCGTTATGTGTCGCTCGCTGCCCAGGCTTGGCTATTTCAGCCGTGAAAAGGGGAAGAGCTGCACGCGGGGGGGGGGGGGGGGCGGGGCAACAGAAAGAGAAGCAAAAGGAAAAAGCTGCCTGCGTAGCAACTCAAAAGAATGAAGGAAAACAGGGCCAGCTCCCAATACTGCATCTTCGCCCCATCTCTCTTCACGCCGCTCCAACACTTTTTTTTTCCCCTCTTTTCTCAGCTTAGAACTCCTCCTCCTCCTCCGGCGCACCGGCACCGCCCTGCGGAACCTCGGTGCTTGCGAACTGCGGCATCGTAGACACCGGCCAGGCGGAGGGCAGAATGATCGAGGCGGCATTCGGGATGCTCTCGGGGCCAGAAAGCAGGAAGAGGTTCACTGCGATGCTTACCGCGACGGAGGGCACCCACCAGTTCACCTTCGCAATGACGAAGTCGGCGGTGTGGTCAACGAGGTGGTGCAGCTTCTCGTAGAAGTACATGCTGCTCCAGTCCTTCTGAGGTGCCTGCAGATGGCGGCCGAACATTGCTGCAGATTTCCTTTTTTTTTTTTGTCTGACGTTTACTTCTCTTGTGAAAGAAACACACACGTATGCTTAGGAAGGGGCCAAGGAAAAAAAAAAAAACAGCAACTTAACGCTTTTAGAGAAAAAACCTGTAGATGGTTAAGAAAGGAGACAGAAGAGGGATGAAAATGTGTAAACCACAAAAATGTGTGGCAGCGAGCCAATTCGAAAGCAACAACAACAACAAAAAAAAAAAAGAAGTTGATGTTTACAAGAGAGGAAAGAGAGGAGCGTGGAATGACAAGACGCGCAACGAAGGAGAGGGGTGGAGGAAGGAGCTTTCACCCACTCACGAGCCGCTCGTTCAAAAAAAAAAAACTGTCTGTGAAGCTGAAAACAAAATGCAAGGAAGAGAAAGGAAAAGCCCGCCTGTATTCAGCGAGAATACGTTTGGTCCAGGCAAATATCGAGAAAGCGTAGACGCTCTTTTCTCATTTTTTTTTTAATTCTTAAAAATGGCAGAAGAAGTAGCAGCTAAAGGAACAGCAGCAAAAAAAAAAAAAAGAAGAAGCGCAGTACAAAAAGAAAACAATAATGATAATCAGCGTCAAAGCCGCAAGGCGCCAATCAAAGAGATCGAGCTATTCTGTTGTGTCACCGTGAAGAGGAGAAGATACATGCCTGACGTTGCCGTGACTTTCACCCAGCGCCACTCAAGACGCATCCACGTGTGCGCTCAGGAGTTCCATCAGGTGAGCCGCTCCATCGTATGTGCCTTCACAGCTGCGACTCGGCGGTAAAGGGGGCATTGTGCGTGATGCGCTCTAGGTGGTCAATCAGGTCTTGAGCGAGCTGCTCAATCGAAAAAACAGACGCCTGGGAGCGGTCGTTGCTTCGTGGCGGAAGGCTTAAACTAAGACGAGTGCGGAACTCCAGTTGCTGAGAAAGATGCTGCACCTCCGTCATGGCCTCGCGAGGAACACTGGGCGGCAAACACCAGCGCAACGCATCGCTGTTCTCGCTGTTCACACCCACTGTCTGTGCTGCGTCACCCGAAAGCGGCCGTTGCTGCGCCGCGCCGTCCTCTGCCTCCCAGATGGACCACGCCTCCCTCTCCAGCAGGCGAAACACGCACTCGCCCAGCAGCGTCTTGGCGGTGAAGAAGTGGAGCGTGGCATCGCAGAGTCCGACCGCCACCACGGCATCAATCAGCGCCGTTGCGCGCCCTGCTGTCTCGAGATCCTTGCTTACTTCCACACGCTGCAGGGCGGTCGAATAAGCCAGACCTGCATGGTGACGGCGACACCCCTCTGCTAGGCGGTGGCGCCACTGCGCATGCACGACCGTCAGCTTCACTAGCGTCGTCATCATGCTCGCGTCTGTGGCCTCCCCACAGAGTGCCTTTGCCGAGACGAAGTAGCTGCTGAGGAGTCGATTGCACGCCTCCGTGACAGTCGGTGCCGCAGCCGCGCCAGCTTTCCACGCAGCCCCGTCCGCCCTCTCCTTCAGCTTCGTGGGCAGCGCGAGAGACTCTCCCAAGCAGCTGCTCCACGCCGCGTGCCGACCGCGAAGTAGACGCTGAAAGGACGGGTCCACTGCTGCCTGCAGTGCAGCCCCCTGCCGCCGTCGATCATACGCCGGCCGCACTACCACGTCGCATCGCTGCGCAAACTCGAAGAGGTGACTCTTCTCTGCAAGGCGAGCCCCTTGTCGCACCGAGCAGACGGCGGCGTGGGTGACGTGATACTTGACACTCTGCCCACCCTCGCGTTGGATGATCTGTCGTGAAGCGCCGTCTGTATGACAGTGCGAGACATCGTCCCGAATGGCGGTGTTGGTCGCTGCGGCGGAAGCAGCGACGCTTTGCGCTGTCTCTGCGGCAGGCGTTGTTCTCAGGGTGTCAGGGAAGGATTGAAAAGAGCCGCCGTCTGCACTCATCCCGCACAGTCCGGCTACGCTGTGGTCATCTGCGGCATCTGCGTCGTCGTCTGCCGTGCGGAGTGCCTCCTGCAGCACCTTCAAGGTCACAGCTGGGAGTGCCTCGAGACCCTGCAGCACCAGGGCTCGTCCACTGGCTTGCGTCAGAACGCCGCCTGTCAGCACCTCTGGAAAGAACGGCGGTGGCAGTGCTGCGACAGCGGCGGCTGAAGACGGCCCCAAATGAGCACTGCTGGTGCGACTCCGCATGAAAAGACGTCGCGCCTCGGGTGGCCGCATGCTGTCCTCCTCAGAAGAGACTGGTGCTGTTGTTGGTATGGATGAGCGGCGGGCTAGGTGGGACCCGGCTGGTATGTGCTGCACGCGGTAGGAGGGCAGAAAAAGCGAAGGGCGGGCATGGTACAGCGTCGTCGTCGGAACCTCCATCGTGGCTGCCGGCGCCACCTGGTAAAGTGCGACCAGCATCTGCGTGAGAAGGGATGCAGGGGCCTCGTCCACCACGCACAGCACCACTCCTTCTGACAGCTGGGCAGAGAAGACAGCCAGCTGCGCTGCGAGGATGACGTCGAGCGTGGTGGAGAAAAGCGCTGACGCCACGCACGCGTCGTCCGCTTCGCTTGCCTCGACGCCTAGTGCTAGGCGTGCGCCCTCCCAACAGGTGAGGGCCACACGCGCCGCCCACTCCTCCTCCCAGCTGGGCAATTCCACCTCCAAGCTGTCCTCCCCCTGCTCCACCACTTGCGGGACGTGTCGCAGAAAGAAGTCGGCGTAGCGCAGCGGCCGCTCACCCTCAGCACTGTCACGCAAAGGCGCACGCTGCGCATTGGGCTGAAAGGCGACGTCGGTGAAGGCGGCCGAGGGCAGCGACGAGCGGCCCCGTGGACTGCTGGAGACGTCGGACACAGGGCCAAGCCGTCCACCATGAGATACAAGCGTCGACGTGCTGCTGTGTAACTCCGCCTGCCCGCGCAACACGGCGGCGGCCCAGCTGGCCCGAATACACTCCTGCAAGACGGCCTCTCCGCTGCCTCCGCCATAACCCCCTCCTCCTCCTCCTCCTCCTCCTCCTCCTCCTCCTGCCCTCCCGTTCGCGGGCCGCCTGGCCACCTGTGCGTGTCCTGTTACTTCTACCACGGCCCCCAGCACGGCGACAGTGTTCACGGCACGCGTGCCGAGGCGGCGCAGGTCCACCACTCGCCGCACAGGGACGGCGGAGTACGGCTCCAACAGCAACAGCGTCACCCACGGCGCAGGAGTAGCGGCACGCCGCTTTTCAAAGTAAACCTGCAGCACCACACCGATCACGTGCACCACAGGAGCCACCTCCAGGAAGCCGTCTGATGGGTAGAAGGAGGGGGAGGGAAATGCTGCCAGCGCTGCAGAGACGAAAAGGAGGCTTGTGGAGAGGAAGGAGGAGGCACTGAGACGCGGCGCAGTGCCACCCTCTGCTGACGACAGCGTGATGGGGGAAAGACCGGCAAGTGAGTCGTTTTCGCCGCCCTGCGTTGCCTCCACAGCCGGTCGCGGCTGTGATGGGGGGCCGGGTGCCTTCAGCACAGAGGAGAAGACGGTCGGTGGTTTGAGCAAGCAGTCGCTATCTGGCACCCCCTCCGTAGTCAGCACGGCGTAAATGGACGGGATGCGAAGGAGAAGCACGCGCACGTTGCACACTACCCTTTTCGCTTCCAACGCTGCCCACCACACAGGCGGCCACAGCGACGGTGATGGCGACGCAAAAAAGGCCGATGCGGGCGATAACCGCTGTCGCCCCACCGCATGGTCGTCGTTCTGATCTTGTGCGAAGAAGTGCACACTGTTGTTTGCTTGGCTCTCTCGGTTTTGCAAGGCGTAAAGGTGCAGCCACATCTGCACAGCCGCACCTGCGGCGGCGTCGACGGACGTGCATGGCGTGCTGAGCAGCGCGCCACCAGCGCTAGGCGACGCCTGCGCCACCGCAAAGATGTCGAGTGTGAGAACCATTTCAACAGGACCTAAGGCCGCCCCATCTGGCAGATCTGGACAGTTTTCATTATTGCTCCGACAATGCTGGTGATGACCCGGGTGACTTGCTCTGTCGTGGTACGGTGACCACCTCTCGTGGGGGTAGGGCGGGTGCCCAGCAGGAAGACTCCAGAGTGGCAGCGCCGTTTCTGCATGTGCGCCGTTTTCTGGTCGGCTGTGAGAGCATGCCAAGGCGGTCACGTGCTGCAGTACATGTTCTTGCAAACAAGGCGTGGCATCCAGCAGTCCACGTAATGCGTCCGCAAGAGAGGCGGAGTATGTGAAGCTGTTCATGTTGATCTTATTGTTATTGGTTTCCTCTGTGTGCTTTTGCTCTGAGCGAAAGCTTATGCAAAAGTACAAAAGTGATGAATCGACATTTTTTTTTGTCTTTTTTTTTTTCTTCCGTTTTAGCACCGAACTTAAAAAAAAAAAAAAAGAAGGACGAGAGTGCAGCGAGACGAAAAAGAGTGCGTTCACCTCAGCTTGTATAAATAAAAAAAAAAAAAGAGAAGAAACAAGCCTCGATACCCAAAGCGCCCTGGTTTGAGGCTCACTATCTGTGCTAAAGTGCACGGAAGTAGCTGCGGCTTCTTTCTAAAAACAAAAAGAAAATGAAGATGCACCTTCGAAGGCTATCGCATTTGACTGTTACTAAGTCGATTCTCCTTTTTTTTTTCTCTTCTCTTCCTTCCTTGTTTTCCTTTAACATGTCAGTTAACAGAGACAAACACACACACACACACAAAGAAATATGCGAAGAGCAACGGCACCTGCAGCAGTAGATAGCTGAGCAGCGGCATACAAAGGCAAAGGAATAGCGGCAAACAAACAAACACGTGCACACACACACACACACAGTAGCGTGGAGGCATTCACATATGCTGCGGCTCGTCAGCGTGCCAGCGCAGGACAGACTGCCACTGTGCACGCCACGCCGCTTCCAATGCCACTTGCCGCCGGCTGCGCGGGGCTCCGTCTTCGCGAGGCGGGGCACCTGCCTCCAGCTGCCGCAGCTCCGCCTCCACGCACTCCACAACGTGCTTTGTCAGCATCTCTAGCCGCGCCGCGAACTGCAATGTGGTGAGACTTGTGCCTGCAGATGATTCTCTTTTGGTGAACCTGACCGCGGACGAGGGTGCGGTGGAAGCGACGGCAGAAGAAGAGGCCCAAACAGCTGTTGGCACAGGGAGAAGGTTTGTCTCCGTTGTTGAGAGTGAAAGAGATGCTTGCGCAGGCATAGCAGCGACAGAGGCACCGTGTTCGCTTGCGTCCTCCGCCGTTCTCAAGGACTGTAGAGGAAGCCGCAGCCACACGCGTTGGAACAACGACGGCCACTGAATCAGGTACGGCAGCTCCGCCTCCGCCAGGCTGTCCTCGAGAAGACCGATGCGCTGCTGCAGCTCAAAGCGGAAAAGGCTCTGCGCCTCTGCCAGCTGCTGTTCCTCCGGCGCAGACAGCGGCGCCTCTCCAGCCTGCAGTTTCTCGTAAAGCGCGGCTGGGCATGCGACCTCAACGTTCTGGCGCAGGGAAGGAATGAGGTAGGACCAGGCAACGATGGCGGGGCGGTAGTGCGCGCCACCCGAGTACATGCGATCAAACGCGATGTGGTCGTGGCGCTTGCGGATGTGCAGCTGGCCGTCCTGCGGCTCCGTCGACTCGGACACCTGGCGAATGCCACGCGCAGCACCGCAGAACGGAGCCTTGTACTGGCTGGCGTGTCGCTTAAAAAGGTCACCGCGGCCTCCACCCGCGACAGAGACATGGCGAGGCATGCTTTGAAGAGGGCAAGCGGCGAGACCGCAGCGCACGAGGCCCCAGCCTGAGCAAGAGACACCACGCATTGATTATGTGAGCACAAGTCCTTTCAGTAGAAAGAAGTCCAACTTGTGATTTGCGGCAGCAAAAAAAAAAAAAGAAAAAAGGAGAGGCAGACTCCGATAGCCGCAGAAAAGAAAACAGCAATCGACCCTGGCGAGCACTTGGTAGGATAAGGACATAGTAGAGAAGGAACAAGTGAGAAAAGAAAGGTGGGTCAAAGAGTAAACGACATGAAACAGCTCTGCAACGCCAGCAACACAAAGCACTGTGGAGAGGTGAGGCTTCCAACGGCTAAACAATCGCAAAGAAATACACATAAAAGGAGAGGCAACGACAATGACGGTTTTGTGAAGGAAAACAACAACGAAAAACAACAACAACAAAAAAAAAAAGAGATGCAATATGTGACCATGCGAGTCAAAGCACGAGAGACTCTGTTTCGTACACACATGGAAAGACAACGTCACCAACCGTTGTCGCAGTTGGAACAAAGAAAAAAAAAAAACATGGAAAAAAGGAAAGACGAATCAACAGCACACGTTGATTGCTCATTGCTACGGTCGCGAGTACGTGTTACGGGCGTAGTCGTCCTCGCGGCTACGCTCCAAGCGGTACCAGTAGTGGTCCTTCTGCTGCTGCTGGTCGCGAGACAGGATACTCCAGTTCCGCTCGTTGTTACGGATGTCCCAGTGCGGGGCCCGGACGGCCAGCTGCCCGCTGCGCACCAGCATCGTCGTGTTATTGACGCCTTCCATCAGCTTCCGTTCATGCTCGATCACCTTTTCTAAGGACGCTCGCTCCTCCGGGTCGGTCGTCCTCGCCAACAGGGCCTCGGCGTCTGCGATCGTGCGCTTCGACAGCTCCTGCTGCCGCTTAATTTCTTCATCCGTCATGGGGGCTTCCTCCAACGTCAGCGCCTGCTCCGCTTCCGGTGCCGCATCTGCCCTCATGTCTCGCTGCGTCGGGCCACGGCGGAACCACCGCTCCCACAGAGAGGCATCGCGCAGCTGATACTCGAGGTGGTTGTTGACGTTTGGCGAGGGGATGCGGTCTTTGTGCGTCACCTGAGCCTCGTAAAGGATGGAGCCGGCGGCGCAGGCACAGAGGATGCCGGCCGTCTTGTAGGGGTGCTCGCGTGTCCATCGGGACGTGCGGTAAAGCCACCCCGACACCTCCCTGCCGAGAAACGGGATGGGAACTACTTTTTCACGCATTGTCAGGTTTCTACAAAGAGAGAAAGAATGAGTGGTACGTGACCCAATCTGTTAGCGCTTAAGGACCCAAGGAAGACTTAACACAAAATAAAAAAGAAAATAAGCGAGGGAGAGTGAAGTGTACAACAGTTTGTCAAGCGCTTACGTAGGCGCGACAGGAACAGAAACGTAACCATCACTTTTTTTCTTCTTTTGGTCCGTCAACTTACAGGGTTTAAAAAAGGAAGTGTCTTTGTTTTTTGTACTCTTGATCAGAGTTTTTTTTTTTTTTTTTGAGACGACCGGTTGCGTCGTTGTTGAAGCTTCTCTCTTAAAAAAAAAAAAAAGGAACTTTGTAGTGTACATGAAAGAAAGAAAAGAAAGGAGTAGGGGAAAAAAAAACTCATGTATGTTCCAATAAGTAGGTATTATTACCCCAAAAGCCGTCTCCAGAGCTCGCTCGTGGGCTTTGTGTATTGTAAACGTAACGTTAAGTCGGCTCGACGGAGTTTCCTGAGGCGGATGCGGCTGCTACTGAGGCGCATGCCACGAGCCGCGCGCGCAACGAATCCTCCCATGACTCAAGACAGGCACGAAACTCCGCCTCGTCAGATACCAGACGCATCACCTCCTCCGTGAACAGGCGCAACTGTTCAATTCGACTGCGCGCCTCACGCTCCTCCATCGAGAGGACCTGATAGCCAATCAAGTGCCATCGATCACACGCGACGAGTGTCTGAGCAGCTGGCACGCGCGTCTGAGGAGTTTCGACCACTGGTGACGCTGTTGGCGTGGGGCTCACGAGAACAGGCGCGTCAGCTGTGCTTGCCTCGTTGTCAGCGAGGGGTAGAAACGCCGTACTCTGCAGGCACCGCTCCAGTTGTGGCTCTACCGTGTCGAGTAGACGGCGAAGTCGCTGCTGCACACGTGTGCGTTCCGCTTCTCGTCGCTGCTGCATACGTCTCTCCATGGCAGCCTCGGGTTGCACTTCGCCGATTGCTGCCTGCTGATCCGATTCCTCCTGCAGCTCCGCCAATCGCTTCTCTTTCCACCGCGACAGCTTTTCACTCAGTTCAGCTAGCTCCTCCTCTACCGAAGGAGACGTGGAATAGGGTGATTGGGCAGGGTGACTACTGACGCGCATCGCTTTTCCAGGCTGAGACGCCTCGTCACGCTTACAAAAGGGAGGCACGCCATGAATCACTGCAGAGACTTTCCCGGGTGGATGAGGGCGCAGCGTTGCGCTGATTTGGAGAGCGGATGACGAGGTATGTGTCGACTCGGCCGAGCGCGAATCGGGCGCTTCAACACTTGGCATGCTGTGTTTAATCTAAGTGTGATAAAAGGGGGAGGGGTAGGAGGAGGAAGACCACAAAAACAAGCAGTGGCACACCGCCATACCAACCAGTTTTGGGGTGGGAGAACAAAAGAGGAGTGTTTAAAACAGGAGGTGTAGCTCTCAAAGTAACGCTGGAACGAGTTCACGTAGACAGCAATTGGTGGACGCTAGAGGGAGAGAATGCCTTGACAGCCGTGGTATATATATATATATATATTCAACAAGTTACGTGCCTTCTCAGCGTTCTACGGGAAGTAAAGAAAAAAAAAAACAAGATAACAGAGGAAGAAACATGGTAGAACAAAAAGGATGAAGAAAAAAAAAAAGAGCTAAAGCATGGAACAGCATTATCATCGTTTCAAAGCGAGGCACAGATGCAACGACACGAATCCACGAAATGTGGAACCCCAGCACATATGTACGACACGGCCGCACCTTTCCCCGCGCTCCAGGGATGTGTGTATGTACTTATAAAGCTGAGCTTTGCTCTCCCTTTCACCAACAACGCGTTTTTCCCTTTTTTTCTCTCTCTTTTTTGTCTTGGCCATTTGACGTCTTCCAAGAAACAAGCAATGTCTTCTCTGCGTGCTTTCTATAAGGGGGTATGCCATGTATTCCATACACCCAACTCGGGGCAAAGACGCGCAGCTCTCCATGCAGCGGATACGAGAGGTGCAGAGCACGGAAGAGTGTTTATCTGCAAAAAAAAAAAAGGGGAAATGAGGGTTAAAAAGAAAAAAAAAAAAGAGAATAGAAATGTGTATAATACTATAGAAAGCAAAACATGGAAAACAAACGTTGGGGTAAAGATGGGTTATTGTTCGAGCCTGGATACTGCCACGACAAGAGTTGTTTGCGCTAACCGCTCCGCCGTACAGGGAACAGGGCCTTCGACTTGGCACCCGTGACAAGCATATAGGCATATATATATATATATATATATATATAGGTACTTCTACAGGAACACGAGAGAGCAGCATACTATTTCAACACGCTACCTTCTTCAATGTTACTAGACCGTAGAAAAAGAAAATGTGTGGGCAGAAGGAAGGAAGGTGATTGCAAGGAGACACAAGCGCACACAGACAAAAACGGAAGAAAAAAAAAAAAAGGAGAACTGCACAACGGAGCTTACACGTTTCGGCACCTTCGGCGTTGCAAGTCTCCTCACGAACATATATAAAAACAGCTGTCAGAGAAGAGAGAAAAGCAAAAAAGGAAAGTGTGGCCTTTTTTCTTCATTTTCTTTTTACGTGACTATTTCCTCTTAGAAGCATATGACGCGAACTTTTGAATGACGGCTGCCTTTGCTTCCTTGATGTCGACGATCGGCGCGGGGTACGAGGTGTCGTACTCCTCCGCCTTCCGCTTGCTGGAGGTCTTTGACTTGCCGGCTTTCTTGTTCTGCTGCTCCAGCTTAGCGCAGTAGTTTTCCCACGAGTGCACCACCTCCGGCGGTACGCCCTTCAGCTCTGGCACCCACTTGTAAATAAACTCACAGTCGGGATCGAAGCGTTCGGCCTGGCGGAACGGGTTGAACGTGCGGAAGTACGGCTGCGCGTCGGCGCCTTGGCCGGAGGACCACAGCCAGCCGCCGTTGTTGTTCGCCACATCGTAGTCTACGGCAACCGTCGCAAACCAGCGCTCGCACTCCCGCCAGTCGATCCCCAGCACCTTGACCGCGAAGTTGGAGATGATGAGGCGGCTGCGGTTGTGACACCACCCCGTCGCCGTCACGCAGCGCACCGCTGCGTCGACGATCGGGACACCGGTGCGGCCCTCACGGAAGGCGTCGAAGTGCGCCGGCTTCCAGTTCCACCTGAAGTTCTCGTACTTCTCCTGGAAGGGTGAGTTCTTCTGCGGCCGCGTTGCTGCCACGATGTCCGTCTGCCCGATGAAGGCGTTCAGCTGCCCCTTCGCGAGGCGGGGGTGGTGGAAGAGCAGCATCGCGTAGAACTCACGCCAGGCGAGCTGTCGCGTGAAGGCGTGGTTGCGACCCAGGTGCTGCACACTTGTGTGCCACACCTCTCGCACCGAGACAGCGCCGCACTTCATGTACGGGCTGAGGTGCGACGTCGCATCGTGTGCGATGCAGTCGCGTTCCTCGGCGTACTTCTTCATCGACTTCACCTTCGCCAGACGCTTCAGCCCCGCGGTACGGCCGCCCTCCTCGGCGATCTGCTTGTTCTGCGTGTACAGCTGCGACGGGTCGACGAGATACTTCTCAAAGTACTTCTTTGGCTGCTCCACCAGCATCGACTGAATGCGCTTCACGTTCGTCTCGATCGGCTTCGCCACCTTCGATGCGTGTTTGGAGAGGAACGTGTTGAAGAAGGGCGTGAAGACGCTGTAGGGCTTGTCGGACCCGCTGATCACCGCGTCGAGCGGACGCAGCGAGTAGTCCTGCTTACCCACCACACACGTCATGCCCTGTTCATCGGCGTAGTCGGAAAGGAGACGGTCACGCACCTGGGCAAACGGGGTGTAGTCCTCGTTGTACCCGAGGAGGGTGACGTCGTAGCCGCACTTGCGGATCTGCTCGAGGCACTCCGTGTCGGAGCCGCGGAGGCAGACGAGATGGTTGTTCAGCTGTGTCGACCCATCAAGATCCTCCAGTGTCTGACAGAAGAACTGGAAGAAGTTGTCGCCAAAGTACTGGTTCTTGTTCTTGTCGCACTGGATAGGGTTGAAGAAGAAGGCGGGTAGGACATTCAGCTTCTGCTTCGCAGCCTCGTCGACCAGTGCCTGCAGCCCCGTGTTGTCGACGACGCGCAAGTCACGCCGGAAAACGAAAAGGGCCACCGCCTCCTGTTCCGTTCGTGACTTCCTCGTGTTTTTTGTCGCGGAGCCCGGCGAGGGGGAGCGGCTACGTTTGATCTCGGCCATGCCGCAGTTCACTGTAGAGCCTCTCTGCGACGACGATGCGCGCTTCGAGGGCACGGGTGCGCGCGAGACTCGAGTACGACGTGTCCCGCTGCGCCGCGAGACAAGAAGGAGAAATGTGGACTTCGTGGTGGCGACGAGTGGAGGGAAGGCAAACGGTATGGGATACCGCTGCCGATAGCTGTTTCTTGGCTACACTTGCGATAGAGGCCTTTGTATAGTTGTGCGTATGTGTGTGTGTGTGTGTGTGTGTCTGTGTGTCACCGTATATGGGCGTCTCGGTGACTCCTGACCGTTCCCTGGTATGTATGTAGAGAGATGCTCTATTGACCTTTGTATAGGGTGTCGGTTGCAAGCCGGGAAAGCACACAGACAAAAAAAAAAAGTCTATTTCATTACGAAAGGAAGACACGAAGATTAAGGCGGCATATATGAAAGCTGGCTGCTGATTGTATTTCGCAGATAGCCTTGCGATGCCCATATAAAGTTCCATAGGGGGGTTGGCCGAGATAACAGGCGTCAATCATCATCATCATCTTATGACACCCAACTCGCTGTAGCGTATTCCACTTCTTGCGTTAGCACACTATTATTGGCTATTTGTACGTTGTCTCAGGTGTGACTGCATATAAACAAACAAACAAGCACACGCACTGACACTAGGTTTACCAGCAATTAGCAGATTAACAGCACTTTCTTTTAAAAGGGGGGGGGGAAATAGAGATGGAAACAGCTTTGTCCCCCTAGCTCTCCTGCCTTAGCGCTAGACAGAATCTTCCATCACCTTATCCGAGTAACTCCGACTATTCGCTTTTTTTTTTTTTAAGGGGAGGGGGTTTCTTTTAGAGGCAGCGATTCTGCATTCGTGTCAGCGGGTACTTTGGCTTTGCTGACGTTGCTGAAGGCTCGCGAGCCGTCCCCGCTGCTGCGGCTGCCGCTGCCGGGTCGCAGCTGTCCGCCTCTCCACAGAACACAGCTGCGAGCACGCGCGTGTTTGTGAAGGCTGCTGGCGACGCCGCTGACGGACTTGTGGCGCGCGTGAAAGCAGCGCCGGCCGTCACACTGCGGCGGTGACCTGTGGCTGCCAACAACAACGGAAGCAACTCGGCAAATGCCCCTGATGCACCAGGGAAGTGCTTCGGCACCCGCACAACACGTGGAGATGCGCCACGCGCCTGCAGCTCTTGGACAGCAGAGATCCAATCCTCTCGACGCCCTTCTTTCCCATGTCGCATCGCACTCGCCTGCTGAACAGCGGCTGCCCACGCCTGTCGGCCGTCCTCATTTGAGGGCAGCAACAGCACGCCGAGCGACTCACTGTACTCCTCCATCACAATGCCGCGGTGGCGCTGCAGCACACACAGCCGCTTGGCTTGGGAATCGGGCGCATTCAGAGTGCCTGTGCTACTCGTGTTATCTTCACGCTTGTGATTCTTGACCTCTGCCGCGGCGACTGCGCTGTAGCGAGCGCGCCGACGATGGCGGGTGCGTCGACACATCACACGTCGCACCCGCACCTCCAGCTCTTGCACCTCCACCGCCGCTCCGAATAAGGGGAAGTGTCGCGCGAGGAGGAGCGGCAGCACGCCGGCCTTGTCCGACGACAGCGACGAAGAAGCTGCAGCTGCGCAGCTGGCGGTGAGCCGCCGCAACACCTCCTGACGCTCCGCCACAACAAGTGTGGTGAGACTCCACAGTTCGGTGTCAGCGTGCTGCAGCGTGCTGCGGATGTCCGCCTTGTACTGTCGGCGAGTGAGGCGCACCTTGCCAGGGACACCATCCACGTTCATCGTCACGCGCTCTTCCTTCTTTTTTAGGGCTGCTGTCGCTTTACGTGCTTTTTTGCGAGAGTGGAAGTGTGCTAGCACGCCACGCCGCGCCGCACGTCGCCGGCGAGCAGCACACCTTGCCTCCACGGCATCACACACGACGCATTCCGCCAGCTGCTGCTGCCGCTGTAGCGACGCGGCACCGCCGTCGTTCGCCCCTGCGCTGTTTTTACATGGGACAGACGACAACGATGGAGGGGCCGCCGCTGCAGCAGCGTCCGCTGAAGAAAGACGAAGCGCTGCCTCTTGCAGCTGGTCCAGCGATGTGTACCAGTAACGCCGCAGCGCCGCCGCCCTGGAAACGCCGCGCGACAACCGGAGAATCCTGCGCGTCGTACACCGCCTTCGCCACACATCACGTCGCGAGGGTGAAACGGTCATCTTGGGATGCCGGCTGTCGAGAGACGAAGAGGTGGGTTGCCTTGGTGCTCCGCTCGCTGTGTGAGCACGCCGGTGAGCACTGCTGCTTCGTGTGGACTCTCCTTCATCCACATTGGTTTTCTTCGAGAGATGTCCCTGGTGACTGCCGCTTGTGCTCGACGCTGATAACGCGTTCCTTCTGCTGTCCTCCTCCTCTTTGTACTGCGCACGCAGCTCGCGATGACGCACCGCGAGTGTTTTGGGCACCACACGCTCACGCGCGAGATCCGCCTTGCGCGCACTGGGCAAGAGAGGCTGCACAGGCGGCCTTTTCTCAACGGCTACTTCTTCGCTTCTTACTTTCTTGCGGGTGCGTCGCGGCGACACCGCGTGGCTCACCGCGGAGGGACTGTGCGACCGCCTTCGCTTCGCCCTCTCCCTCGCTGCGGACTCCGCCTTGTGCGTGTCTGCAGCCAGCATCAGCGGATTCACACCGCGACTCACCGCCTCCAGCAACTTGGGTGGCGGTCGCGCAGACGCCAATGACACATCCTGGCGTTTGCGTGCTCGTTGAAGTGCGCTTTTGAAGTTCGCATCAGCCAGGAAAGACTGGTGGCGCGCGAGGAGTGCGTTCAGCACAGAGCCGGCATCCATCGCCAGCTGATACAGTAAAGACGGAGCTTTACTTCCGCCTAAACCTCTGTTGCCGCTTTTTGACGAAGCTTCTGGATAAACACACACACACACACACATGCACATACAAAACTACGTTAAAATTGTGTGTGTTTTTGTGTTTGTGTGTATGCACGTTTCTGCAAGACCGTGCGTTGTCAAGAGTAATAATGGAAGGGAGAAGACGAAAAGTGAGGTGACAAGCCCAACACCAGAGTAAAAAACACCTCCTACGCCAAGGGCGTTGCCGGCTGGAAAGAGGTGGCACAAAAAAGTACAGCGTCTGAGGGGAGTTCGCTTTCAAACACGCAACCGAGTGTTTGACTCGCAGAAGGTCACTGTTATTACTCGGCAAGCAAATAAAGAAAAAGCTTCGAGTAACCAGTTTTACTGTTGTTTTGTTTTGTTTTCTTCTCTTCTCTTTTTTTTTTAATCCGTAGATTAAATCCAACTTCTCATTACGCTAGGCGTACCAGCGGATGAGCTGCACAGGAGAGCACAGTGTTGGGTCGCACAAAAAAGTGTCCAGTTTGCGTGCCGTTCGTCCGCGCGCCAGATCGAAAGCACGCTGGTGCCGGCTGGACGCGCGCAGTCGCCGCGGGTGCTCCCGCTGCAGCGACGTGCTGAGACGAACCAGCGTTGCGGCCGCCTCTGGAGGAGCCAACACAAACCACATGTTGGTGTGCGTCGCTGGCGGCGTGAGAAGCGAAGCAGCGGACCACCCATCCTGTCGTTTCTCCACAGAGGCAACCTCGAGGTCCTTGTGAGCGTTTAAATTGCTTTTTTCAGTTGGGTGGGACGCGTGTGAACCGCTCGTGTCGGCGCATAGCACGTGAAGTGGGGGCAGGCAGCACCACACCGGGGCCACAACGCAGCCGAAGCGCTGGGCAAAGAGAGGTGAAGAAGAGATCACCCCCACCTGCTCCACCACCACCACATCCATCGCTGCTGCTGCTGCTGCTGCTGCTGCCACGGTGGACGTCGTGTCGCGACACCGCAGCAGTATGCAGCCCACGGTGCTGTGCAGTCTCGGCAGCTTCTTGTCCGCCTGCGCCGACATCACCGTCACACGATGCCCTGCATTGGTTAAGCTGCCGTAGTACTCGAGGGCGTGCACGTAGGACGGAAAGGTGACCACTGCATATCCCGCTACTGCGCTCGTCATTCCGTCTCTGCTCGTTTCGCCTTCACTTTCCGCTTGCTTTTCCGTGGTGCGTGTTGTGGAGACGGAAGAAAAGCTGCGAGTCCGCTTCGCTCCGATACGCGTCACGCTGTTCCTCGCCGGGGTGCGCTGGCGCTCGCGGGAACGCTGCTGCGAAGCTGCTGAGGGACGCGACTGCCCGTAGTCCAGCGGGTACGCAGGCCTGCCCACCAGCTTTAACAAGATAGTCCGTTCATGCAGACCGAGCACACGCGTCTTGACACGGGTGTCGGACGATGCAGCCATGCCGAAGGCGGAAGGTGTGGTCAGGAGAAAGCCGAAGAAGCGACGCGCCAGATGGAAGTGAGCGCGGCGCGCGCAAATGGAGGTGCAAAACGGCTGACGCCGCGACGCCGCTTCTACACATGTCTTCAAAATAACGGTGGTGGTCGTGTTATGCGGCTGCAGCGGTGCCTCTGTCTTTTCGTTCGTGCCCTCTTTAGCTACATTGGTGGCTTGAGGAGAGGAGCGACACTCTGAAATCCGCTGCGCTGATAGGCGGCAGTGCTGCTTCTCGCCGGGATGGTACACCAGGCCCACACGCCACACATATGGAGCTGATGCGGGGCCGCTTGAGTTCCCGCTCGTACGCTGCGCTGACGGGACCAGAAGAAAAGGCGGTGGCAGGCTGGGAAAGACAACCAGCGAAAATCGAGGCAGTGTGCGCGTACGACGCGTGCGTTTCACCGCTGCCGGCAACTCCGGCGCCGCGTGCCTCTTGCGTGCCTTGCCCTTCCGCAAGCCACGTGCATTTCGTGGCTTTGCTTCACGCGACAGCAAGGAGAAGGAGGAGGAGTGACCAGCGGCTTTTGCGTTCTTTTGATACGAACGCGTCGTCGCTGCGCGGTGCCGCAGACGACGGTACACGCGTGCGCATCGCCTCAGTATACTTTTCACCCACCGCGCTGCGCAAAGCACCGCAGGAGGAGGAGGGGATGCGCAGCGCGAAGACGGCTCCGGCAGAGGTGGCTCTTCCCTTCGCCAGTACTCGTACATGGACGCGAAGGCGGGGCAACGGCAACACGGATTCCACGCAGAGATGAGCTGCACACGCAGCTGCTCCTTCGCACGACGTGTAATGAGCACCGGAGCTTCGCTGAAGAGGAGAAAGCGAGGCGAGGAAGCGCTGCTGCTGCTGCTGCCTCGCGTGGTGTAGGCGACGAGCACCACAGGTACTACTCGAGTGTGACGTGCCACCGTGCTGACGCGCTGTCGTTTTTGCCGTCGTGACTGTCGCAGCTGCGCTAACGACGCATCGCTGCGCATCGAGGCTGCGGTGCGGTGGTCCTCCGTGGCGCTCCACATGTGCCCGTGCAGCACCGCCGTCGCAGCCTCGCGCAGGCGCTGCCGTCGCGCTGTCGGTGCAACGGAGAGCACCACGCCCGCACACGTCGCGGCAGCGATGGCGGAGTCGCACGGGACGCTTTGCAGCCCCAGCACGTGCGCCACGTCGTCCAGGCTCAGGTGGGAAGAAGAACAGGAAGAGCCACACGACGGCGTTTCACCCGCGGTTCCGCGCTCGTCAATTGCATAAACACAATGGTGTGACAAGTCAGCAACCAATGTGGTGCCGAGCGCCGTCGCTGGATGCGTATGAGCACTGCGGCGCTGCTGAAGGCCCAACTCCGTTGCCCAGCGTTGCAAAAAGCGGTGCCCTTTTCGCTTTGGTTCCACTGGGACGGAAAGGCGTGCAATCGGCGTTGCTCTGCGCTTCCTCAGCTGAGATGCGCTTACTGCTCCAACACAGCGAGTCATGTTTCCTCGCCTGGCTTCTGACGAACCTTTTGAGTGGGTCACGTCAAGCGGAACCACCATTGACACAACACGGTGCTGAAAGCGCTTGACCAGTCGTGCGTGCGAGGGCAGCCATTGCGTGATGCGAGACGCTAGCCGCACTGCAGAGCAAGCCTTGCCGCCTTTCGCCTTTGCTTTGCGTGCCCTATGCTTGGCTGCTCTCGCCTTGTAGAGCCGACCGCAACACGTGCAGGGCGGAAGAGTTCGTCCACGCTGCAAGGCAAGGCGCCGGCAGACGTGTCGTCGTCGTGCCACTGGGCGCCGCCGCTGCCATAGCCGCCTGCGTCGACGCAGCAATAACCGCCACTGCGCATGCGACAACACTCGCTGGTGCCTCTGTTTGATGCGCAGTCGCCGCAGCTGTTCCTGTTGTCGTGGTGTCAAGGCCCCGCCTTGTTTCAATGCCGCACGAGACACGTCCTGCGCCGAGCTCAACGTCGCTGCGTCGCGCTCGCTTGCGTGCGCCATGCACAGGTAGGCGCGATCGCGAAGCTGCTGTGCAGTAAAGCCGAATGCGCCGTCCAGGCCGCTGGCAAAGTTCGTCGATGCCTGCTGCTCCGTCGTAGTGAAAAGAGGCGCATTCTCTTTCTTGTTGCCGCTACTCGTCCTTTCGATGCGCAGTCGTCGCGTTGCACGCGCTTTCGCCTCTTGCACCACACGTGAGACCGGCACGTTGGCAGAGGCTGGTCGGCGGTACGCGGGAGTAACGCCGAAGGTGGATGGCGTGAGCTGCGAAGAGGAGGAGGAAGAAAAAAGTGAGTTGGCGGGTAGCTCCTCACTTACTTGTGTCTTAACCGCCCTTTGCGGTGTCCGAGGGCGAGCCTGTCGACTCCGCTTCTCGCTGAAACCGCTTTGTTGTAATGTCATATGAGCAGTGCCTTGGAAAAGTAGCGTTGCGAAGGCGGCAACATCCGCCTTCCGCTCATCAAACAACGCCGCCGCATCCATGTCACCTCCTCCTCACGCTTTACGAGTGTGTTTTGTGGACTTTCTCCTTTAGCGTTCAAACACGTTTTACTTTTCCCTTTTTCACTTCCTTTTCAACCTCCACGTATTTGAGAAGCACCTCTGCTGCGACGGTCCGTGTTGATTCGGGACAGATGAGAAAGAAAAAAAAAGGTGCTACAAACGGCGAAGAAGGTAGCGAGAAGGATGAAGAAGAAAAGAGGAGTTTGCAGTGTACATCGTTCGCGCCACGAGGCATAATTGCCGGCGTACTTGTACTTTTGATTTCGGACCCATACAGTGAATGCCCCAAACGAAACAGCAGTGTAGTTCAGCTTTTTTTTTTGTTTTTCTTTTTTTAATCGTGTGCTTGTTGGTTGAGAAGAACACACAATGAGAAAAAAAAAAAAACTCACGCAGACATTCCACTCCATCCATGCCTCAGAATAGTAAACTCAAGACATATTCAAGATCACTCGCTCATGACGTACTCAGTGGCGACGTTGCGCCAGTATACGGTCACTGGCGGCGGTCCGTGTGCCTCCCACTCCTTCAGCAGCGCCGCCATTTCCGCGTGGCGTGGGGTGCCCAGGTAGCGGCCCGCCTTTGTCACGATAAACTCCGGAAGCAGGCGATTGAGCTTCTCGTGAAAGTGTGTCACGACGTCGCGCAGCATTACGCCCTCCACGTATCGCTCCACGCGCGACACCGCCGCGGTGTCGCTGAGGGCAGCTGAAACACCTTCCGCCGCAGCCTTTCGCTCCATCGCAGCGGCCTCGCGGAATCGTTCACATGTGTACTCGTAGCAGCGCCGCAGCCCCTCCGCGCCGATGGCCTCCAACTTGTCTGCGTCGCTCACGTAATCACGCACGGCGACCCAGCTGGACGAAGGGGAGGACGACGGCGCAGCAGCTGCATCCGCCGCGCCGCAGCTGAGCACTGGCACAAACCAACGCATGCCCCTCGCATTCTCTTTCGAGTACGAGATGGCGTCCAGGACGGTGAGAAACAGTCGTTTCACCTGCGTTACGGCATCCGTCGCCGTCGCACTGCACGGCAAGGGGATTGCCAACGCTGCTGAACTGCCATCGCGCACACGTGACATAAGCGTGGCCGCCTCCGCCTCCACAAAGGCCTCGACCTGCTGGAACAGCGTGCCGTCACGGTCATACTTGTGGTCCGCCACGTCGTGCAGCATGGCAACGAGGAGGATGCGGTACAGCATGCCGGCCCGCTCGGCGTGCGTGGTGGTGTCAGCGGATGCGTCCATCAGGTAGAGCAGCAGTGCTTGTTCCGTCACTTTGCGCATGTGGGCGAGGCCGTGGGAGGCGTCACGACCGGCGCAGACACGCGCCACGAAGGCCGTGCAGCGTTCCCATGCTTCGTAGTGGACGGCGTTCATCGTTATTCAAAAGAGGGAAAAGGAAGAAGGACAAAAAAAAAACGAGTCAAGCCCGTTAGTGCTACGTAAGTATGTGTGTCTATAAGGTGGAAATGAGTGAAATGCAAGTGGATAAGACGGTTAATGGAGAAAGAAAAAAAGAAATCAGCAGATGTTAGAGAGCTCTCTTTTTTTTCCCCCTTCTATGATGAGAAAGCACGCTTTTAAGTGTCTCCAGGGTGCACGCGAATGAAATAAAGTCGGGCGCACGACCTTGCTTTCTTTGCCGCGACTGAGTGACGAGATCGAGCAGGTCTGCTTTTTGTTTGTTTGTGTGAGTGGCGAGCAAAAAAAAAAAAAGAACCGCAGAGATAGAATCAGAAAATAAGAAAAAAGAAAAAAGCAGAACAGTAGTTCAACAAAAGTAAAGAACACGTTGGTGCCACACAGCATCTTACTGCCTCGGCACGAAGTGTCATGGTACGTCTTTGGCACACCCACAAAAAAAAAAAAAAACTGTAAAGCAAAATACACAAATCTGTTCAGAGCGGTATTTGCTTTTGGAGCGCGTGCAGGTTTCACTCAGGACACCTTGATGTGTCAAAGACCATTCGACAAACATGCGCAAAAACGTAATATTGGATAAGCCAAGTGTTCGATCCTTCAGTCGTGTGTTTTTTTTTTCCCCTCACTCTTTGGTGAAAATCTCTGTACATCAATAAAGCAGCCTGAATATGTATGCAAACATGTGTACGTATGTGTGGCTACGTCGCTTCGCTCTCGCTGTCCTCCATACACGCCAAAAACTCCATGTGTGCCGCCGTTGTAACCCCAGCTGCCCTCAGCTCTACCGGATAGCGGCTCAAAAACGACCGCAGTACCTTTTCCTCCGTTACATCCGGCAGCGCCGGCAGCTTCCAGCCCAACAACTGCACGTAGTGCTCCTGAAAGCAGCGGGTCACGCAGTGTCGCACCAGCGGGTCGAGCACAAAAGGCAGCTCCATCAACGCCGCCTCCTTCCGCACCGCACCGCAGCAATCGGCGTGTCGCGTGCCCTGCGCCATCGCCTTCGCCGCCTGCACCGCACGGACGTGGCGGCCACGGCTGAAGACGAGGTACATGCGCAGCCCCGTCAGCAGCGGGTGGTTTGCGCCAAGCAGCACCTCCAGCTCCCCGATGGTGCAGGCGCAGAGGTGAATGAGCTCTGCACTGACGGTGGAGCCGAGGCCGCGGGCGACAGCGGCGTATGCAAAAGCCTCGAGTCGGATGCGGAGACGCAGGTGGTGGGTGGGCAACAGGGCATGCGACACACTGTCATCCAGGTCGACCAGCTGTCGCACCACCGCCACCAGCGGATCGCGCGGCTGCGGCGCAGCACTATCCTGCTGCTTCACTAATGAGTCGGCTAGAGGAGTGGTAGACGCCAGCAGAGAAATGCGGTACAACTGTCGGCGCAGCTGCTCCACAAGAGGGCTGGCCACCGAGTCTCCCGTCGCTTCTCCAGCATCGCTGTTGTCGCTTCTGCGCGACAACCTTCGTTGGCGACAGCGTGAGCAGTGCGCGGCATGGTAAAACGCTGACGTGGTGGCACCGCATTTAGAAGTGTGCGCCTTCTCTTGTGTGGCAGACGGAGCGGAGGACGCGTTAGCCTTTGATGGTGCCCACACGAGTTGCCCGCATTCTCCACACACCACACCATGCAGCAGCGCAGCCTTCTCGGTACAGAGGGTGCAACGACACACGAAGCCAAGCACACCGGCCAGCTCCGCCTGCGAAACGGTCAACGCCGTTGTGGCCGGCACGTACGAGATAGTGATCTCTTCCCCTTCTTCGATATCGCGTAAAGCAACCAACGACGCCTGCATGCCGCTCGAGCTGCCAGTCGCGGTGTCATAGACCACCATCGCGTTTGGCGTGCAGGCGTGATTCACGAGGCGCAGCAGGCAGAAGAGGGCACAGTCAGTAGTATCCGAGTTCAGCTGCGGCAGGAGGGAGTTGATGAAGGGCAGTCGCGGCATATGCAGCTCATCCGCCTCTCGCACAAACAGCAACGGCCGCAATGAGAACGATGGCGACGGACCCGCGCTGGTCTGCATGGCTGAATTCTGCAGACCACTGCGCGTGCTGCCCACGTCGTGGTTGCACGCTGCCAACACAGCTTCCTTGACGACGACGCGCATACTGCGACACTGTGGTGCTGCGCTTGCGGAGGCGGGGGCGCAGGCTGGCCGCCGCGTTCCGAACAGCGCGAGAGCCCAGCGGACCCACCACCACGACTGCGCAAAAGGCAGAGAGCGACATGCGAAGAGGCTCACAACGCGCTCTGTTGCCGTCTGCGTGTCTTTCATCCGGGAAAGTGTGCTGCTCTCGAGAAGTTCTGTGGCGCAAGTCTCCTCGACCTCATCTACATCCGGCAGCACATGCTCCAGCACGTCTGTCATGCTCTCCGTATACGCTCCGGCCTCGTTTCTGCAGCTTCCAGACACAGCTGAGCTTGGCAGCGCCACCAGAGACTCTTCCTGAAGCAGAAGCTCGCCTTCGTGAATGGCACTCGTGGCCACCAGGCCGCACCCGGACACGCTGTGCAGCGGGTCAGCGCTCGGTTCTACGTGAGCATGAAGAAAAGGCGTCACAGAAGTCGGAAGTGCGCCCATGGACGTCAGCCCTTCGATCAGGGGGCGAATGCTGGTCCGAAGTAGACGTTCACAGGCAGCCGCGTCAAAGATCCGCAGCGCGGCACGAGCCGCCTGTTGCGCGTGTAGGAGGCGGCGGAAGGCGTCGCAGACAAAGTCGCATTTCGCCTCGGACGACGGCAAGGGTGAGGACGGTGCCACAAAGTGCAGAATGGTCAGGGCGGCGAGCTCCGTCGCGGACGTTGCATACACCTGTAAGAGCTGCGCCACGTGCTCTGGTGACAGCGGGGCTGGGCGAAACAGATAGGTGTCGTCGTGCTTTAAACGCTGATACAGCTGTACGAGGGAGCCGAAGTTCTCCGTGGCCCATGTCGAGTCTGTGAACAGCGATTCCGTTTCCTTTTCCCTTCCTTCCGTCTTGCCTCCTCGGTCGATGCTGCGCAGGGATTGAAAGAGCGAGTCGATCTGCTGCTGCAACGCCGCGTCGCGTCGCTGCATCGAATGCACTGCTGAGCCATGCAGAGCACTGCCGTCAAGCTTCTTGTTTTCCTGCTCCACCAAAGCGTCATCTATTGAATCGGCAGGTAGGAAGCAGGCAGCGGTGCATCCTGTGAGAGTCCCCATTGGGTTGCATACAGAAGCGACGCCTTTGGCGAAGGAGCTGTCACCATCGTTGCTGTCCACCACGCAGGAGTCAGCACCCCCCGCACTCGCGCCGCAGCGTCCACGCAAGACTCCTCGACGTGACATCCACCACACTAAAAGTCGATCGTCCGCGCGTTCTGGCAGGACGACCCGGGAGGCCACCCAGTGGCACAGAAGCTGTGTAAGGCGGCACAAAACACAGCTATACAGTGCATCATGTGTGGTTCGAATTACCGAACTGGCATCAACGGCAGCTGAGAGATTGATGTCCTGGTGATGGTGCGACAGGAGAGCGGGCAGCAGTTGAAGCAGTCGCAGCAGCGGTGCACTGCGTTCACACGTGGTGGCATCAAGCAAGGATGTGCAAGAGAGAGTGGTAGAATCGGTCAACCTACTTGAAGACAGAAGATCGGAGAGCATGGCGCTGAGCAGAGGATGAAAAAACTGCTGTTGTCGCCTCTTTATCTGAGTTTCTTGCCCGCTAGTGAATAAGAAAAAAAAGGAGTGAAAAAAAAAAAAGAAGACAGACAAGGAGAAATACCATAACTTAGTTTCCATTGCATTGCTTCAATTACTCTTAACGCTCAATAATGTGCAAGGACGAATTGAGCAAATACGAAGCTAATGCACGTATTAGAGAGAAAAAAAAAAACAGATAAATACGGGCTTCCATGCGAGAAAAAAAAAACAGCAGAGGAAGATGACAACTCCTCGCTCTAAAAGCCGCTACTTCTTTTTTCCTTGTTCTTCCCTCTTCCTTTTTTTATTTTATTTATTAAGTTCAAAACAGTGTGCAGAAACAGAGAAAAAAAAAAACAGAGAAAAACCGGTCAGCTTCGATAAGTTAAGAAAAAAGGATGTAGTTTCATTTTTTCGCTGGTAAAGTGCAAATGAGCTCTACGTTTAGGCGACTTACGCCGCCGTTTCAGCTGAGAGGTTTCTGCAAAAGAAGAAAACAATAATAGAAATAATGAAATGCAATTCCTTTTTTTTTTCTTCTTTCTTTTTAAGCCGACTTGCACCACATGCCGCTCAACTCTGTATTACACAAGTAGATAGAATAAATCATCAGGAATGCGTCGAAAGAAGAAAAAAAAAAAACAGATGAAACAGAAAAATAACACATATATATGTATGTAGAAGAATGCTGACAAACCTGTTATCGAGGAAAGCGACACGCTTCGCGCTGATCAAAAAAAAAAAAAAGGGAGAGAGGAGGAAACAGATAAAGGTGGAAAAAAAAAAAAGAACAGCTTACGTACGCAAGCCGTTTGGACCTGAAAGGAAGAAGCTTACACCTCGTCTTCAGTGGCTTGTATGAGAAGGAAAACAATACCAGACAGAAAAAAAAAAGTCTGTCAGGTAGTAAGAGCAAAAACGTTAGGGTGTTCTTCCTGCAAGAAAGTGAACACAAAAATGCAGGTGGCACCTCCTACTTACATAAGAGGAAGACATTTGCACTTTTTCTTTACCGCTTAGAGCTTGCTCGGCTGCGAACCTTCCAGCTGGATCATGATCTTAATGTCCGTCGGCTTCCGCTCCAAGGCGCGCTCGTACGCTTTCACGCTGTCCTTGAAGGGGAACTTGGCGGTGATCAGCGGCTTCACATCGATCTTGCCGGAGCTGAGAAGGCGAATGGCGTTCGGGTACACGTTACGGTAGCGGAAAATTGTCTGAAAGGTGATCTCCTTCGCCTGCGAAGAAACGATGTCGACCATCACCGGCTTGACTGGCATGCCGACCAGCACGCACGTCGCACCAGGCGCTGCGAACTCGTAGATGAGCGGATAGGCGGAGCCGTTGCCACTGCACTCAAAAACGCGGTCAGCGCCGTTCTTGTTAGTGAGCTCGTCCACCACCTTCTTCAGCTCCTCCTTGTTCTTCGAGTTCACCGGACGCAGACCGGAAAACTGGCTAGCCACCTTCAAGCGCTCGTCCTGAACGTCAGTGATGATCACCTCCGAGCAGCCGCCGGCGAGGGCCGCCAGCGCGGTCAGGATGCCAATCGTGCCAGCACCGATAACGAAGGCCACATCGCCGGGCTTGATCCCAGCCTTCGTCGCGGCGTACATGCCGACAGCCATGGGCTCGCACATCGCCCCCTCCTCAAAACTGAGATTGTCCGGCAGCTTGAAGCACAGCGCGGCAGGGTGGATGACGGACGTGCTCGTGCAGCCGTGCACCGGCGGAGTCGCGAAGAAGGTCACGTTAGGGTCGAGGTTGTAGATGCCGTTCAGCGTCTGCACAGAATCCCAGCAAGGGATGCCCGGCTCCAGGGCAACGCGGTCGCCGACCTTCAAATTCTCCACCTCAGCTCCCACCGCGACAATCGTGCCAGACGCCTCGTGACCGAGGATCATCGGCTTCTTGACGTAGTAGGGACCGATGTGGCCGTGCTCGAGAAAGTGGACGTCGCTGCCGCAGATGCCCACGCTGTGGATCTTCACGCGGCAGTCCTTTGGTCCCAGCTTGTCGTTCACCTCCACGTCGCGCAAGTTGAGCTCGCCCTTCTTCTCCATCACAAGACCCTTCATGAGGACCATCGTGGTCGGTGAGTGTGGGTGTGAGGTGTGAAAAAACGGGAAAAATGAAAATGCGGTAAAGGCACGGTGGCGTCAAGTGCGATGAAGGCAACGATGCTCTGTAAGAACAAAAAAAAAATGAAAAACGGAGATTAGTTTACCGGACAATCTAGAGTCGTGGTGCGTCAAATCGGTGTTGCATAATTGATGGTGGCAAGAGAGACAAGGAGGGCAGAGAGGATGAGGAAGAGGTAGCGGAAAAGCAGAAAAAAAAAAAAAGGAAAAGACGTGTCGTCTTACCCTTCGCTCTAACGCGTTTCAGAGGGTTTCTTTGACGAAAGCACATTCTTCAGACATCCTTGGAACACTTCATAGAAGGAAAAAAAAGGGGGGAGGGAAAAGCTCACCGAAGCTGTCGTGTATGCAAAGGAATGGCGAACTCTTTTTCTTCTTAGACTTCTTTTCACTTTCTTTGCAGCGTACAGACGATGCGATACACACGTGAAAGAACTCCACAGGGCTTTTGAAATACGGAATAGGGAGAAAATGAAAATAAAAAAAGACGTCTCAAGAAAAGAGTATAGCTTTTGAAACGTTTTCGTTTTGGTGAAAATGGAAAATAAAAGCAAGCAAGGCGATGCAGGTATCGCGCGTCAGCGGAAGAGAGGTAGTCGAGCAGACAGGTAGAACAGCAACGGCATTCCCTCACCGTTGTTTCTGATGCTCTTTCTACCCTCTCAGTGTGGCAACACAAGCTTTTTGTCCTCTTATCTGCCAGAACAGAACACAATAGATGTCGACTTGACAACCAAGAGGAAAAAAAAAAGAGCCTTGAGGATATATACACTGATATATATAATAACTTTGTTTGTTAGGAAAGGAAAGAAAAAAAAAAAAGTGGCTTCCAACTACCGGTGCTTTCAGAGCTGTTGTGGAGCATACGCTCAAGCGCGGGCACTTTGAATTGAGCAAAGGGAGATGGAAATAAAACTAATAGTAATAAAACAGAACATATAAGCGATCGATATCGGTCGGAGATTATAAAGGAGGAAAAGATGAAAACACCAAGCAACGTTTCAGTTTAGGTTTGTACTACCTATAGTGAGAGAAATAAGAGAACGTGCATTCTCACTTAGAGCTTGCTCGGCTGTCCGTCTTCCAGCTGGATCATGATCTTAATGTCCGTCGGCTTCCGCTCCAAGGCGCGCTCGTACGCTTTCACGCTGTCCTTGAAGGGGAACTTGACGGTGATCAGCGGCTTCACATCCAGCTTGCCGGAGCTGATAAGGCGGATGATCCTCGGGTACACGTTACGGTAGCGGAAAATTGTCTGAAAGGTGATCTCCTTCGCCTGCGAAGAAACGACGTCCAGCGTCACCGGCTTGACTGGCATGCCGACCAGCACGCACGTCGCACCAGGCGCTGCGAACTCGTAGATGAGCGAATAGGCCGTAGCGGCTCCGCTGCACTCAAAGATGCGGTCGGCGCCGTTCTTGTTAGTGAGCTCGTCCACCACCTTCTTCAGCTCCTCCTTGTTCTTCGAGTTCACCGGACGCAGACCGGAAAACTGGCTAGCCACCTTCAAGCGCTCGTCCTGAACGTCAGTGATGATCACCTCCGAGCAGCCGCCGGCGAGGGCCGCCAGCGCGGTCAGGATGCCAATCGTGCCAGCACCGATCACAAGCCCCACATCGCCGGGCTTGATCCCAGCCTTCGTCGCAGAGTGCATGCCGACGGCGATGGGCTCGCACATCGCCCCTTCTTCGTAGCTCACGTTGTCTGGTAGCTTGAAGCACAGCGCGGCAGGGTGGATGACGGTCGTGCTCATGCAGCCATCAATCGGTGGCGTTGCGAAAAACGTCAGATCTGGGTCGAGGTTGTAGATGCCGTTCAGCGTCTGCACAGAATCCCAGCGGGGGATGCCCGGCTCCAGGGCAACGCGGTCGCCGGGCTTGAGGCGCTTCACGTTTGTGCCGACCGCCACGACGGTGCCAGACGCCTCGTGACCGAGGATCATCGGCTTCTTAACCACGAAAGGACCGATGTAGCCGTACTCGTAGTAGTGGACGTCGCTGCCGCAGATGCCCACGCTGTGGATCTTCACGCGGCAGTCGTCCGGGCCCAGCTTGTCGTTCACCTCAGCGTCGCGGATGCGGAGCTCGCCCTTCTTCTCCAGCACGAGACTCTTCATGAGAACCATTTTCGCTCAAGTGAAAAGTGCTCTTGTGTGTGCGTGTGTGTGTGTGTATAGATGTGGAAGTGGATGTGTGTTGAACTTGTTTTTTCTGGGGTTTTTGAAAAATAAAAAAGGGAGAGAAGAACAAGTGCGGCTCGTGTGAAACCTGTATTGTGAACCGACACACAATTATGATGCATGTTGTTGTTGTTGTTGTTGTTTTTGGTGTGTGTGTGTGTGTGTGTGTGTGTATGTATTCGAGGATGCCGGCGTTAAAAGCGGAAGTATAGAATAAAAGGGCGATGCGAAAGAGAGGCGTAAGAGGGATAGTGACGAAGTGAGAGATGATGAGACCCCACTAAATAGTAAAAAAAAAAAAAAAGCAAGCACTTTTCATCAACTAATGCATGCAACCTTCAGCAGCAACAACCACAAAAAGAAGTCAATCCATACCGAGAGCAGTAAGACTAAAAGCAGCATTTCATCGAGTTTAATTAAAGGGTCCTTTTTTCCCCCTCTTTGCTCAGTGAAAGCTGCTTTAACAATAATAAGCAAAAAAGAAAGGGAAACCAACGAATTTAAATAGAAACAAACGTGATGCAAAGCAGGAGCTGAGAAAAGCAGAGAGAAACACACGAACTCCTCCTCCTCACGGAATCGTGATGCTGATATGAGAGCCCCGCAGCGCGCGCACATCGGCCTCCGTCAGGCCGGTGCAACCACTAAACGACACGTACAGTAGCGACGTCGACAGCGTCACGAAGTCGAGGCTGCCGGACACACTCAGGTTCTCCATGTTGAACGTCTGCAGATGCGGCAGCTCCTCCACGCCGTGTAGCTCGCGAATGTCCACGAGACGGGTGCAGCCTCGCACACTCAGGTAGCGCAGCCCCCGGCAGCCACGCGCGAGGAAGCGGAGAGAATGCACGGAGGTGCCGGAAAGGTCCAGAAAGCGGAGGCGGGCGCTGCGCTCAATGCCCTGCGCCCCCGCCGTCTCCAACGCTGCCGCGCCGGACACCGACAGCACCTCCAGCAAGCGGCACCGCCCCAGCTGGCCAACCGCCGAAATACTCGTGCAGCCGTTGGCAACGATCTTGCGCAGCATCGGCGCACTTCGCAGCTCCTCCAGCGCCGTTGGCATCAGCTCTGTGCAGCCCTCCACGTAGAGCGTCGTCAGCTGCAGGCAGTCGGCGAGAAAGTTGACTTCGGTGATGGGCGTGTGCGAGAGGGAGAGCACCTCCAGCTGCGGCAACGCCTGTATTCCTTGCAGCCCGTCCACGTCCAGGTGTCGGCACCCGCTCAAGTCGAGCGACTGCAAGGCCGTGCAGCCGCCACCGAAGTTCGCCACAGTGGACACGTTCGTGTCCTGCAGCGACAGCTCCGTCAGGTGTGGCGCCATCTCCAGCCCCATCACAGACGAGCGCAGCACGCGTTTGCACCCGTCCACGCGCAACGTCCGCAGCGCCGGCGCTTTGGCGAGGTGCGACAGCCCGCTGACACGGGTGTACTCCAGCGCCAGCACCTCAAGACACGGCAAGCGCTCGAAGCCGGCGATGGCGCCGCTGCTGACACCATTGCAGCGTGTGAGCAGCACCCGTCGCAGGCTGCGGCACCGCGAAAAATTACTCAGCTGCTTGATCTCCTCCGTGTAGCACAGCGACAGCGTCTCCAGATTCGGTGCCCGTTCCACGCCACATAACTCTTCAACCGGGCCACCGCCGCCGGTGGCGGTGGCGTCTCCCTCAGCCGACGCGGCGAGCAGCGCGAGCGAGAGGCGACAGGCGTGCAGCATCAACTCGCGAAGAGCAGGGCAGTCGCCCATGAAAGCACAGTCGTCGATGACGGCACGCTCAACGTGGAGCACCTCCAGGTACGGCAGCGTCTCAATCCCGCGCAACGAAGAGCACAGCAGGGCTGAGTCCGACACAAGATGCAGCTCACGCAGCACGAGAAACTTGTCAAAGGTGAAGCGACGCAGCCGCGGGGCATCGAGCCACAGGACCTGCAAAGAGGGAAAGACCACCGCCGAGAGACAAATCTCGCCGGAGTAGGACGATCGCGGACTGGCGCCAGCGCCGTGGCCTCTGCGCACAGTCACGTACAGGTCGCGAAGCCGCGCAAGCCGGGCATATTGCGAGACGTGCGTGCCCGCCTTATCGCCAGCGGCGCAACTTGGAGTGGACTTCGGCGGCACTCTATTTTCGTCCGCGGCGGGCGGCGCTGCCTGAAACAGCAACATTGCCCCTTCGCCCGTGATGCCATGTAAGTCTAGCACCTGCACAGAGGGGATCTCCAACACCGCAGCGATGAACAGCGCAGAAGCCGGCCCGGTGACGGGCTCAATTGGGTTCACGAGTCCCTGCAGCGCGGAGACCGCCGCCACAGGTTCGTCACCACTGTCCACGCTCACCGCCTCCAGCGCCATGGGCGGCGGCTCGACAGCCGCCACGATGCTCACCACCAGAAGGTTCTGACGACTGCGCAGGACGCTCAAGCACCATTGCCATGCCGGCACCCAATCCGCCGTTAGCCGCAACTCCGCAACACACAGGTGCAGCGCCTGCAGGTCAGCCAGGCCGCCGCTGTCGCTGTCGGGGCACAGCTGCGCCGCCAGCCATGGCAGGTGCTGCTCCGTCAGGTGAAGCGCGAGCGGACGCGGCTGCGGGCCACGTGAGTTGCCAAGCATGAGCCACGACGGGTCGAGGCCGTTCATGCGGCGCACAACGTCCTCGCGCTTGATGCGCCACTCTTGCAGCCGGGCGTGGAAGAGGCGCTGGGCAGCCGTGCGCCGCGGGTTCTCGGCGAAGCCGCCACCGCCACCCGACACGCCGATGCAGCCCAGCTGCTCGTCATCGTGCAGGAGCACCGGACAGACATCATCACCGTAGTTCTCTTTTTCAGCGTCGCCGTTGTCACAAGGCACGTCGTCTCCCTCATCGGTCCGAGATGTTGCCGGCGCCTCCCCTTCGTTCACTGCTCCGTGTCGCACCCGCGGCGACAGCCGCCACGTCTCCGTGGGTGTAGCAGCACCCGTGGCCCGGTCATGCAGCGCCGCCATCAACTCCGCGGTCGAGGGGGTGTCGGTGCAGATGACGTAGTCTGTGTCCCCGCACGTCGCGATGGCGCGCTTCTTCTTGCGACGGGCGTAGCCGACCAGCAGAAACTCAGCCGCGCTGGTGTAAACGGGCTGGCGTCGCATGCGATGGCGGCGCTGCAGCCATCCGCACATCAGCCCCCGCACCGCCGCCGAGTGCATCGCCGTCCGCCGGGTGCAGAAGACGTGGGCGGTGCCGTTGACGTCCTCCATTATCACCGGCAGCGACTCATGGCAGAAGTACGGGTGCCGCTGCAGCAGCGTCGGCGTCGGCATCGGCGGAGGAGGGGGCGAAGGTCCTAGCTGACTGCTTCCACCACCACCCTTTTTGGAGTCAGGGTGAGCGCCGCCCTCCATTGCGCGCGGTGACTCCACCAGCATCTGCGCTGCGGTGGTGCTCGTCGCGCCAGTCGAGATGAGGCGGCGTGAGAGCTGTACTCGCGTTGCCACGTCTGCGCTGCGGGCCCGCTCGCGCGAGATGGCGCTGACGGCGTCGCCAAGCAGCTTGCGGGTGACGCTCAACGCCGCGGCAGGACGGCCGTCCAACATCGGTGGCGGCAGCGGTGTCAGGTCAGCTCGTGGTACCGTGTTCGCGTTGATCTCCTCCATCCCCACCGACACCGACGTGCCACCAGCACCGCTGCTGCCTGCTCCCGCTGCTGCTGCTGCTGCTACGCTGGTGGCGTTGTTGTTGGTGCCAGCGCCGCTGCTGTTTTGATTTCGTCGTGGCCGCAGCACGTCACAGACAACGCCGTCAACGTGGATGCGGGACGGGTTGAGGCGGAGAAAGCGCGGCGAGCGGTGGCACGTAAAGAGCAGGTTGAGGAAGCGCAGGTGCGAGCTTGAGCAGCGATGCAACCACCCCTCACGCCATGCACGGTCCAGCAGCAGCGACTGCCGCTCGCAGTCGAGCAGCACCGTCCCGTCCAGCAGCCGGCGCTCCTCTGGCGTTGTTTCATGCCGCGGCACCAGTGCGGGGGTCCGCCGCGCCACCGGCACACTCCCGACATACTGCCGCTCCCGGCCGTCGAGGCGGGCGTAGGCGTCCCGCACGTGCGCCTCCACGCCGTTTTCCACCACAAACGGACAGACGGTCGTACGTACCTCCTCGATGAGCCAACTCCACGCGTGCTGTTCCAGTCGACGACGCAGACCCGGCGCGACCGCCCGCAGCGTCGCGTGTGCACCAGCCGGTGGCGGTGCTGGTAGAAAGGGTAGGATGGCATCCCAGCATATGTCCTCGCTCCGGCGAAACACCTCGCGCGGCCGCGGCGTGCTGCCTCTCCTCCTCCCTTCCTCCACCTCACCACCAAAGGCCTCCATCGCTGCCGCGCTGTTAGAGGAGCGACGGCTCTTCGGTTGGACCGGGTCACCTTGTGTAGAAACGGTGGTGAAGGGGTGCGTGTTGCGCTCCAGCTGTGCGGCGAACAGCTGCACCTGCTCCAGCACCGCCTCCTGCAGGGCCAGCGGGAAATACTTGTGCGAGGGAACGCGCAGCTGCTGCAGCACCGGCTCCAACGTGCGCTGGGCCTCGATGTACTGCTGGAAGAGGTGTCGGAGAGCAGCTGTGGATGTCGGCTGCGACGACACGAGTGCAAGTGCAGCAGAATCCTGTATTGCTCCGTTGTATTGGTGAGAGACAGACGACAACGGCGGCGACAGACGTATCAGTGTACCGTTGTACGACATGCCGTCACACACCGCATACGGCGCAGCACCCTCCGCCTGGCTGAGAAGCGGTGGCTGACCAACGGAGCGCCACGGAGGCTGCCGCGCTGGAGCCTGCAGTGGCGTGGCAACGCTCGCGCCTGGGTTACTGCGCACCGTGTCGGAGAACGGCGCGTGTGTACCGAAGTCGTACGATTGGGCGTGCTGGCAGGCAACGCCGGCTGACATTTTGTCTACATTGTGCCGTTTTGGCTGAAATGGCGGACCGAACGGCGCTTCGACGTTGCGGTGGACGCCCACCGGAGGCGACGACGCGGAATACGAAGGCACCTCGTGCACATCGCAGCTCTGGCTTTGTGCGTAGAGAGAACTCCCGTTTCCCGCTGCCGGCACGCGTGCTGACAGCGCCGTGCACCGTCGTTGCCGCCAAGTCGGCACGGGAGAGGTGCAAGAAAGCCCATTAGCATAGAGAGGAACGAATTGTCCGAGCTGTCCCAGCTGATGCTGCGTAAACTGCCGCTCTTGTTGGTGCTGCTGCAAGGCTTGTGGAGCTTGGCCAGGGTGGCTCGGCGGGCCACTGCGTGGCTCGCGAGGCATGGTGCCAGACGGTAGCTGCGGCGTCCACGCAGGCCAGCCAGTCCTCGGTGACGTGTTGGGCGTAATATAAGCGATGCTGGCTGCCTCGGCGGCCGTCGTGCCACCTGTTGCTGTTGCTGCAGATGCCGCTGTCGCTCCCGCGGCCGTGCGTTCCTGTTCGTGTGCTGTGGGTTGTGTGGGCCATCGCGGAGAATGCTGCCCGCGCGAAAGGTGGACGCCAGGGCCTGGGATCTGAGTCGCTGCACTCACCGCGGTGGTAGCGGTCACAGCTGTGGTGGAAGGCGAGGTCCACAGCACGGAAATCTGCCGCAGCGAGAAGGCATTGCCAGCCAATCGCTGCAGTCCGAGAAGAGGCGGCACCGCCCCGGCAGGCGACTCCGGCACGGCCTCCGTAGTGGTCACCGCACTATGTGGATGCGGCTGCAAGGGCGTAAACCAGTTGTTGCTGAGCGATGACAAGGCGCTGGCGGAGGTGTTGACGGTTAGGGCCGCCTCTGAGAGAGTGGAAGAGGAACGAGAGGGCCAAGAGGAGGTGGGGTGGTCAAAGCTGTTTGGCGCACTCATAGTGTGCGTGTGTGTGTGTGTGTGTGGCGTGCACGGGCGGCCTAGAAGGTTGGAGGACGATGATAAACAGCAAGAAAGCGCAGCACCGACACAGCACCACGCTTCTTCGCTTACAATGGATCAACTAGGGGCGACGTTTCAAGGGCAGCCGTTCCAGTTCCCATAAAACAACAACAAACAAAAAAAGAGATTTAGCGGACGCTAAAAGTGGTAGTGATGTGAAAAAACAGGGTGAACAAAACGTATTGTAGCATACACACAAAAAAAAAAATGCCTTCGAGTAGCTCATAGAAGAAGAAAAACAAGAAGCTGAAGACGGCCTCATGAATGTCAAAAAGGCAGAAAAAAAAAAAACTGGAAGTTAGCTTGCCTTTCTATGGGAAGCACGAGAACGAGCACACGATGAGGAAAAGAGCCGTTCAAATATGAGTCGGCAGGAAGGGCTTTCACAAAAAAAAAAAGAGAAAATTAAAGAAGAGGATACACCTATTTCTCTGCCTTCTCTGAGACGCGCTCCTTTCTAGCCGCACGGTCAGCAATTACTCCAGGAGGGGTGCAGCTCGCCTTATGTGACACTCCCTTCTCCACTACTACGCAGACTAGAAGAAAGGGAAATAAAAACTCCTCAGCAGATGCAAGAGGTGAGAAAGCCGTAGATACTGAGCGTCCCAAGAATGTAACAACATAAGAAGAAAGAAGAACAGGTTGAAGTCAAAGGGAAAGTGATAAAAACCCAGAGGGCTCTGCATTTCATAAAAGTCAAAAAGAAAAAAAAAAACGCTGCCCTATGTGTGTGTGTATGCACTGGTCTCGTCAAGTGGTAAAGCACAGCTGCAATACACTTCGAGAAACTCCTCTCTCACTCGTTCCAAAGGGGAGGAAAAAAACAACGAACAGGTGGGCAAAAACAAACCCTAAAACGCTCTTCCATTGTTCCCTGCTTTTTTTCCGCACTTCCATGGCAGCGGAACGTCTGAACAGCGAACTGGAGTTTTTAATCAAAAACAGTTGAGAGAGTTTGTTGCTAATTAACATGCACCTTTGACTTTGATGTTGCTTTGCAATCCGTTTCTTTTTTTTGTTTCGTTTTTACTTTATGCATTAGTTGGCGATGTTAATCCGTTACCATTAAAACGGAAAAAAAAAAGGAAACATGAGAACGGTCTTCCTTGTCTTTACTCGATTCGTAAAAAAAAAAGTGCTCACTCCTCTTGCACGTTTTTAACATCGTACTTGACCCTAGCACAAGCTGCCTTCTCACCCTTCCGATTACGCCGTTGGGGTGCGGCACGGCAGCACTCAGTAAAACGTGTACGCACGTCTGCCCGGACTTAGAACGCCAATCTTCTCCTCACCGCTAAAGACAACAGTTCCCGGTCCCTCCACCCGTAGCTCCGTAGAGCCGTCTAATTCGATGTGCACGTCCAGCCCCGTCGCGACGTCCGACGTACAGGGCAGTAGAAACGTATTTGTGACGTTCTTGAAGGCGTCGCGTCGCTTGGGAAGAAGTGAAGTGACGGAAGGCGGTCGTGGCGAGGGCCCCGATACGATGGTCGACACTGCAGTGTGGGGAGGGGTGCCGCTGGCGGAGTGCGTGGTGCTCGGCACACCCGCCTTCGACGACAGCGTTGGCACGACCGGTGCCGTGAAGTGTAGTGCGTCTGTCAGACGACTCACCTGCAGCGGGAAGCACGCCAGCACAAAGTCCTCCACTTTGTTGCTCGCGCTCAGCGTGCGCACGACGGCGCGCACCGAGTAGACAGGGACCGGCGCCGTGCCTAAGATCGCTTCGTACTGCTGTAATTCCTCAGAGGTGGGGGGGAAGTACGTGATTTGAGAGAGACGGAGGGAGCCGATGAGGTCGAGAGAAAAGTCTAACGCGGACCACTGGTATGGGGCATTCTCCTGCACCGTGGCGACAAAGGACGACTCCCGCTCCGCTAGCACAACAGTCTTCGGCATCGTTTAAAACAGAAGGAAAAGGGGGAATCTCTCTTTCGTTTTTCTTTTCCTATCCAGTGTGAGTGTGTGTGTGTGTGTGTGTGTTTTATGGAAGCACTGCATCTGCATGTACGTGAGGCTTCAAACTCGGCGATGCGTTTCCGCTAGAGACGGCTTCCAAAAAAGAAAAAAAAAAAAAGAGCGCGGCTAATATGATGGAAATATGTAATGGTCGTGCTGGAACTGTGGACCATGTAGAAGAGGAAGAGCAGAGGGGTAGGGAGACACATGCTGAGTAACTGATGAGTAACTGATGATGAAAACCAAAGCGGAGAGAACAAAAGAGACAGGAGAAAAAGAGCAAAAAAAAAAAAAAGACTTCGAGTACAAAATGAAGCGCGGCAACGTTGCATCAATGACTTCTTTCCTTCCTTTCTCCTTTTTGATTTTATTTGCCACTAAAACAACACGAGCACTTCCTCCGTCGTTGCAGCGTCCAGCGGCAACCGAAGCGCGTGGGTTGCCATCATACACGCGTACAAGCCTAGAAGACTGAGGAGGTCGCACACAAAGCAGACAATCCACTAAAAGAAAAAAAAAAAGGCAGGTTTCCACAAAAAAAGCGCATTTCTCAAGAAAAGGGGAAACAGCACCAGTGACCAAGTGGTGGAATGCAGGTGCGCGTCCGCACTTCAATTAATGGTATTTCCGTGCTTCAAAGACAACGTTCACTGTCTCGGAAAGACCGTGAAGCAGCATCGTAACAACTTGCATTGTCACACATGTACGTAATATCTATATCAACAGCATCTTCCACGAGAGGGAGGCCCGACAAGAGCAGAGTAGTGTTCTGAGGCAACGAAAGGGTGTGTGTAAGAGCCACGCCACCAGTCCGATGCGCAGCGAACGCCCGTGGCGGGTACTATGTCTGTGGTTGGCTGTGGACAAGAGAAACCCAGCACTTGCCCAGCAAAAAAGAAAAAGAACAGTCACAATGAACAAGCATTGCCATGAGAGGGAGAAACATGTGCAGTCATGAAAAGGCAAGAGAAAACGAGAGAAAAAAGCACAAATCAAGATGCAACGAGCATGTGCGGCCTTTATCATCGCTGACCTCTCAACGTAAACCAAAAAAAAAAAGCACCTCCCATCTTCCTCACCTCGAGACAATGTCTTGGAGCACTTTCGAGCTTCAAGAATCTATGCCGAAAGACGCTTTTGTGCGATGTGGAGCAAACCTTATACAAAACTCGCCTCACGAGCAAGTTCTGTGTTCAGCCGTGTTTACCTTTTCATTGTTTTAAAGAAGCTCTTTGAATTCGTTAGCAAAAATCTGTGAGGTGACGCAGCTCTTCGCCGGCTGCGCCGGCGCTCATTATTCAACATTGTTAAGAAACTACGGTGGACGAATACGAAAGCGTCCCGCCTCTTTCACTACTCCACGATCGCGTGTGCAAACGCCAAAACGTTTCCATAAAACAAAGAAAGAGAAAGCTGCGTGCGTCCACGACCTCCTTTTTTTCTTTCTTTCCTCTTCTTTTTTTTTTTTTTTCTTCTTCCATATTGGCGCCTGATACTCAGACAGAAGGGGAAGGAGAGGCTGTCACGGCTGCCTCTTTGGTAATGGCGCTCGGCGGCTCGCGGGCGGAGGCCTTCACCTCGCGCACAACGCGGTAGCCGTTGCCGGCCACGCCTATTGGCGCAGAAGCGGTGAACTGCACCGTTGCATTTGACGCCTCCTCGTCCGACTCCTTGCTGTTCTTCGGCGTCTCCATGTTGAGCAGCAGCTCCGCAGCAGAAGGGCCGTTCTCTGCCTCCGCCACGGCGTCCTCGGCAACGCGCTGGTACAGAGACGCCACACGCGACACGTCCTTCACCGCGGTCACCTCGGGAATCCAGTGCCGGGTCGTGCGCTCGATCAGGTCGACCAGCGTTGTCTTGCTGCTTTTGCAGGCACGGCAAGCCCCAAGCAGCTCCACCCGCATCTCCCCCGACGCGGCGTCGAAGCCGACAAAGCGCAGGTCGCCGCCGTCGTCCTGCAGCTGCGGGCGTATCGTCGTCGCCACGAGTTCCTTGATCATCAGCACCACCTCCGAGTCACCCGCCTCGGGCACCGTGTCGGCATGCGGGTTTGGCGCGCTGGGGTCCACGTGCGGGCTGCCGCTGCTGATGTGGTCCGTCAGCAGCGCACTCACGTGGAACTTCAGCTCCGACCAGTCCGTTGCGGCAATCAGCGCCTCAATGGCGGATTCATCGATCTGCTCGTCCTGCGCGGACGGGGAGACGGTGAAGCCGCCCAGCTCAATCGGCGGCTCCGCCGCAAAACCAGAGGACGTGGGTGCGGCGGGAGACGAGGAGGGTTGGTTCGAGCTGTGCTCGTCTTCATAGCGGGCAGACTCCACGCGCTGTTGAAGCGCCTGCGAGCGCGCCGCCGCGGCTGACTCATCCATCTCCTGGCCACTCTGCACGCCGTGGAACTTCATGGCAAAGAAGCGTGCTGCCGCCTTCGCGTCCGTTTCCTCGACGCGCCGCACAGTCACAAAGCTGTGGCCCACCGTGACCTCCTCCACCATAGGCAGTGCTTCCAGCAGGGCGTGTGCCAACGGGGACTGGTAGCTGTTGGTGCTGTCGAACATCATCGTGCGGGTGCCGGGTGGGAGGAAGGTCATGTCGTCCACGTAGAACTTGTAGCACGCATCGTTGGGCGTAGGTTGGAAGCGGACGAAGATGCTGCTTGGCGCGGCCGAGCTTGAGAAGCAGCGCAGCGTGGAGAAGAGGGAAGCGGAGGGGCGCAGGGAGTTGCTGCTGCCGCGTGCTAGCACACCTCGTCGCCGCAGCCGCAGCTGCGACGGCGAGCAGCACGCAGACGTGGGTGGCTTTGCGCTAAAGCGACTTGCAGCAGCGGCAGTGGCAAAACAGCGATAAAAGACCGGGAGCACCGGTGTAGCACGTCGCGGTAACGCAAGAGAAGCGCGTCCGCGCATTTTTGTTGCTGTGCTCAGTGGGAAAAAAAGGGAGAAAGACGTCCAGTAGAATGTCCAAAAAGTGCAATACACAAGTATTTGTGTTTGAGTGAATGTGTGTATCACCTCGAACACATGAGAGAGCAGAAGTGAAGTTGGCTTAGCAAAAGAAAAAAAAAACAGAAGAGAGAAGCCATCCGATAAACTATGAGAAGCACACATCAGACTAAGAGACAGAGACACTTGCTGAAATACTCTCTATATCTCCAGGCACCCAGGAGTCTGCTAAAGGAAATGAGGGAAAGGGGGAAAAAAAAGAACCGCTTTTGTACACAACGCGTCACTTCAAAACGTGAAGCACTTCATGTATGCAGCAGCCCATTGTAAGAAAAAGAGAACAGCTGATGCGACAAGTGATGTAGGCTTTTTTTTTCTCTGAAGCAAACTGCTTTTTTCCTCCTTTTTATGTATATTGTTGCAATTTAGCGAGCCATCGCCCTTCCATCCTTTTTCTTTTATCTCTCTCTTTTTCTCTTGTACTTTTTACTGTTTGTGTCTTTGTCTCGCTCAATTATTAGGTGTTTCATAGTAGCATCGGTGTCGCCTTACACGTTCACGTACGGTGGATCTCTTCCTCCTGTCAGAGGAACTGGGTTTACCTACCACTTTCAATCGAGAGCATCCATTTCAAGGCTCAACTGCGCTCCCCAGCTTTTTGTTTCTTTCTTCCTCGTTGCGACTTTGCTTTCCTGCTTTCCTCACTCGAAAAAGTGGAGGCGCTGCGCCTCAGCCTCGTCGGTGGCATCGGACACGAGACGCGGCATCATTGTGTCTAGCTCCGCGTTGACGGCGTACTGCGTCTCCAACGCCGTCCGCAGCTTCGCCGCCCACCCATCCATCGCAGCCTTGTAGGCATCCTTCCACGCCCGCTCCTGATCCGCCTGCGTCGCCCGCAGCGCCTCGTACTTGACGCGAAAAACAGCAAAGTCCGTCTTCTCCGTCGCGCGGCCGCTGCTGATCTCCAGCGCCTCCTTCATCGCCAGCAGCTCCATCTTCTTTCCCGCAGTCGCGAACTCGCGGCGCAGCTCCGTCTGGGCCTCGATGGAGAGAGCGTGGCGCGGCAGCGGCGCACCCGGGGCGTCGCCGTTGTCGTCGTTGTCGTCGGCAGCGCGGCTGGCCTCGTGGGTGAGATCGATCGGTGGGACGGGCAGCAGCTCGTAGCCGTACTTCTTTGCGACCTTGTTGTAGAGCGCCACACACCCGGCGCAGGCGGTCTCGCCAATGACGTAGGCGGTGTCCTCCTCGCCCGTGCCGTCGCCGCCCTCCTTTTCCGCCTCGCCATCGGTGGAGTGGGTGTGTGCAGCCCGCTCCTCCGCCGCGGCGTATCGCCGTCGCGACTGCTGCGCCGTGACGCGGTGGCATGGGATCATTGTTCGGGCACCGCAGCGGGGGCACGGAACGGACACCGGCGTGTGGCACGGCGCCGTCGCCTCACCGCAGCGGCGTTCCTGGAAGTGGTGGAAGACGGTATACTGCAGCACCTTGTTCTCCATCCCACTCACTACCCGCTGCCCACACGACAGCTCGGTGAGACCGACGAAGGCGCACGGCTCGCACGGGAGGCCGCAGATGCGGTGGCACACGTGCCCGCACGGCAGCACGTTCCCGCACGGGTAGGGGCAGCAGGCGTGGTAGGCGCACTCGGCCGCCTCCTCGGCAGCGGTGTTGCCCTCGCTGGAGAGGGGTGGGTGTGGATGGGGAATGTTCAGCGGCTTCTGCACGTGACAGGGCTGCAGACACGCATGCGACGGGTTTGCGCACCGCTCGTACGACTTGAGACACAGCGACACGCACGTCTCGGCCCCGCGCGTCTGCACCTCCACCGCCAGCTGGTCCAGCAGCTCCGCGTCCGCCTCGACGTCGCCGGCCTCGCGCTCCTGCACCGTGGCCGTGCGGCGGCACTTGTAGTGGTCCGGGCACACCATCGCCAACACGCTCGCCCCAACCTCCGCCGGCAGCCAGTACGCGCGGTCGTCCTTTGGCGAGAGCAGCCGTCGCTGCTGCCGCACAAACTGCTCCACCTTGGCAAAGAGCGGCACACAGGTGAAGACCTCGCGGCTGCCAATGAAGAAGACGCCGAGACGCACGCGGCGCAGCAGGCGCCACAGCCACCACTGCAGCCGCGTCACGAAGAGCGACGGCGACCCGTCCGCGGCCTCCGCCCAGAGCTGCCGCCACTGCTGCTGCCGCACATCGGGACGGTGCTTCGCCGGGTTGTTCTTCAGCGCGCTCATCACTACGTCCAGCAGCCCGGAGAGGCATACGACACCGACGTCCGTCTCGCACTCGGCCTCCTCGAGGTTGGTGTAGGCGACAGAGGCAATGTTCGTGGCGGCCGCAAAAGACGTCTCGCTGCCCATGTCCTCCAGCGATTCCTTCCACACACGCACCGCACACGATGACGGTGCATTCTCGCTAAGAGGAACGGACGACAGCAACGACGGCGCCGAGGAGGCGAGTGCCTCGGATACTGTTTCCGCCGCCGCCGCCGTGTTCGTGTAGACACCAAAGGAGAGCGGAGGGCCGTGGCTGCTGCTGCTACGCCCGCGGTAGCTGGAAAGATGGGACATGAGGAACACCGCAGCGGCGGCGTCAGCAGCAACGCAGTTGTCAGTTGACACGCCATGGCTCCACACCTCCACCGCGCTGTACGACGCCAGCCCCGCATACGCCGGTGGGGGAGCCGCGAGGTTGAGCGTCTGCTGCTGCTGCTGCTGCTGCTGCTGCTGCTCCGTAGCCTCCTCGTTCGCCTTGTCTTCCGCCTTGTCCTTTTCATCGCCCTCGGCGCCCCCGTCGAGGGATTTGGCGAGTGCACGGGAGTCCTGTGTGCTATAGCGCAGCACCGTCTCCACCTCCGCGCGACGGCACCGCAGGGATTCGCGCAGGGCTGTAGTGGTGAGGGTGCCAACGCGCTGCAGTTCCGTCCGCAGTGAGCGCAGCAGCGCCAGCACCAGACGCTCGTGTGAGCGCCGCCACTCCTGAAAGGCCGGCACTTCGGCGGTGAGGGAGTAGACAACGCTTGAGGCTGGCGTCAGCATCGCGAAGACGCCGTCCTGCATAGCGTCGAGGTCGTCGATGCAGACGTGCGAGGGCTGCCAGCACCAGAGAAAGGGCAGTTGCATACCCTGCGTCAGCTCGACAGGTGTGGCGGTCACCAGGGTGTGCCGCGTGCTTTGCGAGGTGGCCGCCACGCCGAACACCAAGTCTAGAAAATGCTGAAAGATGGCTCTGACGGACTCGTGCACGGCGGTGTGGATGTGCTGGGCAAGCTCCGCCTGCTTGTCGAGGTAGACGCTCTGCCACCCCGCCCGCTGCTCCACCGTGAGGGAGGCGAGGTGGGTGGTGGGCGGCGTCGACACCGGGGCAAAGCGCTCGTCTGGGGCGGCGGTCAGCACCTCCCACGCCGACGCCTTGCCCTCCGCGAGCTGCTGCGCCTCCTCGTCCTCGCTCGGCTCGCCCACGTGGTCGAGTGAGTCCGTCACAGCGCCATCGGGCCAGAAACGCGCGACCATGAAGTGGGCCCACGTCGGCGAGGAAGACGAGGCTGAGGCACTCGCCATCGCCTCCGCTGCCTCGCGAGCAGACATGGTGAGCGCCAGCAGCGGCGTCGCCACGGCGTCGGCGGCGCGGCAGCGGCCGCTCCACGTCCCTGTAGCGAGGTGCAGCTGCAGCTCCGCGTTGAGTTGCGCGGTGAGTGGAGCCTTGAGCGAGCGCTCGTGGGATTCCCGCATGAGCGTGGCGATGGAGTCCACCTCGCCACGCCTCCACACGGCCTCCGGCTCTGCATCTGTGTCGCCGCCTTTCCTCTCTCCCGCCGCTTCCTCTGCGCTGTGGAACAGCAGCTGCTCCACCGCCTCTGGCACCGTCGAGGTGACCGCTGCCGGACGCAGCATCAACGGTGTGGAACAGTACAGGAAGCCCTCATTCAGCCGCTGATACTGCTGCCGCGCCTCCGCGGCGAGACGACTCGCCTCCTCGAGCAGGTTACGCCCGCTGTGCATCTCCGGCGATGTGGCGAAGAGGTCCGCCACCGCGGCACGGCGCAGCGCCTCGGCAGCCTGGCGGACGGCGGACACCCTCTGCTTCAGCCCTGCCTGCACGCAGCGCTGCTGCTCCTGACGCGCGGCAGCGTGCAGCTTGCCGCGCAGCAGCCCGGAGGCGTACAGGATGGACGTTTTACCGCTGCCCGTGCACCCATCCACCACCTTCACTACGACGGGCTTGTTCCCCTGCGGGCCGCTGCCCGTCGCCCCCGGGCGAGTCTGCGAGCTGATGAAAGCGGCGCGGTGACGGCTGCTGCCGCTGTTGTTGGCAGCGGAGGAGGAAAAGAGACCAGTGCCGGCGGTGAGGGAGTAGAGCGCCTCTACTTGCGCAGAGGAGAAGCGCATCGTGTCGTTCACGGAGGCCAGAAGGGTCTGCAGCGAGACAGCAGCGCCCGCCGCCCCACCGCCGCTCGTTGTCACGCTTCCCGAAAGCAGTGCCGCCACCGGCGCAGCCAGCGAGGGCACGTAGCGCTGCAGGGGAACGGCACCGTCCATAAAGTGCTCCATCCACAGCCCTGTAGCACTGTTCGTATCGAAGGGTCGATCTACCGGCCCGCCACCACCGCTGCTCGAGCCACTGCCGCTCGTGCCACCAGCCCGCCGCCGGCTGCTGTTCGTGCCCGCCTCGCACTGCCGCACCGTGACGGCGAGGGCATGCAGGCGGCGCAGGCAGTCTATGTAGGTCAGCGCCGGCGTACCCGAAGGCAGCAGGCGCTCCGTTGGCACATCCGCCCCGGCGTTGACGAAGGCGGCAGCCGCAGCAGCTGCACGGCGGCGACGAGGCGCGCGGCGGTGCACCGTGGCTTCCTCGCCCACCACAATCCACGCCTGCGCCTGCCCGTTCTCGGCCGTCGCGGCACTCGTCGTGACAAAGTCCGCGAGCATGTCGCCGTCTCGCAAGACGTGGGCGATGAGGTGAGCCGCATTGCTGAAACCACTCTTCTTGCCCGAACTGTGGTTGCTGCTGTTCCCGCCTCTGCCGCCGTCCCTCTCCTTCTCCGCCTGCTGCTCGCGATGGAGCTGGGCGAGAACGAGCGGAAACGCGATCCACTGTCCGTTGAGCTGCACCACCGCGTAGGCGAAGAGGGAGGCGTCGGCCGTGTTGCAGCCCGGCTCGCTGGTGAAGCGGGTGGACTGCAGCGTCGCCTCCAGCGTGTTCAACTGGTGCTGCTGGTGCTGCGACTGCACCCGAAGGTTGAGGCGGACGGGCAGGCCGAAGGCGGCGTGCTGCTGCACCTCCGTCAGTGAGTACTCGGCCAGCCCACCCGCACGCAGGCCGACCGCGTCCACCGTCTCCAGCGATACGGCAATGACGCCGTCGAGGCGGCCTAAATTCTGCAGCTCCGTCGCGCCCTCCGACAGCTTCGTGACACGTCGCACGGCCGCGGCGGTGTTGCCGTACAGCTCGGCATAGGCGGCGACGGCGGTGCCCTTCAAGAACTGCTGTATCTCGTGGCTGAGGTAAGGGTTGTAGGTGCGGCGCAGCGCCGTGAGCTGCTCCGCCACGGTGCGTTCCTGCAGAAAGCGTCCCTCCTGCAGCTGCCGCAGCGTGGGAGGCGCGAGCAGCTCGGCGATCGCGTCTGCCGTGTCGCCCATGCGGCCACTGTCGACGTGGTCGTGCGCACGCCGCATGTCCTCCTCCAGCTGCAGCCACCGCAGCACCTGCCGCAGCACGCCGCTGGCCGCCACGGTCTCCAGCACCTCGCAGATCACCGCCTCCGGCCCCATCGCGCTGCCGGCGGCCCGCTTGCTCTTCAGGCTCGCAGAGTGCAGCAGCCATACGTGGGAAATGCGGGAGAGCACCACCTCGTACCCGTTGCGAGCCTGCACGGCACTGCGGCGCAGCTCGGCCACCGAGGCGGCCGTATCGGTCGTCAGAGCCGCCACGGAGCTGGCGTACTGCAGCCCCATCTGCAAGCACGACTGCAGTGTCTGGGCGATGGTGTGCCGGGTGGAGGCCACGGCGTCGGTTGCGATAAGCTGCATGGCCACCTGCGACACCCCGTCCACGAAAAGCGGGGAGGAGAGAAAGAGGTAGACGAGGCGCTGGCACAGGCGTGGCAGCCGCATGGCAGACTCCACGTTTAGAAATACGTGGAGAAGCGTCTCGAGAGCAAAGGCGATGGTGCGGCGCAAGCGGTCTAAGGTCACGGCATCGGCGCTCCGCATCACCTCCGGTTTCACACGCAACAGCAGCGGCAGCTGCAACGTCCGACGCCAGCCCTCCGCGGTGCTCTTCACTGCCGCCGCCGACGCACTCAGCGACGACGTCGACGACGCGGCGGCGGCTTCGAGAAAGGCGAGCTGGCCCAGTCCTGGTGGCTGCTCCAGCAGCGCGGATAGCCACCGCACCACCACGCCAATGCTGCCCTCCACCGCCTCGCGCCAGAGGTCGACGTCCTGCGCGGTGAAGATGGCCGTGTTGAACGTTACAAACCGGACCTGCGTTGCCCACTCTGCAGTGGTGGGGGAAGAAGCTCCGGCTGCCGCTGCCGCCTCGTCGTCTGTAACAGGCTTCCTGGGTTGGCAACGGAGCAGCAATAGGTCCGCTGGATGCGCCACCGCGTCCTCGCCCGGCGCCGCACCAGCAACGTCCATCAACAGCGGCGGCGGCGAGGTCGTCGTGTTGAAGGAGCCGCCACCCTGCGCCGCAGGCGCAGCCAGGACGAGCGTGCGGCCGTCATTCGCCACCAACTCCACCGTCAACAGACGCACCAGCGAACCCTCAGCGCTGCTGTGCAAGAGCTGCTGGTAGACCAGCTCGCGTGTGAAGCCGCCCAGGCAAACAGAGAGGTCGTCTTCGAGAAGCGCCGATACGTTGGCGGACGCCGCCACCGTGTCGGCGAGGGCGGACGGCGGAGCGGCCGCGCTGCTCGTCGATGACGAAGCCGCCGCGGAGCCGAGCAGCCTCGACAGGACAGCCGCCCGCTCCGCCTCTAGTGATCCGCTGCGGCGAGAAGTGATGCTGTAGATGACCTCGAAGTGTAGAGCGTGAGGAGAAGACGGAGAGGAGGACGCGACAGAGGAAATGGAGGCGTCCTGTCCGGTGCCTGGCGACGCTGCGGCACCAGCGTCAACCTCATCACGTGTGCGCTTCATTGCCTGGTAAGGTGGCGAAAGAAAGAGTGTGGAGTTGGTATCGGAAAAAAAAAAAACTCACTGTGACAGCCAAAATGATAACAACAAATAATAATAATAATAAACCCTCAACGTTAAAAATTCGAAGGGGTGAAAAACGACTCAAGACGTCAAGACGAACAAACTAATGTAGCTTCAAAACAAACGCACTTTGCCGATCGTGCGCCTCGTTCTCTTTGCACTTAAAAGAAGAAAGATGATCAAGGTCAGCAAGAAACAGAGAACAAAAAAAAGCCGAAGAGCTTATAAATATCCAGAAAAAACGGTCCCCAACACTCTTGCATTTAAGCATCTGCAAACACTAGGTCTCACGCAGAGCCACAGTACTCCTTTTTTTTTTTTTGTGTTGTTGTTGTTGTTACCATTCTGTGCAAAGCAGTGTTGCGGTGGAGAGGCCACGTGCGTTGGACGAGGCAAAGAGCAGCTCAGTCCAAAAGCTCTCAGTTTCGGTTTTTTGTTTTTTCTTTTTTCTTACTGTTGCTGTTTTTTTTTTTTTTGTTGTTGTTGTTGTGTGTGTGTGTATGTGTGTGTGTGAAAGAGCGCGTTGAAAAGACCGAGAAACGGTTGGGAAGGAAAGATCCGTAAATATACGAAATCACTATGTAGAAAACGGCAGAATTGAAAAAAAAAAATGGAAGACGGTCATCGCAGCCTCCGCACCACATGCCGCGTCACGTACGCTAGCGCACGCACACACATACACATACGCACACACGGCGCTTTGCTCCCTTCCAGCAGTAAAGCCGTCAACCCTTCACGCACAAAACTTGGTGCAGCACCGTCACCACCTCCACCAAGTCCTGCTGGGCCGCAATCACGGCATCAATGTCCTTGTACGCCGCGGGCGTCTCGTCCAGCACACTGCTGTCCTTGCGACACTCAATCCCCGACGTGGCGGCTTCATGGTCGGCGAGGGTGAAGCGGCGGCGTGCCTCACCACGGCTGTAGCGTCGTCCGGCACCGTGAGAGCAGGAGCAGTAGCTGGCCTCGCTGCCTTTGCCACGCACAATGTAGCTGCGTGCACCCATCGACCCGGGAATGACGGCAAGCTCGCCAAGCCGTGCTGAGGTAGCGCCTTTGCGAGTCAGCCACACGTTCTGCATTGTGCCTCTCTGGTGACGCGGCGGCCCACTACTGCCCACGTCGCCATCTCCATCTGGGCTCCCAGACGGCAAGGGAGGGAGGCGAATCTGCGTCCTCTCCACGTAGTTGTGGTGGCAATTTACAGCGGCCTTGGTGGTCGTGAACGGCACTGGGATGCACGACCGCACCGCCTCTAACACGGCGTCCAGCATCAGCTGCCGGTTCCACCACGCAAAGCGCTGTGCCCACTCCACGGCAAAAATGTAGTCGTTGAAGTGCGTCGTGCCTTCTCGCAGGTACGCTAAGTCCTCGTCAGGCAGATGGCTCAGTTGGGTGCCGACGTCTTTTTTTGCCAGCTCGATGAAGACAGAGCCGATACGGTTGCCCACCCCACGTGACCCCGAGTGCAGCATCACCCACACATGCGAAGCGGGCTTCTGATCATCTAAGCAGATCTCAATGAAGTGGTTGCCCGTGCCAAGAGTGCCGAGGTGGTTCAGATGGTTCGTGTTTTCCAGCACAGGGTAACGCCGACACAGCTCCGTGAAGTCCGCAGCCAGGTGCTCCTTCCACACCTGCTGCACCGCCGTCGGCACGTTGCCCCGCCAGCCCCCGGCGTCCGCAGCGCTCTTGCCGCCGTGGGTGCGGCCTTGCGGCACGCGCAGCTCAATCGCCAGGCGCAGCTCTGCCAGCGAGGCGGGAAGGTCGTTCGCGGTAAGAGACGTCTCCATCGCGATCATGCCGCACCCGATGTCGACGCCCACACTGGCGGGGATGATGGCCTGGACGGTGGGGAGGACGAGGCCGACAGTGCAGCCGATGCCCGCATGCACATCTGGCATGACAGCGACCGGTGCGGGAACGATGTGCGGGTCCATGCGGGCGATGCGCAAGAGCTGCTCGTGTGCAGTGCGTTCCACCTCCACTCCTTTCGTCCACGCCCGTACCTCGACAGGACTAGCGACGTCGCTCACCACTTCGTAATTGGGAGGCGTTGCCACGCCTCTGCGGGTGTGCGTCACAGCTGCAGTGCGCAGTCTGGCGAGTGGATTACTTCTAGCCACCCACCGGCGCATAGTAGCACAGTTGGAAGCACGCATTTTCCTTTTTTTTTTTTTTGCATGTGTGCAAATTCAATTAGAGGCTTGAAGTACTATTTTTGTGTATGCGTGTATGTGCGTATGTGTGTTAGCATCTGTGTTTTTGGAAGCAAAATAGGCACACGAAAGCCTCCCAAAAAGTTATTTTGTGTGTGTGTGTGTGTGTTTATGTGAGAAAGAAGAAAACAAAAAGGACGACACCGTTCACTCTAGTTCAGCGGCAGAAAGTAGAGCCTCTGTTATCAGCAGAACAAAAAGACGAGCAACGTAAAGAAAAAAGGCGTTTTGCCTTAATGCCCCCCCAGTTACACGTGAATCAGCTGGCCAAGTTGCAAGCAAAACAATCGTTCTTCATTCTGGCTCATCCGGCTATACATAGGAAGAGCGAACTCAAGGAAGCAAAGGAAAGAAAAAGAGCTTTAGCAACTATAACAAAGCCGTAATAATAATGATAATAATAGTAGTAACAGCAACAGGAAGGCCAATAGCATGCGTGAAGGTCTTTGAGTTGAAAAAGAAGAAAGTGCAGCATGCTTCTGCCTCTGACCAAATAAGCCGTAGAAAGGCGAGTTGAAAAAAGAAAAACAGAAACTGCTGGCGGGATCTTTTGCTCACATCCGTGCAACATCGTTGTTCAGAGTAACGCAGTTGAGCGTGACTTGCACACTGCACACGGCAGCAAGCTCGTACGCAAAGGATGTAAATAGAGCATACACGTACAGGGTAAAGCTAGGAGCAGTTTCACCGTCAAATCAGTCGCACATCAACGTCTATAGGAGGCTTACGTGACTGTTGCTCAAGATGACAGGCCAAGAAAAAAGAAAAAAAAAACATGGCCCAAGTCTTAAGTAATAGCGGTAGATTTATCGGTGATAGATCCATTCTCGACCTTGTCAGCGGCGCCGTTGGCGGCGGTAGATGCCATAGGGACGGCGGTGGCAGTAGGATGTTGGTGCTGCGGTTGCATCCCTACATGTTCGAGGTGGTCCTCCAGCATCTCCTCGCGACGAATGCAGAATGCCTTGCGCGTGCACTCGGTACAGCCGGGATTGCCCTTGAGTAGATGCCGGGGCGGGCAGCAGCGAGTGCAGAGCTGGCGGCCGCACCAGTCGCAGTTCGTACTCCTGCAGAACCAGCCGAATTGCTCGCCGCAATCCTCGCAGGCTACGTGGTCAGTGGGACGACTCTCCATTGGGGCAGGTGTGTAGTCGACAGGGGAGATGATTGCTTTAACGTTATCTGGCACCTCTTCGTGGGTGCGCAGAGGGTTTAGTGACTGTCCCATATGGTCCACGTCAATAGGAAAAAAAAAAAAGAAACTAATTTACAGTGAGTGTTCCAAGACAGCAGGTGAGAAGGGAGATAAAGCTCCAATTGGGCTTGAAGCTGTGACTGTTGTGGTCTGCTGCAGCGGTCGCGCAGCGGCTGTCCACACTCTTCAACAAGTGGATTGAATACGCTTAGAATGAACTCTAGTGTGCGTTTATAGCCTAAAAAATGAAAAACGAAGGGAGAGAAAGTAGCAAGCAAGAAGTGCACTAGCAACAAAACAGCTATTGGCTAGACTTCCGCTGACTCAAATTGAGAAGCACCACGGTGGTGCATTATCAAGTAGAGTAAATAAACAAATAAAAATGGTCACCATGCTGTCTTGGCGACATGAGTTGGCAGGAAATCAGCATGTCAGTGCGCTTGACATCGAAGAAAAAAAGAGTGACTCCAGTCGCAACAGATAAAGCACAAAGTAGCAACTACAGCACACATTCTATTTACAAAGAAAAAAATTCAGTTCGTCTGTGTTTCCACTCAACATTATCATTATTTTCTTTGTTTCTTTGCTTGTTTGCTCAAAGCCAATTAAAAAAAAAAAAAACGTAAACAAAAACGGAGAAATAAAAACAGACGAAACGCTACATGAGCCACAGAAAAAAAAAAGAAAAAAAGAAATGAACAATGGTCGATGAGAACGGCAATCTGCCGACCTCAAAAAGAACAGTATCAGGCAAACAAAAACAAAAACACGTTCATAACCAAAGTGATGTATCTTTTTTGTTGCTGTGGGAAATACATGCAGAGAAGACGTGAAGGAGAGAATAAACACTCAGCGAGACACCGGCGCTCGGAATGTGGCAGAAGGAACGCACACACACAAACACAAAAAGACAAAAAATGAAAGATAAAAAAAAAAAAAAGGAGCCGCGTCGGGTCTTTATACCAAAAGAAGTGCGATACGGGATAAAAGCAGAAATCGATTTGACAGCCGCGCTTTTCGCTTTCCTCTTTTATCAGAGAGTCAGGTGAAGAGCATTGTGGCAGCAGCACGAAAGAAGAGAAGCCATCCAAAACCCCTTATCACGCAGCATCCACGCGTGCCTTCTTCTTGGCGTTAATGCTCGCCTTCTTACCCGGCGACGATGCTTCCTCCACTTCCTCGTCCGACTCGCTCTCCTTCGAATCCTCCCTGCCGCTCTCGCGCCTGCGCGTACGTGGGTCAACAGCCTCGTACCGCCACGGCGCCGACAAGTCGAGCGCCTCCAACTCCGTTTGCCTCTCCCCTCCCGCGACACCGTCTGGCGGGGAAGTGAGGGCCGGGCCGCACATGACGGACCGAATGCGCTCCTCCAGGTACGGCATCTTCACGTCCGTCTCCCGCAGCTCCACGGAAATGTTGGCGTTGAAACTGCACGCCCTGGCGGGACAGCCGGTGGCCGGCGGTGGCACGTCGCACAGTCGCAGAAAGGACACGGTACCGTCACGCTTTAGAACAAACGCCGTTGCGTCGTTGCTCGGCACCATCGCAGCCGGGCGAGCAGTCAAGGTAGTGCGCGTGGTCGCCACAATGGCGGGGTGCAGGGCGTAGGGGCCCATGTTGTCATAGATCGGGACGAAGAAGACGTCGCAGCCGCGCTCGTAGGCGACAAGCACGCCGCGCGGGCTGTCACGCGGGTGCCGCGGGTAGCCGAAACGGTCAATGCCGCTCGTGAGGACGGTGATGGCCACCACAGCCCCCAAGTCTTCAAAAGCGCCACCGGCGACACGGGGGCGGAAGGTGCTGATGAGGTGGAAGGGCTCCTCATTCTTCTCGACAGGGATGTAGTTCTTCGCCGCCCAAAAGTGCACGTCACCGGTGTAGGTGCCAGTTGCGTAGTAGGAGAAGGGCGCGTTGAAGGACTTGTTGCGCTTGTTGACACACTCCGCCTTGGTGTTGTACATGGTGTCATACACCGCCGAGTCCTCCATGTACGCGATCTCCGCCACGCACGTGACGACCGACTGCGTGGAGTTGCGGGTCCACAGGAACTGGTCAATAACGTAGGTCTCCGGATAGCGGCTCACTCGCGCGTGACGGTCCTTGTCGCAGGTGAAGAGGCGTCTGCACGCCACGCTGCTGCGGTCTTCGGCTGAGGAGACGGCCTCGATGCGGGGGATCGGACTACTGAGGAACATTGTCGAGAGGATGCTAAAGTGCTGCAGCAGGAACATCGCCGGCTTCGAGGCATCGCCGTCGACCTCGATGGTATGCGACGGCGACCAGCTCAGGCGGAGACGGTACACCTCGCCGAACTTGTCCGCGAAGATGATGGTGCCCTCGGCGCACGTGGCGAGTGTGGTGATGCGCTTCGCGTGCGGGCCATACTGGAAAGAAGGCTTCCAGTACTCCGCCTTTGCCAGCTCCTTCATCGCCTTGGCGTTGGCACGCACCGTCTGCGAGGCGCCGTGGCGCGCCTTGTCGTTCATGATGTCCACTTCACTGACGTGCACAGCGCCGTCGCCGCCGTCATCGTCGTCTGACGAGTCCTCTATCGCGAGCGGGTTGTTTTGCTTCCACGAAGACACATTGTACACATTAATCAGCTTGCTATCGCCTGCGGTGACGACGCACAGCGGGCCATCAGGGATCTGTAGGAACCCCACCGCCCGCACAAGCTGTCCGTCGTCTACGAGAACGGAGTTGTACGGTGACGGCGTAGAGGAGTCATCGAGCGGGTAGCGGCCAATGATGAACTTGGTGCCGAAGCCTATCACTACCGCTTTGCGTGACAGCGTCGCCACACTGAGGGATGGCGCGTCGTTAGGATTGACTGGAGAGGGCATGGCGTGTGTTGTTGTGGCTGTAAATACTGTCTGTTCTGTGCTGGTGATGTTTGTGCTTTTTGTTTCCCCTTTCAAATAGTGATGTGGCACATACTTGAAATGAGGTAAGAGAAAGATAGGATTACGTTGCAGTTTACGTTATGGCTCTCCAATACTAAGAGAGCGCGGCACGCGCGCTTAGTAGAGCATGACGCTTTAGAAGAACAAGAACAGCGGAAAAAAAAAACGATCGCAGTGTTGCGAAGAGCGGCAAAGATAGCTCTTTCTTTACTATCTTGAAGACAGCGCCTTTTCAGCCCGCTAAGTGCTTTTCTTTTTCTTTTTATTTAGCCTATGCGCGTTCACAACCGAAATAACAAGCATTGATGGGAGAAGCAAAAGAAAACAAAAAGGTAAAAGCGCGCAAGGAGAACAGCTCTGCGCGTTTCGACACTCTAGTTGAGGTTGTCTTTCTTTTTCATAACAAAGCTCGCGAGACCGCGCACAAGCTGATCATCCATGCGCTCGTCCTCCACCTTGCGAAACTGCTGCTGCAACTTTGCCGCCTCGTGTTCGTGCAGTTGGCGCTGAATACGATCCACGTACATGCGCGACGCGACGGAGCGGGAGCCCGACATGACGTAGCCCAGCTTCTCTGCATTAGCAATGTCTTCGGCGGTCTGCCCAATCTCGCCACGGCGCGGTGCTCGCTTGAACTGGCTCAAGAACTCCGCACGCGTCATCTGGGAGGGATGTTTCGCCGCCGCAGCCTCGTCGCCTGGCGTCGCGCCCGCGGTGAGGGCCCTAATGTCACTGCCCTCATCGTTCCCTGTCTGTGTTGATGAGCCAGGAGCAACATGTCCGGGCAGCTGCACGGAAAAGTCCTCCTCATCGCTTCCTCTCTCCGCCTCGTCCGCGAATTGCACCGTCTTTTTCCGCCCAGCCGACAAAGATGAGGCGGGATAAGAGGACCCCTGCGCAAGCCGCATGCCAGGGATGTCTTCCGGAAACGGTGGGCGCTTCGGCGCTGGCACCACGGTCACGGCTGGTGTGTCTCCCGCACCGTCACGATGCTGCGCCTTTGCCTTCGCCACCAGCTTTGCCAGCGCGCTCTTCGGAGCGGGTGACGAGGAGGGTGATGCAGCCGTGAACGACTCTTCTATGCGTGCCGCCTTGAGAGGTGCAGCGTCAACCTGCGGCGCCACCGTCTGTGAAGTCGCCGTGGCCTTTTCCCGCTCTGCTGTGTCTGCCAAGACGGCATCCTCCAGCCGCTCCGCCGCCCTCTCTGGGTCAGGAATGGGTAGGTACGGGTAGCCTGTGGCGTGCAACAGCGCGGAGATGTACGACTTCACCTCTTCCGCGTGCTGCACCGCGGTCGCCTCCGCCTGATTGCGCGGACCCTGCTCCGCCACGGCGGCAGCCTCTTCATTTCGCAGCGGCTGCCATGCTTCGCCACGGGGCCTCCGTCGACCCAGATCACGGTGGTGACGCTGCTGCACGAAGCGAGCCTGCCAGAGCCAGAAGCCTTGCATGCTATAGGGGTTGTCTTCCAAGCTGCGACGCATCACGGCCTCCATCGCGCCTCCATCCAAGATGCCCGGCGCTGGCGCTGACGATGCCGACGACGGGGCCCACAAACCGTCACTCATGGCGCTGAAGTACGGTGGGGTGCAAGTGTAACAATACGGCACGTCTTATGCTTTGTGTTTGTGCGTACTTGTGTCCACGGTAAGAAAGAAGCCTCACTGCCTCAGTTAGGTGTATTTCTTTGCTTTGGGCCGTTCGTGCCGTTACTGTCAAGGGAAGAAAACAGAGAGGGAAAGAGAATTAAGATGCGGACCACCTGGGTGGTTTGCCGTGATTCAGAATGTGATGCGCCAGCCATTCTATTGCTTCCATCTTGAAACAACTCCCCTAGCGTGTCCGCCGTCCACAGCAGCACAAAGGCCGTAGTACATGTCACGCAAGCAGAAGCGATGCCATAAATCAATTACAGCATGCCCCTTATTATTATTATTATTGTTAATTCTTGCCTTTTTTAGAGGTGTACATTTTCCTTTCGTCCTCCATGTATACATGAAAAGCGACCTCCTTATGGAACTACGCTTGTAGCGGATGCGCACCAAACCAGAAAAAAAAAAAAAAGAAACGCCCGCAGTAACTAGAAGCTGTTTAGGTCCAGACTTGCTTCTGTGTGAGGAATCACTCTCGCAAGGCAAAACTTCACAAAGATGAAAGCAGCATGAGTTTTGCGAACGAGTGGGAAAAAAAAAAAGCAGCGCGGCGAGCAGGCACATATGTGCGCTACTCCTCGCTCACGCCGCTGCCAACGTTGTTGCCTTCTGCCTCCTCCGACTCTTCGTTGGCAGCCGTTGAAAAGTCGTGCACGCCGATGAGCAACGCACGCCGAAGAAGATCGGAGATGGGCAGCTGCTCCACAAAGGCGATCATTTCGCTCTCCGACAGCCGCGGTGTGTCGGCCGTGTTGAGCGTCGCCGCCGGCGGCAACGACGACCTCTCTGCTGCGGAGGCGTTTTTCTTGCTTGTGGGCTTCTTCGCACCGGTGTGCTTCGCCCGTTTGCTCGGCTTTCCGCGGGTAGGCGGTGGAGTGTCTTCCTTATTCGCATCGTCTAGAGGTCGCGCTCGCTTCGTACCACCGCCCCTCCTTTGGGGGAGCAACGAATCTGCGCTCTCTACCTTCTCCACACCACGATCCTCCGTTCTGCTCTCCGTTGGCGAGTTGTTGTCTTCAGCAGTCTGCACTGGTGCCCTTGATTCCCCCCTGTTCGCGGCTGCCACGGCAACAGCCGGCACCGCTGGTGTCGGCTTGGGATTCTGCAGCACCGGCCCACCTACCATCTTCGGTAGGGGGAGCGGCGGTGGCGTGACCTTTACGACGCGCAGCCGCCGCTTTCGGATTGTCACCTTTCCGTTTTCCAGAATTAAGTCGCCGTCGTCCTCAACCCACGTTCGATTGGGCAGAGGACGTTGCGGCGGCACGTCAGCGGCCTGGACTTCCGCTGGAGACTGCGCCTTCTCCTCAGCATCCACGTCGATATGGCCCGGCAACGTTGGCGCATCCCTGGCACTGGCAGGCTTCTCGGCTTTCGCGTCGTTCTTGACGCCGCTATCGTCGCTGCACTCGCGACTGCTGCTGCGGCTGCAGCTGCTGCTCCGCCACGACGACGCCGACCACCCATCGTGCTCGTCATCTACGCGGTGACCTCTGGGCCGTGGTGCGGAGAGCTGGGTGGCGGAGCTCGCACTCACGCAATGTGGGCCGACGATTGGGGCAGTTCTTGTCCCTACAGATGGCATTGTGCTGCGGCGCTGGTTGTGATGCACCTGCTGCCGCCGCGCCCGCACCTCGCTGCTGCTGTACACTTGAAAAGGGAGTGACTTTGAGTGGAGGTAGACGTGGAGGTCCGCCACTTCGGCATCGGTGAAGGAGTGAGCGACGGAGGCGCCGCTGAAAATCTCGTGCCCCGGTGGCCCATACGCGCTAATGGGCACCGCGGAGGGCGAAGGCAGCGACGACCACAAGAGCGTATTGGACGGCACGGCGGGCGCGGGACGCGTCAGGTTGAGCCGCAGGGAGGAACAAGACCCTGCTAATGAATCCCTTCCCTTCTCCTCCAGTGGTTTTCGGTATGGCACGGGGGGTTCTTGGAGGAGGGACTGAAACATGCGTTGGACCGCGTTCGTGTTTCGCACGCGATCGTGGACTTGCAGACCACTGGCGCGGTGAGTGCGGCCCATCAGCAAAGCGTAGCCGACTGGCACACTGTGGCGCACGACAGCCGCTATATCCGGAAAAGAGCCGCGCAGGCACGGCTCGGCCAACTCCGCGGCGAAGGCCACCTCCTCCAGCTCCGTCGCCACCGTGAACGGCGATGCACTTGGCACAGTGTCCGCGGAAGCTGATGTAGTAGACGCAAGAAGAGGCGCTGTGGGGAGCCCTTGCTGCTCACAGCCATGCTCTTCGCCTTTCTTCGACGTCTCCGAATATGTCCATCCTGCCCTACAGCGCTGCAAGGCGTGAGTGCACATGCGATGCGCATCCGCGTAAAAGAGAGTGGGCGGCGATGGCGACGGTGCTGATTTTAGCGCGGTCTCCGCTGCCTCGACAAGGGGCCGCTGCGCAAACAGCGGGGCCGCCATCACACGGCCAGCCACGTCCGGCTGCTGATTGGACAGCCGCAGAAGGCTCTCCATGGCCATGGCTCCGTCGTCTACCGCACCAGGTGCAGGACGATCACCACCGCCAGTGCCCGGCGTGGGGGAGGCAGCCGCAGCCTCCATTATGCGCAGAATGCGCGACGGTGTCCACGGCGTCAAGACGTCATTTACTCCGCTCAGCATCCTCTACCAGACTACTTCTTCCTTGACTTGTTGCCGTGCAAACAAAAACAAGAGAAATAGAAGAGTGAGAATTACGAAGAGGCAATAAGAAAAAAAAAAAAGCGAGGAGTTGCGCGTCACTGAGGAATTGCTAGGCGCACCAGTTTGGTCATAACGCACCGTCATCGGTGAAAACAATGCATGTGCGCTCTTCCAAAGCTGGAAGAGCTGAAAAAGTCCTAAAAACGTTGCACGTGCCGCTGACGAAAGCACGAGTGCTTTGCTTTGTCCTTCTCACAATAATGCCCCTTTGAAGCACTTCCTCCATCATTAGAAGCGCGCTGATACCGGCAGCGGAGAGAATGCTGGCTCCATTCGCCAACAAAAAGAACACCAAAAAAAAAAAAAATGCAGCTGCAATTGAGTACCTTGAAGGAGTCTATTTGAGATGCTGTTTGTTCGCGTTCTTCTCCGGTGCTTAAAAAAAAAGGGGGAAAAACGTTTGCAGACCGTTCATAAAAAACGATGGGGAAAAACAAGTAAGACGAGAGAAAGCACACTCGAAAGTTGACATCAGTGCTGCTCTAATGTACATGTAGTGTAATTGCAAGACCAAGGAAAGGTGAAAAAACTGCTGGAAGTCCTTTGACGTTCTCAAACGTCTGTCATAAGGTCCTGCAGTGACGGGGCGAGGTCAGGAAACTGCTGAGACAGTTCCTGCATAATGTTCACGACGGCTCGCCTACCTTCCTCTAAACGTGCCGTCTCCGTCGCTGACTCTTCAGGGTAGCAGGAAAGCCTGTACGTGCCGCCCTCGCCTTCTTTAAGTCGCTGAAGGTTGCTCTGGCGGAGTCGCTTCGCCTCCTCGGCGCGCTCCCGCTCCTTCTGCCCAACGGCAATCTGCCCCTGCAAGTCTTCAATTTGCTGATCGAGCTGCTGGATGTCGCGCTGGGTACGGTCGACCTCAGCCGCCGTGCGCTCCATTTCGGCCAAGCTCTCCTTGATGAGCTTCTCCTTCTTGCGAGATTCCTGCCGCTTCGCGTTGAGCTCCTTGAAGAGGCGCGTATTCTCCTTCTCTACCGCAAGACGTGTCGCGCCGCGCTTGTTCTTCTGCGCCGCAACGCTCACCGCCTTGCCTTTAGTGCGGATGACATCGCGGTGGTCGATGAGCTTCTGCATTTCCTCAATGAGGAACTTCTGCTCCCGCTGAAGCTGTGTCATGCGCTGCTCCATAAAGTTGATCTCCTTCTTCATCTTCTCGATCTCGGCGCGGCCGATGGTGGGGTCGAGCGCCATCTCTGTCTCGCGAGCCACCTGCAGCTTCCGCTCCCAAAACATGATGTCACGTTCGCAGGCGAGGATCTGCTCAATGATGTCCGACTTGCTCTGGCGCGTGTCGTCAACCTTCTTCTCGAGTTGGATCGCCTCACGCTTCTTCTCCTCCAGCCGTCGCACGAGGTCGTTTTCGAGGAGAAAGACGTCGTCGGAGGCGACCTGCTGCGCGCCGTTGTTCTGGCTCAGTAGCGTGTTCACCCGCTTCATCTCCAGTTGCATCGCGTTTGATTTGTTCTGCAGAACAGCGATTTGCTGCCTCCCCTCGTTGATATTCGCCAAGAGACGGTCTTTCTTCTGAGAGAGGATAGTCGCCTTTGCCTGGGCGTCGAGGATGGCGTCGTTGATGTCGTTCATGGTGTTCGTGCAGTTCACGAGCTCTGTCTGGAGTCGGATCCATTCCTGCTGAAGCGCCTCGTTCTCGCTCGACTTCGTCGCGATCGCCTTGGAGAGGCTGTTGATCGTGGCCTCTAGTGGGCCGACGTGCTCGCCTTGAAGGTCACTGTGTTCAGCTAAAATCTGCTCATACTGGTGGTTGAGCTGGTCTAGCTGCTTCTGCTTGCGGTCGATCTCGTCGTTGCGGCGGCGGATGTCGGCCTGCATTCGCTCAATCATCGTGCTCCGCGACTGCAACTCCTTCTCCAGGTCGGCCAGCGTCGTCGCGAGCGTTTCGTTGTACGCTTTTGATTGCAGCGTGTCAACACGAATTCGTGCCAGCTCGTTTTCCATCTGCGTCACATGCTGCTCCTTCGCCCGGATTGAGTCCTTAATCTTCTGGACCTCCTGAAGAACGCCCTGGCTCTCCTGCTTCAGCGTTGTCTGCTTGCTCAGGTGCACCATCACCTCGTTTTCCATGTCAACAATGGCTTTAGCGTGCTTGGCGATCTGTTTCTCCACGTCGGACAGCTCCGCGGACTTGCCTTTGACCTGCAGCTCCAAGGCCTTGCTCTCTTCAGTGGTGCTGGCGATAGCTTTCTCTAAAAGCGCGTACGCCTGCGTGCTTTCTTCTTTCTTCGCGAGTAAGCCATCCATTTGCTTTTCTAAAATGACAATCTCGTTGTCGATGCGCGACATAAACTCCGTCAGCTTCGTGTTTTCAACTTGCGCCGCTCGGATATCCTTCCGGTAGCCTGTGATCTCGTTCTCCAGCACGAGTAGGTCGTCTTTCTGCTGCTGCAGCGCCTCCTCCGTCTTCTTCACAGCGTCTTGGCGCCGCTGCATGCCGATCAAAGAGCTGCGCCACTGCTGGACGAGCTGCTTCTTTTCCATCACAATGGCCTCCATTTCGGACATTGCGTCCGCCAGCGTCTCCCGCGCACGCTTTGTTTCCTCGCGCTGCCCGCTCACCTGTTCGTCGAGCATAGCGCTCTCGTTCTCTAAAGTCTTGATGCGCTCTTGCAGAGACAAGATAAGCGCATCCTGTCGCAGCTTTGCCTTCTCCAGGTTGGTGATGTCGTCCTCAGTTTTGTGGGCGGCGCGGCGCTCCAGCTCCACCTCGTCCTTGAGCTCAGCGTTGAAGCGCTCCACTTTTGCGAGGGTTTCCGTCAGCTTGGCAAGCTCATCTTGATAGCGGACGAGCTGCTTTTGCATGTCGTCCGCCTTTTTCTGCGCGCTGTCCGCTGCAGATGACAGTTCGTCACGCGCGCGAAGCTTCTCCTCATGCTGTTGCTGGATGGAAGCGTGCTTTTCGTGATACGATTCAAAAGACTCCTGCAACTTTGCGAGGTGCTGCTGTGCGTTGTAGAGATCAACGCCGCAGTTCTCACGCTCCTTTTCGACGCTGGCCAGTTCGTTCTTTGTCTCGTGAAGTTGCTGTGTGAGCTCTTGAAGGTGCTTTCGCAGCTGTTCTTCGATGCGGCGCTGCACGGGCGCGAGAATCTCAGACTCAGGGTCGATTTCAGAGACGTCGCTATCGCTCTCGTACGGAACGCTGTCCTCTTCCGATGACGACATTTTCAAAGAAACTTTTTTTTTTTTTACAGAATTCACAACTTTATGTATGCGTATTGTTGAAAAAAAAAAAAAAAACAGAGAGTGCCAGTGTTTATGCTCCTGTAACTGTTGCTCTTCTACAAGAAAGCAAAAAAAAAAAAAAACGTTTGCAAGAAGTTGCGTTGAAAGCCCCTGAAAAGGGGGAAAAAAAAAGAAACCCAAACATTTAATGGAACAACCACATAGAGAAATACAAAAAGGAGAGAAGGCAGAGTGACAGCACCACGTGAGAAGCGTAACCTACAAAAGCTGGTGGTTATTGGAAAATAGAAGAAGAAAACACATTTTAGGAGACACACCACGCTATATGCTCTTCTTTGAGCACCATTCTCATAATTTAATACAACAGAAGAAATCCCGTGAGTATACGACAAGGTAGGGACTTCAGCCAATAAGGCCGTTCTTTTTCCTGTTCTGAAAGAACACATACGAGACTACTTTAAGTGGGGGGAGATAAAGAGCAGCGTTTTCCCCTCCTTTTTTTTCTATTCTTGACAATTAACAACAACACCTACTTGCATCGCCGAGAACAAACTAAAGGTAATCAAGCAACTGAAAACAGCTAGAAAACAAGGGAAGAATGTGAATAAAATGACTGACTACGATGCTGACTTCTTCTCAGCAAGGCGCTTCTCTTCTTTTACAGCCCACTCCGGCATCTGGTTAATCTCGTTGTAGTCTGGAACTGGTGCCTGGTCTATGCCATTCTGGTGAGGACGGTACTTTTCCGGAAGTTCGGGAATTACGCGGTAGCTGTAGTCCTTTGTCTTGAACTGCTTGTAGTACAACCATTCTTCTTTCGTGTCGAATCGCTCAGGAGGGTTGCCGTTCTGGAATGCTAAAACTGCGGCGCGAATGGCACGGCGCGTCATGACTGGGACACCACGCGTGCGGAGCTCTCTTTTGCTGCATGTCATAAGATCGTTCCAGTCCTTGAAGGTTGCTTTGAAGTCGCTGGTGGGTGCGAGACGATGGATGTCGCATTTCTCCAGAAACACCTCGTGATTGGGAACGTAAGATGTTGGTGGACGGATTACGACAGGAAGCACTTCTGTTCGCATCGTCGTCTCAATTGGTGCAAGCTTCCTCGGATCTGGCATGTATGTGTACTTGTAGGCCTTATGTGGCCCAGTAGTCTGGTCCAGAATTGCTTTTGTTCGACGCATTGCTTCGGAGTAGCACAGTTAGGAGCCTCCATTTACCAAAACAATAAAAAGGCACCGAAAGAAGAGGGAAAAAAAAAAAGAAGGGAAAAGAAGAGAACATGTTTGCAACGATTAAACTACAGAAACAGCAATATATATATATATATATATATATGTTTTTTTTTTTTTTTTTGCAGACGGCGATGGAAAGAAGGAAAAATACGAGCTGAGAAGCTGGTCATTTTTCTTTTCGGGTACGTTTTGTAGCCGATACGCAAAGGAGAAAAAAAAAAAAAAAAAGAGAGACAGCTTATCACTCTTTTTTACCTTTCCGCAAAATGAAGCGGCTCCAACAATTAGGAAAGCACTTCGAGACAACAGTCAACGAAAGTAAGTGAGAAGTACTCTGAAGTCTAGTTAAATTATTTTTGCTTCTTTTTTCTCCCAGTGATTACAGTTTATTTCGATGTTAGGAAGGGCAAAAACACGAGTAAACAGAGTGGTTTTGCCTTTTCTCTTTTTTTTTTTCTCTCTCTCTCTTTAATGTAATTAAGAATCGCCATTCGTTGTATATCTGTTGATCAGATTCCCATCTGAACCGCGACGCTCCCGGGAATGCGCACGGTGCCGCTGCTCACGGTGATCACGTTATTGTGAATCTTTGCACCGTTCATGTGCTGAATACACTGCTGCACCGACTCAGGATTGTCGTAACAAATCATAACCATAAGTTCTAAACGGTTTACGTCCAAAATGCGTCCAAAAGGTGAGAAACGTTCCATGATATAGCTATTCGGGGTACCAAAAGGCACGTTGTCGACAAATGCAACATTTGCTTCGAATGGAGGCAAGCGTGGCTGGTAGTACTGCTGTATTCCACCACGTCCCCGGATGCCACGGTTGCTGTTGTCGTTGTGGTTGCTGATGTTGTTATTGTGGCTACCGGTGTTGTTGTCGCTGTTGTTATTCTTGCCGCCGCGTCCACCCCGACCAACACCACGGCCTCCACGACGACCTCGGCTGCCCCGACCACCCCGTCCACCGCGCGTATTTGCAGTGGTGACTGCGGCAGCGGTAGCAGCTTGTTCTTCGCCCGACACCTTCGCCTGCCTTTTCTTCGAGTTCGACTGCTTCTTATCTTCGTACGACTCGAATTTCAGAAACTCCGCAGCAAGATTTTTGTTTTTCTTCTGGCTGAATTTGCTCTGGGTTGCTTTGTCGTCGTCGTGCTGCGAAAGGTCGACGATTCCGGGAATCGCACTTAGTCTCGTCTTTGCAGCTTTGGCGGATTCCTCGTTGCGAAATGTCACAAAGACTGTTGTGATGTCTTTCTTGTTGTTGTTCTTTTCGCGAAACGAGCCTACTGCTTCCACTTCGCTCCACTCGCGTAGTGTGGCCTCGACAGAGGCGAAGTCAGCCGTGCGGCAGGACGTCTGCACGAGGCGGCCGTTCATCGTTGCTGTAGGTTTCTTTGTATATTAAACGCGCAAAAAATGACAGCCTGCTGCATTTATGTTCTTCTCCTTATTCCGTATTTAAAGAGGCAAGTAGGCAACAGTCAAAAAACGGAGTTGTGGTGTGAGTTTTCAGTAAGGAATTTGCGACCCAGAGAAAAAAAAAAGTGTTTTTAAGAGTTGAGCGTAAAGAAGGAGTTTGAGATGTCAACGAGGGGAGAAGGCGCCAGAAAAAGCAAATATGTCACTGAAGACGACGTTCTCAACAGAGAAAAAAAAAAAGCTGCATTTTTCTTTGTTTTTTACGACGTAAAAGTGCACATAAGGTGCCGCAGACAGACACCAGCTTTTCAAATTACAACGTTTTCATTAGCACTACCTCCTTAAAGAGAATCAAAGCGCATCCTATTCTTTTTCTTTCTTACTGACTTTTATTTATTTGCTCAAGTTTGTCTTCCTTTATCGCTGGGGGAAAAAGAGCAGCACTCGTATCTGATCGTAATTAAAAAGCCGAGTTGCTTTTTTTTTTTTTTCGGTGGCGAAGTAGCCTCAGGCCAAAGCTCCTCATTCTCTTCGTTTGCGAATAACAGTTACATCTGAGCCATAAAGCACGAAAGACACTATAGTGCGCCTGTTGGCAGCATCGCGCCCTGACATTCGAGAAGGGGAAAAAAAAGCTGTTAAACGGATTACCAAACGTTTCAAGGGTTGCGTTTCTCCTATCTAAGCGGATCATGTCGCAAGTGTGTCTATTCACATAAGACAAAACTGCATTACAGCAGGTTTTCTTGCTGGCCTCACTCATGTACATGTGTCGCGGAAAAGAAAAGGAAATTGGCTGATACACCCCTCCAAAAAAAAAAAAAAGCGGCGTTCTCTCGCTTTTATGTGGTGTACTTTTAACGGACGGGCAATAATAGAATCTTGTGCCACGGTCTGCCTTCGTTGCTAGCTCTTATTGTGCCTCCCCCCCCCCTCCGCGTTCTTTTCTTCCTTTCAGCATTGAAACACCAGAAACACCGCCCCCGTTCGCACCTCCGCGGTTGTCGCCTCTTGTTGACGCGAGGGCTGCTGAACAGAAGTGGAAAAGCAGCTCAGCGGACAGCAAGTTAGACTCGGTGAACCGCAAGTTGGCAGATGAGCGGGGTTGTATTTGTCGCCGCTTGTTTCTCTTGCGCGTCGTTTTGGCGAAGGCTTGCAATTTGAAGAATCAAGCGCAAATGGCAGCAGCAAATCTGAGGACTTGTGCCCGCAGAAAGCAGTTCTTTTCACAATTTCCAAGTAAGGAAAAAAGCGAAATGCCTTTGAGGTAAAAGTCACCTGTTTGAGATGCGTTGCGTCTCCTGCATTGTTCAGAGAGCTTTTTTTTTTTTTTTTTAGTCCTCTTGTCATTGTTCATTTTACAGTTATTTTTTTTTTTGTATATTATTGTCATTTGCCTCAATTAACCAATTCTTGATCGAACTGTAGGTTTGGCTGTTTGTCAAATGAGCCTCTTTTTTTTTTTTCTCTTACTACTTCGACTAATTTATCCAACAATATCGAAAAGAAACGTAATTGTGTTTATCGTTCCGTAGCTACTGGGTTTTTTCTTTTAACAATTTCTGCCATTTCATGGCTGATTATTTCCCATTTGTCTTTGAAAAGGAAAGAAAAGCTGTTTTGCTGACGCTTTAGATTCATAATCGCGATGAGTGAAGAAGACAATAATAATAATAATGGTCACCAAAGGGAGTTAATAGTCGGAGACCGTTCTTTATTCAATATCAGCTCTAAACCCACCTATTTGCGACTTCACGTTTCATCTATTGCTACTGGTCTTTCAAAAACTCGTATATTACCTGTTATTATTATTGTCATTGGCGTGAAAAAAAAAAAACGTTTCAAAGGCTTTTGTTTTGCGCTTTTTAACTAAAGCACAGGTTTTTCTGTTTTCTTCAAAGATGCTCTCGGGCACGACAGGAAACTCACTTGCTTCCTCTTCACATTGTCTTGAAGCAACCTGGGAAGATGCACTTTCCCACTTTCGCCGGGCTCTCTTAGAGTGTGGCTCACCTTTAAGTGTAGAGCACTCGCAGCGGCTCGGCCTGCTTTTTTCCAAACGCGTAGGTGACACAGAGGAACTCAAAAAGTGGGCCTCCATTTTCGACGCGGAAGACGTCCCCACCACTGCTTTAATTCTCAAAGCCTTGGTGAAACATGACCAGTGGCAGACAGCCGTTCAGTTGCTCGAGCTTAACAAAGACGCAAGCACCACGAAGGAGCTTAGCGAAGTTCTGGCGCAAAACTTGACTCGGATAGGGCTCTGGCAAGAGACTCTATCGCTTGCAAAAATGCTCACACCGGAAAAAAAAAGTGACAGCGTCGAGGACTCTTTGGAGCTTCCAGCTGCTAAGTCTTCGGCACTGGCGGAAAGCGCAAATAGAGACAGTTTCCAAATGGCAACAAACCCCGCTTTTTTGCCGGACGAAGAACGAACATGTTATTGCGGCTTCGTCGCCGCGGTTGCACAGGGGTTTCCGCGCCGACAGGATTGGGAGAAAGCGATTGAGGTGCTACACGAACTAGAAAAAGTCACCGATTGCAAAACGCAAACAAAGCTCTTTGAGTACGAGGTGGCTCGGGCTGTCCACCAGGGGCACCAATACAAGAAAACCGTTGAGCTGAGTCGTACAGATATGCGCTTTCGCACCTCGCCGTCCCTTCTTCGTTCGCTTCTGCATTGCGCGCTTGCGCTTGGGGACGGGCTGTTGAGCATTCGTTGTTTGGAGCTTCTTGCTTCTTTCGGACCCGGGACAGTGTCCGTTAAAATGTTCGAAAGTGCGTGCAAGCTTTTTATTTCTGGTAGCGAGGAGCCCAGCAGAGACGACCTTCTCAGGTTCGAGTCAGTGACATGCAACTGCGCCGATTGTATCCGGGACGTTAATGTCCAGAAGCTTGTCGCTGCGTTTAGCGCCGACTATGATCTCAAAATACCAGTCTTTGTGTCTACAGAGAAAAATACGACACTGAGTGACAACCACTCTTCGAAACAAACTGCTACGCAAACCGTCACTCAGTTAGATCGCGTCGCCACTACACTGCTGAGTCAAGGTCGATGGAAAGAGGCACTTCAAGTTGCGGATCAAATAGTTCAGCAGAATGCACAAGATGACACAGAACGTGTCATTATTGAAATGTTGCGAGAAAGCAGTGGATCGTGGGAGAAAACACTGCAGTTTTTTGAGGCATGATTTTTAGTTATTACTTTTCTGCTTTTGTTTTTCTCGTGCCCACTTTTCCAGCACGAGTTATTAATAACATCTTTTTTTTTTGTAGTTTATTTCCTTTGTCATTTCCTTTTTTTTTCTATATATGCCGTAGTTGGAATTAAAACAACAACAACAAAAAAAAAAAGAAAATACCATATATGCGTATTTGTTGAGCCTTTTTTTGTTTGTTTGTTTGTCTGAGAAGCTGCTAACTTTGCTACTCTTTTCTGTTCTTTTTTTTTTTTTTTTGCAAATACGTAATGAAAGATATTTTTTCTGTGTAAGATAAAGAAAGAGCTTTCTGCCGTTTCGTTTTTCGTCATGTGGTAATCCTGGCTTTTCATCTGCTTTTTCCCCATCTTTTTCGATTTGTTTCTCTCTAACGTAAAGCTGATTAACATTTTGGTGCGGTGTGCCATTGTCGTTGATTTTGAAGATCACACACACACAACAACAACAAAAAAAAAAGTCTATCACAAGAGAAAAAGTACGTATATAACTTTCTGTACCTCGGTTCGACACGATGTCTCATAGTTTGATTGTAAATATGTCGTTCAACTGTCCCAAGATTCAAATTCTCGGGCCGGTCCAGGAGAGCACCATTGCTCGCCTAAACGAAGTCATTCCATCGGCCACGACTTCGACTCGCAGCATTCGCAGAAATCAGTCGACCTTTCAGTATCTCTCCAACCCTGATCATTGGAGAATGAAGCTGGACGGTCAGTTTTGCGACTGCGAAGGTGTGTCACGCTTGATGGTTCTTCTGCTGGATGCCCTGGAGGAGGAGGGAGGCTGGACTTTAGTTTCGTCGCAGGCGTCAAATGCACGAAACGGAGGCGCTCTCCAAGAGGATTTCGTAGAAAACTACAAACTCTATTTCTCGAAATACGAAGATGACGAGTAGAAGCCACATAACCGGATCCCAATATGCACACAAACAAACAGACAGCAAGCTGCAGCAACAACGACAAAACAGTTTTTTTTTCCTTTTGCTGAATGTAAAACCAAGAAAAGTGTGGTTTTTGTAAGCTGCGTTCTTTTTTTTTTTTTTGCATCACTATAATGTCCTTTTTTTTTTTTTCCTCAGCATCTTTAGCTCGTCTATTGGAAGTCTGTGTTAGCTTTTTCTTTTTCTTTCGGATGTATACTAGCTACAATGATCTTTGTTTCTGCCTAACAAGAACCCTGTTGGGGAAAAAAAAAAACTGAGCTTAAGAGAAAATCAATAGGTAGCAAGCGAGTGTGCATAATGGCGGGAAAGGACCTGTCCAAGTATTAAATCACTGTGAGCCTCCTTAGCTGCACAAGTGAATTACCTTTTTGCAGCCATCGCTCGTCGTGAAGTGAATTAAGGACGAAAGCGGGTGAATTCAATTTGATTTATCGTAGCAAAGGCTTAGCTGTTTTTTTTTTTTTTCATTTTAATCTACACTTTTTTTTTTTTTGCAAATAGTTGGATAGGAGTTTTTTTTTTTTCCCTGCAGATAGTTGCAAAGGCCTCCCTCCACCTTTGTTTTGTAGTCAAGTTACTTGCTACTTTTCGAGAGAAAAAAAAAAAAGGCTTTCTGCTTTTCTCTTTCTCTTTTGGGCTTTCCCAACTTTCATCTACATACAAAACTCTTTTTTCCACTTTTCGGTGCCCATCGGATGTCTTTTACCTCATGTTTCAACACAATATCTGTGCTACGCGACTTACATACACTTGACAGATTGTCTCCTTTTTGGGGTTTTGCGTTTTCTTTCCCTTCAAAAATCTGAAATGTCGGAGGAGGCTGCTGCGTCGGCTAAACAGCCAACGGAAAACTCTTCTGCGGGCGCTGGGGGGCTTGGTGTCGACGACAGTACCATGGACGACATTATCGACAAGCTCCGAATTCTGAATTACGAAACTGATTTTTGCCGGGCCGTGCGACCACCGTTCAGTCCGTTGAGCCCTTTCTATTTCTCCGGGCCTTCCTCAGTTGACAATCCCAACGCGCAGTTTTTCTACTTCACCTCGCTCTGCGCGTGGCTGATGAAGCTGTGCGGCCACCAGTTTGACGCGCCGGGTCAGTTCGACGACCCAAACGCCTCTTCAACTACAATTCTAGCGGAGCTTCGGTCGATGAACGTCAGCATTCCCAACATTGCACCCACACGACTAAAGCAGGGCAGCGGCGAGGCAATTCTTGCTGTGCTGTCTGCGCTGGTGAATGCGGCGCTTCAAAGCAAAGATTATCACTACGAGCCGATAGATTACAGCCACGTAGAGAAATATGATGAGCTGGCGGCCGTAGCGGACGCCGAAGACGAGCAAGGCGATGACGAGATCGAGGACAACGTTGTGATTGACAGCGACGACGACGACGAGGTTTACGTGCGTGCCGTCACAGGCAGCAAGCAGTCCAAGAGTGACGCCGATAGACCGCCAACGCCAAAGGTTGATGCGGAGGAGTGGAGGATGGAGGTGGAGCGGGTTGCTCCTCTGCTGCAGGTGCGGTCCCTCGCCATTGACGATTGGCGCTCGCGCATTGAAAGCGCCACAGTGCTTTTCAAAGCCGTCGAAAAGATGTACCCAGATGTGAAGCAGATGCTGGAACGTCTGGGAGGCGAGATGGACAAAGCAAGGGACCGCATTCAAAAGCGCGAGCAAACCTTGGCTCAACAATTCTCAGACCAGGTCGAGGACTACCGCGTGAAGCTGCGCGAGCTAAACACGTCTCGCGATGCAGCCAACGTGGCGCAGCAAAGCGTGCAGCAAATGACGGTTGAGCTCAATCAGGTGAGCGAGCTGCTGGACCAGACGAAGCGCGACATTGAAGAGCGACAGGCGAAGATTTCCGACACGACGCCACTCATCCAGGTCAAGGAGGCCGTCGTAAAGGTGCAGGCCGAAATCAAGCTCATGTCACTGCGTATTGGTATTCTCCAGAATGGCGTACTTCAGTACGTTAAGCGACAAACAAAAGCACGCCGTGAGATGCCGGCGGGAGACGGCGACGGCGTCTACAGCGGCGAGATTATGTTCTCATAGAGCGAAAAAAAAAAAACGTGTTTGGGCGAATGTGAACAACAGTACTCGAAAATGCGGAGCTTCTCTGCCTCTCTTTTCTCCTCTTTTGTGCCGCTGTGATCGTAACGACTTTGTCTTTTCTTCGATAAAAGAACTTAGTACGTCGGTGGAAGCTGAGGCTCGAAGCAAGGTTTTTTTTGTTTTTGTTTCTCCACCTCTGCGTAGTTGTGCACTCCGAGCATTCGAGCCGTTCTGTTTCTGCTCTTATTTGCCTGTTCAAATCTGCTTTGTCGGCATAGACAGGGTTCTTCTTTTCATTTTGTGATGTATGAACTGTAGCTTCTCGTTTTCTCGACTTTGTTACCACACCATTTCGTTGAGATGCGAAGGAGTACGTGGTTTACGTACGCATACGTACAGACTTATCAACCTACGTGCATATTTGCATACTGAATAGTGCGTGTGCACAATGTGCAATATTGTGAAACAGCCCGAGAGTTATCATCATCAACGTCTCAACGACAGCCACTACATAGAAAACACGTCACAACGAGGCAAAAGCAGAGAGCTGAACACGCGTTTCACTCTTAACAGATTTTGTGCCGCGCTTTTTATCCTTCGTTTCCGAATCTCGGGACGTCTGGAAGTTTGTTCAAACATTTTTGATCTGAAGGAAAATGGGAGAGTCGTTTCTTTTTAATCTGTGCGTGTGCAATCAGGTAAGAAGAAAAAACGGTGCGCTTCGTTCCTTTTGCCGAATGGCATTCGTCACCGAGAATGTGATGGAGCTTGTCTGCCGCGCACGCGTACCTTTGTATGCTATTCAAAGTTCTTTTTCCTGTTAGTCTTCTGCTGTTTCCCTTTTTTTTTTACGTCTCTTCTGTTTTGTCTGAGCAATGACATGAGGCGCGGACAACATCAAGACCAAGCAAAAACAAAAAAGGAAAACTCAGTGCCACACCACTGCAACTGATCTGTTTCTCATTTGCTGTTCCCTTTCGTTTGCACCTTTTTTTTTTTTTCTTTGTACTTCCATTTTTTTTTCCTTTTGGTGCTGCGCTCTAGAAGAGAGTTGATAGCTTTTTTGTTACAACTTATAAATACGGTTAGAACTGCTGATGTCATATGAAGCTCGGATCACGGAGCTGGAAAATGAGACCAGCACGCTTCGGAAGCAGGTAGGGGACTTGAGAGAATTGCTAGAGGTCGAACTGGAGCGCATGCGAGCTGAGATCCAAGCACTGTTCGGCGACGCAAAACAGCTCTTACTTGACCGCGAGTCCGAGGCGACCACGCGCATCGCTCAATTAGAGGCAGAGGTGGCGCGTCTTACGCACGCTTGCGAGCAGGCGATGCTTAAAGAGGATCTTGTTTCCTGTCTCCTTCCGACGCGTGATGCGTTAAGTGGACCTAGGGCGGACAAGGCGGCAGGACACTTGACCAGCAGAGAAACGAAGCTATTCAAATGCGGGGAAGTGAAAGAGGACACCACCTCTCTTGAAAAGGTTCTCTCCATTCCGCAGTCCGCTGCAGTGGAGCCGGCTGCCAGCGACGATGCATCACACATCCGATCTGCAGTAGAGGGTCTTCAAGGGCGATTAGAAAAGGTCTACGACTTCTACACGGCAACCTCCATCGCGAACGCGGAGATGCTGCACCCCGCCATGCATCTTTCGCACTTTACGACCATGGTGCGCGACGCTGAGCTGTGCGGTGGTCAGCGCTCCTTTCCACCGGAGTTGTTGTGGATGGCCGTCATGCGGAACTTTGCACCTGCGCCGGCCGAGGGCAAGCCCGCGCGACGATCGGGTAGTACACTGCTGCTTCCTCGTGTGTTCGGCGACGAGAACCAGCTACGAAAGAGCGATTCGTTTGCTCGTGAGCGCTTGCTGTATATCGCGCGCTCGCAGTTCCTCGAGGCACTTTACGCCGTTTACTGCGCGACGTGTGCACGTCCGCACAATTCTCCTCCGTCTCCAGAGCGGTTTCGGACCTTTCTCGTGGACATCTTTCTTCCCGCTGTTGAGCGACGCATGCGCCAGCGCGAGTCGCGAGGAACCGCCCATGCGCCTGCGACAGTGGCCTTGAACAACCCTGTCCCCTCTCCGTCTTCGCGAGAAGCGTCTGTTGCGCTTTCTGCTGTGTCGTCTGCCAAGCCGAGCAGCTCAACCACCAACATCACCTTCGCAGACACCGTGGCATCTTACCAGGCGGATGAGGCAGTTCGCAAGTTGGTTCAGCAGTTTACGCCGCACCTCAAGCAGGCGTTTCTGCAAGCTGTACAGGGTCCACCTCATCTTCGACTAAGCGAGGCGCGCATGAGTGTGGAGGCGTTTGCGGAGTGTGTTCGTCAACACAAGTTGCTGCCGCTTTTGTCGCGACTTCAGGTGAAAGCCATCTTTCTCTTCTGCCTGGGCGCACAATCCGTTGTCCCGGGCGCCGTGGCTGACGAGTGCATCACATACGCATCCTACGTCACCGCCATGTACTGTCTAGCCGAGCAAATCTACAGTTGCGATGCTGCACTTCAGCGCCAGTACCCCTCTTCAAGTGCGCGTCTCTCGAAGCTCTTCGTGAAAATGTTCGTTCTCTAGTTGCTTTTGTGTGCTTTAGCCCCTTTTCCTTTTTCCACATGTGCGTTTGTGTGCCGTCGTCCCCCCTTATCTTCTGCTTGCTTTAGAGGTTCCCCTGCGCGAGATTGCGTGGGCGCTGCTTTCCACTTTTCCCCCTTTTTTTAGCCTCCAGCTTTCACGAAAACAAAGAAATAGAAGAAAGAGACGCCAAGCGTAATCCTGCTCGTTTGTTTCTTCTTTGCTGCTTTTCCATGCTCTAGCGTGACAATAAGTGGCTCATGAGGGATTCGTAGAGCGTGTCGAGCACCGTATTTCGTGTTCTGCATTGTTCTTTTCGACACTTTTAAAAAAGTGAGGGTTAAAAAAAAAAATAGAATCCAAACTGCAATAGGTCAGAGCAACTCCTCTATTATTCTTGGTTTTAGCACTTTCATTTTTTTTTTTTGTGCGCTGTCGGTTTTTCTTCTCTTACCTTTTTTATATGAGGGGCACAGCTTCAACAAAGGTTGCAGCGCTTGTGTCTCTCTCTCTTTGTGTATGAAGTACTCGTGGAGCTTCTTCTTTTTTTTTTTTTGTAGGAGAGCAGACTGCATAGAAGGGGAATGCCGGTAGAGTTGAAGAAAAAAAGGTTGTCGTCGAAGTCGGCTAAGCGTAAATCGAGCGCCGGCGACGTGCAGGAAACATCCACAACCAAAAAAACGCGTGACACTAACGCTGACAGTGACGATGCACTACCGGAGGCGATTCGATATCTAGGCAACAAGTATCGCACCAGTCATCAGCGGGCCAAATTCCATCAGCAGTTCGAGGAGCTCACTACAGTGATCGGGGCGTCCAACCCTTCCCTTCGCGCACTCGCCGCCGCAGAGGCGTCTGCAACCGGCTCTGCCGCCTCTGCAGGGCCGTCGTCGTCAACGGCGTTCTTTGCCAACGCTTTCCCTACCCTTTTGGTTGGCTATTTGGCACGGGCGATGGGCTTGAACGCGTCGGATGAACAGATTGCGTCCATCATCGAGCTTGTCGAGGAGGACGGGCCGTCAACGGGCTTCGTCGACAAGAGGAAGCTCGAGCCGGTGCTCATGGAGGCTGTGGTGACGGGCACGATTGGCGGCCCCACTCTGCGAGAATTTGCCGTTGCTGCACCGGCGTCCGCAGAAGAGGCAGCTTCGGGCAAGCTGTCTTTTGAGCGGCTGGAGCATTTTACACCGTCGCTCTGCGCCCGTGACGACGAGGCAACTCTTTTCCGCGCCTTCGAGGCGCTGGACGTCCAGCGAAAAGGCTACCTGGAGGAGGACGATCTTCGCGTTCCCATGACGACGGAGGGCGACAGGTTCTCCGCTGAAGAGGCGAACGAAATGTGGATGGCCATGCGCGATCCCGAGTCGAATCGTCTTTACTACCGCGACTTTGCTGACGTCCTGGCGAGAGAGTAGCTCAGCTTCCTGCGCACATTCTCACAGGACCGCCAATCGCGGTTTACGACGATCGGCTTGCACGATGTACACTAGATCGTAACAAGTGCTGCTGTAGTAACTAGTTGTTCAATGTCCACACTATTATTGTTATTGCGCTATTGTATGCTCTTTCCTGCCAAAGCCGTCGCTGTTCGCGGACAGAGCTTTTGCCATCCGTCGGCACCCCATTGACGTTTGATATCAGTTTTCCCTGCTATCATCGGTTCTGAAGTGCTGTGGCGAATAATAACAAAAGAAAAGGTAATAAAAAAAAAAGGAACCGACGGCAGATCGTAACCCTGCTTTACCATTTTTTCTCTCCTTTTTTTTTTTTTGGACCACCTTCCTCCCTTTTTTCTAAATCTCAATGCGAAAACAATGACGTATCTTTCTCCTTTCTGCTCTCTTTGTATCCCACACTATTTGCTTGTGCGCACAATTGCTGATGTGGTCGCTCTTTGTCGGCCTCTTGGTCGTCTACCAACACGTGTACATCCATCAAAAAAAAAAAAAAAGAAGCAGTTTTGTGGAGTTTAATTAAGAGCAGAGAAGATACTCGTCAGAGTAATAGATCTGCTTTCTAATAAGGAAAAAAACACACACATACACACTCACACACACAACACATAAAAAGCAGAACTTCACACCATACACGCGGTCTTTAGCGGAGAAAGAGAGGGTCGTAAAGAGAGGACAAGTCTACACGGGCGGCATCTTGGAAGCGCGTCTTTTCACAGCCGTATATCGTATTCTCTTCTTTTCTTTCCTTGCATAGAAAGCAATTCTGCAGTGCAGACACTTCTCTCATATAGTGTGCGTTTCGCCGCTGAACATCCGACAAGTCAGAAAACTAAAGCACTTTTATTATAGACGTTTCTTGTTTTTGCACACATATACTCACTCACAAGGACACTCATTAAGTCGACGCGATGATGCGTGGTGCTTCTCGCATGGCGGCGCGAGCGGTGTCGCTGCCGATGCACTCGTGTGGTGTTGGCGCGGCAACGCTAACAGCCTCGCGACGCCACTTCGGCTCCAAGTACAGCGACGACCTCGGCCAATACAAGCGGCCGTACACGACGGAGAGTCGTAGCGGGGCACACCGGCACCCGCCGCGCAAGGAGGTGCTGCGCGAGCAACGCGCTGCGGCTGAGGCGGCGGCGAAGGCTGATCTGATGCGCGACGAGGCGCTGGGGGAGGACGAGGAGGCGGTGGCCCCACCGAGTAGCCCTAAGAACCACTACCCGGAGTACTACAAGAAGAAGCCGGACGAGCGCCTCGCTTTCACCAGCAACTTCCGCGAGCCGGACATGAAGCCCATCCTCGAGGCGGCGCAGAAGAAACCGCAGACAAAGGGACCACACCGCGTTGGCGTGACGGAGGCCGACCTGGACGACACCGACGTGACCCGTATTTACAGCAAGGAGGAGCTGCGGCGCATGGCTGGGAAGCAGCGACCACTGCAGCAAGAGCAGCAAAAGCAGCCGGGCGAGGTGATGGCGGCGGCAGATGACGACGTGCTCGACGCCCTCTCCGCCGACGAAGCTGCTCCCAAGCCTGCGAAAGCTGCTGCCACCGCTGCTGCATGGCCTGCAGGAGCAAGCGACGACGTCAACGCAGCGGCGGTGGACGACAACGACGACGCGGACGAGTTTGCGGAGATTCGCAGCCATCCCTTCTTCATGGACATGTTGCGACGTGTGGAGCGCAACATGATCCGCTTCCGCAAGGAGACGCGCTCCCTGGGCCGCTACAGCGTCGAGGCGGTAAACGAATGCGTGCGACCGCTGCTGCAGCTCACCGACTACCCGCTGACCGCCACCCAGCTCTCGCACCTCTCGCACAGCATCAGCCCCGCAGTGCTGAGGAGCTCGCTGCGTGACCGAGGCGCGGGCCGCCGTTTGCAGCTCTACCGCTCACAGGACACTGACCTGCTGTTAGACTGGTCCGTTGAGGACTTTCTTCGGCGCCGCTACGAGAGTGTGCACATGTCGTGGGAGCCGATGGACGTCATCTGCCGCCGCTTCGGCTGGACGCCGGAGATGCTTAGTGACCGCGACTACCTTCTCTACTTCTCCGCGTTCCCGGACTATGTGGAGATGGCGGAGCTGCGGACTAGCGCCAGCGGAGAGCCCACGGCGGTGCCGATTGCCGACCCGGTCGCACGCGCCGCGGAGGGCGCCATCCCCGCCAACCGCCTGCTGCTGCGGCGCAAGGCGACAGCGGACGCCGAGCCCTCGCTCACGGAGTCGATTCGCCTCATGGGCAGCGCTGCAGTGAACACGCCGGCAAAGGGAAAGAAGACGCAGCGCATGCGCCAGCACGGCGGCGACTCCGTGGCGGACTACTTCAGCGCTGTCGCTTCCGCCGCCAACGAGGTAGACGGCGACGAGGCGGTGAGGCTGCAGCACGCCGCGGAAGCGGTCCCACCGCTGCGACAGGCCACCAACCCCGGCGGCCGCACCATCCGCGAGTTCTCGCTGCCCAAGTCGCACGCTGGGCTGAGCAAGCAGGCAGGCACGGCGACTGCTGCCGCAACACACGAGGCGTCTGCAAGCCCGGCGTCTGCTGCGGCCAACCGAGCTGACGGCGACGAGGCGTTGTTTGACCAGAAGAAGTTCGAGGAGCTCTCCAACGCCTACCACAACATCAAGGTCGAAAACTCGCTGCTGCGGCGGCGCATGCTGGCGACGGACAGTGTGGACAAGGCGCAGGAGCTGCAGGCGGAGCTGGCCAAGGGCCGTCGCGAGGCTGCGCGGCTGGAGCAGGAGCTGGAGCGGATGCGCGAGCTGAAGCGGCACACGGCCGCGGCGGGGGGCACGGCGGGGTCGGCCGGCTTTCACGTGCCTCGTGGGCTGCCTCAGTACGCCGAGGCGCCGGAGTTTGACTGCACGGCGAAGTCAAAAAACGAGAGCGCCGTCGGGGACATTGACGACGATGAGATCGAGCAGGCCTTGAGGGACTTCAAGGAGGAGGAAGAGCTGGAGCTGCACGGCAAGGCGAGCCCGCCTGCCAGGGCTACCACGGCCGCGTACACCACCACGAGCACCGCTCAACCCGCCACGGCGGATGGAGAGGAGTATGAGGAGGTGGAGGTGGACGACGAGGACGGCGACCTGACGGCGGCCGAGGACGTAGCGGTGGAGACGCAGGCGGAGGTCGCCACCGACGTCGCCGTTGCGGAGGCGGACAGCCCCGTGGAGCCGCCGGCCGAGATGCGTGCTGCAGAGCAGCCGCGCACGGCAGCCACGCACGACCAGCAGTGGCAGGCAGAGCTGGAAGCCGCCGTGAAGCAGCACGAGGCCGAGATGGAGGAGGACGAGGACTTCTCGGCGGCCCTCAGCGACACCACCGCCACCACGCCCTCTTCACGCCTGGAACAGCTGGCCTCCCTGCACGATCGACTGTCCTCGGCGGCGGACCGCGCACGTCGTTATCTGACCACGGTGGAGACGCGTCGGATGGAGGTTTTGGAGAAGCTGGACAGCCAGCTGGCAGATGCAAGCAAGAAGGTGGGGAAGCTGGAGGCACAGCTGGAGGCAGTGGAGGAGGAGCGGACGACGTTGAAGGACACGATTGCGCGCGAGGAGGAGGAGCAGCTGCAGGCGCAGCGTGAGCAACGCATGGCAGAGCTAGAACAGCAGCGGGAGCGCGCACGCGTGGCACAGGAGGAGGCGGCGAGGGCATTGGAGCGCCAGAAGAAGGCAGAGCGCGAGGCCCTCGCGATGGAGGAGGAGCTGCAGCAGAAGTTGCGCGATGTGCAGCTGCGTCTGCGCTCCCTGAAGGAGGGTGACGGCGACGGCGCCCATCGTTCCCAGTCCGTTCAGCACGCTTCCCCTTCTGCTGCGGCGACAGTGGCGGAGAAGTTGTACATGGAAGGCAAGACGACGGCAGAGGCGAAAGGTGTGGACGCGGAGGACGATGGGTCGTCCGCCTCGCCGGTGTCCGCTGGCCAATTCATGTGCACGCCGGAGCAGTACGACGGGTTGCACCTCGCGGCGGACCGCCTGAAGAAGGAGATTGCCGCGCTGGAGGGGCAGATGGAGGAGGAGGGCGATGAGGACGACGAGACGCTGATGGCCGTCCTCGCCGCTTCGCGTGCCGATCTGGAGGAGTTAGAGGAATGCATCGGGTCAGTTCAGGCCAACGCGTCGTGGGCGGCCATGTGCGATGCGAAGCGGGCGAAGGAGCACCGGCTCTCCGCCCAGGTCACCGACAGCGAGGCGCATCGCCTCCAGAGCGCCATCGACAACCACCGGTTCCAGATCTCGCTGCTGGAGAAGCGCCTGCACCACACCTCGCAGCGGACCGTCATGGCGAAGCTGAAGGACCGCATTGCGCAGAACCGCAAGTCTATTAGCCAGCTCCGCCTGGAGCAAGACCGCCTGCGCCGCGCCGGCCGTGACGCGCTCGGCTTGCCAGCGTCCGTCAGCATCGCCGAGACGCTCGCCAACGAGGACAAAGAGCTGGATGACGCCAAGCTGGCGGAGGAGGAGCACGCGGCCGGCGCATTAGCTGCCCCCGCCGCCGCTGAGAAGCACTCCGATGCTGCTGCTGCTGCGGCGAACACGGCGGCCGAGGAGGATGAGGAGGAGGGCGATTACACCGCCATCGATGCCGGAGCCGGCGCCGAGAAGAAAGAGGCGCAACTGGCGGCGAGCAGCGCGTCGGAAACGTCGGCCGCGGGTGAGCGACGCTCGACTTCCACCTCGGACGCAGACAAGCTGCGCCTCCGGCTGGACAGCATGGTGGGCGACATCCAGCATCTGCAGGACAGCATCGAGGCCCAGGAGCGCACGTCCAACTACGACGACGAGGGGACGGAGGTGGTGTTGCGCGAGATGAAGGAGAAGCTGAGCCAGCTGCTGCGCCTGCGCGACCAGGTGCAACGCGCGCTGATGGAGGAGTCCGCGAACGGGCCGACGGACGCGAGTGGGCCCACGCCGGTGATCCGGCCACTTGTAGCGAGCGTCAGTGCTGCTGCTGCTGCGCAGACGGTGGGTCGCACGACGACGACGCCGGTGTACAACGGCCCGGCCTCTTCATTGTACACGCGTGACACTCGCGTGTCGTCCGCTTCAAAGAAGCTGCGCACCGCCACTCGCACCGGCGCAACGCAGCGTCGCCGTTAATAAAAGCAGAACACACGAGTAGCTCCACTACGGTTTCGCGGCACTGGTGGCGAAAAAAGTGCGCTGACATGCAAACGTGTGTTTTCCCCCAGTTTGCCACGATGCTGTCCAGGCGCTCAATTCAGCATAGAAACTCTCTCACCACTTCTTCCTCTGAAAAAAGATCGTTATAGACTCAGTTTTTTTTTTTTTGGTACTTTTTTTTTTTTCTAATTACTTTCCTATTCCGCCTTTACATTGGCGATGTTGAAAGCAACAAGTTCAGCTCTTTCTTTTTGTTGTGTGTATTGTCTTGGTGAGCAAATTATATGTTGTGGCTGCTGTGACTTTCTGTTCTCTCTTTACGTATTTGCTTTCAAGCATAGAATTTGTCTTTTTTTTTTTTCTTCCCTTAGCGTTGTGTGCGAACTCGAAAGGTGCTTGGGTGTTTGTTTCCTTCTCGTGTTAGTGCTGTCTTGTTGTGCTCTTGTTTTTGTTTTGCATAGAACCGAAAGCTGTTCGCGTCAAAACCGCTCCCAAAAAGGACTCGTATGCACTCCTTGCGCGGCCGTTAGGTTATGCGTTTTTTTTTTTTTTTGTTTGACGAGAAGAGGTGACAAGGCTACTTCATGCGTCATTTTTTCTACCCCGCGTTCGTTTCTTCGCCGAGTGCGACACTTGAGCGTTTCGCTGTGCTGCTGCGTGGCTTCGCATATTCGGCTTTGCAAGGGTGGGTAAAGCGCACCACGGCCGTCAGCTCCTTATGCATTTGACGTGCGGAGGGAAATGGCACCTCACTGGCTGGTACGTGTGTTTTACAATGTTGGTGAAGAGAAGCAAACGTCGTAGGCGAGACCTCCGCTTTCTCCTTTCGTGCTGAGTGCGATGCTTCCGAAGGCGTGTTGTGTACCACATCCGTGCGTCGCGCCTAGCGTTTCCTGCTTATTCTCTTCTTCTTGTTTTTCCCCCTTCTGTTCTCAAATTTGTTTTCTTTTACTACGATCACCACAAGAGTGCCTTTTCGTCGAGGCGTACACTCTGCATTTTCTCTCGGTGGAGTCAAAGAGAAAAAAAAAGTGTTTCCAAGCTCTTACACGCAAACGCGTTGCCTGGTGTGGAGAGAGGACTCTTTACACACACCTCTTGAGGTCTTTTCTTGAAAAGGAAGAACTTTTTTTTTGGTGTGTGTGTGTGTGTAGTGTTGCCTGACTTTGTTGTTGTGGCAAGATGTTACACTTTACCCCTGCTCTGCGCAAGAATCCGGTCGTGTTCAAGCAAGGCCAGGGCATGTTTTCTCACCAGCTGAAGCGTATGCTTAACAAGAAGTCCCTCCACAAGTACAACTGGGATCCACTGCCCATGTACGACCCTCGGAAGCTGGTCCACGCCAGCCGGTACGTTGACCATGACACGTACGAGGAAAAGTACGACCCGCATTGGGAGAACAATGCGCACCTAGTGCCGGACCAGGAGTTCTACAATATTCCTGTCCCGAAGGAGTACAAGGACGCGTACTGGTGGCGCGACCTGCAGGCACGCCGCATCCAATGCCCCGTGGAGTGGGTGCACTTCCGCATGCACACCAAGGACAAACTCAAGTACGACTTTCAGGATCTGGCGGTGCGGAAGAAGTTCGAGTTCTCGTACGAGGATGTTGTGGCCAACGCGAAGGACATGCGCAATTGAGCCATGCAAAGAAGACAAAGGAATAAAGAAAAATCCGAAGAAAATTGAGGTTGGTTGTTTCGCTTCTTTCAGCTTGCTCTTTTTCCTTTTTTTTTTATCTGGCGGCATGTGCCCGCTGTGTTTGGATCCTCTTCACAGTTTTTCTCTCTTTTCTTTCCTTTTCGTTTTTTGTAGAATGTCGCGTACTCGTTCGATCACGTGCTGTTGAAAACGAGTGCTTCTGAAAGAGAGTGGCATTCCTTGCAGTAGCTTGTGGCTCGTTGCGCGGGTCTTTTTTTTTTTTGTGTGTGTGCTATATTGGTGTTTTTTTTTTTTTCGATGAATGTGGTGACACGACTTGCTTCTCACTTTCGTAAAAACAGAATCGCATACACACACAAAATGTGAAGCTTGGTGCTCTCCTCCGAACGTCTTCTGAAGAAAAATTAGATATGTGGGTTTTGGACGAAAAACGGTGTGCGCGCAAGAGAGGGAGAGGGGCTTGTCGCCGTAAAAAAACACCTTTCTCAAATGTGCGACGCATTCCAAGGGAAGTCTGACGTACTCTGCTGGCTTCGTCTTGCACAGAGCGTTAGCTTTTGTGTTTTCATTCCAAATCGCTTTCCTGCGGCCCAACTTTAGTTGTTTGTCCTCTTTTTCCTTTTCTTTCCTCTGCAGACAGAACAGTAGTGTCAACTTAGCTAACGTTTTGAATTGCTCTTTATTTTCTTTTTCTTCACTTGTTGTTTTTAGTCCTTGTAATACAAAATAAGTGCGTGCACCTTCTGAGAAGACCCAGATAGATACACACACACACACACACACGTAGGCAGAATACAAGGTACATCAAGTCCACAGCCGTTTGCTGCGCGTCGTCGTGTCTTCTCATTGTTAGATTTTTGGAGAGTATCGCCTTTGTTTTTTCTTCTTGTCTTATCTCCCGATCAGCACATCCGCAGTTTCTTTTCCCTTTCCCTCCGTCATGCTTCCCAAGCTGAACTTGGATGGCACGCTCAAGAAGCGTACTTCGAGCGTGCAGGACCGGATGACGGAGGAGGGCCAACCCGGCGTGTATTCGCCCCGCATTTTGTCGAGTCAGGCGCCGAAGCTGCCCGTTGGCGCCGGCGGGGACGCCCGGCTTCCTTCCGTGCCGTCGAGTGCCGCCAACGCCGCCATCTCGCCTGTGTCCTCCGCCTCCACCTCCAACTCCCCTTCGTATTCCCTTACGGGGGCGGCGGTGCTGCCGTCACCGCACCAGTCGCCGCACGAGATGTCGCTCGTGGAGGAGGGGCTCGTCGGCATCTCCGACCCGGAGATGGCCACCATCCTCGCAGCCAAGTCGCGCCACGGTTCGGCTGACCGCTCGCCCACCAGCGACCGCGCCAACGCTGGCGGCAACAGCCCGGGGCAGGCCAGCAACTCCCCGCCTGGCAAGCGACGCGTCGCCCCTCTCGCGACTCTCGTGGATCACCAGCAGGCGCGGCAAGCGGCTCCGCGGGTCAGCCTGGACGTCGACTCTGCTGCGAGCGGCGCCGCAGGGAAGGCGATGGGTGCGGCTTCTGGTGTCGGCGGCAACGAGGCTGGCGAGGCGAAGAGCGCAGACGCCTCCGCTGCAAAGCGGCGTGCCAGTGTGGCATCAACGTCACCTCGTCCGTCCAGCTTGAAGGCACGAGCACCAAGCAGCAGTTCATCCGCCGCCGGGGCGGTCGACGCTCTCACCTCCTCCGCGGCAGTCACGGCGGCCTCGTCCTCGTCGATGATCGCCACGATGATCGCTGAGGAAGTGTACATCTCCGGGAAGCCGTTCCGCGAGTACATGAGCGCCTACGCGACTCGTGCGACGCCGTCAACGGAGGCCACGCCAGCGACGGGTGGCACGACAGCCTCTTCCGCCGCCACCAACGCAGCCGGGGCGCACATCACGACGACGTTTCACCAAAACCCGTCGCAGTACATATCCGCCATCGCCAGTCAGGGCGACTTCGTGGCGGTGGGCGATCGCACCGGGCGCGTGGTTGTGATGCGGCAGCACGAGATGGCCACGACGGCGTGGCGGATGCTACTCGAGACGCTCGAAAAGAGCGAAGAGGCCGAGGAGGCGGAGGCGTCGGATGGGCGTCGCACCTCCGCCGGCACCTCGCCCGCCATCACCGCAAACGCCCTTCCGGCGCGGCATGTCTCCGTGCTGAACCACGTGAGGGACCCGTACGAGTTCCACGTCGCGCAGCAGGCCTACGTGCCCGTCATCGACACACTGAACAGTGTCGAGGTGTCGCCCAACGTAACGGCGCTTGCCTTCTTGCCGCAGAGCAGCCCTACCACCTACCTCCTCGCCTCGAACGAAAAAGTGCCGAAGCTGTACAAGATCATGTCGGTGCGCGAGCCGGCCAACACGTTTCGCGCCGTTGACAAGATCGGCACAAAGACCATCGGCCCCCTCACCGCGAGCTCCCGTGCGTCGACGGTGGCCATGAAGTTCGTCGCCCGCTACGCCCTGAACCACGAGTACAACATCCACTCCATCTGCCCCATCGCCTTCAGCGACCAGTTCGCCACCGCCGACGACGCGACGGTGCTGCTGTGGTGCACCGAGTACCCCGACACGTCGATCGAGACCTTTGATCTGCGCTCGCCCTACGACGACGGCCCACAAGAGGCCATTCGCTGCGCGCGCACCTTCCCCCATGAGCCCTTTCTCTTGTTCGTCGCCACCTCGGCAGGCACCGTGCGGGTTGTCGACACGCGGCAGACCCTCCGCTGGGTAGACCAGAGCGCACAGGTCTTCGTGAACCCGACGCGCGAGGAGGATGAGCCGTTCAGCAACGTGACGAACAGCATCTGCGACTGCGCACTCAGTCCGTCGGGCCGCTACATCGCCGGGCGTGACTTCATGTCCGTTTGCTTATGGGACATCCGCATGGCCGGTAGCGGTGGCGTGCGCAACACGCCGTCGAGCCCGCGCCGCGCCACTCCGACCTCCTCGCCACGCGCGGATCCGGGCCAGGACTGCGGCGTGGTGCGACGCTGGGAGCTGCACCCCTCCCTGCGTCCCGACCTTGAGAGCATTTACCAATCGAACCTGCTCTTTGAGCGCTTCGACGTGCAGTTTCTCTCCGGCAATCAGGTGTGCACCGGCGGCTTCAACAACACCCTCTACACGATGAACGTGGAGGGCACGAGCGCCGACTCCGGCGCGGACATTCGTACCTTCCAGCTGCCCAAGACGGAGGGCATCTCCGACTTCCGCCGCATGTCTGTCTCGGCACATGCGCCCGAGGGGAAGAAGGCGAGCACGGGCCAGGGCCTCGGATCGCGCATGACGCTCATGTCCCGGCCCAGCATGTCTATGAATGCCTCATGCGGAATGGTGGTGGCGTGCGGGCAGGCGGTCCTGCAACTGAGCTACAACGGGGCACCAGTCTAAGAGAGTTGCGAACGTTCTATCTTTTGAAAGGCAGCAGTGACAGAAAACAACAACAAAAAGGGCCGTTCGGTTGCCCACGTGAGACGGAAAAACGGAAAACAAAAACTAAAATACGGCGGTCCGAACAAAAGAAAAAAAAAAAAACGAAGCAGCGCAAAGCCATAGTTCAAGTTGTGCTCAGTGGTGCTGTTGTTGCTTTTCCTACTAGAGCGATACCGGCTTTTTTTTTCTCTGCTTCTGCGGAGTGCTCAGTGTATCCCTTTTCTCTCTTGGTAAGATCGCGCTGCTTTGCATTCCTTTTTGCTCTTAGGCTGCTCGACGCTCCCTCTTTTTTTTTTTTTCCTTCCTTCTTGATTCTCTTTGCTTGAATGCATGCAATTCGAAACACACACACACGCACACACCCTTGACTGCCCCACCACATCACAAAGAAGAAGGAAAAGTTGCAGTAGCGTTATTTTCATTTCCTTTCATCATATCCTGTCTCCCTAATTTGTCAAGTCATTTTTGTTTTTATTTCATAAGTACGTAGGTCGGCACGTACACATACGAGCAGTCAGACGCACGTTTGTCGTTTTCACTTTCACCCACGCTTTTTTTTCTTTGTACCCGTTCTAATCTAGACTTGCGAGTGAGGCGATTAACAGCGTGGTCTGCCGTTTTTCTTTCTCTATCGTGACCATTAGAATCAAGTTTCGAGAAGCAAGCAGGTAAAGAGCGAGCTCATCGCACTCGAGAGAATTCGTGTATCCTGCAGGCAAATTGATTACCACCAACCTCCCCGAAAGTAATAAATAAAGAAAAGGCAAGACTTCTCCATAACAAAACACACACAAACACACACACACACACACACATACACGAAAAGGAAGGGGGAAAAATGGCGCCGAAGAAAAGGTCCTCCAGCCGCAACGGCTCTCGCAGCCGCTCCCGTTCTCGCAGAACAAGCCGGTCGCGCTCGCCGGCGCGGACGAGGCGTGCCTCCGCCGCCGCCGCCCCCACTCCGGAGGAGGCGTACTATATGACGGTAGAGCGCAAGTTTACGCCTGAGAAGGACCCGTGGCGTGGCGACTGGGAGTTCAACGGCCCCCTCGGTGCTGCTGGTATCATGGTAGCCTCGCACGTACTCATCTTCTACTTCTACGTCTGTCTCGAGAAGTTTCAGGGCACCATCATCTACCCCGGCCACAAGATGCTGAACGGGGAGCCGATGCACAAAGTCTTCTTCGCCTACCTCGCCGAGCATGCCTTCCCGACCGTGAAGACGATGGGCATCTTCCTCGGCTTTCTCTTGCTCGAGTACGTCCTGGCCCTCATTCTGCCCGCCATGTACGTGAAAGGCCTCCCCCTGCCATCGGAGAACGGCTACCGCCTCACGTACAAGTGTAACGCGGTGGGTGCGTGGTACTGCGTCCTCATCATCGCCGGCCTGCTGCACTACTATGGCATCTTCCCGCTTTACGAGTTGCGCCGCAACTACGGCCACTTCCTCGCCGCCGCCACCATCGTCGCCGACATCATCGCCGTGTGGGTCTTCATCGCCGGCTACAAGCGCCGCATCCGCATGACAGGCAATATCATCTACGACTTTTTCATGGGCTCGAGCCTCAACTACCGTCTGCCGGGCAACATCGACTTGAAGCTCTTCGCCGAGTGCCGCAACTCGTGGGTGCTACTGATGATGCTGACGCTCAGCTGCGCCGCGGAGCAGTACGAGGAGCTACACTACATTACGGGCAACATGATCTTCATGATCGTCGCGCACCTGCTCTACGTGAACGCCATCCAGAAGGGCGAGGAGTGCATCATCTCCACCTGGGACCTCTACTACGAGAAGTTCGGGTGGATGCTGGCGTACTGGAACACGTGTGGCGTGCCGTTCCTCTACTGCATGCAGTCCATGTACATCCAGACCGTCTTGAAGGGGAGGTGCCATCCCACGTGGGTGCTGGTGCTGATGGTCTGCATTCTCCTCCCCGCCTACTACGTGTGGGACACGATCAACTCGCAGAAGAACCGCTTCCGCATGCGCCGCAGCGGTGTGCCAATGGAGATCATCCAGAACAAGGCCTTCCCGCAGCTGCCGTGGCGCTACATCGAGAACCCGCGCACGCTGAAGAGCGACAAGGGCGAGCTCTTCGTCGACGGCTTCTACCGCTACGGCCGCAAGATCCACTACACCGTGGACCTGGTCATGGCGCTGCTATGGGGCAGCGCCTGCGGCTTTGACTCCTTCATCCCCTTCTTCTACTTCTCCTTCTTCCTGTGCCATTTGATCGACCGCGAGCGGCGCGACGAGAATCGGTGCAAGGCGAAGTACGGGAAGCTCTGGGATGAATACGTGAAGGTGGTGCCATACAAGTTCATCCCATACGTGTACTAGTGGAATGGAGGCGAAGGGAGCCAAAAGGAAGGTCAAGGCATACATCAACAAAGCAGCACACTTTTGAGAAGATGCTCCTAGCAAAGAGTGTGACTTCCTTATTTGAGCGTCCAACAATTCTCTCTCGTTTTTTTTTTTTTTGATTCACTTTACTTTCGGGCTTTGAGCGCTATATCGTCCTATTGGTTCCTTCCTTCCTGGGCAGTTTGATTGGATGCGATCAATTGTAGTTTTTTTTTTCTCTCTTTTACGGTTAGCGTTTTTTTTTTCCCGTTTCTGTCTTTTTTAGATTTGATTTCTTTGACTGTTAATGATCTGTTGAGCGTCCTCAGCGCTGTTTTCTTGTCGTGTTTCCCTTTTTATTTTCATTTTAGTGATTGTGCTGCTTTCTTGTGTACTGTTTTGCTTTCTCGCGTGCGTGTGTGTGTGTGTGTATGTGCACCAATACCCGTCTTCTCTTTGTGGACGTGCTTCTCCCACAGCTGGAGGGCATCGTGGAGACGCCGAAAAAAAGAAAAGAGAGCAAAAAAAAAAAAGAAGTTAAGCAACACAGTAGAACGGCAACAACGAAAGTGCAACACTTGACCTCCCCGGTGTTTGACGAGCGAGAAAGAAGAAGTCTTTGTTTCTGTTTCAAATGAGGTGCTTTTTTTTTTTTTACTGTTGTTCAAGACATCGATGTATCTGAAAGCAAAAAAAGACATATTGATATGACGGCTCAGCGATAGGAATCTCTCTCTCTTATTCAAGCGGGCACGCCGTGGCAGGACTTGTTCTAATAGGGCCAATCACTATAATTTGGCACTCAGCTGTTTCTTCTCCTTTTAGTCTTGGCCTGTATGATACGTATATGTGCGTATATGTGTTTTGAAGGACAAGCTCTTCTTGTTTATGATAGTCTTAGCGGAGGAGGAAGGGCAAAATGTAAAAAAAGAAGGAAAATGAAAAACTGTCAAGTGAAGCGTGCTTGTGAAGCAGAGGGGCTTCATTGATGTGAAGGATCGAACAAGAGCTTTGTGCGGTTCCTTTTTTTTTCCTGGTTCTTACTGTTTTTTGTTTTTTCTCTTTTCTGAAATGTCGTAGTTGCGTCTTCGTCGTGTGCCGATTGGTGAACAGTGGCCGCCATTCCCCTAGAAGCTGTCTGACTGTGGGCTTTGCACCTACACACGTAAGGGTCAGAACGAAAAGTAAACAAACGAAGCAGAGGAAAAAAAGAAGGAGAAGCAGAGATGCTTCTCTTTGATACCTTAAGCGAAAAAAAGACTCACTGCTAGCGCAGATCCGCTGCAGTTACTAAAACATGTGAAGACCGCGTTTCACTCCCGATAGGCGGCGAAGTGCATACGGAAAAGAGAAAAAAAAAAGCGACATCCTGCTCAGCCTCTGCCTGAAAAGGAGGAGGGCACGTCGCCGGCAAAAAAAAAAAACGTCTTTTTTTTTTCGATGCGATTCACCTCATGTATTTCGTTCTCTCTTCTTTCATCGTAACCCACATTCTCACGCTTTTACAATACCGCTGTCGCGTTGTTTTTTTTTTTTTCCTCTTTTTTCTGACTCCATGAAGGATCGATAGACTGCGTAGAAGGCACACACAATGCTGCGTCGTAGTGCGGTGCTGGCTGACAGCTTCAAGGAGCACTACCACCGGGTGCACCTGCCACGACGCCTCGCCCTGCAGCGCTACATGAAGCGGGAGGAGGCGCGCCTGAGCAAGCAGAAGAGCAAGTCCGCCGCTGGAGCCGCTGCCACTGCTGCCGGCACGCCACCAGGTGAAGTGACATATCAGTACAATCGCTGGTGGGTCTCCAACGATCATGAGTTCGTGCATCAATTTGCCTTTGTCGAAGACCCTGACGTGACGCGCGAGAAGCGGACGACGCTGCCCCTAGTCACCAAGGAGAACATCTGGAAGGAGCCTCAGCAGACGTACTTCCTGCCGTTCGCTCCGTTTGTGCGCGTGGTGGACTACTCAAAAGACCCGGACACGAAGTTCCTGAAGCCGGTCAACATCCCTCGTTGGAAGGACTACATGCAGCGCACGAAGCCGATCGTGCCGCGCACGTGGTACTGATTCCACGCCATGTGTGCTTTTCTTTTCTTTTATTGTTGTTGTTCTCATTATTATCATAGGTTTGCTTTATGATTTTTACTGTTGTTGTCGTAGCTTTTTTTATGTGAGGCTTGCTTTTGCGGTGGTGCGGGTACCACATCAACTTCTTTTTTTTTTTTTTCCAAGAAGAGTCGTTCACATAAGCAAAGCAAAAAAAAAAAGGGAAAAAGAGAGACGAGGAGCGCTCATGTGAACATGCGTCAGCGATGCGGGTGGTGTGTGTGTGAGTGCTTTTTTTTTTTTTCCGCTGTTTCACTGCAACACACCGCCACCTTTCACTTGCGCACGACGCTGAAGAAAAGTGATTGGCTGTCGCTGCCCGGCTTGCACTTTGTTGTGTGGGCTCCAGAGTTGTTCTATGCATCTTATTTATCTTGGCCTGCAATGATGCGCAGTCAATTCCGTGTTCATCTGCGACGTAGCCACTGGCTCTTTTCCACAATGAAAGGCGAAGCATATAGAAGCTGTTCTTTGTTATTATCACTATTTGTATTCTACATAGCGTTGCTTCTTGCATTTCTCTCTCTCTCTTTTTTTTTTTTTTTGACTCTCTCACAATATACATAAACGTGTACACACGCACATACGCAGTGGCGCATCAACACGTACCAGGTCGCACACACACACACACAAACTTCAAAGGAAACAGAAGCGGAAGAATGCTCCGTGGGTTGGTGAAGAGCGAGCAGCTTACTGCGGAGCAAGAGCAGCACATCGACCAGCTGCAGAGCGAGATCGATGAGATCTGGAACCGCCGCGGCAACTACCAGATCGACCCTGACGCATGGGAGGACATGCCTTTCTTCATGGAGCACATCAGCGAGGAGGATATCGCAAAAAACGCCAGCTGTGCCGCACTCGCCTCCATCGTGTACGATGAGGTGCCGCCGGACGAGATCGCAGAGAACCGCAAGGAGCACGGCAACCGTGCTCTGAACCTGGCGCTGAACCCAAGCCAGGAGCGTCGCGAGAACTTGGCGCGAGCTGCGTGCTCCAGCTACACTGAGGCACTGCAAGCCAAAGGCAAAGACAAGAAGCTCACTTCTACGATTTACGCCAATCGCAGCTTGGCGCAGTACATCATTGGCAACTACGGCCACGCCCTGGAGGACGCGCAGCGCTCCATCGTGTTAAACCCGGATTACCGCAAGGCTTACTACCGCGCCGCGAAGAGCGCGCTAGCGTTGAAGAAGTACGACATCGGGCTGCAGCTGCTGGACAAGGGGCGCTGCGTCACAGACCCGCCGATGGATGCCGCGACGACGGCGGAGTTTGCTGAGTTGGAGGCGCAGTGCCGCAGCTGCAAGGAAAAGAAGAGTGCCGAGGACGCGAAGCTGAGTCGGACGGCGCGAGTGCAGGCAGCGAAGATATCCAACGTGGCACGCGCGATCACCTCCGCTGGGATCAAGATTTCTGCTAAGGCTGAGGTGACAAGCGAGCAGATGGGTGTCTATGGCAACCCGCAGCCGTATTTCGACACTGACGGTCTCCTGCACGTCCCGCTGCTTTTTATGTACGACGAGTACCAGCAGACGGACATCATGCACGACGTCGCATGCGATGTCTGCGCAGCGGAGCTGCTGGACGAGCTGATGCCGTTCCCATGGGACGACCGCGGCCGCTACCAAAAGTTCGACGACATCGTTGTGTTTTACAAGATTGACGACGGCGTAAAGGATCCGGAGTATTACGAGCTGCATCAGGGTTGGCCTCTGATGGAGGTATTCCGTTGCGAGACGTATGCGATGCCGCAACTCATGCCGGTGCTGCATGTCGTCTGCAAGTCCAGCGAGCTAGTGGAGCGCCTGAAGATTCGCCGTGTCGAATGAGAAGGCGGAGGAGGGCGATTCCAGAGCTCTTTCTCTCGGTCATTGGTTTAGTGGTAGATGCCTTTTTTTTTTTTTTAATTGTTGAGCAAGGAAGACATCTTGGCGTGGCACATGTGCTTCTTTCTCGACCTCGCACTCTGCTTCTCTCTCAGTTGGTGCAGTGGGTGCCGTTTGCTTTTTTGTGCAAAGGGAGAGCCCCACGCTTTGTGCGTTGTGCAGCTGATTAATTAGTGCTTATTGTAATCCCTAACCCTCACGATTACGTGTAACAGTCCAAAACGAAATCGTTTTTTTTTTTCTCTGTTTATACTCCGGCTGAAACCCGGAGACAACTTACGCCTGCGTGTTTGTGTTGTGTCTTTCTGGGTTGGACCTGTCGTTGTTTTAGTGTCCGTGAGCGAGCGCTTTGAAGAACCGAAAGAAAGTGACTTTTTTTTTTTTAGACACTTCAAATGAGCAAGAGAACGCTACAGTATGGCTGCTCCCTGGGTTGTTTGGCGCTTCAATGATGCACAGCCTCTTATCACTTGTTTTTTCTTTTTTTTCTTTACTCTTCGTTTTTTTTTTTTTCCCCTCTGGCTCGATACCCGGAGTCGCGTGCCGTTTAACGTCCACATCATCGTTGTTTAGTGGTTTTACGATAACAAACACACACACACACGGAAATCTGTGGCACCACGAAGAAGATCCGCCTACCTTGGAACATTTTTGCTCTCACATTTTTTTTTTCTGTCCTCTCTCTTTGCCCTTCGCGTACGCATGCTGCTCGGTCTACCTGGGGCAGTGTGGGCAGTGCTCGGCATCGAGTTCGTGGAGCGGCTCGGGTACTACGCGGTGGCCTTCTCCCTCTTTACGTATTGCACTGTCATGCTCCGCACCGGCCCATCCGCGGCCAACGCCATAATCAATGCGACGTACATCCTCATCCCCGCTGCTGCTTTTTTGGCTTCTGGTGTGGCAGACAGCAGCGTCGGGCGACCGCGCGTCCTCGCCGGCGCGCTCGGGCTGTACACGCTCGCCCTCTTCCTCCTCTTCCTCTCCGCGTGCCCTGGCATGTACGGCAACTTCCCGAGCGACCCGCTGGACATCAGCAAAGTCCTCTTCGCCATTTTTCTCTTGTGCTTCAGCGTCGGCTACGGCTCTATGAAAGTGTGCACGAACCCCATCATGGCGGACTGCGTTGTTTTGCATTACCGCGGCAGCCTATCAGACATGGACGTGGAAGGAGAGGGCGACGACAGCAGCGCAGCAGACGAACGACAGCGTGACACTTGTAGCGCAGCTCGTAATGCGGCTATTGACGTTGTGAGGCCCGGTGCACAGGGCAGCTTGGCGCCGCCGGCAGCGGCACGTGAAGGCAACGATGAGGAGGTGGGGGAGTTCAATAAAAGAGGTGAAAGTCCGCCTGCGCTTCTCGACAGCAGCACCGTCGCGGAGCCGAACCTAAAGAACACGATCGCTTCTCCGCTGGCGTACGGGTCGACGCACGAGAGCGCCACGGACGCGGTGATGCTCACGTGCGGCTCGCCAACGACCGCGTTCGACACCCAGCTGGAGCAGCAGGCCCTCTCTCGCCTCTTCATCTACGCGTACTGGATCGCCAACGTGGGCGGCCTCGTCGGCAGCTTCGTTGCACCGCTGCTGCGTAGCTGGGAGAGCGCCCGCGTCGTCGTGGGCAGCGAGACGCACACCACCGGCTACTACTACAGCTTCCTCCTTGCCGCCTTCTCCGTTAGCCTGGGTGGTGTGTTCCTGTTCTACTGCTTCCACTGGCTTCCGCACAACGCCCCAGCACCGAACTACGTCCTTGTCCGCGTACTCGCGACCGCTGTTGCCAATCGGGTGAGTGTTTGGTGTGGGAAAAAGGAGTTCGCCACTCCTGCGACCCCGCCGCTGCGCGACTGGCTCGACTACGCCTGTGCGAAGCTGCGCACCACGGCGGCTTCGTCTGATGCGGCGGAGGTGACGGTGGAGGGCGAGTGCTCCCCAGGAGTGGACAGCGGCGCGAGGCTGACAGAAGCACAGCCAGCTGCCTTGCCCGCCTCGGGCGTTCCCTTCGACGCTCCACTCGACCATTCCATTCACGTGGTGACGACGCCGGCGTGGGTCGCCGACTGCCGCGCCACGCTGCGCGTCTGCAAGGCCTTCATTGCCCTGCCCGTCTACTGGCTCCTGTGCAACCAGTTCAGCACGAACCTCATGTACCAGGCAGCGGCGCTGAACCTGCCTGACAGCGTGCCCGAGGAGCTGTTCAACAACATCAACACCGTCACAATGCTCGTCTTCCTCGCCGCGTGGGACCAGTGGATCGTGCCGCGTGTCCTGCAGCACCGCGTGCCCGCCGCACGCCTGCGCATCGTTGGCGGCTTCGCGTGCATGTGGGCCTCGATGCTGTGGTGCGGCGTGCTGCAGTGCGCCATCACTCGCCGCGGCTACTACGCCGCCGAAGACAGCTACGTGCTGAAGGAAGGACAGCGGAAGCTGTCGGCTGGCTGGCTTGTTATGCCGTACGTGCTGCAGGGCTTCTCCTCCGCCTTTGTGGATCCGACGGTGATGGAGGTGGCCTACCGCGATGCCCCTGCGCGGATGAAAGGGACTGTGATGGGTCTGTACTGGGTGGCTTCGAGCGCCAGCGGCTTCCTCGGGCTGGCGCTGTCGCCCATCATGAAGCCGCAGAACGCTGCCATGCTGTTTTTTGTGTTTGCCGCCGCGCAGATGGTCGTGTCAGGTGTTTTTTACGTAGTGAATCGCGACCGCGCGTATTAGAGGGAAGGAGAGAGAGGAAAAGGAAGAAATGAAAACCGGATGAATATCTTCGAAGACTCTTTGCCCTTCCATTACCATGTGTATTTGGTTGCCACAGCGGTGGTGGTGTCGATCTTCGCAATCTCTTTTCTTCACTTTGCCCCCCTACAGCTAGTTGGACCAGCAGCGCATCACACTTCCTTGTTTCCTCATTGCGTGTGCTGGTGCCTGGCGCTTGCTGTGTAAACAGGGAGGAGGGGGCAACGCGCTTGACGTTGCAGAATCCATAAATAGTGGCTTATTTGTTTTCTAAGCTGTGCTCTTCTGGCGCAAGATTATCGGTTTGCCGTTTTTTTTTTCCCCTTTCATAGCATTCTATGCGGTAAAACGTGCTTGCGTTGAAAGGCCCCACGAAAAAGCAGGAGCGGACTTTACAGACACACACACATACAAAAAAAAAAAGACACTTAGAAGGAAACAACAAAAATTGGCGGCTGGAAAATAACCGCAATGAGCTTCTTTATCACTGTGAAAAGGCGTGGTATCTAGACAGCAGAGAGCTTCTTGAATTTCTCATCTTTTGCTTTCTAAGGGTAATGTGCACCTTTTGAGTCAAGCAAGCAAACAAGAAAGCACCAAGCGTGTCATTCCTTCTTTGTTTAAATCCCGAAAAAGAAAACCAACGTTCCTCATTTTTATTTATTTCTCCTTTCTCCAACTCTTATTTGTGCAAACAAATGCTGTTTTACAAAAACGCCATGCCACCAACTTGAGCTGTTGTAGTTTGGATTCTACGCGCGTTCAGAAATGGTCGCTAAGAAGTCCGCTGCGCAGGCCGCTAAGGCGAAGAAGGGCGCCAAGAAGGTCTCACGCAAGAGCCCCGAGTTCTCGACGCTGCGCAAGAGCTGCGCGCCGGGCGTGATCGCCATCATTCTGGCTGGTCGTTTCCGCGGTCGCCGCGCCGTCATCCTGAAGCAGCTGCCGAACAACGGCCCGCTGGTCGTGTCCGGTCCGATGAAGTACAACGGTGTGCCGATCCGCCGCATCGACTCCCGCTACATCATCGCCACGAGCACGAAGGTGGACGTGTCGAACGTGGACACGAAGGCCATCACGCCGGAGGTGTTCCAGCGTCCGAAGGCGGAGAAGCCGGCGAAGAGCGAGGGCGACTTCATGGGCGACAAGCAGAAGGCCAAGGCGGAGAAGGCGGCCAAGAAGACCTCCAAGGCTGAGAAGAAGACCGTCGTGTCCGACGCTCGCGCCGCACTGCAGAAGAAGATCGACGCCGCGCTCATTGAGGCCATCAAGAAGGACGCTCAGGGCAAGGAGAAGGCCGGCTACCTGCGCTCCGTCTTCACGGTGAAGCCGGGCGATGCCCCGCACCGCTGGAACTGGTAGACGTGCGCTCGTACGTGAGTGGCCGCTTGTCTGTGCAAGAACACGTCGTGCTTTCATTTCTCTGTTTGGACTAGCGTGTCTTTCTCGTTCGAAGCCATTTTCTGTGCTGCATGAACCAATTCTTGCTTTTTTTTTTTTCCTTTCCGACTCATTTCCTATTAAAAAAAAAAAACAAAAAGAAAAATGGGTGTTCATGCTCTGTTGTGCTGAAGAAGTGGCGAGAAGCGTTCCGCCAATTCGGCGCCGCACTTCCTCTCTTTCTCGCAGTAGCACTGTAGAACACTGCTGCTGTGCTTCCTTCACTGTTGGTGGCGTTTGCTGTCTACAGAAAAACGGTCTGCTTGGAAGTCAAGTCGTTCGTGTGCCTTCCGGCGCAGCCGAAGGTCTTCTTCCCTGCGAGGGGAGAATGAAATGCAACAATGTACAGTTGCTTTTTTTTTTTTTCGATTCGGTAATAGGCGGAAACGCTTAAAAGGGTCTCTTCGCTTCTGCAGAATTGAGAAGCCTGCCTCTTCGCGTGTCTGACTTCGTCTTCTCTTTCTTCTTTTCTTCAAGGCTAGCTTAGAACAGAAAAAAAAAAAAAAACAAGCAAACACACAAAAATAAACTACAACGCATAGAGCGAGAAATACGCAATCGCTACAACCACTGCGTCAACACATTATGAGCGACAGCGACGACGAGTACGACCCAGCAGAGGTTGTCGTCCCGGCACCTGCACCGACGACGACGACGGCGACAGCCGGGAGCAATGTATCTGCTCCTCTCTCCAAAGCAGACCTCTTTCCTTCCTCCGCGTCCGCGTCGGCCGCCACCTCTGGTCCTTCTCCCGCCGCATCAGCCACAACTGGTGCAGCGCCGCGTTGCGGGCGGAGTGCCGAGCTGGACAACACGGAAGGTGGCTACCGCCTGCGTAGCGACATCAAGGGCCGCATCCGCTGCATCGCTCTCAACCCAGCAGGCACGACCCTCTGCGCTGGCAGCGAAGACGGACAGCTGTGCATGTGGGACTTCACTGTACCGCTGAAGTCGCATCGCGTGGCACCGACGCGGGTGCTGACGCCCTTTGTGAACCGCATCTCTGGCCTGCAGCCTATCATTGCCCTCACTTCGGCCAAAGACGGGAGCTACTTTGTGGCCTGCCAAGACGGTGATAGCCCGGCGCTGGTGCGGGCCTCCGGTGAGCAGCTCGGCTACTGCGCGATGGGGGAGCGTGGGCTGCTGGACGTGGTGCAGTGCCGTGGCCACCGCGCACCCGTCACCTGCGTCGCGGCCCATCACAGCGACGCCACCGTCTTCCTGACGGGCAGCCAAGATGGCACGGTGCGTCTGTGGAATCGTGACACCTTCAAACAGCGCAGCACCTACGCGATCAAGCACGGGTCCGGCCAGGTCACGGACACCCACGTGGTGGAGAGCGTCGTGACCTTGACAGGTTTCCACGGCGCGCAGGCGGACGTCTTCGCCAGCGGTGGCCAGGACGGAGTGGTGCAGCTGTGGGACAGCCGTGTGAAGTACCGCCCGGGTGGGGCCCTCGCCTCCGTCGATGTCTTGGCTTCTGCAGCTACCGCTGCAACGAGCAACACACCTGCGGACAGCCGCGACCCGTTTGCTGACAAGCACGTCGGAGGTTTCCTAGAGGTGATGGCGCCCGCAGCAGCATCTTCCTCCTCTTCCACCGCGACTTCGTCAAGCGACCACGGCTTGGCTGTGCGTGCCGGCTCATCCATCAAAATAATTGACTTACGTCGGCTGTCCAGCAGTCCTGCCGTCGCTTCGCCGTCTGCAGTCGTGCACGAAGCCGCGAGCGGGCTCTCGTCTGTCCTCGATACGACCGGCCTCGCTGGCGGGAGCAGAAGCGATCCGTCGAGTCTGCTGACGTGCACAAGCCGCACCGGCTACAGCGGCAGCGCGGGCGGCCACGTCGTGCAGTACGCCTTTCGCGGCAGCAACGCTCTGCTGGATTGCACCAGGGTGTGGCGTGCCGGCAGAAGAGAGGAGGATGTGCTATGCGTGTGCGCCGATCGAAGCCGAACGGATGGGTGTCTCTACGCTGGTCTCTCCTCGGGCGAGGTTGTCGTGCACGGGGCCTTCAGTTCCGGCACCAACGCGCAACCGCTGGAGATTTGGCTGAAATCGCGACCGGAGCGCGAGGGGCGTGGCCGCCTGCCAGGCGAGAAAGCGGCGCGCACCTACGACGACGACAACGACATCATGGCGGCGCTGTTCTGAGCGCGCTCATTGACCCACCGAAGAGAAAAAGTGAGGGAAAGTAAAAACGGAGCGACGGTGAAAGCTGATAATTGGATTTCTTACACAAGCAGAGTGCTAAAGAGATCAACGTGTGCCCCAACCGTTTAACAAGTGGAAAAAAAAAAAAGAACATCCATAGCATCTCTTCCAAAAACAGTGCTTGCCTCTTATGTTTGTTTTGGTATCTCGGTGGCAGTGTTCCTCATGCCCTGCTCTACGGTCAGACACAAGCGGGTTGTCCGAATGGCTAATGCCAATTATATGAAAAATTCTCTCTCTGACACTGCTCGCAAGGCTGTTTGTGTTTCTCTTTCCTCTCTTTCTTTTGGTTCCACGGCTCCTTTTTTTTTTTTTTCCCCCTTTCACTTAAGTGGCACAGACTACGCCAGAAACACACGCACGTACACACATACACACGTTCTTAGTTTCAACACAGATTTCAGACTAAAGGCTGCCGCGATAAGTCCCGCGCTGCCAACAGCAACAACAAGCGACGTGTCCTCCCCCTTTTTTTTTTTTTATGGTCCTCGTTCTTTCTTTTTCTTTTTCTTTTTTTTTTTTCCTTCTTTTGCGGTTGTAGCTTTTCCGTCATGGCGAGTAGTGCTGCATGCAGCGTCGTCCATGACGATCCTGCGGACAGTTCGCATCCCGCAACCGAAGGCAGCGTCCATCGGTCGAGCGTTGCCACTACCTGTCGCGTGAGCGGACGTGCAACGCCGCCAACGCGCCACGAAATCGATGTATTCATGCTCCACTACTGCGCACACCTCCCGCAGTGCTTGTTTGAGAATGAGGCGCAGACATGGTCGACGGGTGCTCGCCTCATGGCTCCGTATCTTTACACCGGCGCGGATTACGCCCTCGTCCTCGCCGCCTGCTTTCCCACCCGCTGCGTGGATCTCACGCTGCTGAACTGGTCCTCTAGCCCGCTGGCCTCGCAGCGCCAGGGCAATCTCCGCGTCTTTTGTGCGGCTGCCAGAGCCCTCGCGCTGCCTGACGCACCGCTGTCGGCGCTGCACCCGGAGCTGCTGCAGAGCAACCCGGCCTGCGTCGTGGCGCACCTCAAGGTCCAGCACTGGCTCTACAGCCTCTCGCTGCGCTTTGCGCCGCAGACCGATCACGACGCCGCCACGCTGCGTGCCGTGCATCGCCACCTGCAGCTGGGCGAGCCGTACTTGAAGCGGCAGCGGACGGAGTCAGGGCTGCGTCAGGATGCCTGTCCCTCTTTGCAGGCGTGTGCGCCGCTGTCGGCCCAGCACCTTCAGCGGTGCTGCGGGCCCGCCCTCGCACCGGTGCCGGCTGTCGTGGAGCAGCCCGATGCCTCCGCGCCGCCGCCGCGGCCGCCGCCTTCGTCGTCAGATGGAAAAGACAGGGACAAGGAGAACGACGTGGGCAACGCGGCGACGGACAGAGCGGCCCACGCAGACGGGGAAGGCGAGGACGCCTCACGTGCGGCGAAGAAGAAGCCGTGGCTGAGCTACAGCAAGCCGTGGCTGCTGCCCTCGCTGCGGGCTGCAGAGGCGAAGAGGGCCGCCAGCGCGGCTGCCGCAGCGCGCCGTGAGCAGGAGGAGCGGGAGCGCAACCCGCGCTATACCGCTTTCGCCGCCCAGTCGAGGGATGTCAAGGAGCAGTACACCGTGTCGAAAATTGCAGCAGCGGAGAAGCGTGAGCGCCTTCTCGCGGTGAAGGCGTTTATTGTGCAAGAAATTGTCGAAGGAAAGACGCTCGACTTCAAAGAAGTAACAGACCGTCTCAAGAATGTGTGTTAGATTCAGAAAGTGTTTTTTTTTTTTGCCTAAGTTAGAAGTCATTTTTTCCCCTTTGAAAAGAAGGGACCGGTTACTTTTTGTTAGACTTAGATTTCGTCCTGCTGAAGGATCCTAAGAAACCAAGGGAGAAAGAAAAGAAGACTATTCAGTCGAGGCTTTTATGGTGCGTTCCTCAACCTCACTGACACCGAATCAAAAACACCATGCCTTTTTTTTTTCCGGAGAAGGTGCTCTTTTTTCTCGCACGGAAACATACGGGATCAGAATCTGGCCCTCAAAAAAAAAAAAAAAAGAACAGCTGCTCTCTGTTTCAGGGTTCTTTTCACTCTGTGAAGAAAGGGATGCGAAAAACGAAGAAGAGGGGGACATGCGAACGAAGCAGCCTGACTTATGCAGTCTCATTACCCGCATTTTTCGCGTATCTTTGTTGTCTTCTCTCTCTGCTTTTTTTCCTGTTTTTTTTTTTCTGCCCTTGACAAAAGAAAAAGAAGAAGAGAAAAAAAAAGAGAAAAGAGCAACCGTTGCGCAGCAGGGTGCATTTGCGTCCGCGTACTTGGCTTCTGCATTCTACAGAATTCTTTTTTTTTTTTCATTTTAGTGCTCAGCTCACCAATTTCGGCGGACAGAAAACTTGAGAGAAAAAGTTCGGGGAGACAACGCTGGTGTCTTTTTCTCTTCCGTAGTCGCATGTCTGCGCGCTCTGCTACCACGCCGCCAAAGAGAGGTGAGGGAGGTTTGCAAAACTGTAGTAATGGGGAAAAGCGTTTAGTTTTTGAGCTTCATCGTCATGCCCTTAACGTCGTTTCACATGAGTTGCCGCAAGCAGTTAGTATGGTGGAGAACGACACCGCCAGTACTGCGTTGCGCACGCCGTCTTGCACATGTGAGACCGCCATCGGACGCACGCGCGCCGCTGTCGCCGGAGGCCATCAAGCTCCGCCGTGCCATGTGGATGCGCATGGATCCTGTCGAGCGGTGGACATCTCTGGTAGACCTGGGCCGGCGCGGTGCCTACCTGATTGAGAAGGCACAAGTGCCTTTCCTACCGAATAATGATGCGGCGTCTGGTGCGGCGGCCAACCGGCAGCCCACCTCCTTGCCTTCCTCCTCACTAACCCACGGAAGGAACCTTGGCAGCTCAGACGACAAGGTGCGCTTCAGCAAAGCGGACACCGAAGCGCATCGTCAAATCTGCGCCGCCCTCCCCTACGCCGCGCGTCTCCAGCTCTGTCTGTCGCTGCTTCTGTGGGTGCGCTGTCTGCGCGACGTACAGGACACCCTGGCGCGGGTGCGGCTGCCCTACGCGGCGGTGCGCCGCCCGCAGCGCTACGCCGTCGCCGACGTCTTTCCTACGCGCCTCTGCGAGTATTGGGTCGACGTGCACACGACCGTGTCGACGAAGATGAGCGCGCAGCTGAACTCCACGGTTGAGCAGGTGCCGGCCCCGCACACGTGGAACGTCGAAACCGCCGAGACGGTGGAGGACGCCACGACGGAGTCCACTGTCGCGCTTGACGCGGGGCGGGTGCTGCACGGCCGTCCACGGCACATCCGGCTGACAGGCAAGGCGCTGCTGAAGCAGGTGCAGGGCGTGCAGCCGCGGGCGAGCGCCGATGACGTCGTGGCCGCCCGACTCTCCGAAGGCAGCATCGGGGGCGGGCGACGGCGACGACGACACCGTCGGCTACTTCAGGAACGGGAGGCAGGCGCCGCACTCAGCACCGGCGCATCGTCGCTGTCTACTGACACCGCGGCCGACCTCGCATCAAAGCGGCGTGTGCCCTCGCCGGAGTTTTTGCCCGATGCGGCGCGGCGGGTGCCGCCTGTGTCGCTGGAGCCGCAGCCGGCTGCGGACGCGTTGTACCACGGCAACGCTCGCCGCGGCGAGGGCTGCCCGATGAACGAGGACGGCGAATCCACGCCGAGCCCAATTTACATTCACGTCCCACCGTGCAGTCAAGACTGCCGTGGTAGCCAACGCAGTGCTGACGGCATTGCAGAGGCGGAGGAGCTGGTGCGGCACTGCGTCATGGCTCACGCCGCCATTCTCACGAGCCTCTACATCGAGGGACGCGTTGTGGACTTCAGCACGGATAACGCCACTGTGGCCGCCTACGTGCGGTGGCTGATGGCGGAGTTGGTGACGGACCATTACGTTAACGTCAAATTGATCGACGCAGAGACGGCAGAGGCGGAGGCGTATCGGCCGTACTATCCGTCGTGGTGCTGGCGCAACGTCCTCGTGGTACTGCCACCGAGAGTTCGTCAAGGGATTGGCCTGCGGGGGGGCGGGGCCGTTGGCTACTCCACCGCGGTTATCAAAGATTGGGCAGCGCGTATCGCGCAGGCTGCGCCGTGCTCTGTGATGGTGGAAGGCGGCACGTCTGCCGCTGCAGCCTACGTTCAGCGGCTGAAAGACGAAGTGGCTCGTTTGCAGGAGGGCAATGCTGAGGATGGTCTCGGCACATCAGCCGCCACCGCGGCCACGTCGCCTCCGCCGGCGCCGCCGTCGTCGTCACGGCAGGCTGTGCAGTGGGTCCCCATTCTTCTCAGAGAGACACCGGCAAGCGTGTCGGAGGACGCAAACACGCTACCTTCCCCGGCAGCGCCAGCAGGCACCGGTGAAGACGGTCCTGCAACTGCAGCTTCATCGTTCCAGCCGCGACGCACTGCCACGGCTGCGCGACCCTCCTTTTCAGCCGTCAACACCGCCCTTCAGCTGGTCCACCGCGCGGCAGGGGTAACAGCAGGGGAGGCTGAGCACCAGCACCGCGAAAGAAACGGCGAGACTGCTGCTGCTGTTGCTCGTTGTGAGCGCTTCCTTAGTGCCGTGGTGGAAACCCTGCATGACCGCTTTTACACATGTGAGTTTCTCTACTCTCCAGCTCAGTCATGTCTCACCCCCTACCGCTTTGAGCGTTGGGTGTGGGAGCAGCTCCCCGACAACGTGCGCGTTGTCGGCGTAAACACGGCGCCGCTGGATGTCCTCTTCTACTTTCCGCAGGGCGTCTTCTTGACACAGAAGGTGGGCAACGCCTTCCGCTACCGCGCCGTCGAGCGCACCGTCGTGGCGAAGGACTTGACGTCATCGTGGTTCTCGCACCCGCTGCGGTGCACCGCCACGCAGCTAAAACGGCTCAGTCGGCGGTGGAGGCGACGGCGCGACGGGGCGGTCGCTGACGGTCTCCACGCTGAGTTTTCACTGGCGGACCGCCGTGAATGGCGCCGCGCCGCCGCCGCTGCCGCCGTATCTGCGCAGTCTCCCGCTGCTGCGACCTCTCATTACCACTCTGGTGAGCAGACCGTGCACATGGTGGAGGGTGATGAGGACAAGGCAAACGAAGTAGCCTCGCACGCCTTGGTGCGCGAGCGCACGGTGGAGTACCTTGCCGAGCCGTCGAAATGGACGCTACTGGGTCTGGTCACCGCGCGCTTCTTCCGTTTCTGAACAGAACGGCCGCGCCGGCGCTCTCAGCTGAGAACAGTACCTTCTCTTTTGAGTTTCTTTGTCAATATCGGATGTGCAATCTTGGTGCGCTTCCCCGTTTCTTTCAACCGTTTCTCACAGATAAGCACGAAAGGCTGGCACATAAGAAGAGGGGAAAAAACAAAGAGGACTGGATGTTATCAACTTCGCCGTCACAGGCAAACACACACACACACGCACACCGTTACACCATGCACTTTGCGATGCTCCAATGCAGATTTTCTCAGGAAGTGTTTTTTCTTTTTCTCCTTGCTACGATGTCACGGCTTCAGGAGAGCTAAAACAGCTATTGATCCTAGCCACCTTAACACAGCATTTTTCTCATGTTCTTCCTCTTTTCCTTTCTTCCCACCGTCTTCCTATTCATGCACACAATTGCCTTGGCAGGAGAAGTTGCACCTGATGCCAGTTACTGCCGTTGCTGCGGTCGGTCCCTGGACGCTGTGCCACGCCGCGCGACTCTCTCTACCGATGATGCGTGAAGTGCGCTTCTCTCCTCTTCCACAAGAGCAGAATTAACCAACTGACGCTTCTACGTGTGATGCCGAGCGGTGCTGAGCGGCGAGGGAGTGGCGTGTGTGCACGTGTGCCTGTGTGCGTGTTCTTTGGCGAGGAAGGGGGGGGGTGCCGTGCTGTGCGGGGAGACACACACACGCTGATGAAGCTGATATGGTCCGTGTTTCAGATCCTCCATGACGCACATTTGTTTTTATTACATATCTTCTGAGTGTGTGAGTGTGCGCTGCGCTACGTCGCGCCGTACCCACGCCTTTTGCGGCTCAGCTGGCAGCTTGTGCTGTTGCTGGTGCTGACGCTCTGCTCTCTCTCTTCTGTTTCCTCTTTGCGTGCTGCCTGTGTGCTGATCCCGGTGTTGTCGGTTGGGCCTGACTCCTTGCACTCGTAGGTATGACCCTATCTCGCAACCCCTAGATTTGCGTTTTTTATCGTTTTTGATGCTCGTCACATGTTGCATGTGGACAAATGAGTGTGTACTTTATGGACCGCTGTTTGTTACTTTGAAGCGTTTGCTTTTTGTTTGATGTTTAACCCGATACACCCATTTAGAGAAAGGACAAAAGATAATTGAAGTGGGGCTCTCGAGTTGTCGTTTGTCTTTATTGTTGTTGGTGTTTGAGGGTCGGTAGTGGTGTGCTCTCACTGCAGGCAATCTTGCTTTATAGTAAAAAGAAAAAGTGCGCAGCAAATGCTCAGCTGTTCAACACGCTTTCTTTCTCTTGCTTTTTCTGCTCTTCTTGTTCTCGCTTTGTACCGTAGGCTTCATCTGCTCTTCTTCCTTTCGTTTTTTAGTGTTTCGCTTCAATCGTTAACTTAGCTCAACCGAGGCGCAGCGTTACAACGGAACTTGGAGCTGATGTGTTTTTCCACTAAAACGGGCAGCCATCGGCATACTGGAAGTTGTTTTTTCTTTTGCCTCTCTCATCATTTTTTTTTATTTGTTTTCGATGTCTCTCTTCGACCGAGACAGCGGCCTGTCTTCCTCCGCTGCCTCTAGCGCGTCGTCGTCAGACGGCGAGGGGGACGGGGAGGCTAGTTTGCCGGTGCGTGCACCACCCGTGCAGCCACGCAGCACGAACACTGCCCCCTCTGCGCCCCTCACCGTTTTGGAGCAGCGGCGCCGCATGGCAGAGGCGGATGCAGCGGGGCGTCGCTTCGGTCTCGCCGGTGCACCGTGGCGCGGCGAGCTGCTGCGGCGTTTACCCACTTCCACCGCTCAAACCAGTTCCTCCTCCGCTTCCCCTTCTTCTGTTGAGGCCAGCAAGTTTGGAAACTCCATTTCCGCAGCCATGCATTTACGCAGGGAGGAAAAGGAGAGGTTGCTGCTGCGACGACTGCAGCAGCAGCGCAGGGCAGAGGAGCAGGGCAGCGCGGGTAGGACACTCGCGCAGAAGGATGTGGAGGTGGGCGTATTTGTGACCGCCTCGTACAGGGCGGTGCTGCAGCGTAGCATCCGCCCGTCGGCAGAGGATTCACAGGGAGCGAAGACCGAAAGTGAAAAGGGCAGCGGCGATGACGCAGCAGAGGCAGAGGACGACCCGCTCGCTGCGTACTTGCGTCAGCTGGAGAGTCAAAGGCTGGACTCACAGGCCTCGCCCGCCCCTCTACCTTCCGAAGACTACTACGATCGCGTCATGAAAGCCCCACTCCGTGAAAAAGAGAAGCAGGGTGACGACCATGCCAGGGACGCAAACGAGCAGGCGCCCACAGCCGATGGGACGGAGAACGCTTCTGTGACGGTCCCTGTCGCTGACGACCCACCAATTGTCCCACCGACGCTAGCAGAGCTGCAGGACTTGATCGGCACCCCTGCTGAGCTGCCCTCAGCCGTTCCGGCGATGGACGATCCGACACTTCATACAGAGGTGGCGCCGCAATGTGGCCTGTCGGCTTCTTCACCGTCAAGCGCAACACGGCAAGGCGAGCGTTCGCCCATCGAGGATGCCGAGAGGGACGCGCATAGCGCCGTACTCGCGCACGCCCGCCTTGTCTACGACACCCGCGAGGCGGGGCGAAAGCGCACTGCCACGGATGCCACGGTGCAGGCGTGTGCCCGCCGCTGCGACGACCGCATTACCTCCTCGCTGTTTTTGTCTTGAGCCTTAACACGGAAGAGTTGGCTGTGAATGTGGCTTCACGACCACGAAGGTAAAAAGCAAACAAACAAAAAACAAACAGAAGGAGCTGAAAAGTAAGCTCCCCTTTATGTCGACCCTCAAACGTATAAATGACAACCGAAAAGCAAGAACAGCAACAACAACAAGTACTGTGTGCTTTTTGTGTGCTTGTGGTTGCCGTTGAGGCAGTAGCCCAACACGGACTGCCGCTATCTTTATAAAAGTGTTACATTTTCAAGAATCATGGCTTTGAATGAAGCTGCGTTGTGTCCTGTCCCCCACTTTTTCCCTTTTCTCAGCTGTCAGTGTTATTTGACTTCCTCTCCCGTGTCTCGGTCTTTTTTTTTTTTCCTTGATTTTCTTTACTCCGTGCCCTCTACCGTCATATATCGGACCGCGTTCCATTTTCTTTAATTGGCTTCGTTGCTTTCTGCGCTTCAGTGCACTGAGGAGTCTGCTCTGTTTTTTTTTTTTTTCTATTTCCGCTGTACGCTCCCTGAACGTCGGTGAAGCACCTATTTCTGCTTTATGATTATTACTTTTTTTCTTTGTATTTAGACACGTGCTGCCCTTTGATTCACTGCTTTGTGCTAGACCCGTTTTTTTCTTCTCTTTTTTTTTTTCGTTCTCTGCAGCTTTCATGCGTGCTTTTTGTACAACAGGACTATATACCCTTGTGCAACCTCAACACATAAACAACGACAATTAAAACAAAGTAGAACTATGGCAAACTTGTTCACGGATTCTATGTATGTGTTCCCCGTCGATCGACAGGGTGAGTGTCCACGCAATCCAACAACCTGCCACTCCGATACACCGGGCCAGAACTCTGTGACGGATGTTTTCGCTGGTTCGACCACGCCGCGCCTTCACCCGAGCGATTCCGACATCATCTCTCCCGGCCTCCACGACGCCGCGGCGCGGGAGCGCGTGCTGCACCGCTCGCCACGCTCTGACAACGTGATCAGCGTCGTGACACGCGAGGGGGACAAGCTGCATTTCCCCGTCGTGTACGGCCGGGCGGGCGGGAGTATTCCCGGACAGGTCACCGCATCGGAGCGGTCGGCGTCGAGCGCGGCGGTGCGGTCCGACGTCGCTTCCCGCGTGCACCGCCACGCCTCCCTCGTCTCCGCCCCCATCTCGCCACCAAACGTGCTGATCGGCGAGGCGGCGGAGGATGAGACGCCAGAGGAGGCGGCAGAGACGTACCAGCACAGCCGTGCAACGCCTGCCTCCATTCAGCGCCACCGCCGCAACAGTTGTGGGTGCAGCCGCAGCCCCCCGCCCTCGGTTGCCCTGCGCGGGGAACCGGTCGAGGACACGGTGCGGGCGACAAGCTCCCAACTGCCATCGGCCAGCTCCTCGCTAGCGAACACGCCGCGGCAGTCGATCCGCCGCACGCCGGCCTCCTCCCCTCTCCACGAGCTGAGCAGCCTTGACGGCGGTTCAGCCGGCGTTGTGGCGCGGGTGGAGGAGATGGGCGTCAGCACACCAGAGATGGCGGAGTATTTCGCAGACGGCATCGCAGAAGCGCAGCAGCAGTCGTCGTCTGGCGGCTGTGGCGGTAGTACCTTTGGCGGATCCACGTCCAGCGTGCCGTCGCGTCGCAACTTTGTGACGCCGCGGCACTCGCAGCAGTATGGCGGCCCTCCGCTGTGGCACCATGGGCAAACCGAGAATGGCGGGAATGGCGTTGTTGCTGCGGCGGCCACGGGCCCGCGTGTGAATCACTTCGTGCTGGATCGACTCATGCATCTCGTGGAGGAGCTGTCCCGGGTGTCGCAGCAGCTGCTACAGCGCGTCGACGCACTTGAGAGCACCAACAGGGCCGTCGCTGACCGCCTCAGCACGCTGGAGACGTTGGTCAAGGCAAACCAGCGCGGCGAGCCAGTGGATGGCCGCGTTTCTGCTGAATCCAGGTCACCGTCGGCGACGCGCGCGTCGGGGTCGGTGAATTCTGCCACGCAGCCGTCCACGCGTGCCCCATCGAAGGCTGTGCACTAGTTGAACCTCGTCACTACGCTAGTATTTCGAAATACTGTTGAATTAAGGAGGGCGCGAGAGCGAGAGAGAGAAAGAGAGCATGCGTCCTCGCCGTGGTGAAGGGCTGTGCGAAAGAGGAGCGGAGGCGGAAGAGAGAGTGCGCTGAACTGATGCGGGCCGTTGATTTTCCCAAAGTCGGTTGCATAGCATCGTTTTTTTTTTTTTTAATTCTCTTGCCTCTCTGCAAAAACTGCTGTTTTCGCATAACGCAAGCGAGCCGCGGTAGCTGAACAAGGGTATTTTCAGAGGATCTGTATTGCGAGTATGTATTTAAGTGTGCGCCCGATTGCGCACTGTAAACGTCTATACCTCCTTTTTCGTCTTCTTTTCTTTTTTTTTTTTACTATTGTAAACTCTTTGGCGTTTAATCCGGTTTTTCTTTTTTTTTTTTCACTCGTTTTTAAGTCCTCTGTTCATTTTTGAACAGCTGGCGTCCAGATGACTCTTCATCAGTCCGTGATGATTATTACACGAACAGAAAATAAGGAAGGAAAAGTGCATTATAAACGCCTTGCAAAAAACCTGTGAATACATGAGCAGGTGTGCGTGAGCAGTCTCGGCGCTTATAATGCAATAAGGTGCTTTTAGGATGTGCACTTCGAAGTGCCTCCTTCGCCACCTGCATAACAACCCTCTTTGAGTGACAAGAGCTGGCTGTAGTGTTACGATGATAGGGGAGAAAGGAGGGAGAGGTGCATCTCTTTCAAGTTGGGCGTACTTCATGCCCCTGCCCTGACAGCACGCTCAGCCAAAAGGAAATGGCTGTTTGTGAGAACTTGCTGCCTGGATGACGGCGTTTTTCTCTCGCCCATCTTTCTCCCTTTTTTCCCCTTCTTTAACGGTGCGCTTTTCGTTCCTCTGCTACCGTTTCCCCTGTACAGGGGTGACAACCAGCACCACAGAACGAAAAACGAGTTGGAAAAAAGAGAATAAAACTCCACAAAAGGCACCTTTTGAAGCCGTTTTTTCTCTTTCTCACGAAGCGGCAGTAAACCCTAACTCTACTCCTTTTGGACTCTTTTTTCATTTTCTTTCGTTTCTTTCTGGCAAGTGGACACAAGGTCAAAGGAGCAAGGACGCAATGCCACTCATCGACATCGAAGCTGCGCCGGAGGTCGCGTTGAGCGAATCAAACTCGGCGATTCAAGACGCCAACTCTGTCAACTATGCCAGCCCGACCCACAAGACGGTCGTCGCCACCGTCAGCAGCGCCTTGAGCGAACCGAGCACCTACGTTACGCTGGACGTCACCACCGTCGTCGACTACGTGGAAAAGACGCTGGAGGCGTGGCTGCCTCTGCACGACGGTGTCCGTCTGGAACACGGGGAGATCGTCACCGCTGAGGAGGTCGGCGACGGCAACCTGAACCTGGTGTTCCGCCTGCTGAACCAGCAGGGGGTGTGCCGCGCTGTACTGAAACAGTCCTTACCCTACGTTCGCTGCGTCGGCGACTCGTGGCCGCTGACGCTGGACCGCAACCGCCTCGAGGCGGACACGCTGCGCTCGCACTACCGCTTCGAACCGGAGGTGGTCGAGCACGTCCTCTTCCACAACTCGACGATGGCCGCCATGGTTGTAGAGGACCTGTCGGACTGCGTCATCTGGCGCCGTGAACTGGTGCGAGGCCGCCACCTCGACCACGTATGCCCGCTGCTGGGCCGTTACCTCGGTCGTGTCTTCTTCCACACTTCCGACCTCGCCCAGGACCGCGAGAGCAAGAAGGCTGCAGTGCAAGAGTTCACCAACGTGGACATGTGCGGCATCACCGAAGATCTCTTCTTCACCGACCCCTTCATCGTGCACCCGCGCAACAACTATGAGGCAGCGCAGGAGGCGCTGGTGGCGTCGCTGCTGCGCGGGGATGCGCTGCTGAAGGTGCGCGCTGCCCAGCTGAAGCACCGTTTCATGAACTGCCCCGAGGCCCACCTGCACGGCGACCTGCACAGCGGCAGCGTCTTCGTGGATGCGCACCGGGTCAAAGCCATCGACGCGGAGTTCGGCTTCTACGGCCCGATGGGTTTCGACCTCGGCACCGTCGTTGGCAACCTTCTGATAAACTACATCGCCCTGCCCGCGTTGCTGAAGCAGCAGCTGGCGCAGCAGCAGCAGGTAGCTCATGGGGCGGCAGAGCCCGCCTCGGACGAGGAGGAGCCGCGCGTTGCTGCCGACCTCAGCACCGCCGTCCCGTCGACGCCCGCGTTGCTGCTGCGTAGTCTGCGCAAATTCTGGGAGGCCTTCTACGCCACCTTCACTGCATTGGCCGCGAGCGAGACGCGCGACGCCGCCTTCGCCTTTCCCGGTTACGTCGAGGAGCTGCTGCGGCAGGTGTGGGTGGACACGGTGGGTTTCGCGGGCAGCGAAATGATCCGCCGCACGGTGGGCCTGGCGCACGTGGCAGACCTGGACTCGATCCAGTCCGATGCGGAGCGCCTGGCCGCGAAGGAGGACGTCCTGCGGCTTGGCGCGTACTTGGTGAAGCACGCCGCGTCAGTGAAGAGTGTGGCAGAGCTAGAGTCGCTGGTGGTGAGTGGTGACTACAAGAAGGCGCAGTAGAAGCAGAGAGGTGGTGACGAGAGAGCACCTCTATTATGTGAAAAACGTGCGTATGTATCGTCGTCGCCTCTCTTCCTTTGAGGACATTTGGAAAGTGCGGGAAGGTGACAGCAGCGTTCGCGCCTTTTCCTTTCTCTTTTTTTGTTTGTCCACTCTCTGCTAGCTTCTTGAGCGCGATGGCGACAAACACTTGACCGTTGTATACGACACTCACTCAGTGTGCTCTCTCGCCGGCTCGCAACGCGTCACTGCCTTCGGTGTGAAAGCGCCGCTTTCATTTTTTTTGTTTTCCCTTTTCGTATTGCTGAAATATCACTGTTTTTTTTTTTCCAAGTTCCTTTTTATTATATATACAGTCTTTTTTTTTCTTATATATTTATATACTTGCCTTTTGAGCGCGCTGCGTGCGTGTGTATGCAGCATTTCTCGTTTCTCTGAGAGTTTTTTTTTTTGCCTCCCATTTTCTCCTTTCCTCCATACACCTTTTTTTTTGTTTACTTGTCGCCATCTCTCGCATCGGTGCTTTAATAGGAAGGCAAGACGTGCGTTGTTTTTTTTTTTACACCTTTTGGAGGCATGCTTTTCCTCGTGGCGGAGCGAGATGGTGTGGGTCAGGAATGCACGCGCAGTGTGTACGTGTGCGTTGGTGGGTAGTCCTTGCTGCTCCATCTATCTCGGTAACGGAGTTCTCGGCTTCAGGACTACATGTAAAAGAAAGGGGTGCCGCTAGTTTTGCCTTTCCCCCCCCTCTCCCTCCTTTGTCAACCACTGTTCTCTTTCTGTCAAAGCACTTGCTGAGGTTTTGATTCCGGTATACACAACAAGTTAATGCAGTTTACAGGCAGTAATGGCTGTCAACTGCAGGCGACGGAAACTGGAATGTACCGAAAAGAGCGGGTTTCGTGTCACGACAACCCCCTCCCCCTCATGAAAAGAAAAGAAAAACCCAAGCAATTAAGCCTTATTGCTATCGAATATGATGGAAAAAAAAGCCACCTTCCTTGTTTTTTTTTTTTGTTTATTTGTTTGTTTCACTTTCTTGTCGTCCTTGAGGAAATAAGAAGAGAGAGAAAAAAAAACACGATTGAAAGACACTTTTATCCGTAGTTTTACTGACACTGTCTCATTTTATTCTCCTTTCATGCAGTTACTAAAGGAGTCCGAGTTGCGAGAGATCCTATGATGTGCTTTTTTGTTCTGTCAGTGCTTTTTCTCTCGAGATGCTTGCGTTTTGCACGTGGACACGAAATGGTTGGTGCTGCGTTTTGCTTTCTCAAATCCTGCTGCATTTCCTCAATCTCTGTCTTACCTCGAATTTTCACTGATGCCGTCTGCTCTCCTCAATTTCACTTCTTTTCACATATGTTGTCATGCTTTCCATCGGTGCAATCTCAGGTGCGAATCACGACCGGATAGGAGGTGGATCGGCTTTTTGAAAGGGAAGGGAAAAAGAGACAGTCTTTTACACAAGGAACACTGCTAGGGAGAGGAGCTAAACTGCCGCCGTCTCTGTTATCAAGAGTCAGCGACACACATACAAAAAAAAAAAAAAAGAAGAAAGTAAAATAGATTGTAGACACTTGTCAAGAAGCAGCAAAGTCGCCCCCCATCAGCAATTAAAAGAACCGAAACGTAACAGGTAGCTCGTAGAAATAATAGTAAAAAAGAAACAAAGACACACTCAGGACATCAGTCGTTTAAGTGGTGGCTTTCTTTTTTCCTTTTCGCACGGTCCTGTTGTTGAAGTTGCCGCTACTTTTTTCCCCTTGCTGTTTGTAGGCTAGTGGTAAGCTGGATTTGTTTGCTGCATCGGCGCACGTTTTTTTTTTTTTTGTTTTCCACACCACGCAGCTTCGCTGCTCAACGTGACTGATCCGCGTTGAAAACTGTTTTTTTTTCCCCTTCTCTGCATCCTAACACGTCTTTATTCGAGGAAAGAGAAAGAGAAGGCTGCTTTTTTATTTCCCTCCTTTTTTTTCTTGTTTACACAACATCACCCTTTTTCCGTATTTTTGTGTATCGCTGCTTTTCCCTACCAACTTTTTTTTTTTTTGCTCCTCCTCCCCCCTTTTCCCTTCTTTTGCTGTGCAATAGTAATAATCCTCCTTTCCCCTATCCGTCGTTTATATACATATATATATATATATATGTATATAGGGATATTTTATTCGAGCTTCTCTCTTTGCTTTGTGACATTGTCTTTCTTTCTTTTTTTTTTTTTTTCAAACACGCGCACGCACAGACTCTTTCTATACTCACGTTGTTGTTTGTATGCCTTCGCCTTGCGCTTTTCCTTTGGCTGATAGTTCTAATAGAGAAGAGGAAAAAAAAAAAGGAAGAACGCTATTTTTTTTTTTTTTTTAATTTACTATTCCAGAGGAGTAAGAGCGGGCCGTAAAAGCGACGAAAAGGCAAATTAAGCTCTCTTTCCGCTCTTCAAACTGAGTTTTTATTGTAGTCTTCCTTTTCTCCGTATTTTGTGCTTTACTGGGTTTTTATTGGTTCGTTTCTCCACCGCTTGTTCCGTCTTCTGCCTTCTTTATCATCATTATATATTAAAATCGATTTCTGAGGTGCTTCGTCTCGTGCCTTCTCGACTGCTTCTTTATAACCCGTCGCCTCTGTATATACATCAGTAGCGTACACGTTGAGAAATAGACGTCTATACACACAGACGCAGGGAAGTGACGTAAGCACATCCAGAAACTATTGGCATCAGGCTTTTTTCTTTTTGCCTGTCAGCAGCTCGGCTTTCAGGTTGATCTTTGTTTCCGCACATACCGATATCAGTGCAGGTTTTTTTTTTTTGGGGGTGGGTGTTCACGTTTTTTTTTTTTTCCTGCTTTCTTGTGCTTTGTTTCGTCTTCATTCGATCAACACGGTAGGATTGAAGCTCTTTTTCTTTTATTGTGGCATTATTTTAGGACATAACTGTTCGCACGCTTCCTTGTAGCGCATCATTCAACCCCCGCACCAGTACAAAGAAGATAAAGCACACTCTCTATATTGACTGATTTGCTTTGTGTGGAACTGAATCAGTGCTGCTTCCTTTCCTTCTTTGCTGGGGTTTTGTGATTTTCTTTTCTAATTAACTTTGGAGTGGTATACAACAGGTGTATCCTCTTTTTTTTTTTTTCCTGATTGGCTCTTTATAGAGGAAAAATCAACTATGGCAGACATACGTCAGCTGCGTCCCGAGCGGGAAGCAGCAGAGGCCACGGTGAGATCTAACAGGACGAGCAACTGCGCACCAGCGGCTCCTGCCAGCGCTGAAGAAGACAGGCGTGCCGCAGCAAAGCTGGTCGACTCTTTAAGCTCGTCCTCCTTCCATCACCTTAACACGGAGCTGACGTTGGCTGCAGCAGCTCATCAGTTGGCGCAGCCCGTTGAAAAAGCTGATCAAAGAACGGCGGTAGCGGGCAAGCATCTGCGACCGGCGCAACAAGGAAAAGCAGAAAACGCAAGCACCGACGCCAAGGCGGAAGGCGGCCGTAGCGAGGGCTGCTGTGATGAGGAGGAGAACGACGATTTGGACGAGTTCACTGCCGCAGGCAACGGCTGCGGGGAAGCCTTGTCGCCGCCCTCCAGCTGTGCCGACTCGTTACTGTTGGGACCCTCCTTGGCCGCCACGGCTAAGCCTGCTGAGTGGAGTTTGCAGTCTTTCCCTGCCTCTGCAAATGCCGAGGGTCTTGCCTCAAGGAAGGAGGTTGTTCCTGTATCTCTGCACGACGCTGGCCACTTGAAAGTCGAGGCGCCTGCTGCCGGAGAATTTGCGGCTAAACCGGCGTCGTTCACTGCGCAAGCGATGCGGGCCGTCGCGCAGGCCGGCACCGTCCACGCTGACGCGGATGCGGGAGACGCCGCGCTCGGTGCACGAAAGGCGTCGACTGTGCCGAAGGAAAACACAAACAACAGCAGCGCTGCTACTGCTAGCGCTCGCTTGGTTGCTGGCGATGACCCGATGGGTGTCCGGCAGCTCTACAGCTTGCCGCTCTCGTTAGTTGGCAGCTGCGTGTCAATGAACTCCTTGCCTCGGCGGCCCTCCATCGCCGCCACCACCGCTGCCGCAGCGGGCCCAGTCGAGCCAGCGGCCAGTGCTGCCGCCTCCCCCACCAAGTCGAGCACCGATGTCTTCTCCATGGAGCGCTTCGCTACTTTTTACGAGGTAGCCCTCGAGGAGTTGATGAGTGAGTGCGAGCGGCGCGTCGCGAACGCACCGGCGGCGTGGCGTGATGGTCAGCGCCAGTTCATCCGCGGCGACAGCAACCGCGACCTCGCCACGAGCACTTTGTCTTTTGACTCCCCGCATAGCAGCAGCGTGTCGCCTGTGGCGGGGCACGCACCGCAGTTCGGCAACACAGCCGCCGCAGCAGCAGCGAGTGCCAGCGTTTCTGCCTACCCGCCCTGCTTCTTCAACGTGTCGCAGAACACTCACGGACTCCACACGCAGGAGCGCAGCGGCGGCCTCTACGCGGCCACCCGCGCATTCCCACCGCAGCCGCGCAGCTTCTTCTTCAGTGCCGCTGGCCAGGCGCGGCAGGCGGAGTTAGAGAAGGAGGTGGCGACGGAGACGGTGCCGGCGCTGCTGGCCGCGCTGGGCCGCCACCACGGCAAGATGGCCCCGATGGTCTTCATTGCCGCACTCGCTTATTTAGCTCGTGTGACGGTGCAATGCACCTCGGAGTTCCTGAGCATTACACGCGCCAACTGGTACCGCCTGACGACGACGGCGATCCTTGTGGCGGCCAAGATGTACGACGAGCACAGCTCCATCCGCCTCAACGCGCACTTCGCCCGCTCCGCCGGTATCCCGCTGGCCGAGATGACGAAGCTGGAGCTCGACTTCCTTTACCTGATCGACTTTGATCTTCTGTTGAGGGAGACGGAGGTGGAGCAATGGCTCAGCTGGATGGAGGCGCTCGCCGTCCGCCGTGACGTGATGACGCCGCTGCAGTCGTACTTTGTGCAGAACGCAGAGCATAGCAGCCGCACAAACAACAACAGCAATAACATCAACAGCGCTTTCGCAGTCGGGAGACCCAGTCTGTCCTCGTCAGCCTCCATTTCGCTGTGCAGTGTGGCGCTGCCAGAGCCGGCTGAAAAGAGCCAGGCCACGACAGCGGAGGCGAGCCGCACGGCTGGTCTCTCCAGTGAGGGCCCCGTGACGGATTCCACCACCGTGACTTCCCCCTTCTCTGGCTCTGCGTCACGTGCCTTCACTCACGTGCGGGTGGGGAGCAACACGGTGGTCACCTCAAAGGAAGCCGCACTCGCCAAGCCCGCCGCATCCACCACGATTCCGCTGTGCGAGTTCCACAGCCCGACGCTCCGCAGCCCCGCCAGCTCCCTCGTCATGCCACACAGCTTACTCGACGCCACGCGCAGCTGTCTCAGCGGTGTCAGCTTGCCCGGCAGCGCTACAACGCCCGTGGCCTGCCTCCGCGCGGCCGGCGTGCCCCCCTCACCCATCCACGGCGTGCTACCGGTGTGTCCACCGCCGCAGCAGACGCGCATCTTCAGCGTCGTGCACGGCAAACGTGAGCCGCCGAGTCCGCGCTCCGTGCGGCAGCTAAGTCGCCTCGGCGCGAGTCCACCGGGCCCACTTCAGCCCCCGCCCATGGAGCAGAACTCCCCGGTAGGCTTTTTCAAGCAGCCGCAGGGCAGCCACGGACACGCGCACCACCACCAGCAGTCACAACCACACAGTCATAACGCTACTTCACACCGTCTCGGCGTACCGGGTGTGGCGGTCACGGCAGCGCCGGCGGCTGGGCATGGGCTGTGCGATGCGGAGGTGTTAAACACGCGTTCTGGGAAGACGCCGTCGGCGAGCTGCACCTTTGCTGCTGGTGCGGCGAGTCGGCCCGCCGGAATCTCTCTTGAGGCGCAGCACACAAGTGCTACAAGTGCGGTCCGTGCATCACGCCAACCGCCCACCGCGTCGCACCTCACCACGCGCGGCGTCAGTACGGCAGAGGCGGAGACGTCGCGGACCGCCGCCGCCAACCTGCCAACCGCTACCGCTACGGCCACCACTAATTTCACTGCTGCCACATCTGTTAGCGGCAGCACGCGCTGGGGCCCCTTTGGGATGGTGCAGCAGGTGCGTGATGTTCTCGGCGTGACCGCCTCCCTCGTGCGGGGTCAGCTTGACGTCTTGGCGCCCGCAAAGGCACCGGAGGAGCTGCGGCGGCCACCGCCTCACGCCACGCACGGCGATGCCGCGTCGTCGCACCCCTCTTTCACCTCCGCCACCCTTCGTCGAATGCAGCAGCCGCTTGTTGTGCCGCCACCGCCTCCTTCCGCCTCTGCCGCTGCTGAGTTGCACCGCAGCAGCAGCAGCAGTGCCGCGCACCGGGCGTCGCACGCGGCGGCGTCAGGGCCCGCCACGGGCACTGGCCGCAAGTCAGCACCTGCCGAGTTCACTGGGGTGTCGTCGGCGCCACAGCAGCGGCAGAGCCCCGGTGGCCGCTACGGGCGGGGCTACGGTGGCGTTGCCGCCGCATCTGCGAGGTTGTCCGGGCAGCACAGCAGCGACAACAAAACGCGTAGTCCGATGGCGGTGACGCGTCGTGCGGCCGCCCCGGAACACGACAGCGGCAGTTGTGGTGGAGAAGCACAGGCGGTGTACCGCGGCTCTGTCGGATCCGCTGGTGCCGTCTCACTGACTGGGCAGTCGAACGCGGCTCACGGCGAGGCGGAGGAGGGGGATGATTACGGCTACTATGAGGAAGAGAAGGGGGAGTACTACGAGGAGGACGAGTACGGCTACTACGGCGAGGACGGCTACTACTACGCCTACGATGAGGAGGAGGGGGAGTACTTCTACGAAGAGGACGAGGATGAGGAGGGCTGGTACGAGGAGGAGGAGGAGGAGGAAGCAGAGGCGGAGTACTTCCAGCGGTGCCGCCCTCCTCTCACGCACTCTCCACCGTCCCTCTAACGTTGCTCGCTTTTCACTACTATCTAACTATTATTATTGTTAGTTTTTAATTGTGGTGATGAAGGCGCTTTGCTCAAAGGTGGTCAAACAGCTTCTTTTTTTTTTTATTCTCTTTTTTTTTTTTTGTTGTTGCTGCTGGAGCCATCAGCATAGAAATGAGCTTTTTTTTTTTGAATAATAACAATGAGGTTAGCACGTGTGCTGAAAAAGTCGGCTAAAGCCAACGTTTTGTTCCCGGGTATAAAAAAGGTGCGAGTCTCGTTTTAAATGTTAGCCAGCAAGCAAATGGTGCACATTAATGACATGACAGCAATCGGTGAGCATGATTGTCCCCTTACTTCTCCCCCTTCTCACATAAAATTACATATACAGGAGTGAGTTCGGAGAAGACGAAAAGGAGAGCTAATGTCATTTGTGTTCTTGACTGGGTATTAAAGCGATCGTTTCTTTTTTATATTATTTTCGTTATCAGCTAAACTTGAAGGAAAGCTAGTAAAATAATGAGTAGACAAAGCTAATACGAATTTCTAACAAGCTTCGCTGTGCTTTTGGTAGGGAAAAAGGTAGACCTTTGGCTTCAATGCAGACCTTTTGCATTCCATATTCTTCTTGCTCCCTGCACGAAGCAAGGCTGTTGAAAGCGAGCTCATTAAGGCTCCTCTTATTCAGTTCTTTTCACAGTGCGGCAACCTCCTCCGACAACCACTGTCTCCTTTTCGCTCCTTTTTTCCTTTGCCATTATTTACGGTCTTTTACCTTCCATTTCAAAACCAATGAACGATATATCATTCGCTAATTTCTCCATAACGTGCATCTGCTGCTTTTCTGTTGCCAACAGATCTTCCATCCAGTAGACAATTCGGAAAGAAAGAGGCCCTCAGCACAACTCTCTTGGCTGAACGTCAGAAGAGAAGAAAAAAAAAAAAGCAAACTGTGGAGCATCTTCTTGTTTCTCTCATCGTTGTCACACTCTCTTCAGATTTTTCTGTGGTTTTCTTTACCGAACAGCTCTTTTGCTTCTGCCAACCGTCTTTGTGTCGCTTTGCTTTTTGAGTTAGCCTCTACTATTTTTAGGACTTCCTTTTTTTTTTCCCCCTTTTTTTCTTTTTTTTTTCTCTAGGAAGGCTGTAGTCCTGTTGTAAGGTTGGGCAAGTGACTTATCCATAGTTTCTGTTACCTGTTGCACGTCGCGTCTCTCTTTTTTTTTTTTCTTCTTTGTTTGCGTTGTATGTGTGTGTGTGTGTACGTTCGTAACCGCTTGCCTCTGTTCAACTTTGAAAGCGCGGATTAGCTACCGGCTATTTTTCGGTTTTTTTTCCCCCTCTCTTTTCAGACATTCAGTACTCGTGATTTTCGTGCACAACTGTCTTCTTTTCTCTTTTTTTTTTTTGGTTTCCACTGCTTCTGCTATTCAGCATTTTTATATAGGTGTCTTTTTTTTTTTTCTCTCTCTTTCCTACGGAGGCGCTTACAGATGCCGTCCACTGCAACGTCGCGTCGCGAGAGCGGTGCGAGCGATAGCCTAACGCTTCTCAACTCCAATCGCCCTCAGGTGCAGCCGGTGCTGGCAGCGCGGAAGGTCAACGCATCATCATGCCTTAGCGACCACTCGCTTATTTCGCGGCCCGTCGACGCCCCTTCCACGCTGTCGGCGTCGAACAAAGCGCCCAGCACGATAGACGGTGGTGACAAGAGTGGCGGGGGCGGGAGAGGCACAAACAATAAGAGCAGCAACAGTAACGCTTCGGTGGTCAAGAAGGCTGCTCGCACAAACATCTCTCTATGCAAAGGCAGCACCAACGGTAGCGCCACGCACACGCTCGCGCCGGGAGGCGGAGCGGCACCGCCGGCTGTGCACGGCGCCACCGCCATTTCTACCTCGGCCCGCCCGTCGTCTTCGTCTGCAACGCTTGCTCAGACGCCGCGCACCACGAGTGCCACCCAAGGCGCCGCGGCGTCGACCCCCATCACGCGCAAGCTACGACCAACAACACGGCCGCCACACCTCGGGCCACGCTTCACCCAGCCAACGGTAAGTAGTCGTGCCCACCTCCAAACATCGGACAGCGAGGTCAGCGCGGACGTGGCAACGCCAAGCGCCAACGACGCCGCCGCCGTTGTCGGAGCAGAATCAGGCCTGCAGTCACCACCACCGCCACCGCCGCGGACATGGCACCCGCCTTTTGCACGCTGCAGCAACCCTGTCAACAGTAGTGAGACGGAGTCGCAGAAGTCGTTGCCGCGCAGCAGCGGCATTCAGCGCGGCGGCTCAGGCCCGATTGAGCCAGGTGCCACACACGGCAAGCGCAGCGGCGACTCCTCGGTGGCGGACAGCACCGAAGCCCCTCGACGCCTCACGCTGAGGGAGACTGCTGCCACTGCCTCTGCAGCAGATGGGGCGGCGGCCCCGTCTTCTGCCTCGACGCGCTGTACCGCAGACCCCGCACCGACCATCGGAACGGTGCGCCACAAGTCTCAGGTGCTCTTTGAGCTACGCGGGTCTTCACAGTCGTCGCAGTCATCGCAGCTGGTGCGCAGTGGGCTCACCACGCCGGGCTCCACGCCCGTCCTCACCCCGGCCGAGCCGCGGAGTATCTCGCTCCCGGACGGCGCCTCCGCGATGTCGCCGACCAGCAAGCAGGGTGCAGCGCAGGTCCTCAGCCCACCACGACCGCCCGTGACGGCGCTGCACAGCAACTGCGCCCCATCGACGCTGCCGGCGCAGCGGGAGACAAGCGCCGCAGCCGTGCAGCGGACGTCGTCCGCGGAGCTGAGTTCCAGCCTGTCCACCCCCGTCCGCCCCTCGCAGGCGAGAGACACAGCTGCTGCGGCAGCAAGGATGGATGTGTCTTCTCCACCGCCGCCCTCGCGGCCCACCGTCGCGCTGCACGCGATGTTGCCCGTCGTGTACCAGGTCCCCTTGACAGAGACGACGAGCAGACGGAACAGGAGCCACTCCTCCGGGCCGGCCTCGCCGTCTGCGTCGACAACCAGCGCGCGCGCGCCGCGGCGCAGCGGCTCGGAGGATGGAGGACGGCGCAGCTCGTCGCCTCGCACCCCACCTCCTTCGCACTCCGCAAAAAAGGCGACGGTGGCAAAGAGGTTGGGTGGGCCTCGCGCCGTGACGCCCCTCTCCACCAAGAGCCCGACCAAGGCAAACGAGACAGCTAAGGCGAATGCGCTGGGCGCCACAGCTGCTGCAGTAGCAGAGGGTACGGAGTTATCGCGCAGCCGCAGCCGCAGCGCCAGCGCCACAGCCCTCGCCGCCACAACCGCCATCACCACGCCTGTGGCAGCGGATGTGAAGCGACGCAGCCCCAGCCGACCAACGATGAGCACGTCGACCAGCATTTTAGTTCCCTCGACACCGGAGTGCGTGCCAGGCGTAGGCATCGGCGTCGGCATCCCCGGCAACCATTTTGCCAGCGTCATTGAGACGAACACGGATGTGGAGGACGACATCCATGGGGATGCTGCGGGGGACTGGAGCCAGCTGGCGCGCTCGGCACCGACGTCGGTGCTGCACCACCGCTCGAGTACGAGCACCACCTCGTCCGTCGTCCGCGGCGCGCGCTCCGTCTGCGACTGGTCACGGTCGCGCTCCCCCGCGCAAGAGAACATCGCGGCCCTGCTGGAGGATCTGCAGGTGCTGCGGCGGCGCGAGGAGGCGGAGGCCCAGAGCGTCGAGGCGACACAGCAGAAGTTGGCAGGGGAGGAGGCGGAGGCGGCAGCGCAGCGGAGTCATCGCAAGGTGTTGGCCGCCGTGAAGGGCCGCGCGTCCGTGTCCGCGTCCGTGGATGCGGATGCGGATGCGGATGCCGATGTCGACCGCAACGGGGCGCTCAACACCTTTCTCTTCCCCTTTGAAGGGGAGGCGGGCGACGAGGGCGCGCACGACGCGATGGAAGATGGCGCGCAAGAGCGACCGTCGCGGGCGACTGACACGACCGGCCACGCCCCCATCACCCCGCGTCTGCGCCGTCGCATCGAGGAGGAACAGCAACGCGAATTGGAGTTGCTGCGCACGATTACACAGGAGCGGCACCCCGAGTACGTCGACCTGCTGGACTCGCCGGACGAGTTGATCCGTGAGCTCAGCTGCATCGACGCGGACATGGACCCCGCGGAGGTGGAGGAGGCCCTTCGCTCTCGCAGCTCTGCGGAGGAAGAGGCGGACGCTGAGGAGGAGGAGGAAGAGGAGCAGGACGACATGTCGGACTCACGTGAGGTTTCGCAGCCGGTGCTGCAGGTGGCAGACGAGGCTGAGGCTCCGATCCTTCTCGCTACACCACCCTCACGCAGCAAGGCACCTGCACCCACCAAGCTGAAAAAAGCACCCTCGTCGCTCTCGACCACTGCGGAGAAGACAAAGATGACAGTCACCACCAACATCCGCAAGACGCCCTCGCACCGCGATGACGTCTCTGCAACGCCGTTGGCGCAGCAGCACCGCCGCGGCAGCACCGAGTCGGACAAGACGTCGGAGAAGACGCGTGACACAAGCCGATCGCAGCGTGTGGCCCCTGCGGCACAACACGGGACCATGAGCGGCCGAAAGAAACCCGAAAGCGACGCAACTCCTCTTCATCCTTCGTCGTCGTCGTCGCCGTCAGCAGCAGCAGCTAGTGCGGGGGCACCTGCGTCGCATGCCCGTCCCCGAACACCGTCCTCGCGAGGTCGTCAGACTTCCACAGCAGAGAACAGCAACAACAACAGTAGCACAAAACTCACACGCCGCCCGTCGAAGGCAACAGTGAGCGAGACGCCATTGGCACCGGCGAGAAACACTGCCAGTCCTCCTGCCGTGAATGTCCAAACCACCCGCGATGTGACGAAGACCGCGACGGTAGCGGTGGTAGAGGAGGCCGCAGAACGGCGCCGTCGGGCACTGTCGGAGAACGGCGTGGGCGGCAGCTCGACAAGCGCCCACTCCTCTTTACCAGAGCATGCTGCGCGTCCGGTGACGCGGCACGGCAGCCTTCCCATTCATTCCCACGAGCCCGCCGCTGGAGCCGCCCAAGGCGACAAAGCACCAGTGGCATCAGCAGCAGCCGAGGCTTTGCTGCCGGCGCTCCTCTCGCCGGAGGAGGCAGCAAACACCGTCACCATCGTCTTTGACCTGGACGAGACGCTCTGCAACAACCGCTGCCTCGGTGGAACAGTGCTGAGGCCCGGTGCGGAGCTGCTGCTGCACACGCTGCGCAACCTCGCTCCGTCACCGCGGTACAAACTCGTCGAGACCCGCGTCCGCGGGCAACACGCTACGAACCGCCTCTATGATCAGGCGATGCTCAAGATGGGCATGTCGCCGCTGTATCGCCCGCGTGTGGCGCAGCGGCAGGCCACCAGCGGCTACCACCAGAACATCGTCGGCGGCAGCACGGGCGAGGCGCGGCCAGCGAGCGCAAAGGAGACGAATCCGCTGCGCGTTGAGTTGGTGCTGTGGACGGCGAGTGAGGAGAGTCTCGCGCGGCGGGCGATGCGCCGCCTCGACCCGCACAATGCCATCTTTGACGAGGCGATCTACCGCGACCTGCGCTGGTACCGCGACTCTTATTATACCAAGGATCTGAGTTGCCTCGGTCGTTCTATGCAGCGCATCGTGGTCATCGAGAACTCCGTCGAGTCCGTCATCCGCAACCGGCAGAACGCCATTCTGGTCACAAGCTTCATCACAAACCGCCTGGACCGGCAACTGTTCCTCGTACGTGAGGTGCTGCGAGACTGGATTCGCGGCATGAAGGCGAACTTGGCCTACGCCCTCGAGCACCAGACACGCAAGCCGTCGCAGGAGCACGATGACGAGGTGCGCCACGATGACGACGACGGCGGCGGCGGTGGCGAGAGTAACCACCACGCCTTGGAGGAGTCGCACGAGGAGGGTGGGGAGAGCCCGGTGCCGCCACACTCCACCACGTCCCCGTCCTCGCAACCAGAGGACGGCGTCAGCAACAGCAACAACACCAGCGCGAGTAGTGGCAGTACTGCCAGTGGCAGCAGCAGCAACAAAGGGAACGGCGGCAGTCAGCGACTCCCCCACACGCTGGAGGAGGATCCTCTTCCGCAGCTCACTGCCCCTGCTCCGACTCCCATGACGGTGACATCCTCCCTCACGCTGAGCAGCTCGGCCTTCGGCGCCTCTTCCAACTCCACCGGCTCCGCGCCGCGTGTGCTGAGTGCGGCGGCACGGCGGGCCTCCAACATTGTGGAGTTCCTGCACCGCCACCGCCTCGTCTTGGCGGAGTCCAACTACATCAATTTCCAGATGACCGGCGAGGTGATGTCGCGGCTGCAGTCGACCGAGCCGGCTCTCATCACCGCCGCCATTCCCTCAACAGCGGAGGGGTCCGCCGCGCGGCCGGTGCGCAATGCACCATGCAGCCCCACGCCACGCACTCCACGCACGCCGCGCACCGGACACGTGCAGTCTGTCAGTGCTGCTGCCACCGTGGTCTCTACCCCTTCCTCTGCCCATTTTTCTCAACCTGGCCCTAGCGCCACCGCTGCTGCAAGTGCTCCCCAGGGCAGCTTCTCCAGTAACGGAGACAGCGGTGTACCTGAGGTCAATACCATGCAAGGGCTTGCAAACGCAACTGTAAGCTCCATCACAAGCGGCTCTGCCGTGAAGACGGGGTCGTCCGTTTCGCGAAACGATGCGCGACTCGAACCAAAGCGGCAGTTCAGCTCACCCTCGCTGTCTACCGCGGCAGCAGTTAGTCAGAACGCATCGAGTACGCCAAGGAAGTCGTCCGCTGTGCGTGCGGCGCGTGAGACTCGGCTGGCTTCAACGACAACGGACACCTCAGTTCCCAAGAACAGCGCTGCCCTTGCCGCCTCGACTGCTGTCACGAGTGCTCGCGGAACAGGCGACGGCGCTGATCGTTCTGTTGTGCGTCCCCAGCGTACGGCGTCTGTGGTCGTGAGGCGTCAAGCTGCTTAGTGTCGTTTACTTAATATATGTGTGTATATATATATGTCTTTTAAAGGGATGAAGCGGAATTGTAAAGCAGTCAGATTTACGAGAGAAGGAGGTGAAGATGGCCGCTGAAGGTGAGACTGGGAGAACAGACTGTGTTTTAGGGTTTTTTCTTTCCTCATTTATACGCAGAAAGCCGATGAGATGTTTAGTTCACATATACATATATACACATTCACAGAAAGCAAATGGGTGCTGTGTTGCTTTTTTTTTTTTCTCTTCTTCTTTTTTTTTTTTTGAAGCTCTTTTGGGTACTCTTGATCTTCGAAACGAAAAAGTGATATCTCTTTCTTTATCATTTTAAAGATCCGCTGTACTCTTTGTTTACTCCCCATATCATTCGTTTAGAGTGCAGCTCTTTTTTTTTTTTTCTTTGTATTACAGGCGTTCTGACTCACATGAGTTGGCAGGCCGCGCCTTTTTTCTTTTCGATGATTGCCGTTACTTTGAAAAAGCGGGCATGGGCCTCTCTTGTAGGCACACTTTATTATTATTTTCTTTTTTTTTTTTTTTTGCTCACTACCGTTTTTGCTGATCAATGACTGCAGCACGTTTTTACCATTGAGTCGGAGGGATGCCCGTTTTTGTGTTAGTTTTATTGCCTCTATGCGTCATTTCTCAAAAAAAAAAAAAGCTCTTTTTTTTTAGCCTTTTACTCCTCTTTACGTTGAAAGACTATGAGGAGGAGCTGATAGCGGCTTTTGTTTTCTGAATTGCTTTTCTTTGCCATGTACAACACCGTAGCCTTTCTACCACTCTACTGGTGTGGAGGACGGATGTACAGCGCTTAGATGGTGGAAGCAGCTCTTCACGTTGGGCTCGTGAAAAGAGTGAAAAGCGGACTAGCCAACGTGCTTTCTGTGCCTCATTTTTTTTTTTCTCTTGTTCTCATTTTGCGCACCCTGACCCCGTTGTGTATTTTACTAGCACGATCCCTTTCCCTTTTGGTATAGCTGTTCATCACTCGATGAGGCGCTTTGAACCGTTGGAAAGAGAAGAAAATAAGAAGGAAAAGAAGAAGAGCAGTCCTTCCACACAAACTGGCTCGCGTTCACACAGGTTTGAAAACCGCTGAGTTTGGCAACTCATTCGTGGGTGACAGGGAGCGTTGCTTCGCCTACTAGATTACATACACACACTCCCTTTAATTAGCTGTTTTTTTTTTTTTTCGCTTTGCGTGGCTAGCTTAACTAATGCCTTTGAACCTTCGCTTCACGACTTGGCAGCAGCCGCTGCGTCGCGCTTTACACCGACATCCGTCTTCGCACATGTCGAGCCGAGGTGGCTGGACATATACGCAACTTCGCCGTATCGCGGTGTCTGCCCCACCTACGCCTCCCACAGCCCCGCCTTCTCCCATGAATACAGCTGCTGTCAAGAGCACATCAGACACGCATCGCGAACCTTTTACCGCTGCTTTTCACCGTGCTGTAGAGGACGTGGCGGGCACGTCTCGCTTCAAGGAACACGTTCTCCCAACGCCGCTGACGACGTCATCGTCGCCGTCCTCCTCGTCACCCCAGCTTTCCTCTTGGCTGCAGTACCTTGTGGGCTTCCGCGATGTTTATCCAGACCTGCACATGCACGTGACACCGCTGCAGCAACAAAGCGACCACGCATTGCCAAGCTCTACGCTGTCTTCGCTGGCGCACACTGCTGCGGCAAACCCTGACACCGTTTTTCTGCACCACGTCTTCGACAACGCGAAGGAGGCAACGCTCTATGTGCGCGTCCGCCAGCCGTGGGAGTTCCTACGGCCTGAGACGGCACCGGCACACCCGTCTCGTCACCCTGGCTCAACGGGCGACGACTCGGCGGCCAAAGAGTGGTCGCTCATGCCTTTTGGCGGTATGCTGAAGCGCCTGGAAGATGTACTGCAGGAAATGGGGCGACGGGAACTGGAGAAGGCGAAAACTGCACATGTCAAGGAGCAGCTTAATGCCTCTCAACGGGAGGGCTTTTTGCTTGTGTTTTGGCGTGCCATTCTGGAGCAGGCGTTCCTGGATCAGTACTGCGAGGTGGCCGCGCTTGTGCCTTCTTTTCCGCGGGGCAAGCATTTTGAGGAGTCGCAGAGGCTGTCGGTGCATGACTTGTACCCCTACGACTACCGCGAACAGCCGGCGGAGCTGCGTCGGCGTCTCGACCAGGGCATCCGCGCGCTCCTCTGCGCATCTGCCTTCACGCTGCACGCGCAGTGGGAGCAGTACATGGCGCGTCACGGCCCCTCAAACACCGCGGCTCACGTGCTTGGCTTGGAGTTCGTTCTGCTGTGGTGGTATGCGAACCCAGACCAGATGCCAGTGGAGCTGTCATCGTCCGTCCACCGACGGCCACCCTGCACGCAACGCCAGCAACGGCGCCTTGCCGCAGGAGCTGTCAGCAGCAGCAGCAACAGCAATGATGGCCACAGCGCCGGAGCGCCAGCCACTCACGCTGCACCGCGACGTGTTTTCACAGCGACGGCGACGACGGGCAGTGGCGTGACGACGGTAGAACAACACTTGCGAGGGTACATCCTCGCACACTGCACGCGCCAAAGCCGGGACGGCCAGGCGAACTGGAGGGCAGGTGACGGTGGATTCCTCTGCCCTACGGCGATGTTCCCGCCCAGCTACCAGGACGCCTTACGCGAGCATCTGCGTCTGGTGCGCCACCGCAAGGACCACGTTACCTGCCCCCTCTTCCTTCGCGTGCTGGAGGTGGCCGTCGCGGCAGGCTCTTCCGGACAGCAGAGGTGGACGCGAGTTTCTGCGGCAGCGGCGAACGTCCCAGTGAAGACGGAATACGCCACAAGAGTGGTGAAGCGTGGCCGCCAAATAGCCGAGCAACTCGTTATTGGTTGGCTGTGGCCGGTCGTTTGTAGCACTGTGAGTGCCGCCCCCGCCACTGCGGGTGACGCATCACTGCCACCCATACGGAACTTGCTGCATCCCGCTGCTGCTCAGGCGCACCCCAGTGCTCCTCCACCTTGCAACACCGGTGCTGCTAATGCTGCTGCTGCTGCTGCACATCACCATCTTGATGCCGAAGCGTCTTTGGAAAGAGTGGAGGACTGGGCGGTGTTGGTGGCGGTGGTGACGGCGGTGGCCCAGGTGCGCCGACACCTTCTCTCTCTTCGTCGTGGGAATGGCGGTGCCTCTGGCCGCGTGAAGGCCGCAACCGCCACCGCTCCTGCTTCCGCTGCGAACGCTGCAAATGACAGCAGCAGCAGGGAGGAGAACCGTGACGGCGCTGCAAGCTTCGCGTACATACGTGACCACTTTTACGGCCCAGCCATGTGCGTGCTGCTATGCATCGCTGAACGAACTGGAGAAATGCCGAACGAAAAAGGTGTGAGAGAAGAGGCATCCTCATTTGCCGTCGAGTCGCACCTGCCCAGCTGGGTCTTTCTTGTCTACGCTCACGTCGTTGCCTGCTTTCAAGAGTGCGGCTGGCTGCGGCGCAGCGTTGCCCACCAGCCCGCTACACCTGCGCGGCTGTGGCACCGACTCTTTCACACCCTCTGCGCCGCCTTCCCTAACGTTTTTCACGCCGGCAACACGGTGACAGTGATGTGGACGCTGTGGGCGATGGAGGGGGCTGTGGGCGCGCCTGGGATGTACTACAGCCCATTCCAACTGCTCAGCAAGGGTCGAGTGGAGGCCCTGCAGGCGTGGACGGGTGTGCTGGCCCGTGATCAGGTGGCGAACGCGTTTCGTGTCGAAGAGGTACAGCGGCAACGTGAAATGTGGAGAGAAGCAGCTGTGAAGGAGTGCGATGATGGGAACTTGGCTCACAGCTGGTTCGCCGTAGAAGACGCTTCCACGTGCCCCGCAGCGGAGCGTCGCGAACACTCGGCGTACATCGCCGCCGCCGCCTCATCGGACGAGTCACCACCGACGCAGCTGGAAGACGTGCCGTTTTCTCATTCCTCCAACCCCACCTCCGTCACAAGACCTGAAAAGACCGTAGGGCACGACGAAGACAGCAGCGGACGCTGGACCGCCCGCCGTGTGCGTCGCTCCAATGAAGCGCTTCTGCTTCCCACCTTTGCAAGTCCCTGTCCCTCGCCGCCGCCACCGCTGCACCTGTGCACGGAGGAGTCGCGAACGCAAATGGCAGCCTACCTGGCCGCCTGCCAAGAGTTGCGGGAGGAGGTGACGAGCACGGCGGCGCAGATCTTCCGTCACTACGCCACCCTCCCCATTCTCCGCAGCTCTGCTGCACTGGGCGCTGAAGAGGGCGAACAGAGCAGCGTTGCCACGACCACGCTGACGTCTGACGCTCCAACTGTGGACGAGGTGACGCGACTGCGCCGCATGGGACAGCCGTCGTTCTTTGTGCTGCTCAAGCTGCTCCACTCCCACGCCGTGCTCGGCGACACCTTCGCCTCAGAATACGGCACAAATCACATGGGCAGCGGTGACGCACCGATCCCAGGACTGGTTCCCTCGGTGCTGCGCGACGCCCTCACCGTCTGCCACCCAGTGGTCGCGTCCTTCCTACAAAGAATGCTCGTGTACAGCGCCACCTTGTCGGGTCGAGATGGAGCCCTGGCGCTGCTGTTCCACGACGAGCTCCAGGTGCTGCTCAACAGCCTTCCTCAGCAGCTGGGCCGCCGGCGACTGGTGGCGGCGTTGCTGTGGTCCGGCCTCCCTGCCTCGACGTTGACGCAGGCGGACCACGACGGAACAGAAGCAGAAAAGGACGCTCAGCCAGGAGGTAGCAGCCGTGCTGCTGCTGCTGCTGTGGCAGCAGATGTTGGGGTGGCATTTGGAAGTGGCTCGCTTGCTTGGCGTGTGCTTGGGGGCAACCAGACGCACTTTTTTTCAACGCTGCCGCCACTGCCTGCGACTACGGAAGCGGACCCCAAATGTGTGCAGCCCGAAGCGGCGTCAGTTGGTGCTGCTGCGGAGCCGCCTCTCACAAACACACACGCTGAGGTTGCTGGGCTTGTGGAGGAGGTGGTGACGCACCTGTGGCAACTCGCCATCGCCGTGCCGGAGCCTGCGCGGCTTTTGCTAAACCTGGAGCCACACATGCGCACCTGTGCCTCTTTGTCAGGCGCAACTGCTCATGACGAGGCAATGCTGAATGCGGCGGCAACCGGCGAGATGTGCCGGGGCACGGAGCAAAAGAACTTGACGGGTCATAGTCAGACTACAAGCTACAGTGCTTCTTCCTTCGTTGCCTGCCGTACGCTCGAAGGAGACAACGAGTTCGATGGTGCTGACGCGCCGCTGGACACGTGGGCGGACACCGCTGCCGCTGCGGATGCCGATGCCGACGATGACGACGAAGGCTCTGATGCCTCATCTGATTGGGCGAGCGAAACAACGAATAACGGAGACGACGCGTCGCTGACGGCAGAGATGATGGCGTCCACGGACGAGGACAACGCGGCACCCTTCGCGCGGCAGTGGAACTCGCAAGCAGCGCTGCGGCCATCTGCGGTTGCCTCGGCGGTGACGTCATCGACTATGCAATCCACAGCTGGCGCACCGTCGGCGGCTGAAAGGACAACGCAGGGCCAAGGCGAGAGCCACAACCGCGGCGACGACAGCGACACCCGTCACGAACAAAGCGACGTGACGGAGGCGGGACAGGCGAACTGCCGCGCTGTTATGGCGGCGTTGCGGCCTGCTCTTCCTTCCGCACAGCACCTCTTTTATTCTCTGTTAGAGGTGTTGGCGTGGGTGGCCAACGCGCAGTACTCTCGCAGCGCCCTCGCGACAATGACGACGACGGCGACGACAGCAAGGCAACGCGAAGAGTCTGTCCCTGCTTTTGCGGACCAGGTCGGCCAGCCTGCATGGTGTGCGCAGCTCGCCCTGCACTACCGCCTGTGTGCCGCGGTGTGGGCCGCGCGTGTCGGCGTGCGCCAGGTCGGAGAGAAGGACCGCCTTCAAAGCGCAATGCCAGCCGTATTTGACCGAAGCGCAGCGCTTTGCCGCCCGAAGCTGGTGGAGCAGCTCGTTTTGCTTTTGAGCCAAACATGCCCAGATGTGTACCTCTTGTCGCTGCTGCTGCTGAACCTTGTGATGCGCTCCACAGACGGGCCACTGACCTCGAGTACCGTTCAGGCAACCCTCGCCAATCGCTGGGAGCGTGCGGAGTATCCGTTTCCGTGGCCCGTCGAATGCGCGCTGGCGCAGCTGCTGTTTCACGCAGGGGAGACCGCGGCCACGGTGCGTCGCTGGCAGGCTTCGCTTGGGCGCTACCCCGACACGAACCTTGACGCGCGAAAGAGCGACACTTTTTTCTACAAGGTTATGAGGCATCACGCATTGCTCGAGTCCTTTGCCGCCTCTGAGGCGTCACTGGTGCAGCGCAGCGCCTCGTTTGCAAATGAGCACATAGATGAAGGGAATGGCGCAACACTCGCAGATACCACCAGCAGTCCATGTGTAAGCGAGACGGCGGCAAGCGAGGCCCTGAATCAGCAAACCACTACGCCGCACGACCTTACCATGAGTATCGGCAGCCTCCTTCTCGCGTCTCTGCAACTCCGCTTTCGCAGCATCACAGGACAGCGTCCCTTCTACCGGCGGGACTACTACGTCAATGAGTTTCTTCTGAACTCTTTCGCCTCCTCGACGGACATGCCCACGCCGCCACTCACGACGCCGCTGCGAGCGGTGCTGCCGTCGTGGCAGGTGAAGACGCTTGCTCCAACTGTACGGCCGCCGTCGCAGGTGTGGCCGCTCCGACAGCTGTGGCGGGATGAGGTGCCGGGCGTCCCGCGTGAGGCTCTCCGCAGCGCCTTTCGCGGAAAGAGACGAAGCGAACGTGCGGTGATCTGTGCAGATGAACGGCAGCTTTATGTTCAAACGATGAGCGGCAAAGCAGCTGCAGAAGGACAAGCAGCTGTGACGGAACAAGCAGAAGACGAGTACCTCGCAGCTTTTCTATAGAGCTCTGCATTTCAAGAACGCCACGGTTTCACTCCATTGCTATTATTATTATTGTTATTGTTTTATTATCATTTGGCCGTGTGCACCAGCTGACTTCGCAACAACCCTCAATAAAGTAGAACTACAAGACTTCAATATATCACGCCTTCTTCCCTCGACACGGCGTAATTGACTCCGTGGCTGCTTTATTAGAGGTTGCCTCTCTACATTTACTTTTTCTTTTTTCTTTTCGGATGGCCTCTGAACGAGTCATCAACCTCGGGGTCGACTTGGTAGCATGCTCGTGCCTTAGCGTCCTCACCTCTTCACAGATACATATTGTTGAGCACGATATTAGGGCCAACATAATCAGCGAGAACACCATCTAACTCTCCTGTTCCAAAGCCTTAAAAGAAAAAAAGAAAGGCTAGTCGGATTGGCAGGTGCGCTGCGTAGAGTGGATTTGTTTTCACACGGGAGGGATCTCTCTGGGCGTGTATTTGCGTATATTTGTGTGTGTGTGTGCGGTGTTGCTGCACACGGACACAAGCGGAGAGGTCCTGCTTCTACATAGCTGTTGCCCGCCAGAAGGCTCTTCCCTCTCAAAAAAAAAAAAAAAATGATATGGCATGCACGAAGGAAAGCAAGACATGCTAGCTGAAGACGGGTGCAGGCGGTTCGCTGCATATCGGTGCCCGCAGCGGGTGCGGCGGTGGTGCGCAGGTGCCCACGCTCGCGCTCGCACACGCAAAACGAGTTCGTGGTGACGGCATCGTTGCTCATCGCCGACCGAATGCTCTTTTTGTTGTTGTTTTGCACGCTTGCCAGGCACACACATGCACACACACGCGCACACGGCGCCGCAGCGGTGGTGATGCGTTGTCACGCTGCCTGCGCCGTCTTCCTGTTTCTGTCCATCTTTTCCTTGTGCTTCTCCGCACCTCTCCGTGCTTCTTTCCTTCTCCACTTTTTTTTTCCACAACTCTTCCTGTCTTTTTTTTCCCCCTGCTAACTTTTCTCGCGTCACAACGCACACGCGAACACTCGTTTTCCATGGCAAATAAAACTGTCGAACATCAAAAATGGCTCCAGCATCACACTTAAGTGATAATTAACAGTCCTTCTTTCAAGCAGCATAACAACCACAAACATACAACCATGCGCGAGATCGTTTCCTGCCAGGCCGGCCAGTGCGGCAACCAGATTGGTTCGAAGTTTTGGGAGGTGATCTCTGACGAACATGGGGTTGATCCGACTGGTTCTTACCAGGGCGACTCGGATCTGCAGCTGGAACGCATCAATGTGTACTTTGACGAGTCCACGGGCGGTCGCTACGTGCCGCGTGCGGTGCTGATGGACCTGGAGCCGGGCACAATGGACTCGGTTCGCGCTGGCCCGTACGGGCAGCTGTTCCGCCCCGACAACTTCATTTTTGGTCAGTCCGGCGCCGGCAACAACTGGGCCAAGGGCCACTATACGGAGGGCGCGGAGCTGATCGACTCCGTGCTGGACGTGTGCCGCAAGGAGGCGGAGAGCTGCGACTGCCTGCAGGGCTTCCAGCTGTCACACTCCCTCGGTGGCGGCACGGGCTCTGGCATGGGTACGCTGCTGATCTCGAAGCTGCGCGAGGAGTATCCGGACCGCATCATGATGACCTTCTCCGTCATCCCGTCGCCGCGCGTGTCGGACACGGTGGTGGAGCCGTACAACACGACGCTGTCGGTGCACCAGCTGGTGGAGAACTCCGACGAGTCGATGTGCATCGACAACGAGGCTTTGTACGACATCTGCTTCCGCACGCTGAAGCTGACGACGCCGACGTTCGGCGACCTGAACCACCTGGTGGCTGCTGTGATGTCCGGCGTGACGTGCTGCCTGCGCTTCCCTGGCCAGCTGAACTCCGACCTGCGTAAGCTGGCGGTGAACCTGGTGCCGTTCCCGCGCCTGCACTTCTTCATGATGGGCTTCGCGCCGCTGACGAGCCGCGGCTCGCAGCAGTACCGCGGCCTGTCCGTGGCGGAGCTGACGCAGCAGATGTTCGACGCGAAGAACATGATGCAGGCCGCCGACCCGCGCCACGGCCGCTACCTGACGGCGTCCGCGCTGTTCCGCGGCCGCATGTCGACCAAGGAGGTGGATGAGCAGATGCTGAACGTGCAGAACAAGAACTCGAGCTACTTCATCGAGTGGATCCCGAACAACATCAAGTCGTCCATCTGCGACATCCCGCCGAAGGGTCTGAAGATGTCGGTGACGTTCATCGGCAACAACACCTGCATCCAGGAGATGTTCCGCCGCGTGGGTGAGCAGTTCACCGGCATGTTCCGCCGCAAGGCCTTCCTCCACTGGTACACTGGTGAGGGCATGGACGAGATGGAGTTCACGGAGGCGGAGTCGAACATGAACGACCTCGTGTCCGAGTACCAGCAGTACCAGGACGCCACGGTGGAGGAGGAGGGCGAGTTCGACGAGGAGGAGGAGGAGGCTGCCCACTAGAGTGGTGGATGCTGAAAGGGGATCGGAGGGAGGCGGAGGCCTGCGCGCGTGAGTCGCTTCCTTTTCTTGTTTCTCGTGTCTCTGTTACGCCTATCGATCCTTTCGGTTCTGTTAAATATAAATATATATATATATATATATATATAGATATGTATATGAACCTTTTTTTCTTTCTGGGAGGTCAGTGGTGTACCACGGCAATTCCTTCTTTTTTTTTTTTTGGTAGAGTGAAAGGACGTCGTCTCTTCCTGATAGCGCATGTTTCGCATGCACTATGTTGTAAACCTGTACCGTTTTCCTTTTTTGTTACGTAACTGACTTCACTTCAGTGCTGTGAAGCTATATGAAAAGTAAGCGTTTTTTTTTTTTCAATCCTTAGGGGTCATCTCCGGCACGTCAAAAACTATCGTAGGCTTTGACTTGTATTCCTGATCTTTTTCTTTTTTCCTATTTATAGCCTCAAGTGGTAGTCTTCGCCTTTTTTTTTTTTGCTTCTACGCTCTTGTTAACGCTAGTCGTTGCGCTTCACGGTGTTGGTGATGCTCCACGTTTTTTTTTTTTTTTGTTGTTGTTAAAAGAGCGTATTCATGAGGGCAATTGAAAGATGGAGGGGGAAACCGTCTTATTTTCTATTCTTCAAGAATATTGTCATGCTGGTGATGATCGTAAAGGCGAAAAAAGACACACACACAAAAAAGAAAAGATGATGTGGTTTGAAGAGCCTTTTACAATAGCATAGAGTCTTTTGAGAGGCTCTTTGTGCTCGCATGCAAGTTAAGGCTGACGGGCAAATAGTGTATCTTCTGGACGCCCTCATTTCAGGTGGTCTACGCTTGCGTACGGGTTTTGTGCTTGTGGTTCGAATGTTACTGGACTATTTGCGAGGTGCGCTTTTTCTTTTTTTATGACGTAGTCGGTCTAGGGGAAAGGCGCCTACTTTCCATTGCATTACTATTATTGTTATTACTGTTGAAGAGTCCTCTTTTGTGTGTGTGTTTGTACGTGATTTTGTCGTTTTTTGTCTCTTTTATTCACTTTTAGCGTCTTTTTGTTTCTCAACTTGTGTCTTTCATCTTCTCCCCGTCGCTTCCCCCCCCTTTTTTCTTTTCTTTTTGCCCGCTTATGAGTTGAGTCTCCTCCTCACGCGTTGTGAACTTCAATGCTGCCTTCGTTGAAGCTCTGCGTTCACCTTGCGTGTTTTAGTTCTGCAGTGGCTGCCGTACCAAGCACTCTTTTCTCCATTTAGAAGAGGGGGAAAAAAAAACACTGACTCCTTGTTCGCAAGACTTCCTTTTTTTTTTTTCAACTAAACCTGCTCTTTCTCTCTCCGTTGTAGTCGACATGAAGCAGTACGCCAAGATTTTGGAGCCGCTCGACCTCGGCTTCGTAAAGCTGCGGAACCGCGTTGTGATGGGCAGCATGCACACCGGCCTCGAAAGCCCTAGAAAGGGCCACGGCGAGACAACAAGCACTAGCCAAAACCCCTACACCCGTCTTGCCCGTTTCTACCGCGAGCGAGCCAAGGGTAAGGCGGGCCTTATCATCACAGGCGGTTTCTCACCAAGTGAAGAGGGTCAGCTCTACCCCGGCGAGCGACCACTCCAGGTAAGCGAGTTGGACGCGCTGCGCTGCGTGCCAGACGCCGTGCACGAGGAAGGCGGCCATATTCTAATGCAGCTGTTGCACCCGGGTCGTTACGCCAACGGCGCCGGCTGTGTGGCGCCGTCGCCGATCCTCAGCCCCATATCGCAGACACAACAGATTCCCGTCGAGATGAGTGTTTCCCTTATTCAGCGCACGGTGGACGACTTCGCGCGGTTGGCGCGCAATGCGCAGACGGCTGGATTTGACGGTGTCGAGATTATGGGCTCGGAGGGCTACCTGCTGAACCAGTTCGTGGCACGCCACACGAATCACCGCGAGGACGACTACGGCGGCAGCTTTGAGAACCGTATTCGCTTTCCACTGGAGGTGCTACGGGCAGTGCGTGAGATTACGGGGCCGAACTTCATTGTTGTGTTCCGCGTCTCCCTGCTGGACCTCGTCCCGGATGGATCGACGCAGGCGGAGGTGTTCGAGTTGGCCGAGCGCGTCGCCAAGTCCGGGGCGAATATCATCAATAGCGGTATCGGCTGGCACGAGGCGCGTGTGCCGACCATAGCGACGTCCGTGCCGCGCGCCGGCTACGTCTGGGCAACGCGGGCCGTCCGCACACACCTGCGCAGCCGCGGCATCGACATCCCGCTGGTGGCGGTGAACCGCATAAACCACCCTGACGTGCTGGAACAGGTGCTGGAGGATGGCGATGCAGATTTGGTGGCCATGGCGCGCCCGTTCCTCAGCGACGCCTACTTCGTGGAAAAGGTCATGTCTGGTCGGAGCGACCGTATCAACGTGTGCATCGGCTGCAACGAGGCGTGCCTGGACAACATCTTCACTGGCAAACACGCGTCGTGCATGCTGAACCCGGCAGCGGGACACGAGGAGGAGCGCGCGGCGCTGCCGACGAAAACGCCGAAGAAAGTTGCCGTCATTGGCGGTGGCCCGGCTGGTGCGTCAGCGGCCATCACGTTGGCGGATCGAGGCCACACAGTCACCCTTTACGAGGCTACGGCCGCCCTCGGCGGGCAGTTCAATCTGGCGAAGCGCATCCCGGGCAAGGAGGAGTTCCAGAGCAGCATCAATTACTGGACAAACTCGTTGCTGCAGCACCCCAATGTCACGGTGAAGTTTAACACGAAGGCCACCCCGGCCGATGTGGTGGCGGGTGGCTTTGACGAGGTGGTTGTGGCGACGGGCTGCGAGCCGCACGCGAAGTCGGACGCGCTCCTGCCGGGCATGGAGCAGCTTGAAAATGTTTTCACCTACACAGAGGCGCTGATGCACCCGGAAAAGGTGGGCCGCCGTGTCGCGATCATCGGAGCTGGCGGGATCGGCTTCGACATGGCGGAGTTCCTAACGTCGCCACACAGCACCTCAGCTGAGACCGTCGCGGCGGCGCAGCTCACGAAGTTTGAAAAGCAGAGCACCTCCGAGTTCAAGAAAAAATGGGGCATCTTTGAAGCGTCCGACGACGGGGCGGAAGCTGCGGCGGCCCAGAAGCAGCCCGCCGGCGGTCTGATACAGCCCGTCATCCACCCGCCGTATCGCGAGGTGACGATGTTTCAACGCAGCCTTGGCAAACTTGGCGCCCACCTCGGCGCTACGACAGGGTGGATTCACCGGCTTGAGATTCGCATGAACAAGGTCAAGACGGTAGCTGGCGTGACGTACAAGAACTTTGACGGCGCGGCGCTCGTCTACACGGACAGCCACGGTGAGGAGCACGCGCTGAAGGTGGACTCGGTGGTGCTGTGCACAGGGCAATGCTCAAACAAGGAGTTTGAAATGGCGGCGGCGAAGGCCGGCCCTGCGCCGGTGCTGTCGCGAATGCACATTGTGGGAGGCTGTAGCTTTACGAAGAGGTTGGATGCCAAGCTGGCCATTCTGCAGTCACACGGCGCGGCCATTCGCATCTAAGGTATGCAGTGCTTTTGTTGTTGTTGTTTGACAGCTTGTTGATCCGCCCGAAAGGCTCTTTTTTTTTTTTACTCAATAGTGCTTTTGTTATTATTATTATTGTCTGATGAGAGTAGGCTGATTTTGTAAAGGTGCGAAAAGCGGCATTAGTTTGGTCCACCCGAAATAGTGACATTACCTAGTACTGCAGTGTTTTTTTATATATATATATACTTCTCTTTTTTTTTTTATGTGTGTGTGTTTTCAAAACGACCGCAAGTGATACCAGGAAAGTAGCTCGCTCATGAGTTTTTCTTGTGCTTTTTTTTTTTTCATGATTATAATTGACAATATCGACGATACCATTCTCTCTGCCTCTGTGTGCGTGTGACACCTCGCTTGTTCAGTCGCCTGACCAGCGTCACGTAGCTTCTTTGCCTTCTGTTTTTCTTTCACCATTTCTTTTATAAGCTTACGATCATTATAGCCTTATCACGTTTACCACTGACGCTCGCTTTTTTTTTTTTTAATTTTGTGTTTCCATGTGTTTTGTAAGCGTGCGCGAGTGCAGCTTGCCCAATGAACGTATTTTCCTACATTTTTTTCTTGTTTGCTTTTCAACATGATGCTATCGCGCGCCGACAGGCGGTGCCGAGTTACGCCTTGTACGGAGGCCCGTCAGGGGTGGCTTGCGCCGCATGTTTAGGCCTTAAGACTTGCCTGTTTTTTTGTTTGATGTCACACAAATTGCTCAGGGGAAAACACCATACATATACAGACATTCAAAAGTACTTTAAAAAAAGAAAGAAAAGAAAGGGGAGAGAGCGCTATCAAATAATGTTGATGCCCTGCCTGTAATTAGCGCATTGCTGCTCAAAAATGCTATGAATTCTGAAGGGTGAAAAAAAAAAAAAGAACAATGAGCAATCTTGCCTGCATGTTCATATTTGACCTTTTCTTGTGTCGTTACTGCTGTGGGTGGAGTTGCGGGAGTAAAATGAGGCGGCATTCTCCGTTTGTTGAAGTTCTTTTTTTTTTTTTTTAGTGGCAACCAGGCAGCCTTCTACACTGCGTCCTCTTCTCTTGTCTTCTCGCCATTAAGGGATGCTGCGGTGTACACGACGAGTTGTTTTTCACATTCCCAGCACGCCGGTCGGTGCGACAGAGGCACGGCGCGTTGGGCAGTCTGCAGCGCCATCTGCGCGTTTTCGAAGAGGTGGTTCAAACCTCCACAACGGAATGTGCGATCGTGCTGCGGAGTCTTTTTCCAGCCACTCCGCCAGCGCTTCGTCATCACGCCATGCTGGCGCTTCTGCCCGCTATCCGCGACGTCAGCTCGGTCGCGTGCTGCGGCCAGGCGAGCCGCTGCCGCCGTCACAGGACGGTAATAACAACAACAACAGCGATAGTAGTGATCTTCATGCGGGCTACACCTCACAACGTGAAGCGTACCGGCGGCAGAAGGCGGAGCGCCACGCGGCAGATGCCGCCGCTGCTGCTGCGCAGCCCGACGTGGCTGGTTCGTACTTTACCCCGCTGCCTCGCCAGTACGGCTTCTACGACGGGCTGGACGAGCACACCCTCGATATTCCACAGCCCTCTCGCGAGGAGCGTCGGGAGCAGCTGCGGGCCGCGCTGGAGTCGCAGGCCGCAGCTGTTGTAGAGTTCACGGAGGGCGGCGAGGCGGACATTGAGATGAATGGGCTGCCGGCTGAGCAGTACCACGGTCAGTCTGGGTGGACAACAATACCAAAGGAGTCCGCCCTGTACCAAACGCTGTGGAAACACGGCGAGTTGGAGTCGCGGCAGCGGACAAATTCTTGGGGCGTGGCGATGCGGCACGGCCGTTGCAGCGGTGGCGGCGGCCTCGGCGACCTCCTCGGCGAGTCGGCGGTGCACCACTGCAGCGAAACAGCTGCTCCAGAGGCTGAAAAAGGCGCGGCTGCACACGAGTCGGAGAATGTGGAGGAGGAGGAGGAGGTGCTCGATGATCGTCGTCGCCGCCGCCAGCACGACGAAAGCCTCTATTCAACTGCCCTAGAGGGGGAGCTGCTCGCGCCGACACCGGCGAGCGTCGGCCAGCCACGCAGCACCTATGCGCTGCGGAAGATGTTCGTCGACGGGCTTGTCGGCTACCAAGGCATGATCTCCCGCGCCGAGGAAGCCGCGGTGAGCGAGGAGTTGCTGCACCTGCTGCAGAGCCCGCGTGCCGCCTACGTCGCCGAGGAGGCGCGCTACTGCGTCAACCTCTACGAGAAGGAGCTCGGCATACCGGGAAGGGACACGCTAGCCTTTGCGCTGTCGAGCTGTCCGACGCTGCAGCGCGTTCTTTACCGCTTCTTCTTCCTGGGTCTCATCCCCGCCGTTCCGAACGTGTGTCAGGTGAGCGAGATGGTGGGCACCTTCAGCGGCTACCCGGTGCACCGCCACCCCCGCTCCATCGGCTCCTACGTTGGTCTTTTGAACCTCGTCTCCACGAGTGTTCTGCACCTCCAGCACAAGGACGCCCCGTGGTACCCGCGGCTGCACCTCACCCCTCGCAGTGTCTTTGTCGTGACGGAGCCGTGCCTGAGCGACTACGCGATGGGCTACAAGCAGACCCAGCAGCCTTTCCACGCCTTCGAGTACGCAACGCGCGTGTCAAAGGACTACCGGCTCGAGGTGCTCTTCGCAACAGTGGAGACGGCGCAGGCGCCTACGCTGTCGCAAGCGGTCCAGCTCACCGAGTACGCCGCAGCGAAGATGGCGGGCGGAGCGGGTGGGGAGGCAGCGAGGGCTGCGGTGCAGCTCCAGCACGGCTCCTCCTCCTCTTCCTCCTCCGCAGGAAGCAGCGCGACGACTTCCCCAAACACAACAGGTGGAGAGGCTACTTTTTCAGCGTCGTCATCGTCGACTGCGGCGGATCCGTTGAAAGGCAGCACGGACGAGTGGCTGCAGCAGGTGCGCGAGAGGCTGCATCACGCGGGCAAGGGTGAGGATGGCGCCAAAACGATCGACGGCCACGCGCTGCGTCGGCAGCTTCTAGCACAGCACGTTATCGGATCGCGCTCGCGCGATGAGGGAGGTGCTGGGGCGAATAGCGAAGCGGACTCTTCTCTGCCACACCACACATCGCCGTCGTCGTCGTCCTTTCCACAGTCCAAATCTCCTTCCTCTGCTGCGCAGCGTCGTTTGGCAGCGCTGAAGGCGCGCTTCGAATTCGCGAAGAGTTTGAAAGCAGCGAAACAGCAGGTAGATGTGTCTAACAGCGGGCCTCGCTTGATCCGCGGGCATTCGCCAAAGGATCGTTACCGAGGCATCAAGTAGACAACGACGTGCACGCTGCAGCCGAGCTGCTGCTGCGGCGCTACTCGCTGCTCACGGAACTTTCCACTCACGATGTGGTTGACCGCGAAGCTGTTGTTTTCGAGTTTTTTTTTTTCTGTTTGACTGTTGTGCTTCGCGCTTTCTACTTCACAGATGCTCGCTTACGTAAGCTAAACTACTAAAAAAAAAAGTGCTTATAGGAATAGCAACAAAAGGAGAACGCGCCCCAGCCCCGACTGTTGTTCTTTAAGCACGGCGGCTTCGCGTGGTACTCAATTGTTTTCGATAGAGTTGCAATATCATTAGCGTATCCTGCTTTTCTTTTTTCTTTTTTCAAGTGATTTTCCTTGTAATGTGTGCAGGCTCTTGGCTCACAGTGTTTCGGCACACATTCGAAACTGCATCATGTTGGATGTTGAGACGCTTATTTACCTTCTTGAACTGTGCTTTTTTTTTTTTCTTCTTTTGTCCCAACCCCTTTTTCTTTTTGTTAGTAGGAAGCTGATTTGTTATTGCGACGCTTTCCGTTTTGTGCATGTGTAGCCTCAAAAAAAAAAAGTTGGGAATTCTGCGTTTACGGCACGGTACGCGTACACATCACATGAACACACAGGGCAGCATCGTAGGGCTTCTCAGAAGAAGGCCGCGAGCCGTTATCTTACTGAACGCAGGCACGCAGCATTGTACACGGACCAGCGTCCGCCATGCAACCGCGTCTTTCTTGTCAAGCGGCGTGGCGCCGCAGCCCCACCAGTTCCTCTCTGTCCAGCAAGCACTTCAGACAGCCCAGTCCAGTCACGCGTCGGCGTCTGGCAGTTTCTGTGGTAGTGAAGGTGGTGCTGCTACTGCTGCTGCCAGCCTGACCTTCACGCTGCCTCCGCTGTGCGTTTGGGGTGCCTCTCTGCATACTCCGAGCCAGGACGACGGCCAAGCACACATGAGCCGCCACGCTACATCGTCGGCCACCAGCAGCCGCTACGCGAGCCTTTGGTCGCCCGTCGAAGCGTACCTCGCCGAGCTCCACAGCTTCACCCCGCAGAGCGCACATCGTGGCACGGACGCCTCGCATGCTGCCACGACTACTGCACCACCGCCTGTCTGCGTCGCTCTGCGCCTTTTTCCTGACCTCACTGTTGCACAGCTGCCCACGACGTACCTACAGGTGCCAAGATCAGCAAAGGAGTTGTGTGACTGGGGTGGCCATGATGAAAGTGTTTCTCTAAAGCGACCCCGTCGTCGACTTGCTGCGCCGCATGAGCAGCCCCTCGCCGCCATCCTTGCCATGGAGGAGCCGTGGGGCAGCGGGGCAGATGCGCAGATGGTCTTCCGCCACGCCCTCGACGGCCTGCGCGAGATTGGACAGCGTCTTCTGCCGCAGGTAGCCCTGCTCTTGCAGCTGCCAACGCGTCTGCTCGTCTCGCAGCAGTTCCTGGAGGACGTTGCCGCGCTGCTTGTGCGCAGTGGGTGGCGCAGCGTGGCCTTCGAGTTGCCGTCGACCCATCAACTCTATAGCCCTTGTCACCCTTCATCATCGTCGTCGTCGCCGGGGCCACTGAAGCACGACAGTGGCGCAGTGGATGGTGCCTGGTGCCGCCTGCCGCTTCTTTGCACGCCATGGTCTGCACTCTGTCGGCATCCGAGCCTCGGACCGGCACTGCGGCGCCTGCGTCGTCACGATGTCGTTCCTTTTCACGTGCTCTTCTCCTGGGCGCTGAGGGAGGCGAGGCTGTTCGACAACCTGGAGCAGTCAGTGGTGCTGGACGTCACAGCTCCGCTGCCCGGTGCGGAGAGCGTGCAGGCACGGTGGCAGAGCCCTAGCAGCGTCGGCGTGTCGAGCGAGGAAACGCGTCGTGCCGTTCAACAGGGTGCCAAACCCGCCTCCGCAGACACCGGCAGCGGCACGCTTGCCGCCGACGAAGAAGCAGCAGACGAGAGCGACGGCTCTTTCGGTGGCATTAGAAACTCCCCAAAACAGTCTCGTGTGTTCATGAGCGAGAATCCCATGACAAGTGGCGGCGCTGGTGTGGGCTTGTCAAGTGGTGTGATGGATGTGGTGCGGCGCCATCAAAGCCCTACCACATCCTCTGCTTCTGCCTCCTCGACTAGGGCAGATTTGACCCACGCAGAGGCGGCATGGCGGCGCGTGAAGCAAACGCCACAAAGCACGATGGCGCCTTCAAGTCCTTTCTTCACACCTGCGGCACTCCCAGGCTTGAACGAGGCGTCACCGCTGACACTTGACGCCCCTCCCGATCACCTCCGCGTCTTGATTGAAAAGTCCATTGCACATAGCAGTGACTCCGCCGATGCAGCACCAACAACAACACTCACGCCTCGTCAGCGCCTGATGCAGCAGGTGGGCCTTTTTATCCAGCACACTCTCCATCACGACGCGGCGGCGGCGGCGGCAGGCGAGCCGGCCGGCTCCGCGGCGGAGAGGGCAGAGGAGGGGGAACTGGTAAACGAGGCGGTGGAACTGGAGGAGCTGCTGCGTCAGGCGAACGCCGCCAGTGACGCGGCAGCCGTTAGTGCCAACTTGGAACACGTGATGGCAGAGGTGCAGCGGTACACACGCGCACACGCCCAACAGACCGACGCGGTGGCACTGCCCGACACGTCCCGTCCTTCTCACGCTTGTCACGAAAGTGATGAGCGACATGGAGGCCCAGCTGCGGGTGCCGCGGATGCTCTGGTTGCGACGAATGCGTGGCAATCGTGCGTCGGATATTGGGTCTGTATGAGGGCCCTCCTTTCGGAGACGACACGCGCCAGCCTCGTCTGGACACTGCCGACGTACAACGCCGCAGCCGTGCGAGCGTGGACGGAAGCATTCGCCGCCAGCGCAAAGAGTGCGACGGCTGAGTCGACGTTTTCCCCGCTACCTCTGGTGCCGGTTTGGATGCCGCTGCACTCCGTCATGCACGCGGAGGTGGAGCGGCTGCTGCGTGAAGGGCAGCACTTTCCACATCCACCCCAGCACATGCTGCCTGGGACGGGACAGGAGTGCCACACGTGGCTGCCGCATCACCTCAACATGGCGTTGCACGACGCACTCGCGCAGCTGCCGGCGGCAACGCAAGCACAGCAGCGTCGACGACTCCTGCTGGACTATCGTGTGCTGCGTGACGCGGGTGCGCAAGGCGCGCGGCGCGGTGGCTGTGACATCCGCCACAATTCTCGTTCTGCTGTAGCCACGTCGACAGCAGCAGCAACAGCAGCAACGTCAGTTGAACCGCGCACGGAGGAGGCTGAGGCGGAGGAGGCAGCGTCGAGCGAAGTGGTCATCCGCCTGCGTCGAGGCGTGCACCCATTTTACCTGCTCGCCCCGTCCCAGGTGTCCAAGATGACCGAAGAGGCGGAGCGTCGGCTGGTGGCGGAGGCTGTGGAGAGTTCGACGGAGCCCACCACGGGTGACGGCACCAAAGCCCTCACAGCACACATCCGCGACGTGAACGACACCTTCATGCAGGAAGTGACGGCGTACTACCGCAGCGCCAACTCTGCACCGCAGCGTCGAGGAGGGCAAAACCAGTCACCGCAGCTGATGGCAGCGTCGCTCTACGTGCCCACCCCTGGGCTGGACGCCACCGCACTTCACCATTCGTGGCGGGCTATTTCCTGACACTGTTTGTCATGCACTACGTGTCAGTGAGGGAGAGGGCAAAACACACTTTTTTTTGTGCTTTTTTTTTTCTCGAGTGGAATTGACGACCCTTGCTTGCTTGTTGCGAGCCGTGCGTTGTCTTTCTACGGCGACTCTTCACAGAGCCGCACACTCGCATATTCCAAAAGCTCAAGTGAAGAAGGAAGAGGAGAAAAGGAAGGTTGGGCTATATTGCTTGTTGCGGCTGCATATGTGTGCGAGCTCAAAGCAACGGTACACCTAACAAAGACTGTTTTTCTACGATGTTACCTCTCCTGCAGTGGGAAGTGGGCATTGCGTATCAACGAGATAGGCCGCGTAAACAAGTGCTTAGGCTTCACTCTCAAAGGAAGCACAGCATCTCTTTTTCCACCTTGGCACACCATTATATATATATATATATATATATACACTTCTTATTTTATCTGTCTGCTGGCATCGCTCCTTTTCTTTGTGTACATCTTGATGTTCTTTTTTTTTTTTTTTGCCTGTTTGTTTGTTTTGTTGCTGTTGTGGTTTTTTTTTTTTTTTTGCGCTACACGCTTGCAACAACTACTTGAACACGCATGCTTGCTCATGCACAAAGAAAGGTGTGAGGACACCTTGTCGTTTCATCCAACGACTAAAAAAAAAAAAAAAAAGAAAAAAGCGCCAAAGAAACTGCAAAAAAAGGACAGAGGTGGATCTTTCTCGTGGGTGCTCCAAATGCTGCGTCTGTGTGTCGTACGCCAGGCGGCGTCCACCAGCGCGGCCAGCTCGCCTCAGCCGCCCCCACCCAAGCCATTGAAGGTGCTCGTGCTGACGATGATTCCCAACGGCGGCGCCATGACAGAGGCGCTGCGCCTGCTGGGCTACAACCCTTATCTATTCGAGCACTCGCTGCGCAAAGGCCACGTGCTGACGCATCCGCAAGAGTGGGCTGCGGTGCTGCGGCGGGAAAAGCCCTTCAGCTTCGAGGTCTTGAAGATACCGGAGACGGACTCTGCGGTGGGGTCAAAGACCTCGACGACCACCGCCGCTGCATCACCGCCGCCGCGCTACTACGACGCCCTCGTCGGCCCACCCGCGACGATCGCCTTTGAGTCCATCTTGAAGGAGTGCCCTCGCAGCACACGCGTCATCCTCGTCGAGGAGCCGGACAAGCTCGCGTGGGAGAAGGACATGGACCAGTGGCTGCGTCCCCTCGCTGCACGATGTGAGAAGAGCACCCGGTGGTGGCAGGACTCGCGCCTCCACACGATGCTGCTGGACATGGTAGATCTGCGGCGCGCCCTCATTGACCCTGCCACGCTGCGCAAAGGCCGCCAGCGTCCTCTGCCAGCTTCGTCCGCGGCTATGGCAGCCCAGAACGTGCCGCTGGCCCAACAGCAGGCGACGCTGCGTCTCTCCGGCGCCTTAGACCTCTTCGAGCAGCACGTGAAGGAAGTTGTGCCGTCGGACCGCCTGCTCGTCTACCGCGTGGAGGAGGGCTGGCAGCCGCTATGCGACTTTCTGCATGTGCCCATACCCACCACCGCCTCTGCGTCTCGCGATGGTGCGGCAGCGGTGGCGGGTGCGTCGGCACCATCCTCGCCGCCGGTGCATGCACACTCCGTGGCGGTGCCAAACGAGCCCATCCCTTTTCCCGCCAATGCGACCGGCCGCGACGTCTTGTATTTTCTGGACCAGGGGGTGCAGAAGACCAATGCGTTGATGCTGCTCATCGTTCTCTCCGCCGCGGCTCTCGGGCTGCTGGTGCTCGCCGCGTTTCGCGATGAGCTGAGGGACTTCTACGGCGACTACCGCAGCTACATCCGTCGTGACTTTGAGCCCTACCTAGAGGAGGAAGAACGCTTCCGTGAAAGAGGCGAGGACACGAAGTTGACGACGCACAAGATCTTCTTTTTGGCCAAGAAGTCAACACAGCGTTTTGGCGAGGTATACGAGAGGGAGGGCGGAGCGGCGAAGTCAATGACAGGTGTGTTGCGCCGCTTCACTGGAACGCCGCCGGCGGAGACTAAAGAGACGGCCGCGGTTGTCTCAAACGACTGCAATGTCAGCGAGCCGCGCTGACAGAGAATAACAGCAGAGAATAACGGTCTTCGTTTCCTTCTTTTTTTCTTTTCTTCTCATGTTACCATTCACATGCTCTCACAAACGCAAATGCACTCAAAAAAAAAAAAAAACGGATTTACCACGGTTGCAGAGAAGAAAGAAGAAAAAAAGGAGGCACTTTCAATCGGGCACTTTGGTCTACACTGCTTATTATTGTTATTATCATTGTATTTGTATTGTAAAAGTGGTGGTACGCCTTGCCGCAGTAGATGTATCTTCTTCTCCCCCTATTCAACTTCCGCTGTTCTTCAGCTGCAATGGCTATCAAGAAAGAAAGAAGGGAGAAAAAAGATGCGTGGATTTCAGCTGAGCTTCTCAGTTCTGTCTTCTTCACTCCCTTCCCCCTCTTGTTTATTTATTTCACCATTCTTTGCTTCCTTGCAAATGCTTGCCTTGGACGCGCATTTGTTCGGAAGGTAATTTGCTGTGTCTCCTCAGTTGGTTCCCGCACCACTCATAGACTCCATACATTTCATACCACTATATATGCATATATGAGAAGAAGAAGAAGAAAAAAAAAAGACAGGGAAAAAACAAAACCAGTGCACGGATAAGATAAAAGGCTTATTGCTGTGGCTGGCCACGCCAAGTTTCCCTCCTTTTCTTTTCTTTTTTTCCCCTCTTTTTTTTTTTTCCTCACCAGTCTCCTTTTCAGCTCTAGAACACCTGCTAACGCTCAACATATATATACATCGACACGACAAGCTCAACAACATCAACAAAGATGGAGAACCCATTTGCTGGGCTGCGGCCTGAGATGCGCAGCGAGCATGACGAGATTCGAAAGGGCATCTTCAGCCGCGCGCTGCGCAACATGCAGACCTCCCCGCTGGAGGAGCGTCGGGAGTGGTGTAGGGCGATCCGGGCCACCCACACCGCAGCGCAGGCCGCAAAACAAAAACGTGCGGCAGCAGCGGCGGCCACGCAGGCGTCCGCGTCGCCTGCGCCGCCTTCCTCGTCGGCGTCGTTGTCCCCTGCTGTGGGGACAAAGCGCACACACGACGAGACAGAGCGGTTAGGCACTTCCGCAACGGGTGAAGGAGCCGCCGCGAAGAAGGCAGTGAAGGGAGAGGCCGGCACGCACCCGCCTTCGTCGGCGGATCCATCGCCCACGGCGTCCACAACCGCAGCAGCGGCACCTGGCGGTGGCGGCGGCGCAGTCGACGTGGAAAAGGCGGAAGAGAACGCGGAGGCAGAGGAGAGTGAGGCAGCGGTCAAGGAATGCATCGCGGCCTACCTGCGCAGCCTGCTGGACCGCGTAGTGGGTGTCAGCCTTGAGAACCTGAACGTGCCGGCGTTACGGATCTTGTGCATGATGGTCGGTATCAAGACGGAGGTGCGAAATAAGATCGCACTGTACAGCACCCTCGCCTCCTTCTACTACACGGAATGTGAGAAGCTGGGGAAGCGGGTGAGTCGCGATACCGTCTATGAGCGTCAGGTGGAGCAGGAGGTGGCGATGCTAAGGCACGCCGCACCCTCCGCAACCGCGTCGGCGAAAAGGAGCACAGATAAAAAAGAGGTGGCGACGCCGTCGGCGAACGAGAAAAGCTCAGCCCGAGCTGACGCACGCGGCCAAGGCAAGGCAGCCCCCACTGCGGTGGTGGGTTCCGTCACGTCGAAGCGCGCCGCCGACGCCTCGGCGGTGAAGCCGGAGAGGAAGAAGAAAGCGGCAGCGAACGCCTCCGTCGCGGCTGCACCTGCCAAATCTCACCAGACGTCTCAGCCAGCTAAAACGGTAGGCGCCGGCGTCGTTCACTGTCTCAAGTACGACAACCTGGGCGACGACGAGCAGGCAGAGGAGGAGGAGCGACTGTCAGCACCGGAGGAAGGGAGCCCTGCGAGTCTCGACCACGCCCGCACCAACGATCAGAAGAGCGGTCGCCAAAGCCAGCCGTACAGTGCTGTGAATCACGTGTACGCTAGTAACGACGACGACGGCGACGAAGGCGAGGTGGTGTACGAAGATCGCGTGTTTGCTCGTCCTGGCAACAGCGGCTTGAGCGCAGCCACAGTCAACTCCATGTACATGGCGAAGTACGCGTCGTCGTCGTCGGCCAGCGAGGAAGGCTGGACAACGGCGAAGCTAGAGCGCAAGATCGCCAGCATTGTGCAAGCGGACGATCCGGTGACGGTGGCGGTCATCGTGAAGAAGCTGGCCCAGATTGGCTATCGCGATTCAAACGCGACGCACGTGGTGGACCAAGTACTCCACCGCTTTCAGAGTCGTCAGTTGATTCTGTATGACAATGGTATTGCCTATTTGAGTGGGTAGACACGAGCAACACTCCGCCACACACACACAAAAAAAAAAAAAAAGTGGCGCTTTTGTGATAGGAATGTAAAAGGAAAGAAATGCTGCTTTTTTTTTCCGTCTGTGAGAGTTCTTCTCTGTTCTTCCTGATAGATTATCATATATATATTCTTAGAAGTGATTTGAATCATAAAAGAGAGCTTTTTTTCCCCCTTTCCACAGTAGCTAAAAGGTCGGTTTGGGCTGACATGAGACGCAGAAACATGAAAAGACGCTCGTCTCTTCTTATCGTGTCTTTGTACTTATTAATTTCGTTGCCATTTTACGTTTTTGTGTTCACTTTCTTCTCTTGTTGTTGTGCCGAACAGCTTTTGCTTGTTTGTGTGTGTGTATGTGCTTGTGTTTTGTGGTGGTTCGGTGTTTAGCAAGTCCTGTCTGCACCCCACAGTAGCTGCTGTGTAGAAGCAGCGCAGCCAAATACAGGAGAACCAGGAGTTTTGTGTAACCAGCAAAAAGAAGGCGGGCCATTTTCGCCCTAAAGTGCTATCTTCGCCCTCGTCCGCAAGTGTCTTACACTTAACGCGAAAAGGGGGAAAAAGGAAAGGAATAGCAGAAGTTCAAAGGTGGGAATTAAAAAAAAAAAAAAGACAAGTACTTCTTTCCAGTGTATATGAGCTTATGCTCTCGAGTTGCGTTTGTAGGGAAAAAAGTGGAGCTTCGTCGTTGCTGTTATGTTCCCTTTTGGATTCCATTCTACGGTCTCTGCGGACGAGGTGAGAGAGATGTAAGGAGTTTCGTTCCGCAATTGCGTCCACCAGCTTATTATTATTATTATTATTTTATTTTTTTTTTTTTTTGCAAAAGCCGAGTCTCTCCCCAAACGCGAAAACTCGTTTTTTTTTTCTACCTTGCAGAAAACCAACAAAGAAAAACAAAATGTTATCACAGCCGCTCGAACTTGCTTATTTCTTTTTTCTCTTGCTTCTCCTCTCTTTTTTTTTTTTTTTAACACAGCAGCACTTCAAAACGAACGCCAGCGCGTCCGAAGAAGAAAAAGAAAAACTAGTGGACATATTTGAACACCCACACTTCTGCCGGGTAGTGGCGGAGCCCTACAGCTTTACTGTGCCTTTTTTTTTTCTCCTTTCTTTTTTTTTTTTTCTTTCCGAAAAAAAAAAGGAGAGAGTACTGTTGCTTCTTTTTTAGTAACTCATTTCTCCATTTGTTGAACCGTTGCAAGTAAGAAGAACAGCCATCATAAATCCACTGACAATCACTTTTTTTTCTTTCCAAAGCCATAAACACCTACACATATACATATACACGAAAACTACGATATTGAATACTCTACTTACACCATATTTGGAGGAGCTTTTGGCTTGTGTAGAACTTTCTTTTGACACACCATCGAAGCACTTCAAAGAGGCACATTTTGAGCAATTTGTCGGACGTTGTCTATTTATTTACTCAGCTATTCACTTATTCGCCTTCTTTCTTTTTTTTTTTTTTTTACATGTACACATGCTTGATCACGTCAGCACTTCTTCCAGTCTCACCCACCGCGAGTACGTCGACAGATGGCTGGCGTTGGCAGTCGCCGCGACAACCTTTGTCGGTTACGTGAGCAGCGTCTACTGGGAGCGGACGTGGGGCCCGCGGCTGTTGCTGCGCCGCGAGATCGCCCTCGAAAACGAAATCGACCGCCTGGAGCGCGAGGCAGACGCCGTCTGCACGACGTCGAAGTTGTACGAGCACAGTCGGCTGATGCGCGGTGCGGTGTTGCTTCGCCGTGAGTTGCTGCAGGAGCGGCGCCGCCGCTACCGCTACGAGGTGTCGGTGGAAAGTGTGTTTTCCCCTCTCTCCACCGTGCACTCGGTTCGACGTGGCTTTAACGCACGGGAGCTGGCAAGGACACCGACCTTGTGTCCGTCCGCCGCCTCGCACTCCGCCACGCAGTCCCCCGCCACGTCGCGCGGGAATGAGGGGGCGGCCTCGTCACAGGTCTGCCTTGCCACAGAATACGTGTGCCGCCTAATCCGCTACAACTTGTTGTCCGTTGTTAAGTATGTGCTTCGGTTTGGTCACGTGTTCGTGTACCTGCACCTCTTTGGACGACGACCGGGCCTGATTGTGATCCCACCCTCTATCGAAAACAGTGCACACTTCTATTTAACCGATGTTGTCATTCCCTACATTTTTGGCCTTGCCTTTTTTGGCCCGGCCATCTTTTTTGCACCGCGGCACACGCTGACGGACAACGTAAGTGAGGGGAACATGTTCACCAATATTAGCTTAGCGCGGCTCGGAAGTGAGCTGTATGGTCCGCCTTCAGCGGCCAACGAGTCCACGGGTGACTTGAAAGACGCGGCGGCAACCGTTCTGTTCGTGAGGAGGTACAACGCAGTTCGTTTGTGCGCCTCAAATGACCTGCTGTGGTGGTTTTTCTGCTGTTTCTGTGCGTCGTACCTGTTAATGCGTATTTTCGCATCTTAGACGATGCTCAAGGAGGAAAAAAAAAAAAGAGAAAAAAAAGCGATAGGTGAATACTAAGGGAGAATGACACGACCAAGCACGCTGCTGTTTGACCACTACACGTTTGTGGTGACGAACGTGCTTTATATATATATATATATATATCTTGCTGTTATTGCTTTTCAGAGTTAATATTCTTAAGCGCCTCGTTTTGGATCCAATGAGCCTATGGACAGTTGAATACACAAGTGCTTGTATTTTGAAAGGACTTCCGTGCATGCGTGCAGAAGAACTTCAAGAGCAGGAAGCCCGGCACGCGCGCGCCTTCGTGACGTTTTTCTATAGCATCTCGTGTTCTTCCGTGCTAGCGTGTATCTCCTTTTTTTTTTTTTTCGAAAACTGCACGGCGCTTTTTTTTTTTTTTTTTGTTTACTGACTTCTTTTTTTCGGAGGACATGAAAATACCTACGTACATACTGTGTGTTATCGTGCTCTGTGTACTTGTTTTATGACGACGAACTGCATGTTTTTGCTTCTCATTCAGCAAGCTTCTCACCACATTGATTTCAAAAAAAAAAAAAAAGAAGAGAACTTAAAGAAAAAAAAAATGAAAAGGAACGCCGCTCTGTGTTTTCTTAATTCAGTTACAACCGCTAATGTCTATCAGATCTGCAGTGCTCCAACGGAATATGAAACTGCGTTGACTGTGCAAGAAGAGGAAGAGCATTTGAGGTTACACTTGTGTGATCCTGTCTGTGGAGGGGTGGAAAGAAAGGTAAACCTCTTTTTTTTCTTCTCATCGTGTTCTCCATATTGTCTTCTCTCTTTTCTGTTCTCTGCCATGGCGTTTACCAACAACGTGTTTGTGCGTGTTTTGTGGAGGTGCCAAGGGAAAAACGTTTCGCACAGTGTGGCCTTTTATTAGCGAAAAGAAAAGAAAGAAGAGAAAAAAAAAAAAGACAAACGAGAGCCAAAGAAGACGAGCTCTGTCCTGTAATTCCGAGTTTAGAAGAAAGAAGAAGAAAAAAAAAAAATGCAGCCGCCGCCCCCAATGACCCCGTACGAGGAGCACCTCACCCAGTCGTACCAGATGCTCAACCAAATGCGCTATCAAACGGCACTGATGCACCACAGCACTTCCTTCTGCTTTGACCGCTGCCAGGATACGGAGGAGCTGTACACGCTGATCCGCACCACGCAGGCGCCCTTTTCCTACCGTGTTCAAAAAGACCTGGAGGAGAAGCAGTGCGTGCAGCGCTGTGGCGCCAAATGGGAGGCGACGTTTCAAGAGGTGATTGTAGCAGCCAACGAGCACGCGGTTGGGGAGGTGCAGGCGAAGGCAATGGAGAAGATGATGCAGATGATGCAGCAGCAGCAGTAAAAACAGAGACAACAGATGCGTTTGCTCAAAAGAAAAGAAAAAAAAAAAGGATGAAATCAGAAATACTATTCGAATCACCTTTTTTTTTTCATCGTTTTTGTTTGGTTTTGTCCTCTCCCTTTTTTTTTTTTTCTTTTTACTCCCTGTTTGCTTTGAGACTGCTGCCGTGGTCTTGAAAGTTGTGTGAAGGCTGTTGAGTCATATCATGTCCTGCGTGTTTGTTTGTGTCTGTGTGTGCACGTGTTTTGTGAACATAAAACCACCGCTTTTTGTTTTTGTCTTTCCCTTTGAAGTTTCTCCCGGGAAATGCTGCACCAGGAGTAAATAAAACCTGGATGAGCCAAGCTGATCACATCATCACTAACGCAAATTAAAAAAAAAAAAAGAGAGAGAAGCAGCAATGGAGGAAGGAGTACAAGCCGACGAATCGTGAGCGTGATGCAGCCGAAACAGGAAGCAAAAAGGGGGAAAAAGACTGTGCTTTTCCATTTTTGCTCTGAAAGGAAAAAGCTAAACGAAGGTTGACAGGGGAATGCGCATGGCACGTTAACGGCCGGTGCATACGCCGAAAGCCTCCGCTGTCCAGAAGCTGCGCGCGTTGCGGGGGAAGGGGGAGGGGTGTCGTGAACACTGCATTCGGAGTTGTAATTCTCCGCTTCTATGTAAAAGTAAGGAACAAGTTTATATACATGTATACATACATATGTGTTTTTACTTTGCGCCTTTACGTCTGTTTCATCGTGCAACGAACCCAGCACAAGAACTCTTTTCTTGTTTTCAACGTGCTTTCAATCTCCCCTCCCGTGTCTTTCTCGAAAAAAAAAAAAGAAAGGAGATAATAATCCACGCACATACACACACACATACGTATAAAGATAAATAGCCAGCTCTATAATCTCTCGCACGCTTCTTTCACTTTGTCGATTGTGAGCAATAAACTGAGCATAACCTTGCTGCGGGGCTTTTTTCCCCTTTCAACTTTACAGTCCTTAGAAAAGGAGCTCAGCATTTTTTTTTTTTTTGTGGGTGGAGGGTGTTGAAAGTGGTTTTCTTGTTGTATACGCAGCGCAGCGGTATTGAACGTATGTAACCATACATACGAAAGGCAATACCTTTGGTAATTTCGAGCGGTGCTTAGCCATAAAAAAGAAGAACCGACAAGCTTTGCTCACAGTGGTGAGGCAGAGGAAAAGAAACACGATTGAAGGCGTACACCCCTCACGCGAATTCCACTCATCGAGCTTCTTATTATCTTATTGTTTTTTGTTTTTATTCCTCTGATTTTCTTTTTTTTTTTCCATTTGTACCCGTCACCCTTTGTCCCCCTCCTCCCCCAATTCTCCGTGTCTTTTTTTTGCTTTTTCGTTGTGTTTGTGTTTCTTTGCTTTTATCTTCGTCTTGTAGTGTCATCACAGCCTTTTCATTCTTTTTTGTTGTTGTTTCTGCTCTTTTCTGTTTCCATCTTTTTTTTTTTCTATCTAACGGGCAGACTCGACGTTGTGTTTTTCATACAACTCCCTCTACGCAAAAAAAAAAAAAAAATAGAGCTGCGCTTTTTTTTTTTTTCTCCTTATATACCCTAGAAGTTCTTTAGAGGAAGAGAGGGTGATAGTCAAGTAATTGCGAAAATGGTCGACTTTTACACGGTACTGGAGGTGGGCCGCGACGCTTCGCCGGAGGAGATCAAGCGTAGCTACCACCGCCTTGCGCTCAAGTACCACCCCGACAAGGCTGGTCCGGAAGGGGCGGCGAAGTTTAAGGAGATCAGCGTGGCCTATGAGGTGCTCTCTGACCCGCAAAAGAAGTCCATTTACGACACGTACGGCGAGGCAGGGCTAGATGCCATGGACAACCCGGTGGCCGGTGGCGCGGTGGCGGCGCTTGGACCCACGGTCAGCATCCTGATCGCGCTGGCGCTGCTCTTTGTTGTGATGGCGATGATTCTGATCTTCCTCGCCTTTCTTGTCTCCTATGTGGACGGCCACCTCAAGTCGTGGAACTACGTGAAGGTCTTCTCCCCGCTTTTCGTCATCGACGTCTTGCTGGGCGTGCCAGCGGTGCTGTTGTTATTCGCGTTGCTGATTACGATGCCAAAGTACGTCCCGATCCACTGCATCCTTCTGGCCACCCTCTGCGCGGTCATTTTGACCATCGTCATTCCCATCGCGAAGGACCGCAACGAGGCGCGCGCCGCGCAGGGGCGGACCGATTACTTAAAGTGGCGCGTGTGGCTCATCCCCGGCTACCTCTTCTCGGTCTTCGTCTTCATCGCCGCCTTCTTTTTAGCTCTGCCGACGCACAACCGATTGTTCAAGTTGAAGTCGATGGGGCTGGTCCGGCTCGCCAACTACAAGCCCGTCTCCTTCGTCTTGACCATGTTGCAGGCGTCATGTGTGGTGGTGCTCTTTGCCCTGGTCGCCTGCCGCGCAGATGAGATCATCAAGACCAACTACTTCGTCATCATCGGCGTGCCCATCTTTGTGTGTCTCACCCTCTTTCTCGTTAATCAACTTGTGCACAGGGTCTTAGAGCTCTACGTGGGCGAGGTGCCCCCAGAGGTGCAGGCGAGAGCGCAAGCGGCGGAGGCCGCCTTCAACGGCGGCGAGCCGCCCGCCCAGACAGCGTCACGGGCCGAGGAGAGAGAGGTGAGCGGTAGCGCCTCCACCAACCCGATGCGTGACCCTAGCAACGAACAGCAACAACAACAGCAGCAGCACTACTCCACCGAGTCGGCGAACCACAGCAACCCCGAGGGCACCACCGCAAACGGCCGGGAGCAGGAGCCGCCGCCGCAGCAGCAAAGTAGTGGTGACAACAATAACCACAGTAACGACAGCGACGAACGCCAGCACCACGCAGATGGGGGCACGAATCCCTACGCCGGCCAGCACGCCTCGTACAGCGACATTGCGGTTCACATGGTACTGAGCTGCCTCATTGTAGGACTCATGATGGCCTCCACGGCGATGATCGCGGTACGCCTCAACTACTATCACAACTACCGAACCTACGCTGGTGTCCTATCGCTGGCCAAGGCGTGCATCCCGCTCTTCTTCATCTTCGGCGCCCTCGTCATTGCGACGCTCGTGGGATGTTTGCTCGTCGGCTGTGGCGTGGCGTCCGTCGTGGTGGGGGAGCCAATGCCGCACAACCACGACGACGGCGAGGCCACCGGCAATCAGCAGGAGGCGGAGGAGGAGGAGATGCAGGGGACGAACACGGCACACGCGGCCAGCAACATCAACAACAACGCCGCCGAGGAGGAAGCTCCAGATGTGCCACATCAAGACACTGCCACGACGGGCCGTCCGGCAGCGGATCAACGCCCGCCATTGCATACAAAGGAAACTACGCCGCCGGAGCGCCAGCCGGACAATGAGCATTTGTCTGATATCGACTAGCATTTTTTTTTTTTTACAAAGTGCATACAAAATTAAAAAGGGGGCGAAAAACAACACTCTTCGTTTTCCAAGGCGAGAGGAGAAAGGAAAAAAAAAAAAGACTGTTTTTGGTGCTTTAATGAAGATGCGTTATAGCCACATTTGAGCTTCGAGGCAACGTGCTAACGTTTGTGTTCTGCCACTTTTTTTTTTTTCCTTTTTTTTTTTCACTGTACTCTGTTTTTCCGTTGCTTCTCCCGTTTTTGTTGTTGCCGTTGTTGTTGGTTGCGCTGAGGTCTGCAAGGGAGAGAGTAATAGAAAAATGTAGAGTCTGTCGTGTATCACTGCTAAAAAAAAAAAAAGGAAGTGATTTTGATTCGCTGTGCTAAAGTACCCACTGGTCGACCTTTTTTTTTTTTTTTGTTCTTCACTTGTCTCGTTGCAAAGCTAATTCGAAACGTAAAAGAGAGAGCCATTAAACACTTCTATTTGCAATGGCACATGCAGATTAAAGAAGAAAAAAAGCTAAAAAGGACTGGCCAGCAAAAGAAGAAAAACCTATTATGCTACTTTATATATATATATATATATATATATATATATATATATATATATATATATATATATATATATATGTAAAGAATAAAGAGTAAAGTGCTAGTCAATTGTGGTCTTAGGTTGCTGCTACTTTGTTAAAAGGGCAGCTTGACTGAAGCTATGGACGCTCCCCAAATACCCCTGTGGACTCTTGTGCCTCGGCTACCTTGCAGGCTGTTCGTTCGTGTGTGAAGGGACTACACAAAAACGTACTTTTTGGCTTTCCATAAATTGTACTCATAATAATAAAAGAAAAAACACACCCTGGTGGACTTCTCCGCTTTCCTCTTCTCTCTTTCTTGCACTGGTTAACACACGCGTTTGGCCTATCTTTTTCGTTTTTTTTTTTTTAATTTGAACTCCGAGTAGCGCTTCATTCGTGTTTTTTTTTTTTCTGTAACGTGTGCTCCACTAGACATAATGTTTCTCGCCGTTTTCAACGAGTTCGCCCACCCTGAGGTGCTAGAGAGGGTGAAGGCAGAGGGCATCTGCGACGTGGACGTGGCGCCTGAGCCGAACAAGCGGGCTACCACTGAGGAGGACCAATTGGTCGTGCGCACGAATGCGAAGCTGATCACGGTGCAGCACCGCATCACCGCCATGCGCGATGTCTTCGACAACATGACCGAGGCGGAGTTGGCCCGCATTGAGGAGGAGGTGGATAAGAAGGTGGCTCAGCTTGTCGCGCTCGGCTTTGTGGTGGTGGAGCGCCACCCCAAGACGTCGGCAGGCCACCCCATGCTGGACCGCGTCATCCTGTTCTATCCGATCGAGTAAGGCAGCGGCTAGCTCCCGGACTGAAGGAAGAGAGTTTTTTTTTTTTTGGTGAAAGGCAAGCAAGAGCGCTTGCCTGGCTAACTATATGGGTGCGCGTAATCGGTGTAACTGTCTGTGTTCGCTTCGCTGCGTGGTTCTGTTCTCCATTTCCTGTTTATTGATGCTGTCGCAACGCATACACATAAGGAAACAAGACGAAAAAGAAGAGTTGACGCTCGAAAGGTTCAGCTCATTAGCTGTTGGGCAAGGCTACACAGTCACTTGTCGTTTTTTTTTTTTTACTTGACAAGGAACGCCTGTGCTTCTCAAACATGTGTGGAGTCCGCGGCACTGAAAAGAAGAGAGAAAAAAAAAACAGTTTTTCGTTTTATTTTACTGTCCTCTTTGTTTCGTAATTTGAAGTGCTTTCAACAGGCTCAAAGGCGTATTTTTTTTTTTCAGTATATTTGGCTGTTTGTATTTGGGGCTGTCAAGCTAGTCTACCGGAGCGCTATTCGCCCTGCTGTTCCATTGGTTAACCTATCACGCCACTTTCAACATGTGCTTCTTTTCATTGCGCTTTCTTTCTTTCTTTCTCATTACCTGCTTTTACTGACGACCTCTCGACGCACTATTTCTCTGCGTTTCGTGCACTGTTTTCACTCCCCTCTTCCTCAAAAAAAAAAAAAAACCTCTAGTTGGTTTGTCGTTTACGAAAACCCCTTTCTTCACCTCAGCCAAGATGGGTCCGCTCTCCAAGAAGCGTATGATCATTCGCGATGGCGTGTTCTACGCAGAGCTCTTCGAGTTTCTCAAGCGCGAGCTGGCCGAGGAGGGCTTCTCCGGTGTGTCCTACCACGTCACGACGCTCCGCACGGAGATTGTGATCAAGGCGACCAAGACCCGCGAGGTCCTCGGCCTGAACGGCCGCCGCATCCGCGAGCTGACGAGCTGCATCCAGCAGCGCTTCAACTACAAGGAGGGCAAGCTGCAGCTCTACGTCGAGCGCGTCGAGGTGCGCGGGCTGTCCGCTATGGCCCAGGTCGAGTCCCTCCGCTTCAAGCTCCTGAGCAACCTGCAGGTGCGCCGTGCCGCAATGGGCATCATCCGCTACGTCATGGAGTCTGGCGCGAAGGGCTGCGAGGTGACCGTCGGCGGCAAGATCAAGGGTCAACGTGCGAAGAGCATGACCTTCCGCGACGGCTACATGATCAAGTCCGGTACAGCCCACAAGCACTTCGTTGACGCCGCGTGCCGCCATTGCTACATGCGCGCGGGCTGCATTGGCGTGAAGGTCAAGATCATGCTGCCTGGTGACCCGAAGGGCCACAATGGTCCGTCGGAGCCGCTGCCGGATGTGGTCATCGTAAGCGACCCGAAGCAGATCACCGCGTCTGAGTAAGGAGTGTGCAGGGAAAAGGAGAAGAGCAACCCCTTCTTCTTTTCCTTGTCATCTTTTCTTGCTGCGCTGTGACGAGAGGCGTTCCAACGGAAAGACGCGGGCGCGGGTGTCGCCGCCACATGAGCACATAGACCACATGCGCACCTTTTCTGCAGAACCACGGCGAAAAGAAAAAAAAAAAGCGTTTTGCATAGCCTTGAGCTCGCGTCCCAAGCAGCTTGAGTCGCGGGCCTGAAAGGGCGTGTGTGTGTGTGTGTGTGTTTGAATGTTGGTGCATGAGACAATCTGTGCGCTCACGTGCGTCGCGGCTTTCTGTCCACGTTTTACTTCGCAACCACGGTCTTTTTTTTTTTTTGCTACTTTTTTGTTTTCATGATTTTTCAAAAAAAAAAAAAAACAGTGAAAAAGGAAAAGTCGAATAACACGTCCTTCATGTCGGTCAAGATTAGTATACAGTCTTGCCGCTCAAGGCCTCCAGCCAGTTGCGGCAAGTGAGGTTTACCAGTGGCTGACGAATCGCTTCATGATTGCCTCTTTTAAAGAGGTCCTTGGTGCTCCGCGTCGTTTCAAAGTGGCTGAGGGGGAGGCACGCATGTTGTTCAACCAATGATGGCCAAGTTTGCAACTGTCCACACTGATGTCCGGCCTCACAATTGCTTCTCTGATCTTCTGATTGAAACCAACCTCTCCCTATGAAACACGCAAAAAGAAAAAGACGGTGCAACTTCTCTCCCTTTGTCTCTCTTTCCCTAGGTGTTTTTTTTTTTTTGAGTTACTCACTTTTTTTAATTACACGCTCCGCATTGGACAAACCAGACCTGTCAAGTCGCAAGAAAGTAGATGGGAAGGAGGGGAAAAAAAAAGGGAAACAAAAAAGAACTCTCACGCCGATATACCACATCCAATCTGCTCGCCAGCCCTCGGGCTTTTAAATGAGTGCGCAGGTGGTGCTTTGAGTCCCCTCTCTCTGCGGACGTACTTCTCCCTCGCGTGCTTGTGTGCTCTGATTGTTAGTAAGAAACGAAGTAAAGAAAAGAAAAAGAAAGCGTTGCCATGGCCTCTGCTCAGGCCAACATCAGGCTTTCCAGGCCCAGCTTCGCCAACGATGGTGCGGTTTCTCGTCCCTCCGTGACCACCCCCCACGCCCTCGCCCTCACCAGCAAGCAGCGCGTGATCAGCGTTGATATGCTGCAGACGATCACACGCATCCTGCGGAGCGTTGGCCCTCGCGTCGAGGCGGCCGCCTTGCAGGAGGCGATGCAGGATCCGAGAGCGAGCGAGTTTGTGGCAGCCGCCATGGCGCAGGCAGAGGCGAGTACGTCGAACGAGAGCACCATCACCGGCAACGTCTCCTCCGCCTCCTTCTTCCACACGGACGGCAGTGTAAAGAGGCCTTCGACGGCAAGTCAGCTGTCGACCACAGACGAGGCCCCGGCGCCGGTGAAGCTGGCAGCGCTGCTGCGCGCCAGCAACGCTGCCTCCGCGACTGAAACGCCATCCACGCAGGAGAACACGGGCGCCACTGACAGCATCTGGACCGGCGTCAGCGGCACGAAGCCACAGCAGGTGAGCTCTGTGCACGCGACTTGGTCGTGTGACACGGCCGTGCCGGGCTCCACACGCTCCCCGCGCTCTCGCGTCGCTTGCGCGCACTCGGCGGATGGCGTAGCACGAACACAGGGTCAGCGCCACGCCACACAGAGTGAGCAGCACGCTGGCGAGGCCTACCGCTTTCCTTCTGACTGGTTCACCGTCACGGCTATCGAGCGACTGACCAGAGCACATCACGCCACGTCCAGCCCGCCCGCCGCAGACAGCCGTGGGTACTGCATGGAGGCTTCTTCGCAATCCAACTTACCCGTGGACGGCCACGACGATGTCGGTGCTCTGCCACCGCGCACAACATTGAGCACCCCCATCGGGTCCTACTCGTCGCTGCCCGCGAGCACCGACGCGAGCTTGGAAGCCCCGGCCGCGCCGCCACGTGACGCAGCAGCGAACACGCACTGCAACTCCCTCGCCCGCTTCCCGTCATCTTCACCGCTGCAGACGCCTTGCACGAGTGGCTATGTCGCGTCAGACGATCGAATCACCGCCACGACGGCACAGCCGCCACTCTTTGTGGATAACACGCTGCTCGACCCTGCAAGCGGCCGCTTTCTCTTTGGCGGGCATGCTTTCCGCGAGGAGGCACGCGTGCTCTATGTGCCGCCGATGGCGTCAGCGCGGCCGGAATCGATGACGTCCCGCGGCAGCGAGGCATTCTCCCCGGCAGCAGCGGCGCGGCGTCGCGTACTTGGCGGCGCGTCCGCCACCGTTAGGCCTACCGTCGGCACCCAAGGCAGCGAGACGTCCGCCACGCTGATGCTGGTACGCGAGTACTTTCCACTTTTTACGATTTCCACCCCCGACGGTGGTGGTGGTGGTGAACGCGTGCCGATAAGTGTCGACGCTAATGCAGCGACGCCACCAGACGACATCTTCGTGCAGAGCTTCTCGCTGCTGCCGCCGTGGCTGACGCAGGTGCCGCCGAACCGCTACCACCTGCTCAGCGAGGCCGTCGCCATCGCTTGCGTCTGCCAGGCGCTGCCGGGGTGTGTAACGGTCGTCACGCCGCTCTCCCACCTGCTGCGCTGCGGCCGCTGCGTCTCCCTCGCCGCCGCCACGCCACGCGGCTCGCAGAGAGGCTTTACTTTGCCACTGCGGTCGCCCAGCGTGAACGCGGAAGGCGCAGGGTCGCAGCCCGCAAGCCACAAGGGTGCGCAGCTGACATGCCGCGGTAGCGGCTTTGCCGCGCGGAAGTCGCCACCGACCTCCGTTCGCGCCTCAAACTCCTCCTTCCCCAACCCCAACGATGATCAGGAGGTGGAGGTGGCGAGAATTGCGGCGGTCGCAGAGCGGGTGTCTGCCATCCCCCCGGACACCCTCAACGCTTCCCTCGCAGCGGTGTTGTACTGCTTGACCTTCTTTGGCGCGTCGGTAGAGCGGCGGCAGCGCATACGCGAGGTCTTTGCCGCGGTGCGGGTGCTGCAGCGTTTCTTTCGCCGCTGTCTCGCGGTGAAGCGACGGGCGCTGCGACGCATGACGCGCATCTGGTGCAAGCTGGAGGTGGAGGCGCGGCTGAAGCTGCAGCAGCATCGTGCGCTACCCACGGCAGTGGAGAGGGTAGATGCAGTGGCCAACATGATCCTGCAAGAGCACATGCTCACCTCACTCGACTACAAGCGCAAGCTTATCCAGGACGAGTGGGCACGACGGCGAGCGGCGTTCGAAAAGTGGAAGGAAGAAGAGGAATGGAACGACCTCTTTGCAGAGGAGCAGCAAGCTCAAATAGAAAGAAACATGAAGGGAAAGAATGAGAAGACTGACAAGGGCAAGGGCGAGGAGGCAGTCGCACAGACGCCACCGTCATCTTTGCCACAGCAGTCATCGTCGCAGTCCTCTTTATCACGCGTTGTGCGTCCGCGCAGTGCTCGGTTGACGGCCGAGGAGGAGCAGCACATGGCGGACGCCTTTGAGAAGCGCCACGGCCAGCCGTCGTCGAAAGGGCCGACTGCCTCCTCCACCCCTGCCGTCACATCGTCGTCGCTGGTCGCAGCCGGTGTGTCAGCGGTGCAGGGAGCAGCATTGTCTCCGTCGCTCGCAGAGGCAGAGGCACTGGCGCAGCGTTACGAAGCAGCTCGGCGACGCTTCTGCAGCTGGTACATCGACCCACATGAGCTACTCTACCTGAGTCATCAACGGCTGCTAGAGACGTTGAAAGGGTCCGTGTTGAGCATGGAGAAGGTGCAGAGCGAGCTGAACCGCGCAGCGGCGGAGATGGCGAGGGACGCGGCAGGAGGCACCCCTCACAACACCTGAAAAGTCCAGCTTCACCGTAATAAAGCGTTGGGGAGAGAACGAGAGAGAAAGAGGGAACGAAGGAACGAGGCCTGACAACATGTAAACTAGATTCTCGCATCATTTGTGCTGCTTTTTTTTTTTTTTCTCTTCTGAAAAGAAGTGAACCAACCATTCAAAAGAGGGGGGGAGGGGAAGAAAAGAAAGAAAATGACGGTGCTCGCAAAAAGTACACGCACACACACACAAAAAAAAAACGACAGCTGCTTAAACCCTGTGGTCTCTTTTCTTGCGGTGAAATGTTCGAATGTGCGCCTGTGCTGGTGTGTCTCATGCGTTTGTTGTTGTTGATCTCACGCAGTAGGCCCTGATGTTAACTGACGTTGAACGCAGAGTTATAAAAGGGTGGCAAGAGTTTTTCCCTCATGTACGAAAACCTACCATCTTTTCTTTTTTTCTTTTCCTTTTCTTCTACCGTTTCCGGTTTGTTTTTCTCAACCCTCACAGGTATACCCACAAACGTGGCATTGTTTTTTTTTTTCCCCCCTTTTTTTGTTCGCTGCTACTCGAAAATGCAGCCGTCCTCGTCACTTTCATCGTCCTCGGCTTTCGTAGAAGGGCTGGTGTACTCGCAGCAAGGTTCTGGAGAGCGGCGCGTTTTTGGCTCGCTGGCGCGTCTCTCGCAAGAGCTTGGCGCGGAGCTGTGCGGACGCCTTTCTGAAGTCGTTCTCCAGCAGTTCCCCCTCTCACCGCCTGCTGCGGCACCAGACCCTTTTTCAGCAGTTGGTGGAGCTGGAACAAGAGCATCCGGCTCGTTTATGGGTGAGGTGCGGCGAGACTTGTCAGCGCACTACGGCTCTCACGCGCTGCGTCGCGGCCTCGCGAAGCCTTTCGGACCCTGTGTGCATCCTGTGCTTCGCAAAGGCAAGCTGTCCATCACCCGCGCTGGCGTGCATGGTCCGCGCTACATGCGACTGTGGAAGCTGCGCCGCGCGCACCGTTGCTGGTGTGCGCGCTGCGGTGTATGGCTGACGCGTGGAGCCGCTGCGAGCTCTCAACAAAGCGAAGACGTACTCTCTACCGTGCTGGAGTGCCGTGTGCGCCAACGCGGCGGTCGTCGCGCAAGGCACTGCAGCAGCAGGTCATCGAACAAGGTCACGTGCAAGAAGTTCAGTGTCTGCTGCGCTCGTTGCTTCCACCAAGCACACAAGGCGGCCGCTCTGGCTGCGGGCAAGCAGCGCAGCGCCGCCGAGGTTCAGGTGGGCTCGGCGCAGCCGCCCTTGAAGGTCAGGGATGAAAAAACACACAGGAAAACGGACACTGCTGCGACGACACCGGCGCGGCGGGAATGCATGCGAAACGCGGAAAAGGCGGTGGCGGCGGTCGTCGCTGTGGCGCGAGTGCCAAAGCGAAATCGACGTTGCCATCGCCACAGCGCGCGTCATCCACGCAACGAGGCGCTGAAGGCGTCGGCGGGAAAGGTGAAAACAACGTCCTCCTCTTCTTTTTCTTCTGGCGTTGCAGCGTCAACGACGGCGCAGGTGCGTCAGGCGCTCACCGTTTCGCTACGAGCCGCAAAGAACAGCAAGACGACGTATTCTGCAGCAGCAGCAGCAGCAGCAGCAGCAGCCAAAGCACCAACGACAGCCTCCCCGCCACTGGCGTGTGCTGCGCAGAAGTGCCTGCAGAGACTGGTGCCGTCGGGCCCATTGAAGAAGACGAAGAAGACTCCGCGACCTGTTGCAGTGCAGCGGACTGAGCCGCCGCAAGACGACACAGGGGTGGCGAGCACCGTCCCGGCTGTTCACGTCGTTCCAACGCCGCCGTTGCGGTCCGAAGACGAGGTGCGGCATTCGCCCTCGGTAAAGGAGTCAAGGGGCGGGCTTGAAGGTGAAGCAGCTTCTCGCGTACCGGAGATGGTGTTCGACAAGGTGATGGTGGAGTCGCGCTCCAATCTCATGAAAGCAGGTAAAACACAATCTGCGGCAGCGACGGCGGCTTCAAAAGGGCGACTCGGCGCAGAGGTGTCCAAAGAAGCTCCGAAAACCCCTGCTGCTGCTTCATCATTGTCTGTGCCGAAGGGACCACCAGTGAAAGCGCTGCCCAAGAAGCCAGTGAAGGCACCTGCAAAGCCGCAGACGAAGACATCTGGCAAGTCAAAGCTGATGGATGCCATGAATCAACTTGGTTTTTAGGGAGTCAAGCTGCTAGTAAGAGCATCTTTTGCTTTTTTTTTAATTTCTACTTTAATGTAAGTTGTGTTTGCGTGTTTGTCGTTCTTGTGTGGGAGAGGTGGGCTCGCTGAAGCAACACACATCTGCTAGTAGTTTAAAAAAAAAAAAGGAAAGGAATAATAAGGACTCAAAAAACTACTTATTCAAGCTGCAAATCTGGCTCCCGCTTTTTAATTGCGGAGCGCCACTCTTTTGAGAGGGCATGTCGCCCTTTCGAAGGCGAACAGCGCTGTCCCACTTCGGTCACGGACAGCTTCATTTTCATGACCTCGGAAAAGCAAGTTTAATGGTTGAGAGAAAAACAAGGCACTAATACGTTTTCTTTTTTCTTCTCTCTCATCTTCCTTAATCAGAGCGTGATAACGCCACTCCTTCCGCTCCACGAAGCCTGCTTTCAAAGTTGTGCGTGTGTGGTACATAACCCGTTCTTTTTTTTCCTTTGGCTCCGCTCAAGTGGTCTATTTCGTTTTTACGTTGCATCGAAATAGGCATCCTCTGTTATTTGCGTGTTCTGAGGAGACTTCGATCGTCATCTGTTCCGTGAGTTTTGTGGCTTCGTTTCCCGCACTTTTGCTGTGGCACACAAACCCTAAGCACGGGCAGAATATCCCCTCACTGCTCATTTAGCTGCGTTGTCTTTTTTCTTTTCTCTTTTTTTTTTTTCTTCGTTATCCCCGCTGCCTCGCGTGATGCCGATGTCCGTCTCGATGCATGCCTGCTCGGCGTGGCCGGTGAATATTGACTTCACCGCCTTCAGTTTTTTTCTTAAAGGCTACTCTGTAGAGGAGACCGTCGAGCAGCTGATGGCGCTGCAGACTGTGGCGCCAGAGAAGTCGTCAGCGAAGCGGCGCACCTCCTCCGCCTCATCCGCCGCGTCAGACGGCGCCGACTCCGCCGTGTCCACGTCTTCGCAGCTCTCGGTGCAGTCGCCGAACAACTCCGCCGAGTCGCTTTCTCCTTCCGGCTCCGTCCCGAGAGCCGCCCACGCGCGACACCAGCAGGACCGCTCCCGTGATGGTGCAGCACAACGGAGGCGGGAGTCAAAAAACGACACCGCCGCCCCCGCCGCCACCGCGTCCAGTCTACAGGTGAGCGAGTCGGGACTGCTGACGGAAGACAAACGAGTTACGGCGGAGGAGGAGCAGCCGGAGGAACTCACGGTGTCACCTATGCCGTCGCAACCTGGTGCAGCCGCAACAGCACATGCGTCAGCAGGTGCGACAGACAGCGTCGGCGCGCACACACCCTCTGCAGCGGCTGCGCCTGCCGCAATCACGGCCGTGGACACTAGCACCAACGCGACTCGACCGTCTCACACATCCGCGCTGCCGTCATCGACACACAGTCGTCCATTCCACACGTCACCGAGCCACGACGTGTCGGCGAAGACCGCACCCCCACAGTCGTCCTCGCACCACACCCGTCAGCATCACCGCCGTCGCCACCACCATCACCACCGCCACAGCAGCACTCACGAGTCTGCCGCGCACAATGCCAACAGCAATGGCAATACATACAGCAATGGCAAGCAGAAGAATAAGAAGTCGCGTCATGGCACCACCACGACCACGGCCACGGCCACGGTCTCCGCCACAACCTCCTTCGCCCTGCCTCCCATGTGGAGCAACGACAGCGGCGCTGGCTCGTCACAGCAGACACGGCGCAACAGCGCGACAGTGATGTCGGCCGATGACTTCACGACGGCGGACGGCGTAGCGGCCAAGATGAATGATGGGTCCCACAACAGCATCAACAACAACGCTAGCACTGTCGCAGGTGTGGATGGCAAGAACTCGTCCTTTGAGAATCGCCACGCAGCACGGCAGAAGCGACGTAAAGAGCGGCAGTGCTTTTTCCTCAACGACGACTACATCACGTTTCAGCGTCAGTTGCAGGAGGTGGAGGCCATCGGCGGGGCCGGCATGGGTGCGTCCTCTTTGCAGAGCCGCTTTCTCTTTGAAGAGGTGACGGAGCAATTCCAGGCCTTTCGAGAGTTGTCCCGTGAGGAGCAGCTCGGCTCCCCGTACGCTTTCTTGTCGAACTACTACGTGCCTATTCCAGTCGCCGCACGTCTGGAGCTGCTGCAGATGTACTACGAGACGGACCCGGGCCTTTTTCGGTGGGCGTTTGGCGACAAGCTCAACCGCTTTGATCTGCCCGGCGCCCTTGCCGCCGCGCGTGAGGAGTTTGTGAGCGACAACCCGTCCGCAAGCCACGTGAACAAGTCTCTTTTCGGCACCAGTGGTAATGGTGCGCTGAATGGTGGCACCAACAGCGGTGCGAGCGGAGCGTCAGGCGACACCAGTGGCGGCCTTGTCAGCTCTTTCTGGTCGGGGCGGTGGAAGAGCTCGCCTGGCAAGCTGGCCACGATGGACGCGGTGACGCTGGCCCGGTTAAGCGAGCAGCACACCGACTCCCTGCGGCGGCAGTGGGAAAACGTGAAGCACGTTTGCGTAACCGTCGCGTCCCTCTACCGCGGCAAGGGCGGGATGTGTGTGCCCCTCGACATGTCGCTGCTCACCACCATTCAGCAGTGCTTTGGTCTGCGCCACGAGCAGGCACTGGATTACGCAACGGCCGCCTTCGGCTACGAGCACCGCCTCGAGACGCGCCTTTTTGACCGCCTCAACACCTTCAGCGAGTATGGCACCATCTGCTCCATCGTCGCCTCTGTCTGGTGCGACGACTCCGGCTACTTTTTGAGCGAGTCGTTTCGCGCCGGGTGTCGGCGGATGGGCCGGCTGCTGGACGAATATCGCCTCCTGTCTGAGCTGCACCCCTTCATCTTTGGCGAGCCGATGCGGCCGCGCTGGCAGGTGCAGCTTGACGAGGTGCAGCGCGTGATTGCAACCTCGTCGCTGGTGGACAAGAACACGATGGCCTCCGCAACGGCGGCGGTGGCGGCGGGCAGCCCGGTAGCTCCGGTGGCGAGTCCGACAGGGCTATCTGTCACCGGCGCCGGGGCCGCCGGGGGTGTCGGCCTGCCGATCGGCTTGAGCGGCGGCGGCAGTCTCAGTGGCAGCGGTGGGGCTGGCGGCTGGGAGAACGGTGGCAGCAGCTCCCTCAACGCTACGCCGAGCAGCGCAAACAACAACAGCAACAGCACGAGCAGCAGCGCCAACGTGCACTCACACCTCAGCGGCAACGGTCAGTACAGTCGCCGCTTCTTGATGGAGTTCCCCTCGCTCATGAAGCACCTTCTGCGCATCTGCGTCGCCCTCGGAAACAACGGCGGCGTCAACGACGCTCTTGACATCTTCTTCACCCGCATTTACTCCTACCTGGAGCTGCTCAGCTCCCGCTCCGCGCCGGCCATTGTGTCGATGGTGATGAACGCGACGAGCTCGGGAGCGCTGTCACCGGCGGGGCTGTTCACCACCAGCGGCGGAGAGGCGGCCACGGCAGCGGGCAATGCCGCTGGCGCGTTTGGGAAGCCGCCGCTGCCACCACAGGCGGAGCGGGTGCTGAGCCACGCCGACCTCGCTGCGCATGGTGGTCGAGAGGTGAGCGTGAGCACCGCGTCTGCCCACGCCTCGTCTCCCGCGCAGTCGGTGTCAGGCCCGTCCAGCCCCTCACGCGCGACCGCCACCACCGGCGCCGGCGGCAGCGCTTGTGGTCTCCGCATGCCCAAATCGATGTCGGCGCCGAGCCTCTCCGGCGTGCTGGATGGCGACCGCAGGGAGCCGTCGGCGGCGGATACGCTGCCGCCCATCGACGACGCAGCGACGGCCAGAACGGGGTATCTGAGCGAGTGTCGCCCCAGCAGCAACGGGGTGGACGACGTCCTGGTCGCCGGCTCATCTGCGATGCCGTACGCCGCGTCGGCGGTGGTGAACACGTCGCTCTTCCACCCTGCCAGCGCGCTTCTCCCGCTTTCGGCGGCCATTGCGGCACACAACACGTCAAACAACAACAACAGCAACACCAACGCCGGCAGCATTGCCTCCTCCCTGCTCACAGCAACGCCAAGCGGTCGCGGTTTTGGCGCGGAAGAGCAATCGGCTGTGGAGTGCAGTGCGACGGGGCATGGTGCACCGCACGGCAGCGGCAGCAGCAGCGCCAACGTTCACACTGGCCCGGTCAGTGCGAACGCGCTCTTCACCTCGCAGGTCGGCGACATGGTGCGCAAGGCCGTTGACAAGCGCTATCTGCGGGAGCTGTGTATGCTGCTGGCGGCGTTGCCCAAGGCATGGCGGCAGCTGACGATGCCGACCTGCGACGATCACGCTGCGACGGACAAGACGATGACCAGTTTATCAATGGCGTTGAAGGCGATCACGCAAGTTCTCATGGCATCGGACGATTTTCGTTGAGGCGCCGCATCCTTTGCGACGCATTCAGAAAGGGGGAGAGGGGGAGGGGGGATTACGGTACACTTACACGGAGCAAGTCCTCACTGGTGTCCTTTTTCCTTCACTGTGTTGGCTCGGCTTCGTGTGTTTTTTTTTTTTTTAGCTTTACGAACATCACAAAGCAGTTCTCAAGCGAGCGCTGCAGGCCCTGCTGTTGACACTTTTGGCTTACGAGTTTCAAAGTCAGCGGCCCAAATTACAGACGACCCTCTTTTTTTTTTTTTCTGTTTCCCTTTTCTTTTTCTACAAAGTTCTGCCTGTCATTTGTGATTGCTTATTACCTTTTTTGTTCCACAGCACACACGCAAAAAAAAAAAAAAAAAAAGAGAGCTTTGATTATTGACGGAAGAAAGCACGATCCAAACTCTGTGGTGCTGCTTCGATGAGAGAGGAGGTCGGGGGAAGGAGAGATGCTATCCTCGGAGTAATGTGGATTTAGTTCGTTGACAAGACGAAGTACATCATTTCTGCGTGAGTCGCGAGCGCTACGAAATTATAAAAAAAAAAAAAGACGAAAACAAGATACCGTTGCTCAGCGTACTATCTTTAGCTGTCTTCTTCGTCCTTCTCTTTCTTTCTCCTTTGGTATCATCGTATTCTGGTGGTTTGCTGTTACTACCTTTTTTTTTTTTAACGGTGAAGGGGCTTTTTGTGCGTTTTTCCCCTTTCCCTCCTTCACTGAGGTGGAAACACAGACATAATTTGGAACACTCACGGCTTCGACAGCTTTATGTATAGTAGTGTAGAAGAAAGATCAAGAAAAAAAAAACACACACGTACAAGCACAGCGTAGCTACTTTTTTTCTTTCTTGTTGTCCACTTCGTTATGCTTTTTTTTTTTTACTTATTTTTTTTTTTTAATTTAAGTAGGACGCATACAAGACAACCGCGATGAACGCTGCCGCAAGCAGCAACGTGGAGTTGTCTCCTCGTACTGGTCCCCGCGTGGTGAAGCACGTGTCCTTCTACCACCCCTCCCCCAGCGAGGACGCAAATGAGTTTGCTCCGCTGACGCACACCACCCGATCCATCGCCCTGGCGCCGCCCTTGCCCACGACGACAACGACCAAGAAGGCTGCCGCGCCGTCCAAGGGCGACAACACACGTGGTGGTGCGGCTGCGTCACGCAACGGCGCACGTCATCTTGCGACCGCGGTAAACGACCCGCGCCAGTGGATTCTCGCGCTGGGGCAGCAGAGCACCACGCCGGACAGCGCCGTCTCGTCCTCCTTTTCCTCTGCCTCCGCTCTCGCACCAAATGAGAACGGAAAGGAGAACAGTGGAATTGGCTGTGAGGAGGGGTCGCTGGGGCACGCGGCGGACCATCGCGACAACGATGAGCGCGGTGCCCAACCCGGCAACGCAATCCCGCCTGCCGCGACCACGACAACTACGGTCGCAGCATCACCACCGTTAGAAGAGCGCATCGGCCTGCACGAGCTAAAGTCCATCATGCAGGCTTTCTATGACCCTCCTCACACGACCGTAACGCCGACTCCGACAACACATCCGCCGGCTGCGACCGCCGACCCCGCTAACACCACGGCCAAGAGGAAGGCAACCTCTGTTTTGCCAGTGCACAAGGGTCCGTGCTTTGTGGCAGACGATGCGCAGTCCGTGATGCACGAGACGCTGCGCCACACTGATGACTTGTGCTCGACGGTGGCGGAGCGCGATGGCGCCTTTCTCCCCAGCACCTCGTACGACAACGACGCGGTGAGTAGCGGAAACGGACTCAGCGAGTGCCCTGTGTCCGACCCTGCCACGGCTGCGTCGTCGCCGCAGCTGCGCAACCTGTCTCGCGACGAATTTACGCTCGCGCTGCAACGTGCCGTGCCGAGTGCGACGCGCCGCGAGATTCAAGCCCTCCTCGCCAAGGCCATCTCGGACAACCAGGACACCGTCTCGTGGAATGAGCTGTCAACGTTTCTCGTCACATGCTCGCGCCAGAAGGCTGACCTCGCGATGGAGGACCAGCGCTTCGTGCTCGCCGGGCAGCCGAGCCTCCTGCACCTGGAGGAACAGCACAGCGAGTCCATCACGTGCGTTGCCGTGAATCAGCAGCGACGCCTCGTTGTGACGGGGTGCAGCAGCGGGACGGTGCGGGCGTGGAGCAGCGGTGCCGACCTGGCCTACCGTGGCCTGCTGCTGAAGGTAGAAGGGTGGATTGTGGGGCTGCACTGGGGCTGCCGCGGCCGCGTCCTCTACGTGGTAACGATGGACCGCTACGTCTACGTTCTGGAGGGCACCTCGTACGAGGTGCTGCGCGTGTTCCACGGCCGCGGCATCAAGGGCACGGCGGACGGTGTGGCCTACGCGTCGGAGACGATTGAAAAGGTGCGGGTTGGTGGTGTTGCCCTGCCGAAGCACCGGGCTGCAGGCGAGCGGGGCTACGCCGGCGCACGTCTTCGCGTGATGAACGCGCGAAAAGGAAAGTCGCTGCCCGCGGCGAGCGCAGTGAGCCGCGGCGGTGGTGGCCGTGGTGGAAAGGCAGAGTCGAGCGAAGATCGCATGCATCGGCTGCTGGCATCTGCGGTGCAGGTGAGGCGAGGGATGCAGCCTAGCACGGAGGGCGGGTCAGACGGGACCGGAGACGCTGCCGTTGTTGCCGTCGATGCTGCTGCAGGTACTGAGGGTGCGTCTGGCCAGATTTCGAGCGTGGTCACGGGGGCCTCGGGTGCCACCAGCACGGCAGCTGCGGCGACGATGACGACGAGCTACTCCCTCACCACCGCCCGTGTAGCCGAGGCGCTGCATCAAGACAGCACCCCTCTCACTGGTGCGGGCCGAGGACCGTACGTGGTGCAGCGCGTTGACGAAGGCGTGCTCACGTCTCTCGTGGATGCCGTGACGGCCACGGTCTTTGAGGAGTCCGCCTTCCAGGAGGACATGCTGCTGCTTGGCACGAGCAACGGTGACGCCTTCCTCTTCGTTCTTGCCACTCAGTGCGACTTGGCGCAGCGACGGGTACTTGTGGCGCGGCACGTCTTTACGCGGCTACACCACGGCCTTATCACGAAGCTGCTGTTTTCGCATGCCTTCAACGCGCTTCTCAGCTCTGGCGAGGACGGACGGGTGCGGGCGACGTCCCTCGTATCGGGTCAGAGTCTGCGTACGTTCTACGCCCCAGAGCTGCCCGAGCAGCACGCGAGTGTGACGGACTTTGCCCTGCACGCACAGCTAAAGATGCTGCTGACGATCGGCCCAGAACGGCGTGCGCTGGTCTGGGAGTGGAATCAGCCAACTCCGATCGCGGTGCTCGAGCCCGTGAACCGGCCGCTGTGCTGCGGTGCCTTCTTGGGTGAGCAGCTCCTGACGGTCAGCCGCGACCGCGTGCTGCACGTGTACGACTGCAAGAGCTTCCGTCTGCGGCAGGAGTTGTCACTCGGCAGCGCAGGCTCGCTGTCGCAATTCAGCAATGCCTCCTCGTCGCCCGCATCCTCCTACACAATAACGCAGCTCTACGTCGACTCGGCCCGGCAACGCGTGCTGGGCTTTGATCGCTTCCCTTTTGCGCTCTGCGTGAAGCGGCAGGTTTCCTCCGGCTGCCCGGTGCGCTACCGCGGCCATCACGCACCGATGTTCGCCACCCTCACCTCCCGTGTGTTTGGGCAGCTCATCACGGTTGGCACGGACGGCGTCGTCATGACGTGGACGCCGCGCACCGGGGCCAACGAGTTTTCTTTTCTGCTGTCGAATTTCTCCAATGAGTCGGCCATCGCCGGAGCTCCAATGGCGCCAGTGGCCGCAGCGATGGACGTCCTGCAGCGCCGGCTGCTGACCGGTTTTGCCGGTGGCGTGATAGTGGCATGGAATGTGCTGAACGGGCAGGTGGAGCGTGTCCTGACGGCGGCGCCGTGGTCCACCACAACACGGGCCGTGCCCTCCGCCGCCGCCGCGGCTGACGCAGTGAGTATCCGCAGCAGTAACATTGGCGGTGGTGGCGATGGTGGTGTCAGAGAGATGACGCCAGGAAGTCCGCACGCCCGCGCCGGCTCCGTCGCGCCACCGGCGCCGAAAAGTGACGTGACCGCCGTCGGCTCCTTCCTGCGCTACCGCTCGCTTTCCTACCTCTTCGCCATCGGCCGCGTTCTCTACGTCGACGCAGCGACCATGTCTCAAGCTGCGGCATCTGGCGGTCTCCCAGCCAGCCCACAACTGGGCGAGTACACGACCACTTATCCCTCCGCGTGGGCCCCGCAGCCCCTGTATGGCGAGATCACGCAGCTGCTGCAGCTGAGTCCGCAGCACGTGGGGTGCGGCACGACGTCCGGTGCCGTGCTCGTCTACAACGTGCTCTCCGACTGCCAGGAGGGGGCGCCGCTGTGGGTCGAGGAGTCAATGCTGTGCCCGGCAGTGCCGCACAGCACTGCCTCGCTGGCGGCGTCACCCGCCGACACGCTGAGGGGTGGCAGTAGCACGGCAGCGGCGTTGGCGGCTTCGGCTGGATCGGCGCGCGGCCGCAGCGTGTCGAGTCGCCGCGAGGGCGGCCCAGACAGCGATGGCGCCACGCGCGGCGCGGACTCGTCGCGGCTGGCAGTACCGACGTCAGGCCACAACACGTTGAGCACGAGCCTGAACGCTATGTCCTCCAGGTACGAGGCATCGGCAGTCGGAAACAACGGCGCTGGCGCTGGTGCACCGCAGCGTGGCTACGTGACCGCCCGCATAATCCGGCTGCTCAGCGTACCAGCGGTGCACTCCCGCTTGCTGCTGGTCGCGCAGGACGACGGCACGCTGTCGTGCTGGCACACTCTGCGTCGCGTCTGCGTGGGCGCGGTGAACCTGACCGCGGCGGGCCTGGAAGAGGATGAGGGAGTCGACAGCGGCAGTGACAGTCACAGCCCGCGTCACCGCGACGACGCCAGACCTCCCGGCACGTTCGTTTTCGACTTAGACGACGAGGAGGGGGAGTTGCTCGTCTTCGGCGACGGCGAGGGCAACGTGCACGTATGCCGCATGGGGTGGCAGGTGCTGTCAACGTCGTCGGAGCAGGGGGCCGCGATGTCTCTGCCCAACCCACTTCTCTACTTCTTCACTGCCGACCCAACTGTGACGACGCAGCCACGAGCGGCGGGGGTTCGTCCATCGCTACAGGACTGGGCCAACGACGACAAGGCTGAGTTCAGGAGGGCTGAGGATGACGAGGAAAGGGAGAGGGAGGACTTCCCACACACGCCGACCACTGCGACGACGCCGGACTTTAACGAGGCGCAGCGGTCCATTCCGCTGCTGCGGCAGCTTGAGCGCGTGCATGTTTTCGCCAGCGGTCTCGCTCTGGCGGGCCTTCGCATCGTTGACGCGGCTGCGGCTACCGCCTTCGATCCAGCGGCGCCGATGGCAGCAGCGCCTGTAGGGAACGAGGACAAAGACCTTCCGGTGAATGAGGCGACAGCCGCCACTCCGGCAGACACTGCATCCTCGCGGCAGCTGCTGATTGTGTGCACCGGCGCCGATCACTTCGTGCGCGTCTTCACGCTCTCTGGCATCCCCATCGGCGAGCTCGGGATGGACGAGTGGGACGTGGCGAACCCGCGCACCTTCCGCTTTATGGGCGAGCCGATGGGCGTGCCGGCCGTGCCACTGCCATGCTCCCTGCAGGGCAACCCGACATGGCAGCGCGACACAGCGGCAGTGGTGGAGGCGAGTCCCTGCTACTTCAACTACCTCGCCGACTTGCACGCGGCGCACTTCCCGAGCTTGGCACTACACAGCAGCAACGGAGGCCGCTGTGCGAGCACGCGACACGGCCGAGCCCTCCTCGGCGCCTTCGCCTACGGACGGCGCTCTCTTTCATTGGAGCGGGCCGTACAGGCGCCACCGCTGGACGCCCTCGGCACGTCCCTTGGCGAGCGCGTGTTGTCGCCTGGCGGCACGCAGGCCCGCGGGGACTCGCCGACGGACAGGCAGACGTCCAGCCAGTCACCGGAGCGGCTGTGCACGACACAGCTGCACACCGCCGCTCTTAACGCCGAGCCCACGAGTACGGCTGTGAAGGCGCAGCGAGTGGCGGAGGAGGAGAGACCAGCGAAACCGGGAGATGAAGCAGAGGAGGAGGAGGAGGCGGAAGGCGGAGGGGATCACATGAATCGGTCACCACTCGCCTCCGCCGCCGCCGCCGCCACGCGCAGCCTTTCCACGCGACTGCACCGGAGCACTCGGTACCGCTACTCCGCCAGTCCTTCGCAGCAACGCGGTGTGGTGAAGCCGTCGTGTGTGGAGGCGGTGCTGCTGCGGGCGGCGACGCCACCGACGCCACGCGGACGGCAGCCGTCTGGGGTCGCCGCGGTGGGCGTCTCGACCAGCCCCTCCCCCCAGCGAGACGTGGACTGGGTGGACAAGGAGTGGTCGGTCTCCTCCTTGCCACCGAACTGCGCGTCGCGGACCCCGCTAGGGGGCGAGGCGATTGCCGACGAACACCTGCTCGATGCGTCGCACCTGACGAAACGACGCAAAACGAGTCTGCCGCGCGGTGACAGTGCGCCTGCGAACCGCTGCAGCAGCCTCGCCTCAACGCGAGGGCCGAAAGGCTGCAGCGCCTTCGCTGCCTCGTTATCCGCCGACGACTGCTACCTCGGCGACTCCCCGTTTCCCTCGGCCGCCTCTAGAGTTCCGTACAACGCGAACTGCGACGCAGCACCGTCGCCGCGTAGCCGACGTTCCGCGGCGATGGAAAAGAGTGTGGTCACCGTCGCCACAACCACGCCCACGTCTCCTGTACAACAGCAGCGGCCAACCCTTCCCTCTCTCCCGCGGCCGTTGCCAGTCACTTTTGAGCGAAGCCCTGTGGCGAACGCGGCTCCGGCGGCAACACGCGACACGCGCAGCACCCTCGCCTCCCCCGTCGCGCTGCGCACGCCGACCAAGGCTGCAGAGAGCGCGAACCAGCGTGGCAGCGTGACAGCGATGAACAACAACAGCACCAGCAGCAACAGAGCTAACAATAACGACGACGCAAACGTCTTGGCGCTGCTCTCCCGCGAGCGGAAGCGTTTGATGGCTAGCACCCGCACACCCGCCGCGCGCGATCAACTCTCTTCGCTCGCCATGCCCACGCTGTTTTCAACCGCAGGGGCGACTGCGGCAACGCGCAGTCCAACCAAGAGCACTACGCACATACAGCCGTCCCCCGCCGCCGCGGCGCCTGTGGGAAATGTGAAGCAGCACATCAACTCCTTGCTGGAGCGGCGACGCGCGCACCACGTGTGTGGAGTGCCACCTGCGGCGGAGATGCGCAAGTCCGCGGAGGGCTATGTGGCACACGTGACGTCGCAACTGTATGTCGCACCCTTGCAGGTACCGCGGACGCCAGCGCTGACGGTGAAGCGGCGAGAGCTGTCGGCGTTTTCGCTTCCGTCGCGACAACGACCGCGCTCGCACTTCGGGCAGAAGCTGTGAGCAACCGTTGCTGCTTAACAATTTTCTTTTTCCTCTCCTCCCTCCCCTCCCCTACTCTTCAAACGATGTAAAAAAAAAAAAAAAGAGAAACAGACACCTCTGTTTTCTTTCGTCTTTTTTTTTTTTTTTTATTCATGGTGTCTGTTGGTTCTCTTCTTTTTTTTTTCTCAGCTTTTGTATAGTCGCACATTTCAAGTTGCGGATATGTGATCGGTCAACTGTCTTTTTTTTTTTTCAGCCAATGAGCCCTTTTCCTGTGCTTGGTTTGTGTTTACGATGTCCTTACTTTCCTCTGCACAACCGTAAACGGATCGATGAAATTAGAAGTAAAGCAGTTGTGTGGTTTGAGAGGGTCAGTTTGTGAGAGGCGAGCCAAATTCAGTTGCACAGCTTTTACAGCGGACCGCGATCGTGTGACTCGCTTCTTAAGTCGTCGTCCTCCACCGCTCATGACTCGCCGTCTCATGTGTCGCCTACGTGAAAGAACGAGGCTGATCCTCTTGTATTTTATCTACTTTTGAAAGAGGTGAACGCTCGACACAACGCTTCACATTGTACTTGGTGCGCTTTCACTCTAATGGTGCGTAAGTAAAAAGGCCCTTTTATTTTTGGTTCTTTCTCTTCCCTGTCTTCCTTTTTCTTTCCGGCGAAAAAAAAAAACACACACACGATCATGCTACACACACAGTCTGTTTCCACTTCATCTTCTGAGTTTTTTTTTTTTTTTCATTCTTTTCCTCTTGCGTTGCGCGTATTCTCTCCGCTTTCCAGAATCACTTATTGTTAGTAGTACAGCTCAGTCTACCCGGTTGCTCACTGTCTGTTTTCATCTATTATTATTCCTGTTTTTTCTTTGTTTCCATTTTTACTACGTTTCACAGTAGTTATTTACGTTGGCTTTTTTTTTTTTACTTGTTACAACAGCCTTTTGCAGCAACAGCAGCGAAATAAAAAAAAAAACTGCGGGTTTTTGAGCCAGAACGCTATTAACCGTCATTCAATATTGGCGTTTGTAGCCACTGGTTTCTTGAATCTCCTCCTTTTTTTTTCTCTGTGTCCGCGGCACCAATAGTGTTTTTATTAGCGCCTCTTTGACAAGCGCATCTTTGTTTACCGAAGGAAAGGAAAGGAGATAAAAAAAAAAAGAGACTCAGTTATATCCGTCTCGACTCTTGCTTGCTTGTTTTCCCTCTATTACTTGCTCAGTGACACATAAAAGCCCTCCTGTCCACACATAAACACCTTCTTTTAACATTTGCTAAGAGTTAAACACAGACTCTTTCTTTAAAGATAGTTTTTTGTTTTCTGCCTTTTTTTTTTTTTTTTGTAAGGCTCGCTGGTACTAGTTACACGTCTATACACCTTTACTGCCCGGACGTCTTACAGAACGACAAAAAAGTGAAACATGGCAGACAACAAGTTTTCGCCCATCATCACGTCCTTTTTGGACACGGACGCCTACAAGCTGCACATGCAGCAGGCTGTTTTCCACCAGAACCCGACTGTGGTCGCGTCGTACGAGTTTAACTGCCGCAACAAGGACGACCACCTCGGCATCTACGCGGAGGAGGTGCGCAAGCATGTCGCCCACATGGCCAATGTCCGTCTGACCGAGGAGGAGTACCAGTATCTGGCGACGCTGCCGTACTTTAAGCCAGACTACCTTGAGTACATCCGTCAGTACCGCTACAAGCCGGAGCAGGTGCACATCCGTGTTGTGCCGCCTGTTTTATCGTGCACGCCGAACGAGTTTGGCGAAAACGGTTCCGACCTCGCCCTGACGGTCGAGGGCCCGTGGGTGGAGACAATTCTGTGGGAGATCCCGCTGCTGGCAATTATCAGCGAAGTGGCACAGCACAATCGTTACCCGCGCATCGGCCCTACTGAGGCCCTCGCCACGCTGCACGAGAAGCTGGACAACTTTTTTGCTTGCCACACCGCGGAGGAGCTGGCGACCTTTAAGGTGTCCGACTTCGGCACCCGCCGCCGCTTCAGCCAGGCCGTGCAGGAGGCTGTTGTGGCGACGCTGAAGAAGGACGTTCGCTTTGGCCCTCACCTCGTCGGCACGAGCAACTACGACCTGGCGCGTCGCCTGCAGCTGTCTCCGGTGGGTACGCAGGCGCACGAGTGGTTCCAGGCCTTCCAGCAGCTCTCGCCGGTGCTGCGTCACTCGCAGATCATGGCGTTGGACTTCTGGTTGCAGGAGTACCCGCAATGCCTGGGCGTGGCGCTGACGGACTGCATTACGATGGACGCCTTCCTCAACGACTTTGACAGGTGGCTGGCGAACGCGTACCAGGGACTGCGGCAGGACTCCGGCACGCCGGCGGAGTGGGGCGAGAAGGCGGTAGCGCATTACAAGGCTCTGGGCATCGACCCCCACACCAAGACGCTCGTTTTCTCGGACGGTCTCGACCTGGAGAAGGCCGTGGGCCTCTACAACCAGTTCAAGCAGGCTGCAAACGTGATGTGCGGCATCGGCACGCAGCTGACCTGCTCCATCAAGGATGTACGGCCGATGAACATTGTGATCAAGATGGTCCGCTGCCAGGGCAAGCCAGTCGCGAAGCTGTCGGACAGCCCTGGCAAGAGCATGTGCGAGGATCAGGCCTACGTGGAGAAGCTGATGGAGGTGTTCAACGTGCAGACGAGCCAAGACACGGCTAACAAGGCGTAAAGAGCTTGAGCAGAAAACAAAAGGGAGGGAAAGCAAAACAAAACAAAAACAGGAGCCTTAATTAAGGCTGGAAGGCACGTGCGGTAGGACTGTGGTTCCAAAGGCAGAGCGCGGCTACACCGCGTGCATGGTTGTTGTGAGGGCTGCGTGAGCTCTGTTTGTCTTTGACTCCCGCCTTCTGTTTTTTTTTTTCCTCCTCTTCTACTTCTCTACTTCAACTCAAAACACGGTGTGTGATCTTTTTTTTTTTTTACGCTTATTTCGCACTCGACAGGTGCATGCGTTTCCTTTTTTCCCTTTCCCTCTTCAACAACCTGTTTTTTTTTTCCCCCCGCTAACTGTCTTTTCTTTCTCAAGCAAACGCTGACAGTTGACTGCGATAATTTGCCGCTGCACTTGCTTCTTTCCCCTTTCATCTCTTTTCACCTTTCTTTATGAAGACGTGAAGAGATTAAAAAAAAAAAAAGAAAACAGCTGAAAGCACGTTAAGAGAAGTGAAGAAGTTGAGCGTTCCATGCGTGATATTTCTAAGATTAAAAGGTGAGGTGAAATAAGAAAAAGAAAAGAGGAAGCCCTTTTTTTTTTTTACCTTTCCATCAGCTTTTTTTTTTTTTTTTGCACGCGACATTTCCTTTTGCGTTATTGAAGTTAGTGTTTTAGGAGTGTGATTTTTCTTTTTTTTTTTTTGCTTTTCTGTCCTTAGCCTCTTTTTTTTTTTTTTTAGTGTGTTCTTCGGCTTTTGTGACTTCTTTTATTTTAGTTTTCTAAGCCTCAAGCAATATGTCGTCTGTGCAAAGGAAGTGTGAGGGATTGGAAAGAAAGGAATTTGTAAAGTATGTACTGCCGGTGTTGTAGCTGTTATGCACGGTGCTTTGCGCCACCTTTCTTTCTCTTCACTTTTCCTTCCGCCTTCTGACTTACTGTGGGCTTCTGTTCTACTCAGTCTCTCTCGTTTTTTTTTTTTCCGTTACACATAATCTCTTACTTCTACTACTATAATGACTTTTTTTTTCGTTTCTCGAAGTTCTCAGAAGAAAGCTGCTGTCCTTCTATTTTGACGTCTACATATCCAAGTAGCTTTTCTTGTTCTTTTTTTTTTTTTTTTGCGCTGCTTCTGCTTCTGTGGCTTCTGCTTTGCTGGGTCTTCTCTTATTCTAGAACGCTACTCTTTCAGATGGCAATTGATGTGGGAGAGAGAGAGAGAGAGACGAAAATAGTGTTTTAAGAGCGGTGCCCTCTCTCCTCTTCTCTTTCTTTGTTGCTTTTGTATTTACTTACAGTTTCACAATGCAAATTGCTTCTCTTTTTTTTTTTTTCTTTCAACTGAAGTGCAGCAAGTTTTGCTCCGCCAGCATCAAAAAAAAAAAAAAATGAACAGGCTTTTTTTTTTTGGTATAGGCGCTTTACTTTTCAATTCACTTTTGCTGTGTATCTTTCGTCACAATTCCCTCTTCTTCTGTTTCTGTTACTTTATATCAAGTGAGTGCTTTTTTTTTTTTTTAACAATTTTATTGTTGTTGTGTTCTTTTTTTTATTATTATTGCCCTTCAGACACTTCATCTATTTCTGTTTTTTTTTTTTTTAGCTATTGTTGTTTGTCTGTGTATGTGTGTCCTTCATTTTTGCCACTTGTGCGCCAGTACCTATATAATAAAAAAAAAAAGGTCTTTATATATACACAGCACTCTTTTCTTCAGCTTGTCCATTTTTTGTTTTGTTTGAGAGGGGTAATGCACAGAAGGAGAGCATTGAGCTGTGGAGAGCCGTCTTCTACAAAGCAGGTGTTCTGTTCTCAAAAAAAGAAAAAGAAAAGAAAAGCACGCTGTTTTTCGCTGGTAAAGCCTGGCAGTATTAGCATCATCTGAAGAAATCAACTACCATTGCACAGACACAAAATAAAGCAGCTATCAAACGGCGCGCTTAAGATCGACGCTCATTCACACGCCCCGACCTAACCGTAGTAGGGAAGAAGGAAACAAAAATAATGTGAACAGCATACATTTCTTTTTTTATATACTTTGGTCGTACAACATGAAAAAAAAAAAATGAATGTGAAAGCTGATGCTCGTGTGAATTATATGGATGGAATTCACAAAAAAAAAAAAGACAGGGTGACTGTTTTACTGCGTTTCAGCGTTTTGAGCCCTGATTGTCCTCCCTCTTTTTGTTTATGAAAATCCACGTTCCCTCCACATCCTTGTTCACTGCTGTACTTTTTTTTTGCGTTTGTGAATTGCTTGTTTTCATATCACGAACACATACGACCGACTCCACCGTAGTGTGCAACAAGCGTCATTGTCATCGTTATCCAGAACGGAAGAAGACCGTTTTTTTTTTTTTTAATTCTTGTTTGTGAAGATAACGTTTCATATTGCTCACGTTCGCACACGTTGCTTCACAACTCATCTTTAGTAAATTGACTGTTGCAAGCACGTATTGCTGTTGCTTCTTCAATTGTTTTGTGACGTCCTTGGACTGCCATCAGCGTTGTCTGTTCTAGCAAGAACTCCACGTCATCAGTGTGTAATAGTGTGTGTATTTGACTACGTTCAGTAGAGCAGCGCACTCTATCTTTCTCTCTGGGCTGTGCCGAGTCTCTGTCTCTAATCTGAATTGCTGGTTGGTGGCAGCTCCCTAAACTTGTGAAAAAAAAAAAAAGGGAAGCAGAACAGCTCGGTTTATTGAATCTCTTGCCTTCGACATTTACGTGTGTTCACTTCGCCTTCACTTCCTTCAATAGGAGGACAACTGATAGAGCATTGGAGATACTTTGGAGGTTGCCTTTTCCACGTGTGTTGTGGTTGGGCATCCGTGTGCAGCTGCGTTGACTTCGTTCAAGCGAGTTTGCTGTCCGTCTGATTTGAAAGAACTGCGCAGTCATCGGTTTTTTTTTTTTTCGCGTTAGCCGTCTGAACGCACTTTTTAGCCTGCCGGATTCACTCAGCTATTCCGCAATTCCTCGGTCGCACACCGTCGCTGCGGTGGATTCTTGTAGCTGTAGCTCCGCATCCGTGTGCACGTCCGTCTGGACTGTGCGTTTTTGCGCTGCAACTCTGCCTTACCGTTCTAAAACCGATGAACAACTAGTAGTGAAGAAAGAAAATTATAGAAGACAATATAAACCGATTATTGAATGCCTACCTCACCGCATCAATACGAGGACGCCGTGCTCAAAGGCACGGCGCTGGTGCTGCTGGATTTGCCCATCCCGCTGCGCGGGGCCGTGCCCCCTCTGCGCAAGCTGCTCGACAAGTATTATCCGCAAAACGGGATCACCCACATTCTGATGAACGGATTGCCCGTGCGCAGCACCTCTGGGGAGGGCGTCATGGAATGCGGCGCGATGTTCTTCAAGTCTGCGAAGGCGACGTGGGCCCTACTGGACCACGTGGAAGTGGTGCTGCGGACCGAGGACGGACCACTAGAGCTGCGCCGCGGGTTCCTGCAGTTGGGCGATCAAAAAATTCTAGTCGAGGGCGTGGTGACGTGGGGTGTCGAAGGCCGCGAGCGACCGGCACCAGCGCCAACGTTGCTGGCCCGTGAGGCCGCCTCGTCGAGCGGCGCCGAGGAACCACGCCGCGCTAACTCGGAGGAGCAGGCGGAGGAGGGTGGCACGGTCGTCGTCTCAATGCACTTTAAGGAGATTTACAACCGCCACCGTAACCTCCGCGAGGATTACAAGCGCACCGCGCGCGGCGACATGCCCTCCATGTTCCCCCTCACGCCTTTCATGGTGTACCAGATGCTGCTCACGGAGTGCCAGCCGCGAAAAATTGTGTTAATCGACTCGCGGCGTGTGACGCACCAGCGAGTGACGAAGGCACTTGTCGAGCTCGAGGATGCCGAGACGGCCGCCCGCGTCGTGCACGCCTTCACCTACCGTGCAGTGGAGTTTGTCAGTGAGGGCGATGGCCGCCGCAATTCGGAGCGGCAAGGGCAGCCGTCGCGGGAGAAGGCGGAGCAGCGCCCTATCCGTTCGGAGGTGCGCTACTATGTGAATTCGTACTACAGCACTCGCAACGGGCAGAGCCGCTTCCACGCTAACGGCAAGCGCAATTATCACCGCGTGATCGTGGTGCGGCACCAGGAGAGGGACATGATGAACATCACGAACCCACGCGATGCCGCCCTCATGTCAGTGAAGGCGCCGCGGGAGTGGCAATACGACATCCACGCAAACCGGCTTGCCTCGGTGCGAGATGGTGGCTCGCTCGAAAGCGAGGCGCGAAATATGGAGGAGCGGCAGGACAGCAGCTCGGCGCTGCAGCACCTGTCTGCCTCTAGCGCCGCCGCGCCAAACAGCAACCGCTCCCATCCGGAGCAGCGGGATGGCGAGCGGCCGGACCGACGCCGACGCTCGTCACCGTCGCGTTATCCTGCCCGCAGTGGCCGCCGCAGTTGCAGTCGCAGTTGCAGCTCTCAGTCACGCAGCAGTTCGCCCTCCGCCTCGCGCTCGTCGTCGCGGTCGTCTTCGGCATCGTTTATGTCCTCGTCTTCGTCTTCGTCTTCGTCTTCGGGAGGGCAGCACTTCCGCCGCCGGCCGCGTCGCGAAGACTCCCGCCGCCGCAACGATGTTCGACGCAGCGACACGCGCAACGACCGCAGAGAGCAGGCGAGGAGGTTGGAGCGGCAGGAGAGGTCTCCGCCCCACGCTTCCGCCGCAGCGGCAGCCGCGAGATCCGATCTGAGGGTGGCGGCAAAGCCGCAGACGTTGCAGCAGCAACCGGAGAGCGCGAGTCATGCTGCCGTAGTACAAGCGGTGCCTGCGCCTCCGCTCCCGCCACAGATGGAGAACGACGGCTTGCCACCGGGATGGTGGCCCATTTTTTCGGAGGAGTACAAGCAGACATATTACGCCTACCGCGATCCGTTGACCGGGGCAGAGACCACAACGTGGGAGCGTCCGACGGCGTAGAGCAGTTCGTGCAACTTGTTCTCCTCTGGCCTTCTCTTTGCGCTTGTTGCTATTAGTATTATTGTGTGTGCTTACGTGTGTGTGTGCAGGTGTTGGAACTCGGGCGGAAGTCAAGAAAAGGTGATACAGCTAGAACTGGAGTCGTTGAAAACGTGAGGAAAACCGAAGTCTCTAGCAAAACCTATTTTTTTTTTTTGGAGGGTGAGGGCGTTCGCGCACACATATGCCGCAAGCGAAGCATATGCACCTCGTCTTGTGTTGATCTGTGCCGACCTTTTATTGCTATATGAAAGGCGATAAAAAGAAGGGGAAAAAAGGAAGCAAAAAAAAAAAAATGAAACAGGCATACGTTCCATTAACAATTTCTTTAACGCTTGCAAAAGAAGGTGGAAAATCTCCTCCTTTTTTTTTTCTTTTGAACGACTGTGCAATGCGCGTCTGCACACGTCAGTGGAGCACACGGTATCTCGAACCGTGCCCCCTCGGTGATCCGTTGCGGCCGTGGTATTACCGCAGCATTTACCGCACAGGCTAGCCTCGACTTCACCGCGGGATGCCGCGGAAGATCCGTCAACCCGCGCAGCCAACAATTTACTTGTCAAGGAATTAAGGGTCTTTTTGGCGTGAAAAACAACAACAACAATCTGTAGAGGTTTTGTGTTGTGTGTGTCTGCCACCTTGAGAGAGTTGTACTCACGGTGAGCGCCATGGGAGCTGTGGAACTGCGCTGTGCTGAAACCAAGTGCCAACATAATCTTGAGGACATTTGCTTTGTCCTCAAGCACCTCAAGCGAAGTTCCCAGAGGAAAAAAAAGGAGAGTAATCTCGTTTTTGTTTACTGCTCTTGTATACATGCATATGTATATATATATATATATATATATATATATATATATACGCAATTCTATACCACTTTTTTTTCCTCTGTTCTCCAGTTTTGGGTTTTGCGCACGCTGGCAGCAACGACGGTCTTGCACCATGAGGTGGAATGAGATGTGGCACACGCTTATTGGAGGTGGCCCATCTTTCAACGACTGCAAGTTCATTCCTTCCCTTCATCTTTTGTAATTGATTTAGTTAACTTAGTCTTAGAACTTACCACAGTTTCTTTTTTTTTTTTTTTTACTTTTGTTTTGCTGGTAGCGTCCACAGGACTGGGGCAGGAAGGGGGGGGGGAAAAAAAAGGGAAGCACAAGAGGGTTTGTGATTGACCACATCTCTATATGGCGCGGAATAAGGCCATTTTTTTTTCTCTTGTTCTGTGGATAGGCCAGACTGCGCACCACATACAAAACAACAGCAAAAAGTCTGGATACCAGGCTCCTCTTGCTTTTCACTTCTTTTTGGTACTTATCAAGTGCAAATTGGGAGGCTGTGCCGCCCACTTTGTTGTTCGCACGCAGGAAAGCACGCAGAAAAAAAGAAGTTAATGTGCTGCCATTTTCTTTTGCTTGTATGTTTGTTCGCCAGGATAACGAGCACGACTTCCTTGCTTCGTTCCGAAGCTGCTATTTGGCAAAACCACTACATGACGCCATCAGGTGTTTTAGCTACGGTTTCAAGGAGTGTTATTGAGCTGTCTCCTCTCCTTTACCTCTTTCGGTTTCCTTCTGCTTTTTCATTTTTTTTTTTAACCTGTGATGCCCTTGGTATTTATTGAACTTTTTTGTTTTTACGCGACTCTCGATGACATACCGACGAGGTTTCGTGTTGGATAAACAAGCTATCAAAAAAGCAGAGAGAATACATCTCTGCGAGAAAAGCCGCTTCAAAGAAACAAGGTAAAGAAATATATATATACACACTAGAGAGCGCTAGTGAGAAAAATGGCGCTACGCTCTCCTGCCTCATCGTTTGTGTTCAGCGTCAACGCGAGCATCGGTCAGACACTCATTCTTATTGCCGCTGACGGGGCGCGGGTCAGTGTGAGCCGCGCCATCGCTACGGAGGCCTCGTACGTGTTGCGTGACTTGCTAGACGGTCAGGACCTTGTCTCCAGTTCTGTCTCCAACAACGACGTCGTCGCTGGCGGCTTCTTGAGCGAAGCAGGCGAGCCGTCGCCGCCCTTATCCGCCACCGGCACCTTCATGACGGTGCATGACCTCGAGAGTTTATTTGAGGATCCCGTGCCGTCGCCCACCGCCTCGCAGAGCCCCTCTGGGGCGGTCCACAACCATAAGGCAGCTGTGCCGGACTTAATGGACTTCTTCTCGGTCGCACCCACCGCCACCACGCCAACGAGCAACGGCACAAAGGAAGCCACGAAGGGAAGCGCCGCGACAGCCGAGGCGGCAGGTGCGGCGGTGGCGGTGTCGGCGTCGGCGTCCAGTACGCACCACCACCACCACATAGGTGACACCGCCCCCACAGACGACGTTTTTGCGAGTTTGTGGGGTCCGCAGCCGAATACGCCGCAGTGCACGCCCACGCCAACGCGAAGTGTCGCGGCCTCCACGACGCACGTGCCGCCGCTGGTGCCGTATCAGCAGCAGCAGCAGCAGCCGTCGCCGGTTGCTTCGCCGGTGGCGCCGGCCGAGGTCGAGTTGGCCTTCCCGTACTTCAACGGAGACATTCTGGAACGGGTGTGCCGTCACATGTCGTACCGCTTCCGCATGTCCTCCTTTGGCACTGAGGATGGGTGCTATCGGGTGTATATGGTCAAGACACGTACCATTCCACGGCCCATGACGCTGCCGCTTGTGGAGTACCTAGACCTGAAGGACCGCCGCTTTATCGCCGACTGGGATGAGCTCATTACGGTGCAGATGGTGAAGGCGGCGACGTTGCTGAATTACGAGGAGCTCCTCCAGCTTGCCTCCGCGAAGCTTGCCTCGTACCTCATTGAACGGGACCTGGAGGGCGTGCGGACGTTTCTCGGGGTGGAGAGTGATTTCGACGCTGTGGATGAGGCCGAGTTGAAAAAGGAGCAGGTCACCGAGTTCAATCGATGAGTTGTGAAAAGGCAACTAAGTTGAATCGATGACTGACAAACGAGTGCTTCTACTTTCCCCCTCATTCTCTTTGCATTTGTGGTTGCCTGTGTATTCGTTGCTTTATGCCGCTTTTTCTTTCTTCTTTTTTTCCCCTCCCGCCATTGCTGTTTGCAGCAACTCCGAAAAGTTCAAAAAAAAAAAAAGCAGTAAAAAACTGAAGGCACTTCCGTCAATTCATGTGTTTATAGTGATTATGCCATTATTTCTGGTGCTTTTCGTTTCTTGTTTTGAATAACTGCACGATCGCAAATAACTAACAAAGGAGCAACGTAAGCAGCGAATGCTGAACGGACATCATTTTTTTTTTTTAATTTCTGAAAAGCTGTCGTGCTGAGCATTTTTTTTTTTTGTTGTTGTTGTTGTTGCCACAATAACCATCTTTTTCGTTTATTTCAGTATTTCAAACGGTGCCTTAAGAGTTCCCTAGTGCCTTATGTTCTTCCACTTCCCTTTATTTTTTTTTTGTTTTTGTTTTCCATTCTTCGCACAAACTGATTTGCCTCGTTGTTTACCTCCAGGCTTTCCTTTCTTTCACACTCTTGTCCTTTTTTTTTTTTTTAGTCTCCTTCCACTCAGTTCTGTTGAGACACGAACAAAGGGCCTTTATCACTCTCAGCTTCAGGAGATCTCTTTTCCTTTTTACGACCTATACACTCAGTCTATCTGTCTGTATCTGCTTTTTCTCCTTTTCACACAAGACCGCAGTGGCACTGCCGTCTCAGCACTTTTCCAAACGTAATACACAAAGACAGCCGACTCGGAATCAAGTGAGCCATCATGCCGACGCTGAAGGAGAAGAACCCCGCGTCGCCGACGGCGCTCGTGGAGAGTGCGCAGGCCCCTGGTCCCGCGGAGGTCTCCGCCGAGGAGCTGCACGTCCTCCTCAACTCCGCCGACAAGACAGCCGTGATGGTCGTTGATGTCAGACCTGCCGAAGACTTCGGCGCCTTCCGCATTCCTGGTAGCATCAACAAGCCTTTCCAGGAGCTAAATTATGCAAAACTAATCAGTGAGGTCGCGCCACACGCAAAGCAAGAGGGCTTTCTGCTCGTCTTTGTCTCCGCGCAAAGCCCTGATGTGGACGATCTGGCGGCACGCGAATATATGAATGAGTTCGCCAAGACACATAGCCACCCACCGGGTGACGGTGCTGTGAGCATCCTTCTGGGCGGCGTATGCGGCTACGTACAACGCTACCCGTCTTAGGGCACTTCTTATCGCCCGTGCGTCTGTGTGACGCGTTCTCTTCGATCGTGTACGCGCGAATAAGGCGAAGAGGGTTTCTTCGAAAGAGACACTCATCCTCTTTTTTTTTTTTAATGTTCTTTCTGTTTTTTTTTTTTTTTACAACCTGCCGTTAACCTCTTTACGCCGCTCTAACTGAAAAGAGAGAAAGGAGGGGAGGCCAGAAGGTAGGTGGATGTAGCTCTTCTTTTTTTTTTTCTTCTTCGTTTTGTTTGTTTGTTTGTTTGTTTCTAGCACTTCTTTATTATTGGAAATATCCGCATGGAGAGGCACCCTTTCACTCCTTTTTTTTTTTTGTGTGTGTATGTATTTTAATATCTGTCTTTTATGTAGGTACAGATGCAGCAATTTCACGGTTGTTATGCATGCCTCTATATCACCATGTTCAGCAACAGGTTCAACGGGGAGTTCTCTCTGTTGGAGAGCTTTTCAAACCAGCAAACAGAGTTTCTCAGTAACCTAAGCTGATTGTTCCGATTTCAATGATGAGACGCGTTTTTTTTTTTTTTGTGTGTGTGTGTGTGTGTATGTGTGGCACTTGACTTGAAAATGTGTCGACGGCGCACACGCACGTGCGAGAAATGAAACTAACAATAGAGGGAATAGTAGGCGTATGCTCTGCGCCCTTTTCCCTTCACGAACCGCACCTTGCAAAACCTCTGGTATGCTGCTCTTCACTTCTTGTTGTTGCTCTCTCTTTTTTTTTCCAAACTACCTCTCCCCTTCTTCTGATTTTCCTTCGTTACACTGACAGGCTTAAGTTAACGCATAGCATCATTATCGCTTTTCTCCGCCGTTCTTTTCCTTGTCCCCTCTCTAACTATCTTTCCACTTCACGCGCCCGCTTCTCTCACCAGCGTTACCGTCGCTTTTCACCGCCTACCCTCACCGCTGCTCCTTGTCTTGTTCTTTTCTTCACCTAGAAAGATCATTCAAGCACTGAGAAACCAATCATGGAGGCTTACAAGAAGCTCGAGAACGTCTTCGAGAAGGCGTACCGCTTTCAGCACTTTCTCGCCCTAGCGAACTGGGACGCAGCCGTAATGATGCCGTCGTGTGGCGCCGAGGCGCGCGGAGAGGCGATGGCGGTTCTGAAGAACCACATTCATCACATGTACTCCTCTCCCGAGGTGCAGGCGTTGATTGCAGAGGCCGCGGCGGCGGAGGGCGAGATGTCAGATATCGAGCGTGCCAATTTCCGCGAGATGCAGCGCATTGTGCAGGAAGAGACGATGTTCACGGACGAGTTTGTGAAGCGCAAGGCGAAGGTGATGAACATGTCGCAGTGTGTGTGGGCCAAAGCGAAGGCCGCGAACAACTTCGAGGCGTTCCTGCCATACTTCAAGCAGGTGGTTGAGATCGGTCGCGAGGAGGCCCGTGTTCGTGCGTCGCATATGAAGAACACGACGCCATACGGTGCGATGCTGATGCGCAACGAGCCCGGCCTGACGGTGGAGAAGCTGGAGGAGATTTTCAATGACATCAAGTCGTGGCTGCCGCAGCTGATCCGCGAGGTGCAGGAGAACCGCAAGGACATCGACGCCTCCATCGTGCCGCTGCAGACGCCCATCCCGATTGAGAAGCAAGCGGCACTCGGCAAGTTCTTCGCGCAGGTCTGGGGCTACGACCCGGAGGGCCGCCTTGACATCGCGCCGCACCCCTTCTCCGGCATGACAAAGGAGGACAGCCGTATCACGACGCACTACTCGGTGGACAACTACGAGAAGTCCGTCTTCGCGACGATTCACGAAACGGGCCACTCCCGCTACGAGACGGGCTGTGGGCCGCGCGAGAAGCTCGGCCAGCCGGTGTGCATGGCGCGCTCTGCTGGTATCCACGAGAGCCAGTCGCGCTTCGGCGAGGTCATCATCGGTCGCTCCGGCGCCTTTGCGGAGTTCATGACGCCGCACCTGAAGGAGTACCTTGGCGACCAGCCCGCCTTCACGGTGGAGAACGTGCGCAAGCTGAACCAGGTGGTAAAGCCGGGCTTTATTCGCGTAGCAGCCGACGAGGTGTGCTACCAGATGCACGTAATTATGCGCTTCGAGATCGAGCGCGCCCTGATCGACGGCGAGATGGAGCCGGAGCAGGTGCCGCAGGCGTGGGCGGAGAAGGTGAAGACGTACTTCGGTATCGACACGTGCAGCCGCGACGACATCGGCTGCCTGCAGGACGTGCACTGGTCTAGCTGCAGCTTTGGCAGCTTCCCCGGCTACTCCATCGGCTCTATCTTTGCGGCGCAACTGATGGCGACGATCAAGAAGGAAATCGGCGAGGACACGGTGGACAAGTGCATCCGCACTGGTGATATGAAGCCCATCCTGGAGAAGCAGCGCGAGAAGGTCTGGAGTGTGGGCTGCATGTATCCGACGATGATGGATGTCGTGGTGAAGGCGACTGGCGAGCCGCTGACAACCAAGTACTTCCGCGCTCATCTCGAACGCCGGTACCTGCGCAACGAGGACTGAGAGGGAAGCGAAAGATAAGATAATGGCGCACGTGCGTTTGGCGTGGTAGCACGCTGCCATTGCTTTTCTTGCCTTATCCTCTTCTTTACGACCTCAACGAGGACCTTACTTGGTTCTTCTGTATGGCCCGACTTCTTTTTTTTTTTTTTTCTTTTCTTCTGGTTCACGCGTGTTCTTCTCCCCTCTTCTCTTGCCCAATATGCATGAAAACAACCTTCTAGCGGTGCTTCTTTTCTTATAATGCTGTGCGAACGTAAACTCTGGCGCATGGTGGCAAGCACTATAGCACACACACACACACACACACACTTAAGCACTCAAAACGTGAAGTTGCTTGTGTACCGCTCGCTCATATTCTGACGACAAATCTGATTGCTTTTTAGGTCCTTCAAAACTGTGTTTTTCCTGTTTTTTTCTTTTTTGAAGGAAGATCGTGGAATGTGAGCGTGCTCGCGTTTTGTTTTAGCCGTTTTTGTGCTTTTTTGTGTGCGTGCTGCTGTTATGCGTGCGTGCTGTGCACCTAAGCTAATGTGACACGGTGTATTGTGCCGCGTGTTGTAAAGCCATCTTGTGAGCGCGTTACCGCCGTCACCCCTCTTTTTTTAACACTGACATATTTTTACTACTTAGGTCCCACAATAATAACCCTGTGTTTTTTTTTTTGTTGTTGTTGATTTTATTGTTACTATATAATCTGATTTTTCCCTTTATATTATATATATATATATATTTCCCCGTTTTTTTGTTGGCTCCTTTCCCGGCTCCATCTTCATCGAATTGTTTTTTTCTTTTTTTTTGCTTTACCCTTTTGGTCAGCTCATCCCGGCTTCTCTTCCGTGTTGTATACGACGACTCCGTCTTCCTTGGATGAAGAACAGTGGATGCCGTTTTCTTTTCCCTATTGTTTTTTTTTTTGTCATTTTGACGATTTAAAAGTAAGAAATAACCGAAGCCCTTGCCTTTCTTGTGTGTCAGCAACTTATTTCATATCTCTGTTCAGCGTCTTTTTTCATTTTTTTTCTTTTCAGCTGAGATGGCATTGGCGCCTTTGCGTACTTCATCCTCTCAGCCGCTCTTTCCTCATTCTGTGAGTGAAAAGGTGTGTGTGTGTGTGGAGGGGGAGGGGGTATAAATGAGACTTGTTTGTGGTGCGCGAGCAGTTGTGAAAGTGGTGTGGGCACGTTTACGTGTGTGTGTCTGACTTTCTCTATCACTCTCCGGCTGCGCTGGTCTTTCAGTACGCAAAGGAAAACAAGAACAATAATGAGATGAATAAACGACTGATATTCAAGTGGAGCGCGGTCGTGAGTGTTGTCACTGACGCAGAGCATTGTCCGTCTCGTCTCTCAGCGCGTCTCCTTCTTGTTCCGATCTCACAGCTGGCAAAGAGCAGAAAAAAAAAAAGGAATAAGACCTGAGTGTTTTTATCGCGCTCTGCACTCGGCGATGTTGCGAAGATGCAGATTCATCACCTCACTCGAATTACACGTTCCGCAACTTGTCTTGGCAATTAGGCTCTCAATTCCTGATTCTCCTTTTTTTTCCCCTGCTGTGCTTACAACACCTTCAAGCATATCCTATTTTTTTTTCTTTTTCTTTTTTCATTTTTTGCCTGTTTATATATTTTAAAAAAAAACCGACAAAAAAGGTGAGCTACCTCATTCTCTCAATCCAAATACAAGCCTACTTCTATTTGTTCGAACTCAAAAGACAGACTTCATTCTAGAGTGTCCTCTACAACGTAGTAGCTGCCTTTTTTTTTCCTCCTTTTACTTTTCTTATTTCAGAAAGAGTTGTGTTGACCAGGTGGCTTCCGTGTCGCCAAATCCTCTCTCTGTTTTTTTTTTTTCGTTTGTTTACTCCCCTCTTCTTTTCCAGTGAGAAAATGAGTATATATTTCTTAATCGGCCTCTTCTTCGCCGTCGTCGTCCTCCCGCTTCTCTCCTTCTTGCGCAATGGCGCCATCTTGCGTGGAGGTGCCTTAACCGCCATGCGTGGTATGCGCAAAAACAAAAAGAACACCTCCGTGACTGCCCTGCAGAACACCAAACACCCTATCCCGCCGTGCCCACCCCTTTCCATTCCATCGACAGTCGACGCGGCTCTGGCATCGCCGGAGCCGCAGAGCGGCAAGAGCGACCGCGATGGCGTCACTTTTGGGGAGGCGATGTCGCCACATAGCCAGAGCAGTCAGATCTTCTTGCAGGCTCGTCGCGGTGCGCTATTGCGTCGGCAGAAGATACGGCTGATTCAGCAGCGCGGCGGAAATGCGGCGGAGGTGGCCGCGGCAATGCGGGAAGGTGCGACGACATCCACCGGCTTCGATGTGGCGTCTGCGTGGGATGCAAAGCAGCTGGGCGCGGACGACACGATTCGTCTCGTCTTTCTCTTCACCTTTGCCCTGCCGACATTCGCGTTTTGGTGTTGGAAGCTGCGTGACGTGCGGCCGTCGTATTTGCTGAACGCGTACTGCCACCTTCGTGGAGTTGATCGAGATGCCACAAGCCCGCAACTGCAGTTTGCGCTGCAGGCAGGGCCCGTCTTCGTTCCTCTCGGCTTCTACTTTCTTGCCTTTCTCTATTACGCGTTTTTTGTCTACATCGACCACCGGGATAAGGACGTGAGCTTGAAGCGACACAACAACACGCTGGGCAACCGACTCGTGAACTGGTTTAAGTTCCGCGTTTATCGAAGGTATGTGAACCTTAAGTGCAGCGTGTGGAAGTGGTACTTCTCCTTGCAGCTCGTGCCCGCCTACGGGCCTCTGCCGCTCTTCCTGTTCCCGGATGGCGACGACGGCGAGGGCGTCTTCTCGCACGAGGGCGCAAACTCGAAGGCGGAGGCGATGCACTTCTCTGGGGGCGGCAGCAACGGCGTTGGCTCCCCCTCGCATCACTTCATCGCTACCGCCGCCGCTGCTTCCGCGAGTGCGCGGCTCAATCCCTTCTTTGTCACTGTCAGCAAGGGCAGCGGCGGCGACGACAGCTCCCCATTCGACAACCCGGTGCGAGTGCACTCGTCGCCCGTTGACACGCCGCTTACTTTCACGGCACACCCCACCTCTCCAGCTGTTACAACCACTACAACTGTTGAACCAACGACCACGCATATTTCGGCGACTGGGAAAAAAGAAGGGACAACAGAAGGTGACGAGGAGAAGACTGGCAGTGACGACTGGGATGAGGAGGAGCGGGAGGCGCTGTGCACACGCAGTGGTGGCGCTGCAGCGCGGTCGGCACAGTTACCCTCGTTCAACGGTGCTCCACTGGCGCCTGGCGAGTGCTCCGACTCCTTCTCCTCGGCAGACCTAACAAGAGCGCTCTTGTCGCCGTCGCATAGGCAGGAGAGCGATGCCACGGTACCGCCTCAGCCTCCTCCGATGCGTCGTGCCCACTACTTCTTTGTGGCTCACCCACACGGCATCCTTCCGTGGTGCTGCTGCGTGAATATGATCAGCAACGTCACGAAGCGCGATGCGAAGCTGTTCGTTGACAACCGCGAGGCTGTTCTGCATTCTGAGACAGCGGACGCGTCGTCGCGTAGCAGCGCGGCACATGGAAACGTGGGGGCCACGGCAGCGGGTGAGGATTTGCCGTCGCCATTAAATCTAGCAAGCCCAACGGCTATCGGCGGCTTACCACAAAGAAGCACGTTCACAACCACTAACACGCGCATGTTGGCTCACCCGTCCCCTGCTAGTACAGCTGCGGCGGCTGCGCCAACAACAGCAAAAGCGGAAGCGGCTCGCACAGCAAGTGGTCTGCAGCCACAGCAGCCATGTCAGCAGCAGCTGCGGCGCAGTGAGTCGACCGAGAGCACGCCTTCGTCGCCGGCCACGAGCGCCTCCACCACCACACCTTACGCGAAAGGACGGTACTACGTTTACCACCCCTCACTGAAGAAGTTTGTGTTCCGGCAAGACAAGGACGAGGCGGTGCCGGCCACCAAAGAAGATGCAGCGGTGTATCGGCGGCGACTGCAGGCGGAGGCAGCAAAGAAGGCGGCGAAGGACGCCGCAGCAAGGACGGCGAACGCAGGGTCTTCTTCAATGCGACAGCGGCTGAAGATCCGCATCCGCGCCGTTGTTGCCACGTTCCCCTTTTATGTGCCTATCATGCGCGAGGTTTACATGTTTCACGGCTACATGGATGCGTCCTACGGGACCTGTGAACGAGTGCTGCTCTACAACAACAGCACCCGGCGTGAGCGGGAAGGCCGTGCCGGGGCTCCAGCGAAGAAAACGGTGGTAGCAGCGACAGGATCGAGCAGCACGAGCGGCGTCAAGTCTGGTGCTGCCCATAAAGGCAACCATCATGCGAAAGATGCTGTGGAAGCCATAGACGCCGACGACGACGACGACGATGACGACAGCACGTTACCGGATGACTTGAACCACCTCATGCTGTTTCCAGGCGGGGCCTCTGAAGCGCTTCTTTCCTCCAGTCAGGGACCCGCTCAAGTGCTGCTGCGGCGGCGGAAGGGCTTCCTGCGGCTGGCGCTGCATACGCAGAGCGGACTCGTGCCGGTGTACACCTTTGGCGAGACGGACTACTTTGACCAGTTTAGCACCGCTACCACCCGCTACGCCGCCCCGCTGGACGACGACTCCACCTTCTTCTTGCACAGCGAGGCAGCGCAGGAGACGGAGGGTGGCCCTGCAGCAGGAACAGCGGCATCCGCTTCAGCGGCGATTCACCATGATGGCAGCAAAACCATCCCAAGCTGCACAGACAAAAAGGAGGAGAAGGGGGCCAGCTTCTGCAGGAGTCGGTCGCCTCGCTCACCATTGCATCGCCCCGGCAGCCTCGGCACGGCAGCCGCTGCGTCGACGACCTCGTGTTCCTCCTCTGCGTCTGCGCAGCGCGACACCCAGCAAACTCGCCGCAAGGAGCTCGAGAAGCGCCTGCTGCGCGACGAGGAGGCCGCGCGTGACCGCGAGGGTCGCTCTGCCCGCTCACCGGCGCAGCCTCAGCCAGACGGGATGGAGCAGTCGCAGGGGAAGCTGTGCAATTGTGAGCCATCGCCCACGACGAAGACGCCGCTGCCTTCTTCTTCGTCATCGTCTGCCGGCGCCGCCACCACCCCCACACACCCCGCGTTACAGGCGGGCCGATTTGCTCGGTTTGTTCAGGCGGTACAGCGTCTATACCAAGAGACATTCGGCATTTCGCTGCCAGTCGTGCGCAACCTCATTCCGCACCGCGTTACCGGGGCGACGGTGGTGGGCCGCCCAATCTACTTTGAGCTCCCGCCAGACCTACAACGAATGTACACCGACCCAGCCCACTACTATGACCGGGAGAAGGAGGGAGCAGTGCTGCTGGCGGCGCAGGAGGTGTACTTCAACGAGCTGCAGGAGCTCTTTCTCAAGTACGCACCGCGGTACCTGAAGGACCCGAGTCGACGGAAGCTCGAGATTTTGTGAAAGGAGGGACCGACTCTCTTCTCCCTTTTTCGTTTTTTTTTTCTGCTTTCATCAATTTTCTTTTTTTTATTTCGCACGTCTTCACTTGTCATTTTTCTTCTCCTCGTCTTTTTTTTTTTTTGCTATTTTTATGCTTTTCTTTTTTTTTTATCTTTTGTTTTTTTTTTTCGGGTTTCTTTTGCCTATATCTTTTTCTAATCGAGGGTGCTGTGACAACGCACGTGTCATAATTATGTGTCCTATTTAACGCGTGTGTCTTAGTGGGCCGCGCTCCCTCCCGTATACCATTTGCAAGCAACAAAAAGAACGATACGCTAGACCCTTTATCAACAACGACAAAGGAAGGGGGAGAAAGGAAGTGAAGGATGCGGTTTGTTTTTATCCGCAAGTAAGCTCCTCTATCTTCAGTTAATCATCACTACATGGCGACTCGCAACTCACTACTGCTTTTCATCTTGGCCAAATGTGTTTTTGTACCTTCAAATCTTAAAAAAAAAAAAGTGCACTTACTGACTCAATGGTTCTTCGATCCGCTTCACAAGCACACAACTATCCCGTTCTTGTTATCTCTTTTTTTTTTTTTCTCGTGCACTACTCTCTCCCTCTTTTTCTGGTGACATTCTCACGCCACCCGTACGAAGCTTATGTTTGATCCTGATTTGCAACATATAACCCGTGTGTGTGTTGCGTCAGTAGAAACGCAGCTGGTCTTCATAAACCCAGAAAAAGAAAAGAACTCCAGCTTCCATCCTTGCTAAACGAACAAGTGAGCTGACCGCACAACGCGTTCCCGGTGGGATCCGATACATCCATCGGAGCAAGCACTTTTCATCATTGCCTTAGCACGTTTTTTTTTTCTTGTTTTTTTTTTTTGGTCGTTCAGTCCCTTCTCTCACTTGTGTCTTTCTGTGTGAGGCGGCTTTCCTTCTCCGCACTCGTAATCGCCTCTATAAATCTCGCTTATGATCAAAAAAAAAAAAAAAGAAGCTAAAAATGGAAAATGATGCTAGTGTTTTCGGCTCCTCGTCTCGTGCCAACGGCAGTTTGGTGAAGCTGTCCGACATGATCGGGCACAAACGCGTAGATGTGCTCGCGCGCGACTACAACGGACCCGGCGGCCTCCTCACCGAACTCGGCGTGCGTGGCGGCGCATTGGGCACCTGCGTCGACCTCCGCGCGCCGGAGCAACTCAGCGCGGTGCTGCAGCGACGCGACCTCGGCATCCCCGCCAACTCTGTCCCCAGCCGACAGGCCCGCCACGGTGTCAATGTGCTGCCGGAGCCGCCAAAAGAGAGCATCTGGCACTTTATCAAGGAGTCTATACAGGATGACCGCGTTGTGCAGATATTAATTGGCGCCGCTGTCATCTCCGTGGTGCTGGGCATGACCACCCCGGACTTCCGCACCGGCGAGGTGGACGTGGCGACGGGCTGGATTGAGGGGGCGACCATTTTCGTCTCCGTTTTCATTGTGACAGCGGTGAACGCCGTAAACAACTACCGGAAACAGGAGCAGTTCGCCGAGGTGACGCGTGCTGAGGACGCGGCGCGACGGCCGATCACGGCATGGCGCTACGTCCCCCACCACGCAAGCGGTAGCAGTGACGGGCTTGCCTGTGTAGCGATGCAGCTGCCAAGCTCAGAGATAGTCGTGGGTGATGTGATTCAGATCAGCTCTGGAATGCAACTGACGTTTGACGCGATTCTGCTCGAGAGCTTGGGCCCCATCATCGTCGACGAAAGCAGCGTGACTGGCGAGAATGACGACGTGCCGAAGCAGGTTCTCACGGATCCTTTTCTCATTAGCGGGTCCTCGGTACTGGACGGCTCGGCGGAAGGCGTGGCGCTCGTGTGTGCGGTCGGCCCTAACTCCTTTTCGGGTGAGATTGCGATCTCCATCCAAACAACGGAAAAGACCAACACGCCTCTGCAGGACCAGCTGGAGGTGATGGCAGACATCATTGGCAAGTTCGGTCTAGCCGCCGCGGTGGTCACCTTCGTGTCGCTGCTGCTGAAGGAGCTGTTCATGTACTTCGTCTACGGCACCGGCCTGTACGCCATGAAGTTCTTTGAGAACCTGACCACCGCGATCGCGATCGTCGTTGTTGCGGTGCCGGAGGGGCTGCCGCTCTCCGTTACCATTTCCCTCGCCTACAGCATGCGGTTGATGCTGAAGGACGGGAACCTCGTCCGTCACCTTGCCGCGTGCGAGACGATGGGTGGGGCGACGGTGCTGTGCACGGATAAGACCGGCACCCTGACTGCCCCAACCATGCGTGTGAAACAGGTCTTCCTAGCCGCCGTCACTTACGCGACCGACTGCACCAGCGAGGAGGGCAGCGCCGTCTTTACGGCGGGCAGCCAAGGCTTGGCATCACCAGCGTTGCAGCAGCAGCAGCAGTGGCAGCAGTCACGCATGCAACAAGCGCCGCTGCCCCTCACGCTGAACCTACACAGGGACACCGGAGCGTTTGACGGGGACGGCGCGAGGAATGGCGGGCAGAGCATCGCCGTCTCGCTGCCTGCCACCGGCGTGCAGCTCCTGCTGGACTGCATCGCGGCAAACGCCATGGACGCGGAGGTGGGCAAGGCAGTCAACAAAACAGGCGAGGCGCTGCTGCAGCTCTGTCAGATGGTCACCTGCACTGGCAACTTCGCCACTGTGCAGGACACGCAGTCTTTCCGCAACACAAAGGACCGCATGCTGACTGCCCTACAGGACCCCAGCCGGTGCCGCCGCTACCCGTTCAGCTCGCACAGCAAGATGAGTGTCTGCATGCTGCGACAGGCGTTACCGAATGCCGGCGTCGTGGACGGCTCCTACACCACCAGCCGCACCCGCCTCTATGCCACTGGCGCCGCGGAGATCATCTTTGGGCGCTGCAACCTCTACATGAACGACCAGGGCAACCCGGTCCCGTTGACGGCCGAGATGCGCGCGTACTATGAGCAGACGATGACGCAGTACGCGGAGTCGGGGCTGCGAACAGTGTGCTGCGCCTACCGTGACGTGCAAGGCAGCGTGGAGGCCAGCCTGTGGAGCTCGACAGCGGCGCAGCGGAACAGCGAGGCTGCCACGTCCGTCTACGAAGGTGGCTTCTGTATGATCGGCATGATTGGCCTCGAGGAGGATGTGCGATCGGAGGTGCCCGGCGCGGTGGCGCAGTGCTTCGGCGCCGGGCTGCGCGTCATCATGATCACCGGCGACGCGACGCTCACGGCGATCAATATCGCGCGCCGCTGCGGGCTGTTGCGCCACTCCGGCAGCAGCGGCAGCCCCGTCGCCAGCACCGCATCGTCGACCGGCAGCTGGAGCTACTGCCGCACGCCGAACTCGCCAGGGCGGTCCAGCGCGGTCGGCCTCCTCCCGTCAGGGTTCGCAGACGCCGGCCTCAGCGCCGCCGTCGCCGCGGACAGCAGCAGCGACGCCGCCGTCTTCGTCAACGCCTCGCCGCTTGGCGTTTTTCGTGGCAGCGGCGCAGAGACGAACGGCGGCAGAGACACCTTCGGTCGCGCGGCGTGGGCGGTGCGGAGTCCTCCAAAGCACGCCTCGCCGCAGCAGCTGCTGGACGGCGGTTTCGCGCTCGACGGGCCAACCTTCCGGGAGCTGAGCGATGTAGAACTGCTTCAGTGGTACATCCCGCACATCCGGGTGTTGGCACGGGCCACCCCGATGGACAAAAAGCGGCTGCTGCACCTGCTGCGGCAAATCGACACAAACGCGGTGATCGCCATGACCGGCGACGGCACGAACGACGCCCCGGCGCTGAAGTTGAGTGACGTGGGCTTCGCGATGAACGGCGGCAGCGACGTGGCGAAGCGGGCGTCTGACATCATCCTCCTCAACGACAACTTCATTGGCATGGTGAAAGCGACGATGTGGGGCCGCAACGTAAAGGACAACATCCGCAAGTTTTTGCAGTTCCAGCTGACGGTGAACTTCGCGGCCTGCATCGTGTCTTTTTGTGGCGCCATCCTGAGTGAGCAAAACATGTCCCCGCTGAAGCCGGTACAGCTGCTGTGGCTGAATCTGATCATGGACACGCTGGCCGCGCTGGCGCTCGCCACGGAGCTTCCGTGCGAGGCGATGTTGCTGTCCCGTCCGCCGGAGCCGAAGGACGCCCCCATAATGGTCCCCAGCATGTGGTTTCAGGTCGGCTTCCAGAGCACCTTCCAGCTTGTGTGCCAGCTGTATCTGCTGACGGGGGGGAAGTCGCTGGTGAGTCGTGAGTCACACGGCCTGACAGCCACGTCCGCCGCCGCGCCGGCCACTGACGCCGCAGCTGCCCTCGCCAGCCAGCTCGCCTTCAACGAGGCGCATATCTGCTTTGTGTTCAACACGTTTGTGTGGATGCAGATCTTCAACTTCTTCAACGCGCGCCTGCTGCACCGCAACGAGAGCTTTTTTGAGAACTGGGGCGACAGCTCAGTGCTGCTGATCATCGTGAGCATCATTGTCGTTCTGCAGATAGCAATCGTAGAGTTTGGTGGCAAGATCATGTCCACGGTCCCCTTGACTGGGCGTGAGTGGTTTTGGTCCGTGCTGATTGCCAGCGTCACGCTGCCTGTCGGTGCGCTGGCACGAGTGTTTTACGCGCGTTACTCGAGCCACAGTTCCCTCTGTGACGGGTGCCCGCGCGGCGTGCTGAATCGGCTGTGGCATCATCTGTGCAGCAACAAGTTCAGGGAAAGTAGAAGACATGCGTGAGGCAGAAGGAAGAAGGAAAGGGGAGGGGGAAGACGGTGGCATGCGAAAAGAAAACACGTGCGTATGCGTGACCTCTTGTTGTTTTGCTTTCTTCTGGATCTTTTGGAAGGTAGAGAAGCGGAAGGATAGTCGAGGGAACGGCGGTGGCTGCAGGAGCTGCGTTAGTCAACGTGGAATGTGTGTGAACTTGTGCTTTTCCTTTACACTGCTTAGCGTGATTTCATTGAACCAGCAGCTCCTTTTTTGTGTGGTTTTGCCGCTTTCACACTTACATAAAGAAGGCGGACACACATACTTTCGGGTCACGATAGGTCTAGTTGCCGTCTTGGTAGTTCTGTAGACGTTATGTCGCTTGCTTCTGTGGTTGCAACCAATGTTCGTAAGGAACAACACACAAAAAAAAACAGCAGTTTTGCCCCTTGGTACATAAGGACACATGCACACTCATCAGGTACAGATCAACCAAATGTAGTTTAAAAGAAAAAAAGTAATAATGAAGAACATTATCATAATGAAATCAGCAGTCAGTCTTGAGTTGAGGTGTCTTTTTTGGATCCCATCCCTCTGCGTTTTTTTTTTTCCCCTCTTTTCTTTCCTCTAAGATGTGTGTTTCCCAGCGTTCTTCTCTCCTCCTCTCTGACCTCCTTTTTTTTTTTTGTTATTATTATTATCCAAATACACAAGTACCAGCTAATAAAGCACCCTGTTTGCATTGATTCACTGTGCCTCGCTCATCAAACTTTTTGTTTGTTGTTTGTTTGTTTTAGTTGTATCCCGAGCTTCACCACCTAGTGGAAAAAAAAAAAGGTGAAGAAACACGGTGTACCTCTATATATTTACTTTCAATTTTTTTTTCTTTCCAAGAGCAGCTGTTGTGTTGTTTTGTGTCAAAGCAGCCCGATAATAAAAAAAAAGAGTAAAAACCGAAATAGTGTGATTAAGATAAGCAGCTTTATAAACCAAACGAATAAGCAGCGTTCTTTTTTTTTTCTTTTTCCTCTCTTTTTCTTCTACTGGTGTCTAATTACTTTACTAAGATCGTCTCAACTCTTACCTTCTCTTTTTCTTTTTTTGTTTGTTTTGCGTCTAACCTTAAAGCGCACACACGCAAATACGCGCAGTCACTCTAGCTGATTTCCTGTTTTTTTTTTTTTGTGTATTTGCTGTGTCAGCATTTTGTTAAGAGCCGCTGCTTTCGATTGAATCAAGAACATACCTAATTGTGAAAAATTACGTTTACGAGAACCACTGTGCCTTTTTTTTTTTTCTTTCTTTCTCGGCGTATCCCTTGTGCGTGCGGCTTCGTTGTAAAAAGGAAACTGTTATTAGACTTAACGGTAGTTTCTTTTTTGTCTTTGCTTTTCTCATTTTCCGCTCTCTCTTCTCTCACTTTTTCTGTCAAGATCTTGTCCTGCTTTTTTTTGGCAGTACTACTGCTTTTCTAGGTTTCTGTTCACAGACTTTTTAGTGAGCGCCTGTGTGTAGCGCCACATTAATAGCCCCCCTTTTTTAGTCTAACACGTTAATATAGGTTTAAGACACATTCTGAGTCTGTTTCAAAGAAACTCAAGGCAAGTAGCTGTCTTGTAATTTAAATCACTTGTCAGGCGTCACAATTGAGTTGTTGTTTTCGCACCTCTATTTCTTTCGTACCATTTCTTTGCACTTTCTCGTTCTGAGTCTTTCTGTTTGTTTGTTTGCTTCGGGGTTTGTTTTACTTTTCAATCAGTACATTTGATACATCTTTACTTTATTTTTTTTTTTTTTATCCTACAGTGTTTGGCATTAATTCTCCTATTTCTTTCTTTTTCTTGTGTTTAGCACTGTGTTAACTTCCTGACCACATCTGTCTTTAACTGTTTTCTTTTTCATCTGCCCGGCGCATTCCTTATCAGCTAGCCTCCGCGGTTTTCTTTTTTTTTTTTGCTGTTATTCTGTTTTATAGTTCTTTTTTTTTTTTTTTTTGAGAGGTCCGTGTTCTTTTTTTTTTTTTTCTTTGTTACTTGTCTCGAACCAGTCGCAGCCTTCACGAGACTCTCCAGTGATCGCGTTTAACCCTTTTTTTTTCTTTTTGATTTCTCTCTCATATTCCATAATTCGCACTTTGCCCCCTCTCTTTTTTTTTTTTTTTCTCAACGATTCCGCTACGCAATTTGTAGTCCGTTCGTTGTAAAAACAGGTAAAAAAAAAAAAGTTGAAGTTGCAATGCAGCAGGCATCGATGATGGCAGTCTCCAGCCGTACTGCCTCGGCAGCGAGTCCGCTGAAGGCCACCCTAACCAACAACCCGCAGGACAGCACCCAAATCCCGTCCCTTTTTCAGACCTTTGGGCAGAACGACGTGAGCAGCGGCGAGGACGACGATGTGGAAGTGCTGGTCCACGAGGCGGACGACGACTACGCCGCTGCCGCCGTGGCTGTCTCTTGCGGGCGTAGTGCTACCACGGCCACCTCGGCAGCTCGCATGAGTCCCGCCGCGCACCCCGCTGCGGCTCCCCTGCCCGCCGCTCGCACCGGCGCCGGCGCCACTGCATCGCTCAACGCGAGTCGCAATCGCCACCCATTGAACCGCAGCACACACAACCCATATGTGTTGATCAGTAGCACCGACGGCACGACATGGAGCGGGCCAGAGGCGGCCTCCTCCCTCTCCACCGCCTCCACCAGCGTGACGGGACGGCAGGCGAACCGCTACAGTTCCAGCAACAGCACCTCGCAGAACCCATTGACGTTTGAGTTCAACTCGTTTGCCACCGGTGGTGAGGGCAATGTTAACAGCAACAGCCCCGCGACGAGCGTGGCGGGCGGCATGATCCAGCGTCGTCAACCATCGCAGCAGCTCCCGTCCAGCGAGCCGGCCGACGGTTACTGGCGCGACGGCAACCCGATGGCGATGGCATTGTCAATGTCGAACACGGATAACCGTTCTATTGCGACGACCACCGTCGGCACCCTCTCCACTGGCACTACAGGAGAGCCGCAGATGATCAACGTGAACCTGCGCCAGCGTGTCCGCCCGCCGACCAGCTCGCACACCAGCTCACTCAGCACCTCAGAGATAATGATGCCCATAATCCAGCCAATGCCATCGTCTACCGCCGCCGCCGCCGCAGTCTCGGTGGGTGCCCCGCTGCCTCATCCCAGCAGCACGAGCAAGCCTGACAATTCATCGTTCTCGCACGCGTCAAGTGAGAGCACACGGCGTGGAGTGAGCTTAAACGCGAGTGGCACCGATCGCGGAGTCCCACCCCCACCCCAGCAACAGCAGCAGCAACTGGGTGGCTGTGGCGGCAACGATCCGCTCGGCGCCCCGAACACCAGCAGCCGCAATCGCATGGTCAGCGTGCCGTCGTCCGCCGTGGTTGACTTCGAAGATGCAGACGAGCGGATGAATCCGTCTGTGGTCGGCTACCAGGCTAACTCACCACACCACACGCAACAACAACAACAACAGCCACAACAGCCACACTACGAGCAGTACCAGCCACACGCCTTGCCTATCCCACCGCCGCCACCACAGCTACAACAGTACTATGGCTACGGTGGGCAGAGCATGTCACCGCCGCACTCCCCCTACAGTCACAGCTCTGCTGGATACGCGGACCAGCCGTACCCCGGCATGCCCCCCTTCCCAGGGGCTTACAGCCCACCCCAGCAGCCTGGCCCGCTGCCCGTTCCACAGTATCACCCACAGCAGCACATGGCAATGATGCAGGGGGCGGCAGCGGGCGGCTACATGAGCCCATATGGCCCGATGGTTGCCGCCAACGCGAACTACTACATGGGCGTGCCGTCGATGCTGCAGGGCTATGGCTATTCCCCCATCATAGCCGGCATGAACAACTTTGGACTCGCAGTGCCGCAGGCTGGCTACGGCGAGGTGTGCGGTCTTCACGGTGACGATGGTGGCCGTGGTCAGCACCGGCCGCGCCTGCAGTCTGCCGCCTCTATGAATGCAGGAGACGCAGCAGCAGCAGCAGTGACGGTGTCGCCATCGGCGCAAAGCGGCGCGAGCAGCAACAACAGCAAGTCGAAGAGCGCGAAGGGCAAGACGCAAGATGCGTCGTCGGAGTGGAAATCGCAGGGCAAGCAGGGCAACGCGAAGAAGTCCGCAGGCACTTCTTCCGCTACGCAGGCGGACGGTAGGGCAGGCGCGTCGAATGAAAACAGCCAAAGTACCTCAGGTGACAACAACAACAACAACAGCAATGCCTCCACCTCTGGGCCCACCACTGGTGGAGCAAATAAACTGGCAAAGAGGCGGGACGAGGCGCGCTTCCGTGCCAACCGCACTGCGCCCATTCAGCTTTTCGTGGTGGTGAAGCGGAAGATGGAGGGCCAGCGCTACGCCTGCCCGTTTCCCGCAGCGGAGGTGCCCATTGGCAGCCATGTGCTCGTTGAGGGTGACCGCGGTGCTGACCTTGGCGAAGTACTCGCCCACGTCTCAATGGAGCAGATGGCGCACGACTGTGCGTTGATTGAGCGTCGCCGCAAGGCTGCGCTGGAGAAGACGCAGAACCAGAAGTTCGCGACTGGCGCTGCAGCAGCAGCAGCCGGTGCGCCGAACACGAAGGAGAACGACCACACGAAGGCGGAGGAAACGGATCTACCGCAGCTTTCTGGGCAGGAGGCGCGTGACTACGTCCTGGCGGTGCGGGACTGGCCGTGGCTGATTGGCCCCGCTACGCCGGAAGATGTGGCGGGCTTGGCGCCGCTGCGGGAGGCGGAGAAGCAGGCGTTTGCCACGGCGAAGCCCATTGTCCAGCAGTTCATTGAGAACCGCTACCAGCAGCGTGCGGAGCGAAACGAGCAGGCGCTGCGGGCGGCTGCCAACGCCAACACCGAGACGGCGCCGGAAGCTGCGACGATGTCGCGGGCGGCGGACGGCTCATCTGATGACGGGGAGCGTGGCACCTCATTGGCGCCGCTGACAACGGAGGAACTGCAGATGTTGGAGCTGAGCCGCCAGGTGACCCTGGTCGAGTGCGAGTACCAGTTCACGCGAGAGAAGATCACGCTGTTCGTCAGCCGCCCCTCTCGAAGCATCTTTGTGGACTTCCGCCGCATGCAACGCAAGCTTTATCGCACCTTTCGCTGCCGTATCTGGATTGCGTACATGGACGAGATCGCCGATGACGAGGACGCTCCGGAGTCGTTTGTGTTTGTCCCGCCTCCGTCGTCGTCATCTGCTGCCGCAGCTGTCGCTGAGGAAAACCATCCGAAGAACGCGTAAGTGAACATGAAGGGAAAGAAGAAGAGACAAAAAAAGAAAAAAAAGGTGCTTCTACAGCCATCGTATCTCTTCTTTGTTTGTGTGTGGTCGTGCGCAAAAACACTCGAACATACTCCACACACACAAAACAAAAAAGAGCCCAACTTGTTGATGGGCACTGCGACAAAACCCACCATGGCACCAAAAAGCCTTCACTCTGCTTTTTTTTTTATGGTAAAAAAAAAAAAATGCAGGGACGCACTGACAGTGTTGCTGTAGCTTTCTTTTGTTTCCGTTGCTATTTCTACACTTGGTGTGCTTTTTTTTTTTTTTTGTTTGTGTGTGTGTGTATTTTGCTGATGTGCCTAAAAGCCACAGTCTTTTTTCCTTTTCATCTTTTCCCTTTTTTTCCTGGTACAAAAAAAGGAAAAGGCGGATGTGTAATGCAGAAAAATACACAATCCCCTCTTTTTCTTTTTTTTTAAAAAAACTTCTTTTCTTTTCCTTTTCTGGTTCTCTCTTTATACTCTAGCTCGCTGATCGTTCCTGTGCGTTTCTGCATCGAAGGAGCCTTTCCCCCCCCCCCCTTTTTTTGTCTATTGGAATTTATGTCGGTATCGGCATGAACATGTTTCCCATTGCCGTTAGGCTCTTTTTTTTTTTTTTTCTAAATTCCGAATTCACTTTTTTCTTTCTTACGTGCCATACCGATGTTCCTTGCGTTTTTGGCATTGTTGGCAAAAGCAACCATCTTTGCTGTTGCTTTGACTTGTTGTTACCAGTTTCTTTCCTCCTTCACTTTCTTTATTCTACTCAGAAGAAAAGTGAAGTAGGCTTTAATTAAGTGTTTTTTGTTGTTGTTGTTTTCTTTTTCTGGTTTGCTGCAGGTTTTTGTTAGACCTTTTTTTTTTTTCCTTTTAACTAGGCATTTCCACCGTTGTTGTTGTTGTTTTTCTAATATGACAGTTTCATTTTTCTTTTTTAAACTCTTTTCCTCATACATATTTACTTTTTTTCTCTGTTGAGGTCGTTTTTTTTTTCTTATCTCTTCCTTTGCTTTTAATGTAGTTCAGTTATGACTTGTTTTATGCTCACGCAAATTGAGTGGCGGAAGGTGTAGTGCAGTTACACCCTCCACGTTGCCTTTCTGCGCGTCAAGCAAAAGCGTGTACGCGTGTATATTTGTGTGTATGTGTGTGTTTATATGTGTGCAATAGTAAACACACTTTGGCTTCTTTTTTTTTTTTTTTTGATTCGTAGGCCAGAGCCATATCTTGGCTGCAGCTAGCGAGGGCAGGGTGTCCCGCTTTTTTCTTCTTTATTTTTCTTTCTGCGTGCCTTTTAATGGGTCGATGTGTGTGGTGCTATGCATCTAAACAAAAAGAAATACCCCTGTTTTTTTTTTTTTCTTTGTAGGCTCTCTTCACTTCAACTGCTTGTTGTCTCCCTACAATACCATCACAATGTCATCTCCCCTTTTTTTTTTTACCTGTGTTTGTCTTTCTGGAGCAGCACAACTACTCCCATCTGCACCGCGTCCCTCTTGTCGTCGCACTTTTCTTTTTTTTTTTCCCTGCTTGTTTGTGTTCTACCGTTGCTCTGGCTACCTGCGGACCTCGTTTTGTTTTTCCTATTTTCGTATCTTCATTGATCTATTCAGTTCTTAACCGCTGTTTTTTTTTTTTTCTTCCTTTTGGTGTTGGTGTTGTTTGTTTTCTTTATAGTTTTTGTTTTTCGTGTGTCGTTTGTGATTGCTGGGGTTCTTTTTTTTTTTTTTTCATCTACTGAAATCTGGCTATTTTATAAGCTGCATGCTTCTCCGATGAGAGAAGCAAACAAAAGTACGCAGTGTGCTGTTGCTGATGTTAGCTCGTAACACACACACACACACAACTAGTAACTACAATAAGGAGCAGCTCAACCTGTGAGCTTACTCAGTACTACATAAACTTCTGATTTCGCTTGCAACATAGTTCCTTGTAAAAAAAAAAAAACGTGCCACACGCGTGCTTCTCGACAAGATGGTGATTTGGACAGACACAAGCGAAAAGCGGCCTCCAAAAAAAAAAAAAAAAAAAAGAAAGAAGGAAGGAAAGACACTCGAATAGCACAGTCTCCGTTTCACTTTTCAAACAGAGACTGTCCTACTTCAAAAAGGTGTTTTTTTTTTCTCTGTTTGTGTGTGAAAGGCTTTGCAACGCTTAGCTCCACATCTGAAGAAGCAACGTCTCCAACCACCTTCTCCCTTCTCCCTTATTTCTCTTTTTCTTCCCACCCTCTCCTCCTTGTTGTTGTTTTCTTCCTGTGCAGTTTTCTGACGGAAAAAAAAAAAAGAGAGAGCCACTGTTGTCTTTCTCCCTTTTTTTTTTTTTTCTCCCCAGCGAATCTCGGCTAGATCACCCACTGAAGTTTTTATCTTCTCTCTCTCTTTTTTTTTTTTCGTGGGACTAGTTTATTAGTCTTCCAACCTTAAAAAGAACAGCAACAAAACAACAACAAAAAAAAAAAAAAGAAGAGGTGCTCTCATTACATCACATCACCATGCACGATGAGAAAAAAAAGGAGAAGGAAGTACTGACTGCGGAGGAGAAGGCAGCAGCAGCAGCTGAGCACGAGCGCATTGGTGTGCTCTACAAAGCCGTTCTCCACACCTCTACGGCGCACGACTACTCAGTGAAAACGCTCGACGACACTGAGAAGCTGCTGCTGGCGGTGCCAGAGGCATACACGGCGTACAACTGCCGTCGTCGTGCCCTGAAAGCGATCTGGAAGGCGGCCAACGCCGTTGTTAACGGCAACGAAGCGGAGGCAGCGTTGCCCGCGGCTACCTCTGCTGCTGCTCCTGCGATGACCCGGCAGGAGTGGCTGCGCAAGGAGCTGAAGCTGAACTCAGCGGTACTTCTTCTGAACTACAAAAACTACAACGCCTTTGTGCATCGCCACTGGATATTTGACCAACTTGAAGCCCTGGCAAAAGCGGAGCTCGAGCAGTCCGCACAGAATCGAAATGGTTCCACGGGGACAGACGCCTCGCATGCTGACCCGTCCACCGCAGCACCAACCTTTGCCCTTCTTCTGCAGCTCCTGCAGAAGGAGCGGGCGCAATGTGAGCAGCTGTTGCAGATGGATGAGCGCAACTTCCACGCCTGGAACTACCGCCGCTGGGTGCTGACGCAGGAGTCTCGCGTGAACGCACTGGCGTCCACGTATCTTCCGTCCCTCAGTTCAGCCCCAAAAAGCAGAACTGCGGGCACAACGGCGTCTTTTTTCAACGCTGACGAGGCAGTGGAGCTGGCCTACACGACACAAAAGATCAAAAGCAACTTTTCCAACTACAGTGCGTGGCATGACCGATCGCTGGCGCTGAAGTCCGCTGTGACTCGGTGGCAGGAGCAGCCGCCGAGTCCGGAGCACACGGCTTGCCAGGCCGCACTGCTCACGCAACTCCGCGAGGATGTCAGCTTTCTAGAGCAGGCAATGTACTGCGACCCCAACGACCAGTCCGCATGGTTTTACGCACCTTTTGTGTTGCAGCTGCTGCTTCACACGCAGCCGAGCTCTGCGGAGGCAGCAGGGCTGGCGGATGCGCTGATGAACTCAGTGATCGAGCTGGTGGCGGAGGTCGAGCGGGCGGGACGCAAGGACGAGTGCTACATGCCCTACTACTTCTTGCTCGATCAGTTGATCAGCCGGCGAGCCACGATAGGTGAAGATGGGCAGGCAGCCGTGAGGCGTTACACGGAGGTATTGTACACCAAGGTGTTTTTGTCAAGCGGCGCGGCTTTTGATGCTATTGCGGGTACTGCGTCTGCTGATGAGACCGAGACGATAGCACAGCAGCAGGAGCGACGGCAGCATCAATGCTTCAGCTTTCTCCACGAACGACTGTGCAAGGCGGATGCCCTGCGCAGAGGTTTGTATGATGACATGCTGAAGAGGTCAGCGCAGACCATGACGTAAGGTCGAAGAGAATGCCCGGCAAGGGCTGTTGTGATGAAGGACCTCGTTCACCCAACAGCACGGCACTTTCGGCTGAGATGACTGCGCATCCTAGCGAACTACATCCCAAATGTGTGTAAATAAAGCATGTGTTTGCCGCTCTTCCGATCTTTTTTTTTTTTTTTACGGGCATTAAGGACTTTTTTTTTAAATTCTTCCTGTTGTTTGCCACCTTGTAAGAAGGGGGAGGAGGGAAAGCAAAGAGTATCATTCTCCTCCTTTCAGACGATGTGCTTCGCAGCAGAGTCCTTTTTATGTTGCCTTCTGTTTTCAATGGTGTGCTACTTCGCACACACACGCGCACATACATGCGCGCATGTTTCCTTTATTCCTTTTCTTTTTCGAACTTTACTCTCTCTCTCTCTCTCTTTGTCCGTACTGTTTACGGCTTTCCCTTTTAACCGTTCTGAAAAGAAGTAAAAAAAAAAAGCTGGAAGCACTCTCCCTACATAGTTCCACCACTAGTCTTAAAAACAACAAAAAAAAAAAAGAACACAAGAAAAAAAGAAAAACACACGAGACTTTCAAAGAAAAAGGCGGAAACACACAATCTGAGAAACACGTTTTCATTGACATAATTTTTGATCAAATATCACTGTACTTTTTTCGTGGAGCAGCCTTCATTGTCTAATCGTTGTAGCCTTTCTTTTTTTTTTTTTCTCTCTTTGTGCGTATCGTTAGCGTGCACAAGAGGTAGACATTATCTTGTTTTCCATTTTTTGTTGTCGTCGTTGTTGTTGTACACCCACGCATACACACAAACACATACTTCTTCATATTTTTTTCGTAAAATAAAAAAAAAAAGAAAGGAAAACCGCCAAAAATGGGGAGCTCCTGTTCTAAAAGCAAGGAGAAGAAGCCCAAAAGCAACAACGCGGTCGACACTTCTGCGCCGGGTGGCACGCAGCCACCGCAGCAGCAAAACGGCGACGCGGCGGCGCAGCCCAACAGCGGCAACCCCGTGCCGGCAGTGGACTCGGCGGCGGGACAGCAGGCCATCTTGACGCCGAGTAACAAATCTGTAGAAACGCCAGCGGGGCGAGCGAACCCGCAGGATGTGGCAAACGGCAAGACGGACGTCTCCTCTACCGCGGCCCCTGGCAAAGCTCCGCGCAGCGCCAATTCAGACGCCGGTGGCGCCCACGCGGACGTCGACGAGGAGGGTAACCCGGTGGTACTGCCGAAGGGTGACTGGGTGAAGACGGAGGGCACGCCGTACTACTACTCCGCCACGGAGAACCTGTACTACCACCCGCCTAGCTGCCAGTTCTACGACCCAACGAATGAAATGTGGTATGACCCGGAGAAGGACGAGTGGTACCACGACGACGCCTCGGACGAGGAGGCGGCCGCGTAACGCAGGTAGAGAACTGTGCGCATGTACCTTACGGCCTCGCTTTTTCGTTTTTGTTTTTCTCTCTTCTTTGATGTTGTTTTGTTTTAGTTCTTGTACTCTTTATTGCAATAACGTGAGGCGTGTAGCAGGTTGTGAAACACGTTATTCCTACCATTTTTCTTTTGCCGAAGGTGTCTTTTTGAATTATCGCTAGACGGACGAAGAGAACATAATGCAACAGCTCTCGTGAAGATTATTACTGGAAAGAAGTGTGAAGCGGACGCCCTTTTCTCAATCGGCCCGTCTGCTTTGTCATTGTTGTTCAGCGTAGGCTAGCATCTTTCTTTATAGCTTTTTGTTTGCAAGTTGTTGTTGTTTTTTTTTTTTGTTGTTTTTGTTTCCTGTACGTAGCTTGACCATGCCTTGTGTCTTCTTTTTTTTTTTTTCTCTTTGGTTTACGTGGTTGTTCTCTTTTTCTTTTTCTTTTTTTTTTTTTTGAAAAGGAGCGGAGTTTTCCTGGAGAGTCTGAATGGCTCTTGCAGCAACTAAACTGCTGCTTTTTTTTTTTTTGTGTGTGGCTGTCACTGGCTTTAATATTCCCTTTTTTCCCTTCAGTTCTCTTCGTTTGCCCTATGTTTCATATTGTCTTTGTATTTGAGGACGCCTATCTTTTCTCCTTTTTTTTTTTTGTGCTGTCTATGTTTGTACGCTGCATCTCCGTGGTTGCACTAGTTTTTCTTCTTCTTTCCCTCTCCTTCTTTCTTTCCTATGGCTCTTGACAACGTGTGAGTAGATGTGATTTACGATAGTCTTTTCATGTATTGACCTCCCCCCAAGTACTGGCTGGGAATACAAAACCCTTACAATCACGATCAGCTGAAAAGGAAAAAAAAAAAAAGTAGAGAGAGCCCATGAGTTACCTCCATTGTCTCATAGTGAAGGCGGAAACGGTAGAATAAAGCCGCCTTAACACAAATCGCTGCCCTCCTTTTTTTTTTTTTTCTTTTCTTCTACTTTTTCACTTCACACGTACGGCCACGAGCCGCTGGAAGAAAAAGAAGAGGGAGAGGGGGAAGAAAAAAAGCAGCGTGTGATAAGATGTGGGTATCACCTTTTTTTTTTTTAAGCCGTTATAGGAGAGAAAATAAAGGAAGAAATGGGGAGATAAGAGGGGAATTTGCTTCACGTGAACCTTGAAACAGCATTAAGAACGAAGGAAGGGGGAAAAAGTTCCCATTTGGGTAGCCTCTTACGCCTCCGTTGTGTTTTTGACTTGTTCTGTGTAAGAAAAAAGCGTGTGTTCTCCTTTTCGTCTATATGTTACTTTGTGGTTGTGTTGGTGGTTGTCTGCCGCTCCTGTCTGTCGTGTACATCACTCTTTTTTTGTTGTTGTTGTCGTTTGTTTGTTTGTTTTGTTTTTATTGCGCTCCTTGTCTCGCGATCGACTGTGCATGTTGTTGAAGAGAAAAGAAGAGCAGCTTTCTTTTTTTTTTTATCCGCTCTGTGCACAAGTCGAAGTGCTTTTTTTTTTTTATTCTGGAAGGCGCTGTTGTTGTTACTCTTAGACTTGTTTCACTTGTTAGACAATCAACAGGAGGTACTATCGAGAAAAATTGGAGTCAGCTCTTGTTTTTTCTTTTTTTTTTTTCTTAATGCAAGAAAAGGGGGAAAAAAAGTCTCTCTCTACATATATGCGTGTGTGCATGTGCGCGTTTCGATTGGTATTAGCAACTTTCTGTCGCTGATGATTGTTGTTCTTTTTGTTTGGTTTTTATGTTTCTGGCCGCCTTCCTATCCTTTTTCCCTTAACTTTTTCCTCTGTTTTACTTGTTAGTTTGTACACGAAGTTGTCAAGAAGGTATTTTTTTTTTTTTTGCCGATGGCGGAATTGACTTCATATAGACAGAAATGATCGGACTGGGGAAAGAAAGATAGCAAGAGGTTTGAGAACATTTAAACAGAAGAACTACAGGCAAAGACCTTGTATCGTGGAGTGAAAAAAAAAAAAAGCTAACACTATTAAAGTGAAGCGTTGACACCAGAAAATGGTAACGCTCGCCAGAGATGACTGCGCAATTGGAGACCGCGCAATCGCAAATGTTTGCGGTCGTGGACGTTCACACTGCTCGCAGCTTCACCAGCCGTACTTTTTTTTTTTTTTCGCTGCCGTTCGTCTGGCAAGAGGGCTTTTTTTTCCCCTTTTCATGCGGTGAGAATTCCAAGGAAATGAACGTAGATGCCGCCTTTGGGGCGAAGAGGAGTTTCTTAACGTGTATTGTGCCTTTTTAGATGGAGGCGCATCGCTGCTTCAACATCAAAGAACCATCTTCGTTTTTTCTTCACAGACTTGTTTCGCGCTTCTTGTCCTTTGCTTTTCAGCTCTCAAAGCGTGTACTTTTGTGATGCTTAAATGCGCTTATTTCTCTCAGCACAGAAACTCTCTCCCTCTTTTTCTTTCTTACTTTTATCCACTTTCTGTTGGCGTCCTGCCGCACATTCGTACGTCTCTTTCTGACGATGTTTTGTTGCTGTTGATTTTAATGTTCGTTACACTCCTTGTAGTCGTGAAGTAGAGCACTGTGATTTACTGTGTGCCCTCGTCCCAGTTGTGAGAGTTACTTATGCTAAGGGCACCGAAGCACAAGAAAAGAAAATAGATGTCCTTTCTCTGCAGTTCAAGAGTATTGTCTTAGATATTCACCTTCTATTTGGCTCCTTCTTACGTGCACCGACAGTAAAACACACAGATACGCGCGTGCGTGTTGAGAGAGGCAAGCTTTTCAGTACAAATCATCATCACCACTGTTGCTCTTATGGAATCTGACCGCGACCCGGCCTTCTACGGCGATGCTGTTCTCCCGTCCGAGGATGACGAGTGCGACGAGGCTCCGCAGGCGACGCTAAAGCTGCTCGGCGACTTTCCGGAGCCGCTGACAGAGCCTCAGCGGCGTGCGGTGCAGCATTACGTGTCGCAGCAGGTGCGGGATTTTGAGCTGGTGCGGCGGCAGGTTGCTGTCGTCGAGCTGGGCTATTTGGCGCTGCGGCGCTTGGTGAAGCGCCTCCGCGGCGAGCAGGCGGCGTTGCAGGCGAGTCTCAGCGAGGCGAACAGCAAGGCGGAGGACAAGGCCACTACCACCACCACCACCACCACCACTAGCGCAGAAGCCTCGCCCGCAACAACAGCACATGTGCAGGATGCCAGTGGAACTGTCAAGACCACATCCGCGGCGAAGGAGGCGGCCGCTGCACCGAAGCGCCGCACGGGTGGACTGTTGCTACGCTCTGCCGTCTTCAGTGGATTACAGCGAGTCCTGCAGGCGGCGCAGACAGAGCATCACGACGCGAAGGCGGAGCAGCTCGCACGGCAGCGGGAGCGCATTGCGAAGGAGTCGCGGCTGCACCTCGTCTCGCAAGACCTGGCCGCGCAGGAGGCGCTGCTGGAGCCGCTGCAACGCAAGTACGGCAGGGCGGTGACGCTGGCGCAGGAGGCGGCGGACAAGGCCGGTCCGCTGCTGGCGCTGCTGGAGGACATGTGGAGGCTTGAAGCGCTCTACCCTTCTCGCTTCTCGATGCACGCAGCAGGATCGCTGGAGCCGCTCATGTGGGCCCGCGGCGAAGGTAAGGACGCTGGTGTGGCGGGCGACAACGAGGAGGGAGAACAGCGACAACAGCAGCAGCATCAGCAGCAGCAGCGAGATGAAGCTGGTGAGGACGACAAGGCAGGGAGCGCGGAGACATCCGTGACAGCAGCCGCGGCCACGACCAAGGCAAACGACACGGCTTCATTTGTGGTTCCCTTCACCCCTGCGCAGTACTCGAGCGAAGTGGAGGACGCGATTCGGGCACAAGTGGAGGACATCATCGACGAGTACCTTGCCTATCGCACCCGCATGGACCCGGTGCTGTACCAGCTAGAGCAGGCGCAGCAGGCGGCGAAGGCGCAGAAGGTGGACCAGCTGATGGACGTCATCGGTATCAAAGGTGCAGAATGTGGGGCGGAGGTGCTGCCGATTGGCGGAGCAGCAGCAGCCACAGCTACGCGATCCTCGTCTTTGGCAGGGAAATCGGTGGAGGAGCTGCTGCACATTTCATCCTCCGAGGATGACGAGGACGTTGCGGACTCCGGCGCTGGAGACGCGAATGCGGCGGACAAAGATCGCCAGGACAGAGAGCAGATCCGCACTGCCCTCACTGCGCTGGACGACTTCGAGGATGCGTAACCCTGGGGTGACGATGGTGAAACGTGTGTGTGTGTGTGTGTGTGTGTCTGATGTGGAGAATTTGACGGAATGCCGTTGGTGGGCACGCGCTTTTTGTCTGACTGGGAGTGCACAGATGCCTCATCGTACTAAGGCGCAGCCTGCGTGTTTTTGACAGGCCGTAATAAAAAAGAGAAAAGACCCAAGACACTTTCTGAAATAGTGCAGATGCTGTCACATGGAACGGCAACGCTGTATTTTCTTTTTTGCGCGGGCTGCGCTTTGTCTTCCTATCGTTTTTTTTTTTTTTCATAGCTTGATACAGCAGCTGTTTTTTTTTTTTTTTGTATGTGTGTGTGTGTGTGTGTATTACACTTACGCGCGCCACCCTTCCAAGTTACTCCTTGTCTGTTTCTCCCTCACTTTCTCTCTGCCTCTCTTGCTTCTTGCGGCTTAGGTTCGCTCTCTTCGTCGAAAAGTGGGGGAAATAGCGCAAAACAGAAGAACAAACAACGGCATGTTTCCGCGTAGCGTGCCCTACGAAAACAGTCCTCCGGAGAGGAGCAACATCGTGACGGTCGGCATGCCCGGCGTCACCTCCACCCGATCTCAGATGGCTCGCTACACCGGCGGCGATGCGGTGACGGTGCTGCGGAACTGGGCTGACGACCCGCATGGCCCGCTGCACAAGCTCGAAAAGGACAGCAACCGCTTTACTGGCATGTCCTTCGGAAGGCGTGTGAGCAGGATGGTGCGTTTATGGAATACTGTGGTGTTTGGCTGCAAAGGCGAGGCGGCCGACGCGGCGGAAGACACGGAAGAGGAAGCAAAGAGGAAGGGGAGAGGCAGCTCCTCGTCTGCTGTTGTCGAAAGCTACGGTGCTGCTGCTGCTGCGACGGATCCCGCTTTAGGCAGCGGACCACGACAGCAGGACTCCATTTCACTAAACCGCCGCAGCAATCACGCCAGCTCCCCCCATCCGTCTTTCTCTGACGAGTCTTCCTCTCCGCTGAGAGCCACGCTTGACCCTGTCGTGGAAGCAGCTGATAAGGGACTCGTGGACCCGCCGGTGCTGTACCGTGCCACCTGCCGCGTGGCACCACGCCTGCTTCATGGCGTAATGCCGTCGCCAGAGGTGTCGGAGAGCCGACATCGACATTGGTACTGCACCCTGAACCCCCTCCACTGGATGCTCCTCGTCAAGGAGCTCATCACGGGGTGGTGGTTCTGCACCCGTCCATTCCAGTTCTGCTACTCCGAGCCTGGGCGGACGAACATGGGTGGACTGCGCGACCAGGCAGCGTACACCCGAGAAGTGCACCGCGCGATTCACAAAATCGAGAGCGATGCTTCCTCGTTGCAGCAGAAGCAAGAGCACGACGCACCGCCGCCGGCACCACACAAGGTCAAGCATCTTGTCTTGTTTGGTGTCAGCCGTGGGGCAACCACCTGCTTTTACTCCGCCATGAAGCTCTCCGCCAACGATGCGAAACACGTCTCTCTCGTTCTGGTCGAGGCGCCCTTCGACACGCTCGAGCACGTCATCGACGCCTCCTCGCCCGTTCCGCAGCTGCTGCGGTGGTTTTTTCGCGCCTTCTGCGACTGGCGCGGCTCCCGCGACGAGGCGGCGGCGTACGACTTCAACCCACGGGAGGTGCACCTGCGCTGCCCTGTCGCGTTCGTGATGTCGACGAAGGATCGGCGGGTGCCGAACGAGTGCACGCAGGCGCTGATCGACCGTGTGCGACGTGAGCTCGTGCCGCACGTTATACCGGCCGTGGAGGTGCTAACGCTGCAGCACAGCCGGCACCCTTGTATGGCGGTGGGACACAAGGAGGACCAGGACGCCTACGTTGCCTTTGTCGAAGACTTGTACAATCGTTACTGCCCACCGTGAGCTGCGAATAGTGCCGACGGTTTTTTTTTCTTTCTGTTCTGAGGGGGAAGGGAAAGGGGTAACTGACGCTTCATCTCGTAGCTAGATCTACATTCGCAAGTCGCAACGCCACCGTTTTTGGATCTTACGCCCTCCTTTTTTTTTTTATATCCTAATGGATGTCTTCTGCTGTTACAGCTCCGTTTTTATCAGCGCCCTTTACGAATCACATAAACAAAAAAGTAAGAAGTAGGTCACACCTGAAGGCCTCCCCACCCCCCACCCTCTCTAACCTCTTTTTTTTATCGCTGGAACTGTAAGGAAAAAAAAAAAAACTGATGTCTTACGGAAGAAGACCCTCTTTGTCGCTGTCGGTTGCTTGAGCTCCTTCTCTCTTTCTGTTTCTCTCGGTCTCTTCGGTACGGTATACATACCAGTGTTCCTTGCAGCAAGTATCATGTCTGAAAACCTGCGGATGCACCAACTACAACAATAACAGTGAAAAAAAAAAAAAAACAGAAGTGAGTCAGAACTGTTCGGTTGGACGACAAGAGAATCACGGAAGGAAGGATATGGAGCACGCGTCTCCGTCAGCTGAGTCGTTGCTGCAGCACGATACTCAAGCCAGCGCCGCCACCGCCACTACAGCGGCCGGCCCACTTGTCGCATGCATCAGGAGTTGGTGGACGCGCTGCCTGCAGGTTTGGCGCGACATGCAGGCGGCATGTGCGAGAGAGGTGTTGCCGGTCGGCCAGCCACGCTTGTTCTCCGCGGCAGAGCGTGCGAAGATGGCCCGCTATGAATCTGTCGACACCTACGAGCCGGAAAGTGTGCTTTACAAGGACTACCTCGAAACTCGCAGCCACGAGCCCCGCTGGTTTATGTGGGTCTTCGTGCTCGCCCTCGGCCTCGGCACGAGTGCTCTCTCGCTTGGCATGGCGGCCTGCCTGCACGTGCTCAACTCCATCCGCTACGAGCTGCTCGGCTTTGGTCTCCGCTCCTTTTCCTTTGACGACGCGCACCGGTACGCCAACCACACCGTCGCCGGCACCTCGCTGGATGTGTGGGCAATGCTGAAGGGTCGCAACGTTGGACTCTACGGCATTGCAGGTCCGCTCTCCTACGGTGGCGGCTACGCGCTGTGGCTGCTCTTTACCCTCTGCGCCTCGGCCCTCGCCAGTGGCGTGTGCTACCTCGTACCGGAGAGCGTAGGATCCGGCATTCCCGAGGTGAAGGCCTACCTCAACGGTGTGTCCTACCCGATGATGCGAAGCACACGGGTGCTGGTGGCGAAGCTGATAGCCGTGATGCTCACCGTGTCCAGCGGCGTCTGCACCGGGCACTACGGTCATCTCATGCTGGCGGGTGCGATGCTTGGCGCACAGCTGTTGCAGCGTCGCCATGGCATCCGGTGCTACCACGTCCACCTTGTTGACTGCTTCCGCAATCCACGCGATCGCCGTGTCATTCTCGTCGTCGGGGCCGCCGCGGGCATGGCATCCGCCTTCTGCGTGTCTGTTGGGGGACTGCTGGTGATTCTCGAGCTGCTCTCCGCCGTCTTCCCGGTCCGCTTTGCCCTCTACGTCTTTGCCGCCTGTCTGCTCTCCAACTTATGCACGCAGGTTTACCTTTCGTACTGGGTGAACTTCGACACGCGCTACCGGCCCAGTGGCAGCCTTCGACGTGGCGAGCTGCTTTCTGAGGTGGTGGTGCTCTTCCGTACACACCTGCCCTTTGGTGAGCATCCCTCGATGAATTTAGTGGACTTCCTTGCCGCCTTTCTGATTGGTCTGTGCAGCGGGGCCTGTGCGGTGGTGTTCGTGCGCGTCAGCTGGGCCGCCCTGCATCTGCGTCGGCGGCTCGAGGCGGCGCTCGCCACGAAGGCGATCCGGTACCTTCTGCCCATCGCCTTCGCCCTCGTGTACGTAAGTCTGCACTTCTGGATTGCCGTAGCCTTCACCTACGAACCGCTGAACTCGCCTGGCAACAGCACCATGCCCAACAGCAGCAGCAGCAGCAGCAGCAGTGGCACCAGCTTAAGCCATCTTCGCCGTGCGGAGAAAAGCGCAGCGCCTCTTTCCACGTTCGCCCCCGCACCTACGACACCGATTCCGGTGGTGTGCCGCGGTATTCCGTACGCAGTTCGCAGTGGGCGAAACCTCACGACGATCGCGTTTTACGGCATGAACGGCTTTCTCTGCCCTGCAGCTGCAGGATTGGACTCTGCAGTCATACAGAACGTAGAGGGGCGGCCGTCGTCGAGTCAGGAGCCTTTCCTCACGGTGCCGGGCGAGTCTATAACGGTGCGACACGGCACGCGCGGCGCCGAAGTAGACCTGAGTTTGCGTGGCAAGATGGAGGAGGAGCAGAGTATACGGGTGGTGGACACCTACGCCTCCCTCGCCTTCGCCTACGCCGATTCCGCGTTGCAGACGTTGCTGAGCGAGCGGACGGAGGAGCTGCTGCCGTGGCGTGCGCTGGGCATCTTCACGGTGGTGTACTTCTTCTCGTCTGCTGTGTACTCGGGCCTCGCATTGTGTGGGGACGCGCTGCTGCCCTCGCTCGTCATCGGCGCCGCGTTAGGCCGGTGCGTGGGAGCAGTGGTGCACGTCGCGGCAACGAGCATGGACGCGAAAGCGGCTGCGTGGGCCGACCCTGGTGTCTTCGCACTCTTCGGCGCCGGCAGCTTCGTCAGCGCCGTATCTGGGCTGAGCTTCGGGATTGGTGCCATCCTGATCGAATCTACCGCTGACTTCCGTCACCTGCTGCCGCTGATGTTTGCGATCTTGGTGGCGCGTCGCGTGCTCGAGCGGTGGAGTCGCGACGTGCTCACCGTCTACCTCGAGGCGAGGGCTGTGCCGCTGCTCAACGCGGAGCCTTTTCTGGAGCGCTTTACGCTGCTCGACGCCCGCCACGTCATGCACAGCCCCGTCGTTTCCCTGCCCGTTGTGTGCAGCCTGGAAGACATTGCACAGGTGCTCCATCGCACCACGCACCACGGTTTCCCGGTCGTGTCGGTGCGCAATGGCACGTGCAAAGGCATTGTCACGCGGGCGCAGCTAGAGTTGCTGCTGTGGCACCTCGTCATGACGCAAGGCCGCATGTCGCAGTGCACCTACGACGTGCTGCAGCGAGTCGAGGACCACGTTTTCCACCACCATTGGGAGGCCTGCGACCCGATGGCGTTCCCGCCAATGGGGCGACTGCTGGCGTCGCAGGTGTCGCTCTACCCTCACGTCGACACGTCCGCCTTTACCGTGCTGGACACCACCGCGCTGTCGTGCGTGTACGAGATGTTCACCACACTGGGGCTGCGTCACTTGATCGTGGTGGATCGCTCCAACTATGTGGTGGGCATGATCACCCGCAAAGACCTAACCGGCGATCACCTGTCTTGCGTGCAGGCGCAAGAGGACGAGCAGCAAGAAGGGCAGGTGCGTCAGCGCCACGTGAGACGCGGTGGGCTCAGCGGTGCGACGCCGTTATCGTCGCGTGCTGCGGCCCTCGCTACACTTCGCGCCCCCCTGCACCCCACCGCGGCTCAGGTGGCTGAAGTGGCCCGCAACTCCTCCACACGGCGGCTGCAGCAGCAGCAACAAGAACAGCAGCAGCAGGTACGCAACAACTCTTTTTTTCCGCTGCCGCCTTCGTCGCAGCTTCACACCTCGCCCGCTGGTGGTGGCGATGAGGAGCTTTATGCGCAGACGCTTCGGCGGGCTTCACTGCTGCACCTGCCGCTGCAAGCAGACACCGCATCTCCACCTCTTGCATAGCGAGATCTCTGGTGATGAACGGACGTAGGCACCCCTTCTCGTCGCTGTAGCCAACGTGTTAGCTTTTTAATGCTGCTGCATTCTCCTTTTTGTTGTTGTTCTTGGTTTTCACTTACGATCTTCAGTGTCTCTCTTTTTTTTTTTTTTCTTTGACTGCCGTTAACAGCTTTTGACCCTTGACATTTCCGACATTCCTGCTTTTTCTTTTGTTTTTTCTATTTTATTTTTGTACGATTTCTGTGGAAGAGAGAAAGACAAAAGAACATGTATAAAGAGTTTTTTTTTTCTTATTATTTATTTTGCTGTTGCTATTTTGCTCAACTACAATTACCGAGATGTTGCCTTTCGGCTTACGACTTTGGCTGCGTGGCCAACGACCACGAAACCAAGTGCCGTCAGCCACAGCTGTAATCTCTCATTAAACAGAGAAGAGCCAATGATGAACTGGTCTTCGACTCTCTCTCTCTCTCTGCTTTCTGTGGCGCTAGCAAGCTGATCCCTTTACCGTTTTTTCTGCCTTCACCTCGCTGTTTTTTTTTTTTTTTGATTTTCGTTGTCCAAACGCACTTCAAACACATGTGTTATAAACGTCGTCCTGCTTCTTTTGTTGATTTCTTTGTCTGCGTCTCTTCCCTTTTCTTTTTTTTTTTTTTTCGTTGTTTTTCAAATAGAAAAGACCTGAGTCTTCTTGTGTTTCTTTGACGACGCGCTTATTCTCTCTAGCACTCTACTCCCTGGTTCGTTAATCAAGCCCGAAGCTGTTTCTCTTACCTTCCTGTTTTTTTTTTCTTTTTTTTTGTCGTGTGGTTTTTGTGTTTCTTTCCCACTTTCTTCTTCCCTCTTTTTTTTTTTTTTAAGCGTACCATCTCTATTCAGCCATGTCTCGCGCGTCAAACAAGATGTCCGGCGGCATCGCCAGTACCAACGTGGTCAACCACGGCGTTTACGTCAAGCCGATGCCGAACAACCCGTACATCTCGACGGTGCACGATGGCACTAGCACCGGCTACATGCAGGGTTTCGCACCGAAGCACATGCACTGGCTCTATCGCTTCCGCTACAACCTGCTGCCGCAGGGCATGGCTACCGGTTTCTTCTCCCGTAACCCGTACGGCCGCTACGTGCACTGGCTCGAGGTGAGCACGATTGAGAAGTTGCGTTTACAGGCTCTGACGGTCGAGTCGATGCCGTGCTCCATTGTGAGCACCGTAGTGGTGCTCTTCACCCTGTGGCACTGCTACCGCCTCGCCTTCCTGCACCCCGACATCACCCTCTACAATGTCGGCCTTTGGCCCACTAAGCCGTGGGTGCAGCAGCAGCGTTTCAACAAGAAGGTCGATCTGGACCAGCCGGTCTACCGCTGGGTGCACCGTGTGCCGGAGTTCTTGATCGAGGATCCGATCCGCGACATGCACAAGTTGGGTATCATGGCCAACCACCCAGTGGAGACGATCGCGAAGGCACAGGGTCTGGAGCACGAACTGACGATGACCCAATCCGAGTACACGGCGGCGTCGCCGAACCTTCGCCGCCTGCTCGAGAGCGCGCGCAACGACGCTGAGCACCACAGCACCCAGACCAGCAGCGCGCTGAGCGCGATGATTGGCAGGTAAGCCGCTGAACAAGAAACGAAACGAGAGAACACCAACAAAAAAGGAGGAAGATGAAGACAGCATTCAGGCAAAAAAAAAAAAACGTCAAAGAACGGCGTGCCGTTTGCGGTGTACAGTTCTAAAGTAAACGAGAAAAAAAGAACTTTTGGTGAGAGGGAAATGCACAAAAGAAAAAGTGCTAACACACAACTGCGACACACACATACACACACACAAAAAAAAAAAAGAAGCGTTTGCTTTTCCTTTTTTCTGTTGGAACTTGTGGGCCCTTGTCGCCAATTGTTGTACTTTTCCCAGAAGTGAGTATACTGAGCTATCATCACTCTACAGGTCGACGAATATTCACTACTTTCCCGTTTTTTGTTATTATTGCTGTTCTCCTTTTGTGTGCGTTTATGTTCTTTGTTTTTTTCTTCTTTTTTCTCTCTATAAGGTACAAGTTTCTTTTTTTTTTTTTTGGCTCCTACAAACCAGAGTCCTGTACCGTCGTTTATTATTGTTATTTACTACTACCTGTGTTTTGCTGTTTGTTTTGGTCTTCTGCCATATTCAGCTTTATCTTCACCAACGTTTACTTTTTTTTTTTTTTTCTAACGTACTTCCTTTTTTTTTTGGTTTTGTTTTTAAGCTGTCATCCTGTCTTTCCGTACAGCTGGAGAGGCGGGAACTGCAAGTGGCAGTTGAGAGAGATGAACATTGTGGAATGCGGAAGGTACTTTTTCCTCATTTAGAGTGTATGATTGGGTTCTCTCTTCCATTAAATTCACTGTTTTGAGTAGAAAAAGGCAGCTTTTTTTTTTTTGGTTTGTTTGTTTGTTCCGTTTTCTTCTTGCGTTTCAGTGCCATGCCGCTCTCCTTTGTTCTTGTGCCGCTTTGTTAAAAGCACAGAGTCCAACACGAACACACACACGCACGTACACGATAACGACCGTCGCTGAGACTGTTTTTTCTTTCGTTGTCATCGTCGTGACTGTGGTTTAAAGAAAAACAGAGTGTTCTCGTTTGCTTTTTAGAATTTTACAAGAAAGGGTGGCGATGTTGTCTGTAAAGGACAATATAAAACACTAATACGTATATGCTTGTGTGTGTAGTGTTCTCCCTTTTCTATTATAAATTGAGAGTGTATGTGGTGGCATTGTGACGCAAGACGCCTCTTTATATCCTCTTTTTTTTTTTTTTTACCCCCGTGCGAAGGAAGTGGTTGTTGGTAGCAGTTTGATTAACGAGCTGCCTACTTTCCTCCGCACATGTGCTATGTGCTGCCCAAACGCCTCTCACAGGATGGGATGCGTTGTCCAGGCTGCAACAGTTTTTTTTTTTTTGTCTTTTTTCTCTTCTTCTTTTTTTTTTTTTTCTTTATGTTATAGGAGCGCGTATTAATGGTGTGTAGTGTCTTTATTTGACCTCCCACCCTCTCCCTTTTCCTTTTTTTTTTCCCCCTCCCTCTTCTGCCTTCTTTCTTAGTCGGTGGGTCAATGTACACTTCCTTTTTTTTTTTTTTCCTCTCGTTTGCCTTTTGGGTGAGTGTGCGCGCGGTTGATGTGTGTCCCACACTTCCACTCTCCGTGCTCTCCTTTTTTCTGCTTCCTCACTTCTCAAAGTGGAGAGCTGATGAGGAGTTTGCTGTCAGTCTTTTTATTATCGCACAAAGCAAAACGACAACAGCAAACTAAAAAGCACTGGATTCAAAAGAAAAAATAAAGGTTTAACGAGGGGGAACACGAAAAGGAACTGTGCAGGAGGGACTGGGCCTTCCGTTCGGCCTTTAAGAAGCCTAAGGCTCTTTTTTTTTTTTTGCTTTATATTTACAAAGTCAAACAAATCCACATGAGAGGTGAAACCGAATTACAAGTCACACGGATCCTCGAAAAAAAAAAAAAAAGAAAGACATGTAAGTGTGCTGGTGCTCCACTGCTTATTTACTCTTTCTTTCCCCCTCCCGTCCCTTATGCATGTGCCACATCGCCGTTATTTAGCTTCTCGAAGGAAAAAAAAAAAAAGAAGCGATCCTAGAAAAAGGGAGATGATGATGTGTTCTGAAAGCTGTTTCGTTCACGCATCTTCCTGTTATTATTGTTACTATTGCTGTTTATTTAGTAAAGAAAAGAAAAAAAAAAAACTACGGTAAACGCGGATTGTTAATAACGCTTTTTTTTTTTTCTTTACGTTTATTTCAAACTTCATTTCATGCTTTTCATTTCACTTTATTTTCATTTCATTTCACTTTGTTTTCATCTCATTTTGTCTTTATTTACCTTTTCCCCACACTTCTCCTCGTTCAGTGACATTGGAAGTTGTGTTAATTTTTGCGAGTAGACGTTAGCAAGAAACACGGAAAGGTTCAAAAGCACCTATTGTCAGGAAAAAAAAGAAAAGGTCTTTTCTTACAGATTCCGGTTTCACTTTAGTTGTTGTTGTTGTTTTTGCTGTTTTTTTTTTTTTTTTTGAGGGTCAAATAGTAGCTCCCCTTGTTTCTCCTCTTTTCATCTGTTTGGTTGACCGTTGCGCTCGGAGAGGAAGGGCATCTGCCACATTTGTTTGTTTGCGTTCATGTGTGGTGTAAGTTAGGACATCTTAGTTTTATATACCTAGGGATCTTTACTTGTTTACTGAAATTGAAAGGGAAAAGGGGGCGAGAAAAAAAAAAGAAAGTCGTTTTCAATCGACAATATGTTATTGCTGTTGCTGTTGTTGCTGTTGTGTTCACCCCAAGCTGTGCTGTTCCATGTGTTCACAAGTTTATTCAGCGTGGATCGCAATTTTAATGCCTTATGCTGATGCGGGGAAAAGACCGGGTTGTAACGCAGGATGAGGAAATAAGAAAAATCTGCCGGAGGAGCATGACGGGTAGTTTACGCACTGTCCAAATTCAAACAAAGCGCAAGGCTCACAAGAGTACTTCCCTTTCTTCTGTCTAATCTCCTCACACAACCACATATGCATGTTCCCAGTCAAGCATGTGAACACACGCAAAACGCATACACACACATACACACAGCGTCTAGTTTTACTATTTATAACTTGCGTCGTCGGTCGCCGCAGTGAAAGAGCACACGCAAGCTAAACCGTTTTTCCCCCTTGCGGCGCAGGTGCATCGAATGCTCACGCGTTGGTGAAGCCGCTTGTTACGGTTGCATTAGCGTCACCTCGCCATGGCCGCCACGGAGTCTCTCAGCGTCATCTACGGCGCCTCCTTCGACATACCGTATGCGATCGGCAGCGTAGTCATTCCCCTTACAGCAGTCTCCTGCCCTTCCGCCTCCCCCACAACTGGCACGGACTCTCGCCGGTCGGCGACGGTCGGCATTGCACAGTCAGGTACCTTCTCCGGAGCGTCGACAGCGGCCACTGACACTAGAAGCAGTGAGGAAACGCTCCTGGCACCCACTTGCCTGCACAGTGGCGGCTCCAACGTCACCACTACTGTAGCTGCTGCTGCTGCTGCTGCTGCCGTTCCTCTGCCTTCTTCCTCTTCCTCCCGTCGCCGCGGCGTCAGTTCCGGCAACATCAGTTCTGTCCGTCGGTGCACACACCACCGCTACTGCTACCTCCGCGACGGCGGTGCGCTAGAGCAGGATGCCTTCTACCGCTGGCTGCTGCATCAACAAGCACAACAGCAACAACACGGACAAGAACAAAACGAGGTGAAGGAAGCGAACACGGAGACGGCGCCACAGAGTCCATCGCTGCTGTACGCCTCCCTGGCTTGTGTTGTGTTTTTGCTTCCCAGCAGCTTTCCCCATCGGCGACGCGTCCTGCGGCGGCCACCTTTTCTCATCGAAGACGATACCTGGGCGGAGCACATGATTGAGGTGCAGCTGCACTTCCTGCCTCAGCTCCGTATTCCGCCCGTCACGATCGTGCACCAGTCCCTTCTAGAGCGACGCACAGCGCCGTTGCTGCTGCCTCAGCGGCCTCACACCACAGCGGAGGTAAGCGGGGCGGAGAAGGGCGCAGAGGAAGAGGTGCGAGAGGTGTGGGTGCCACAGCTGCTGGCCGGCACCTTTGGCAAGCCAAAGCTACCTCCTGTAGCTGCGCACGTTGTCATCTCCAGCTCGCACGACGTGACGTCAGCGGAGGCCACGTGTTTGCCCGCATCCACTGTCCATCAGACATCGCGCCACATGAACCGCAACGACAGCAGCAGCGGTGACAAGAGTGGTTGCGGTACCGCCGCCAGTGCTACCGTCGTCGTCGCCGAAAAGGTCGACACGCTGCGTCTATATCACCCGACTGTACCGGTGCTGCAGCACGTGCGTCGCGTGGCGGCCCTGTCGTCGTCGCCGGTGCTGCGCGAGCTGCATGACGCCTATACGCAGCTGCATTTCTCCACCTCATCGCCTGCGTCGACGAAAGACGAGCAGAGAGGAGAGGGCGGAGGAGAGCGTGAAGGCGAAGAAGCCACAATGCCGCGCGACACCTCCCTTGACACGCCGTTTCTTTTTCCGTGGTCGCTGCCCTATGAGGCGTTGGTGGCCGAATACGCCGCCCAGCGCCCCTCTACCTCTGTTGCTGTTTTGCAAGCGGTGCTGAGTGGGCTGAAGCGAGAACGTGAGGCGCTGGAGGCAGCGTGCCAGCGATCGATGGACGAGATAGCGGAGTTGGCAACAGAAAGAATTCCAGAACAGCTGGCAGAGGTGTACAGCCGATGTCTCAAGCTGTACCGCAAAGAACGATGAACGGCAGCATCGACAAGGACTGGTAAACGCTGATTACAGAGGGAGCGACTGAAGTCAAATCAAATGTGCTCATCGCAGAGGTGTTCAGGATTCTACCGTGATTTTGACGATGTGGTGGGCGTGCTGTGAAGTGGTAGACAGTACTGAGGACTTCTCGGACAGCAGCTCTTGCTTCGGATGGTAATACCGCACTGCTAAAAAAAAAAGGTAAAAGAAAGAAAGTGATAACAAAATGAAAGAGAAGAAAACGTGTCTGTTTTGAGGGAATGCGTTCATTGTCATGAACTTGGAGAAAACTCCTTATTCTCTCTTATTGTGTGTGTATGTGTGTGCCTCCGAAAGAGCTGAGACGGCACAGACGGATTTGCACCACCCATGCTAGAACTACCTGAGCTGTTGGCACTCAAGTGACCCCCCATATTGTTGTTTCCCTTGTTTCTTTCTGGCAAATCCGCTTCTCTCTTTTTTCCTTCTGACGTTCTCTTCTCTTCTTTTTTTTTTTTTTTACTTCGTTAAATAACGCAACTATCACGCCTATTCCCCCCCCCCCCCCCCCACACACACACACACAGAGTTTGCTCGCTATTCCGTCTTCTTTCAGCTATTAAAGAAAAAGTTATTCTCCTGTGTTTTCCGTACAAGTGCTTAGTTCAGTTTTCTCTTTGTTTTTTTTCTTTTTTTCCTTTGCTTTCACCATCTGCCTGAATACCTCACGGCTATTCCTAGCAGCGGTACCCCCTTCTTCTGGTTGTCCTTTGTGATTTCATCTCATCTTTTTTTTTTTTTTTATCCCGAGAAGAAAGAAAAAGAAATCACTTTGCTCTGCCAGTGTCCTGAATTAACTTTTTTTTTTTAACAGCTGAAAAGTGTATTTTAGTGCAACAAACTACTTTGATTTTATTTAAACAAAGAAAGAAGGAAAAAAGAAGTCGCATCTGATTTCCGTGTTTTCTCTTTCCTTCTCTTTCTCTTCACACTGTCATCTTCCATCTTCGCCAGTGCTTCCCTTCTCACGTGCTTCTTTCCAGCTTTGAAAAGCTAGTGTTTACTCCGCGCTTTTCAGACTCGAAAAGGAAAAATAGACTTCTTGTTGCGTCGTTAAAGCGAAGACCCTTGTTCAGCAAATGCAGTCCCTGAACAAGCCCCTGAACGCCATCGTGGTGTGCGGCCCGTCTGGTGTGGGCAAGGGCACCCTGCTTGGCCGCCTCTTCCGCGAGTACCCGAAAACCTTCGCCTACTCGGTCTCGCACACGACGCGCAAGCCCCGCGTGGGTGAGCAGAACGGGCGCGAGTACCACTTCGTGGACCGCGATGAAATCCTTAGAATGCGCGACAACAACGAGTTCCTCGAGCTCTGCGACGTGCACGGCAACTTCTACGGCACGAGCGTCGCCGCTGTCCGGGACGTGCAGAAGCAGGGCCGGATCTGCGTGATTGAGATCGATGTGAAGGGCGCGCAGAAGCTGTACAACCGCAATGACGACGCCCTCAACTGCGTGTATTTCTTCATCACGGCCCCGAAGGAGGAGCTGCGCAAGCGAATCCTCGGCCGCGGCGCGGATGATGAGGCAATGCTGCAGCGGCGTCTGGAGACGGCCGAGTCGGAGTACAAGTTCCTCGAAGACCACCCCGGCTTCTTCGCTGCCACCATCGTTAACGATGTCCTCGACGAGGCGTACGGCCGCCTAGTGGACGCCGTCAACGACCAGCTGGAGCAGCACCACATGAAGTCGCTCTCCAAGAGCGTCAAGAACTAAAGTGAGAGTTCGAAACGACACAATCGAGGAACAACAACAAAAAAAAAGGATAGAACTTTAGAAAAAAAGATCAACGTGCGATACTTCCGGCTGCTGTTCGAACTGTAAACTGTTCTGAAAACTATCTTTGCTTAAGCCACAGTAAAATGGAAAGACAATACTAATGCTAATGATCAAAAAGAAGAAAAAAAGGATATTTAGGGACGTGGTGGTGGCAAAGTGGGTTCTTACGCGCAAAATACGAACAGGGTGGGTTGGTCATTTTTTTTTTTTCAACAACAATAACCAAAAAAAAAAAAAAAGAGGGAGCGCAGAAGTGCTCTTTCTTTGACGGCTTGCTCTCAACCCCTCCCCGCTCATAAGCGTCGTGACCATCGCCGCGCCGTTAACAATCTTTTCTTTTTTTGTTGTTGTTGCTCTTTCTTTCTTATTCTGGTTTAACTATTGTCTACTATATAAGTTGGACAGGTCGGTTTGATGAACAGCTTTCAAACAGGTGGCCGGGACAATGGGCAGCAGCGGTTCACAGCTTTTTTTTTGTTTGTTTCTAAACCAACAAACAACTAAACTCCCCAAATGTATATATATATGTATATAAATCAAGAGTAAAAAGAAATAGTGAACTGAGGGGTTTTTATAAAAAGAAAAAAGGAACGTGGGGGCACTTCGGCGGTAATCGAACAAGACAAAGAGCAGAAGTATAATAGCGAGAGCAAGACGAAGTACGCTTAACAAGCACATCTGACGTTATGGCAGCTGTGAGAGAGGAGAGGCTCATCATAGAGCTCTCTTTAGAGTTTCTCGCAGTCCCATCTCTTTTTTCGGTGCTTGTAAATATACTGTTTCCTTCTTTTTTTCTTCTTTAATGTCATGTGTTTCTCGTTCTTTACCGCCGTTGTGCTTCTATAACCGCTGCTGTCATTGCCTGACTTTTTTTTTTTTTCGTCTTCCTTTTTTTTTTTTCTCACCTTCACCGTTTTTTCCCTTTTCTGTTTGTCTCCTCTCCGAGGAACCGGAAGCCTAGTGAATTTTTTTTTTTTCTCGTGAGACATAAGTCGCTCTCGTTTCTTGTTGCTTTCTTTTTTTTTTGTTTTTGTTTTTGTGTTCTCACATCTTATTTTTGTTTAATCACTTTCTCGACGGTGGTCTTTTTTTTTTTGTTCTGTTTTCATCTTTGTTTTTCCCTTCTACCATAAAGTGACTCTTTTTTTTTTTTTCTTGCACCTTTCTTTCTCATATGCACACACGCCTGTACGTATGTCAAAGAAAGCGAGCCTAACAACAAAAATCTATCTGTCCCCTACTTTCTTTGTCGCTCTGTTTTTTTTTTTTTCTTCATTTCTTCACAAGCTGGGGGGGATAACGCGTTTCCTTCTGTGGAAGGTCGAGCACTCATTCTCAAGTGGAGCGCGTAAATGGCAGTGAGACGAAAAAGGCGTGACGGCCCTCTCCGTGCCGGCCCAAAAGAAAAGAGAATGACGGTAAAAGACACTGATCACACTTACTGTCCTTTGCTATTTTTACCGAGCCAGGAGATTAGAGTTGGTAGTAGGAATGCCGTACAGTGTTAGCAAAGAAAGCACGCGCATCTTTCTCTATTTTCTTTCTTCTTTGCTTTTTTTTCCCCAAATCAGCTCTCTCCTAAAAAGCTGTACTTGTGAGAAGCATGATGTTCTTTTCTCCCGATCTCCACACTGTTTCAAGAGTTGTGCTGTGCCAAGAGGTTCTCCTCCATTTTACTGTTTTTTTTTTTTCCTGGCAGCTTCCGTTTCAGCCCCCTCATTCCCCGCTTGTGATGCGTCTCGCCTTGCACCCCTCAGCCTTTTCGTCTTGTTTTTCCTTTTCCTGTTGTTTTTCTCTTTTCTTTGACATGTCTTCTTCGATTTTTCTATGTAAGAGAAGGAAAAAGACTTAGTGACTTCTTCTCTCGTTACTGTTCTCCTTTGTTTGCTTGTTTTTGTTTTTGTTTTTTGTTTTTCTTTTGTCAAATCTCTTTTTTTTTTTTTTGACTTTTTACCTCCAGTGTCGCGTGCTTTGACGCAGTCGGTAGTTCTTTTTTTTTTTTTTCATTTAGCCTTTCTTCTTTTCTGCGGTCTGCGTTTGTTCCCTTCTTCTTCTTTTTTTTTTTTTTTGCTTGTTACTATTGTTCGCCAAAGAAAAAGAGTCAGTGCTGAAAGAACGTTGTTTTTTTTTTTTTTTCAGCCCTCATCTTTTGTTCTCTTCTTTTTGCCTCTAAGAAAAAGAAAAGAAGGAACACACTGCAGGAACTCCTTTTCTTTTTTTTTTTTTTCGCGTATTCCGCGGTCTCCAACTACAACAAAAAAGGCCCACTGAGAAAAAGAAGGAATACCGCTTTCTTTACCAGTGAAGAAACTGCGCAACAACGTCCCTCCTCCCTCCTCTCTGCGATGACGTCAGACAGTTACAGGAAAAAGTCCCACAAATGGCAAAAAAGAAAAAAGAAAGAAAGACGTCTACAAAACCCTTTTCTGTGTGTGCCACTATTTTATTTGCCTGGTTCTTTATGCCCTCTGTTTTTTTTTTTTTTTTCAGTCACTCTGTGACGACCAAAAGAAGAAGAAAAAAAGTGGTTTTTACCGAGCGTTCTTCGTTTCTTTCGTAACGGTCTTAGTTGTACAGCCACCTCTTTGCATACGGTGGAAGAATAAACATGTTTCTTTTTTTTTTTTACCCAAAACTGCACTACGTCCTCTCATCAGTACCCGTGTGAAAGCACTCCCTTTTTTCTGTTTATTTCGTTTCACACACACCACGACTTCTTTTCCTTTTTCATTCTTTTTTTTTTCACTTCACCTCAGAACCTTTAGTGCAGGCGAGCGTGAGACCTTATACTCTCCCGCTTTCCTGTTTTTTTTTTTTTTTTTGCTTGAGTGAGGTTTCTTCATTTTTCTGTTTTTAATGACACCTACGTACAAATCCCTACCTTGCAAAAAGGAAACGAGGAAGAAAAGGTGTGGCCTATGAACGACGTGCTTCTCACACTTAATACAGTGAAGGGAAAAGGGAAAAAGGTCTGCTGATCTTTGTTTTTTTTTTTTTTTTCGTTGTTGTCGTTGTTGTTTTATTTCGCTTACCATTCTGTTTTTTTTTTTTTTGTTCATTAATATGTGGTGCAGTATATATATCTCGATATTTCTACGCAAAATCAGGGACGAAACCAATAGCAGAGAAGAAAAAAAAAAAAGAAAAACTCAACTGAGGATTATAAACGTAAACAGAGTAGCTCTTTTTGTTGCTGCTGCTGCTGACGTTGTTTTTCACTCTGAGCGTTGTGACGTGGTGAATGATAATAAGGGATGGAGAGAGAGAGAAGAATGTGGCGCAAATGGGTGTGCCATCTGTGCGAGTTGATTAGCACCCCCTCTGTTTTCCAGAGGTTCTTTTGTGAGTCCGAAACTCGAAATAATGCTCGCTGTGCGTCACTGATCGTGAAAAAAAAAAAAGACGCCCAAGGTGGCGCCTGCCTGTTTCAATTCCGTTTCTCACCTCTGTTTTCCTTAGCACCTTTGTCTTTCCTCACGTTCTTTTCACCTTCTATAAACACACATTAAGCTATCTGAAAGGTGTATCTTTTGTTTCTCTCCTTTTTGGTTGTTGTTTTCCTTCCCTTCGCATTGCACACTATTTTCTTTTTTTAGTTACCTTCCTTCATGCGCAGCTATGCGGATTCAGATGACACCCACCCCAGCCCTGCGGCTTCCGGCAATGCACCTGCCAGCGCCACGCACTCCCCCACCGTTGACGAGTCTACCGCAAACGATCCGGTGAGCAGCGTGGCGAGCCTGCCGTCCTCCCTTCGAACAGAGCCGCGCTACATCCGCCTCCCCGATGCCCTGTACAATCTACGCCACCGCTACCCCACTGTCACGGAAAGTGTGTTTCTCGAGTGCACGCGATGCCATCAGTGGGTGGCGGTGCCGGTGCTGCGCAACGTGCCCGATGAAGTGAGAAGTGACGCCATCGCTGTGAGTGCGCAGGGCCTGGAGCCGATTGAGCGGCGCACCAGCGTGCATGGGCCACTGCGGCACACAAAACAAGATGCTTTGCACCGACATGAGCAACTCGCCGTGGAGGCGACGACGACGACGCAGTGGCGCTCGCAGCGACTTTTAGAGAAGAATGCGAGGAAAATTGAGCAAAACACCTCGAAGACGACGACTTCGGCGACGACGCACGACGGCGATAGTGATCGGACCGCGTCGTCGCATTCGCCAGGAATGTTCGAGCAGATTCTGGAGGGGCTAAAGCGAGGGCGTCGCCGTAACGCCACAGCAGACCTCGTAGCACAAGAAGGCGCCACTGCATTTCGCCGTCACCCACTGCTGTACATCCCCAACCCGGACACCTTCATCTGTGCCGGGTGGCAGTGCGCATGGGACGCTGACGCCTTGGCAGACCTGCGGCAGGAGTGGATGGACAACATTTACAAGGCGCTACCAATGCCAGCGGTCACGGAGGAGACCCTCACCTCCTCCTCCTCCGTCGCCTCGTCCAGCAGTCCGTCCGCCGCCTCCTTCCCTACCTCGCCGTCACTGTCGCCAAACGGAGTGTGGCAACAGCAGCAGCAGCAGCATCGCACCGCGCTGAACGAGGCCCTCGCTGAGGAGCTGCACGTCAGCCACCATCGACGACTCAGCCGTGGTTGCGGTGTGCGGCTTGCCCGCCTCAACGGCGACCATGACGGCGGTGGCGACCACGGCAGCCCGTCGTCGCTGCCACCACTGTCACTGCCTGCGGAGCCGCTCTCGGCGAGCAGGCAGACAACGACGTCCGCAAGCGCGAGCAGCACCGAGGGCGACATGTGGCAGCTGTCTCGCCAGCAGCAGTCGTGGGTGAAGGCGGCGGCGCTGCACCTCCTGCGCAACGGCGCCGACGTGGTTGAGGGGAGGAGCGAAGGGGAGAAGGCGGAGCTGGCGGAGAAGCCGTCACGCCTGCACCGCCCCTTCTTGCCTTTATCGCCGACATCGCCGTCCACGACGGCAGCAGAGGAGGCGGCGGGTCCGCTGCTGTCGGCCTACTGCTGGGCTGTCTGTGACGCCTGCGGGAAGCTGCGCCGCGTCGCCCAGCCTTTCCCGGGCGGGGCACCGTTTGTATGTGCCATGGCGGTCACGGCGTCGTCGTCGTGTCGGGCGGCGCCGCACTGTGCACCGAATAACCGCAGCAGAGACAGCACCAACAGCAACAGAAACAGTGGCGTGCTGGATGCCGCCACGACAGTGGAAAACGCGTGTAGCGTTTCGGAGGTGGAGGGACTCATTCAGTGCGGGGTGAAGCTGTGCGAGGCCGAGCTCATCGCCGCTGCCTTGTCGTCGCCGTTTTTGCCTTATCCGCTCAAGGCGCAGCTGACCTCGTCGCGCGCTAGCAGCGGACGTCACGCTGCGCGTCACGCGGCGGTGGAGGGCAGTGAGGCGGCCGGAACAGCCGCGACGGGCGCAGAGGGCACACGGGAGCGCCTCAGCTGCGCAGATGTGGCACGGGTGCTGCTGACGGAGCCGCTGCTGCGCACAATCCGGTCCAGCGTGACGGAGGCAGTTGTGAAGGGCACCACAGCTCCGCCTTCGCCAACTCGGCGGCGCAAGTCCACTGCTAGAGGTCGTCGCACCACAACTCACGTGACGTCCTTCATCAACGCATCGAGGAGCGGCGGTGAAGGCGACGGCGCGGAGGAGGATGAGGACGACGACGATGAGGCTGTTGCGGCGGCGGCGTCCATCTTCCTGCAGCACTCCCTTCCCATCCTGCGCGAATTGGCTCGCTTTATGAAGAAACGAGGAACGACGTCGCTGGTGCGTCAAATTCAGCTGACACCGGCGCAGATCCAGGCGAAGCGGGAGGCGGTGCTGCGCAGCACCCTCCTGGACAGTTCTCAGACCAGCAACACGAACGCCAGCACTGACGCCGCCGATCCTGCGAGCATAGACAACGCAAAGCGGAAAGAGACAAAGCAGAAAAGGCAACGCAAAGAAGAGGAAGAGAAGGCGACACACAAGGCAGAGACGGCGCTGGACGACGACGGCGTCGTGCCAACGCAGTATCACACGCGAGTGGACATGGCGTCTCGCACTGCCAGCGCAAAGCAAGACCCAAGCACCGCCACGGGCATCCGCAGTCGTGAACGCTCCTCCTCCGCGGCGACCGCTTCGAAAGCGGCATCCCCGCTGCGGGCCGCTGAGATCACAACAAGAGCGGCGCGTGGTGGCCGCGGGCGTGACCGCGCTTCTGCGATGAAGCCAGAAGAAGAGCCGCCAGCCCTTCCGGTTGCGGTGGCGGCTGAGGCTCCGCCGGTTCAGGAAGTCCGCAGACGAGGGCGGCCGCCCAAAAAGCGCGACAACATCACGCCCGTGGCGACAAAGAGCAAGACAGCCTCAGCAAGCGACCCAACACACGCTGCAGTGGCGCAGGCAGAGCAACAGAAACACAAAGACCACGACAAGGATAGCAGCAGCAACGACGACGGCGAGGACACTCCTCTGCTGCGCCCACGTCGCCGTCGTCGTGCGGCAGCACGCGACAACGGCGACGAAACAGCAGACGCGCCACGCAGGAAAACCAGGTCGGAGGCAGCAGCAGCATCACCGCCACAGCGCCGGCCGGGCCGGCCATGTGGTCGCCCACCGAAGGTGAAAACGGAACTGGTTGAAAAAACTGATGGCACGGTGGGCAAAGAGAAAAGGGCAAAGGTGAACAGCGGCGACGACGACGCTGACGCATGGGAAGTGGTCCACTGGGTGCAGTGCGATCGCTGCTCGAAGTGGCGCATTGTGCCGCAGCGTGTGCCGCCACGCATTAAGTTCTGGGAGTGCAAGATGCGCTACGACGCGGCACGTGGTCGCGCCACCACCTGCGACGACCCCGACGATGCCGATCTGTCGTCATAGAAAGAGAGCAAAGAGGAAAAAGAAAGGAAAAGTGATTCGGGTTCCTCATCTCGCTTTCTATTATATATACTCATTTTTAATATGTGTGCGTGTGTGTGTGTGTGGCTGCGCAAGAACGCATCGATGTGAACGGCAGCTTTCCTTGAGGTGCGCTTGGCAGCTCTTTGCTTTTACGGGGATAGACATGAGCTTGAGCTTCGTGCTCTCACTCTCTCTCTCTCTGAAGTACAGCTAATACCGCTAAATATACAGAATCTCAGAAAGCAAAGTGTCAACAAAAATAAATATGGGTTTTAGAAAACGTCCATTCGAAAGCGAAAATCGCTCGACAGCTCGCGTTCGAAAGTAGCCCACGACAATAAACCTCTGTTTTTTTTTTTTTTGTTGTTGTTGTTAAAGGTCATTGTATCCTCCACTGAAACAGCAAATCATAACGCAATAGCAGTTAAGCGCACCAGTTTTTTTTTTTCCCCTTAATGAAAAGGTGGATGCGTAGACGTTGAGGCCACTTCTTACAGAGCTTTTTCTCTGTTGTTGCTGTTGTTTCTTCTACTCAATGTACTCTGGTTCTCTGCTCGTCTCTTTCCGACTTCTTTTTTCCCCATTGCATCACTCCACTTTTAGGTTTCCGGCATTGTTAGGTCAGCAACCACCCCGATTGAAACTTCACGCTAGGGCAAAAAGCGCTTCACAACTTTTTTTTTTTTACTGCTACCCTTGGTTTTATTGCAGGCGCTTCTGCTTTAATCACATTCGTCCGTGCAAAGCTCAGAAAGTGCCCTATCAGACCTTTCCCCCTTTACATATTGGACAGGCGCACCACGCACATTATTCTAGTCTTGTTCCTTCCGAGTTGCCGATCGCGTGTTCCAAGAAAAGTCTGCTCCTTCTTTCTCTGGTTCTCTCCTCACCCTAGCAGGAAGCGAAAAAGGACGTTTTCGGTGTCCTAGAAGGGTTTAGCTGTTTCTATTTGTTGTTTGTTTGTCTGTTTTTTCCGTTGCACCAAATCAATTTGTTGTTGCTCTTTGCTGTCTTGTAGTCGTTTTTGTGTTCATATTATTACTGTATATAATTATATATATTTTTTTCTTTTTTGCATTTGTATTTAGTGGAAGCAAGGGAGAAGAACATGTCTGATTCGCACACGTCGCGTCCCGCCGGGGTGGCACCGTCAGCACCAGGTAGCGTGGCGACGCGCACACCCTCGCAACAAGAAGAGAACTCAGCAACAGCGCCGCATATCACCTGCTTCGCCTGCTCACGTTGCGAATACCCGGTCTGTGACAGCAGCGACCTTCTCCTGCGCAAAGTGCGGCAAGGCGCGAGTAACTACGCCTTTCAGTACAACCTGGACGGTTTACTGGACCTGGACGACACCGCCGTGCCGTGCTACAGCGCCGCAGAGGTGGTGCACACCTCAGTCATCGTTTCGGAGGCGCTCATGAAAGTGCCGCTCCCCCCCGCAGCGCAGGTGGTAGCGCTGGAGTCTATCGTGCAATCCCGTAAGTTCTGGGTGCAGCAGCGGCGCAGCATGAACGCGAGGCTGCACGAGCACGACGTGGCTCCGCTGTCGGGCACCGGCAACGCCGACACACCGACGCAGCAGGCTGCAAGTGATGCCAGTGCTCCGCCAGAAACCGCACCACCGGCGTCCACTACAGCGGCAGGTCCCATGGTGATCCGCCGCTACGGGGATAGCTCGGAAAGCCGCATCGACCTCGTCTGCGTGCGCGACAATGTGCTAGGCTTAGGCGTGCAGGAATGCACTCAGGACCGCAGTGCTGCGGCCACGACGCTGGTCAGCAGCCCCGACACAACCATCTCCACCACCGCGTCAGAGGAACCGCACACGCAAGGCGGCGGCGGCAGTGGCGGTGGCGCGAACACCGCTCTCCGCTCGCCGACGACAACAGCACCTACGGTGGTGCGCGATCCGAGCTTTGCGCACGTGCCGCCGGATGTGCTGAAGGCCGCGACTGCCGCGGCGGTCAAGACGCAGTGGAGCTCGCCAGGGAACATGTCGCTGCGCGAGGCATACATGGAGGTGAACCGCGCCACCCTGTCGTCACGAGCGCCGTGGTTTCAAGACTACCGCTGCGTCGGTCGCGTGCAATGCCCGGATTGCCATCAGGCTCTCGGATTTATCTTCCGTGCGGCCGAAGGCGCAGCCACGAGTGCGAGTGCGACGGCAGCAGCAGTGTCCCCAAACGGAGATGTGCCCTCGCCGTCGAAGAACATGAAGCGACCCGCCACGACACACGACCGCGACGGCGACGGGGAGGAATCGGATGAAGGGGGCAACGACGGTGGTGGCGCCGTGTTAAGGTCTGCGCGGCACGCTAGCCGCGAGCGTGAAGAGAACCGCGGCAGCGTCAGCTCTCCTGTGGACGGTGATAGCAGCAACGGCACCACTGAAGATCGGCCAGCCGTCACGCCAGCGGTAGCGACAGCAGCAGCAACAGCAGCAACAACAGCGGTGGTGGCGGACCATCACGTTGAGGTCGATGGCACGAGGCTGCCGCACGCGAAGAAGACGAAGAACGAGAACGATGCGCAGGCCGCCGCCGCTGCAGCCACGCGGCGCAGTTTTCAAGAGGCATTGCAGGAACAGCAGCAGCAGCAACAACGGTTTGGTGGGCGTGATGTGGCGGGGGCGCAGGGAAGCCGCCCCGACGGCGGCACAGCCAGCACGGCGACGGAGGAGGACACGACGCCGCAACCAGGTGAAGAGGAAGGAGAAGCGACGGAGGCGCCGCCACGCTTCGTCGGGCTAGAGCTGAAGCACATTGTGCAGCGCAACTGGGACTTGCACGCCTTCCAGGTCCGGTACGGCAAGTCACGCGAGCTCTCCACCTTCCGCGAGCTCTTCCCCGAGGCCGAAGAGCTGCAGAGTCTGTACAGCCGGCTGTTGGGCCTGCGTACGCAGACGGAGCTCTATAACAGCCTTCTGCGGCGACACAAAGAGCAAAACGACGTGCAGATGGCCTTGCTGAATAGCAACAAGGACCGTATGCACACGTATGACGAGAAAATCAAGACAATGCAGCAAATCATCGAAGCGCAGCGGGCGCAGATTGAGATGCAGACACGTCAAATCCGCAATCAGGAGGAACTCGTGCAGAGCCACCGACGCCAGTTCGCCACACAGCAGCGGCAGATGGACGTTGAGCAGCTATTGCTGAGTCAGCAGAGCAAAACGATTGAGTCGCAGAAGGAGCAGCTGCGCCTGCTGAAGATGCACTTTCAAGCGGTGCGGCCAGAAGTACTGGAGGAACTGAGCACGACAACGAGTCCGCTACCATTGTCCGCAGTGCAGCTGGAGGTGGCCGTGGCGGACGCAGAAGCGGAGAGAGCCATGGCACGGGGAGCCGCCGCAGCTGCAGCAGCGACACCTCCGCCTCCGCGACGGGAGGAGAGCGCAGAGGAGGATTGGACTGACACAGCGGACGAAGACGAGGAGAAGGTCAGGAGACACAACGGCAGTGGCAACGTCTCCGCAACGGGAGAGTGGGAGTCGAGCGGCTATCGAAGTATGCCACCTGCGCATCTTTGCGGTGTGCCGACATCTTTTCCTGCGTCTCACACGTCAAGAAATGGGCAGACAGATGAAGCACCTTCCAAGCCTTCTCCGCGCGAATAAAAGCAGCGCAAGAATCAAGCTAAGCGATGATGGAGACCTTTCTGTAGAGTGCTGTTTACTACTGTAGCTGCAGCCACGAAAAACCTACTGCTGTTGCTATCATTGGTGATTTCTTGTTTTTTTTTTTCTCTTCTTTAGAGGGGGATGTGTATTTTCTTTTGGTGCGCAATCTGTCCAATCAAAACCAGTATTTCTTGTTTTTTTTTTTTCCTTTGCCTTCTCGCTATACCTTCGCTGTGACGGTGCACCGTCTTTTTAAGGGAGACCACTATCACCATTGGATCCTATTCCTTTACCATGCTGATACTCTAAAAACGAAGATAAAGAGAGAGATAGGGAAAAAAAAAAACTATTCTCGAAATGAGGAAAGCTAAGAATGCACTCCTTCTGAAACTCGCTTCCTTACTTTTTTTTTTTTTGGTACTTTTGGTGCGTTTTTATAGCGACGTAGCAGAAGGGAGTAAGAGTGAAGCACTCGAGCACGTTTCATGTTTTGTACTTCGCGTTCAAGAAAGGACGGTGGAGCGGCATATGGTTCCTTTATATTTTTTCCTTGTTCTTTTTGCCGACCTTTTTTAACGCCTTCGTTTGCAGTGTACTCACTCCTTTTGGACGTGGCAAAGCACAACAAAAAAAAAAACTGGCAGACGACCAAGAAAAAACGAACCACGAACCACATAGTTTTTCTTTTTTTTTTTTTGTCTTTTCTTTTCACTGACCATACTCTTATGCGCACACGCAAACACGAACAAATCCTCCAATAATAGCGTCTCTGCATACACGAAAACAAGCGCACATGGATCCGGCTTTCGGCGACGGCCCGGCGCCGCCCGCGCAAGGCGCAACGCCGTCTACCCCTTCCCCTCACAGTCCACGCAACATCGACGTGGACCTGCCGTCCGGCGCCTCGACCGCCACCAGCGCACCAGCCACTGCTGAGACCGCCATCGCCTCTTCAAAGGCCGAGGTGGACGGCCTTGAGCATCAATCGCGCGACTTCCTTCTCCAGCGTGTGCGGGCGCTGGAGCAGCAGCTGAGAGTTCGCAACAGCGACTGCGCACGTCTTTTGCAGGAACGGAAGCAGCTACTCCTTTTGAAAGAGAAATGCGAGTCGCAGAAGGAGATGATTCTCGCACTGAGCGGTGAGCTCGACCTCGCTCGGGCGCAGCGCGAGTCCGCCATGGACGCGATGGAGGCGATGAAGCGGCAGCAGCGGGATAAGGAGCACCACGACCGCATCGCTCAAGCCGAGCGGGCCATGTACGGCAGTGGCCCACAAAGCAGCGCGAGCAACGCCAACAACAGCAAGAGTGGTAGCACTAATAAGAACACTAACAGCAGCAGCCCGAAGTCGACAGCGTTGGTGCCGAATATCGGCCGCCGCAATCCCGGCGGCACCGTCGTGAACACCGCGGCAGGCCCGCAGCTGCTGTTCGACAGCTCTGACATCTCCTCTGTCGGTTTTGTCAAAAATGGGAAGCTCCCCTGCGACTTCCTCGGCGGCCCGAGTGCGCAGGAAGCGTATCTGGCCCGGTACAATGGCTACGGTGGCGGTAGTGGCGGCAGCGCAGACGGTGGGGTGGCGCCGGATGGCGGCAATGACGAGTCCGAGGATGCTCAGGTGCGCCGCGTGATCGACGCGGCGAAGGATCAGGCGGAGATGGAGGCCAAATATGCGGAGATGGAAAATAAGGAGGAGGAGGCGCTGATGGCCCGCATCAAAGCGCTGCGAGAGGGTCGCAAGTAGTGCTCGTTTCTGCTTTTGTTTGCTGTTGTTGCTGTTTTGTTTTGTTTTGTTTTGTTCCCCTTGCAAAAGGTAAATTACGAGAAAAAACTTTCAACGTTGCTGATATCCGTCAGATGCCAACGTCGTTTGACAGCGAGCGAGCGAAGGTAGACAGCACATTACATCTCGCGCCTTCGGCGAAAGCACCTTGTGAAATGCGTTGCAATACCTCAGCCTGTCAGCAGCGCACGGTAGTTTGCGTTGCTGGTGTACTCTGTACAGAGTACCACACCAGCTTTTACCCTGTTGCCTTGCTGCCGTTGACTGCTTGTCTGTCGAACTCGAACGTCTATTGTAGCTCTTAACTCTCTTTTTTTTTTTTTTTTGTTTGTTTGTTTTTGTGTGTGTATTGCTGTGAAAAAAAAAAAAAAGAAGAGGAGGAAGGGGAAAGCCCGTGTTTTCTTTTTTTTTTTTTTTGTTGTTGTTGAGTTCCTTATTTTCGGTGTATATTGGCCACAATAATGCGTTTTATCACCAATCGGCAGCATCGCGGGACGACCGTGTCTGCCCTCCTCGTAGTCCCTCTGTCTCTCGTGCTGCTTCTCGCCTGCTCTGCTGTCACGGCCGTGCCAACGAAACAGTCGCACGTCCGCTGCAGTCCTAGAGAGACGGAGCCGTACGGCGTTATCAGCTGCGTCATAAATGTCCGCGACGGCTTCCAGGAGCCGACGATGAATTTCGACCCGTCACAGTTTACCGTGGAGACGCGGGCGTCGAACAGCGCGGCCGTGGTGACGACAAGCGAGATGACCCGCGGCACAGACATCACCACGGTCGTCTTTACCCTCACCGCCTCCACCGGCACGGACTTGTTTATTCGAGTCTTCTTGAAGGACACGGCGGCTAGCACTGGGACGGCGGTGGCGGAACTTCGAGGCAGCGGCATCACGGTGTCCTTTCTCTCCTGGCCGGCGTCGTATATAGGGACGCTGACGTGCAACGTAACAGAAACGGGGCTGTCGCTGCGCGGCGCCACGCTGTGCCATGCGCCGCTCTTCGACAAGAACAACGCTGCCTCGGTGCTGCACAGCTCCGACGTGATCTTTAGCGAGGCGAACGTGCTGGGCAGCTTCTCCTTCATCTCGGGTACGCGTGAGCTGGTGTTTCTCTTCACTGCACCGGCTGGCACGCCAGTTGTGGTCTCAACCTTCACTTTAAAGGTGCGCATCCGCGGCCAGGACATCGCCGTCAACCCGCGCAGCGTGCAGACAGCGCAAATACCGTTGCTGTACCCGGAGATGATGGCCCTCGCCGCCTACACCGGGGTGCGCTGCGCCACCGAGACACGTCCCATCACGTGCTCCATCACCGCCTCTGACGCGCAGGGTCCCGTCGCCTTCAGCGCCTCGCAGTTCAGCATCCGTGTCGAGCGCCTGATGGGCGGCGACTTGAGCAACGGCACCGCCTCACCCAAGTACTGGGTGGACACGACGCACAAGCTCGCCATAGATGTCCGCCGCTCTCCAACACGGCCCTGGGTCGGCGTGCTGCAGTGGGAGCCGAAGATCAAGGACTCCATCTTCGAGGCGCGGCTGCGAGTGCTGACCTCCGCGGACGCCACCGCCATTGCCGCCAGCAGCAGCGCCATCTCCGCCAATGCCGCCGACGTCGCCGGCAGTCCGTTTCCCTTCACGAACGGCGTGCTGCCCAACTCACAGTCCGTCACACTGCGTGGCTGTCGTACCTCCGTCATCGCCGCCGGCAACACTACTGTCTGCTTTATCGACCTGGCGAACAGCGTAGCCGGCGACCCGAACTACTACACTGTCACCACGAGACACCGACGCTCCTCGGTGTCGAACTTCACCTACGTCGACTACGACGAGCTGTGCCAGTGCCGCTCGCTATGGTTCACCTACCACGCCCCAGCCACCCTCGCCGTGCGTGTGGACGACTACCTCAACGTCACGGTCTACACCGACTTCGAAAGGACGCCGGCGAGTGTGGTGACGGCCATGAACGTGCCCTACCGCCTGAACGTCTTTCCGGTGGCAAGTGGGTCCGGCCACGACACCTTCACCGGCTCATCGACGGCGGCCATCGTCGTCGTCGGACTCCTTTTCTACGGCGGTGTTCTCGGCGTCGGCGTTTTTCTCATCGTCCGACGCTCCCGCAAGGCGGCACGCATCCGTCAGGAACGGGCGCTAAAGGCGCGCAACGCCGCTGCGGAGATGGCGCAGCGCAATGGGGCTGGCGGGGACGCCAATCGGAACAGCATGAACGCAAGTCCCACCAGCAACGCCGCCGCGGGTAACGCAGGGGCGGACGGCTACGGGGGACTCATGCCGGCGGCGACGGACGTACCTATGATGGCGGCGGACGGCAGTCCTGCAGCGGCTACAGCGCAGCGCGACAGCCTAAGCCGGAGCAACAGCGCCATCGTGCGCCCCACAACGTCCAATATGTCGATCGGTGGGCACCGCACCATGAGCGTCGGCGACGGCGATGCCTTAGCGCCAAACCGCAATGTGGTGCCGCCGCCTACAACGCCGACGGCAGTGGTGAGCAATGCAGCTGTCCAGCAGGAACGCTTTCACTCGGACAGCGATTAGTCTCTACCCCGCCGCCTGGCTAAAACGCAGACAGATGGGCGGGAAAGGCTCGTTTTGATGACGAGAAGTGCAAGGGAGCGAGATAGGTGTTTGGTGTGCGCTTTATGAGAGAGACGCGTCCAGCCCACAGTTGTCCTTTTTTTTTTCCCCCTTCTTTTTCGTTCGCGTGTCTACATATGTTTGTCTACATCTAGTGCTTTCACCAGAAAGGAAAAAAGAAAACGGAGACGCACCTCAAGTATCAGTTTTGCCCTATAATGATCTTCAAATTATGTGGAAGAAAATTCCCTGTGATGGTATCGGACTGTTACAAATAAAAACCCGCAGTGCAGCGTTGTCTTCTTTTTTGTTCCTCTTTTTTCTTCTCTGACAGCCAAGCAGTTAAAGAATGCCGCTGCTCTCATGCACTGCTTTCAACGTCTCACTACAGACGGTGTCCAGCACTTGCTCTGTTTGTAACGCGCCGCAATCCTACTAACACACAAAAAAAAAAAAAAACACTGATGGTCCATCTAAAGTAGCAAAAAGCAATCGTCTTTCTCCCTTACTGCACCATATAATCGGAGTACATATTCATGCTTTCACAGTTGTTAGAGCATCCATTGTCACAGCAACACAAACACGCATCAACCCAACTAACGCGATTCCCCACCTCCTCAACTGATAAAGCACTTGAATAGTGTCTCCGATAGCTTCCGAGCCCCGCTGCATTTGAACCCGCCGCCCCACAGGGAAAAACTGTTTCCTTTGTTGTTTGATTACTTTAAAGTCGTATGGAACTCTGTCCCTTCCGAGGCGACGTTGCTAAGTCCGTTTCCTCATTTAGCACCGCAGTTTTCAATCAAGTCGTTTCCTTTCTTCTTAGTTGATTTCACGCCACTTTTCAGTGTCGCTTTTTCCTTTATATCTTCACAGTCGAAAACAAAGCACTGTTTGGTGCTCAACCCTAAGCATGTGCAGGATCTGTCCAAGTGTGTTTGAATGCCTGCATGTCAATGTACGAAGAAAGAGAAAAAGAAAAACATGCCAGCCACACAAGCTGAAATCTGTCAGCGTGCGTGTGCATGCAGTTACATCTTCTCGCACAACGCTGCCCGCGGTTGCTCCAAAAGCAAAGGGAGGGCAAAACGCTTCCGTTTATATGTGCCCCAGCCGCCCGTCTGCTCTTCACTGCTGGTGTTTTCTGTCTTGCGTCACGTCTTCCTCTTTTCCTCACCCACGACTCACCTCCTCTGTAACAACTACTACATGCACTCCTTGCGATTAAACGGACGCATCGCAGATCAAAGACTTCGAGTTACCACATACTCCGTAACACAACTAACTAGCAAAAATTCTTTAGAAGAACTCTGTTGAGCGCTTTTTTTTTGTTGTTGTTTTTTTTTGTTTTACTGTAGTAAAGGAAAAAGTGTTTTGGCACACGCTGTTTTCCTGAAAAAGAAGGCTGGGAAGGAACACAGACTTGGCACTCTCCAGCGAGCTGACACACTTCATCAAATCTCTTTGCTGTAGCTCTGTGCTTTGCCTGCATCTCCTCCTAGTTGGGTTGTCTTTTTTTTTTTTTTTTGTGTGTGTGTAAGGAATCGGCTTTGACAAACAACCCGTTGTGCCGTGTGATCTCGTACGAAACTTATTAGCATTTTAATTGCCTACACCTAAAGCTCCTTTTTTTTCCCCCTTTTTCATTTTTTCCTCATTTTCATTGAAGACGCCTCTCTTTGTTTTTCTTCTACGCTTGTGTCTTGCCATTTCGTTGGAACACCACCCTTGCTCTTGTCTTTTCTCTAAGTCTGTTGGCGGCGCTTTCAAAGGTGGTACCCAAGTCATAGGTTCTTTTTTTTTTTCTCCAGTAGTACTCCTCCACTTAGGAAAGGCGTGACGTCTGTGCCCCCTGCCTCTACCATTAGAGTAACGAACGGTTAGCTGAACGTCTCCTCACGCTTTCGACACTGCACTGGACGCTGCACATACGGCCTTCGCTATTTGTTTTTTTTTTTTTCCTTTTTTTTTTTTTTTGACATAGCAGGAGCATCGCACAGACGGTGTCACACTTCTTTCTTGAGCTTCCCTTCCGTGACACGCCAAGATCGCCGTCAAGTGCATTGCTTTACCCCTTTTTTGCCATAAACAGGCAAGCTGCGAGGAGACGCTTAAGCTTGTCGTTATTTGTAGCTGCACACGCACGAGAAGCCAGTGTAAAACGGAGCACTCACGCCTGGTGCTTGAAACACCCATTCCGTAGAGCCTCGCTCCTCCGGGTTACTTCCTCTTGGCGCATCAGCACTGCAGGAGCCACTCTGTTCCGCCTTTGTTTTGCAACTCTTCTCCTTCTCTGCGCTCCACTATGGAGTCCTGCCTCCCCTCCCTGCGTGGCGAGGGCCGCCCCTGCCACTGTGCGGTGCGCAAGACTGTCCTCCTTTCCCTGCTCCTCGCCACCCTGCTGGCCGCCCTCCCTGCTGCCTCCGCGGCTGCCACCGTGACCAGTGCCACCTGCGCCGTCGATGACGCGGGGGCTTGCGGCAACGGCAGCACCGTCACCTTCACCGGCACCGACCTCGGCGACGTCACGTCCGTCCGCATCGCCCCCGCGTCAGCCGACGAGGTCCACATCACGTGTACCAGCGTCACAGCCACCGCCACCACCGCCACCTGTACCCTCGCGACCACATCGACCGCCACCGATCTCTACCCGGTGACGTTGGTGCTGAGCAATGGCGCGGCAACGGAGGCGGGCAGCCTCCTCATCGGCAACACCTACGAGCAAAAGAACCTGCCGCGGTGGACCGCCACGTCGCGCTCCAGCGCGTACCGCGTCACCGCGCAGTCCAGCGACTGGCCCTCCACCGGCGACACCTGGTCCGTCAGCGGCACCTTCGACACCGCCAGCACGTACAGCATCATCTTCTACAACAACCAGCCCGGGGCAGTCGCCGGCAGTCCCGGCGCGCCCACCTGCACGCCCGTCAAGGCGACCGCCACCACGCTGTCCTGCACCATCACGACCGCCGTCGGCGCCATGGGCATGTACAGCTTCCTGGTCAAGGACGTCACGAACAACGCACTGCTGCCCGGCTCCACCGGGCTCTCCAAGCTGGCCGTCAACCCGCCGCTGCCAGAGGTGTCGGGTGCCAGCGGCCGCTGCGCCACCAGCAGCGCGTCCTGCGTGAGCGGTGCGTCGCTGACCATCGTCGGCACCAACTTCAACAGCCGCAGCGCCGCCTACCAGAAGTTCGTCGTCGGCGTGACCAGCGCGCAGCGCAGCGCCATCCAGCTCACGCCCACCGCCGTCGACGCGTCCGGCGTCACGGTCACGCTCAGCGTCGCGGACGGCACGCCCGCCGGCACGTACCCAGTGTTCGTGAAGCTGCAGGTGTGCGCGATGGGCATGATGTCGCCGCTCTACTACGTGGGCAACCTCATCCTCGGCAGCGGCAGCAGCGCCGCGGGCTTCGAGGCAGGCAACACAGCCGTCACCAGCACTCGTGTCGTGTCGGGCTTCTGCTACGACGGCGACGGCCGGTGCCGCAACGCCACCGTCACGCTGACCGGCACGCAGCTGGCCGGCGTGACCTCCGTGCTGGTCGGTGCGACGGCGGCGGAGCAGGCGCTGCTGCCCTGTTCCCTCATTGGCACGCCCACCGCGCGCACGCTGTCCTGCAGGCTCGCCGTGGCGCCGTCCGTCAGCGACGGCGTGCACCCAGTGACGCTGATGCTGAGCAATGGCGCGGCAACGGAGGCGGGCAGCCTGGCCGTGGGCAGCTTCCTGGAGGCCAAGGGCGTGGCCGGCTGGACCGCCACGTCGCGCTCCAGCGCGTACCGCGTCACCGCGCAGTCCAGCGACTGGCCCTCCACCGGCGACACCTGGTCCGTCAGCGGCACCTTCGACACCGCCAGCACGTACAGCATCATCTTCTACAACAACCAGCCCGGGGCAGTCGCCGGCAGTCCCGGCGCGCCCACCTGCACGCCCGTCAAGGTGACCGCCACCACGCTGTCCTGCACCATCACGACCGCCGTCGGCGCCATGGGCATGTACAGCTTCCTGGTCAAGGACGTCACGAACAACGCACTGCTGCCCGGCTCCACCGGGCTCTCCAAGCTGGCCGTCAACCCGCCGCTGCCAGAGGTGTCGGGTGCCAGCGGCCGCTGCGCCACCAGCAGCGCGTCCTGCGTGAGCGGTGCGTCGCTGACCATCGTCGGCACCAACTTCAACAGCCGCAGCGCCGCCTACCAGAAGTTCGTCGTCGGCGTGACCAGCGCGCAGCGCAGCGCCATCCAGCTCACGCCCACCGCCGTCGACGCGTCCGGCGTCACGGTCACGCTCAGCGTCGCGGACGGCACGCCCGCCGGCACGTACCCAGTGTTCGTGAAGCTGCAGGTGTGCGCGATGGGCATGATGTCGCCGCTCTACTACGTGGGCAACCTCATCCTCGGCAGCGGCAGCAGCGCCGCGGGCTTCGAGGCAGGCAACACAGCCGTCACCAGCACTCGTGTCGTGTCGGGCTTCTGCTACGACGGCGACGGCCGGTGCCGCAACGCCACCGTCACGCTGACCGGCACGCAGCTGGCCGGCGTGACCTCCGTGCTGGTCGGTGCGACGGCGGCGGAGCAGGCGCTGCTGCCCTGTTCCCTCATTGGCACGCCCACCGCGCGCACGCTGTCCTGCAGGCTCGCCGTGGCGCCGTCCGTCAGCGACGGCGTGCACCCAGTGACGCTGATGCTGAGCAATGGCGCGGCAACGGAGGCGGGCAGCCTGGCCGTGGGCAGCTTCCTGGAGGCCAAGGGCGTGGCCGGCTGGACCGCCACGTCGCGCTCCAGCGCGTACCGCGTCACCGCGCAGTCCAGCGACTGGCCCTCCACCGGCGACACCTGGTCCGTCAGCGGCACCTTCGACACCGCCAGCACGTACAGCATCATCTTCTACAACAACCAGCCCGGGGCAGTCGCCGGCAGTCCCGGCGCGCCCACCTGCACGCCCGTCAAGGTGACCGCCACCACGCTGTCCTGCACCATCACGACCGCCGTCGGCGCCATGGGCATGTACAGCTTCCTGGTCAAGGACGTCACGAACAACGCACTGCTGCCCGGCTCCACCGGGCTCTCCAAGCTGGCCGTCAACCCGCCGCTGCCAGAGGTGTCGGGTGCCAGCGGCCGCTGCGCCACCAGCAGCGCGTCCTGCGTGAGCGGTGCGTCGCTGACCATCGTCGGCACCAACTTCAACAGCCGCAACGCCGCCTACCAGAAGTTCGTCGTCGGCGTGACCAGCGCGCAGCGCAGCGCCATCCAGCTCACGCCCACCGCCGTCGACGCGTCCGGCGTCACGGTCACGCTCAGCGTCGCGGACGGCACGCCCGCCGGCACGTACCCAGTGTTCGTGAAGCTGCAGGTGTGCGCGATGGGCATGATGTCGCCGCTCTACTACGTGGGCAACCTCATCCTCGGCAGCGGCAGCAGCGCCGCGGGCTTCGAGGCAGGCAACACAGCCGTCACCAGCACTCGTGTCGTGTCGGGCTTCTGCTACGACGGCGACGGCCGGTGCCGCAACGCCACCGTCACGCTGACCGGCACGCAGCTGGCCGGCGTGACCTCCGTGCTGGTCGGTGCGACGGCGGCGGAGCAGGCGCTGCTGCCCTGTTCCCTCATTGGCACGCCCACCGCGCGCACGCTGTCCTGCAGGCTCGCCGTGGCGCCGTCCGTCAGCGACGGCGTGCACCCAGTGACGCTGATGCTGAGCAATGGCGCGGCAACGGAGGCGGGCAGCCTGGCCGTGGGCAGCTTCCTGGAGGCCAAGGGCGTGGCCGGCTGGACCGCCACGTCGCGCTCCAGCGCGTACCGCGTCACCGCGCAGTCCAGCGACTGGCCCTCCACCGGCGACACCTGGTCCGTCAGCGGCACCTTCGACACCGCCAGCACGTACAGCATCATCTTCTACAACAACCAGCCCGGGGCAGTCGCCGGCAGTCCCGGCGCGCCCACCTGCACGCCCGTCAAGGTGACCGCCACCACGCTGTCCTGCACCATCACGACCGCCGTCGGCGCCATGGGCATGTACAGCTTCCTGGTCAAGGACGTCACGAACAACGCACTGCTGCCCGGCTCCACCGGGCTCTCCAAGCTGGCCGTCAACCCGCCGCTGCCAGAGGTGTCGGGTGCCAGCGGCCGCTGCGCCACCAGCAGCGCGTCCTGCGTGAGCGGTGCGTCGCTGACCATCGTCGGCACCAACTTCAACAGCCGCAACGCCGCCTACCAGAAGTTCGTCGTCGGCGTGACCAGCGCGCAGCGCAGCGCCATCCAGCTCACGCCCACCGCCGTCGACGCGTCCGGCGTCACGGTCACGCTCAGCGTCGCGGACGGCACGCCCGCCGGCACGTACCCAGTGTTCGTGAAGCTGCAGGTGTGCGCGATGGGCATGATGTCGCCGCTCTACTACGTGGGCAACCTCATCCTCGGCAGCGGCAGCAGCGCCGCGGGCTTCGAGGCAGGCAACACAGCCGTCACCAGCACTCGTGTCGTGTCGGGCTTCTGCTACGACGGCGACGGCCGGTGCCGCAACGCCACCGTCACGCTGACCGGCACGCAGCTGGCCGGCGTGACCTCCGTGCTGGTCGGTGCGACGGCGGCGGAGCAGGCGCTGCTGCCCTGTTCCCTCATTGGCACGCCCACCGCGCGCACGCTGTCCTGCAGGCTCGCCGTGGCGCCGTCCGTCAGCGACGGCGTGCACCCAGTGACGCTGATGCTGAGCAATGGCGCGGCAACGGAGGCGGGCAGCCTGGCCGTGGGCAGCTTCCTGGAGGCCAAGGGCGTGGCCGGCTGGACCGCCACGTCGCGCTCCAGCGCGTACCGCGTCACCGCGCAGTCCAGCGACTGGCCCTCCACCGGCGACACCTGGTCCGTCAGCGGCACCTTCGACACCGCCAGCACGTACAGCATCATCTTCTACAACAACCAGCCCGGGGCAGTCGCCGGCAGCCCCGGCGCGCCCACCTGCACGCCCGTCAAGGTGACCGCCACCACGCTGTCCTGCACCATCACGACCGCCGTCGGCGCCATGGGCATGTACAGCTTCCTGGTCAAGGACGTCACGAACAACGCACTGCTGCCCGGCTCCACCGGGCTCTCCAAGCTGGCCGTCAACCCGCCGCTGCCAGAGGTGTCGGGTGCCAGCGGCCGCTGCGCCACCAGCAGCGCGTCCTGCGTGAGCGGTGCGTCGCTGACCATCGTCGGCACCAACTTCAACAGCCGCAGCGCCGCCTACCAGAAGTTCGTCGTCGGCGTGACCAGCGCGCAGCGCAGCGCCATCCAGCTCACGCCCACCGCCGTCGACGCGTCCGGCGTCACGGTCACGCTCAACGTTGCCGAGAAGGTTCCTGCTGGTAGTTATCCTGTCTTCGTACGAGTGCAGGTGTGCGCGATGGGCATGATGTCGCCGCTCTACTACGTGGGCAATTTGGTGTTGGGCATGGACTCGGTGGATGGATGGAATCTGGATTCCCCAGAGGCAGTGGTGGGCGACGGCAGTAGCACTGCTGGGTTGCATCACCTTACTCCATCGAATAAGGCAGCCATTGCCTTTGCTGTGATTTTCGCGATTCTCTTCCTCGCGCTTCTCATCGCTATCATCGTCATCTGCTGCCGCTACACATTTGTGCGGAAAGGCCGCGTACTGCACCACACGTTCTACGAAGAATCAGCTGCGGAGATGAAAGGCGACAGTGTCGCACAAAGCTACTACAACGGTACTGCACCCGCAAGATACGATGCCGATCGTTTGTAAGGTGGACGAGAGAAAAAGTCAGTCGATAAGCACGCACATTCGATAGTGGACTGTTTGAGGAAGCAAGAACACGCTGGAATATGAGGTCATCCATTTTCATGTGCGTGTGTGTGTAACACCAGATGGAATAGCTAAAGACAGAGGTCAAGGTACGTTGAAGTTCGACCTACTAGGTGACGAAACAGCAACAGTAACAGCAAAGCTGCGTTTTCGACGAACAGCTCGGAATTTGAAAGACAAACGAAGTGCCGATTCTTTATTGCTAATATATCAAAAATGCAGGAGGAAAAGGCTGACTCTACTGGGACTTGTACCTGGTGTTGAGCGGCCAAAACGGCGGATTAAAATTGAGCAAACGCAGCTGTGCGGCCTATTTACTAGTTATTCACTCTTTCTTTTTTCGTTTCGTATGCGTTGGCACCTCAAAACAGTACCTTTTTAATGCTGTGCATTTAGGCACTTTTTTTTTTTTAATTCTTGTTGCTGTTTGATTACTTTAAAGTCGTGTGGAACTCTGCCCCTTCCGAGGCGACGTTGCTAAGTCCGTTTCCTCATTTAGCACCGCAGTTTTCAATCAAGTCGTTTCCTTTCTTCTTAGTTGATTTCACGCCACTTTTCAGTGTCGCTTTTTCATTTATATCTTCACAGTCGAAAACAAAGCACTGTTTGGTGCTCAACCCTAAGCATGTGCAGGATCTGTCCAAGTGTGTTTGAATGCCTGCATGTCAATGTACGAAGAAAGAGAAAAAGAAAAACATGCCAGCCACACAAGCTGAAATCTGTCAGCGTGCGTGTGCATGCAGTTACATCTTCTCGCACAACGCTGCCCGCGGTTGCTCCAAAAGCAAAGGGAGGGCAAAACGCTTCCGTTTATATGTGTCCCAGCCGCCCGTCTGCTCTTCACTGCTGGTGTTTTCTGTCTTGCGTCACGTCTTCCTCTTTTCCTCACCCACGACTCACCTCCTCTGTAACAACTACTACATGCACTCCTTGCGATTAAACGGACGCATCGCAGATCAAAGACTTCGAGCTACCACATACTCCGTAGCACAACTAACTAGCAAAAATTCTTTAGAAGAACTCTGTTGAGCGCTTTTTTTTTGTTGTTGTTTTTTTTTGTTTTACTGTAGTAAAGGAAAAAGTGTCTTGGCACACGCTGTTTTCCTGAAAAAGAAGGCTGGGAAGGAACACAGACTTGGCACTCTCCAGCGAACTGTCACACTTCATCAAATCTCTTTGCTGTAGCTCTGTGCTTTGCCTGCATCTCCTCCTAGTTGGGTTGTCTTTTTTTTTTTTTTTTTTTGTGTGTGTAAGGAATCGGCTTTGACAAACAACCCGTTGTGCCGTGTGATCTCGTACGAAACTTATTAGCATTTTAATTGCCTACACCTAAAGCTCCCTTTTTTTTCCCCTTTTCATTTTTTCCTCATTTTCATTGAAGACGCCTCTCTTTGTTTTTCTTCTACGCTTGTGTCTTGCCATTTCGTTGGAACACCACCCTTGCTCTTGTCTTTTCTCTAAGCCTGTTGGCGGCGCTTTCAAAGGTGGTACCCAAGTCATAGGTTCTTTTTTTTTTTTTCTCCAGTAGTACTCCTCCACTTAGGAAAGGCGTGACGTCTGTGCCCCCTGCCTCTACCATTAGAGTAACGAACGGTTAGCTGAACGTCTCCTCACGCTTTCGACACTGCACTGGACGCTGCACATACGGCCTTCGCTATTTGTTTTTTTTTTTCCTTTTTTTTTTTTTGACATAGCAGGAGCATCGCACAGACGGTGTCACACTTCTTTCTTGAGCTTCCCTTCCGTGACACGCCAAGATCGCCGTCAAGTGCATTGCTTTACCCCTTTTTTGCCATAAACAGGCAAGCTGCGAGGAGACGCTTAAGCTTGTCGTTATTTGTAGCTGCACACGCACGAGAAGCCAGTGTAAAACGGAGCACTCACGCCTGGTGCTTGAAACACCCATTCCGTAGAGCCTCGCTCCTCCGGGTTACTTCCTCTTGGCGCATCAGCACTGCAGGAGCCACTCTGTTCCGCCTTTGTTTTGCAACTCTTCTCCTTCTCTGCGCTCCACTATGGAGTCCTGCCTCCCCTCCCTGCGTGGCGAGGGCCGCCCCTGCCACTGTGCGGTGCGCAAGACTGTCCTCCTTTCCCTGCTCCTCGCCACCCTGCTGGCCGCCCTCCCTGCTGCCTCCGCGGCTGCCACCGTGACCAGTGCCACCTGCGCCGTCGATGACGCGGGGGCTTGCGGCAACGGCAGCACCGTCACCTTCACCGGCACCGACCTCGGCGACGTCACGTCCGTCCGCATCGCCCCCGCGTCAGCCGACGAGGTCCACATCACGTGTACCAGCGTCACAGCCACCGCCACCACCGCCACCTGTACCCTCGCGACCACATCGACCGCCACCGATCTCTACCCGGTGACGTTGGTGCTGAGCAATGGCGCGGCAACGGAGGCGGGCAGCCTCCTCATCGGCAACACCTACGAGCAAAAGAACCTGCCGCGGTGGACCGCCACGTCGCGCTCCAGCGCGTACCGCGTCACCGCGCAGTCCAGCGACTGGCCCTCCACCGGCGACACCTGGTCCGTCAGCGGCACCTTCGACACCGCCAGCACGTACAGCATCATCTTCTACAACAACCAGCCCGGGGCAGTCGCCGGCAGTCCCGGCGCGCCCACCTGCACGCCCGTCAAGGTGACCGCCACCACGCTGTCCTGCACCATCACGACCGCCGTCGGCGCCATGGGCATGTACAGCTTCCTGGTCAAGGACGTCACGAACAACGCACTGCTGCCCGGCTCCACCGGGCTCTCCAAGCTGGCCGTCAACCCGCCGCTGCCAGAGGTGTCGGGTGCCAGCGGCCGCTGCGCCACCAGCAGCGCGTCCTGCGTGAGCGGTGCGTCGCTGACCATCGTCGGCACCAACTTCAACAGCCGCAGCGCCGCCTACCAGAAGTTCGTCGTCGGCGTGACCAGCGCGCAGCGCAGCGCCATCCAGCTCACGCCCACCGCCGTCGACGCGTCCGGCGTCACGGTCACGCTCAACGTTGCCGAGAAGGTTCCTGCTGGTAGTTATCCTGTCTTCGTACGAGTGCAGGTGTGCGCGATGGGCATGATGTCGCCGCTCTACTACGTGGGCAATTTGGTGTTGGGCATGGACTCGGTGGATGGATGGAATCTGGATTCCCCAGAGGCAGTGGTGGGCGACGGCAGTAGCACTGCTGGGTTGCATCACCTTACTCCATCGAATAAGGCAGCCATTGCCTTTGCTGTGATTTTCGCGATTCTCTTCCTCGCGCTTCTCATCGCTATCATCGTCATCTGCTGCCGCTACACATTTGTGCGGAAAGGCCGCGTACTGCACCACACGTTCTACGAAGAATCAGCTGCGGAGATGAAAGGCGACAGTGTCGCACAAAGCTACTACAACGGTACTGCACCCGCAAGATACGATGCCGATCGTTTGTAAGGTGGACGAGAGAAAAAGTCAGTCGATAAGCACGCACATTCGATAGTGGACTGTTTGAGGAAGCAAGAACACGCTGGAATATGAGGTCATCCATTTTCATGTGCGTGTGTGTGTAACACCAGATGGAATAGCTAAAGACAGAGGTCAAGGTACGTTGAAGTTCGACCTACTAGGTGACGAAACAGCAACAGTAACAGCAAAGCTGCGTTTTCGACGAACAGCTCGGAATTTGAAAGACAAACGAAGTGCCGATTCTTTATTGCTAATATATCAAAAATGCAGGAGGAAAAGGCTGACTCTACTGGGACTTGTACCTGGTGTTGAGCGGCCAAAACGGCGGATTAAAATTGAGCAAACGCAGCTGTGCGGCCTATTTACTAGTTATTCACTCTTTCTTTTTTCGTTTCGTATGCGTTGGCACCTCAAAACAGTACCTTTTTAATGCTGTGCATTTAGGCACTTTTTTTTTTTTAATTCTTGTTGCTGTTTGATTACTTTAAAGTCGTGTGGAACTCTGCCCCTTCCGAGGCGACGTTGCTAAGTCCGTTTCCTCATTTAGCACCGCAGTTTTCAATCAAGTCGTTTCCTTTCTTCTTAGTTGATTTCACGCCACTTTTCAGTGTCGCTTTTTCATTTATATCTTCACAGTCGAAAACAAAGCACTGTTTGGTGCTCAACCCTAAGCATGTGCAGGATCTGTCCAAGTGTGTTTGAATGCCTGCATGTCAATGTACGAAGAAAGAGAAAAAGAAAAACATGCCAGCCACACAAGCTGAAATCTGTCAGCGTGCGTGTGCATGCAGTTACATCTTCTCGCACAACGCTGCCCGCGGTTGCTCCAAAAGCAAAGGGAGGGCAAAACGCTTCCGTTTATATGTGTCCCAGCCGCCCGTCTGCTCTTCACTGCTGGTGTTTTCTGTCTTGCGTCACGTCTTCCTCTTTTCCTCACCCACGACTCACCTCCTCTGTAACAACTACTACATGCACTCCTTGCGATTAAACGGACGCATCGCAGATCAAAGACTTCGAGCTACCACATACTCCGTAGCACAACTAACTAGCAAAAATTCTTTAGAAGAACTCTGTTGAGCGCTTTTTTTTTGTTGTTGTTTTTTTTTGTTTTACTGTAGTAAAGGAAAAAGTGTCTTGGCACACGCTGTTTTCCTGAAAAAGAAGGCTGGGAAGGAACACAGACTTGGCACTCTCCAGCGAACTGTCACACTTCATCAAATCTCTTTGCTGTAGCTCTGTGCTTTGCCTGCATCTCCTCCTAGTTGGGTTGTCTTTTTTTTTTTTTTTTTTGTGTGTGTAAGGAATCGGCTTTGACAAACAACCCGTTGTGCCGTGTGATCTCGTACGAAACTTATTAGCATTTTAATTGCCTACACCTAAAGCTCCCTTTTTTTTCCCCTTTTCATTTTTTCCTCATTTTCATTGAAGACGCCTCTCTTTGTTTTTCTTCTACGCTTGTGTCTTGCCATTTCGTTGGAACACCACCCTTGCTCTTGTCTTTTCTCTAAGCCTGTTGGCGGCGCTTTCAAAGGTGGTACCCAAGTCATAGGTTCTTTTTTTTTTTTTCTCCAGTAGTACTCCTCCACTTAGGAAAGGCGTGACGTCTGTGCCCCCTGCCTCTACCATTAGAGTAACGAACGGTTAGCTGAACGTCTCCTCACGCTTTCGACACTGCACTGGACGCTGCACATACGGCCTTCGCTATTTGTTTTTTTTTTCCTTTTTTTTTTTTGACATAGCAGGAGCATCGCACAGACGGTGTCACACTTCTTTCTTGAGCTTCCCTTCCGTGACACGCCAAGATCGCCGTCAAGTGCATTGCTTTACCCCTTTTTTGCCATAAACAGGCAAGCTGCGAGGAGACGCTTAAGCTTGTCGTTATTTGTAGCTGCACACGCACGAGAAGCCAGTGTAAAACGGAGCACTCACGCCTGGTGCTTGAAACACCCATTCCGTAGAGCCTCGCTCCTCCGGGTTACTTCCTCTTGGCGCATCAGCACTGCAGGAGCCACTCTGTTCCGCCTTTGTTTTGCAACTCTTCTCCTTCTCTGCGCTCCACTATGGAGTCCTGCCTCCCCTCCCTGCGTGGCGAGGGCCGCCCCTGCCACTGTGCGGTGCGCAAGACTGTCCTCCTTTCCCTGCTCCTCGCCACCCTGCTGGCCGCCCTCCCTGCTGCCTCCGCGGCTGCCACCGTGACCAGTGCCACCTGCGCCGTCGATGACGCGGGGGCTTGCGGCAACGGCAGCACCGTCACCTTCACCGGCACCGACCTCGGCGACGTCACGTCCGTCCGCATCGCCCCCGCGTCAGCCGACGAGGTCCACATCACGTGTACCAGCGTCACAGCCACCGCCACCACCGCCACCTGTACCCTCGCGACCACATCGACCGCCACCGATCTCTACCCGGTGACGTTGGTGCTGAGCAATGGCGCGGCAACGGAGGCGGGCAGCCTCCTCATCGGCAACACCTACGAGCAAAAGAACCTGCCGCGGTGGACCGCCACGTCGCGCTCCAGCGCGTACCGCGTCACCGCGCAGTCCAGCGACTGGCCCTCCACCGGCGACACCTGGTCCGTCAGCGGCACCTTCGACACCGCCAGCACGTACAGCATCATCTTCTACAACAACCAGCCCGGGGCAGTCGCCGGCAGTCCCGGCGCGCCCACCTGCACGCCCGTCAAGGTGACCGCCACCACGCTGTCCTGCACCATCACGACCGCCGTCGGCGCCATGGGCATGTACAGCTTCCTGGTCAAGGACGTCACGAACAACGCACTGCTGCCCGGCTCCACCGGGCTCTCCAAGCTGGCCGTCAACCCGCCGCTGCCAGAGGTGTCGGGTGCCAGCGGCCGCTGCGCCACCAGCAGCGCGTCCTGCGTGAGCGGTGCGTCGCTGACCATCGTCGGCACCAACTTCAACAGCCGCAGCGCCGCCTACCAGAAGTTCGTCGTCGGCGTGACCAGCGCGCAGCGCAGCGCCATCCAGCTCACGCCCACCGCCGTCGACGCGTCCGGCGTCACGGTCACGCTCAACGTTGCCGAGAAGGTTCCTGCTGGTAGTTATCCTGTCTTCGTACGAGTGCAGGTGTGCGCGATGGGCATGATGTCGCCGCTCTACTACGTGGGCAATTTGGTGTTGGGCATGGACTCGGTGGATGGATGGAATCTGGATTCCCCAGAGGCAGTGGTGGGCGACGGCAGTAGCACTGCTGGGTTGCATCACCTTACTCCATCGAATAAGGCAGCCATTGCCTTTGCTGTGATTTTCGCGATTCTCTTCCTCGCGCTTCTCATCGCTATCATCGTCATCTGCTGCCGCTACACATTTGTGCGGAAAGGCCGCGTACTGCACCACACGTTCTACGAAGAATCAGCTGCGGAGATGAAAGGCGACAGTGTCGCACAAAGCTACTACAACGGTACTGCACCCGCAAGATACGATGCCGATCGTTTGTAAGGTGGACGAGAGAAAAAGTCAGTCGATAAGCACGCACATTCGATAGTGGACTGTTTGAGGAAGCAAGAACACGCTGGAATATGAGGTCATCCATTTTCATGTGCGTGTGTGTGTAACACCAGATGGAATAGCTAAAGACAGAGGTCAAGGTACGTTGAAGTTCGACCTACTAGGTGACGAAACAGCAACAGTAACAGCAAAGCTGCGTTTTCGACGAACAGCTCGGAATTTGAAAGACAAACGAAGTGCCGATTCTTTATTGCTAATATATCAAAAATGCAGGAGGAAAAGGCTGACTCTACTGGGACTTGTACCTGGTGTTGAGCGGCCAAAACGGCGGATTAAAATTGAGCAAACGCAGCTGTGCGGCCTATTTACTAGTTATTCACTCTTTCTTTTTTCGTTTCGTATGCGTTGGCACCTCAAAACAGTACCTTTTTAATGCTGTGCATTTAGGCACTTTTTTTTTTTTAATTCTTGTTGCTGTTTGATTACTTTAAAGTCGTGTGGAACTCTGCCCCTTCCGAGGCGACGTTGCTAAGTCCGTTTCCTCATTTAGCACCGCAGTTTTCAATCAAGTCGTTTCCTTTCTTCTTAGTTGATTTCACGCCACTTTTCAGTGTCGCTTTTTCATTTATATCTTCACAGTCGAAAACAAAGCACTGTTTGGTGCTCAACCCTAAGCATGTGCAGGATCTGTCCAAGTGTGTTTGAATGCCTGCATGTCAATGTACGAAGAAAGAGAAAAAGAAAAACATGCCAGCCACACAAGCTGAAATCTGTCAGCGTGCGTGTGCATGCAGTTACATCTTCTCGCACAACGCTGCCCGCGGTTGCTCCAAAAGCAAAGGGAGGGCAAAACGCTTCCGTTTATATGTGTCCCAGCCGCCCGTCTGCTCTTCACTGCTGGTGTTTTCTGTCTTGCGTCACGTCTTCCTCTTTTCCTCACCCACGACTCACCTCCTCTGTAACAACTACTACATGCACTCCTTGCGATTAAACGGACGCATCGCAGATCAAAGACTTCGAGCTACCACATACTCCGTAGCACAACTAACTAGCAAAAATTCTTTAGAAGAACTCTGTTGAGCGCTTTTTTTTTTGTTGTTGTTTTTTTTTGTTTTACTGTAGTAAAGGAAAAAGTGTTTTGGCACACGCTGTTTTCCTGAAAAAGAAGGCTGGGAAGGAACACAGACTTGGCACTCTCCAGCGAACTGTCACACTTCATCAAATCTCTTTGCTGTAGCTCTGTGCTTTGCCTGCATCTCCTCCTAGTTGGGTTGTCTTTTTTTTTTTTTTTTTTTGTGTGTGTGTGTAAGGAATCGGCTTTGACAAACAACCCGTTGTGCCGTGTGATCTCGTACGAAACTTATTAGCATTTTAATTGCCTACACCTAAAGCTCCCTTTTTTTTCCCCTTTTCATTTTTTCCTCATTTTCATTGAAGACGCCTCTCTTTGTTTTTCTTCTACGCTTGTGTCTTGCCATTTCGTTGGAACACCACCCTTGCTCTTGTCTTTTCTCTAAGCCTGTTGGCGGCGCTTTCAAAGGTGGTACCCAAGTCATAGGTTCTTTTTTTTTTTTTCTCCAGTAGTACTCCTCCACTTAGGAAAGGCGTGACGTCTGTGCCCCCTGCCTCTACCATTAGAGTAACGAACGGTTAGCTGAACGTCTCCTCACGCTTTCGACACTGCACTGGACGCTGCACATACGGCCTTCGCTATTTGTTTTTTTTTTTTCCTTTTTTTTTTTTTGACATAGCAGGAGCATCGCACAGACGGTGTCACACTTCTTTCTTGAGCTTCCCTTCCGTGACACGCCAAGATCGCCGTCAAGTGCATTGCTTTACCCCTTTTTTGCCATAAACAGGCAAGCTGCGAGGAGACGCTTAAGCTTGTCGTTATTTGTAGCTGCACACGCACGAGAAGCCAGTGTAAAACGGAGCACTCACGCCTGGTGCTTGAAACACCCATTCCGTAGAGCCTCGCTCCTCCGGGTTACTTCCTCTTGGCGCATCAGCACTGCAGGAGCCACTCTGTTCCGCCTTTGTTTTGCAACTCTTCTCCTGCTCTGCGCTCCACTATGGAGTCCTGCCTCCCCTCCCTGCGTGGCGAGGGCCGCCCCTGCCACTGTGCGGTGCGCAAGACTGTCCTCCTTTCCCTGCTCCTCGCCACCCTGCTGGCCGCCCTCCCTGCTGCCTCCGCGGCTGCCACCGTGACCAGTGCCACCTGCGCCGTCGATGACGCGGGGGCTTGCGGCAACGGCAGCACCGTCACCTTCACCGGCACCGACCTCGGCGACGTCACGTCCGTCCGCATCGCCCCCGCGTCAGCCGACGAGGTCCACATCACGTGTACCAGCGTCACAGCCACCGCCACCACCGCCACCTGTACCCTCGCGACCACATCGACCGCCACCGATCTCTACCCGGTGACGTTGGTGCTGAGCAATGGCGCGGCAACGGAGGCGGGCAGCCTCCTCATCGGCAACACCTACGAGCAAAAGAACCTGCCGCGGTGGACCGCCACGTCGCGCTCCAGCGCGTACCGCGTCACCGCGCAGTCCAGCGACTGGCCCTCCACCGGCGACACCTGGTCCGTCAGCGGCACCTTCGACACCGCCAGCACGTACAGCATCATCTTCTACAACAACCAGCCCGGGGCAGTCGCCGGCAGTCCCGGCGCGCCCACCTGCACGCCCGTCAAGGCGACCGCCACCACGCTGTCCTGCACCATCACGACCGCCGTCGGCGCCATGGGCATGTACAGCTTCCTGGTCAAGGACGTCACGAACAACGCACTGCTGCCCGGCTCCACCGGGCTCTCCAAGCTGGCCGTCAACCCGCCGCTGCCAGAGGTGTCGGGTGCCAGCGGCCGCTGCGCCACCAGCAGCGCGTCCTGCGTGAGCGGTGCGTCGCTGACCATCGTCGGCACCAACTTCAACAGCCGCAGCGCCGCCTACCAGAAGTTCGTCGTCGGCGTGACCAGCGCGCAGCGCAGCGCCATCCAGCTCACGCCCACCGCCGTCGACGCGTCCGGCGTCACGGTCACGCTCAGCGTCGCGGACGGCACGCCCGCCGGCACGTACCCAGTGTTCGTGAAGCTGCAGGTGTGCGCGATGGGCATGATGTCGCCGCTCTACTACGTGGGCAACCTCATCCTCGGCAGCGGCAGCAGCGCCGCGGGCTTCGAAGCAGGCAACACAGCCGTCACCAGCACTCGTGTCGTGTCGGGCTTCTGCTACGACGGCGACGGCCGGTGCCGCAACGCCACCGTCACGCTGACCGGCACGCAGCTGGCCGGCGTGACCTCCGTGCTGGTCGGTGCGACGGCGGCGGAGCAGGCGCTGCTGCCCTGTTCCCTCATTGGCACGCCCACCGCGCGCACGCTGTCCTGCAGGCTCGCCGTGGCGCCGTCCGTCAGCGACGGCGTGCACCCAGTGACGCTGATGCTGAGCAATGGCGCGGCAACGGAGGCGGGCAGCCTGGCCGTGGGCAGCTTCCTGGAGGCCAAGGGCGTGGCCGGCTGGACCGCCACGTCGCGCTCCAGCGCGTACCGCGTCACCGCGCAGTCCAGCGACTGGCCCTCCACCGGCGACACCTGGTCCGTCAGCGGCACCTTCGACACCGCCAGCACGTACAGCATCATCTTCTACAACAACCAGCCCGGGGCAGTCGCCGGCAGCCCCGGCGCGCCCACCTGCACGCCCGTCAAGGTGACCGCCACCACGCTGTCCTGCACCATCACGACCGCCGTCGGCGCCATGGGCATGTACAGCTTCCTGGTCAAGGACGTCACGAACAACGCACTGCTGCCCGGCTCCACCGGGCTCTCCAAGCTGGCCGTCAACCCGCCGCTGCCAGAGGTGTCGGGTGCCAGCGGCCGCTGCGCCACCAGCAGCGCGTCCTGCGTGAGCGGTGCGTCGCTGACCATCGTCGGCACCAACTTCAACAGCCGCAGCGCCGCCTACCAGAAGTTCGTCGTCGGCGTGACCAGCGCGCAGCGCAGCGCCATCCAGCTCACGCCCACCGCCGTCGACGCGTCCGGCGTCACGGTCACGCTCAGCGTCGCGGACGGCACGCCCGCCGGCACGTACCCAGTGTTCGTGAAGCTGCAGGTGTGCGCGATGGGCATGATGTCGCCGCTCTACTACGTGGGCAACCTCATCCTCGGCAGCGGCAGCAGCGCCGCGGGCTTCGAGGCAGGCAACACAGCCGTCACCAGCACTCGTGTCGTGTCGGGCTTCTGCTACGACGGCGACGGCCGGTGCCGCAACGCCACCGTCACGCTGACCGGCACGCAGCTGGCCGGCGTGACCTCCGTGCTGGTCGGTGCGACGGCGGCGGAGCAGGCGCTGCTGCCCTGTTCCCTCATTGGCACGCCCACCGCGCGCACGCTGTCCTGCAGGCTCGCCGTGGCGCCGTCCGTCAGCGACGGCGTGCACCCAGTGACGCTGATGCTGAGCAATGGCGCGGCAACGGAGGCGGGCAGCCTGGCCGTGGGCAGCTTCCTGGAGGCCAAGGGCGTGGCCGGCTGGACCGCCACGTCGCGCTCCAGCGCGTACCGCGTCACCGCGCAGTCCAGCGACTGGCCCTCCACCGGCGACACCTGGTCCGTCAGCGGCACCTTCGACACCGCCAGCACGTACAGCATCATCTTCTACAACAACCAGCCCGGGGCAGTCGCCGGCAGTCCCGGCGCGCCCACCTGCACGCCCGTCAAGGCGACCGCCACCACGCTGTCCTGCACCATCACGACCGCCGTCGGCGCCATGGGCATGTACAGCTTCCTGGTCAAGGACGTCACGAACAACGCACTGCTGCCCGGCTCCACCGGGCTCTCCAAGCTGGCCGTCAACCCGCCGCTGCCAGAGGTGTCGGGTGCCAGCGGCCGCTGCGCCACCAGCAGCGCGTCCTGCGTGAGCGGTGCGTCGCTGACCATCGTCGGCACCAACTTCAACAGCCGCAGCGCCGCCTACCAGAAGTTCGTCGTCGGCGTGACCAGCGCGCAGCGCAGCGCCATCCAGCTCACGCCCACCGCCGTCGACGCGTCCGGCGTCACGGTCACGCTCAGCGTCGCGGACGGCACGCCCGCCGGCACGTACCCAGTGTTCGTGAAGCTGCAGGTGTGCGCGATGGGCATGATGTCGCCGCTCTACTACGTGGGCAACCTCATCCTCGGCAGCGGCAGCAGCGCCGCGGGCTTCGAAGCAGGCAACACAGCCGTCACCAGCACTCGTGTCGTGTCGGGCTTCTGCTACGACGGCGACGGCCGGTGCCGCAACGCCACCGTCACGCTGACCGGCACGCAGCTGGCCGGCGTGACCTCCGTGCTGGTCGGTGCGACGGCGGCGGAGCAGGCGCTGCTGCCCTGTTCCCTCATTGGCACGCCCACCGCGCGCACGCTGTCCTGCAGGCTCGCCGTGGCGCCGTCCGTCAGCGACGGCGTGCACCCAGTGACGCTGATGCTGAGCAATGGCGCGGCAACGGAGGCGGGCAGCCTGGCCGTGGGCAGCTTCCTGGAGGCCAAGGGCGTGGCCGGCTGGACCGCCACGTCGCGCTCCAGCGCGTACCGCGTCACCGCGCAGTCCAGCGACTGGCCCTCCACCGGCGACACCTGGTCCGTCAGCGGCACCTTCGACACCGCCAGCACGTACAGCATCATCTTCTACAACAACCAGCCCGGGGCAGTCGCCGGCAGCCCCGGCGCGCCCACCTGCACGCCCGTCAAGGTGACCGCCACCACGCTGTCCTGCACCATCACGACCGCCGTCGGCGCCATGGGCATGTACAGCTTCCTGGTCAAGGACGTCACGAACAACGCACTGCTGCCCGGCTCCACCGGGCTCTCCAAGCTGGCCGTCAACCCGCCGCTGCCAGAGGTGTCGGGTGCCAGCGGCCGCTGCGCCACCAGCAGCGCGTCCTGCGTGAGCGGTGCGTCGCTGACCATCGTCGGCACCAACTTCAACAGCCGCAGCGCCGCCTACCAGAAGTTCGTCGTCGGCGTGACCAGCGCGCAGCGCAGCGCCATCCAGCTCACGCCCACCGCCGTCGACGCGTCCGGCGTCACGGTCACGCTCAACGTTGCCGAGAAGGTTCCTGCTGGTAGTTATCCTGTCTTCGTACGAGTGCAGGTGTGCGCGATGGGCATGATGTCGCCGCTCTACTACGTGGGCAATTTGGTGTTGGGCATGGACTCGGTGGATGGATTCAACCTGGACTTTCCAAGCGGTGGGAATGATGGTGAAAAAATGGTGACAAAGTCCGTTATGTCGGGTGGTTACATCGCTGCTATCGTATTGGCGTGTGTGTTCGCTTTTCTCTTCTTTGTGGCGATCGTGGGATTTGTGGTGGTGTGTGTTCGTCAACGTCGCCGTCATCGGTGGAACATGCGGGAGACGTACGTGGCAAATCAGTCGTTGAACAGTGGCGATGGTGATATTGCGATGCATAAGTTGCCTGTCTCAATGATACCTTACGGAGATGCGTAGCCTCTTTCTTTCTTTTTTTTTTTTTCTCTCAGGTGTAGTATTTCGCACCACCCACTCCCACTTGAGGGCGAGGCAAATGGTGTTTTCCTTTTTTTTTTTTATTAGGATCGTTCAAGAAATGCTCTTTACATTCTAGCTTTTAGTTGTGAGCAAAGAAACGGCAGTAATTAATTGTGTTGAGACGCTGAGGAAAGGCGAGGACGCAACGATGACAATAAAAGTCTGTAAAAATGAAATTGTGGTGATGCGGTGCTTCCTGCTTACTAAAGTTTCACTCCTTGTTTCTGTAGTAGCGATGAGTGGAAGTACATTATGCCTCTCGTGAAGGGGAAAAAAGTAAGTCAGTCGGTGTTGCTGGCTTCATCCTGATAAGGTTGTGCGTGTGGAATTTGGGCTTTTCGTTTTTCTCCTGCCATGCTGAACTTACTGTTCTACAACTACTTGCTTTTTTTTTGCGCGCAACCTCCTTTTTTCCCCCTTTCATGTCTCTTTTTTCTTGAATTACCGCTTCCCTTTACGTGTTGTTTGATTGGGAACAAGTTACACCTTGCTTTTCCTCTTCTTTTTTTTTTTCTGGAATACCCTAACTTTTAACTATCAAACGGTTTTCCTAGTTTTTGTCATTATTACTATTATTATTGTTATTATTTTCCTCTGTCTAACATCTGCCCCCATACTGGTCTCGGTCGCTCCTGTTTTCGTTTTCAAACATTCCTGCCCCAGTTTTTCAGAATTCGCGTTACAAGAGAAGCAGTCTCCTCTTTTTCCACCGGACCCCAACACACTCAGTGGTGGGTTTTTTTTTTTTTTCATTTTTGTAGCAGAGTTGTTTTCCCATCAACTTTTTTTTTTTCTTTACATACACACGGCAGAGAGAAATTAAAGAAGAAAAAAAAAAGAAAAAAAAGAAAAGAAAAGGAAAAGAGAGTTTTTTTTTCTCCTCCGTTTTCCTGTTTCTTTTCTTTTTTTTTTTTTTTTCGTCTTCCGAAAGGTTGTGGATTCAATCTCTTTTTTTTTTTATTTTTTCTCACACTTGCACCCCGGCTTCACGTGCGCGGAAACACGTCTACCAGCAACAAAAGAAACACGCAATTGTAGTTGGAGTTGTGAAATAAAAGAACAGCGCGTTTCAGACAGTAGTTGAAAAATCATTTTTTTTTTTTTTGTGTGTGTGTGCATCCCTTGTCTCGGAAAGAACGGAAAACCACGCTATAGTGCGTTTTCACTTTTTTGTTGTTGTTGTTGTTTATCTGCGTGTATGTGCGCGCGCATTTGGGTAGGCCTCAATAGCTCTCTCCCGTTTTTCCAGGTCTTTTTCTCCGATATTTAGTTCGTGTATTGTTGTTTTTTCTTATTCCTTTCTTTCTAAAACGCTAGCCTATGTACACGGAACAGAATTGGAGCGACAGCTACGGCCCCTCGGGGACGCAACGCCTTTCTCGGGGTCCGGCCAGCGTGCGTGGTAGCTACGACTCCGGCAACGTTGCCAGCGCCGCGGGCGCCTACAGTGCCGTGACGGCGGCCCGGCAGTCGCCGCAGCCGACTCCCTTTTACCCGCCAGCCTCCTCGCGTTTTACGCCGATGGACTTTGAACTTTTCATCAACAGCAACCGTGACCCCACGGACGAGATGCGCCGCTCGCAGGAGTACTACTACTGGTACTACAGCAAGCAGCCGCGCGACCCGCGTGCGCCGCCGCCGCTGCCCTCTCTTGAGGTACAGGAGGCGCTGAGCAGCATGGAGACGCCTTGGGAAGACGTCAGCACCATGACATCCGTGACGGCAGGCCGTGGCGCCGGCACCGCAAGCCGCAAGATGGGCGGCAAGAGCCTCGCCCTCGACGCGAAGGACCTGCGGGAGACGCAGGAAGCACAGGCAATCAACCCCTACGGCTTGAGCCTCATCAACGGCGACAACATGCTCAGCCCTGGTACGCAGTTCTTTGCCGCGTACGCGCCGACTCCGCTGGCGATGGCGACACCGAGCACGTTGCACGCCTACGCCCACGGCCAGCTGCCCGTGCCGCAGTCGCAGACGCGCGCGCAGGAGGCCAAAGTTGGCAGTGGCGGCAACACGGGGGCCCCGTACAGCCGCGGATCAGCCGCCGCCACCACCACCGCAGCGAAGAGCATCGCCTCGCAGCAGTACTACACCCAGGAGCCGATGAACACCTTCGGTCTCTACGGCGCTGGCGCCATGGATGCGGGCAGCGGCGCGGCCACCTACTTCGACGCGAACCACGGCGGCAGCAGCAGCGGCCAGGACAACACGAATCAGGGCGGCTATCAGCTGATGAGCAACGTTGGTGAGGCGGACACAGCCATGTTGTACGGTCAGAGCGAGATGGGTGGCTTCCAAGGTCGCGGCGCCGTTCGCGGTGGCGCGAACCGCCGTTTCAACAGCAGCGGCAACATGGGCGGCGGGGCTGGCAACGCTTATGGCGGCGGCGGCGTGCGTGGCGGCCGCGGCGGCCTCCGCGGTGGGCGGAGCGGGGCGGGAGGTGTGGGGGGTGGCGTGGAGGGCCCGGGGCACCGCTTTGTCGGCTCTGACAAGCTGCGGCAGTTTCGACACGACGTGGCCGAGCAGAAGACGTCGCAGTGGTCGCTGGAGAGCCTGCAGGGCTACGCGGTGGAGTTCGCCAAGGACCAGGAGGGCAGCCGCTTCATCCAAAGCGCTGTCGACTACGCGTCGCCCGAGGCGCTGGACAACATCTTCCTCGAGATCTTCGCCTCCCCGCTAGAGCTGGTCACCGACATCTTTGGCAACTACGTACTGCAGAAGTTGTTGGACAAAGGCAACACGGCACAGCTCACCTTTGCGGCGGAGCAGCTGCGCGGCCACGTCGTCGAGTTGACCATGCAGACCTACGGCTGCCGTGTGATTCAGAAGTGCATCGAGGTGATGCCGCCCGCCGGGCTAGACGTCATTCTGGCAGAACTGAAGGACAACGTGGCGAAGTGCATCCAGGACCAGAATGGCAACCACGTAATCCAAAAGTGCGTGGAGGTGATCCCGCACCAGTGCGGCTTCATCATCTCCGCCTTCACAGGCCGCGTGATGGAGCTGGCCACTCACGCCTACGGCTGCCGCGTGATTCAGTGCATCATGCAGCACTGCCCCGAGCAGGAGGACACGATCTTCAGTGAACTGCTGAAGGCGGTGGATGTGCTGGCGAAGGACCAGTATGGCAACTACGTCATCCAACACGTCCTGCAGCATGTGAAGGACGAGAGCAAGGTTGAGCGCATCTTTACCGCGCTGAAGCCGAAGTTCTTCTACCTCAGCAAGCAGAAGTTTGCCTCGAACGTCATGGAGAAGATGTACGCCCGCTCGAAGCCGGCCAACCGCATGGCGATTGTGGAGATGATGTGCGCCGACTTCCCTTCCAAGGCGGACCAGGTTGAGATCGTCTCCTTCACCCGCTCCTCCACGAAGACGGCAGCGATGGTCAACGCGGAGGAAGGCACGTGGCCGCCGAGTAAAAATAACGCCGACGGCACGGTGAAGGAAGTGAAAGAGAAGAACCGCGAGGCCAAGGATGCCGCCATGGGCATCATCGAGTCCGCCGTTCCCGCTGGCATGGGTCAGCCGAGCATGCTGTGCCTCATGATGAGCGACCAGTATGCGAACTACGTCGTGCAACGCGTGCTTGACGCGTCGGAGGTGGACCAGTTCGTGAAGCTGGTGAACAACATTGAGAAGTACATCCTCCCCATTCGCACCTACACCTACGGGCGTCCCATCGTGCAGCGTCTGTCGCGCCGCAAGCTGGTGCTCGCCCCTGGCGACGATGCGAACGAGACGACGAGCAACCCGCCAAACAACAGCAACCACAACACGGCTAGCCACGGCAACCACCACGACAACAGCAACCGAAACAATAACAACAGCCATCGTCGTCAGTAAAAAAAAAAAGGAAATGAAAGCCTGAAGAGCAAGGGAAAAAGAAAAGCAGTTACCGTGTTCTCCCGGCCGCTTTCATTTGAGGAAAGTAACTGGCAATTGTGAGCAGCAGAAGTCGAAGTTCGACAGATACGCAAAGCCCAAAGCCACAAGTTAATAATGAAGCTATCTCGTTGTTGACGATGTCGTTGTCGTTTGACTGCTTCTCGGTTCTTTTTTTTTTTTTGCACTTACTCTTGTTTTTTCCTTTTTTCTGTTGTTGTTGCTGCTCACGAATAGAGTCCTTTCCACTGACGGGCCGCTTCACTGTCTTTTTCCAGCGCCGTGAGGGCACTAAAAACTAGAGCTCTTTTAGCTTCACTGTGTGCCACTTTTTGTCTAGGAGGTTCTCTCGCTCTCTACAAGTTGCTGTTCATCTCTCCTGCCCTTTTCTTTCTTTTTTGTAATACATGTAGTATATCAAACAAGCAAAACAAAAAAGAACCTCTTCTTTTTTTTTTTTTCAATTGTATCTGGCTTGCGAGGATCTTGTTTTTTTTTTTGTTGTTGTTGTTGTTGTTTGCTTATTTTTGTTTTTGTTGTTTACTTTTGTAAACGTTGTTGTTGTCGAGACACATAAGTGGCTATTGTAATGGAGTCGTTTTCGCTTCTTCCTTTTTCTTTTCTTCTTGTTTTGTTTTTGTCTTTTTTTCAGCTTCCCTTTTCCTCTTGTTGTTTTTCTTTTTTAAAGGTTTTTAGTTCTTCTTTCTTGCTGTCTTCTTAGTTCGACGATAATTCACACCGATACTCTCTCTTTCTTTCTTTTTTTTTCCCCCTCTAACTTGATCTTCATAATAGTAAGTGCGTCTTCGGACGCTTGTTTCACTGGCAAAAGGTTCTTTGTTTATTTGTTTTTTTTTTTTTGTCGTGAGGGGTGCAACATGTCTACCGTCTCACCTTTTTGCAATGAGAAAGAAAAAGAGAAAAAAAATTCCTAAAGTGCGCTTTTCTCTCTCCCTCTTTTTTCTTAAACCTCTTTGTTGATTCTGACAGCCTCCTTGTGTTTATGTCTGTTCCCTTCTTTCTTTGTATTATCTGAGAAGACGTTCTTTTTTTTTTTTTTTGAAGCTGAACAAGACTCTCTATGTATAGACTCCTCTCCATGATGTATGTGTGTGCGTTTGTAGACTTTTTTTATTATTATTTTTAAAACAAAAAGAAGCACCAACGTATATCTGTCTCTCTCCCTCGCTCTCTTTTGAATATTATCAAGCGTTAACCGGCAGAAAAAAGGAAGGTCAGGCTTATCTAGTTGGTTTGCCAATAGCCCCCTAAATATCCGGTGCTGCTATAGTTGTGAAGGTCATTATTATTTTTTTTTTTTTTATATAACTTGGCTTTGAGTGTACTTCCTTTGTTTGTTTGTACGTTTGTGTGGCTGTCGGTTCCATAATTAACTCTTTTTTTTTCCCCCTTTTTTGAGACATGTTCGCTTTTCCTTTCTCGCTTCTTTTTTTTTTTTTTTTGGTGTAACTGTTTCTCCCCATGTTACACACGCGCACAAGCACACGAATTTGAAGAGCCCGAAGCATTTTTCCTTTTTTTTCCCCCTAGTGCTGCTTATATATATATATATATATATATATATATATATATATATATATATATATATATATAGCTTTGTGCTCCCTCGCTCCTCTCGTCAACTGTCTTACATCTCCCAATACTGCATGCAAGCTCAGTGCCTCCAAACGAGTGCTTCTGTCTTCGATGTAACTAGCCATATTTTTTTCTTCCTCTCCAATGCACGTTGTCTTTTTGTTAAAACTCATATATATATATATATATATATATATATATGAGTTTTTTTTTCCTTCCGTCAGCTACTGCATTCTTGCAGATTCGGTGCAATCCACTTGTATTCTTTTTTTAGTTCTTTAGCCGCATCCATCGACGAAGTCGCTGCAACAGCAGCGTAGCCGTCCAACATCCAATACGCGTGACCCAAGCTCTCCGTCAGTTTTTTTTTTTTTTTTTCATTTCCCTTCCCTCCGCTTCTTTCCGCAAAGCTGTTTGAAGGTGAACAATAACACACACACAAAAAAAAAAAAGAAACAGAACTGTAGAGAACGTGGCTGCAACTACATGCAAAAAGAGGCTGAACAGAATATGAATCCTCGAAGAGAGAGTAGTTTTATTCTTCGTGTTCTTTTGTGTTTAGTCGGCTACTTCCTTTTATTTTTTTGTATGTGTAATGTACGTGTGTGTTTGTGTGTAAACTAAAGAGTCCTTCAAACCTACGCCTCGACAACATCACACAAAAAAAACAAGTACTCCTTTTTTTTTTCTGGAAACACGACAAGAGGTAAAGAAAAAACAAGCAATTAGCACTAAAAAGCAAAATAATGATTTAACTACTCCTTTTTTTTTTCTTTTTTTTATTTTGAAACCGTATATGCTTATTCTATCTTAGGTGACTGACAAATAAGGGCTGGTGAAACGAAAAAAAAAAAAGAGGATAATCTACGAAACAATAAAGAGAATGAACATGCGTATTATTTTGTATAACGAAATGTAAAACAGCACTGCTTCTTTTTTTTTTTTGCTTTTTTTATTTGTTGTTGTTTGTTTGTTTTTATTGAACGCTACGTTAAAGTTCTCATCGCTCGTGTAGGCCACCTTCTTTTGTTTTTTTTTTCCCTTGTGAAACGAGTGAGTTGTAAAAGAGAGAAAAACCTGTTTTGTCGTTGTGTAATGTGTGTTTACCACAGCCTGCTGTCTTGGAACGTTCTTTAACGAATTGCACTTTTTCCTTTTTTTCGCCGTATCTTTCTTTTTCGCTGTTTAACAACAAAAAGTGTTTTTTGTGTGTGCCTTAGCACGCATTCGATCTTGTCGGCCTATCTGCAGCACATGACGAAGCTGTTCTCTCCTTTTTTTTTTTTTTTAAGCGTGGGACGCTGGCACTGGCACACACACACGAACGGGGAAGCAAGGCTGAGAAACGCGAATGTGCTAATGTTGCGAGCATTGTTGCGTTTTTGATAGTGACAATCATGGTTGAGAGCTGCATAGATTATTAGGCTCATTACCTTTTCTTTTCCCCGTGCAAGTTTCACATCAATCGCGCAGCATTCATTTGTTTCCAACTACACATGCACACCACTGACGCGGTCTGTCAAAATCTATCTCTGTTATATATATACGGCTTCTACACGGGTATGGTCTTCTCTGTTTTCTGCCTTTTTTCCCCCTAAGGTGCTTTCTACACATATATATAGAGAATTGACAGAGTATTCTCTGTTTTCTGTTATTTAAAGGTGTTTGTTTTTCTATTTCTTGTCTAGGTGCATGAAACATTGTATAAGAAAGCGTTTGAGTCTTCTCATCTGTCTCCTTACGTTTGCGTTGGATGTGATCACAAGCAAGACGGGTTTGTCCACGCACAGGGGGGTTGAAGTAGCAGAAGCAATATCAAAAACTGAGTCGCGACGGGGAAAAAGCACCCGCATATAAGGCATGGCTTTCCACATTAAACCCGCCTTTTTCGTTCTTTGCAATTGCTCGGTCAAACAGTTCGCCACGTTACTGTTTTTTCTGTTTCATTCTTTTTTTTATCTCAAGGTGACTGGTTTAGAGCCACTTTTGCCTTATTGTTGCTGTTTTTTATCACTGCCTTTTTTCTCTGTTTTTTTTTTTTACCCAGTTTGTGTCTTTTTCGTTTTTTTTTTTTTAGTTTTGTATTTTTTTTTTTTTTGTGTGTGTGCGATTTCGATCCGCCTGTTGTTGTTCTCTCAACAACAGAGGAAAGAAAGAAGGAAAAAAGTGATTTTCGTTGGCGTCTGCCGTGTCTCTTTTTTTTTTTTTTGGACTTCGATTTCATTTGCACCCTTCAAGCTTACAATAATACGCTTGCTTTTTTAACAGCCTCTTCTTTGTCTCTGTCTTTACTTTTTTTTTTTTTTTGTAAACCACCAATGAGCGTCTCGACATAAAAACACCAAAAAGAAAATAAAAACTGAATGGATGCATATATCTTTGATTGTGCATGTAGTTTAGAAATGTACGAAAGTGAGTAAACCGTAGCAACATTAAAAAAAAAAAAAGTAGATTAAGACAACAGCGTTTTTCGATATGCGCAACCTGAGAAAAGCCCCTCACAGTCTGCGGCTTCTTTTTTGGGGAGGGAGGAATATAGCGGTGAAGTGTACTCAGCCGCTCTCTTCCCTCCTGTTTTCATCCATCCTTCATGGAAAGCGCTGTAAGTGCCATTCCTTTTTAGTTATTTAGTGTGGTGTGGAACCAGCACGAAGCGCAGTGCGGTTATTTGTTTATTTATCACGTGAGTGATGATTGATCTCGTGTTTTTGCATGCATCTCTCCATTTTTGTTTTTGTTTTCAATTCTCAGCAAACTCTCTCACCATTGTCCGAAATCTGTAAATGTAATGCCACCGTGGATTGCCACAAGCAACTTTCACTTTTTTCCCTTCCTCCTCTTCTTACATACCTTTCATTGCTTTTTATTATTGTTGTTGTCTCCACCGTTTTCCTCGTGTACGCGAAAATCTCCAAAGCAAACTCCACACTCAAAGGTGAATTAGAACTCTCAGAGAAAGAGAAAAGGAATACTGCTTGAATAGGACAACGCTAGTTAGTATATTGCTCTACTGTGTGCAATTGAAGAAACAAAAAGAAGCACTTTGCTGCAGTCATGTTTGCTCGCCACCCGCTGCTTCTGTCATCGGGCCAGCTGGCCTGCCGTCGCGCGGCACTGATGGGCAGTGCTGCTGCGCTGCACGTGCACACCACCCGCCCTGGGATGGCGTCTTCCCTCAACCCGACGAGCACCGCGCTGACGTGTGCGAAGCGTCAGTACTTCGGTGCGACGGTGATGTCGAACTTCATGACGCACTGCACGCAGATCGGTGCCTGCACATCTCTCTCGACGCTGCTCTATAGCCCTATTGGAACTGCCATGATCGTGGTCCTGGCGTACAATGTGATTGTGGTGTGCACGAAGCACGTGAACTACTCCCTAGAGATCACGGCGAAAGATTACGTGCAGGACCAGCAGCTTCTGACGATCATGCGTTACGGCATCCTTAGCTGCATTCTGCTTGGGATGGAAGTGATGTTCATCGAGGTGTAAACAGCATCCACTTCTTTAGCGTGTCTCGTTGTTGTTGAAAGCTAGTTATTGTCGTTGTGCTGTTATTGTTTTTTCAAACGTAGGTCTTCTTTTAGTGTTTTTCTCGGCTCACTCTTTTTTTTTTTTTGCTTGTTTGTTTTGTTTCTCTATCTTCTCCCCCTTTGAATGAGGAGCACATGTGAACGTTTTCTTTGTCTTGAGCCACGTTGCTTCTCTTTTTTCCTTCCTCTTTTTTCTTAGTGATATGAAATTGTTCGCAAACAAATCCAAAATGCCATTAGTATTGCAACTGTGCTCCTTTTTTTCCCCCCGCACACAGGTTTCGTCTTTTGTTGTTTGTTTGTTTGTTTTTTGCCGTTGTTGACGCACCTTTGAGAAGCAGTAGCGCTTGAATCACTATTGAGGCTTTTCTGTTCGTCCTTTGTTTCGATTACACATCGAAGGCCAAAGCTACAACTTCTTGTGTGCGAATGTGTCTGACTAGCGCAATATCTGACGTCTCCCTGTATTCCTTTAAAAGCCACCGAGCAGCACACGCACAAAAGCTGCATCCTTAGCGTTCTTATTTCTTACAGAGTTTGGGAGACAGAAAAGAAAAGTGCGAGTAGCCTCTCCTGACGTCTTTCAGTTTTTCCCCATGAAGCTCGTTTCCCACTATTAGCAAATGATTGAAGTACATACAGATTTTTTATCACGTAAGCAAAGTAACGAAATGAGGAGATTAGTCGGAATACGGAAAAAAAAAGGCGCTTCTGTATTTGCCAGGGAGAAACTCTGAACAACAACACAGTAAGACGGAGCTTTGCAAAGCGTCCTGCTGAGATGCTCACGCAGCTGGTAAAGCAAACTGCGTATATGTGTCTGCGCGCAGCTTCACCCACTTGCTCAAAAGGAAAGCGAATAGAGACTATGCTGCCGCTTATCTTCATTTTTTTTTTGTTTTTGGCTTTTTGTGCATACTCACGTTTTGTGACGGGCAAACACGTCAGCTTCTCCATTTGTGTTTTCTTATTACTTATCATACTGCTTTCAATAATGTCTTCCTCTTCCCCTCCTCTCCCCATTTTTTTTTTTTTGTTCATTCAATCACAGAGCATTTTTTGTTGTTGTTGTTTCTCTTCTAGAATGAAAACAAAAGGTCTGCGTACACAAAAAAAGAAACTGAACTTGTAGCTCCTGACGCAGCTGACAAAAGCAAGACACAGTTTTTTTTTTTTTTTTCTCTTGCCTTTTCTCGCTTCTACGTGAGACTTTAGGACGGAGCCAGAAGCCCCTAGCAGAATGCCTCACTGCGACTCTGACGCTGAACAAGGGAATGAGAAAGAAGAGCAGGTGGAAGAAGATGAAGAGAACCTTGACACAGCGAGCAGTAACAATGACAGCGGGAAACCTGCCAGCGACGAAGCAGCAGATATTGAGGACAGCTTTGACGAAGAGGAGGAGGTGCTGACACCAAAGCCGTTTCCGCGCACCATCGAGCTGGTGCTGCCAAGTAGCGCGCGATCAGCCCTGTCCACCACAATCAACCAACAGGAGCCGACAAGCGTGCACGTGTGCCTGACACGAGGCGTTATCGGCCTCCCTGTTAATGCTACTGCAGCAACAGAGGGAGGTGTGCTGAAGGACTCCGGCCCTGTCACGACAGCAACACGTCTGCAGGGCTGCTGTGCCGAGGCACATCGCTTCGAAGTGGACTACGGCGATCGTCTGGCCGCCCTGCGCCGCCGCCACATCCTGCGACGCCTGCATGGCAACCCTGACCGCCAGCGTCGCTTTCTCGAGCTGGAGCGCAAAAACGCGAACCGTCGCGCGCAACCGGTGGGCGACGGCGACGACAACCACCGTGTCGAAGTTAGCAATGATGCTGATCCTGTGAAGGGTGTCGTGTGGCCGTGGACCGGCGCACCGCAGTCGCCCCCGCCGTACTGGCTGCCCTCGCTGCTCGCAAACGACGCGCAGACATTTCATCGGGTGTTGCACGTCATGTACGGCTGGGTGATCGCGCCAGAGCCGCACCCGTCCGACCAGCTGCGGCTAAACTCCGCAGGACAACTTCTGTCCGGACCTTTGAGCGACGTCGGAGACGACGACGACGACGAAGACTTCGAGCAGGCGGACCCGGCACAAGACAAGCCGGACTTCTTCCTCCCCTCCAACGCCTTCGGTGGCGCTGACGACGATGACGAGACGACGACGATGACGACGACGGATGCGGGAGAGCGGGAGAAGGAGCGGAGCGCGCTGACTGACAAAGGCGAGGAAAGTCCGCAGGTGCCGCGGCGGGCGTCTAAGAGTCTACTGAGCGACTTCAATGAGTGCGAGGGGGACGGCGCAGACAATACACAGCACCCGCAGCCGTTTGAGCCCTCCTCGACGGAGCAGGAGCCGCCGATGGCATCGTCATCGTGCCCGTATTCAAGGTGCGCACCGCAGCCAAAGCTGAGCACCGCCACAGCCCCGCCGCCCGTTGTGGCGCTGCCGTTCTTTCCTTTCACAAATTACGAGTTCTTCATCGCCCAAGACAGTGTGAGTGGTGAGTGGCACCTGTTGGACACGCACCCTCTCTTTGTGATGGCGGCGTGCCGTCGGCGCCGCGCAGAGCAGCAGCAGCAGCAGCAACAGCAGCGTCTGCCACACGAAGACGAGGACGAAGACGAGGACGAGGACGAGGAGAACGACGACAGCGACAGGGAGAGTGGTCAAAGCGTGGATGGCGCCGCTCCAGAGCCAGGCGACCAGGCAGATGTGAGTGGAATCTGCCCTGTGCCGGCGTACAACATGCGCACGCTGGTCCCCGTCAGCCCGATCATCCTCGCCGCCCTCTTCTCCGCGCCGGCGCTGCGGTGCTGTCTTCTGCAGCCGTTGAAGACGATTGGCAGCGATGTCGCATACGCGTCCCCAGGTGAGGAAAGCGTGCAGGATGGCGAGCAAGAAAAAGGGGGGCCGCAGCCGCATCAGCGCCTGTCCGACCGTGAGGTTCTGCGCACGCTCGACCACGCCTGGCTGTCCTCCGACGTGGCGGTTGGCCTGCCGCTCCTCGCCACGATATGTCGTGCACGCCAGCACGTGCTGCAGCAGGACGCCACACGTATCCCTTATACCCTCGGTGCCCTATGGCTTGACGTGAGCCCGCTCTTCGCTCTGCCAGGTTTCCGGAACGCCTCTCAGCACGTCAGCCCCGCAGACATCCGTCAATGGTGCGCCGGGCCGAGTGAGAGGGTACTGGAAGAAGAGGGAGAAAAAGAGAGCGAAGAGGCGGCAGGCAAAGACGAAGCGGAGCGGGAACCGAGTCGACCGGTCACCGCGGCCACGTTGTCTGCCGCGCTGCCGCATCGCTGGGGCTCTGCGCTGGACCATGTCCTCTCCTCGAAGCACTACGGCCGCGTGGTGCTCTCCACCCTTCTCGCGGCCAATATACTGCCCACGCGAGCCGTGGCGCTGACGCTGCTCACGCGACTGGACGGGCTGCGGCTGGCGTTGTGGTGGTGGCTGCGTCTGCCGTCGCGCCTTCTTCGGCAATGGGGCGTGGACGACAGAGCGGCGGAGCAGGAAAGCAACGACGGGGAAGGTGACAGCGACAACAACGACAGTGGCGACGATGAGGGGAACGACAGTGATGAAGACAGGGCGGCGCTGGACGAGTCCGTGCTGCATGAGATGCTGCCTGAGGAGGCTACCGAAGTTGTCGCTCAGCATGTGTCGACGCTGCAGCAGCGCAGCGCGCGGAAACGCCGTCGTCGCCAGCAACGGCGGGATGGGCCGGTGCTTCGCTTTGCCCCGTTGCTGCAGCGGGTGCTGCTGGAGTTGCAACGCCGCCTCGACCGCTGCCACGGCGAGGACAGCAGCGGCCACCCGCTGCCGCCGTCGCAGTTTACCTTGCAGGAGAGCGTGGCCCGCACCTTCGCGGTGGAGCGCCTCGACAGCGGACTGCCTCGCCAGGACCCGCTCGTCACCACTTCCTTTGTGGGCGTGTTAGCGGCGGACGGAGACGACGCGGAAGAAAAGAAGAGTTACATGAGCGGCAAGGCCCTGTCTGACACTGCCGCTGTCGCTGCGGGTGCCACCGTGCGGCACCATCGCCTGTACCAGAGCGACGTGGTGCTGCTTGCGTTGGCCTTGACCACTACTCCGGCACCAGGGCAGGCTCACATGCTGCCACAGCGGCTCATCGCGGTGGACGTTGACGACGTGCAACCGGCTGACCAACACGACGACGATGACGGCAGCGGCGGCGGTGAGAGAGACGCCCACACCGCCCTCTTCGAACATATTTTTGAGGCGAAGCTGCTGCGGTGTGTCCGCAGCCCCGTCGATCGTGCTCGCGCCGGCACCACCAAGGTGTTGCTGCTCTGCGCCGCAGACTTCTGCCTCTCATCCACGCGGTGCTTTGTCTTCGCCCATCTGCCAAGCTACGAGTTCTTTGGCAGTATGGGCTACTGTCCGCTCCCGGAGCTGGTGCAAGCTTGGGCAGCGGCGGCAACGTGTAGCATGGCCACCGCCGACGAGCAAATGCACCGCGCGACGTCAGACTTTGCGTTCTACTTGTGGAACGAGGTGCGGTGGCGGCTGCGCAAACAGCAGTACACCGAAGCGACCGTCGCATGTATGCAACAGCAGCTGCCGCAGCTGTTTGCCTGCATCGAGGCCCACACCAAGACGTACTACGCCATCATGGCACGCCTGCAGGCCGAGGCCGAGGCGGAGGCCGAAACCGCAGCATGTAGCCTCTCCAACTCTTCCTGCATGCCGCGTGTGTCGCAGAAAACTCCACAACGGCCGTCGCTCGTGAGCGGGGCGGTGCTACAGGCCACAAAGCAGGAGGCGCAGGAGGCGGCCTACGAAACGGCGATGACCGCCGCAAGCACGTCAAGCTTCACCTCCCCAGCGACAGCCACCACGTCCCCTGGACAGACGTCGGTGCCATCGCTGCCGCTCACCGTCGCTCACCCAAACGTCTACAGCGCCGCGGTGCTCGCGTCCAAGGCGCACGTGTACGAGCTCTGGCACACCTTCGCGGTGGCCCCTTGCACCTACCTGACCGCGGAGACACTCTTCGTGCTTCTTTTTGGTCGCTCCTCCGCAGAGGAGGCAGAGGAAGGCAGAAGCGGCACGGCAGCACCGTTGTCGCGGCCGCGCACCATCAACACAGCGGCGCTCCGCGTACTATTCGAGAACGGCGTGGATACCGTCCAGCCGTGCCCGCTGGACTCAGTGGAGATGCCCGCAATAGAAGCGGCACTGATGCGTGCAGACGTCGAAGCGGTGAACGTGCTATTAGGTTTGGGTGCTGCCTCGCTTCACGACCTCCGTGCAGACGGCAGTACCACGCTCGAGTCGTGGGCGGAGACTATTTTTAGCCCTGCTGAAATGGCGGTGCTCCACTTTGTGGAGACGAAGAACGGCAGGGTGGCGCGGTCGGACCCGCGAGTACAGTACGGTGCGCGACGCTTCGAAGCGACCGCCGCGCAGGTGTAGACTTCTTTTTAGCAGCAGCGGAAGCGTGAAAGAGTCGTCAATGAAAGTTGCATCCAGTTTGGTGTTTTGCTTGGTTAGGATTTGTTCTGTTGTTGTTGTTTCTACGAGGTTCTTTAGTGTCCTTGTCTGTGGTTTTTTAAAGGTGCGATAGCGCTTGTTGCTTCTTTACTACTGTTGTGATTATTTCTCACTGTGTTAGTTTTGAGTTTTTTTTTTTTCTTAAGCTCTTCTCTATTTTTCTTTTTCTTTTTTATATGTATAGCGGCGCAAGTCGCACACAAACACACAGTAGAGCCCCGCAAGAAGAAAGCTCACAAGCACACATCTGCACATGTAACCTAGTCACCAATGTACACGTAGCCGTCGGTTTAAGCCTGAGAGCACAAAAAAAAAGAAAACTCGTATATTACTCCTTCCTTCTGAATGTTCCTATATACTAGAGCTAAACTGGAAAAAACACGGCTGTACACTTGCTTGTTCTGCCACAACAAACTCGCTTGAAAGGGCGCGATCTCGTACGCGCAGCAGTAACAGTCTTTTCACAGGTCTCGAAAGATATTCTTTTCTCCACTGAAAAGCACAGCAAACACGACAGAAAAACAAAGCCCTTGAGGCGATGTTCTTCCATGTGTGGCGTATGCAGATTGTTTTTGCAAGCGTTCATCAATTGGCATGTGCAAAGACCTTTTTTTTTCTCCTATCTTTTTAGTTCAAGGTTTGACTGCAGTCTTTTTTTTTTTTTTACGAATCTTGTGAGGCCATTCTTGTTTTTTTTTTTTCCTCATTCGCTGTGTTTCTCCTCCTTTTCTACTTTCTTTTTTCGCACCAAATAGTGTAGACAATCTCACATGCATCACCAGCATTTCAGAGAACTGCAAGGCAAACTGTGCGCCACACTGTAACAAACGCCGTATTGTTACTCTTGTTTTTTTTTTTTCCTTTCTAGAAACACGTTCAACGCGCAGCGATGAACGAAAGCGAGGATCTCTTCTCCCCGCTTCTTCAGCTGAACCCGCCGGTGCTCGTGCGGACCAGAGGGAGTCCCAGCGCAATTGATCTAGCCGCACTGCGTCGTGCGGCTGCGAACGGCGGCACAAGCTCCCCCTCTCATGCACACGCGAGAAGCACCGAAGCAGCAGCAGTAGCTACAACGACGACCAGGAATGGCACGACCCCCGTCATTTCCCTTGCCGCACGCAAGTTGCACGATGCGAAGTCCGCTGCTCGTCAGGTGTCTCGCATGGGTGAGGCACCGTCACGCGCGCACACGACGGTGATACTCGGCCAGCGCAGAGGATCGACAAGCATACAACGGCAGCCGCTGCCAAAGACGGCCGGCACCATTGTTAGCCATCGCACTGCTGATCAGCCGTCTTACGGGTCCGCCGGATCAGCGCCACCGTCGCCGTCCGCAGCGCCGCAGCCGCCTCCGCCTCCGTCATACACGCGTGGTGCTGCCGTGTCCAACGAAGACGTCGACTCGGCTCCGCTGATCACCGCTGCCGCAGCAGCCGCTACGGCCTCCGCGGAAGAGCAGGGCCTCGCTCCAAACCTACCGTATCTGATGCGGCACACACAAGACACCGGTGCCCTCCTGGATACTTTGTTTCCTCTGCAGTTCCAGCAGCAGATGGGGGGCTCCAGCACTGGCGGCGCAGGCGAATCGACGTCGGAGGCGCTGGTAGCGGTGCAGACGGTGTCGGCAGCACCGGCCTCGCGGGAGGCAGTGATGGCGCTGCACGCTGCTCTGCGTGCGCGGCTAGAAGCGCGCCGCGCGCGCCCGACTGGGCTGTGCAGCATCCGCCGGTCCATCTACGCGGATTTGTTCTCTGAGCTGGTGCGGCAAGTCACGGTAGAGGAACCGGCGCGGGGGCTGTTGCTGGCGCGTGTGCGCGAGAACGACGAGCACGCGCTTCACGTCCACGCCGCATTGCTCCGCGAAGGGGAGAGTTTTGCTGCCAGTAAACTGCTGCAAGACACGCAGAGCACAACGGCGCTGCTTGGCCGCCTGTCTGAGCTGCAAACGGAGAAGACGCAACTGGAGGTGCGGCGGCATAACTTGCAAAATGTGCGACAGGAGCTGGAGCGCCGCTTCGAGGAGCAGCGGCAGATACGACACGCGCAGCAGCAAGATGAATTGAACTACCTGCGCCGCGCCAACCAGCAGCTGAGTCTGCGGCTGAAGATAGAGACGGAGCGGGCCTCCGCAGGCGGAGGGGCGGGCGGCGCCGAAGTTAGCAGCGCAGCAACGGAGGATAATAAAGCGGGAGTAAACAGTAACACAGCTACCACAGTGCCTTGACATCCCCGTGAACTCATTGAAAAACAAATGTTCGGTCGTTGTATGTAAACAATAGCTTTGAGGATTTGTTGTTAATATGCAGATGCCTGCCGTTGTCTGCAAAAAAAAAAAAAAGAAAGAGCTCTTCCTTTTTTTTTTTTTTCATTTTTCATGTGAGTCTTTAGTCTCTGATGTACACTTTTCAACGACTTCACAGATGATACTGTGCTTCAAAGAGAACAACAGAAGGTATGTTAAATGCGAAGCTTCTCTTTGCCCTCTTTTTTTGATAAAAGAAAGTGATCCGTTGTGTTGTTGTTGCTGCTGCTTTTTTTTTTTCTTCTACTCTGTGCTTTCAATAGACTTTCACGCGGCATTCTGGCAAGCACAAGCGTTCCCTATTCAACTAAGCAACAACAAAAAAATGTCACTTTCTCGGCACATTACCTCCAACCTCTGTTTCATGATATAAGGTGGTCTGCTTAAAATGCTGCACCAACTTCAGCCAATCTCGTGTGTTCTTCAATTCATCATTTTTTTTTTTTTCCTTCCTGACCAAATTTCATGAGTTCTTTTGGAGCACATTGTTGCTCTCCAAGCACCACATCAAAAAAGGACAGAAGCAACTGTGCTGTTCATTTCATAACGATAACCGCTTTTCCGTTACCTCAAAGACCAGCTCTCTTCTTTTTCAAATAGAAAAGGAAAAAAGACGATAAAGGAGCAATGGACGGCGACAAGAGCACACCACAGCATTCTCTGGTGCACGTCCGAGGCGGCCCCACCATGCTCTTCACTGCACTCTGCGTCTCGCTGCCGAGGGAGGCGCAAGAGGTGCTCCCGGCGTTTCTGTGGCTCCTCCCTTTCCTCTTCTTCTTCTTCGAAGGACCGAAGCTGACCACGGCTGTCGCACAACGCACTCTCAAGCCGCTCTTTTTGAAGGCCGTGGCCGAGGTGACGGGCAGCCAGGCGAAGCTAGCGCAATGGAAAGCAAACACCTACATTTCGAAGCTGCTAGACACATGTGTACGGTTGACGCTGACGTACGTGGCGGGCAAAAATGTCGCCAAGTTTCTCGCCGGCGCGTCACCTTCTTCTTTGAAAGGCAGGCGTGCGCCAGCCGACGACCTCGCCTCCCTCGACGACACCGCGCTGTGCGAGCGTGTTCTCTCTGTGGCGGGGCAGTCTCTTCCCGCTCGCTCGCCAGCAAGTCTGCGCTCGTTTTCTAACCCGTCCGATGCACGCGTTTGCGCCACCCTCTTCGCCACTACGACACCTGTGGCGTTGACCTCGTACCTGCGTCACGTGCTAGCCTGTGCGGGACACGGGCTCGTCACGATTTACGTGCCAGGGCTTCTCGCTGCACCGTGGACGAGCCACCTCCTTCCACTCCTCCGCCGTGTCCAACGCCAGCACGGCGCACACGTGGTGGGCTACGACCTGTACATCGATGCGCATCACTATGAGGTGGATGTACGCCACCTTCAGCAACTCGCGCAGCAGCAGCAGTGCAGCGACCTAAGTGGTAGCAGCCGCACGCGACTCTCGGCAGGTTCGAGCAAAGCAGCATCTACTGCAGTGCCACCTGCACCAACACCTGCACTCGACAGTACAGTGCTGATTCTTGCCAGTCTACGCGGACGTTCCGTACATAACCGCGACGCCGCCGTCGAGTACGCCAAGTCACGTGGCTGGCAAGTCATGGAGCTGTGTTTGCCGACGCTGCCGCCGCAAGCAATCACGATGACCACTACCGCCGACTCCAACAGCGCCGTCACAGCGGCCGCGGCCAACCTTGCACTGCACATTGCACCGGACATACACATTACCGCCTATGACGACGCGGGGATGTACGGTGGTGCGGTGGTGCACCTCTGCGTCAATGATCGCCGACTTCTCGCACGCATGTTTGATGAGTGCCAGGTAGGTATAGTTGAAGTGGCGAGTCGGGCGGCGAGTGGCACCCCTAAAAAACGCGCAGCGCGTAGTTGTAGCAAGAGTAGCACTCGTGACAAGTCGTCCGTGCTTCCCACGTTGCACTCTACCGCTCTTGTGACCACCGTCACCGACCTCGGTGCACGTTCCAGTGAGTTTTTGATAAACGTCTGGCTGCCGTGGTCAAGCCGCCTGTATTACGCCCTCCAAGCCGAAGCTGAGGCCTCCGCACTGCGCCGAGTACGGGCGACAGCGCAGCAGAGTTGGATCCTCATGACTCGCTTTCTTACTGAGACGCTGCCTATGGTTCCCTTCACGGCGCAACAGAGGATCATGAGCCTGCTACCTGGGCGTGCGCTTCAGGACAGATTACACGCGTTGGCGGGCAAGTCAGCGGAGGACAGTGACAACAGCTGCGCAGCCACAGCAGCAGCAGCAGCAGCAGCAGCAGAGGCGGTGGGCAGCCAAAACGACGCCTCGCGTAGTGTCGCCGACGCCACCGTGGAGCAGCGGACCACCATGATCACGCAGCCGCTTCCGCCACTTGACTTACTACCACCAACACCACCAGCGCGGCAATCGTCACAACAGCAGCAGGAGGCCGCGTCACCAGCATCCACGCAGCGGGCCGAGGCGAGCAAAGAAAAAGAGGAGCAGAAGGTTCCGTTGTTGCCGTCTGCTGATGCAGAGGGAGCTGAAAGCACGATTGACGGTCGTGGTGGCGGTAATAGTGCCCTCATGTCGTGGATGCCACAACTGCCGAAGCCAGGCGCAGCAACAGCAGCGGGACCGAAAGAGGCGAAAGTAGTTAACACGCCCGCGGAGTGGCACATCCGATTGCGGTGGACAGCACTGCTGCTCGCCACGTATGGTGACGGCATCACTGGGGCAGGAGTCGCAGCGCCATCGTTGCCACCGTCATCGCCCGCAGCCAACGACGTGTGTGCGGCCGCGTATGTTTCTCTGTGGTCCTTCATCGCGCAGCTGCCGCCATGGGTAGCCGCCGTCTCCGCAGAAGGTGAGGAGTCGCCAGCGAACGGATGGAACTGCGTGGAGGTGGCGGCTACCGCCTTGTTGGTGCGCGTTGCCTACCCTGCTTCATCTCGTGCGGTGGCACAGCTGCTGCGCGACGAGGCCGACGTGGACGCGCGGGCGGTGTCGACATATGCGTGGCAGGCAGACAGCGCAAGGCAGATAAAGAGCAACGCAGCCACCACGACTAACACCACGTCACACCAGTGTGTCTTCCACTTCGAGGACGCTGCGGTGATGCCGGGCTGCCCGCACGCGGCGGCGCTGGCAGAGGAACTGGTGTACCTGCCTCTCGCACCGAACATGGCGACGGCGGTGCGCGGCGCTGTTCTGCGCGTGCTATGGGAAAAGGTGCCCCATGCCTATGATTCCGTGAAGGCGCACCGACGCGCGGATGGTGCGCCGCCGCACGTGCTCAAGACGTTGCGTGTACTAAACCGCGCCTACATGACCGGCACACCGGACCTGGTGAGGAGTAACGGTGAGAGGCCGCAAGGTACTAGGAAGTCGAAATACCATCCTTTGCGTCTTGACACCGACAATCTTGGTTTTTCTGCGCAGGACGTGGAGCAGGCGCAGCAGCTGCTCTTCCGCAGTGCGCAGTCAGCCGCCGCGGCCGCCGTCATGCCGCCCTCCTTTGTGACGGAGGCCGCAACGTCCCTTGTGACACCGCTCCAGAACAGCGTCGTGCAAAGACTGCTGTCGAAGCTGTAAAGCCGCAAGTGTGAGTAGGAAAAAAAAAAAGACAGGCGTGCGCATTTTTGTTCTTTTTTTTTTTTTTTCCTCCCCCTTGCTGTTGCTTCTTTTTCCAGTGCTTTTAGTGAACCCTCAGCTCATCTTTTTTTTCTTCTTCCAATGAAGCTGTATACCCTTTCACGGAAGTGCTTCCTTCATCAAAAAACAAGTAGACTTCAAGACCTGAGAACGCTCCTCCGACGCCTGTTCAGCGACAGCTTAAGCATGAGTAGAAGTTCCAAGATTCAAGAAAGAGCAAAAAAAAAAAAAAGAGTAGTGACTGTCTCGCCGCGTCGATTTAATGCAGCCACCCATTTTACATTTCACCAACATCTAGTTTTCTCCGTTCCCTCACACTCACAATCTCAGTTCTTGCGTGTTGTTGTTGAACTTAATCAACGTTTTCACACCACATTTGAGGAAAGAAGAAGAAAAAAAAAAAATACGAGTCAGTGCAACAAACACAGTTGCTGCGACCGCGTTTGTACCTGCGCCATTGACGACATATATACATGCACGTAGATCGGTGATTCTCCTTTCTCTCACAGCAACTATTTTTTTTTTGTTGTTTTTCTAATCGTTTTTTTTTTTTGCCTTCTCTGACCGCACGCTTTAGAACATAAAGGAGCAATCCCTCTCTTTTTTTTTTTCGTGAGGCTTTGTTGCGCTTACTGGTCCGACCACACATAAACACTTTCTCTCTCTCTCTCTGGTGCCTAGCACCACAGAGCAAGACCAACGCACAACAAAAAAAAAAAGAGCATCTTTGAACACTTTCATCGGTCAAAATGGAGTCCTATGCCGAACTTCTGAATCTCAACTTCATGTACTCCCTACGCACAGGGAACCTGCTCACGGACATGATGATTGCGGCGCTGCTCCCCTTCGTATCCGGCGTTGTGGCATACATAACCCGCAAGTGGTGGCCGCAGTTCGTGAGCCGGCTTCTGGAGCACTTCTTCAGCGTGAACTACACCAGGGCCACCTTCAGTGTAGATGAGGAACGCGAGCACATCTACTACAGCGTCACCCTCCGCACCGCGCTGATGGCGTACGTAACAGAGGTGCTGAAGGTGAGCTACGATGCGGCGGAGTTGAAGTACGTCAGTATCCCGGGCAAAGAGATTTGCAACGCCTCAAGCTACAGGGAGGCGCTGGAGGACTTCTGCTATGTCGAGGAGGGTCCCTCAAAGAATGCGCCGATGGAGCTGGTGCGGGACCTGTGGCTGACACAGGAAGAAGTAAATGAGGATTCAGACGACGACAAGAAAAAAAAGGCACGTAAGCCCTCCAGCGTCTACTTCACTCTGATTCAGAGCCGTCCAAGCCTCCCGATGCTGAGGAGGCTCACGGCGTGGACGAAAAAGGTCGGCGACGACCGCGAGGCCGCCGCGCAAGAGAGAGCGGAGCTGGAGGCGAAGACGAAGAATAACGACGACGCCATCCAGCTCATCCTGGACCGGGCCATCGCCCACTACCGCGCTGAGTTCACGAAAACAGCCGCAGGCACCGAACGCTACCTCTACCAGCCGCTGCTGAAGCCGCGGAAGAACCTCTATGACGTCAGCAAGGATGCGGAGACCAGAGAGTCAGTCCTTATGCAATGCAACCGCTACCTTCTCCGCACAGAAAAAACGTTTAGCACTCTCTTCTTCCCGAGCAAGCCGCGCCTCATGCAGCTCATCGACAACTTCGAACACAAGACCGGCAAGTACGCCATCCCGGGATATCCGCAGAAGCTGGTGCTGCTGCTCTACGGCCCACCGGGCACAGGTAAGACGAGCCTGGCCAAGGCCGTGGCCGCCTACACGAACCGCCACCTCTTCGCCATCTCCCTCTCCCGCATCAGCACTGACGAGGAACTACTCCAGTGCATGTTCAGCAATCTGGTCAAGGTGAACGTCAAGAACAACGGCATGGATAGTATTGCTGTCGTAAGCCTGGACCCGACAAAGCTCGTCTACATTCTCGAAGACGTCGACGCCACGAGTGAGGTGGTGCTGCAGGACGAGGAAGAGGTGGAGGCGAAGGTGACGGTGAAGATGGATACAGACACAGAGATGGAGCACGAGGTGGTGGCGAAAGGCGAGGACGCGAAACGCACGCGCCGCTTGACGATCGAGGGGTTGACGAATGCCCTGAACGGCGTGTTGGACTTCCCGCAGCGTATTGTGATCATGACGACGAACCACATCGAGAAGCTGCACCCCTCTCTATTGCGGCCTGGCGTGGTGACGATGAAACTGCACATGCACAACTTAGATGTTGACTGTGCGGTGGCCATGGTCACCCACTACTTTTCACACACGGTAATTCGTCCAGAGCAGCTGGAGGAACTGCGCGACGTGATGGAGGCGTCCACGAGGGCTTCGAAGGCGGATACGACGGCGGCGTCTTCCGACGATGCTGCGGCCTGGGACAACAGCGGCGACGAGATGATGAACTTCAGTCCGGCAGAGCTGGAGCAGCGCTGCGCGGAGTGCGAGACCGTCGATCAGTTGTTGGCTACTTTGCGGAAGGGCAGCCACGTGAGCATCTTCTGAAAGAAAGAGATAAAAAAGAACATTAAATGAATGTAAGCGTGTTGTCTTTCGGTTCTCTTTTTTTTTTTTTTCGGTTGCACATGCGCATTCTGAAAAGTGCGGTTTAATCCAGTGCAATTGTCGTTCACAGAAGCTTCCACCGGTCGACGACCCCTTCGCTGCTTTTGCTGTTCTTCATTTTAAGCATGTTAAATGCCGAGGAATTGCGCTCCCCAACACGACTTGTGTAACTCTACATGTCTTCAGGGGACACGTTGTCTGCAAGTGTCCTTTGCAATGCAGCACATGCAGTGTTGTGGTGAGAGTGCTGTTTCTTCCTTTCCTACTGTTTTCTTCGCTTACTCTCATTTTCGCTTTTCTTTTACTTCCTTTGCTTTAAGGAGTTTGCTGTGGCTGCTTGGCATGTCCGTTTCCCCCCCCCCCTTTGTCTTTTTTTTTTCTCGTTTTTTTTTTTGTTCATTTTATCTGGCCATTTTATCTCACATTACTTGTATCACCTGTTTTTCATTTTTCTTTTTTTTCGTTGTTGTTGTTGCTGTTGTTGTTGCTGCTGCCTTGGTGGGGTATCTCGCGAAACTACTTTGGCGGCTTCTTTTTTTTTTTTTTTTTTTGATCCCCCTTGCAGCATTTTACTTTTGTCCTTTTTATTTCTCTCACTTTAAAAGGTGATTCCTTCTTTTTTTTTCTCCTACATTGAGCCGACCGTTTTCTTTGTTGGAATGTACCGCAAGTAAACTCGCACCTTTCTGTTCCATTGTACAGCTTTCTGTGTACCGGCGTTGCTCGTGTAGCAAGCTGACAACAATAACGGTGATAATGATAATTACAGTAGAAGTTGTGTCCAAGTTGCTTGTGCCGGATAAATATGACTGCGTATTACTCAGCTTTCTTTCCCCTTTCTCCTGCCTGTCTCCTCTCTCTCTCCTCTCTCATTCTCTTCTTCTGCCTCCCTTTCTCTCTCTCACACTTTTTTTTTTTTTTCACTACAGTGCACGTGGTTTTGACGCTGAGGAGGCAAGCGTGTCTTTTTTTTTTTTTTGTGTGTGTGTGTGTGTGTCTGTTGGTGTGCCTTCCTTCTGTTGTTGAAGGAAACTCCTTCCTCTTTTTTTTTTTTTCCTTTATCCCCAGCTTTGAAGGCAGCAACTACATCAGCTTTTTCTCTTATTAGATTGATTTTTATTGTTTTGTTTTGTTTTTCTCTCAGTGACAATCATATGACGGATCCGACGCGCAGAGACCCAACGGAGTTCCTCCGCGTCCTGCGGCGGATGTCCAACACCACCTCATGGCAAAAAGCGATGATCTTCGCCTCCAAAGGCCGCATGGTGGGCTATCGTCTCACGCTGGAGCATTACAACACCATCCTCTACTCCCAATCCATGTGGGGTCGCGCGCTGGAGATAATCAAGGTGATCCGGGCCATGCAACAGGACGGCGTGCAGCCCAACGGTGCGACCTACTACTACATTGTGAACGGTATGGCCAATGCCGAGCACGGCTACAACTTCGACTTTAACATCAACAGCCGCTTGGAGAAGCTACAGCACTGGCGTGTCGCGTTGGACGCGCTGCAGGCGTGCGAAGCGAACGGCTTTGACTCGACCGACACGATGCACAACTCCGTCATCGTTACCATGACGATACCAGGCATGAACCACTGGAAGGAGGCGCTAGGGATGCTGCAGAAGATTGTGGACGAGGACCGACAGCTGCATCCGACAATGGTGAAGTTTCTGCACGACTGCCTCATTCGCAACAGCAGACCTCGCGAGGCAAGCGACCTGCTGCGGCTGGCCGCAGAGCGTGGAGTGAAAGGCTACGAAGGGGCGTGGGAGGCAGATGTGTTTAAAGGGCAGCCGAGGGACAGCGAGATCGAGACGGCACAGCAAGAGTTCGCTGCACACGCAGCGAGTCTGGCGAAGAGTCGTGCAAGCGAGGAGGTATCCACTGCTACCGTGGGAAAGGACGACGCAGCAGCTCGCAACGCGGCGCAGGTGTCCACTGCGGCCGCGCTGATGGCTTTGCAGCTGCGCGGCGATCAAGCGCTGCCGCCGGAGATGCAGCAGGCACTGCAGGAAGAAACAGAGCGAAACATCGCCGCCGAGCGCCGCGCGTTGCGGCCTTTCACGGCGGGTCTGCACCTGACAGAAATTCAGTCGGTCTTCCGTCCTCGCGTGCACCGCCAGCTGTGGTACCAGTGGCATCAGATAGCAAATCGCTACCGGCCCACGGCGTCGCTCAAGCGTCGGCAGCTGGCGCCACGCGACTCGCCAACCGGCATTCCAGCCTGGAACCGTCTGTAGTTGCTTTCTGTTCTTTTTTTGCGGGTGAGGGAGAGAGGGCGAGCCTGCGTTCGTGCGCGTGCGAGTAGTGGTTATAAAAACGCTCGCCTGTTGTTTTGACTTGATGACGGTGATGTGTAAAGTCTATCTTTCTTTCTTTTTTTTTCTTCTTCTTTTCTAGTTGTTTTTTGGTTGTCACGCCGGTCCTGCTTTGTTGCCTTGACATCACCATAATAAAACGAGTAAGCGTTGCAATATCTATGCATACACATACATACAGACGAGCATATACACATATATATCTGTATATGGATGTTCATTTATTTACGTTTGCGGACTGTTTTTCGCGAGTTTGACCATAAGCTGCTTCGCAGACTCTGTTGTCTAGCTTGCTTTCTTCAGCAAACAACTTGGAAAAAAAAAAACGGTTAGATGAGAACAGTAGATCCATTGGAGCGCTTACGCACAGCAATGTTTGTGTGTAAAGCTCCTAGTCTTTGTTTTGGCCATGAAACACTGTAGGAGAATACAAAAACACGTGCTTTTTGACGCCGGTATATTAACATGCTTTTTTTTTTTTCTTTTGCTTATTATTGTTATTATTTGAAATAGGGCACACCCTGACATTACTTTGACTCTAGTCCGCGCACTTTCAGGTGCGCCTCCCTTGGTGGTTATGTAAAAAGTCCCCTTCTTTTTATCCTACCTTTTTTTTTTGGCTTTTTGTTGTTGTTGTTGTTGTTAACAGCGCGCGTATCTGCAATCGCGCCCCTTAGTACACCATAACGGTGCTAGCACTTGTTTAAGGTGCGCACAGCTGCATCGTCTGCCAGCGTCGAAACGGAAGTACAAGCAGAAAAAGAGCTTGTGTTTTTCGTGTGTTGCGACTTTCAACACAGTTCCTTTGGTTTCTGAGTTTGCGTGAACGCTTATACCTGTATTTGGTCTTTTTTTTTTTTTAAAACAAGAAGAGCAGGACGACACTTTTGACGGATTATAAAAGCAGCATTGTAATTCCAATTGAGGGCTTTCCGGACACGTCGGTGTACACTTATCAACTCGGTTCGCCAAACTGTAGGCAAATAGGTGAATAATGTCTACCTGGGCCTCACGCCTTTCCTCGGCGGCCAAGTCTGCCAGCGTCTCCTCGTCCTGCGCTGCGTCACCCCTCAGTGTGAGGCCGGCGGTCACGCCAGCATCAGGAGGAGGAGGAGCCGCTGCGTCGACTACCGCCAGCGACGCGCCGTCACCCGACGTCCGTGAAGAGTTCCGCCGTGTAGCAGAGAAGTACAACGAGGAGAGCGCCTGCATGCTGCGCCTGCCGCCGGACTGCTGGGACGTGCTGACGCAGTACCTCTCCTACATCGACGTTGTGGCTCTTGGCCAGACCTGCCGCTCGCTCTGGGTCGTGTTGCACGAGCGCGAGAGTGTGTGGTGGCGTCAGCTGGCTTATCTCCACCAGGACATACGCGATCTGCGTGGTGGCACGCTGCTCTGCACTGCGCCACTCTTTCCGCGGCCGCCGCCTGCGGCGAATGCGAGCCAGTCGGAGAGCCTCATCCCGTCACCCACCACTGCCCCGCCCCCATCGACAACGATGAGCGTAGACGGCGGCCGCTCGCCTCGCGGCGACTGGGTGCCCATGTCCGCCTACGAGCGCTTCTTCCAAGAGCGACGTGTGTATGTGCTAGACGCTCGTCGCGAGTGGTACTTCCAGGAGCTGGCGGACGTGGAGGACAAAGTAACAGGCATGTTCACCGTCGCGCTGCACGACGGCAAGGTAGATGCATCGCATTCGTTCACGTCGTTATCCGTCACGCCACCACCGGCGCTGCTGCCCCGTACGACAGCCTCCGCAGCGAACACGCCGGTCCAGGCGGCCATCGACGCCGCGCCGGATGCCTCTCTCAGCGTACCGCCCTCCTCACTTTCGCCGCAAAGGGGCCTTCATGGGTCGTCGCTCGGCCCGGCCGCGCCCACGTCGGTCCAGACCCCCGGGACGTCCGCGGGCAGTAGCCCAGTTCTCGCGCCGTCGTCGCCAGCCCCGCCAACGCCACCGCTCCTGCCGCGTGTGGGTGACCCGATCATCAACGACCACAACCCACTGCTGCAGCTGCGCATCTACACGATCGACGTGCTCGGTGCGAAGGGAGAAGAAGAGGAAGAGCAAGAGGCAGACGGAGAGGGTGAGGCAACAGACGACGAGTACGACAGCGCGGCGGTGGCTACTGGAAGACACACAAGTCGCTCGCACGGGTCACCGACGTTCACTACGGACGCACCGGAGAACTTAGCTGGCATGAGCGAGGACGAGGTGCTCGCATACGTGATGCAACTCTCCTTACAGGAAGCGCAGGCCGCAGCGGCAGCGGCATCTCCAGCGCCAGCGCGCACCACGCCGGCCGCGCCGTCTCCGCAGTCGCTCTCGTATGAGATGTCGGCCTGCTTGGCGAAAACCGCCGCGACGACGACGGATCCGCTCTGCTGGCCACACAACCACTACCGCGGCGCTCCCGGCTCCGTGTCTCTCCCGCTCAGCGAGCTGCTCATCATCGTCGACTCCATCAACAATAACGCGCTCGATCAGCTGCGTCATCACCAGGTTCGTGACTGCACGGCCGACGAGGAGCCGCGCTTCCTGCGGCGGTTGGCAGAGACGCTGCGCAGCGCGAAGCACCGTCGGCTGCACCTCGGAAACCACCATCGGGCCGTGCGGAACAACGGGCAGACAACACGTAACAGGGCCGGCCGTAACATTGCCACCTTAGACAGCCCGGCTTTCAACGTCTCCTTCACTTTTGGCGCTAGCGGGGCCAGCTCGCCGTCCGCGCAGTCGCAATCGCAGCCACAGCCACCGCCGCCGATGAACCGCATGCTGCGCGGCTTCCACGGTGACCTGCTAGAGATCACAGAGCGGGAGGCACGCATGGTCGCCAGCAAGCTGCTCGGCAAGCCCAGCATCATCGACGACTTCGTCGTCTTTCATTGCCACGATCCGGGCATGCTGTACCGCCGGCTGTGTCCCGCGTCCACGTCGGCGTCGGCGTCGCCAAGCGTAGACGCGTCCCGAGAAGTCGCCGAAACAGCCTCAACAGCGGCAAGGCTGGAGGCCAGTCACGTACGTGCCAGTGATGCGAAGCAAGTGATGAAGCACGGAATACTGGTGACCCTGTCGGCGCCGCTTTCTATCGATCCCGCCACACCAACCAGGAATGCAGCAACGGACAACGCAATCTCTGCCTCGTTCTCGCCGCCGCCTGGAAGCCCGTCCTTCCCGTCGGTGACGCTGCGGACGGTGATGCGTGCGCCAGCACTGAAGGCGCTGCCTTTCTTCACGCGTTTCTTTCTTGCGCCAGAGCTGTGCCACGACGGCTACATTGCGCTCTTGGTCGTTGATGTGGTGCGGGTACTGGTTGTGGTGGACAAGGAAGTGGTCAGCACGGACAACCCGGACTGGGCCTCGCCACTTATTGACCGTGGTGGGCGGGTTGTGGTGCCCGGGCAAGGCTACAACCCGCAGGCCTACACCCGGAGCGAGTACAACTACGTCCCGACAAACCCCGTCCGCCGCCGCCGTGACTCTAACTAGTGGAGAAGAAGGGAGAAGACACTTAAGATTTAATAAAAGGAGAAAAAAGAAGAACTCTCACGTCCGAACAGTATTTTCTTTCTTCTTCTTTTTTTATTTATTTATTTGTTTATTTTTTCGTACACGTGTCTTGAGGCTCTAAAGGGTTCGCTTACATCGTGCGGTGGTTATTCACTTTTTTTTTTTTTTGGTTTTTCTTGAAGTCTATAAGCAACCCGTGAAAACGCTAATGCGCAGGAAAGCCCAGCCAGACGTTGATCAACGCTACGCAACAGGGAGGCTCCGAGAAAAAGTGCATGTGTCAGTTATTCATCGTGGATCATCATCCCTGTATGCCCCTAGCTGCTAATGACTTGCAACGCTGCAAGGCCATCTCCATTCAAGTCTTCACCGGCACACTCTACTTTTGTGTGTCTCTGTTTTGTCTTTTTGCATCATGTCTGCCCCATGTTCGTTATTCTCTTTCTTTCTCTTCCTCTCCCGATCCCACGCGGATCTTCATCGCTACCCCGACATCACTTTTCTTTTTGTTATTATTATTACTACTGTTCCTATTAGAGCGTCGATAGATATCAGCCGCATATAAACGGAGGAAGAGCCTCACGTAAAGCACTCATATTGACAGAGTCTCAACTGATAGTTATCCATATATAAATAAAAAAAAAGTACATATATATATATAATATATATATGTATATCTGTATGTATGTATGAAAAGAGAAGGAAAGAGTGAAAGAGATCTCTGGGTTTGGTTTTTCTACTACAATAGATACAAGGTCACTTCCTTTTCCTTTTTGGTGGTCGCATAATGCAGGCCCGCGTTGTCTCGCCATTGGTGCAGGCCGCCGGCGGCCGCACACGCGGCTCGCTCACGGATGCCGTCTACGCGGACACAAAGTGCTTTTACGAAACTTGTGCCGTCGTCGCCGTTGCCTCCAGCCGCAACAGCACCATTTGGCTCGCTATGCAAGACGGCCGTGTCGAGGTGCGCGACGCGCACACGGGTCAGGCGCTACACGAGTTCGCTGTCGCGCATACACAGCGGCTGAAAGCAAAAGTGTGGTGCCTGCTCCCCGTGTACGACGTCGTGAATCAAGAGACGCAGATGTGGATGGGGCTGAGCTCTGGGGCCATTGAGGTGTACATCGAGTCGTACCAGCTGCGGCGCCACCTCAGCAAGCACCTCTCCGGCGTTTACTGCCTGGCGCAGTACCGCGGCGCCGTCGTGTACGCCGGCTCCAGCGACTTCACCATCACACAATGGCGCGTGCAGGACGGACAGCTGCTGCGTGTCATGACCGGCCACGCCAACTACGTCCGCTGCCTCTACGCGGATGGCAGCGCGCTTGTCAGTGGGGCCGACGACAACGCGATTCGCGTGTGGGATGCGGTGAGTGGACGTTGTCTGCATGTCTACACTCACCTGCACCGCGAGAGCGGCGGCGTGTCGGCGCTGTGTCGCGTTGGGACGGCCATGTGGTCCGGCGACCACAGCGGCGCGGTGGCGGTGTGGCGCCTGAAGGACGGAGCCGCGCTGCTCGTGTGTCGGCAGCTGTCAAGCCGCGTGACGTGTCTGCGCAAGGTTGGCGCGCGAGTGTATGCCGGCAGCGCGGAGGGCCGCATCTGCGTCTTCAACGCCAGCGACTGCACCGTCGTGTCCTGGTTGGACGACCACGGTGGCAGCAGCGTCTCCTCCATCGCCTGCGCTGTGGAGGTGGATCGCTACTTTGTCTGGTCCGGCAGCGCGGACAACACCGTGCGCTGCTGGCACCACGACGAGCACCAGCCGATGACGTCCGATCGTGAAGGCTTCTTGGATATGCGGTGGTACTACACCACGCAGCGGCCCTACCTACAGGCGAACGAAGAGCTGCTAGAGCAGCACCGCGAGGCGTCGGAGCTGGTCGTGCTATCCAGCGGGTCCGACGCGGCGGTGCGCGAGTTCCTGGACGCCTTCGGCGAGGGCCGCGAGACGGCCGCGGCGCGGTACTGGCTGCAAGACGCGAAGCTGAAGCAGACACAGAAGCAGTGCGACAGGGCAGACGAAGAAGCTCGCGCGATGGAGGCGGCCGTGGCGCGCAAGTCGCCGGCGCTGAGTCTCCTGAAGGAGCAGCTGGCGAGGTTGACGGAGGCGCTGCAGACGGCCCGCCGCAACCAACCAGCTCCTGCCCCACCAGCCCCGGGTGTAGTGGCGGTGGGTGCGCCTCCCAGCGTGCTGCCAGCGGTGCCGCCACCACCATCGTCCACCGCAACTGCTGTTCCGCCTCTCGGAGGAGCACCCGCCACCGCCACCGTCGCAGCCACCACCGCTGTCACCGCCCCAGGAGCAGACGCATCAGCAGCACTTGTCCCGCTCCAGCCTCCATCCTCGTCCTCCATCTCGGTCCTGGCGCCAATGCCGCCACCGAAGGCCGCCGTGCCGCCGCCACCGCTGGCGGTGCTGCCCGTGCCCCCACCCACGCCGATGGCCGCCGTGCCGCTGCCGGAGCGGCCCGCCTCCCTGCCACATGTCGTTACCGAAGCGCATGTGACCCACAGTCGCAGCTTCGAGCCGGTGCTGGGGGCGCTGCCACCCCCGCCCTCTGCCGCAGGACCGAAAAAGACGCTAGGGGCCTTGCTTCGCATGACTGGCAGCGGCACCGCGAGCACTAGCGAAAGTCCCGCTGGTGGGGGAGTGTCGCCTGTCACAACGGCGCCGGTGCCACCCCCGCCGACGGTCGCTGTCCCCCCTCGTCTCGACAACGCTAAGACGCCATCCGACACGCCGATCCCAAAGCCTGCTGCTCCTCTTACCCGTCGCATGTCTTTTTAGATGAAACATGATTGTCATAGAAGGTGTTAGAGCGCGCGGAGAGCGCTAGACCTATAGATTCTTCTCTCACGCGCATCTTTAGCTGTCTCTTCCTCCTCTCCAAAGAAGAAACAGCTAAAGACAAGCATCGGTATAGTGAACGTAAAATAAAAAAAGAACTATTCATACGACTGAAGCAGATCCATTAGTTAATGCATCTACAATATCGCGTGCGTTTTTTTTTTTTTTGAGGATGTGTGTGTGCGTGTGTGTTTGTGCGTAGCAATGTAGTGGTCTGCTGTTGTTGTTGTTGTTGTTTTAAACTGAACGCCTCGTTAAGACTTGTTTTCATTTGCTCCGTTGCACATAACTGCTTTTTTCCCCCTTTTTCTTCTTCCCTCTCTTATTCCCGCCCCCCCCCCCTCCCCCCTCCCCCCAATGACGAAAAAAAAAAAGGGGGATGATCAGCGCCACTGTCAAGAAGACTGTGTGTGCACCCAGCAAATCAACACTGTTTCTTCGCGCAGCCGGCGACTTTATAGATCCCACGCGCATAGACGCACATATCCCTGTCAAATAAGCAAGCACGACTTCTGGTCAGTGCCTTTTTTGTAGAATTAGACACTCATACACGCATAGAGCCACTCAACTCGCCCAAGCACCATGGCTTCGTGGCAACAGCAATCGGTGGCATCTGAGATGCTCGTGAACGACCGCACACTCGTCCTTCCCGCGCCTCCCGTGTCGCTGACCACGTCTGGCGACCTCGTTTGGATCGCGCTGTCCGACGGCAAAGTAGAAATCCACAACGCGCGCACGGGCGAGGTTGTGCGCCGCTTTGAGCCAGCCACCGCCACAGTGAAGATAGACGACACCGTGTCCACCAACGCCGCTGCTGCCGGTGGGTCTGCCTCCCCAGCCCCTGCCTCCTCCGCTGCGGGCATCCTCTCCAACCTCACCAACCGCGTGCTGTCGAGCAGTCCGGCAGCGTCAGGGAGCGGGGCCATGCCGGGCCCTTCCATCCTCAAAAAGCGAGGGGAGCAGGAGCCGTCTCCGCTGCCATCCCCGGCGCACGTTCGCTCTCTCCTCGCCGTACCCGTGGCGGATGGCAGCACGCACGTGTGGCTCGGCCTGTCGAACGGCCATGTCGAGGTGCACGACGGCGGGGATTTGCTGCACAACTCCGTCGGCGCCGCCGGCGAGTCGGCGTCCGATCGCAGCTTTCTCGCCATACTGCGCCGGCACACGGCGGCGGTCACATGTCTTGCCGAGTTTGGCGGCTTCGTCTACACCGGCAGCGAGGATCAGCGCATAGTGCAGTGGCGGGCGTCGCAGTGGTCCTTTGTGAGCCTCTTTGCCAGCCAGTCGCCGCACACCGGCGCTGTGAGGTGCCTCTACGCGGAAGGCAACGCCGTCGTCTCCGGCTCTGACGACTGCACGGTGAAGGTGTGGGACGTCGGAGAGGGCACCACGCGCCTCACCGGCTACTTCCACTCCCGCAGCGGCGGCGTACTGTCTCTCTGCCGCGTTGGAGAGTTGATCTGGTCCGGCGATGCTGCCGGGCAGGTGGTGCGCTGGCACATCCGCACATGCGAGGCAGTGGCCATTCACTGCCCGCACCGCGACCGTGTGCTGTCGCTCTGCCACGTCGGCGACCGCGTCTACTCCAGCTCAGCGGACGGCACCATGGGCATCTTCAACGCTGTCACCGGGCAGCTGCTGCAGCAGATCACCGACCAGGCGCTAGGTTGGGTGACCGCGGTGGTCTGCCCGGCGGAGCTGTCGCGCTTCGTTGTCTGGTCCGCCAGCTCCGACGGCGCGGTGCGGTGCTGGTACCAGGACGAGTACGTGAGCATGTCTGCCGACGAGCTTCGCTTCAACGATGCGTCGTGGTACGAATGCAGCTCAACGCCCTACCGCGAGTTTCGCGCCGCGATCGGGCAGCGCACAAACCGGCTAAAGCGGCAGCTCGAGGCCACGGAGCAGCGCGACCGGCAGACCATGACGCTGCTCCGCCGCTGCAGCACCGTCTTTGGTGGTGGTGGCGCCGACTTCGAGGAGCAGCAGCGCCGCCTGCAAGAACTGCTGACCAAAGCAGAGGAGCGGTGTGCCGCGGCGCAGGCTCGACAAGCGCAGAAACGCGAGGCCGTCACACAACTTGACCGCGACATCGCCGCAACGCTGGCACTGCTGCAGGCGGCGAAAAACGAGTTGAACCAGCTGCTTCCCGGGGAGGCGGAGCGACTCCTCGCCACGATGGCAACCGTTAACGCCGACGACTTGATGCCGTTCGGACAGACACCGCCTCCGTCATCGTCGTCGACTGCGGCTGCCTCCGCAGCACTGCCCGCCTCGACGGCCCCCACTGCGTACGCCACGGGCACCGCCGTGCCTACGGGGCCGCCACCAGCGCTGATGCCGCTGCCAGCACCGCCCACCGCAGCAGCACCGCCTCCCCCACTACCACCCCCGGCCACCACTTCCACGCTGGGTGTGGGTGGGCCGCTGTCCACCGCTCCGCCACCGCCACCGCCTTCTGCACTTCCTCCTCCCAGTAGTGCTGTCAGCACAGGAACAGGAGCGTCGACTAACCCTCCACCACCAGCATCATCCACAGCCGCCACGACCACCGCAGCAGCAGCAACTGCAGCAGCGCCGGTTGCGACAACCACCTCCACAGCCCGACCGCCACCGTCAGCCCCTGCTGCCGCCCTTCCAGCGGCTGCGTCGCGATCCGCGCAGCCGGCGATGGATGATACGGTGAGGTGGACAAATCCACACGTCGGCAATTACATCCAGCGGCGCTACTACGGCGCCTCACCGAGCCTGCGCACCATCGACCTAATGAGGCGAGAGCGCCACCGTGGGCGGTTGCCACATGTGAAGGTGGAGCCTCTGCAGCGTCATCGCTCGCACTCGGCGACGAGCAATCTGCCGTCCAAGTCACGCACGAGTAGCGCTGCGGGAAAAAAAAGTGCGGCGACAACAGCCACAATCACCACCACGGTCACAGCCGCAGCAGCGAAGCCCGCACCGTCCAAATAGCAGTTCTGTAGTTGCCGAGCAAAAGACAGACAGAATTTGCTTGCGAGAGAGGAAAACATGCGACTGCTGAAACCAACTTCTCTTTTTTTTTTTTTTTTCCTTAAAAGCGTTCCAGTACGCAGCTGATCGCACTTTTAGTAAGAAGCCTGTGTCGCCCCTTTCCTGCGCTCCCAGTCATGAAAGAGAGAGATACTGCATTGCGGGCGGTCGGTTTTTGTTTGCGCGTGTGTTTTTTGCACATGGCAACCGACAACGCGCGATGATGAAAAACCGATATATAGACTGTCTCATTAGTCCTTCTTGTTTTGAGAGAGAAAAGGAAAAAAAAAAAGAACTGCGGACTTGGCCCATTTTCAACCAAGCATAAAAACAGCGAAGTGAAAGACAAGTTAAAGAGAAAAAGAGCTAACAGAGGGTTACAACCAATACGGCAACCACTTCTTCTATATACAATAGTATGTGTCCCCCGTGCTGCGGAGACTCAGCGACGTTTTTTCTTTTTTCTTCTCCTCTTCCTTCGGCTTTATCGAACGTATATCGTGTTTCTCCGGTATCGTCTGCACAGCCATGCTGAAACCGCCTCCCACTGCCTTTTCACGCCGTCGTCCATTCCTTCCCCCCCCCCCTTCTCTGTCCTTCTCTTGCTTTTTAAACGCTGCGAAGCACACCCACCTTGTTGAGAGGAGTAGCAAACGAAAAAAGAGCGGGTGATCAAGCAACAAGCAACGCCACGATCATGAGCTTTGTTCCACCGCCGCCGCCAGGTGTTGTGGTGCCGACACCGCCAGCCGCCACACCAGCCGTCAAAGTTGCCAAGCCTGGTGGAGTGGCGCTGGACATGTCGGACCTCTTTGGTCCTCCAAAGACCGGCGTGAAAAAGATCCTGCCGCCGTGGGAGCGGAAGAAGAAGACGCCACCGCCGAATGCGCCGAAGAGCGTCTCGGACGACCCCCTTGCGCCGCCACCGCCATCGTTGACGGGGGCCGCGTCCACGACGTCTCCACTCCCGCCTGGGCAGACGACGCAGCCGTGCTCGGCTGATGCAGCGAAAAACCCTGTCTTCAAGTCAACCGCAGAGGCGAGCTACCCCTCTCTCAGTTCCCCCCCTCCTGTGCAGGGTGGCGGGACGGGGGCGTCCTCTCCAGGCCCTAACGCCCCAGTTGCCGTGACGTGCAAGTCGGTGCCCACCTCGCACCTCACCGCATCCCAGCCGAGCCCTTCGTCGATGCCGGTGGCGTCCGTGATGACGAGTCCTCCCCAGCCCACAGGCGGCACGATGGCGACCGCGGCGGCCCTTCCGCACGTCACATTGCTACCGACCGTCGTGCCCGTGCCGGCGAGCGCGAGCGCCCAACAGGCTCCTGCCTCAGCGACTCCTCCGCAGCCACCCAGTGCAAGTGGGCCCACAGCCGCGGCAATCGCACCCGCGGCCACAGCACCATCAAATCCTGCGGTTGCGGTAGCGCAGCCTGCAGCAGCGGCACCTCCGATGCCCGGCAGCGACCCCGCCGCCCTTGCCGTGACGGCGCGCATCGTCGAAGACGCGCTACGCGACATGCGCATGCACCTCGTTACGCCAACGCAGCGGGTGGTCGCCCCACACGCAGTGTTTCAGGGAAGAGAACAGAAAGTGGAGGTGATGCCGCTGGGACCGGTGCCGCCGAAGAGGAAGATGGGCAGGTCCACCGCAGCGAAGGCCACAGGGAACACCTGCGTCGACAGCCCTGAATCGGACACGTGGCACAACGTGTACGACCTGCAGCCGTCGCCGTCCTGCCATCTAGCTTTCCGGCAGGGTCGCTTTGCGACCACGTCTGTGACAGGAATGCATCCAGCGAAGCGGGAGTGGCATGGGGCCTACTTTCACAACGTGGATGTGCACCGCTACATTGCTCGACGTTACTTTGGCGAGGCACCGCTGGTGGAACACTGACTGTAATGGGTTGCTGCCCCTCGTTTAATCCGGCTCCCTCCCTGATCCCTTCTGACTTCCACAGAGGCGTCTACCGCCTCTTTTCGCATGTAGTATGCCAGTTTTGTTGTTGTTGATATGGTTCGCACTGTACAACGAGATTAGACTTCCAGTTAGAGCACAAATTCGAAAAGGGGGAAGGGGAAAAAAAAAAGAAAGGCAAATAAAAGTGGGCGACTTTGTTGTCGTTGTTGCTGGTTTTTAATCCGCTGAGGAATCAAAGCACACGGTGGCATTGCCTCGATGTAGCAAGGGCTGCTTTGTAAAACACCTTGTTCAGCATGAGTCACTCCTGGCGCACGTAACACGAAGAAAGGGGAAAAAAAAAAAAGGAGCGAAATGCGCCTTTACTGTTTCACTTCTTTCTGTACCTCTCTCGCTGTATCTTTGTCCTCTGATGAATCGTTCTTTCTTTTTTTTTTTTTTGATAATTACGTCTTGCGCTCCAACGCACCTGCATTCCCACACCCACAATAGTGGTATCCCTTTTATTAGCAGAGCGAAAAGCTATGAAGGCTACGACGCTGTTGCGGGTGTTGCACGCTTTCGTGCGAGCCCCGCACTACCGCAGCATCCCACCCACCGGCCCCAGCGGCATCATCGTCAACCGCGACGTCCTCAATCGCCAGTTCCGCGATTTTTACCGCACTCTCCAGCACTCCACGTTAATCGACAAGCTGCACCTCATGACGGAGCGGCCGGGCCTGGAGTCGATGCGGGTGGCAGACCAACTTGCCTGCATCGGGCCCGTGCTGCTGGGGATGCCCCTCACCGGCATGGAGCACCGCGCTACGGAGTTCCTCGAGACAATGCGCTACGTCCGCGCCGCCGGCGGGCCAACGAACATCTCCGCCTACCTGCAGGACAACGAGGCCTGTCGTTGCCACAGCGGCGACATTGTATCGCTGCCGCAGGGAATTGCGGTGGGGCACGGACCGCGCACGAACGCTGTCGCGCACCAGCTGCTGCGGGACCTCTTCTGCAGCATAGGTAGTTCCAGCAGCGGTGGCGAAGGCGGTGGTGAAGCAACAGAGGGGGCCAACTTTGGCACGGCGTCGTTCGAGGTCGTGACGCTGGAGCAGGAAGGCGACGCGCCGCCGCTCGGCGACTACTTCGGCTTTGCCGGCAACAACATCCTGCTGGTGTGGAAGGACGAGCATGGACTTCTGGCGGTGGATCAGCTGCAGCAGCAGCTCGCCAAGTCGAACCAACAGCTGAAGGTGGTCTATCTTGAGCCTGGCTGTCACTTTTTCACGTTCTATGGGGTGGACTTCTCGACGGACGTGTTGGTACAGAAAGGGTTTGAGCGGTCGATGGACGCGCTGGCGGCGGAGGGGCTGAATCCAATTTCGGTGCAGTGGTCGGAGATGGACAAGCTCGGCATATCTATGCGCTCGGCGGTGCTGCCACTGAAGTTCTTCCAAAGCCCCTCTTCCACGGGTGGCCTCCTGCAACGCAGTCGCAATCGCATTGGACGCTGGCAGGCCAGTCAGTTGGGAGTGTAGACTGTGTTCGTACAAGGAAAGAGAGAAGTATAGATGACGTGTAGGAAGCGCCTCGGCCTTCTCGCACCCATGCAGTCTCCCCTGTGCTTTATAGTTGTTAACCCTGCAGAAGCTGGATGGAGGGGAACGATAGTGAGCTTTTGAAAAGAAGAAAAAAAGGGTCGTTTGCCTCTTTGTGTAGCGTCGAATGAAGGACAAGGACGTCTCTGCTCCTGGCTGTTGCGAATGTTATTTGTTCGTTTGGTGTTACTGTTCAGATGCTGTTGTTGACTCTCTCTCTCTCACACACACGCTTATACGTATGTAAAGTGCTACAATGCCTTGTAGAAAAGAGAAGAAAAAAAAAAGGAAGAAAAATGGCAACTAAGGAGATTCTCATGAAATTGAAGAGCACAGCCTCTCCAGTCTTGTGCATTCGCTTCCAGGAAGCGATGTGTGTTGTCTCTTCTGTCGTTGTTGGAAGGGTGTTTCCACTATGTGCTTCTAGTCTCTCGTGCACTTTCCCTTCTTGTTTTGTTGTCTCTTTTTCTTTTTTTTTTTTTACACGACACATCGACGCTACTACGGCATCCGCAGCTGTTCATATAGCTTTATAGTCTTTTTGTTTTGTTTTTGTTTTGCAACTCTTTCCCCTTTGTTCTCATTCTCATACCTTCACTCGCCACTCAAGTTCTTCTGATTAGTCCGCTTTCTTTTTTCTTTTTTTTTTTTTAATTATTTGATTGTTGTTGTTTTGTTCTTTGTGTGCTTTGCGACGAAGCGAGAGACTCTCTCCTCTTGCGTTCACAAGCGGTTCACATACCCCTTTGCCCTAACGTACACTTGAAGCGGTAAAGCAGATGAAGTTGAAGGACAAGATGCCACCAACGCTAGATGTCTCACCTTGTCGAGGTCCTTTCCCCTCTTCAGCATGCGAGAGTGCTGAAAACAGTCCTCTCGCTTTCAACGGCAAAGGCGTGAGCGGTGGCGGACGGCAGCCGCGAGTTTTTATTGCGTCCGCGAAGCCGCCGGCAACCACGCTCGGCGTGTACACGCCCACACGAGAAGAGCGTCGGGAGAACATCAACAACGATGGCTCGTCCCGCGGCGTGGACAACGCCTGCGTGGATGACGTCACTAAGCCAGCGCCACCGCCGCTGCGCAAACACACGCAACGCGAGGCAGCCGAGCTGTCGAGTCAACGTAAGACAGAAACCCCTCGACGCAAAGTAGCGACGGTCGATGGAGCGATTCTTGGTGCTGCTCCTGGCATGAAGAGCTTTCCGTTGCGGCGGCCGACACTCTCACGCCCGCTACCGGCAAACACGCGGCGTCGCACGCCACCTGTGACACCTGTTGTGTCCTGTCCCTCCGCGTCCGTTTCCGTCTCGTCGTCCTCCTCGCGTGGGTCGTCCACACCCGCGGCAGCAACAGCAACAGCGATGCCTCTTGATGTGGACCACTGCCCGCCCCGGCGCACGGCCTCGCCTGCCACCTCACCGTCGCCGCGACAACCGGCGGACATGAAACGGCCTGAAGAGAGTGAAAACGTGCTGGTCGATGTGGCTGCAACTCCGTCGTGTGCTGCTGTTACTAACAAGGCCAGTGGCCTGCAGCTGCGCTCGCCTTGTGAGGCGAATGTGGTGTCGGCAAAGGCGAGCGCTCCTGTGCGCATATCGCAGGAGCGCAATCGTGTGCTTCCACGTGATAACGTCTTGACAGGGAACAAAACGGCTTTGGTTGCAGCGTCGAGCACCGCAGGGATGGAGGTGAGGCGGCCAAGGCTGGCGTACGCTCACGGCAAGGCACGTGGTGCGCAACGCGTCTACACAACTCGTCGACCGCACGCAGGAGGAGAAGGTGGCGCTGGTGCCGCTGCTCCTGTCGGCTCGCGTGTGCCTCTCTGCGTCGCCCAGCGCTTTCCGCTGGCGGAGGCGTGGCCAGGACGGCACCACGAGCCCTCTATGGAGCTGCTGCCGCCCCCCACTACGAGAAACGCGGAAGGCCCGCCCTCGCGCCGCACTTCATCGCCGTCTCCATGCATGCCGCTGACTGCTGCTGAAGGAGCAGAAAAAGAGTATAGAAAAGGCAACAGCGACCGATGCGGCACTGTGGAGCACGTCGTCGAAGGCCGTCGCACGACCGCGTTGTCAGTGCAACGAGTGGAAGACATGCCAACTGGAATTACGCACAGCGGTAGTGGTGGCGACGGCAACTACCGCACCGGCTCGTTACAGCCAGAGTGGGTTCGTGACGCCTCGCCTGAAAAATCGGTTCCACCGCCTCAGCATTGCCTTCAGGCAGATGCCGAATCAGAGATGGCGGTGCGTGTGACACCTGTGCAGCGAGATGAGGAGCAGCACGCGCAGCAGCAGCAGCAGCAGCAGGAGCAGGAGCAGGAGCAAAAGCAGCCCTCTACGCAGACGTCACTGCGGCGCCATCACCACCCGTACGTGGTGGCGCCACAGTCGTCGCCTTTTTCTACCACACGCGAGCCCTTTGCCCTCGCGTCGCAGGCCCCGTCGCGGTACGCTAGCACCACGCTGGACACGTTCACGTGGCCCTCCTCCGCCGCCGCCACCGCGGTGAGTGAAGACAGGAAAACGACAGAAGAAGCCAGTGAGCAAAGCCGGGAGGGCAGACGAGCGCTGGTACCTGCACACGCCACCGCTCCATCCCCCACCCCGACGCCGCGAGACCTGTGTGGCGACATCATGGCACGATCATCATCATCATCCTGCAGCCCCTCCCTTCCGGTCGCGAGTGAACCGGAGGCAGTTGCACCACGTGACGTCCTAGTGCTGGCGGCCTCCTCGCCACAGATGACGGCTGCATTGCCGCAGTCGCGACACGCGCAACACACGAAACAAGCACAAGGCCTTTCAGTAGTGCAAACGGCACCGTTAACGTCACTACCACCACCTCATCGATCACCACAATCAAAGAAAAGGCGGCCACAATCACCTGTTCGGACGCCGTCCCCGTCGCTGCTGATCGGTGTACCGCGCATCCTCTCCTCCACCTTCACTTCTCCGCGGATGAGTGCGCGGGGGTTGTTCGGGTCCGTCTCGCCGCGGCAGCACAGCGCCCCATCGTCCCCCGCCGTGTCCGAGCAGAGAGTGCCGTCGTCGACGGAGTATGAAGAGCAGCAGCAGCAGCAGCATAGTAGCGCCGCCGCCAACGCTCACACCGACCCGCAGCTTGAAGTGAAAACGGCAGACGAATGCGGCGACGACTGTGGTGAGTACCGCACCCCGCTGCGTCACTGGTCGCCTGAGGCAGCGGATATGCAGAATCAGACACCAGTGAGCCTGCCTTCCCTGGAGGTGCAGCGGCATCAGCCACCACCACAGCAACACCAGCAGCTTTACCCTCTGCCTCAGTCTCCGCTGTCAACGCCACGTCGGCAGGCGCAGCAGGGGGAGGTCACTACGCCGCCGCCGCGACTGTCGTATCGTGCGCGAGTGCGCTCGAGCAGCCGTGGTGGCCGTGACGGGCTAACGCCGCCGCCGCGAGTGCCGCAGACGCGTATGCAGATGTCACCGTCCGGCAGCCTGCAGGTAACGCCTCGGCGTCGTGCCCCGTCCTCCTCGACTCTTGTGCAATAGACGAAGAAAAAGAAAGGGTGGCCCATTGGCACTCTTTACTGGTCTTCTTCGTTGGGAAACGGCAGTGAAAAAAAAAAAGACCTGTATGCGAGTTTATTTCGCTGCTGTTGTTGTAATTTTGTTTATTATTATTGTTATTATTGTTAATTTCACTCTCCGCTCGTTGAAGCTCCTTTTTTTTTTCCCCCTTTCTTTTTGTCCATGTATTATTTATACTTGTTCAACGCTCTTTTTCTTTTTTTTTTTTCTTTTTGTTCTGTCTTGTACTCGCACAGCCTAGACACATGCATTTTTGTTATTGGGTCTCAACTTGCTCTGTGAGCTTCTGGAGGTCTCTCATTTTTTTGTTGTTGTTGTTTTTCTTGTATTCACTTTGTACACTTTTCTTCTTTTCTTGTTGTTATTCCCCTTGTACCACTTCCCATGTGACTCACGCACATGTTGAAGCAGAACCTAGCGCGGTCTCCTCTTTGTACACTACTCGTAGTTTTAAACCACTGTCACACAAAATAGCAACAATAACAGCTCGGGAAACTCAAGAGTCTTTGTTTGCTCTGATGTCGAATTCAAAGAGATGAGATGCACACGGAATTCTACGCGTGGGATTTGAGCGAAGAAAAATCTGTGTATGCTGTTCGTGCTCACTGCCTCCTTGGCGCACTGCAATAGAGCGATTAGACTGTGGCAAAGCTAATTAGCACACGCGTTTTATGCTGTTCACATATTCTACTCCTTTTTTTTTTTTTGTAGTCTTTTCTTTTGTCGCCAGTACAATGTGATGAAAATGTCCTTAAAAGTGGAGGAAAAAACCTCTGTCTTCTCTTCCCCTCCCTCCTCGTCCTCCTTGTCTTCACTTCCCCTCACTTCAGTGCGTTTGACACGCAAGCCATTGTTTTTTGAAGTCGCTGATTTATGTGCTGCCTCGGTGGCAGAACAGTGTTTTCTTTTTTTTTTTTTTTCATTAGTTGTTTTTTTTTTTTTTGTTATTATTGTTCTTTCTTTTTTCTTCTCTTTGCGTTCGTTACAACAGCGGAAATGCTTGGGCGTGCCAAAGCACGGCTACCCGGTCGGCAGCACCACCCCACATCGTTCGTGCACCATCACGGCCCTTTCTCCTCCCACACGTTGCTCCGGCGCTTCGGCGCAGCTGTTTGCATTCCTTGTAGCAGTGACACACACACCGTTACGCAACGCGCGTGCATCCGCACCGTCATCCCACCTCGACCTGCGGTCACCACACTCGCCTACATTGACCACCTCGGCCGTGCGGTGCGCACCGGTGTGGAGACGGACACCTCTCTCGTCCGTACCCGCGACAACAAGTTCTACCTTCAGCGCATCCTAAGCAACGGCGAGGTGGTGCGTTGGCGTGCGCCGGGATTGGATTACTTGAAAAACGTCACAAACTTCGAAACCTACGCGTTGAATGAGATCGACGAGAACGGCGGCGTCATTATCCCGGCAGATGTACTGCCCACCGCGGCTCACGACGTGCCGAGCTACCGCGACGCCGTGTATTACATAAGTAAGCTGGAGGCGACAACGAAGTTCACGCGCAAGGACCGTCGTCGCTGGCACCGGCGCATCTTCGCCCATTGGAAAGAGAGCCCTGACAAGTATCTGAACCACACCCTTGGCACCTACGGCGTAGCCTTCCTGCTCGTACTGTGGCTGTGCGTGCGTGGCTTCCACAGCATCAAGAATCAGAAGCCGTTCTGGGACATGAACGTGTATGGTCGCACCGACGAGGAACGCGAGAACACGGACCCATGGCTACGGCTGAAACGCTTCTCCGACCGCCACCCCGAGCACGAGGGCATGGACATGTCGCCCATCATGATGACCCCCGGGCAGTCGCGCCTGTCCAGCGCACGGGCGGAGCTGCGGGAGTCCGACTTCATGGACCCGCATTATCACAGCGAGCTGTGGTGGAAGATTCGTCACTGCCACTACTACGGCCATTGGCCAAAGGGGATCACTGAGTAACGTCCCTTCAAATATATATGCAGGGCGACGAGAGGAGTCTTCGCGCGTTCTTTTCCTCGCAGTGTTGCGGCGCTCTGACAAGGTGTATGTGTGTGTGTGTATACAAGACGGTTGTGAAGTTATTGTGTGATGCACATTTCGCCATCAGTGTGTACATGCATATACATGTGTGTTTGTATCGGCAAAGTTCTGTCTTGCTTGTTTTTTCACAAGTAATTTACACAATGCAAGCCGATTGCGCTCTCTTCCTCGCCACCATTACGTTGCAGTAGCTTCTGCACTTCTACGCACACGCCATTTTAGTTGTTGATATTTAGTGGCTTGCGATAAGCGCCATTCTTTTTTTTTTTTTTTTTGCTTTTTGTGTCCGCTCAGCAATAAAAAAAAAACCACGAATGGTAAACGAAAGGCGATACAGTCCTGCACGTGTTCTCTTACTTTCCATCTCCGCTTCGCCCAACCTGTACAAACGCTCTTTTTTTTTTTTGTCCTTTTCTCGTCTTTTATCCCTTCAAACGGGGTTTCCGCTATGCTCATGTTTCACGTCACCCTCCACCACAAAAGGAGACTTCGGTGCTACTAAAAAAAAAAAAGACAAGAAGTGATAGTAATCATGTCCATGACGCAGAACATAGTGCGGCGCATCTTTGGCGACCGCAAGCTCCCTGAGAACTTGTCAAACGACGAGTACGACAGATACATGCACGAGAATTTCCCCAAGTGGATGAAAGAGTTCGAGGACAGCGGCTTTCTGGAGAAGACAAAGCTGCCGGCCATCAAGAGTGAAGAGGAGCTGATCGCCAAGTTGCAGGAGCACAAAGATGACTTGATGGTGATCAAGTACTGGAAACACGGGTGCATTCCTTGTCTCACCTTCGCGGAGATGTACAAGGAAGCGGCGGAGAGGTGTGCGCGGGAGAACAAGCGCATTGTGTGGTACAGCGTCGACACCAAGGCGCTGAGCACGCGGCAGCTGATTGAATACCAGCTCATCGCTGGCACTCCTACCATCCAAACTTTCACCGGGCGGAAGCAGGTGGGTAACGAGATCCGCGCCGTCAACGTCGACGAGCTCCTCGCCGAACTCAACAAGCGACTTCCCAAGGCTCCGTAAGCAAAGGTGCTTGCACAGTCGACTGAAAATCTCCGGAAGTGATGCTAGTGCTGGTACAGCTAAGTTCTTTGTTGGGTTTTTATCGTTGATGTGCAGTACTTCACTTTTTCTATTTTTCTTCTTCACGCTTTTTTCTCTAATTATGTCTTGCAAGACGAAAAAAAAAAAAGAGATTTTGAGCTGTTTGAGGACAATGGGAGAAAGTTGAAAGGTCCGAAAACAAAACTAAACTGAGAATTACGGCACTTGTTGAGAACACAATTTCGACAATGCCTTCGGAAAAAGCACTTGTGTCGTAAAAGAGAAAACGAAAAAGAAAAGGTTAACCGTAACAACACCCGCTGCGCTACCTAGACGCGACAGAATTACCACTGCGGGTTTTTTTTTTTCCTTCCTCCCTCTCTCAGCCGCTACTCCTCTTTATCTTTTTTTTTTTTCGTCTTCTTCAAGAAACACTCCTTTTCCCTATTCCCACTGTTTTTAAAAGGTCCTCGGCAGTAAAGTCCCATGCATTTTTTATGGACGGAAGCACGCTTCCAAGTTTCTGTGCTTGTTGTTTATCGTTAATCTCTTCCTCAACTGTCGTTCTTTCCATCTCTTAATGTCGCTGCACACGTCACGAAGCCACGGAGCCAGTGAAACGCACTGCAGCAACGGCGCGAGCCACGACACTATCACGGTGCCGGCCTTGCAGCCCTTCAGTAACGGCGATGTCTCTCTCATCCCCTCTGCCCTGCAGTCCCCGACGCGGTCGTGCGTGGACATGACCTTCAACAGCGCCGTTTTCTCACGAAACGCCAGTTTTGCGGGCAGCACCAGCGGCGGCCCGTCCACGCCGGCAACAACGGCTGCGTCTGTCACCGGTGGCGGGTCCGATGCCGCTGAGGCACCTGTCGTGAAGGTTGACATTAAGCCGGCTATTATTGGCTACTTTGGGAATGCCTTCGGCAACGGTATCTGTGCCTTTTACAGTCAAGTGTTCCTGGCCAAGGGCTTTAAAGCCTTTGAAATTGGTCTCCTCGTTGCTGTGAGTCCCCTTTTGTGCATGACGCTCCTCCCCACTCTCAGCTATCTGGCGGACAAGTTTCGCTGTGAAACGCAAATGATGCTGGGGGCGATTGCGATCACGAGTGCCGCAATGATTGGCTACACCGCGGCCCATGCACGTTACTTGGTCATCATCTTCTTTCTCACAATGACTGCTGCTCGGACGGTGATGGGTCCGTTGCTGGATCAGCGGACACTGATGATGTTTCCCAGAGAGGGACGTTCCATCGCGTGGAGCTACGTGCGGTCATACGCTGCATACGGCTGGGGCATTGGCTGTTTCGTCTCCTCGTTGATTTTCTACATGACCGGCACGTGGGTGACAGTGGCGGTGCAGTACTTTGTGGGGCAGTGGGGCTTAATATACTGCATGCTCGTAGCTAAGCCGTATGAGAAGATCGAGAAGGTGCCGGTGCGCTTCAAGGAGGTGCTGCACCTACTGGCCTCTAACAAGCGAGTCATGTTGTTTCTCTTCGCTTCCACGATGATGGGCACCGGCTACAGCTTCATCGACAACTTCCTGTTCTTGTTTCTGAAGGAGCTCGGCGGGCCTGAGGTGCTGATGGGAATGACTGTCGTCCTCACCGTCAGCACGGAGATCCCGCTGTTCCAGAAGTCGGAGCGGCTGCACCAGATGTTGACGGAGCGGCACATGATGACCATCGCGATGAGCGTGTGGACTCTTCGTGTGGTTGGCTATTCACTGCTGCAGAACCCTTGGTGGGTGCTGCTGATCGAGCCGCTGCACGGCGTCACCTTCGCCTTCATGTGGTTGCCGTCCGTGCATCTCATCGCACGCGCCTTCCCACCCAAGCTGTCCAGCTCCGCCACGGGCGTGTTATTCACCTTCACGAGCGGTGTAGGGCCAATGATCGGCAACCTGGTGGCTGGTACGCTGTACAGTTGGGTTGGTCCACGCAAGATGTTCCTCTGCGCAGCTACAGCCATGTTCCTGTCGCTTGTATTCTATCTCGCGATGGACTACATGCTGGAGCGGCGTGGCGTGCCGATCGTGTGCGACTATGACGCGGCAGACAACGTGGTCGCGACGGAGGTGACGGTGACGAGCGCCGCAGAGGCTGGCAAGCGCACCAACGAGCCGGACAAGGACGGGCAGAAGAAAAGGAAGCCTACCAGCCTCAGTGATGGGTCGGAGAGGTCGGCCTCGTGCTTGCAACAAGAGTGTGAGGGAGTAGCCGGCGGACGTCAAGTAGCACTGGATGTTGTCGACGATGACCTACCGTACCAGGGCTTAAGAGGATAAGAGGAATTGTAAGTAGTAGCCAAGTTGTACACTAAAAAAAAAAAATGTCTTCTTTTTTTTTTTTTTAGATTTCAAAACATGATTGATTTTTTTCTTCCTTTTTTATATAAACTCGATTTTGCGCGTTTTTTTTTTTGTATGTGTGTGTGTGTGTGTGCGTCGTTTACTGTTCCACTGGTAGCTTCTTTCTCACTGAAAGAAAAGGGAAAAAAATGAAATTGTCTCTTTTTTTTTTTTTTGCTCTACTATCGGTGTAGTGAAGGCCATTCTGTGTTGAGTTGAGCGTTGAGAAGATCAAGCGAGTTCTGCACTTGTGTGTGTTGAGACCCGTTTTGTGTTTTGTCTTTTTTTTTTTCTTTTCTTTTCAATCGTTTCCTCCTTTGAATACCCCATGGTATTTGCATTTGATGCGTGTGCTTCTGATTCTGACGTCTTTCTAGGACTTCGGTTGCTCTTTTTTTTTTTTTTTTTGACCTTCCCGTGAGTTTCTACTTATACCGTTAGTTGCTGCCTCTTTTTTTTTTTTATTGTTGTCGTTCTTCTTCCTCCTCCCTTCTGTATTTGTTTTTCCGGTTTTGCTTTTTTTTTTTTTTGTTGTTGTTGTTGCGCAGCTGTTTCTGTGGTAACGCCAACAATTCTCGCACACGCGTATACGCACCTCACCTGTCCTTTTTTTTTTTTTTATCAGCATAAAAGCACGAACAACTCTTGTTCTCGTTCCATTTTCTTTCTCCCTTTTCAGCTGCTTCTCTTTCATGGCCTCGTTGAGCGCTGCCCTGAAGGGTGTCTGGGCCGCAGACGCACAAGACCTTCTTTCCGAGCCGCCACCGCTGACCACCAAGGAGGCGCTTGTGGCGTCACCCACGTTTGCCTCCCCTTCCCATCCCCTCACAGCAACGTGTGAGAGGATTGTGACGCCGTATGGGGTGTCGCTGGCGCAGCTGGAAGCGCTCGCTGCCATGGCGTACCTCGTTGGATCTCCTTTACAGCGCCAGCAGCCATCAGGTGGTGACGTGGTACACCCGGCGTTGTTGGTGGCCGCCAAGCTGCTACAGCAAGGCGTAGACCCAGAGCGGGTCATTCAGTTGGTGGAGTGCCGGTATGACGACATGATCAACCGCTGAGCTGGAATGCGAAAAGTACTGCATTTCCCGAAATAAAAAGAAAAGACAAGAAGGAAAAAGAAAGAAACGTCAGAATCAAGCAGTTGGTGCTGTTCAAACTCAATCTCTTTCTTATAGTAGTGAAGTTTGTTTATTTATTTGTTGATTTGATTTCAACCCTGGAAAGCTATCCGTCTGCCAGCTTTGCTTCTTTGATGATTTTTTTTTTTTTTTGCACATCCTCGCCGCTGTGCCATTCTTCCTGCTTTGGTTTCCCGTAACTCATCTCACTGACTTCTTTGCCTTTGCCTTCATTTTTTGTACTAGTTTGGGTTTCCCTTGTTTTTTCTCTGTTTTCTTGAGATCCTGCGCAGAGCAAGAAGAAAAAAAAAGAGGAAAGGCACTCTTATTTTCAAAAGCTGTAGCACCGCTAAATTGAAGCCTTTTATTCCTCTCCTTCGACATCTGTCATCCCTGCTGCTGCCATGTACCAGCCCTTTCTCAAGGGGAAGACAGCCCTCGTCACGGGTGGCCTCGGCGCCATCGGCGAGGCCATCAGTACCGAACTCGCCGCGGTCGGCTGTAGCGTCGCCGTCCCCGGCCGTCGCGCTGAGCTTTCCAGCGAGGTCATGGCATACATCGAAGCGGCGGCTGCACCACACGATGCGAAGGTGGTCTACGCACGCGGCGACATGAAAGATCGCGTCTCACTGGCTGCGGTGGTGCAGACCGTGCAGGTGGAGCTGGGTCGCATTGACGCTCTGGTGAACTGTGCCGGGGTGCAACACATCAGCAGCGCAGACGAGCTTGCCGTGGAAGACTAGAACGACATCATCGATGTGAGCCTGAATGCGGTGTTCCCCATGAAGCAGCACAAATGGGGCCGCATCGTGAATGCTACCTCCATCTTGGGCTTGGTGGGTAACGCGGGCAAGGCAGCCTACGTCGCCAGCAAGCACGCCGTGGTCGGGCACACCAAATTCGTGGCGCAGGAGACGGCGCAGATGGATATCACGTGCAACGTGGTGTGCTCCGGTTTTGTCAACACCCCGCTGCTGCAGAAGGAGATCGTGAAAATGGCGGCGGAGTGGTACAACGGCGACGTCGCGAAGACCACGCACCAGCTCATGACGGAGATGCAGACCTCGTCGCAGTTTATATCGCCCACAGCGGTGGGCAGGCGGTGGTGTTTCTGTGCTGTCCAGCTGCGAAGAAGATGCGCGGGTCATCGCTGTCCATCGACGGCGTGGGTTCTGCGTGGTCTTCGCGTAACTGAGCAGAGACACAAAAGAAAGTAATTTATCAATATCGAAATGCTGTGAGTGTTGTGTTTTTGTCTCACTACTCTTGTGGTGAGAAAAAACGCCTGCCGCCCGAAGCAGATCATAATTTGTCTTTTCTTCACGCCTAAAGCCCAAAACGCAATCTTAACACCACAAAAAAAAAGGAGTTTATATACATTAGCGCCTCTGATTTTTTTTTTCTCTATCTTCTCTGCTTTTTTTATTTCGCGATAGGCGACTTCCACTTTCAGCCCGAGTGTATGCACTGAAGAGGGCTGCACACCACGCGCAAGACATGGTGTGAGCTTTTGCAGCTCAATCCTTCCGCCTCTTCTTCATTCTTTGCATTATATACACAAACCTAAGTGAAGAAAAGGTGATGAGTAAAAAAAAAATGGGGCCTGTTGCGCACTCCCGCACCCGTGTGTGGTCTTTTCTCATGAATTTCAGGTAAGCCGCACTTCAGGCAAGCGTCTTTGCAGCAAGCTGGATACGGCATTTTGTCGCTCTCTTATCGCAGCAATGTCAAGCAATCATGCCATATGAGAACTGAGTGCCTTTGTTTCAGCTTTCCCCCTCCCCTCTCATTAAAATAAACAAGTACATATATATATATATATATAGTTAGTTATTTATTTATAACCTCTTCTATTTCTCTGCTTTCCCTGTTTTCTCCTCTTACTTACTTTTTTGTTGAAAGCAAAACTAGAGTGACACAACAGCTGGATCTCCAATCTGTTTCTCTTTTATACCTCTGCTACCCCTTTACCTTGCCTCGACGCGTGTTCAGAGAAAAGAAAAAAGGTAACTAAAAAAAAAAACACTTTTTGCCCATTTCCACGGATTATTATTTTTTTTGTTTACTTTGCTTTCGAATATTTCGCGGGTTCTCTGTTCATTGTCCCTTTTTTTTTTTCCTACATATTTCACATAAGCAGATCCATCACATACATTCGCTTTTTTTTTTTTATTTCGATCCCGAAGGGTACAGATTGTACGAACTAAAAGCACAGCGGTGTCCTTTACTATTCACTTTTTTTTCGTGTGTGTGTGCGTGTTGTTATTGTCGTTGTCCTCCTCTCATTACTATCTATCATTACTATTATTATCAATAAAGAAGGAGTACTTCTTAAAATTGCTCAGCAGCTTTTCTTTTTTTTTCTGTTGTTTTTGTTATACACACTCTTCTTAGCAGGCCTTCATTTGTGTCTTTTTGACTTTGTTCCTGTGGTGGTGGTGGTGATTGTTTCTTGCTCCCCCTATCATGTTTCTTCACTGACTCACCAAAACTCTCCCTTGATAAATCGAAAGCACTTTTGAATCTCTCACACACCAATTGAACTTTTTTTCTTCTTCTTTCTGTCAGGCAATTCTGACTGTGGTACTCTTTTTTAGCGGCTTTTTGTATTGTTGTCCCTGCAACATCGTCTCTCTCAGTGCGCTTCACACACACGCACGTACCTAAAATACCTCTACAAGAGAGCATTTTTAGGAAAAGGAAGAGCGGGATGGTGTCTGCACGCATGCGTAAATGGGGGAGGCGGCTCGGGTACACAACCGGTTTCTTGGGTGGTGCCTTTGTTCTCTTCGACTGGCAGACGGACCGCTCCGGCACGCGCAGTCTTCGCACTCTCATCGCCTTTGCTCGGATTGCGTACTGGTACAAGTTTACCACTCCCGACACCCCGGAGGAGCTCACCACGCTACACAGCCGCGTTGCGCACATCGTACTGGATACCTGCCTCAAAAATGAAGGCCTGTACATCAAACTGGGACAGGGACTGAACTCGATGAGCCACGTTCTGCCGAAGGAGTACACCGACGCGCTGAAGGTGTTGCTGGACCGCGCGCCGCCCGTGCCGGTGGAGGAGGTGCGCAAGACGATTATGGAGGACATGGGCAAAAGCCTGGAAGAGATCTTTGTGCGGTTTGACGACACCCCCGTCGCCTCCGCCTCCATCGCGCAGGTGCACCAGGCGTGGCTGCCCCCGCCCGCCGACGGCTCGTCGACAGAGCCAGTCAAGGTGGCTGTCAAGGTGCGCAAGCCCTGCATCTCGACGCAGTCCATGTGGGACCTCTACACCTACAGCACCATCATGAAGCTGCTGAAGCTGCTGTTCGACCTCCCGACCGACTGGTCCCGCCAGACGGTGTGCGACGCACTGGAGCGGGAGATGGACTTCACGATAGAGGCGGCCAACGCGAAACGGTTCCGTCGTGACTTCGAGCGCAACGAGCGGGTGTACATCCCACACGTCTTTGACGCCTTCACGACGAAGCGTCTGCTTGTAATGGAGTGGATCGACGGCACGAAGCTGCTCGACGTGGCGACGGTGCGTGCGAACTATGACGAAAAGAAAGTGCTCACGACACTCTTCGATGCGGTGGGTGACATGGTGTTCAAAAATGGGTTTGTGCACAGCGACCCGCACGCGGCGAACGTGTTAGTGCGGCCAATGCCTCGCGCAAAGAGCAGCGAGAGCGGTGCAACCGTGGCATCACAGCCACGGCGCAAGCACAACCCAAACGACTACCAGGTGGTGCTAATTGACTTTGGGTTGGTCGTGCCGGAGCGTGTGCGCTTTCGCTACCAGTACGCACTGCTCTTTGTCAGCCTCTTCACCCGCGACTTCGACTCGCTGCAGCGGGTGGTGAAGGACTGGGGTATCATGGACGCAGAGACGTTTGCCTCTATACAGGCGCAAAAGCCTTTTGAGGCGCTGAAGGCCGGGCAGTACAGCGAGGTGACGCGCGAGGAGGTCCACGAGATACAGCGTAAGGCGCACGCGCGAGCCAAGGAAATTCTGCGTGACACGCGGCGCATCCCGAAGGAGCTGATCATGGTCGGACGCAGTCTCGATATCCTGCGCGGGGTCAACCGCCTCTACGGCTCTCCGGTGAACCGCATGAATATGTTCGTGAAGAGCGCGGTGGAGTGTCTCGGTCCACTGCACAACTACGATGCGGTGGAGCACTACCTAGCCCGCATGCAGCGCGCCATGGAGGAGCGCGGAGCCCCGCTGAGTGTGCGCATGGATTCCTACCAAGACTACGGCAGCGTGTACAACGCCTCCGCCGAGGCTGTGCGGACGGCGCAGGAGGCCGCGTTAGCGCAGATCGCCACAGAAGACCAGAACAAACCTTCTCCCACGCATGGCGTGGTCGTGTCGAGGATGCGTCTGTGGGCGGCGGAGTTGTACCGCGCTTTTCTGCTGCACGCCTTCCTCACTCTCAGCAGCTTGGTGCACTTTGTGATCCACACGTACAACTCGCTCGTTGCACGGGCGCTGCCAGAGAGTGCGCAGAAGAAGTTCCGCGTGGCGAGCGTGGAGGAGCGCCTTGCGCGTCGAATGGGAAGGGAGGAATTCGACGAGTACGAGCTGGAAGCGGCTACGTCGGTGTCATAGCATTAAAAGAGGAAGAGGATATTATTGGAAGCCAGCAGAAGTGGTTTTTTTTTTTCTTAGTTTGTTTGTCATTGCAACTGTAGTCTCAGACGTGTTGTTCCGAAGTGTGGTTTACTAGCCTCAGTATCATCTCTGCCCTTTTTTTTTATTGCGCTTCTTTTGTTTTTCCTCTTTTTTTTTTTTTTGCTTTACTGCACGTCCTTTCCTGTTGCTTATTCAACATGATTGACAGTGCTTTAATAACGTCGGTTTTGGGGGGAGTATCTTTACATTTATAAAACACACATGCAGAAATACACTAGAAAAAAAAAAGGAAAGGTAAATAGAGGTTCCACCCTCTGCTCGTGGTTTAAAGCATGGACCAATGCAATTCCGCTGCTGCGGTGTACGAAAGAGAAACACCTTGGGAGAAAAGTGGTGTCAGTCTTTCATATTGTTGTTGTTATTGTTCTTCGGAACGCATGATTCAAATAAGCGTAGTACCTGTCCTATACCAGAGCTGTTGATTTACGCAACCTCTCCCTCTCTTTTTTTAACCGCCAGGTTTCTTCTTTTTTTTTCTTTTGCTGTGTGTTTGCTAATTCAAAAGTACAAGAGCCACATCAAAAAAAAAAAGAGAGAGACTAGTATTGGAGGGACGCAAACCCTTTTTCTCTCTCTCTTCACAGCCTTTTTCTGTTGCACTTCCCCTCTTGACATTAGTTTCTTAGAACTCCGTTGACCACCACTGTCCTCTGCACCTCACAGTGGCGTTTTATTGTTTTTTTTTTTTGGTCGTTTTCTTTTTTTTTTTTTCTTCCCACCTTATTGGTTAGTTTCTTTTTTTTTTTTTTGAATAGAAGGTTAGCCTCACCGAGAGAGAGTTTGCCGCGAAATGGCGGGAATTGTACATAAGGAAAGCCTCCCTGGCCAAGGCCATATCAAGCGACGACGCGTCGACGTGCCAACCCCGGCAGTGCTGGCTGAGAAAAGGACCGGCGTGGACGTAGAAACGTCGGTTCCTCTTCAGGAGACGAACAACGATGGCAACGACAAAAAAGAGAGCCTCACACAAGAATCAGCAAACCAGCAGACGCATTCAAAAGCACCAGCAAGCTCGACTCCCAGCAGCGGCAGTAGTAGCAGTGACGAGGACGAGGACGACAGCGACAACGAGATTGAGCGCGAAAACGCGCGACTGGCCAAGCTGCGAGAACAGCGCAGCCGTCGTCAGGAGCAGCCCAGCAGTGGCGGTGAACACACAACCACCTCCCATTCCGCTACAACTAAAGGAGCCTCGTCTGCGAATGCAGTTGGAGGGGCGAACAGCTACGACCACGATGTCCTCTTCCGCAACGCGGCATGGCGTAGCTCGTCAAAACCGTCTAGTGCACAGGAAAAGCAGAAGGAGAAGTGGAACGCGGTGTTGAATCGCACGCAGGACTCCCCTGCGCATCGTCATTTCATGAAAAAGTTCTTCAAATGACAACGAGAACCGGTCGACAGGGTTCTTAAATCGTTTAACTACGCTGTTTAGAGCACAGCAAATTGTTAAAAAAAAAAAAAGAACCTCTACTTTTGTAGCCTTCTAAAAGAACGCAAAAGTCGTTGGTTGTTGTTTTTTTTTTTTTTCGTGCAGTTTCCCTCTATTGCGCATCCGTATCTCATTAAAACGGCTGATTAAACAACAACAACAAAAAAAGATATGTTATGTTCGCCCTGCTCTTCTATTCTAAAGCAGTAAGTAAGTCTCTGCGTCAGGTAACAATTTTGTCCAACAACGCTTGACTTGGCTTTTCTTTCCTGGACATTGTGTTTTTTTTTTCTATCCACTTTATTCTCCGCCATACTTTTGCTTGTCGCTTCCTGTGTTGTCGCTGTTTAAAGAAACGCTGCGCATCACCCAGATTCCACATCTCACGTCTAAATTGGCACAGTTGTATCCTCGCCCTACGTAAACCTGTATTTACAGCTGCACGACCAAAAGAGCAAAAGTCAGTAGCCTTTTTTCCTCTTTTTTTTTTTTTTCGATCTGATACTCTTCCTCCTCATCCCCCTATTTTTATCTACCTCTGTCGTCCTTTATTTGTCCAGCACGCAGCTCCCCACTCGTTTCGCTTTTTTTCCCCATTTTCTCTTCCACTCTCCTTTTTCGTGTGTATTAGTTAACTAATTCATTGTTGTCAGTATTCCACGCATAGATAAATATCAGTGTTTCAATAAGGTCTTTTTTTTTTTTCCTTCGTGTGTAAAAGGAGACGGTGTTGGTTTTTCGCACATCGACGTACTTTGTGTGCGTTTCCCCCCCCCCCCTCCCCTTGCTAATCCGTGAACCAGCAGTGACCGCCTACAAGCTGCAATTAAGCTAGAGTGTTGTCACATCTTTTTTTTTTTTCCTGTTTTTTTTTTTTTTTGTTCCTTCATGTTTATTCCTATTTGTTTTGGTTGCGAAACACGTGAACATTTTTTTTTTTTTGTGGAATCGATGCCTCACCTTTCACCAAATCGACGGGGAGCATCGTCTCAACCCACACGAACATGTAGACTGCAGTTGTGGATCATACATGCGCAGCTGGCACAACTAGTCAGCCGCTTCCGTCGTGCGTCTCACGTGCGCAAGTACAGAGTGCTCGGTGCACTTGTGTTTGGGCTTTGTCTCACCCTTCTCCTCTTCCTCCTCCACCTGCTGGTAGCTGAAGCGGGACCCGGCGTGCGAGACGGCCGTGGCCTGCAGATCCCTTACTCATCCCACGCAGAGGCCTATGTAAAGCACGCGCTTTACGCCGCCGCCCTTCCCGCCGGCACAAGTGACGTGGTGCTGGACAAAACCGAAGACCCAGCGCTGGTGAGCAAGGTGCAGCGTCGTGCCAACCGGCAGCGAGCTCTAGAGAACGAGCTGAATAGCTTCTTGCGCAACTTGGGGATCGAGTATGATCGCCCGCTTCGCGTTCGCTTCCACATCCTGTCAAACTTCGTGGATTGGAAGCTGTGCACCGCTGTTGGCGCCGCTGCACTGGGTGGTTTCAGCATCCCCATCACTGGTTTCAACGCAACCTACTCGCACATCCATCGCTTTGACACCTATCTGGACTTTGTCAAGCGCGAGGGGCTGCAGGACGAGGATATCGTCGTCACATTGGACAGTGATGTGTTCTGGACAGGGGTAGACTTTCTGCCTTTCCTGAAGAAGTTTGCCCGCTTCTCGCCGGCGACGGAGGAGGAGCTCGACGTGGCCGCCGTGCGTGCGTGGGAGGACTACGGCGAGAAGAAGGCGCCGCTGTTCATGGAGCGGCTGCAGCGGCGGTACCCGCAGCACGCGAAGCGGCCCTCAATGCAGCTGCCGCCGGTCCTCTACAACGCGGATGACCTGTGCTGGTGGGGGCAGCACTCGGAGGGCTTCGTGCGGTGCCCTGTCGCCTTTGTCGCGATGGAGCACATGATCGAGGCGGCGCGCAACCACCGGTCAAGCAGCACGAAGGCCTCGATCGGTGCGTACGTGCTGCAGTGCGCGAATGACGTGCGGCGCGAGCTGGCCGCCACGTTTACAGGTGAGCAGAGCTGGATGGCGGACAGTGTGTTCAACATCCCGAACCCGGCCTCGCCGTATGCGGAGCTGCCCGAAGTGCCGCCGAGCGACCCTCTCTTCTACCGCGTCAGCACCGATAACAAAGCTAACCCTATTAGTCTGCTGAACGGCGGCATGCACGTATCGCGGGTGTGGGCGCTGCGCTACCTCGCCACGACGCTGGCCACCTACGTGGCGACGGAAAAGCCGGTGCCGGACGCCGAGGACCGCCATACGGAGAAGTGGTGGTGTGACCAGGCCCTGTTTGGGCAAATATATGTCCGCGGCCGCATGTTCGAGGTGCAGCACAACCTGCTGGAGGGGCCGCCGCTGTCTGAGCGCATCCCGCCCGTGCCGCCGGACCCGCGCTTTGGTCCGCCTGGCTTCCTTGGCATAGACCGGCGGTCGGAGATGGTGGTGCTAGCGCCGAGCATCGAGCGTAACCCCACCCTCTTCCACGACGGCGGCTACCTGGAGAAGCAGTTCCCAGACAGCGTCGGTTTTTGGGTATGGAACAGAACGCAAGCTCTGCTGGGCGAGGACTGGCCGCAGGAGGAGAAGATGGACGACCTGCGAATGACCCTGGGCGGTGCCTTGGTGACGCCGCCACTGCTGTGGCGCTCGGCCACACCAGAGGACCGTACACGCAGCTACGTCAACGCGCGAGAGACTGACGTGGACACGGTGCATCCCCCATTTATCCACTATGCCGCGCCGACGAAACAGCCCCGCTTCTCGGCGCAACGGTACCACTACGCGTGGCTGTTGGCGGCTCGCCACGACCGCCGCGCGCGCGAGGCCGCCCGCAACACACTGTCCAAAGAAGTGGTGGAGCTGTGGATGAATGAGCAGCGTTTTTTTGTGGAGTATTTCCGCATGTGCGAAGATCCGATCCTGCTTGCTTCGAATGGTGACAAGCAAACATGAGGCACAGCAGCGGAGCGCACGAAGGGCATTGTGGCACAGAAAGGCGAGTTGGTGCCTCTGTCCACTTGTCCTTGTTGTGAATGGTGGTGGCCTTTTCTCCCCTCTTTTTTTTTTTTTTTTTGAGAACGCTTACAGGCGCATGTGTGGCGCATGTGTGGCGGGAGTCTATGTCGCATGCACATATTTTGGCATTTTCTCGTCTCTACAATTGCTATCAGTTGAACGGATTATTGTTGCTATTGTTTCACCTCCGCAGGCTGGCTTACACTCCCCAAGTGTTTTTGTGCTGTCCTTGCGCAGGTGTCGCAGCGTAACACGGCTGAGGAAGATAGGGCTACTCTTGGTTTCTTTGCGCCACGTTTCAAGTAATCAAGTGTCTTCTTTTCTTTATGTTTTGCTTTGTTTTGAGCCTTCTTTAAGTCTCATGCTGCAAGTGTCTATGTCCGCAGCCTTTCAGTTCACACTCGAAAGTACTCTCTGATGGTTGTTGTCTCTTGTGGATACCTTCTTTTCCTTTTTTCTTTTCGCTTTTCCGCAATTCGCGTCGCAATTTTCCACGGCGGCGTTGCAACATCGCAGCTGCTTGTTTCCCCTTTTTTTTTTTTTTTGTTTCTAATGTAAGTTGAAATACTGTGCTTCCCTCGAGATAATATCCTGTTCATTCTCGTATCTGTGCTGTGTTCTGCTCTCTGGAGCGTACATGCACAAGCAAGCACCTTGTGCTTTTATCTAAAAACACGCACATCTACTTAGAAGAGAAATGAAAAAAAAAAAAGCGTACGGCAGGTCTTTTCTAAACGCGCTAGCTTTTGTACCGTCAGCAGCAAGGCTTCAGAGACACGTGTCGCGAGATGCGGCAGCAAGAGCTATTCCTTCCTTCATTTTCGCGACGCCACCAAAACCTCTCTCTTTTTTTTTTTTTTTTTGCATCCTAATGCTAGCGTTGAATGTGACTCCCGCTACCCCTCACTCTTGTCCTCACCTCCACATCCTGGTCTATTTCACAAGCGAAGAATCGCGTATTGCTAGACGTACGTTGTTTGTTTATTTGTTAGCTCCCCTCCGGTTCGGATTCATGCCCGGGCGATCTACGGTGGACAACGTCACGCAGCCCAGCTCACCGGTGGCGGTGAATGAAGGCGCCGAGGACGTCGTGGAAGCAGACCTGGCCGCCTCCGACGCCCACCACGCCCACCTCGTCGAAGGCGACTTCTTTCCTACGGAGGTGCCGCTGGTCGAAAACGACGTAAGTGGCAGCCCCACAGGAGCTGCGGCGGAGGAGGAGGAGGGAAACGTGGACGAGATCGCCGCAGAGGCTGCGGCGGCCGCAGCGGCCTCTGCCCCTTCCACGCCGTCTAAGCCGACGACCCCGCCGTCCCGCAAGCGCTTGCGCTGGGCGGACGATGACGGCAGTGGCGGCACACCCAGGTCGCACGGCTTGGTGAAGCACGTCACAAGCTTTTACATGCCGCACAGCTCGCGTGCGGCGTGGATGGACACAGGCGACCCGTCCAGCCCGGCGCGACCGTCGCACGCCGCTGCGACCGTGAACCCGGCACCGTCTGTCTTTCGCGACAAGGTCAACGCGGACGGCAGTGCCTACAAGTTCTGCAAGGCCCAGCGACCCGCCCCGCGCTTTGCGGAGTGGAAGCGCCAGCCGCACGAGTACGGCGCCAGCCCCTTTGAGAGTCAGGCGTGCGGAGCCGGCTCAAGTGGGTTGCCGACGATGCCGCGGACGGAGGCGCCGCCGATTCCTGTGCACACGCTGTTTGGTGTCCTGTTCCAGCGCAGCGTGGTGACCCGCGTCGCGGAGGGGCACGTGCGGTTCCGCACCGGCACCCACCACAGCGGCCATGCCGACACCAGCCTCCAGCTCCCTTTTGTACGCGTCGACGAGCTTTTCGACGAGCCCGTCCCCATCCCGCTGCAACCGTGATCAGCAAGAACCCCGAAGCGTCGTTCGTCATTTTTTGTGTGCAACGAAAGCGCCAGCCGAATAGACACAAAAGCAAAAAAAAAAAAAAGGAGAAAAAAAAACGGGGAGGCAGAACCGCGCGACCATGGTCGTGTTGCGGTCGGGTGTCCGGAGGGGCCAAACGGGGTGACGCCCGCGTCCCCCTGAACCCCAGCCGAAGCCTCGCGGCGCCCTCCCTCAACCACGAAAAAGAAAAAAAATATGAAAGCAAATGTCTTTTTTTTGTATGTGCGTTCCTCTTCCCCATACGCCCTCCAAAAACTAGCAACCCACGTTTTTACCCTCTTTTCACCTCAAACGCCGCTTTGCCAAGCCTCTGGCCTTTCACCCTAAATGCCAACGAGGAAAAAGGAGAAGCATCGGAAAAAGCGCACCCTGTGGGAATCGAGCCCACGACGACAAAGCCAAAGGCAACGCAGTCTATCGATTGAGGTACGAAGGCAAGGCGGACGCTTTAAAGTTGCACTACCGAGGAAGATGCCACCATTTTGCAACTCAAAAATGCAACAAAAACCAACAACAACAAATCCCCCTCCCCCCCCCTCTCTCCCTCTCCTTTACACACACACACGCACACGCACACATCTCCCTTTTCTCCCTCCTTTTCATTGGCTTCACCAAAATAGAAAAGAGGCAGCAAGACGAGCAACAGGAGAAAGAACTCACCTTGACAATGCTGCAGCACACAACTGTAGAAATGACGACACTATCGGCGCGTGTTAATTAAAAGTCTAACAACAGTTGTGACCTCCCGAGACGTGCGCTGTGGGATTCCCCAGTGTTTCGCCGACACTAGAATTGCGTAGAAGGTCCAGTTTTCTGTTTAAGTTGTTAATAACTGCTTTAGAAATCACTGTCAGAACTGCATCTTTTGACCGCGACCTTCATGGCTGTGCCACAATTCAAGCTCACACGCAAACAACAGGCAACTTCACTCTCAAGTAGTTTACCTCTCTGAGATGCAAACGAGTGTTTGACTATGCACACCTTTTTCTCATTGTCTACCTTTCCTTCCCTCCTTCCTCCCTTTCTTTTTTTTTTTTTTTTTTGCATTCCTGCTTGCCCGTTGCTTGACGGTACTCAGTGCACCCGCGTACAATCACCTGCGAAAAGAAAAACGCAAACTTCTGTTTTTATAGTCATCAGCTCCGCACTTATTAACCAGGCATACATTTGTTTTCCCTCACCCCTTTTTTTTTCTTTCCTTGTTGACAAGTCCTCACCCATCTCACTCCTCTATTGCAATGTCAAAGTTCGCAATTGCGCAACGCCTGCAAGGACTTCCGACCAGCTCTATCTGGGAGGAGATGACTCCGCTGGCTAACAAGTACAAGGCTGTGAACCTCGGGCAGGGCTTTCCGAGTTTTGCGCCTCCAAAGCTCCTTCTTGAAGAGCTGGAGAAAGTACTCGAGAACAGTGAGCAGACGCCGCTGTCACACCAGTACTGTCCTGTTCGCGGTAACGCGGAACTCATCGGACAGCTCAGCAGGACATACTCGAAGCACTTCTCGCGCGACATTGGCCTGCCTAACCTCGTAGTCACCGATGGCGTGACACAAGCGCTGAGCGCGACTTTCCAGGCATTTTTGAACCACGGCGACGAAGTCGTGCTGATTGAGCCGTACTACGATGCGTATTACCAGGATATATATGTCACAGGTGGCGTTGTGAAATACGCCTCCCTTCAGCCCTCTACTGAATCGGCCGACCAGTGGAAGTTGACACGCGAATCTCTCCTGGCAGCTGTGAGCGAGAAGACCAAGTTTATCCTCCTCAACACGCCACAAAACGTGCCTGGCAAAGTCTGGGAGGAAGACGAGCTTGAAATCATCGCGAATGTTGCTAAGCAGTTTGATGTCGTCGTCATTGCCGACGAAGTGTACATGTACCTCACATACGGCAAGCCACACATTTCCATTGCGAGCATGCCGGGTATGTGGGAACGGACCATCACACTGTGCAGCGCCGGTAAGACGTTTTCGTGCACGGGCTGGAAAATCGGCTGGGCTGTCGGCGATAGCAAGCTGATCGCGCCCATCGCCCAGATTGTGTCCTACCAGACGTTCTGCTGTTCTACCCCGTTCCAAATTGCGCTGGCAAGGGCAATGGCCAAGGCGGAGCAAAACGGTTTCTACGAAGCTTTCCGCGATGCGTACGCCGCTCGCGTAGATGAGTTATGCGCAATACTCTCTGCCAGTGGATTGGCGCCTGTAAAGCCGAAAGGCGGTTTTTTCGTGTTGGCCGATATCTCGAAAGTCGATACGAAGCACTTTTACGATCCCGAGAACACTGCGCAGGCGAAGGACTGGCAGTTTAGCCTTTGGCTCACCAAAACCATCGGTGTCTGCTGCATCCCAGTGACGGCATTTTGTAAAGACGATAGCAAGCCGCTTTACGAAAACTACGTCCGATTTGCATGCTGCAAGCCCGAAAGTGAGTTGCGCGCTGCTGCTGAGCGTCTCAAGAAGCTCCACGACTACCTCGTGTAATGAAGCGGAGCTTACCTGCTGTTGTCGCTCTTCTCACGCACCTGCTGCTCTTTTTTTTTCCCCCCTATGGCACCGTGCTTGCTAACGTGTCAGCTGCCTGTCCTTTTTTCTTTTTTTTTTCTTTTCTGATTATGTTTGTTTTACTTTTTCTCTCATGTTGTACTTCTTCTTTTCCTAGTGAGAGGCATCAGATAATTGAAGCACCTTCTTTTTTTCTCTAGTGGTTCAGTTTATGCTTTTTAGACTCTGGCTTCTTATCCTTAGCGATGTTAGCACTGTAAAGTGAAAAAAGACGGCTTTCTGTAAGCAATGTGTGAGCGTGACTTCTTAGAAGCCTCAATGTAAAAGCTTTGCTTTGTAAGATAAGAAGGAAAGCGGTTTGTAAGAGCCAGCTTTTGTCTTCTTTTTTTTTTTTCTCTCTACTTTCACGTTTTATCGTACTGTGGGCAACAACGATTACTAAATATAAAGCAGCTATTGGGAAGCTCTTTTATTTTTCTTGTATGGCGTTGTGCAAATTCTTGCAAAAGCACGTACAATTGTCATGACTTTCTCCCACTTTCCTGCTCAGAAGAAAGCAAGTGTCAAAGCTGATTAGTCAAGTTTTCTTTGTTTGTTTGTTTGTTTGTAATGAAGTTATAGCGGTATCAAAGGGGGAAACAAAGTATAGCGAGACAATGAACTGCTTTTTAACTGTAGTTTTGCACATGCGTACATACGCGCGTCCGAAAAAGAAAAGCCATTACTGGACGCGACGAAGAGTAAAGGGGAAAAGCCGTATTCTTGTTTTGTTGCTGCGACATGGCACCAGTAATTGTTGAAGATAAAGAAAGGCAAGTGGTAAATGGACTTTTATTTGTGTGTTTTTAATGCTCCTTGCATTTATTTGCAGTGTTCCAACACCTTTACTTTGCGTTCGCCGCTTCTCTTCTCAACTACCTTGCGGATCTTCTACCAGGCAATGCAAAAAAAAAAAAATGCCTATGAAGGACACAGAATTGAAAGTGCGAGACCGATACGATGAGTTTGCCGAGAGGCGCGCTGCTGCGCACGCAAGATACGGACGGTCGGAGCTTGCGAACCAAACGCAAGCTAAGCAGGCGCTTGTTATCGTGCCATTGTGGAGCGTACTTCCGTTGGACTTCGAAGACAGTGCATGCGCACTCCTTCAGAAAATTGACAAACTCAGCGAGCTGCAACGCACATTTCTGACGCCCAAGTTCTGCAGTGACGAAGACGAGGAGAAGCTCCGCCACGAAATCGATCAGCAGACTGCAGAGATCCAGTGCTCTTTGAAGAAGTTGGAGTGTGTACTTGTTGCAGGTACACAAAATAAGCCTACTTACTCCGAGGAGGAAAGCCGAATTGTGCGCAGTATACAAGCGCAGCTGTCGACACGTTTTAAGCAGCTGGCAACGAACTTCAAAACAGCGCAAGAGTTTTTCGGCACACAACTGCGACGTCGCGAACAGAAGTCAAGCAAGTACATGAAAATTGGAAGCGACGCGGCATACGAGACGATCAAGCAGGAGGAGAGGACGGCGCACTTTCTCGAAATGGGCTTCACCGAGCAGGATGTGCAGTCGCTGCTTATAGAAGAGATGAGGCAGGAACAAACGAGTAAAGAGATCGAAGACGTTCTTCGTAGTGTCCAAGAGATCCACAGCATGTTCGAGGATGTGCACAACATGGTTGTAGACCAGGGGACAATGCTCGACCGCATCGACTATAACGTCGACAAGGCACTAGTAAGCGCATCGAAAGCACAAATCGAGCTGGAGAAAGCTCGAGAACAACAGAACAACTGCACATCTATGTAAAGAAAGAAAACTGGCAGCCAACAACCGCTGGAAGCACCCGAACAGTGGGGACCCTACAATTCTGCTGAACATTTTTTGTGACAGTACTCCTATTTCTCACTTCAGCCTCGGCTGCAGAAATGCGTAGACTCCGCTTAAGAAAAGACCGCTCCTGGCTAGATTTCTCTACCTCAGCAAAAACGGTATGCACAGGTTTGCACCAGGACCAAGGGTGTTGTTTGTGTGCTTTGCAACATTAATAGAAGCACGTCCTGGACGCGAGCATTAGGTCACTGTGTTTCTCTTCTCTTCCCTCACTCCTACCATCGCCACTCTCTTTTTTTTTTTTTTTTGCCCCTGCTTTGTTCTTTTTGTCTGCTTCCTCGATCGCTTTCTCATACGTGAGCCCTATCCCTATCCCTCTCTTCCCCTGGCAGCCGCAAGTGCTCAAACACTACGTTGCTCAAAGGGAAAAATGCGACCGCTCGACGATGAGGAAACGAAGAAGCTCTTCGATAAACTGGCGCAGTACATTGGCGCGAACACAACCCACCTCCTCGAGCACAAAGGCGAGGAGGAGCACGTCTTTCGCCTTCACAAGAACCGCATCTGGTACATGCCTCTCCGTCTGGCGAAGCTGGCCAGCTGCGTCTCCAAGAACAACCTCATGGGCATCGGCGTTCTTTTCGCCAAGGTCACGCACAACGGGAACATTCGGATTCAAGTTACTGCTCTGGAGTACATCGCTCAGTACTCGCTGTTTAAGATCTGGGTGAAGCCAAATCAGGAGCAGAAGTTCCTCTACGGCGGCAATGTGACCCGTGCGGGTCTTGGTAGGATCACGGAGGCAACACCAAAGTACCAGAAGGTCGCCGTTTTTTCCATGGGCGATATCCCGCTAGGCTTTGGTGTGGCCGCACAAAGCACGCTAGAGTGCCGTAAGTGCGAGATGAACTCGCAGGTTCTCTTCCACGAGGCGGATGTTGGCGAGTACCTGCGCGACGAGGCTCGCATGACGTAAGAACTAAAAAGAGCTAAAGTAAGGGCCTAATTCTTGTCTTTCCATGGTCGTTTCTGAATTGGCTTTCATAAAGCTGACGTTTAATGCTCTACTCATAATAATACGTTCTTTTGATGCACGGTTGTCTTTTCAAGAGGAGAAAAGGAAACTGCAGAAAGAGAGAAGAGCCACTGGAGAAGAGTAACAGGCGTTTGATCGTCTCTCCTTTGCCGCTTTACTTGAGAAAAGGAGAAAGGGGAAAAACAGCAGGTTTAGTTGTTCTCTATCGCTCCCCAACAACAGCAAAAAAAAAAAAAAAGAAAACTGTAGCAGTTCAAATGGTGATTATCGGTGAGCTCTGCTTAAGCATGTACAAAAGCAAAGGAAGTCAACAAACAATCAAAACAACAACAACAAAATGTGCTTATTGCTTGATGAGTGCTGTGTTTTCGGTTCTTGGTCATCGTGTCCTTTTTTTTTTTTCCTTTATCATGATTATATCTGAACCTATTGAAAAAGCAGCCACGTGCTCCTTTAATTTACATCTCACTCTTTCGTGCGCAAGCACCAAGCACAGCAGCTAGCCCTTCTAGCCGTCGTCGGCATTCATTTGGTGGCTTTCTTATTAAGTGGTGAAAGTCGCTCTTCTTTCTTTTCCCTATTTGGGGACGTCGCAGTTGGCTTTTTGGTATTCAACAATGCCCGCTCCGTCTCAGGCAATTCAGAAGTCCGTCCAGCGCCTTCGCGGCCAGATGATTCGGACGGCTCGCGGCTTCCGCGACTACAACTTCCGCCAGTATTTTGTGCAACACGTCAAGGACGATTTCGATGCAGTTGCCAAGCTTCCTCTGGAGGAGCAGAAGAAGTTCCTTGCACAGGAAGGTCGGGAGAAGCTTCGTCAGATGCAGCGCATGGTCGTTGTGAACCAGATGTACGCGAAACGGCCAATCTACTTCGACCCCGCTGTGCAACACCATGCTCACAAACACCATCATTCTCACCCTGCTAACGCTACGGAAAAAACAATTGAATAGTAATGAGGTAACTTGTAGAAGAAGCAAAGCACTTTGGACTATTACGACCGCGAGGCGTGAGTCGCAAGAAGCGGCGTTTCTGCAAAACTGACAGAAGCATAGGCTTCTTTTGTTTTTTTTTTTTTTGCTCTTTTGTCTTCTCTCGTTTCTTTTATAGCTGGTGTAGCTATGTAAGCGAAGCAGATGATCTTTCTTTTTGGAGTTCCAAATGCAGATGATCGAGTCTTCTAGTTGGCGACGGTTAGCTGTTGCAAGTCCATCGGCTGCCTTCCGTGACCTCCGCTTTCCTTTTTCATGCGCTCTTTATGGAAGGCAATCCACGAATCCTCACGAACGCTTGATACTCTGTATTTGACTGCGTACAGTATTTCTGCACGGTCGACAAAAACAATATGACAGGCATTGTACGTATGCGAACTGCTGTGCAGGTCCCTCACATTACGTTGTTATTATTATTCTCATATACACTTTTTCTGACTGTTTCCGCGCAAGCTTGCTAAGCGGTGAAAAGCTCTCTTTCTTTCGTGCTAAGCCCGTAAAACACATGAAATCTCCTAATGTATCTCAGAGCCCTTGCTTCCCTTCCTAGCTTGCAACAAGCTGCCGAATGCGCCAAATGTGGCACTTTTGATTATCAACGCGTTCGCTCGTTGCCGATAGAGCACTCAAAGCGGATGAGCATCGCACGCTAGCAAAGATGGTAATGCTGTCACGGTTTTCCTGAGAAAAACCAACTGCATATACATGAATCGGTACTTTTCGCTGCTCGTGTTCGCGGAAGAAGTGAAGCAATGTCAACTTTCTTTTTTTTCCTGTACTACCTTTCTCTCTTTGTCGCCCAGATTTGCCGTTTCTTATTTACAGTGGCGCTGCACGCCCACCTCATTTTTCTTCTGCCTTCTTTCTTTTTACCTTTTTTTTTTTTTCCTGGAGACGTATTAGTCTCTGCCCTTGACCTCGAAGTCGCGTTAACCTAGTCCAGACCAACATATCGAAGCAGTGCTAAGCGCGAAAAGCACATGCAACGGTGCTTCTCACGTTTGCTGTTGTCGTCGTCACATTTCATTGTTACTATTCTCAACTCCGTAAAGTGCTGCTTTCTTTTTCTTTTTTTGGCCTCTTGCACCTTTTTTGTCGTTTTTAAAGAACCAACTTTTTATCATTGACTTACTGCTTCACTATTCATTATGTACACAGTAAAAGATGCCAGCGTGGCGTTCTCTCTGATGGGCCGGCGCTTCCAGCCTTCGAATACCTCCTTGCTTCTGGATGAGTATTTTCTTGTCTGTAGGCTCTACAGCGACACCGCCACGGCGCGCGAGACGCACCAGCGCTATGTCAGTCAAGTGGAAAGTTTGCGTGGCCTTTTCACCTCGCAGACGTTGCGCAACAGCGAACATGAAGCGTTTCGTGATGCAACCGCGGCCGCGCGAAGGACGACGACGACCATGGGGGAGATTAAAAGCAGCGACAGTGGGTTTCAAAGTCCCCCGACAACCGCAGAGGCGGCATCGTCTTCCGCCACTCTCACCGGCAGAACAGGCGCTGGCAGAGGCAATGGCGACAGTGAGTCAGCACCGCAGCGCACCATCCCCGTTGTCGCCGCTGCAACCACAACAGCTTCTAGTAGATTCGGCAGTGAAAAGGACACCAGCGGGAAACCGTTTCCTATGGCCGGCTCGCCTTCGCCGCCCCTGGAAGCGCAGTGTGGCGCAGACGATCCACGACGTGGGCAGGCGGCGCTGAGAGCGTCCACTGCAGACCGCCCCATGAACGCCGGCGTGGAGGCAGACTTGAACGGGGTAGCGGTAGAGGACAGCAACGCCCGCAACGCCGCATCATACACCATCCTGCGACGAGAGTGGAGCCACGAAAACTATGAGGAGCAGTTTCACAAGCCGTGGAACGCTTTTCTAAGTGAGCTGACCGGCGTGATGACGGAGGTGGTGACGGCGTGGGTGTCTGACCTAGATGAGTGCACCCCGTACTCGCAGCACCTCATTCGGCGCAGCAGCACTTGCTGCTACGACGCCGCTCACGGAATGTGCCTGCTGCGCTGGAACACGATGCAGGAGGTCTGCGCCTATGTGGACGCCCTGCACGCCGTCGTCAACGCGCCGCTCTCCTCCTTCTTTGTTCCGCTGACCTTGGGTATGCAGGTGCTCGGGGTGCCGGTGCTGTGCATGTCCCTTGCCCCAGTCAACGGTCCGTGGCCGGGCTGGGACGCTGTGACAGTGGTGTGGCACTCGTTCTGCGGGCTGTGTGCGAATCTGCGGCTCATGCGGCCGCTCGACCGCGTCGAGGGCGGGCGCAGCGAGGCGGGCAACGGTCCCCTTCTCAGCAGCCTCACCGGGAACGGAGGCCTGTCAGCAACGGAGGGGACCACGACGGCGTCCTTGCAGCACTCAACGGCAGGGGCTGGCGGCTCCGGTGCTGCTCTGGAAAGGACGGTGGCGTGGTCGCTGCTGCGACAACTGCAGCCGGCGACGAGTACGAACGAGCACTACGGCAGCAGCGGCAGCGTGGGTGTCGCGCCGCTATCGAGCTACGACGCCAGTCCCCATAACTGCGTGAGCGGGGCAGCGACGGCATCATGGGACACCCGCCGCAACTCCGTCTTCCACGGCGACCCGACGACGCTCGACAACTCCGCCGCGTGGATGGCGGACCGTGTCAGCCGACAAGTCTTCGCGAGCGCCGTCGTCGGGCAAGGCAGCTCCTTCGCTCGCAGCGGTGGGCTGCAGCTCACCCCCGCCATCGGCGCTGACGCGCGGTGGTACTTCATCGACGCCCGGGCTATCTGCCTCTATCAGTGGTACGCGCGCTCGTCGTGGATGGCGGCGCGGGTGCCGCGGCGCGAGATGTTCCAAAGCGAGAACGGCTGCGTACAGCGCGGCGTGGGGCCGAACAAGCTCATTTTGCAGTCGAAGCTGCGCATTATGGTGGGGCAGCTGCTCAACGGACTGCTCCGGTTTAACAGCAACGGTGGCAGCGGCAGTGACGGCACTGCCTTTGTTTCGTCTGGCGTGCTCTCCAGTCTGTTTCAGAACGGATCTGGTAGCAGTCCTGGAATAGCCGCACAGCGACACTGGAGCCGCGGCAGGCCCCCCGTTCTTCTTTCCACGCTGTGCCACAGCCACGGCGTGCGCTACGGCACGTACGTCTACGCCATTGTCGACCTCCTCCGCACCGAGGAGGCGTCGCTGGATGAGGCGGTGCAGACGGCATACCGTCACGGCTCTTCGTCGCCGAACAAGTACGAGCTGCTGAAGCAGTGTCGCCGCTGCATCCAGGCGGTGATCGGCGAGCTTCTCGCGCGCGTTACCAAGCATCTTGTCTACCAGGAGTGGCACATGGTCATCCGCCAGAACCCTGACTGGCTGCACCGCTTTCACAGTCTGTGCGTGGCGGTGGCGGAGGCAGAGGAGGCGGCAGCGACGGAAATGTCCAGCCACAACAGGAGTGGCAGCGGTAGTGATGCAACATTTGACAGACACGAAATCAGCTCCGCTCCTGCAGCCCCGACCAAAGCCGCACCGCTTACGAACAGCACCGACGCTGTCGCACCGGGCCCTGGGCTAGCTGGCGATGCAACACCGAAGGGCGAGAACGAGCGTGAGGAAGCAACAGACAAGACAGAACACGCAGAGGCGGCGGGTTACGAGGAGGAGGAGGAGAAGGAGGAGCGGAAGGACGAGCCTGATAGTGTTACCGCCGCTCTCAAACACCGCCGCCTGCTGGGTTTCATCGAAGAGACGAGGGAGGCGCTCGGTGCACCGCTGCTCGAGGCGCTCCGCCGAGTGCTGAACGGCGTGTTCATGGTGAGCATGAATGGCAGCGGCAGCGTCGGCGGTGGCGGCGCGGCGCCTTCCTCGGCGGGCAACGCCTCTTCTGCGGAGCTCGCCGGAGCCAGTCTGCTTGACATGCCGAGTCCCCACAGTGGCAGCAGCGTCGCCGGCAACTCGGCGGAGCAGCGCACAAGTCCCCTCGTGCCCTCCCTCGGCAATGTCAGCGGCGGTACCCCAAGCGGCGCCGGCGTTTCCATCACCGACTCCTTTAGCCGCTTCATGACCGACGAGGCCGGCCGTTCTCTCGCGACGAGCAGTGCGCAGGCCCTTGGCGGCTACCCTGTCTTCAACCCGCAACTCAGCGCAGTGGCGTTCAGACCAACTATGTTCGAGGAGCTGCTTCTCGCCGTGAACGAGCGCTACGTGTTGCAACCCTACAGCGGGAACGAAAAGACGAGCGAGTGGCAGCTGCTGCACAAGCGTGCTCCGGTCGTAACGCGGCGCGGCCAGTACGCCCGAGCACCCCCGATCACGGGTAGTGGTAGTGGTGGTGGTGGTGGTAGGGGTACCGCTGGCAGTAACGGCGGTGGAGGCGGGATGAGTGCTAGCACCGGCGGCGGTAATTTGGGTGGCAGCGGCAACGGCGCCAACGGTGGCGGTGGCGGTGGCGGCAGCGGCAGCGGCGGTGACTCGTGGCTCGGCCGCAACGCGAATCGCGGCGCGCTCGGCGCCGCCTCCGCGGCCGCGCCGGCCTCTTCGACGCCAAAGCGCGGCCGCAGCCCGTCCCGCCTGCGCGGCGCCAGTCCTGTGTACTACCCTGCTGCCGATGAAGAGAGCATCCATGTGGAACCGAAGGAGCTCTTTCCCGGGTGGTCGCTGCAGTGTTTGGAGGAGATGATTGGTATTCCGTTGGTGCTGCGGCACAACTGCGTGGACGTGGACAGCAGTTTCAGCGGCGCGGACATGCTGCGTGCCCTCTCGCCCTCTATGCTGTCCTCCGCCGCAGCACCCGACACCGCATCGTCGTCGTCCCTGTTTCCCATCTTCGCAGAAGGACGACGGAGGAAGTTCGGTGACGCTGTCGTGGCGGCGCGCCCGCCGCTGAGCGCCGGCTGCCCACTGCGCTCCGCCGTGTGGGGCACAACGCTGGAGCTCCCGCTCTGTCTGCACGGCGGCAGCGTCGAGGCCGCCCTCGAGTACGCGCAGCACCAGCGCGAGATCGGCATCGCGATTGTCTCCTCCGGCCTCAGCGCACCGTTCATGGGGCAGGGCCGACGCGACCTGTCGTCGACCTTCTGGCGGGGGCACAACTCACACATGGTATATATGGGCAAGCTGATCCAGCTGCACGCGGCCGACGTGCGCATCGCCTGCCGAGGCTGGCCCATCATGGAGGACTTCGACTTCATCAAGCAGTCGGAACAACAGAACGACCGAATGCTCAGTAGCAGCGCCGCCGAACGTCTGGCGTGGCCGCGCCGCCGGGGACTGGACTCGCCGTTGGCGCACCGTCAGCACCTGGCACGCGTCCACGGCATCACGGCAGCTGCCACCGCCACCGCTGTCATGATGAGCGGCAGCAGCAAGCGGAGCAGCAACAGCGGAGGCCCCGATTTCAGCGTCAGCGGCAGCGGCGGCGGCGAAATTGCCGCCCTCAACAGCGGTGATGGCGAGGACACTCTCACCGCCCTGTCCTTCAGTGCGTCTATGCACGCGCGGCTGAGCATCCTCAACGCCCGCGTCGACCTGCAAGAGGCGATATCCTCCATGTGGCACCTGACAGAGTGCGTGGAGGCCATGAACGGCAGCCACGTTGCGTACGGCTACCTGCTTCGCACAAAGATCAAGATTATCGCCACCGTCGCGACGCAGTTCACCGCCTCCGGCGTGACCACCGCCCTCGAGGCCGCGATCGCAGACTTGGACGTGCTGACCGGCGGCATCTTCAACTTCAGCGGCGCCGTGAACGAGGCGGCGGAGAAAGGCAACCAGGTCGTTCCGCGCAACACCAGCGGCAACGACGGCACCGTCAACGGTTTTGGCCGACGCGTCGTCCGCTCGCCGAGGCGGCCCCTTGTACCCTCGCGGAACAATGCCGCCGCTTTCCCTCTTTCCCCCTACGACGGCGGGTCATCGGACGCGCTTAGCCAGTTTCCCAGCACACCACTGGGCTCCCAGACCCCCACACTCGACCCTGCCCAGCGGGCGAGGACAACAACAGCGACGGTGGCGAACGGTGCTAACAGCGCTGGTGCTGGTGATGCTGGCTCTGCGGAGAGTACGACGAACGCGCCGACGCTCTCGGTGGACCGGCTGCGCAGCGTGCCCCTGCCGCCACCAATCACCCAGCGGCAGGTCGCAGCAGTCGCCGCGGCGGCGCACCACGCCGGCGCCGCCCTCAATGTGTCGAACCCGCTCTTGGTGAACACACCGCTGCCCGACGCCGACGAGTCCGCCGCTGACATCTGCGCGATGACAGCGCGGACGCTGAGCCTGAGCGGCGGCGCCGCCATCCCCATTCCGCTCGTCGGCTCTATTGGCGCCTTCAAGAGCTTCATCCTCCGTTCTGTCCAGTGCGTCGACCTCTACACCACTCTGCTGGAGCTGCTGACGCGACACATGCTGCTGCCCGACGCCCACCGTACCCCAAAGGAGAGCTTGTCGCGTGCCGTCATGTTCTGCTCGCTGCGACGCGAGCTGATCGTCATGACACACGGCGAGAGCAGCGTAGAGGCTGCGATGGCGGCAAACGACGTTGGATTGCTGCTGCTGCAGAATCCAAAGACGTGGCCGCAGGCGAAGACGGAGTTCTACCGCGCGCGACGCAGCATCATGTACCACCTCCGTGAGCTGACGGAGGACGGCCACGGAAGGGCCGTCGCGACCAACTTCGAACCGTCTGCACTCGGTGCACAGCTCAGCTCCTCCGTGTACGCCCAAGACACGGGTCGGTTTCCTGGCGGGCGGGCGCCGCCGGCGATGGTGCGGCGACGAACGCCGTTGTCAGAGACCCACAGCCGCCACGACACCGTCGTCCCTGATGACGCGCCATTCTCCGTCGTGTCCTGCACGCACGGTCGCAGCAGTGGTGGCGGGGGTAGCGTTGTCGCCAGTGACGCATGCAACTCGTGGACCTTCCCGGGTCTCGAGTCGACGGCGGCGGCTGCCCCTGATCGCCTGAAGCAGTCGCTTTGTAGCGTTTTGAACAACATCGCGTACCTCTTCTGTCGGCAGGCGCAGCGACAGTACGCGCTGAACCAGCAGTCCATGAGCACCTACGTACGCAGCGCGCGGCGGCAGAACACGCTGCAAAGACCCTCGACAGGGATGCAGCTGCACGAGCGACGGCAGCGTCGGTCCGCCAAAGTGGACCACTTCCTCAACGAGGCTGCTGCGACGCTGCAGTGGGTGCTGCACCACGCCAGCGACATCCCCGTCTACGACTACGCGGTGGCGCTGAACAACCAGGCCTGCGTGCTGCTGCACCGCTACCAGTACGCCGCGGCGAAGCAGCTACTCCTGCAGAGCCTGCGCATTACGATGCAGCTGCAGTCACTCTCGGTTGCCCCGATAACGCTGCCGGTGCAGCTCGTCAGCGCGCAAGGCTCGAGTGCGTTAGGGTCGGTGCTGTGGCTGCTGGACCCGGCGCAGCTTTCGACAGCGGGAGCAGCCGACGCGGAGGAAGCAACCAACGCGTCGAGCGCGAGTAACGCGTACGGCCTGGGCGCCACGAGCGGCTCCAGTCCCACTGCGGCTTCCGCCGCCGCCGCCTTGCCTCGTTTCTCCTCATTCCACACGTCGCAGTCCGCCATACTTGCGGAGGAGGCCTCCGCATCTGGCTTAAACGGCGTTGGTGGTGGTGGTGGTGGTGGTGGCCGTGGAGCACAAGCGTGTGGTGTCACGAGCACTGCTGCCGCGTCAGCCGAGCAGGTTCGCTTTTCTCCGCAGAAGAAAACAGGAACAGCAGCGGCGCCGCGGATGGCAGCGAGCCACACAATGGGCGAAGTGAGTAGTATTCGTCTGGGCAGAAGCAGCAGTGGGCCGAGACGTGCAACGCGGTACGTCCCCAACGCTCTCTCGACGATTGCGACGATGCTGAAGGAGCTGGGGGCGCCGCTGAATGAAGGGGACTACGACGTCCACATCGGCTACTACTGCTACTACTACGCCATCGGCTTCCCGTCGGAGTACAGCACCACGGGGACCGCGCACCGAACAAGTGCAGCCACGTCGGCCGCCACCGCGGGTGGCGCTGCCAACCATGGTAGCATCATCTCCGTGAGCGCCAGCCCTACTGCCCGCAGCAATGCTACTGCTGCGTTTTCTTTGAAGCCAACGTCACCCATCACCCTCTCCTCCGCGGAGCAGCTCCGTAACTGCCAAGTGCGCACCCTGCGCATGCTTTACCAGCTAGAGGTGCAGAAGAGCTTCATTGACCGACTGCGTGTCCAGCAGCTCTTCGGCCGCTACCTCGCCAGATGGCGGGCGCGGCGGCAACAGCGACGCGCGCAGGCCGCGGCAGAGGTGTACCGTTTCGGTGCTGCCGCCATGACGCGCGTCTACCTCGCCCGCCGCTACCGCTTCAGTGGCTACCACTGGTGGCTGCGACAGCCGCGCGAGATATGTCGCCACCTCGACCCGCTGCTGAACCAACAGTCCCTCACCACGCGTCGCCAGCTGTGGGACGTCTGGAACACGCAGGTGGAGAGGTCCGCCCGGCTGCTGCAGCGCGTGCTGCGCGGGGCTGCGGTACGCCAGGAGCTCGCGGCGCAGCACGAGTTCCGCCACTTCTACTTTGTGCGGGCTCGCCCAGCCGTGGAGGAGGCGGTGTGGCAGAAGATGAATCTGCTCTACACGAGTGTGATGGTGCACCTGCACGTGCAGACGGGCCTCCGCGGAATGGCGTCGTTTAAGGAAGCAGTGCAGTCCGGCGCAATGTGGATGGCGTGGCTCACAGAGCCGCTACTCGCGCAGCAGAGCGTCGCCCGTCTTGGTATCCAGCTGAAAGAGGTGCAGCGGCGCGAGGCACTGGAGCGCGACTTTTGCAAGACTCTCGCCTCTCAGCGGGTCCGTCAGCTTCAGGTGGAGCAGATGAAGGAGTCCGTGTTGCTGGTGATCCGGAGCCCTCAGCCGTCCGTCAGCCCCGCCGCGCATGACGAGCCGGGCACGATGGCATTATCTGCGGCGCCATCTCTGTCAATCAACTCACAGCCACAACCGCAGCAACACGCGCAGGCGCCACCAGTTGCAGCGGCCGCGACGACGGCATCGGCGGCTGCGAGCCTGGCACAGCAACCCCCGTACGTCCCGCCACTGACTCTCGCAACGGCCATGATGAATATGCAGGAGAGAGTCAGCGCACCTGTCCGGCACGATCCCGCCCTTGCCGTGGCAGAGCCGGAGCTGCTGTCGAGCAACACGAGCGCAGCGGCTACCGTCAAGGACGCCGAGACCACCCCCGCAGCTGAAAAGCACCCCACGTCCGAGCAGCTCACGAAAGCGCCGGAGGTCGGTCTACTGGAGACGGTCCCTAGCAGCTCCATCCAGCTCGTGAAGTCACCGTTCTCCACCCCGCAGGATCAGCGCGGCCGCGACGGAATGGCCGGACTTGAGTACACCCCGCCTGCCGCTTTCGGCAACGCAAACTACGGAGGCCGCGGAACCGCAGTCGCAACACCTACGTCGACAACGAGTGCAGGTGTGCCTCCCGCAGCGGCACCGAGCTTTTCCGCGCAGCTGTCGCCGCCAAGTCCGACATCGCCGCCGCTGGTCTTCAGTCGATCACGGCGGACACGTCAGGTCATCATTCAGGCAGACGCGGCTGACTTGGAGGCGGAGGTGACACCGTCGCCGCGCACGTCACCCGCGAGCGAGGAGCACTACCGTCAGATGCAGCGGCAGCACCGCGAGGACGAGCGAGCAAAGATGACGCAGCTGCGGCGGCGACACATGGACGGCGGTGCTGACGAAGCCAGCAGCGATGCCGCCGATCGCGGAGACAATGCGGAGGCGACAGCAAGGAAGGGGGACAAGACGGCGGAAGCGTTTTCCTCCCACCACAACGGTTGTGGTGCCACGCAGAGCCCCCTCACGATCACCACCGAAGACGCGAACACGAAGTGGCGGCACGCAGTGCAGCGTGTAGCGGAGCCGCGGATCAGCCTGCGGTCAGAGAACCTTGCGGATCGCCATAACTCGGCCCAGGGCTCGTTGTCCTCTCCGTGGTTGGGCGGCGGGACGGGCAAGGAGGCCGACAGAGGTGTGTTGACAGCGTCGCCGTGGTTCACTTCGCCCTCCTCACCTGGTAGCCCCGCCGCACTGGAGCCTCCGCCGCCGCACACCTCCGCAGCGGTCTCGTCCGCTTCGTCTCGCGTCGCCCTAGCGGCGGCAAAGGCACAGCGGCACCAACTCTTCGAGGCTGCGCAGCTCCTCCTCCAGTTCTGGTGGAGCAAGCGTGCGCTGCCGACCTTCGCGACGTCCGCGACGGCGATGCACTACCTGTACAGTGAGCACTGCTGCGCCTTGCATGGCACGTGGTTACGTGAGACGGCGGCGCGGTGGCGGATGTCGCTGCTGCTGGCAGCAGAGGCGGCGGGGCGGCGCCGCGTGTGGCAATACGAGGCGCTCGAAACCGCGAGTTTGCTGCTGTTGCAGGTGCACAGCGCCCGGTGTTGCCGCGCGGTGGACGCGCATTCCAAACTGCTGACCACGACACTCGAGGCAAAGGAGCGGACGGGGTCGTGCACGACGGTGCTCCTGATCACTGCGGCGCGTGATCGCCGTCAGTAGTCTTCGCAATAGCGCCTTATAATGAAAAGAAGAGATCACTGGTCTGTTTTCATTTCAAAGTCGTTTCAATAAGTTCAACACTTGCTGTTGTTCCTCTCACTACTGCTCCTCTTAAAACGTCGTGTGTGTGTGTGTGTGTGTATGTGTTTGTTTTTGCGCGGAAAACAAAAGCCACTTTCCCTTCTGGATCGCAAAAGGCGGAGAGGCCAAATTACATTCTGTTTTTTTTTTTGTTAATTGTTTTTTGTTGTTGTTCGTTTTCTCACTTTTTACTCGATTCCACCGCTTTTTCTTTTTTCCTCCTTTCTTTTTCAGTCTTGCAAGCAAGCATAGCATCCAATCAACTCTATTTACAACAAACAAAAGGCCCCCTTTTTTTTTCCGCCTGTACGGAACTATGTCTCTCACTGCTCTGCAGACGCGGCGAACGAGTGCAGGTAGGTCCAGCACACTCCTTCGCTTCGGCATCGATGTTGTCGAGTGGTGGTGCGTATTTGTCCTCATTGGTGCCCCTGTTTGCCCTGGGCCGCGCGCCATCGTCACCCTCCTTAGCGCCGTGATTGTCTCCTGTACGTGGCCGCTATCACTTCTTGCGTGGTGTGAGGTGATCGCCACCTCGCTGCAGCGCGAGCGAGGCCTCATTCCGCGATTAGAAACTGTGGTGGACCTCTTCACCATTGTGCCGCCAAAAGACAGGCTGGCAGGGAACACGCAGGTCAAACGCCTAGAAAAAGACAGCGAAAAAGAAGAGGATGTGTCTTCTGCGGTTGTCGGGCCAGGGGCTGCGGCGTGCGGCTACGACCAACATGCAGCGAGCGCAGTTGCCGTGGTCAATGATGCATCGCAAGCTTCGCGCTGCTTTGTTCTCGCGGCTGCCCTTCTTTGTGGTGGTCTTTTCGGGCAGCTGGACTGGCAGGTGCCATATCAGGGGTGGCCCTATCCCTCTCTCGTGGCCTACATAGCAGCACGAATGGCGTACGTGTTAGTAGACCTTAAGGCGGCAGTCTACTCCCTCGATTGAAACGTACTAGCCCACGTTCTTTTTGTTGTTGTTGTTCTTTCTTTTTCGTCTTATGTGATTCAAGCTCAAACTGCTGCTGTTCTTTTTTTTTTTCCGCACACACATGAGCACCACTGGTTTTATTCTCACGCGCAGATGAACGCCCATGGAACACCAACAACAACAAAAAAAGATGATAATAATAATCATAATAACAAGTTTCATGCACCTCCCGTCTGCTTTGCGCAGGATGTCGAATTTGTATTCGAAGCCCTAGCAAAAAAAAAAAAAGACGGAGGTGTTTTTCGTCCGTTCTCCGCATCGTGACGCCTTAACAATAAGAAAATGTGCATTCCAACCACCACTTTTCTCTTCGTCTTGACCATATTCGCCTGATCTTTGTCTCCATTTGTTTTTCTTTCCCACCTCCCTCCCCCCCCCCCTTTTTCTCTTCTTTTTTTTTTTTTTGTTTGCTCGCAGGCAATGCAGTCTTTTGTAATGATGAATACGCCATCCATCTGGGAGGCTATGCGGGACGAGGAGGCACATGCGCGTGTGGCACGCCTGCGTCGCAGCGCCGCGGGCTTCCGAAACGTCTACGCGGCGTTTGCCCCTTGGCAGCACCTCGCCACCGGCATCGCGGAGCTGGATGCCTTGCTCAGTGCCGCTGGTGTGGGGAGCACTAGCGGTGCTGCGGCAGCTGTCCGAGCAGACGCCACTACCGACTGTAGCGACGAGGGCGAAGAAAAGCAGGGACAAAGCGGCAGAGGTGGGTTGGCTGTGGGCAGTCTTCACGAGTTCTACGGCCCGCCGCTCTCTGGCAGGTCATTCGTGCTGCGGCGGCTGGCGATGACTTTCGCGCAAAGCATGACCGCCTGTCGGCAGTGGTGCTTCGATGAGCTGGAGCGAGACGAGATGTGGTTGGCGTCGCCAACCCTCGAAGGTGGTGAGTTGGAGAAGTTGTGGGCGGGAGATAGCAGTGGAGAGTTTTCTTGCTCGCCAACAGAGCAAGAACAGCAGCACAGCGGCCCGAGGCAAGCGTCAAGTGCAGCAACTCGTGCTCCCACGGTAGCGGTGTACGACTGGGACCTGTACGTGTGCTTGGTGCGCGGCACCTCGTCGCAGTTGACAACTCCGCCGCCCACGCCATCTCTCTCTGCAGATAGTCTTGCCTGGCTGCGAGCAATCATGCAGGCAATCCCCTTGCCAACCGGCAATCCTACGTTTTCTGCCGGAGGTAAATGCAGAAGAGAGGGCCATGCGCAGGCCATAGCTGCATCGTCTCAGCAACACCTGCAGCGCAGCTATGCGGCAGATCACTGTCACGTGTGTGAAGTGTCGTCACCCAATGAACTGCTTGACTTTCTCAGTCAGCTGGTGGCCGCAGACCAAGCCGAGGAGTCCGCGGCGACGACGAGGCGTGTTACCAACGCGCAGAACGTGTTATCCTCGTCATTGCAGCCACCACAAAGCAGGGCCTCTACCCCTGCAGGTTTTTTCGACGACACACGTGCGACGCCGAAAGCAAGGCGATCGAAGCGCCCGCGGAGCCACAGCCTCAGCCACAGCCACAGAAGCGACAGCAGCGCCAACGATCACAGATATATATCGATGTCGACCGCGGCGTCCTCTCCCTCGTCCTCTAGCTACATCAGCCCGCCAAAACGGTTGTGGGACATGCAGAGGCAACGCCTTTTGCTGGTGGATGGCCTCGATCAGCTGTGGCTGCATCCCAGTCTCGGCACACACAGCGGCACGCACACAGGTCAGTGGTTCGCAGCGGAGCTGCACCGTCACATACGGCGCTTTCTGACGCCGCAATGCTGGACCGCTGCCGCGAAAAGAAGCGCCGACCCTCACGTCGATGCTCCAGTCTATCACCCTCTCATGGTCTTTTCCACGGTGGTCGTCACGAATGGTTGCCAGGGCGGGAGCCACGGACTGAGCACGCCGCAGCAGCTGCAAGACCGTCTACGCAGCTCTGTCCTTAGCCTCCCGGCTGTGCCGCAGGGTCGGCAGAACAGCAGCCACAACGGCAGTAAGCGAGGACCGGGGTTTTCCGCATCGGCGTCAGCACTGCCGCGGCCGACTGGAAATCCGGTGTGGTGGGCGGCGGTGGACACGCGATGCCTGGTGGAGCCAGCCCATCCCAGTCTTGTTTCGTTTCCCGCCACCACAGCATCCTCAGCAGAAGCAACAGCCAGCGCAATCGGAGAGGCAGCAGCGTCACCATTCGCTACGACGCGGTGGCTGCGTGAAGGGGCGGACGGCTCATCGTCGCTTGCGCAGGCGCGGAAGACACGTGACCCCCCTGTGGAGACGCACGTGACAATGGTACAAGGGGGATCGCATGTCTGCGCTGCGTGGTTGGAGCGCTGTGATGGTGACGATGAGGAATGAGGTAACAGCGGAGAAGATAGTATGACTTCTATAGTCAGGAAACTATCTCAACTCTTTTTTTTTTTTTTTGTGTGTGTGCGTGTGTCTGTGTGTTTGCAAGTGTTCCATCGACGGCTCTCCGCTTCCGCTTTAAACAGCTTTGTATTCCCGAATAAGGCCTGTTCCATCAAAAGCGTTTACGCTTCGTTGCTCTGCTAACTACCTTTATATATAGCAGCGTTGATGGCAATTTATCATGGTCAACACGGAATAGTAAGAATGCCAGAATGTGAAAAAAAAAAAATGCGCCGGTGCCACGTGCTTTCAACGTGCATTTATGTTCCAGTGCACTGCGTCAGAAGGTCTAATAAGTCATGTTCTTTTTTTTTTTTTTCTCTCCGCTGGACACTGTGACCTTGCACTCCCCCCTTTCTCCCCCCTCCTTTTCTATTTGAGACCGCTCTACTACTCTCATGTTTGCTCCACTCCCGACTTTGGGGCTCGTTGATGGACTTCACTTTCTACACTCCAACCGCATCTTTATTTGATATTGCTACTCAATTTTCAAACCTGCATTTTTGTTGTTGTTGTTATTTGTTAGAGACCTCCTGTGACATTTGCACTCAGATAAGTCTAAATAAAGGCATGTCTATCATTTATGTGGATCAGCTGGCAGTGCGGCTGCCCTCTGACGCGCGCAACGCCTTCAACCCATCTTACGCGTTCTGTGGGGCAAGTGGACGCTCCATTGGCCAGGTGATGGGGCTGCGTGAGGCGCAGTCCGGGCACATCCTTCTCCCAATGGACGCCGAGGGCACCATCGTGGTAACGCCTGGTCAGCATTACAACGTCGTGATTGTGCGTGAAGCGAAGCCGGCCTCAATGTCCGCCGCGAACGATAGTGGGGCAGCAAGCGCCACAGGGAACAGTGGAGAAGCCAGCAGGAAGAACAAGAATCAACCATCAGGAAAGCCGCAGCAGCAGAAGGATCAGAAGCAAAGTGCGAAGGAGCCAGAACAGCAACAGCAGAAGCAGCCAAGCCCTGTCCGCGATCCCATTCCGGATACAAGGCCAAAACATGTTCCATCGCAACCAGAGCAGCACCAGCAGCAGCAGCAGCAATCACAGAAGCAGCAGAAGGATCGCCCTTCGAAGCAGGAACGGAAAGCTGCGCATGCCGCCGCTGCCGCAGAACCTCAACAAGTCGCAGAGGCCCAACCGGTGGAGAACGCACCGCAAGTTTCGGTTGCCGCTACCGCGGTCATCGAGTCGGAACAGCCTGGCAAGAAGAAGAGGCGCCACGAGGCAGAGGCTCCTGAGACGGTATCGCCGCTGCCATCGTCGTCGGCATCGACCTCACAAAAGAAGCAGCAACCCCAGGTGGATGCCGAACCACCGCAGTCGCACCACCGCCACGCGCATCCGGCGACTGCGTCTCCCGCGCCAGAAGAAGAGGACTCAAACGACGTACCGCTCATGCAGGTGTACACGACCACCCAGCCATCCCAGCCCATCCCGGACCTTCCACAAACCACGGCACCGGCGAAGGACAGGGGGAATAGCAGCAAGCGGGGCAGCAAGGGCGGGTCACCGAACGCGAAGCCGCAGGCTGCTGTCGCCCCGCCGCTGCCACCGGTGCTGCCACCGACAGCAGTTCGCCGTGCCCGCAGCCCGAGCACCTCCAGCAGCGACGGTGACTCCACGCCGTTTTCGCAGCTGTACGGTGCTCCTGTCCCCACCCCCGCCGCCGCCGCAGCAGCAGCAGAGGAGGAGGATACGGCAGCACGGGTGAAAAGACGCCGGGCCCCGGCCGAGAAGAAGCCCGCCAAAACGGCGGGGCGCGCACAGTCGTCGCAAGAGCAGCAACAACAGCATGCAACGGCAACAGCTGCTGCGACGCCGAAGCACAGTCCTATGCAGCACCATCTCGCACATCAGGAGAGCCCCGAGACGGTGCCGGTGACGTTGCCACCGTCGGGCCGTGGCAGCCTGGTTCGCCGTATGCCGTTGGACTCCTCAAGTGATAGCGACTCTGATTAAGAACAAAAGAAAGAAAAATGAAGACCACCACAGAACATTTCGACGAGCTCCTTATTTGTACTTCAGTGCTTTTATAGGCGCGTAGATTTTATCATTCACTGTGCATGTTAATGGAGTGTAACATAGCCAACGAGAAACACTGATGCCTTGCTGTCATCGTCGTTGTTGTGGAGAAGTCTTTTTTTTTTTTTTTTTTGGCATCCACAGAAATCAGATATGAGCTTTTTTTAGGCCCACTTTCGTCTTGTGTACCGTGTGTCCTTGTCGGGTATGTAGGTGTCTCCGTACACTTCCTTGTTATCACTCATTTTTTTTTTTTTAATGGTAAGCACTAAGCAGAATGACATAAGTTATATAAAGCAGAAAGAAGAACAAGAAGAAAAAAAAAGAAACTATGTCCTTAGTGATTTGTATGCGGTTGGATAGACAAGTCCAACATACAGAAGGATGCTTCAGACATTTAAAAGGAGCACTGAGAAAAGAAGCGATAAAAAAAAAAACGAATAGCCCTGCGCTTTGCACGCTCACGCTGTCAAAGTTAGCACGCGCAGATTGCCAAGACCACCTTTTGCTTGATGTCGACGCAGGTTGCTTGTTGTGACGCCTCCCCTCATTCATGCCAAGGAGGACCTCTTACAACTGCAACTTCCAGCTTCACTTGTTTTTGTTTTGTTTGTTCTACTGCTCCATGCTTCTCTTGCACGTCTCACCATTAATGTCATTTTTTGTTTGTTTGTTTGTTTTCGCCCACTCTTTTTTTTTTTTTTCTCTTCGTCCTTCTCTCGCCCTCTCTCCTTCAAAACCACAATCACAGTATCAAAAAAGGAAAATAATAATAACGAAGTTGAAGTGAACGCGTCTTTTTTTTTTTTTCCTGCATATCTGTTAACCGTTTGATCGCTCGCTTTTTCTCTTCTCTCATATTCACATCTTCTTGTCGTAGTATATTTACCCGAATTGTTATTACCACTCCATTTTACTACTGTTGTTTCTGTTTCGCGCTGTCACTGAAGGCTCGCGTTTTTTTTTTTTCCCCCTGCCTTTTCTCTTTCTGTAGTCGACTTTGTTTTGTTTGTGTGTGTGCGAGCTTACCGACAGAGTTGCTTTTCTTTGTTTTCTTCTTCTGCTGTCTCTCTTTTTTTTTTTTTTTTTGGCTGTGGTTTTGTGCTGAAAATACACGTGTGTGTTAACCTTATCGTTGTTGCCCGTGTTAAAGTTGAACATCACATAGGGAAAGGAAAAATAAACACCTACGCGCCTCCTTTAACGGTAAACTTAAAAAAGAGAGAAGAAAGATGCCGCCGACCAAGTCCCTTGCGGAACTTCAGACGGAGATCTCACGGCTCGATGACCGCTACAATCTGGAGCGCATCATTGGCGCCGGCTCGTACGGCATCGTGATCCGCGCCCGCGACAGCAAGGATGGCAACCGCCTCGTGGCCATCAAGCGCGTGAACAAGGAGATCTTCGACGAGGTCATTTTGGCCAAGCGCATTCTGCGCGAGATCAAGCTGCTGGCCCACTTCAACGACGACAACATAATCGGCCTGCGAAACATTCTTACCCCAGAGGACCCGGAGAACTTTGAGCACTTCTACATCGTAATGGACATCATGGAGACAGACCTGAAGCAGGTGCTGCGCAGCGGACAGGAGTTGACGGAGGCGCACATCCAGTTCTTCATCTACCAGGCGCTGCGTGCCCTGCACATCATTCACAGCGCCGGCGTGATTCACCGCGACATTACCCCGGCGAACATCCTCGTCAACACGAACTGTGACCTCAAGATCTGCGACTTTGGCCTGGCGAAAGAGGAGAATGACCAGGGCGAGTACATGACGGATTACGTGACGATGCGGTGGTACCGCGCACCGGAGCTGGTGATGGAGGACAAGGACTACTCGGTGCAGATCGACGTGTGGGGCATCGGCTGCATCCTTGGCGAACTGCTTGGATCGCGCCCGCTCTTCCAGGGCAAGGACCGCGTGAACCAGCTGGACAAAATTGTGGACGTCATCGGCACACCGTCGGAGGACGACATCAACTCCGTCGGCTCCAGCGCAGCTCAGAAATACCTCAAAAAGAAAGGCTTCCGCCCGGCACCGGATTGGCGCCAGCGCTATCCGAAGGCGTCGCCAGAGGCGCTGGATCTGCTGCGCCGCATGCTTGTCTTCAATCCGAACAAGCGCATCACGGTACTGCAGGCGATGCGTCACCCTTTTCTGGAGCAGCTGCACGACGACGCGGATGACAACGTCGGCTACACCCTCTTCCGCTTCGACGAGCACGAGCAGAAGACAGTGCAGGATGTGAAGCGGGCAATTTACACGGAGAGTGTGAAGTTCCACAACGAGCACCCCTCGTCGATGCGGGTCACCAGCACCTACAGCGCCTTCACCACGAATACGGCGTCGGCGCCGAGCGTGGCGACGGAGGGTGAGGGCCGCTCCGCCCAGCAGACGATCGCAAAGGCGGAGCCGGAGAGCGACGCGGACCAGAACTTTGACCGTGCTTAGTCGTGGAGACGGCAGATCAACATACGTAAAGAAAGTTTGACCTTTTTTTCCCTTTTACTTTTGCTGTTTTATTTTATTTTGTTTACTTCTTCTTTTTTGTCCCTCCTTTCTTGTGTGTGTGTGTGTGTGTGTTTGAACCTTTGTGATTTGTCTGTAGCGAACCTATTTGCGAGTGGCGGTTGATTCACAAGCGACTCTCTGTCCTTTTGTATGGTCGTTTTTGAAAGAACACGAAATGAAGGAAGTAAAAGGAAAACTGTTGTTTTTTGTTTTGTTTTTGTCTTTGTCTTTTCTTTCCGTTTTGTGGCACTCTTGTTATTATTTTCTTTTTTTTTTTTATCTAACGTTGTTTAACCAGTTGTTGTTGTTGGCCTTTTTTTTTTTTTTACTTCTTGTTTTTATATCCACTCTGTTTTATGAGAGTTTTCCCGTTGCGGGTGCCCCTTAGTGTTGCCTCTCGTCTCTCGAGCATGTTATCAACAAGAGCTGGGGTTTTTATGACCTCATTCTCTTCCTCTTTTTTTTTTTTGTAGCAGCCTGTTGAGCAAAACACCACGTACTTTACTATTATCATCATTTTCATCGATACTCTGCGTGAATTTTCTGCCATCTCTAACTCACCTGTGCCGGAGTGAAAAGCTCGCTCTTTCTCTCTCTCGATATGGAACTAGGGGAAGATACCTTACTGCTGTCAGTTGTGCTCTTTTTTTTTTTTTCTTTTTTTTTTTTTCGCCCGTGTTCCTCTCCTTTTTTTGCTCCACCGATGGTTAATACTGTTGTTGTTCACGTTGCCGTAGTCAATTACTCGTATCACAGGCTTGTTGTTCGTTTTTTTTTTTTATGTGTGTGTATGTGCGACTGTGTGTTTTTTTTTTTTTTGGACTCATACCTACTGGCAAGGTCATTCATCGTTTTGCTAAGCTTTGTCCTTTTTTTTTTTTTTATTCGCATGCTATTGATATCATATGGAAAGCACGTCATCATCTGAAAAAGGACTCCGAAAGCCTGTCTTACCAGCCCCCTAGTTTAGTTTTTTTGTCTTTCCTCTCCTAGAATCAGATGAGCTGCTTGTATAACTCTCTCCTTACTGTTTTACGTTTTACATCATTGCTCCTTTTCCTCTTGTTCTTCCCCATTTTACGGAGTGCGGCGGTCTTTTGACGTGCCCTGCATACACCTGCGTTGGAGTTCGTTCCGCGCAATTAGGCTTGCCGCTTCGCGACTCTGACGGTGGACGCGGTGCTGTTCCTCGTGAGGGAACCTTATTGTTGTTCTTATCATCCACAGTGACGGCTGATAGTGCTTGCTGTTTTATGTTTCTCATTTTTTTTTTTTTGCGCATTTCTTTTCCACATGCGTGTCTCCATTTCCTGTTTTGTTGACTAAACACAGTGTACTCAAAGGCAAAAGAGTGGTGTGCTCAGTTTTTTTTTTTTTTTTTCTCTCCCCGCAATTCTGCGTTTTCGTGCACGGAAAGCTCAGAATCTGAAAGAAAAAGCGAATGGAGCAACAGTGGAAGAAACAGCTGGAAAATCATGTTGTTGTGGAAGCCTGTTCCTTTTTTTTTTTTTTATGTACCGTCATTTTATGTGTGCGTGTGTGCGCATGTGTTTGTTTGTTTGTGTGTGTGTGTGTGTTTGTGTGTGTGTGTGTGTGTGTTTGTGTGTGTGTGTGTGTGTGTGTGTGTGGGTGTGGAGGCTGGGAAGAGTGAAGCACGCGGATATATACCGATTACATTTCAGGGGTCTTTGTTCTGTTTTTTTTTTTTTTTTTATATCGTCACCCGACAACAACGAATAAACAAAAAAAAAGGGAATGTCCTTTTCTTTGTTTTTCACCTTCGTTTGTTTTTTGTTTTGTTTTTTTGTTTTGTTGTTGTTGTTACGTAATGCTTCCGGTGCACTTTCCGCTCTCTCTCTCTCTCTCTCTTTTCCATTTTTTGACCGCACGGATTGCACCTTGTCGACACAAAAAGAAGGTGTGAAACTTGTTTCGATTGAAAAAAGCTCTATAAAGCTCCCTTTTTTTCTTCTTCTTCTTCTTCTTCTTCTCTCGCCATATTTTGTTTTTGTTGTAGTATTTGCCACTCATCTCCGGTCTATTCGCGTTTGTTCGTGTTAGTGTTTCCTAAAACATAGACTTGCAAGCTGTTTAAAATCAAAAAAAAAAAGTAAAAGAGTAGCCGCTTCGTGCTCTGAATTATCACATTCAAGGAGGCATGGTGGTTGCAAAGCCGTTCTCTTTCTTTTCTCTGTTGCCTTCACGCATATGGCTAGGCATGCCAGTCAAGTCGGCTTTCATTTGCATTAGCATTTCGTAATCTATGGGATAGACTGCAAATATTGAGGGACGATGCCTTTTTCGTTTGCTTGTTTTCTGTTTTTTTTTTTTTTTGGGGGGGGGGGCCGTCACAAGGAAACGGGGAGTCGTTGAAATTCGTGATGAGCGTTCCGACTTCGACGGCAGGTCTGAGTTTCTCCTGTCTTTCAAAGAAAATCTAAAGAGCTCTTTTTTTTTTTTCTTCTTTTTCTTCTCTATTGAAACAGATTCATTGAGACCTCTACGACGGCTTTACTGTCTCCTGTTCTTTTAAAAGTTGAGCCTCATTTCGCTTTTGTTCTTCTCGCCTCTCAACTTCCTCACCTTCTTTTTTTTGTGTGTGTTTATGTGTGGTTGTTTTCTTAGTTCTTGCGGTTGCTGTCGACAACGGCTGTGGAAACGCTAAAGGCACGTCCACCTACCACGCTGAAAGCTAGTTTCTTTTCTTGTTTCCTCTCCTTCCTGTCGTTCAGTTGAGAGGTGTGCACATGTGGTCCCTCTCCCGCCCCTGTCTCGCAGCCGCTGCCGTCCGCAGTACCGCGGCGCTGTTCCAAAAAAAACAAACCGCCGCCGGCTACATGGCCAATGCTGGTAAGGTGGGCAGCGAGGAGAAGTGGGCTCACGCCGCCATGGAGTACATCCACGAGAAGAATCACGTGAACGACGCACGGAAGCGGCAGCAGGACGTCGACCAGGAGCGCAGCATTGCCAATGCATACGACCGCTACTCCGCCGTCGCCGAAGCCCGCTTCGATGCACGGATGGCCGCGTTGATTGCCCGCATGTCCGAGGCGCTGGAGGAGATGCAGAAACTGGGGCTGGACGCATGTGTGGAGGAGGCGGTGTTGCTGAACTCGGCACAGATGCCCGGCAATTACCGTCGCCCTTCCCTCACCCCACCCGTGCTTGGCTACGAGCCTGGATTTGGGCTCGACGTGCCCCAGCTGCGGAGTCAGCAGACGGAATACCCGCCGGTGAGGCGGCCAACGGACGCGCTGGAGTTCAGCGCAGACGCAGCGGCTGAATTCCCGTACGTGGACGTCCACCACATCGAGGACCTCACCGCGCGGCACGAGGCGCAGCTGGAGGAGCAGCACGGCACGCTGCGCGAGGCGGCCCCGACAACGGGGGTGGAAGGCGAGGCGTGGGAGGCCTACGTGGCGCTGCAGCACAAGGCACTCGCGCGGCAGAAATTGATTGTGGACCTGCACAACGACCCGGAGCTGCGAGAGAAATACAATGCTGAGGAGGCGTTTCGTGTGGAGGAGTGGGAGAGGCGAGGAATGGGCGTGTTGGAAGTGGAAGCGCCGTTGGCACGGGATGTGGAGCTACACTACGCACAGGTGCCCGCCTACGAGGCGTTTCGCTCTCAGTAGTGCTTTCTTTTCTTTTTTTTTTTCCGTCCTGTGAGTACTTTCGAGGTCGCTACCTCGCTTCACATACTGCTGATCTGATTGGTCGGCAGTGAGGCTGGATGTTTCGATGACTTGCACTGTGCGCCTGTTTGTGTGTGTTTCTTTTGTCTCTGTGCCGTTTGGCAGTTGCTTCCGCACTCTTTCTTTTTTATTGTAGTTCTCTTTACAGGTTTTTTCTTTTCTTTTTTTTTTTTTTTGATTACGCGTTGTTAGTCTCGTATAGACGTCTCGGTGAGTAGCCTGTCGTTTTTCACGAACAATCGAAACAACTCTTGTTTTTGTCTTTTTGAAGGCATTGTAAAACTGTGCTGGATGCAGTTTTTTCCCCCTCTTCTTCGCAGTGGCTCCGCTACGGGCCCTTCGAGAGGGAGGCGAATTAAAGTGTGTTGCGCGTTGCAGCTGCACAACCGGGGAAAAAACACCGATGTAGCTGGGCTTTGGGAAAAGCGTCTTTCAGCAAGTGCTTTTTTCTTTTTGTGTGTCTGCTTGTGTGTGCTTTCCTGTTCACATCACCCTAGCACTGTACATTCGATGATAAAACGATTCAGCCACCTCGCCGCCGTGACGTTGTCCATCTTTTTTGAAGTTTACCAGCACATAAGCAATCAGTGACTAATATATGTCGGCACCATCATTTTTACCCCTCTCCGCCCGCTTTTTTTTTTTTTTGACCGCTCTTCTCACATACTGTATTCCGAATTCTCTTCTGTAATCATGGTTGTTTTTATCGTTGCTGCAAATTAGAAAAGGAAAGCAAACGCGAGCAAGTGCCGCGCGTGGTTTCTTTTTTTTTTTTTGTGTGTATGTGTGTGTGCGCGTGTTCGTCGGGCTAAACGTCCTTTCTAGCAATCCAGCTAAGGAAAAGACTGCCAAGCACATACACACATATATACATATATATACACACACAAATCAAAGTCCTCTTTAGCACGCGCGCACATCGCGTACTGCCTGGCAGACCACTTTATAGCCTGCTTTGTTTGCCTCGAGCTAGCTCACAACGTAAAACAGTGAAAAGGGATAAAGTCAAGTCTGACGCTCGTTCGGCGATAACTCTCCAACTCAAAGCAAAAAAAAAAAAAGGAGAGGAAAAACCTGCTGCTACTTGACCGCTGTATGTACACTGGCTACAACTAGTCTTTTTTTTTTTTTTAAGTACTCCGCTTCGACCCTATTTTCCAGAATTACTGCCTTCCAGCGCATGAGTCTTTTAGACTTGAACGCTTTTTTTTTTCTTCTTGCTTTTTCGTCTTCTCTTCGTTTCGCGTAGCGCACCTTTCACCACAGGTTTTATCTTTGTTTTTGGTTTAGTTGTGGTTGTTTCCCTCTCCCCTAATCCAGAAAGGAAGGAGGCAGCCACGTCAAAGCCCGTCAAGGCTGCATCCATGGCAAGCAACTCGCGTGCACGGAGTAACGCCTCCCCCAACCCGGTCACAGCAGCTGCCCCGGCCGCGGCGCATGATGTTGTTTTCTCGCCGAACCCACTCCCGCCGCAGTCCCTCTCCTCTCCACCGCCGTCACTTTCAGAAAGGGACTCGCGGCTGGCGTCGTCGACTGCCCCTACGCAGCTGCTGCGCCGCGGCACCTCCTCCACCTCCACAACTCCCGTGGACAAGATCAACGGCCGCTTTCTGCTCTACAACAGCGCCGGCCACCTCGTCGGCGCGCGTGAGCCGGGAGATCCATGGGGTGTGCTGGTATCAGAGCACGTCACGCTGAACTGCACCTACGACCACCGCACCGTGCGCGTAGGTCGGGATGACGACTGCGACGCAGTGATGAAGCACCCGCTGGTCAGCACCACTCACTTCACCATCTCGCTCGAGCTGGAGCCCTACGAGCCACTGAAGAGCAGTGGTGACGGCAATGCGCAAGGCATGGGGGCCAGCAGCAGCAGCGGCGGCGGGGGTTTTACTTTGCAGAACAGCGACAGTAGAGCGGCCTCGCGGTGGCCACGGCAGCCGCCTTCACACAACACAATGAGTGCCAGTGAACGTGAAGAAGACGAAGAAGCGAGTGTGTCAGCCTTGACGACACGTGTAGGGTCGCCTGCCACGTTTCCACTTTCGCCGCGAGACGTCGGCCTGCCCGGTTGGCGGGTGCGTCGCGTACTGCTAGCGGACTGTAGTGCAAACGGGACGTACATCAACGACGAGCTGGTGGGCCGCGGCCGCTATCGGGAGCTGCACAGCGGCAACGACATCAACATCGTGCGGGTTCCCGAGGCAGCCACGGCAGCGTCGTCGTCCCTCACGGCCTCCGCGCTGCCTTGTGCAGTGGCGCAGGACAGCGATGTCGACTCCGACCAGGACGACGAGGACGAAAGTAGAGAGCGGAGTTTTATCCGACAGAGCAGGCGCGCGCTTCGCGAGTTGAAGCGAAAGCACCCAACAGCCTCCACTGCCAGTACGACGGCTGGTGCCACATCGACTCCGACAGCAGTGGCACGGCAACCGCGGCGTCGACGAGCCCGCGAAGGCGTCGATGACAGCCGCGACGAGGCTGACGGAACTGGTGAGGCAAGTTTCTCGCGCAGCACCAAGGAGGATCTCGACAAGACGCAGATGTTCACCGCCCTGCTCTCGACCCTCTCCACCAAGTACACGTACTTGGAGCGCTTCTGCTTCCACCTGTACAACGCCGAGGAGCCGCTGTCGCACGGGGTAGAGGGTGCAGCAGTGGACGGTGACGCTCTCGATGAGGTCGACCACACCACACCGGCGACGCAGCAGGCGAGTTCTCGTGCCGTGAGTCGAGCAGAGACGGAGCTGGCCAAAAAAGAAAATGAGGAGAATGCTGAGGCAACGCGCAGAAGTCGGCGAAGTTTCCGTCCGTCAGCGCAGCAGCGCGACGGCGTGTCCATTCAGCCGTTGTCTCCAACATCTTCGGAGGAGCACTCCGAGCACGTTTCCGCATCTCCCGCCGAGACTGCGCCGGTCCTCCATCAGCGGTCGGTGCGCTTCATCGACACCGTGGAGGCCGAGCGAACCGGCAGCGATCTCTGCACTGGCAACGTCGACAGCGGCAGCCTCGTAGACTCCGAAAACTCGGCGCTGTCACACAGCAACGCTGCGACTGCCGCTGTGGACTCCTCGTCTTCCGTGACTGAATTGTCGTCGCTGTCGCAGGCGACGAAGCGCGGCGGTGCGCTAACGAGCTCTACTGGTGGTGCCCCACGCCACCTCACCGCACGACAGGAACAAGTTGTTTCGACCTTAGTGACGCCCCTCTCCCTCCTGCGACCGAGGCCATCTATTCACACCAGCTTCATCGTCCCCATCACGCTATCGGAGCAAGAAGGCTCGACCACCTCATCAGCTGTCACCACAACATCGCATACGGTGAACGTCCCACCGCCGCCGCTCTCCACCGCCGTCACGCGTTTCCACGAGAGCCTGAGCATCAGCCCCGCTGTGCAGCGCAAGGCAGCGGCAGAGCAGCGTGCCGACATTCGCCGCATGCGCGACCACCGCCTCCTCGCCCACAGCCACAACAGCCCCAGCGACCAGCACCAGGGCAACGTCGCTGTTGCTGCTGCTGGTGGTGGTGGTGCCTTTGGTGGAGTGCTGAAGGATGTGCCAGTTGACACTCCCATTCGATATGCAGTGCTGCCACTGCGTCATCTGCAGTGGGGTGGCCGGATCGGCTCTGGGGCCAGCGGGGAGGTGTACATGGGGATCGACGTGTCCACGGCGACGGCGGTGGCAATTAAAGTGCTGAAAGGCGGCTCGCTGTTTCCGCCAGCAACAACAGGCACAGCAGCAGAGGAAGAGGACGAGGAGACGCTGCCACCCTCGGCGATGGCAGCGGCGCGAGACGGAAAGGGCCGTGGTGGCTGTGAGTCTGCTGGTCTGCTTCAGAGCCCCACGATACGCCCAGATGACAACACGCTGCTGTCGCTGTCCGACGTGAGCCTCGGCAACACGCCGAACACGTCTCGGTCGACATCCTCGGCGTCGGCGTCGGCGATATCCGACAGCACCGTGTCCGCCTCTACGGCGCCAGCCAACAAGGGATCGCCGCGTGAGCGCCAGATTGCTGTGGCAGGCGAGGAGGAAGAGGAGGAGGAGGCCGAGTCGCTGCCGGCGAGTGTCGCGACGACGCCGCGCACTTCAGCGTCTTCCTCCACCGCGTCGGCCACCACGCCAACGGAGTGCAATCGACGCCCTCAGTCCTTCGCGCTAGCCGGCTCTGCCGCGGTCTCACTGGTACGCACCTCGCAGCACCCAACAACGCCGAGGCAGCAACCCCCGCCCCAGCAGCAGCACCAACAACAACAGCATCAGCAGCAGCATCGGTCGGCGCCTCAGCCTTCCGCCCCGCCCATCATCCGCAAGCACTTCCGCGAAATTGTCTTTCTCACCACCCTGCAGCACCACCGCATTGTCCGCTTTCTCGGCTTCCAGTTTAACGCGGAGGGGCGGCTGTGCTTGCTGATGGAGTACGTCGCGGGTGGCACTCTGCAGACCCTCATCCGCAACTTTGGCGCCTTTGAAGAAAACGTCATTCGCCTTTACACCCTGCAGATCTTGGAGGGCTTGGAGTATCTGGCCCGTAAAGGCGTCGTGCACGGCGACCTAAAGAGTGCCAACATTCTCGTCTCCGAGCAGGGCAGCGTGAAGCTGACGGACTTCGGCACCAGCCGTTTCGTACGCGAGTGCGCCAGCGATGAGCTCGCAGCACAGGGGAGGACCGCCTTTGCCGCCGCCTCACCGTCAGAGCATCACAGCCGAGCATCCAGCGCACATCGCTCGAGCACGTCCCGTCATCTGCAGCACCAGCAGCAGGAAAGCCGTTGCCTCCCTGACCATGACTCGTCATGGCAAAGTGACGGCGACAGCGCTCTCTGCAGCGAGCACGGCGTAAACGAGACTACTGCACCCCACCATATACGGTCACCACCGTGTCACGCCGAAGAGGACGAAGCGGAGGTGGACAGAGCGCGGGAGCAGCGAACGCGGTGCCCCAGCGCGGACCGAGAAGAAGTAGATTCAGAGGATCAGAAGGCGGAGGGAGAGGAGGAGGAGGGCAGCGGCGACTACAGTGACGTGAGCGACGAGCCGAGCAACGATACGTCGCAGCAGCGCGTCTTGTGCGGCACCCCGCTCTACATGAGCCCAGAGCTGATCCGCACCCAGGAGCCTTCCTTCGCGTCAGACGTCTGGGCACTGGGCTGTGTGGTGTATGAGATGGCCACCGGTGGAGTGCTCCCGTGGCGGCCTATCCACAGCTCGAACGCCTCAGCGGTGATTTGGTACATTGGCCGGCGGCGGTCTGCCAGCGAGGGACCCTCGCTCGACGACGTCTACGCGGAGCGGGAGCGGCTCAACCACGCGGCGATGCTGCGTCGAAACGGCATGGGAAGTGATGGCGCGCACGCAAGCGTGGTGGAGGAGGACAGCGAGGACGGCGACAACGGTGGCAGCATGCGGATGGACGGATGGGCAGTGACGCCGTCGCCGATGCTCATCGACTTGCTGCAGTGCACACTAAATATGAACGCGGCAGACCGCCCATCCGCTGCCGAGCTGCTCCAGCACCCCTTTATCCGTGGTGAGAGCTCTCTAGCCGCGCTAGAGAAGTGGCACGCGACGGTGGCGGCGAAGCACCACGCCCTTCTAGCCACGCCCACACCGAAGCTGATCAAGGGTGGAAGTCTGTCAAGCAGAGTAAAAAGCAGCGACGACGACAATGATGATGATGATGACAGCGACAGGAAAAGTGGAAATGCGAAGGTTCACGGACAAAGCGAAGAGGAGGAGGAGGAGGCCCACCCTAACGAAGACGAAGGGGTAAAGAGCACGCGCCAGCGCAATCGACGCTCGAGTGCGTCACGGCACAGCATAGGCAGCCCTTTCGAGACCGGCGTGATCATCACAAGCGTCAACGCCAATCACAACTCCACTAGTGGTCTGGTGCCGTCTGTTGAGCCACCACAAGGCACACAGCCAAGACAGGCGCGGGGCCCGGCTATGCCATCGCGCGAGGAAGGAGTGGTAGAGGAGAAGGAAGTGGCACAGCGCGCCAACAAGAAAAGCAGCACAGCTGCGACGCGTAGCACGCCGACGCCGCCATCGCCGATGACACGTGCTGTGCGCTGTCAGAACAACGACAACGAGCTTGAGAGAAAACCACAACGGAGAGGTCGCACGCCATCAAAAACGCCCTCGCCGTCGCCAGCTCCGCTGGGGGATTCGTGGGAGGATGTCAGGACGCCCTCCGCCATTCCAGTTGGCTCAGCATTGCAGCAGCCACAACCTACGGCAGACGAGCAGCAGGAACAACAGCAACAACAGCAGCAGCAGCGCTCTCCTGTGCTGTTTGCGCAGCCGCACCCATATCAGGCGCAGCACAACGCCAAGACGAACACCGACACCTCGTCGGTGCTTGGCGAAGGCAACCTCGACTCACAGCCCCTCATCAGCGAGCCGCCACGGCCCATTGATGTGGGCGGCACACGCACCCACTTCTGGAAGGAGCGCAATCGACGCGACAACGTCTTGCCCGTCGGCAGCACAAGTGAGCCGACGACGCAGGTTCCGCCGCTGCTCAGCCCTGTTGCGTTGTCGACGACGGCGACCCCACAGCCACTCACCGTGCTTAGTGGCGGCGCTGGCAGCAACAGCAGCAACCGCAACTACAACCTCCCGGTGCCCTCCACGTCGCAACCTTTCTCCAGCACCGCCCCTCCGTTCAATGTGCCGCTTCCCAGATCGCAAACGCAGGGCTCTTCCTCTGTCATGGTTCAACGATATCCACAGCAGCAGCAGCAGCAGCAGCAGCAACAGTGTTTCAGCAAGGCCGCCTCCCAGCCCTACGGCACCTACCTCCACTCAAACATCGCCGCGCATCAGCTCTTCTTGCGGAAGGAGGAGTTGGCACGGCAGAGCACTTCCCTAGCCTCGTCGCAGCCGCTATCACGGCAGACACGCGGCCGCCAGCGCACGGAAGCGTCGCTACCGACGTACGACGCAGCAACGCATCAGCATCCACAGCAGCAGAGGTCAGTGCTAGGGAGCTCACGTCAGTACAGCTACCACAACCCACAGCTGAACACACAGACCATGGAGATGTACGTGCCGACGAAGTTCGCCAGTCAGCCACCGCCCTCGGGTGTGTCGGTGCGATACGGCCAGCGCAGCAGCAAGCGAAAGACGCGCATGGGCGGTGTCGCCGCAAATCAGAACCAGGCTTCGCAGCTTGCACAGCAACCTGCATCGCAGTCACCACGTGGGCCTGGACCACGGTCTGGTCCCGTGCTCGGCAGCAGCGGCAGCATGAACAACAACATCACCAGCAACACTGGCAGTGCACCGCAGCGGCAACAACAACAGCAACAGTCGCACGCGAGCTTTATGCCGCCGCAGCTGCGTTCATCGTGGAAGCCTGGTGAGCTGACGCTGGAGATGGATAACATGACGTTAAGTTCACCGCGCACGAACGCCTTGCCCGCGTCTGCCTCCGCGTACACTGGAGCAGTCCCGTTCGCGTCACAGCAGCAGCAGCAGCAACTGCGCGGCTCACACCCTAACAACAACAATATGGGTAGTGCAATCATCCTCACCCCGTCACAGCAGCAAATACAGCAGGGGCGTGCATCGCCGCTCTTCAGTTGTGGCAGCAGCAACGTGGCCTCGAACAATCCCGGCTCGCCACTCGACTTCGCCCCAAAAAACACCACATCAGTGTTGGGTGAAGGCAGTAGACCCCGTCGCTTCCTCCTAAGCTGCGGCCGTGGTGGTCGACGTTACCGTCACCAGCGCAGACAGAATGGTGTCGCCACCGCAGCGGCGAGAAAAGCCCGTCCCCTTCCTCGCAGCGACGCGGATGGCTCCACGCCGCGGCGCTCAAGCATCGGCAGCCTGCGGCAGCGCAGACGCGGGAAGCAGAGGAGATCCGACAACTCACGGCATGCGTTTGGCCAGCGCGGTGACGCTGATGGTGGTGCTGTTGCGGACAGTACACTCTTGCAGCAGGCGAACGCAGAGAACAAATCTGCCGTGTTGCCTTCCCCGCCACCACCACCATCACAGCTGCAGCAGCAGCAACAAGCAGAACCAAAGGCGACGCCTGACAAGCGCCGCCGTGCGGCTCGTTCGCGCTCTTTGCTGCGAGGAAGAAACGTGGCGAAAAGGGAGCCTCGGGAACGTTCAAAGAAGGGGCAGTAATGCTGGGTTGAAATACTAAAAAAAAAGAGGGGAAAAGTGTGCGAGGCTGCCGTTTTTGCTTCGGTGGGGCGGTGATTTCAGAAAACTTGATGTGGAAAACGGGCAGAGAAGAGAAGAGAACGAAGTTGGGAGAGAGGGAACTGTTCTCGAAGTCGCTTTTCAAAGCAGCCGCTTTTAGATTTGTTGTTCGTTTCACTTGTTTGTTTGTTTTTTCATGTTGATGTTATTTTACTTGTTTACTGTGCTGTAGTATCTGACAATTTGCTTTCCTTGTTAAGTTGAGTCAAGAAGAGAAGAAGACACGATGGCAGGAAAGCCCGAGCAAAGTACGCTGACACACAGCTGTGATAGTCGCCTGAACGGTTGACTTTCTAGCCGTTTGCTTTTTTTCTCCTCCCACCCCCTCCCTCCCCTCTCTTTAGTACTGTAGAGGTGCCACCAGCTCCCTTCAGTTTTAATGCTGCTAAGGCAAATGCAATGAAAAGAAGAGGAAGAAGAAGAAGAAAAAAAAGAGAGAGCAGGAGCGCCTGCTTTCATCCAGGTGCTAGCTTAGACTATCTACCACTGTCGATTCGATATGTGGCGGCATGTAATGCAGGTGAGTCTCGGCTTGGTCCTCATGTGTTATTACTTCTTTCTTACGTCCCTCATTATTATTTTTTTTTTTAGGGAGAGGGGTGCGTCCCTTTAACTCATTGAGTAATTTGCGCGCTTCCATCGTCCAAAAAAAAAAAACAACTCTTTCCCTTTCAAATCAAAGAACTAGTGTCCACGGTGGACTTCTTTCTCGTTTCTGTAGCGCCCTTCTTCTCACTGCTTTGCAGACAAGCGAGAGCATTGACGAAGGGTAGAGTGAGTCTTCCACTTTTCATTTCGTGGCTTTTCACCCTTGTTTTCATTTGCTTTAAAGTCATCTTTTTTGTTGTTGTTGTTGTTGCTCTCAAAACCATATTTGTCGCCTCGAGATGCAGCTATTTCGACCGTCATCGCCCTTTGCGGGGTCTCCGACGTGGCTGCGTGACATCAACCAGCAAGTTATCGTCCGCAACGCCGTGGAGTTGAAGCCGTCGCAGCGCATCTTCGAGAGCTATACCCTCCTCCGCTCATCCGCACTGCAGCTGCAGGCCGTAGAGGAGGAGCGGCAGCGGCTGCAAATGGAGCGCAATCAGTTGATGGACCGCGTCCGTGAACTTGAGCGTGCTGCCGCCGACACCTCCGTGCAGACCTCACGGGAGCGGGCGTTGGAGGCAAAAAAGGACGAGCTACAGGACCAGCTCCAGCTCTACATGCAGCGGGAGAACGAGTACTACAAAGGGCTGACCGAGATGAAGGAGGTGAAGGATGAGAAGGAGGAGTGGCAGCGAAAGGCCACGGCAACGGCAGCAGAGCTGGAGCAGCGCACAGCGGAGCTGCAGCTGCTCCACAAAGAGTATACGTCCCTGCGTGATGAGTACGAGCGGATCCGCCTCAGCACTAATGAGGCGGGTCGCAACGCGCGCGAGGCAAAGCAGGCGAAAGAGAAAGTAGCGCAGCTGCAGGAACGCATCACTGCGCTGGAGGCAGAAGTGGCGGGCCTGCGGCAGCGTCTGCAAGCTGCGCTGGCGGGGGAGAGGGTGGTGCAGGGCGAGGACGCGCGGGCCGCCGCCGCTGACGTAGAGGTGGAGTTGACCCGCGACACGGCACAACGGGCCGCCGACACGTACGCGGATGCGCAGCTGTCCAGCCTGCTGAACCGACGCAGCCAAGAGCCGACGCGAGCGTCGATGGTGATTTCTGATGCACACAATGGCAGCCTGCTGCATGGCGTCTGCGTCCTAGACGACGGCAAGCACTTCCTCACCTCCGGCACCGACAAGTACATTCGCCTGTGGAACCGGCAGAGCGCGCAGGCGGAGAAGTACTTCTCCTCCAACAGCATTGCCCTCTCCCTCGACACCTCGTCTCACTACCTGCTCGCTGGGTGTGCCGACCACGTCGTTCGTTTCTGGGATGTGAACAGCCTGCGGATGCTGGAGATGACGGGGCACACGGAGAAAGTCGTCGCGGCCTGCCTCTCCTCCAGCGTCCAGCACGCCTTCACCGCCAGCTCCGACAGCACCATCAAGCTGTGGGATGTCCGCCGCCACGAGTCGCTGCGGACGCTGCTGTGTCAGAGCACGTGCAACGACGTGACGGTGGACGGTGACACCATCCTCTCCGCCCACTATAACGGCAAAATTACAGTGTGGGACCGCCGGACAGCCGCACACAGCGGCGAGGTGACGGCGCACCAGCGCGTCGCCACGTGCGTGCGGGCGAGTGCGAGTAGGAATCTCTGCGTCTCCCTGGGAAAGGACAACGTCATCTCCGTCCGCGACACGCGGCTCTTCACCAAGACGATGCACACCTTCGCGCCGGAGCAACTGACGGTATCGATGAACTGGACCCGCCTCGCCCTTTCACCAAACGGGGAGATATGCGCGGTAGGTCAGGGGCGGACGCCGGACCTGCTGCTGGTGCGTTTGGATAGTGATGCGCCGGATACAGCGTCAGTGGTGAAGGTGCTGAAAGCGTCAGTGCCGAGTAGAGGCGGCAGCGAGGCCGGGACTGGCACGAGTAAAGGGCCCATCTTCAGTGTGTCATGGGGAGCCAATGAAGGCGGGCCGCTGGTGTCCATCAGCGACGATCGCTGCGTGGAGGTCTGGGAATGAAAGGACTTTCAGCCAACGTACGGATATCTTCACCTTTCTTTTTTTTTTTTCCTTGTCTTCTCCTATTAGGCGCTTTTCCTGCTTCTCTTTTGCTTATGTCCCTTCTTCAAATTTGAGTGGGTTTAAGGATCCTTCTCCCACCTTTTTTTTCTCCTGATCCGATAATATCATGCTGTTTTTTTTTTTCTGCCAGTTCTGCTTTTTCTTGCTGTTATTGCTTGTGTGTGTTTTTTTTTTTTTTCGTTGTTGTTCGCTTGTTTATTTTTGCCCTTTTGCCTCTTTTGCTCACCACTTTGCCTAAAAAAAAAAGTGAAAAACAGTAACATTGAGGAGCTGCTTCATGGTCAAAAGAAAGGTGCAGTACGATATAAATAAACAAATAAGTAAATGTGTATTTATATATATATATGCTCCTATGCAGGCGAGAACTTCTGTTGCTGTTGTTGTTAAAGCAGGCTGTAAGTCAGAGTCTCCGCGTTTCTCAACTTTGTGTGTTTTTTTTTTTTCTCACCACTCTTCTTCTCTGATCATCTTGCTTTCCAACCTGTGCTTTACGTAACTACGCTCACTAGCCAACGAAAGAACAACAACAACAAAAAGGGGGTGGTAACATCGGTTAAAAGATATTAAAAAAAAGAGAGAGAGAGAGATAGAATCAAAGAAAACAAGCGTACTGAAGAACTCTTAAAGAGAAAGAAGAAAAAAAGATAGATATTTTCTTTTTGTACATCCGCTTGTGAATATTTGTTTTCTAAACAAATTTACTTTTCACGCTACTTTTATCCACTAAACTGTCCTCACGCCTTACTCCACCGCTTCTTTTCCCTGTCTTGCTCTCCTAACCGTGTAAGTGCTTCTCTTTGCAGGCGCTGAAGCAAAAGAGAGAACCAGCGCTCGCTCTCTCCTCTTTTTTTTTTGTTTATTATTTTTTTTTTTTTGAAACGCACGAGCGACGGTTTTCGAGCGAGTTCTTCGTTCTCGCTTTCTCCTCCGATATTGTGTGGTGGTACTTTTGTCAATAATCAAGTCGACCACCGCCAAGAAAGAAAGCACAAAGCAGGGTAAACGCCGTCATAATTACTCCATTTCGGTTTGTTTGTTTTTTTTTTTGTTTAGTTTCACTATTCAGTGTAACACCCATCTCTCACTTCTCTTTTTTGTAGAAACAGGGATTGACTTCTATCCAGCGTGTGTGGTTCGTCCTTTTTTTTTTTTCCCATCTGTCGTCCTTCGTCACTTCCATTTTGTAAACGCGTCATTTCTCACACCGGCTCAACGACGCGGTCCTGTTTTCCCACTTTTTTCTTCACATCTCGCCTTGACCACGTTAGCGTTGTGCCCTTTTTTCGTTGATTATAGCCTCTCTCTTTTTCCCCCACTGAAATCACCTTTTTTTTCTTTCTAGCAGCCTAAGCAGTCGAAAAGTGAGCCTTTTCTGTTCGTTTGTTTGCTTTTTTTTTTTTTTCACAAAGTTCTAAGCTTGCTCTTTTTTGTTTTGTTCGCTGGAAGCCAAGTTCAGCACCAGATCGCTTTTTCGAGGACAAAGACGGAGTAAATCAAGCACAACAGGTGCACTTTTATCCCTCTGAAAAAAAAAAAAGACGAAGAAGAAAAGCAGAATTCCACTCACACACACACACACACGCAGGTAGCCTGAAAAAAAGTGCTTTAAAAAAATGGGATGTCGTTGCCTCAGTAGCGGCAGCACCCTTGGCGCTGCCCTGAGTCTCGCCGTCACCACCATGGGTGCCGGCATTCTCACCCTCCCTTCCGCCTACGCAGATGCCGGCATCATCCCCACAACGTTCGTCTTGGTCAGTGTTGCCGCTATCACCGTCTTCTCAATCGATTGCCTCGTTCTAGCAATTGAAAAGATGGGTCGTAACTCCTACGAGGAGCTCACGCGTGAGCTGCTTGGACGTCATGCCGAAGAATTCATCCGGTGGATGTTGCTCATCTACAATGTCGGCAGCGCAATTGGCTACCTCGTTGTTGTTGAAGATCTGGTCGATCCTTTGCAGCCCCTTGTGACGAGGCACTTCCCGCTGCTCACCACGCCGAAGCACACCCTGCTGGCGGTGTGGGTGGTGCTGATCCTGCCCCTCTCCTGCGTGCCCACCCTCGGCGCCCTCCACATCTCCTCCTTCCTCGCCATCTCCGCCACCAGCCTCATCTGCTGTATGATCATCTTCCGCTACTTCGTCCCGGGACCAACGCCGCCGTCCGCAATCACGCTGGAGGCGGTGGCGAACGGGACGGCGTCGCCAACGTGGTGGTGGGGCATCAACCCGCTGTTGGCTCTGCCCATCATCATGTTCTCCTTCGACTGCCAGTCCCTCGTGTTCCAAATCTACGCCGGGCTGGACGACATGCGGCGCAGCAATATGATGAAGGTGTCCATCATCAGCCTGGTCGTTACAGGCGTCATTCACGCCGCGGTGGGCTTCTTCGGTTACCTCTCCAACCCGGTCGACGTGCGCGGGAACATCATCAGCAACTACGACCCGAACGTCGACCGCCTCTTCACCGTGGGCTACATCCTGTACGCTGCACCGATCATCCTAGCCTTTGTCATCATGCTGTTTCCAATTCGCGATTCTATTTTCATTCTGTGGTACGGCTACAGCTCCGCCTCCGTCGCCACCCACGTGCCACGCAGCAAGGACTTCACCCGCTTGGTAGACCAGGAGGAGAAGCTGTCCCTCATTATGGTAGGCGAGGAAGACGCGAAGAGCATTGGTGTGGTCAAAACACAGTACGGCACGAACCCCACTGATACGGTGTCCACTGTCTCTAAAGAGGAGAAGCTGAAGTACATTGTGGAAAAAAAGAAGCAGCACAACAACGTGGAGACAATTCCCCCACGCGACCACCTCATCATCAGCATCACGCTTAGCACGCTGTGCCTTACCGTGGCGCTCATCGTACCGGGCATCGTCTCAGTCGTGTCGCTGCTGGGCGGCGTGTGCAGCTCCACACTGTGCTTTACCATTCCAGGACTGTATCGCTGCCAGCTGCATCGTCGCGGTATTGCGTACTGCGTCAGTTGGTGGAGCTGGCTGCTGACCCTCTTTATGATCGGCTTTGGCGTGGTGGGAGGCACCCTGGGGACAGTGGTGGCAATCATGAACTTCCACTGAGTCCCGCATCTTGAAAAAGAAAACGCTCTAACTAAAAGTAAAGACCAAAAGCAGAAAAGAAATGCTCGCACCTGCAATGGGTTTTTGTTATTATTGGTTTTTTTAAAGAGCATAAACAGCGAGAACTCATGGATATGAGTTCTCTCTCCCTCTTTTCGCACTTTTTCTTCTTCTTTTTTTTTCTCTGTGTCTGTGCCGGATTCGATAAATCTGTGATTTACCTTTCTTTTCTTTTTTTCCACTCTGTAGTTATGTATGTAGGACTCTACATTCGATTACTTGGCTCCGAGTGCAGTTTACGAGAGTAAAGAAGAAAAAAAAAAAGAAAAACGAAAGGCGAAGTACTTGTAGATATCACAGCTACCTGTAGAAGCACTCGTTTAACATAATATATATAAAGGTAAATCGTGATGAGTGGCAGATTAAACCATGTACGTAGCCTTCTCGGTCTTATTGGTAGGTTGCTTTTTTTTTTTTTTCTTCTTTACTCTCGTTTGTTTTTTGTTATTGTCAAGTCGCGGTACGTGACGAAAGAGAAAAAAAGAACATCTAAGCGTGAAAGCCAAGGCATACATTCTGGTAGGTTGTCACGTTCAACACACACACCTCAGCTTGTTTTGCTGGTTCTCGATGTTTCTTTTTCTTTTTTTTTTTTTGTTTTTGGCATAATCTCTTTTGTTTCTGTCTTTTTTTTTTTTTCTTCCTGTTTGCTTGCTTTTTTTTTTTCTGTTTGTGGGTGTGTTTCAGCTGCGCTTCACCTTATGTTACTTTATTATTTTTTTTTTTTGATAAAACGTTTTTTTTTTTTGTTTTGCCAAAGTAAGTGTTCAGCAAATGACGCTCTTTATGCTACGAAGCACGCTAAAGGAGAAAGATAAAGGAAAAGCACAGGCTAAATAATCTATGTCATGTGCATCGTATTTGCTTCTCTTTTCTTTTTGGTTTTACTACTGTGCTTACTATTGTGTGTGTGTGTGTTTTGGGTGTTTCAGTTGGTGAAGGAGTATTGGCGAAGGGGCAGCCAAAACGTATTAGAAAGCTAATCAAGAGGGTACTAATAATGTAAAAGGTGCACATACGCACGCACGTGCAGCCAGTAGGTAACACTACACTGCATTACTTACTTACTGGCTCAATGAAGCACGGATCTTCGCATACAGCACGTTCTCTGTCGTTGGAAAAGCACAACAACCTGGGCTGCGGACCACATTGTTTTTTGTTTGTTTGTTTTATGTGCGACCGAGCTTGTCCGCTTACTGTTTTTTTTTTTAGCTTTTTCTTTCTTTGTTATTGTTGTTTTTGTTCATTTGTTCGCCCCCCTCCTCTTCTTCTTTCCATCTATGCTGAATGACAAAGCAGTACGTGGGCTTTTTTTTTTCCTGTAATTGAAACAAGGGGAGACACTTTCTTTGCTGTTGTTGGTCCTTTTCTGTCGGAGAAGCTCGGCTACTGCGTAGATCTGTGTGTGCTATGTCATCCTTTCCCTCCAAGTTTATTCGTTTTAAAAACAGATACTGTTACAGTTTGAGCTAGCTTTGTTGTAGCGTCACATCTGTTTTTCCTTAGGTATTTACAGTTCTTACAATAGCGGTGGCTTCCTGTTTTTCACGTTCAGTCTTTCTTTTTTTTTTTTTTTTCACCGCGTACTTTGTATACTGTGTTGTGCGTTTAGCGTGAGTCACAGCTGTTGTTCACTTCTCGGTTTCTGTGACTTGCTTGGGGCAAAAAAAAAAAACGAAATCAACTAAAGTCTGTGTTTTTTTTTTTTGTCATACCTGCTTCCGACAGAATTTGCCGCTTCTCTTTTTCTTTCTTTCCCTCCACGGAATGCGTGATCAATACGAAATACAGATGACTTGATTTTTCCTTAACTCGTAAGTAGCAAAAGAAAGGAAAGATGAGGCAATGGCAATAGCAGAATACAAGACAATGACCGAGAGAGATTCACTAGCACTCTCGTGATTACCTTTGAGCTCTCCGAAACATGATTGAAAAAAAAAAAAAGATGAGAGCTTAGAATTAGTATTAAAAGGAAGAAAAAGAGCTGTTTAAATTGAGTACTGGAGCCTTGAGAGCATTTTCCGCTCTCTTTCGCATAGCTGTATTCCTCGCCGGCTCCGAGAAAAAGCAATACAATGAGTCACAACTCATTTTTGCTTCTTTTTCTCCCCATTTCCTTCCACAACTCGCCTCACCTTTTCTCCTGCTTTGCTTTGCTTTTTTTTTTTGTGTGTGTGTGTGTTTGTTTTTATTACTGATTACATGATCTTTCCCTTTTTATTTTTGTTACAACACGTTCCAAATGCTAAATTGCGCGCTCTGTATCGTTACGGAACACTGAAACCCGAAATAGTCTCCTTGGTTTTTTTTTTTTTTTGACTGTTGTTGTGCAGGACAGCTAAAACCCCCCCCCCTCCTCCCCCATCCACATACTCTCACGTATTCTATTCTCCTTTTTTTTCCGTTTTTTTTTGTTGGTTCTCTATTCCTCCGCCGTGTGTGTGAGTGCGATTTCCACAATTCTGCTTTTACTATAGTGATTCTTAGTGAGTTCTGTCACTGCGTTGCGTCTCCTTCGCCCTCTTTGTGTGCCCGTGTGACCTCTCGACCTGAATCACCAATTTGCGCGCCCAGCGTGGCGTCGCCTTCTCTCTTCTCTTGATCCGTAGTTTTTTTTTTTTTTTGTTTTGCTGTTGTGTGTTATTTTGCTCTGTTTGCTTATTTTTGTCCTCTTTTCCACCAATCCAGTTTAATTACTCGTCATGGTGTCGTGTGGCGACTTCCGCATAAACAGCGGCAGCACCCTTGGCGCTGCCCTGAGTCTCGCCGTCACCACCATGGGTGCCGGCATTCTCACCCTCCCTTCCGCCTACGCAGATGCCGGCATCATCCCAGCCACGCTCATGCTCATTGGTGTTGCCATCTTCACTGTGTTCTCCGTGGACTTCATCATTCTCGGCGTCGACAAGTTGGGTCGTAACTCCTACGAGGAGCTCACGCGTGAGCTGCTTGGCAGGCGGATGGCGGAAGTTGTGCGATGGATGCTCATCATCTACAACACCGGTGCCGCCATTAGCTACCTCGTTGTTGTTGAAGATCTTGTTGCACCGCTGCAGCCCCTTGTGACGAGGCACTTCCCGCTCCTCACCACGCCGAAGCACACCCTGCTGGCGGTGTGGGTGGTGCTGATCCTGCCCCTCTCCTGCGTGCCCACCCTCGGCGCCCTCCACATCTCCTCCTTCCTCGCCATCTCCGCCACCAGCCTCATCTGCTGTATGATCATCTTCCGCTACTTCGTCCCGGGACCAACGCCGCCGTCCGCAATCACGCTGGAGGCGGTGGCGAACGGGACGGCGTCGCCAACGTGGTGGTGGGGCATCAACCCGCTGTTGGCTCTGCCCATCATCATGTTCTCCTTCGACTGCCAGTCCCTCGTGTTCCAAATCTACGCCGGGCTGGACGACATGCGGCGCAGCAATATGATGAAGGTGTCCATCATCAGCCTGGTCGTTACAGGCGTCATTCACGCCGCGGTGGGCTTCTTCGGTTACCTCTCCAACCCGGTCGACGTGCGCGGGAACATCATCAGCAACTACGACCCGAACGTCGACCGCCTCTTCACCGTGGGCTACATCCTGTACGCTGCACCGATCATCCTAGCCTTTGTCATCATGCTGTTTCCAATTCGCGATTCTATTTTCATTCTGTGGTACGGCTACAGCTCCGCCTCCGTCGCCACCCACGTGCCACGCAGCAAGGACTTCACCCGCTTGGTAGACCAGGAGGAGAAACTCGAGCTACTTTCACAGGCGGAGAATGAAATCGGTGTGGCACCGAGGAAAGCGTACGGCAGCGTTGAAGAAGAGCTGCAGCACGTGGTAGAAGCCAAGAAGCAGCACAACAACGTGGAGACAATTCCCCCACGCGACCACCTCATCATCAGCATCACGCTTAGCACGCTGTGCCTTACCGTGGCGCTCATCGTACCGGGCATTGTGACCGTCGTGTCGCTGCTGGGCGGCGTGTGCAGCTCCACACTGTGCTTTCTCGTTCCCGGGTTGTATCGTTGGGAAATGCACTACAAGAACATAGCTCGTTGTCACAATGTGTTGGAGTGGTGCGTGATGACGTCGATGGTGCTGCTAGCGGGCGTGGCAACGGTGCTAGGTACTGCAGTCTCCGTACAAGATGTGTTTTTTAGTCATTAGGGCGCTAGCAAAAAAAAAAAAAAGAGAGAAGAGCTTTTTTTTGTATTTTTGCTCATTTCATTGTCTTGAAGAAGCGGGCATGTGAACGGCGTTAAATACAATTGAACCAAAATAGCAAGGTGAAACAACTGCAAGCGAAGCAGCTGGGCACCTTGCGTTGATAAGCCTTGCACGCGTAGAATCGTCCTAGTTCTTATGATCGGTATTATCGGCCTTTGTTTTTTTTTTTTTTCTTTTAATCTAAATACGGGTTAATGGTGTTCGTCACAGTACTTCATCGCTGTTGCTTGCAGATTCTTGCCCTCTTCGTATGTGTGTGTGTGTGTTTATGGGCAGGGTTTGTGCCTATCACAAGGTTGAGCCCCTTGAGAACCCAAGTACCTTTTACGGTTTTTTTTTTTTGACATGGATTGCAAAAACCTGTGTTGTGTAGTTGACGAGGCGTGGCTTCCCAAAGTAGAGAAGCTCACGTTTTGCTGTTGTTGCTGTTGTTTTTGCGTGGCGCGTTTGTCTTAGCGGGTTTAGGATTAGCTAAAGGCAGTGAAGAGAACGTCAAGGTAGTAGATGTGCGAAAGAACCGGGACGTAGAGCTTGGAGGCTGTCTTCCTCGCAGCACAGTATCTTCATATTTTCTTTTTAAGAGGAAGGGAATCTCTCACTCATTGGTAGAGCTTTTAGCTGTTGCTCCTTATTCGCTTTTTCTTTATTTTTGTAACTATAGTGTCACTGCGTCAAGAAAGCGGTGATCACATATCTTCTTTTTTCTTTTAATTATCTGTCTCCTCGATTAACATAAAGTTGTTTTCTCTTTTAAGCACATTCGCTTGGTTGTTTGTGTTTCTTGCTTGATTGTTTTTTTTTTCTTCTATTTTCTTTTCTTGTTATTTGACTTTGGCTTTTTTGTTCTGATGTACAGTGTGCAACTAAAAACAAATCCTGTCTTTTCCACCCTCCCTACCCCCTCATATTCAAAGTGACCTCTCTTTTTCTCTTCCTCACTTGCTGTCACACGTCTGTGTATGTGTTTGTGCGTTCTTTTCCTTTGCACACACTCAGACACACACGCACACACTTGACAGCAAGTCAGGAACTAAAGAAAAAAAGGAGAGCAAACGCTAGCAGAGGGAGGAAGTTAGTCAACACGTTGTAGGGAGTTGAATGCATGCGTAGATGCACAGAACCACTCTGTTGTACATATAAAGATTTAATATTAATTATTCTGTGTGTAGATCATCAATGCAAGCCTTGCGGAAATCATGTTATGTTGTTGGTGACTAATAACTGTTGCTTTCACGCTAAATCTGAATTTCTGAAGACCGCTTTCGCGTGCACCTTTTCAACTTGTAACGTGTTATTTGGATTAGCTAAAGCTCTCTTTCTTTCTTTTTTTTTTTTTTTGCTTGGTGATGAAAAAGAGCTCTTCAACGCCGTTTGCTATCTTGTGTTGCCAAGGTGTGTCTTGATCAGGATGAATTCCTAACAAAAAAAAAAGGCAAAAACGCATGCTTTGCTTTGCTTTTTTTTTTATTTGCTTGTTTGTTTGTTTATGTGCTTCTGACTTTCGACTCTGTCTTTTTTCTTCTTCCTTCCTTATTGTTTGATTTATTGCCTTAATAGCTTCTTTTCTGTTTTTCTATTGCTTGCGGTCTTTTCCCCTCCCCTTTTCTCTCTCTCTCTCTGTCAGCTCCGACGGTACTGCGAAGTTAGCGTGTTGTTATTGTTTTTTTTTTTTGCTTGTTTTTTCTTTGCTTTTTCGAGCCCTCTTCGTTTTAAATAACACAAGTTTAGGGTAGAAGCGAGGATTTTGATGGAAGCGGATGGCGAATCTAATCTGAAGTACGATGCTGCTTTTCTCTCTCTCTCTCTCAAAGAAAGATCAAAAAGAGATTGTAATAAGCAACGGGGACCACAACATCGTGCAGCCGGCCTGCAGGGGCTCACTACTGCTTTTTCAGTTCTCTCAGTTGTATTTAGCATTTTTTCCTCTACGCGAAAGCCTGAGGTACCGCTGTTCTACTGCGCATGAATGGCTAGCTTCCGCAATGTTCGCAGATGTGTTGGAATTTCCTACCCTTTTTTTTTTTGCCGTTGCTCTTACCTCTATTCTCTGTTTCTTGGCTGTATTGTAGCAGATGTCTACATACATATAATTGTATTCTCAGGCATGCGCACACAGGCAACTATCAAGCAAAACAAGTAGTAAACTGTGTTTATTATTGTTATGGAATTGTGATTCGCAACTACCCTCATTCGTGGGCATTTTCTCCCTTTTCTTTTTTTTTTCCTTTCACTTCTCTGCGCGAAATCTCAGAATGTTCCGCTTCTGTGCTTCATGTGCGGTGCGAGAAGGAACACACCATCACATGCGCCGTGCCACGCCGCACATCGCCCATAATCGGCTCTTCTTCTCTTCATGGGCTGATTGGTTTGCCAGGCCCGCATACGCCGCAGAGCCGTCAAGTCATCGTCCCACACGTGGCCTTCCGTCGTACACGGCACGTGTGATTCAGCCTGACGTTCGCGCCGGCCCAGGTACCGACCCCGCTACATCGGCAGAGGTGTGTGAAGTGGAAAGTGGCATCTTCGCGAGTTGGGTGCCCGACGCGCTTAGCTACCACGCGCCACCAGGAATGCGAGAGCAGCCGCTCAGAAAATCAAATATGCAGGGCATTGCAGAGACGAAGTCTTTTTCTGACACCGACGCTGCACCGGCAGGCGAGGCAGTTACAAATACAAAAACAATGCCCACAACATTCGGCTCAGAAGCAGCCACACTAGCAGGAGCTGAAGAGGACGTTGAGGTGGGCTCACGGAAGATTACCAGCGGACCACACTGTGAGAGCAGCCCAAACTGCAGTGGCAGCAACCACAAAGGCAATCGCGGCTCTTTCTTCTACGGCCCGCTCCAGACTTTTGAAACTTCGCCCGTGTTTGAGTGGCTCGGGTGCTTGTGGCAGTGGCGGCCGATCGAGGTGCAGCACGCAGGCAGGCCGCTCCTCTCGCCACCCAAGACGCACAGCAACCAACGGCTCGACAACGTCGGCGAGGAGGAAGACGAGCCTTTGCTTGAGAAGTGGAGCAGCTCCACAGCAACGGCCGCGGCAAGTACTGCGGACCGTCACTTTTACATGGTTCCTTTTCTCCTTCTCCCCACCAACGAAGTGGTCAGTGGTCGTCCTTGCCTGCACGCGTCGCTGCGCGACGCCGTCTTGGCTCGCCATGCACGGCTCCACAGTCAGAGTTGTCCGACGCCGCACGCGATACCTCCCTCCGCTGCGCTGTGGCGGCTAACCGCTGCGACCGCCGTCGGTGACCTGCCGCTCGTCATCACGTCCTACCATGACAGTCAGCACCTCGCCGTTTTTCAGAAACAGGAACGGCAGTTGACGGAGAAGGCACGCGGCTGTGACTACGCGATGGCGGCGCCGGAGCCTCTGACTCCACCCCCCGCAGAAACATGGGAGGCCGTCACGCAGAGGTCGACCTCGCGAGGGCGGCCCTACGTTCGCGTCTACCGCACTGACGGTAGCGTTGACGCGGGAGTGGGCAATACTGATACTGCAGCCACGGCTGCTGTGCCGCTGCCGATGACGCGTCGCAACGTGGTGGGCGGCGGGTTGGCGGAGCTGATCCTCGCCATGGACCGCTACGCCGCCCTGCTCGCGCGCGACGAGGTAACGCTGTCAGCCGCCTGCTGGGCGGCGTTGTGCGACACGAAGAGCTGGTGGGTGGTGCAGCAACTTCGCCTGACACCGGTGCAGGTGGAGCGAGAGCTGGTGGCGGCGACAGCAGCGCACCGGCGGTGGCAGCAGCGTGCCGTGGCGCTTCATAAGACGATGGTGGGCAAAAGCAGCCACGGCATTCGCTTTGACGACTACCCGCACTTAGCGCGGTGGGGTTAACTTATGGAGGTTGGCAGTTCAAGAAAAGGGGTAAGAAGGAAAAAGAGCCATCTTTATCTTACTTTTCTTTTTTTTTTTCTTTTCCGATGCTGCTGCTGCTGGTTTTTTTCCTGCTACATTATCATTCCCTTTTCGTTGTTGTTGTTGTTCTCTCTCCCTCTCTCAGACGCACTTCAACGAAGCAAAGAAAACAAACAAAAAGAGAAGATAAACGCTTGCACCCTGTGTCGATTAGTTACAAGATGCTGCATGCGTTTCTTCCTACGCCTCACACGCACACACACACACACACACAAAAGAAAAATAATTCGCCAGCCCATTCGAGGGATGTCAAACCTCGAACAAACAACTTGGGTTGGCGTCTGCCCTCTTTGCTATACGCGCATGACTAAGATACGTATCTCTCCGTGAGAAAAAAAAGGTAAATTGAAAACTGCTTCTATTGTCACCGTTTGCGACCGTTCATTTTCTTTTCTGTATGCTCCTCCTCCTTCTTTTTTTTTTCTTCTTCCTTTTACGCCGAAAACACCGTCTCGTTCATCTCCGTCTTCATATTGTTCTCTTTTTCTTTTTCTTTTTTTTTTTTTTGCGTGTGTGGTTGTGTACACTCGCTTATCCAATCACTGCGCCCTCAAAACTGTTCACTGCTCTTGTTGTGGTTTCATTGTTGTTGTTGTTGTTGTTGACGTTGTAGTGTGCTAACAACACGGAAGCGTTGGCAAAGTGAGGCAACTATTATCTTCCGCCTAAAGAAAAGAAAGGACTAAAGAGATTAATTGAGAGAAGAAAATCAGGTCTTTTTTTTTTTCTTCAAAGCTGTGTTTTCCTCTTCTTTTCTTTCTTTCTACTTTCTGTTTCCTTCTTCCTTGCCCGACAAACAAAAGAAAAGAACACTGTGATTCCTGTTACTACATTATATTATATATATATATATATATATATATAATATATATATATATATTTCTTTATTTTATTTTTGTTTTCTCCCCTACACCGGAAGCGCACCGCAAAAGCGCTGTTTTGCTCACAGGCGTTTTGTTGTTGTTGTTTTGTTTGTTTGTTTGTTTTCTCGTTTTTTTTTTTTTTTGAGCACAAAGGTGAGAAAAGACTGAGTATCCGCCACAGAATTAAAAGAAAAGGAAAGAAAAAGAGAGAGAAGAGAAAAAAAAAGAGAGAGAGTGGCTACTTTCTTTTTTTTTTTTGTGTGTGTGTGTGTGTTTCCGAAAAGAAACTTGCGCGCCCATTTCCTTACTAATTGTGAAAGAACGAAAGAAACTCTCTCCTTGGTAACACGATTCGCTATTATTCTATAATCACTCAGTCATACATATCTGTATCTATTTGTTTGTTTTTATCTACTCATCACAAGCTTGTAAAAACCTTCATTCTTTGTCAAAGCTGACCTTTGTGATTTAACTCCTTGTTACCACCATTATTACCGTTTACCACTGTTCCTTTCCCTCCTTTTTTTTTTTTCTGCGTGGCTTATTCCTTTTTTGATCGACTCCTCAACTCGTTTTCACCAGTTTCTTTGTTTGTCATTTCTTTCCTTTTCGTGTTTCTATAAACTCACTCATATTTTCTTATTTTTATTTCTCCCAAGCTATTCGGTAGAGAATCGCACAACGTGAAAGCCGCTTGAATAATTGTTGGAGAAAAAAGGGGTCTTTTCAACGAATATTCGTTTTTGTCATTACTGCTTGGCTGTTTTTTTTTTTTTTCTCTTAGTTGTCCTTCTCACGCACGCAGACACACACACACACGCTTCCACAGCCTGCGCAGTGGTGAGCCTGTGTGTTTTTGTGTGTTTTCTGCGCGTGCAGGTACCCTACTAAATTGAGTTCGTTTCTGCGCGCGTGTTTGTGCGTCTGTGTCCTCTTTTGCTAGTATTCCTTTTTGTGTATGTGCCTTAACTAGATATCTTGTTTGTACAGTGTGTGTGTGTGTGTATTTTTTTTTTCCACTCTTGCCAGCCGTTTGTCAAGGTTTTTTTGTCTGTCAGAATTCAACAGAAAGCTCCTGTCGTATACATATATACATACATATATATACATATATACATACATATATATATATATATATATATATAGCTCCCCGTTCTTTTGTTGTTGTTGTCTTTGGTTGATTGATTTTTGTCTTTTCTTTGTGCTTTTTTCCCCTCCTATTCCGTGTGTGTGTGTGTGTGTTTGTGTGTTAAGTGTGTTAAGCAAGCTTTCTGTCTTTCCGTCTGTGCGAAGCCCGCTTGTTTTTCGTTTTGTTTTGGTCTTTTTTTTTTTTTCATTATTTCTTCGCTTCCTTTTTTTTTTTTGTTTTTTTTTTCTCTTTTATTAAAGGAGAGCTATTCAACCATTTCCTATACATTGTTTCTTTTTTTTTTTTTTTTACTTTCGTTTTTCCGTGATATATATATATATATATATTTTTTTTTTCTCTTTTGCTTACACACATATATATAGCCAGCCGTATTCAGCTTCTCTGTATTTGTGTGTACTTGCGTGCGTGCATTAGAGAACCCATTTATATGTATTGGTGTCTTCCTACAACCTCTGGAGCTTCTTCTTGGTTTTTTTTTCTTCCTGTTTTTGTGCCTTTTTTTTTTCTTTTTCTGTTGTTCTTGCTGTTGTTAGTTGTGTGTTATTTTTGTGTGTTTGTGCGCTTCTTTTCCTTTTCTTATATATATATATATATATATTATATATATATATATATATATATATATATATATATACACTTTTTTTTTCTTTTTTTTTCCTGTCATTATTTTACTGGCGTTTTTTCCCCTTCCCAACAGTTCAAGGAGCGTGGCAGAGACAACCGTTTTTTTTTTTTTTTGCCTGTTGACCTCTGTTTTGGTTGTGCGTCTCTCCTTGCCGTTTTTTTTTTTCTGTCTGTAAGTGCAGTCGTGTGCCGAGAAAGAAGCGACGTACAAGCCAAGTAAGAGCTAGTCCGTTTCTTCTTATTGCCTTCTTTTTTTTTTTTTTCTGGCACAGAGTGTGTGCGCATTTTTTAGTCTACGTTAGGCTTGTTCTGCTTTTCGTTTTCAATTAATTATATATATTGTGTGTGTATGTGTGTGTGTGTTTGTGTGCGCGCTTGCTGCTGTTTATTCGACTTCTTTATAGGCATAACTTTTGTTTAAAGTGCTTTTTGTTTGTGTGTGTGTGTGTGTGTGTTCTTGTTTCTATACATCTTTTTTTTTTTTTTTCTTCACTCTCACTCTCTTCCATTTTCAGTTTTTTTTTTTCCTGTCCTCTTGCGTACTTTACATAAATATACAAGTAAGTCCGCTACTCTTGTAGTCTGACCATTTACGAACGTCGTGAGTTTTGAACTCTCTCCTTGCCACTCCTCTCTTTTCTTTTTTTTTTTTTGTGTGTGTGTGTGTTTTTTTTTTTTTTTCTTCCCTCTCTTGACACCACCTTGTTTTATTTGTTTCTATACACATTAACCGTTTATTCATTCCAGATAGAATCTGTTTTTCCCTCCTTCCTCTTTTTTTTTTTTCTTGTCACTTCTCACGCAGTACTTCGTCACTATTCGTTTTACTGTTTTTTTTTTTCTCTCGTTTCGGACAATCCCCTTGGAGATAGACACGCACGCGCACAAACGCAAGCGCGCACGATCTGAATTGAGTTAGACAGTGACTCTCTCTCTCCTTGTTACTTATTCATCTGTGTTCTCCTCCCACGCGTCATAGATCTGATTTATTATTTCCAGTGTGTGTGTGTGTGTGTGTGTGTGTGTGTGTGTGCGTAAAGCTAAGTTCTTTTTTTTTTTTTTCGTCTCCGAGGCGGGCCAACGTGAGATTGTTTCTGCTCCTGTCAGCATTCATTCGGGAAAGGGTTATCATTGTTTTTTTTTTCCCCTAAGCGTGATCTTTTTTTTCTCCGTGTGTCTGTGTGCTGTGTCCGTGCTTGCGTGCGTGTGAGTACCGCACAGATTCACATCAGCTCTTTTTTTTCCCCCCCCCCCCAGAGGCAAAGAAGTAGAAAGCGTCTCCTTTCTATTTGTCTCTGTGTGTTTGTGTGTCTTTTTTTTTTTTTTGAAGCGGCACATATTCATTATATATATTATTATATACTATTTTCTTAGGCAGACTTCTTTGTTATTCTCTTTGTGTGCGTGTGTGTGTGTATCTTTTTCTTGTTGTTCTTACTGCTTTCTCACTTCTGATTGCAGTCTGCTGTCTCCCTTACCGCGGTGTCTCGACGAAGCAAAAAAAAAAAAAACTGTGTCCTCCTACTTCTGTTTTTGTGGGTTTCACTGAGCCACACTAGTCTTGCCGAAGCCTGTACGTGCTTCTCGTCCCCGTGAGTTGAGCTGTGTTGTCCACTCGACCGCACATCACTGCGTCTTTAAAACACGCACACACAACAAAAAAAAAAAGAGGGCACGAAAGGCAAAAAGGAAGAATCGAGAGGGAAACACAACATCCGCATCCATGTACGGTTTCTTTAACTCAGCAAATAATACGGCTCCTGCGAACACCTCGGCCAGCCCAACTTCCCAGCCATCTGGAGGGTCGCAGCAGCAGCAGCAGCAGCAGCAGCCCGCTCAGCTCTTCTTCACCCCAGCCCCGCCGCAAGCCGTGTCGACAGAAGCCATGCCGCAACGCGCCTCGTTCACGCTCTACAACGTGGCGAGTGGACCACATTCCCTTTCCTCTGACCTTACTCCACAGCACCAAAGACAAGAACAGCAGCAACAACGGCGTGTCATATCAGGTACGACATATGTGGCGTCGTCGGATGTGCATTGGGCAGCGCTGCCTCAACTGTACAGCCAAATCGCGCCATCTGCACCGTCATCCGCGGCGTTTGCCGTTGTGGGGCCACCGGCACAGCGCGAGGCGAGGCCCGAGGCTGTGGAGCAGAGCGTGGCCACCAACTCCTATCCTCCTGTTCCACTCCCTCCACCACCACGCTACGTGTTGTCCCATGAGCCACCAGCTGCGCAGCCCATCCCGACAGCGACAACGACGACGGCCTACACTGCTTATATGGGCACGGACTCCTCCCACAGCTACGCATCGCAGCCACCCACTGCCGCCACGACCGCGAGCGGAGCTACGACCTTCACGCCTCTTTTCCTCACTGGTGTCGGTGACTCGCGGCGCACGAGCTTCAATGTAAGCGGGTCTCACGTCGTGGACAGCACGGGGGGCGGCAGCGTTCTCTATCAATCGTTGAGTAACTTCTGCCCCTCACAGCCCTCGCAGCAGCCCCCACCACCGCCGCCGCCGCAGCAGCAGCAGCAACAGCCGCTGCAGCAGCTGCAACTGCAACACCGATCATCACAGCTCCTTGTGTCGTCGCAGCCGCCGCATTCAGTTGTGGCGCCACCCATGCAGTTCGGCACGGTTCTCACCCCTGATGCGGTGTCGTACAACACGTCCCCCTCCACTTCACTTGCCTTTTCGGTGCCCAGCGCACGTGACGCGTCGCTGGACACGACGACAACGTTTTTTACGTCAGTTGGCAGCGCTTTCACACAGACTGTAGGACAGCAGCAGCAGCAGCAGCAGCAACAGCAACAGCAACAGCAACAACAGAGCACGCCAGCCTCCTACACGCTGCAGCCGCTATCCGCAGTGACGGCAACGGCTGCGGGCACGCGCCCGACGATGCAAGCGGTTCTGATCGAGCAGCCGATGTCGCCGCATGGCTCTCCACACTTTTTACACCAAGTTGGCACGGTCCAAGCAGCCGTCGCCTCACCTGTACAGGCACCTCCCTCTGCTCCGGCACCGTCGACATCCACTCCAGCAACGGTGGCTAGACCAGCAGTGCCGCTGCGTCATTTTGATCCGGTACCAGAGCGAGACACGAATACGTTTTCACAGGGACACCCTGCACACCACACTTCTTTCACGTTCACTGATCTTTCACAAGGCCAGCAGATGGGGACGCCGCAACAACAGCAGCAGCAGCAGCAGCAAGCGTTCTCCCCTCCCTTTGTGCCGTTTCCAGAGCACGCACGTCCACTGCTCGGACCTCCCGAGCGAAACAGCTTGACCTTGAACACGCTGAATCAGCTTTCTACAAGAATCTCCCTCAGCAGCGGTTCGGTCCTCTCTCGGCAACCCACTCGCATCTCTTTCCCGTCTCTCAACAGCGCAGCCCTCAGCAACAGTGTCAATGAAGTTCAACAGCAGCAGTATTCGCAAGCGGTGCGCCAGCAGCAACAGCAACAAGAGCAGCAGCGCAGCATCGTGTTTGGCCTGCCAACGTTTCAGAGGCCACCGCAACACCCGCTACCAGAGGAACGGGAGAAGGAACAGCAGCAACCTCTGTCTTCGTCTCCGGTGCGTTCGCCCCCACTTTCGCGCTCCCATTCGCGCTCGTCGCACACCCTCCCGAACCCCCCTCCCGTGGAGGCAGAGATTACCACGAGCCGCGTCGCGGAGGCGGTGGCGGGTCGCGCGAGCTCGCTGGAGGCCTCGCAGTCTGCAGCCGGCTCTCTTTCCCAGGCCCTGTCCAGCAGCATCGCACGCCGCAACCGCGACAAGGCGGTGCTCTTCGTCGGACAGCTCAACTACGAGGCAACGGAGGCAGACGTGGCGCAGGTTTTTGCGTGTTACGGCAAGCCGCTCAGCGTGGTGGTGCTAAAAGACAAAGGGAAATCGGCGCGGAGGGGCAGAGGCGGTGGCGGTGGTGGAGCCGCGGCCACTGCACAGCGGAAGGTCGGCGGATCGGCCTTTGTGACGTACGGCAGCACGATGGAGGCAGACACGGCCATCATGGCGCTGCACGGCCGCTACAACGCCAAGGACGACGACCCCGATCACGACGACGAAGCCAAGTTTTTGCAGGTCAGCTACGGGCAGCAGACGGGACTCATCTCCACCTTTGGCACCATCCATGCAAGGAAGTTGCACGCGTCCAAACCGGAAAACCCAATTCCGTTGATTGTGCTGGAGCGGCGACGGGCTAGTGCGGCCGCTTCGAGGGCCGAGGAGTAGCCAGGGACATGATGCGGCGTGAAGTAGGCGTGATAAAGAAAAAAAAGGGAGGGAGGCAAGCGTACAACGTTCAGCTTGTGAACAGGAGATCTTTTTTTTTTTTTTTGTGTGTGTATATAATGTACAGGAAGAAAAGGTTTATTATTGGGCGTGGGTAGAATAACTGTCTTACTCCTCTACTATTGGAGGTTTTCTTTTTTTTTACATGCACCGCGCCCTCTAGTGTTGTTGTTGTTTTTCTCCCGTACTTGTAGGTTTTACGGGAACTTACGTAGTATTCATCAAAGGCTACAAGAATTGCGTGTTTTTTTTTTTCTTGTTTTCTGCCATTCCGTTTATGGTTGCTTGTGTTTTCTCACCTCTGTAACTGTCTACGTTTCCTTTTCTCAATTGCTATGCCCTCCAAAAAAAAAAAGCACGACATGTTTTTTTTTTTCCTGTTTCTCTTTAGTGTTTTTATTGTCTTTTTTTTTTTTCCGATTCGTTCTTTCGTTCAGATCACAGATATTTTACTTTGCATTTTCGTCCTTAGTTTCCAAGTGAGCCTCAGGTGTTGTTTTCTTTTTTTTTTTTCTTCTCCAAGTTCTTTGATTGTCGTGCCATTCTTTTGTGTGTGTGCTTTTTTTCCCCCTTTTTTTGTTTCATGTACTGCATCAGCTTCTGAATCTGTTGATCTTTGTATGTAGAGCTTTATCATTGCTTTCCATGTGTTTCTCTTTGTTTTTTTTTTTTTTTGTTTGTTTGTTTGTTTGCTTTCTGTTGTTTTTGTTTCTGTAGTGTTGTTTATTTTTTCTTCTTCTTCTTCTTTTTCTTCTCTCTTCTCTGCAATGTAATCTAAGCTAGTTTTTTTTTTTTTTCTTGTTTGCTGTGTCGTTATCGTGTTTTGTATTAGTTTACATGTGCTCTATTGGTGTTGAAGGGTGCGTCTTCTCCTTACAGTAGTGCTTTCTCTTATGATTATTATTATTGTTATTATTGCTATTATCAAGTCTTACTAAGAAGAATGAAAGAAAGGCGTGCCGTAGTTGACGTTATTTTCATTTCCTCTTTTTTTTTTTTTTTTCACTTTCACCTTCTGCGTCCTTTCTCCTTCACTTTCTATATACTGCTGTGAACCTGTACAAGTCTTCGTTGTCGCACCTTTGTGTCTTCTTGTGTGTGTGTGTGTGTTACTTGTCTCTTTTGGAAAGAGCGGAGTATATGTTTCTCCACGCAGCATACACACCGACACAAATAGCATATCTCTGTTGCCCTTTCTGCTAGTAGGCCTTGCTTTTTTCCCCCCTCCCCCTCCATGTCTATACGTTTTGTTAAAACTAGCACGTAAGGTCGCATTCTCTTTTCCACTTTTTTCGCCTTTTAGCCACATTCATCGTTTTTTTTTTTAGCCCTATGCTGTGCACTTCTTTGTTATTCTATTTCTATACACATTATGTTTGTCAGAACACCGTGTGATTTAGCCGCATGATTCTTTTTATCGTTGTTGTTTATTTGTTTGTTTTTGTATCTGTGCCTGAAAACAAAACCGATTCTATACCAACCGGATTTCTACTTTTTTTTTCCTTTGTCTTTTTTTTTTGTTGTTGTTGTTTCTGTTTTTGTTGCTGGCATATTGCGTTTCTTTTTTTTTTTATTATTATTTTTCTTGCACCTGTCTTTTCCATTTCAATTTCTCGCGAATCGATCAGTTGTCTCCCTCTTATTGTTCTACCCTGTGTGTGTGTGTGTGTTTCCTCCTTGTTCTTCCTTCATCGCTGGCTACAAATTTGGCAACACATATAGAATTGCCGAAGTTTATGTCTATGTAATCGCGCATGTTCGTTAGTACAGTCAAAGCCGCTGGTCAGGCTCTTTTTTTTTGTCTTCTTTTTTTTTAGGTCCACTCTCGAGCCTATTTTTTGTTGTTGTTTGTTTATGATTCGCGTTTTACGCTCTCTTCTCGCAGACTCTTTTTTTTTTTTTTCGCTCTTCGTTTAGTTCATTTGTGGAGACTTCCTCTTTTCTTCTTCTATGCTTTTTTTTTTCTTCTTTTCTCTTTCCTTGTGGTTTTTTTTTTTTTGTTTCCCCTGGTGTTTTTTTTTTTTTGTGTGTGTGTGTGTGGTTTCTTCGACTTTTTTTTTTTTCTCTCCTCCATTGTTCTTCCTCACCCTTGTTCCTGTGTGTGTGAGCCTGTTGTTTTCTAATTCACATGCGATGTTCTACACCAATGCAGGCCAATTACCCTTGTGTTTCCTTGTTTCATTATTGTTGTGGCTCTCACACCTCTCCTTGGCTCACCACTGAGAGAAAGGGAAAAAACCGCAAAAAGTGCTGAATCGCATTTCGGGTACAACTTTTTTTTTTTTTTCAGCTCGGAAAAAAAGGGCAGGGGAAGCCGAGGCGAACGCAGTGTGGGCTTCTCTCTCGCGTGCATCTCAGTTGAACTGACTGTTATTATTATGTGTGTGTTTGTGTTTTTAATGGCTCACTGCTCAACTTAATTGGAAAAGGAAAGGAGGGAAAAACAGAGAATAGGATGAGGACGACGGATTGTCAAATGAAAGCAAATGCTTCATACACTCGCACTGGCATAACGCTCTTTTTTTTTTTTTTAGACGAGTCGCTGTTTCTCCTCAGCAGTATAAAAAAAGTAAAGAGAGAAGCACCGAACCCTTTCAGTTATTTTGTTCGTTTCGAAGATTTCTGTCAAGCAAGGTGTAGTGCTTTAAAAAAAGGCCAAGCAGCACAAAAGTGAATTTACATATACATATATGCGTGATAGGACGGGGAAAAACTCTTGGTTGCCATTACTGTTCTTTTTTTTTTTTTATATTCACGCTCCTGCGAACATCTTCGTTGAACACCTCAAATGGTGGGAAGAAGAAAAGGTCCCATGGCATCTGCTGTTTGGCAAGAGCTTTGCAGTGTTTTTTTTTTTTTCCTGTCTTCTCGTTGAAATTACGCCTTGCTTGCTTTCACCTATTCTCTACATTTATTTTTCTTTTTTTTTTTTTATCGGCCTTCATGTATTTGATCAGTGATGCTCATCACTTTTTAATTGTCTCCTCTTTTTATGGTTAAATGTGTGTGTTTTATTTATGTTAGTGGAAGCAGCGGCTTCTACTTACCAAGTTTCGAGTCCAGTTATGTGTGTGCGTGCGTGTTCTTGTGTTTTTCTTCCTTTAGCTTCTTCAACCTTGTTCCTTCAATTGTGTTTGGAAATACCCAGGGTAGCGGTCTTCCGTCAGAGTTTCTTTGAACTTTTTAATGCAATTCTGACTGGGTTGGCGTTCTTGCCCTTTTACTTACCCCGCGTGTCATCACACCTTCTTCTTCTTGTGTTTGTGTGTGTACGTGTCTTTCTATTTCTTTCTTTTTCCTTTCTCTTTCTTTTAGTTCCACTATTGGAATAGTACTTACGTCAAATGCTCTTATTGTCTTACGTGTGTGTGTGTGTGTGTGTGTGTTTGTTTGTGTTTGTGTTTGTCTGTGTTGCGTACATTCCGTTTAGTCTTTTTATCTTTATCTTTTTTTTTTGTTGTTGTTGTTGTTGTGTGTGTTTCTCGACAGCAAGTCAGAAGGAGATCTCTTCCACTTTTCCTCTCGAATACCGCCTCGTGTGCAAAGCGTACGAAAAAGAAAAAAAAAAGGAGGCTCACAGTGGGTGAGCAACCGTCCTTTAAATAATGCGCTTCTTTTCCCCTTTTTTTTTTTCACCCTTACACAGCGTTATGGAATGCTATGAGTTCTACTCCTCATAAGCGAAATGAAAGGCTGTAGTAATAGGCAAGCTTAAGTGGTTCATTTGAAGCCATTCGCTAAACGCTGGCCCCCTTTGTTGTTGTTGTTGTTTTTCCTCCTTCGTTTTTTTTTTGGTTTTTCCTATTAATTGTGCTAGGCGCAATGAGGCACTTTTAGTGTATTGATGTGCGTGTATCCATACCTTTTTCTTTCATTTATCATTATGTCACTTTTTTTTTTTTTTGTTATTGTCGAACGAATCGTCTTCCTAGAACTTGAAATACCGTGTGTTTTTTTTTTTTTGCGCACCTGCTCTTCTGACGTGAAGCGCTATTTGGGGATTGTAATTTAAAAAAAAGGCAAAAAGCACCCAGCTTTTTTAGTTTGTTTTTCTAGTCGTCTTCTGTAGGATGTGTCCGCTCACTACACTCTCATCTCAACATATATATATATATATATATATGTGTGTGTGTGTGTTTGTTTATGAGCGCTTACATGCCTTCTGTACCCCGTTCTGCAAGCGCGACGTTGTCAATGGTGTTGCCGCAGAATCTCTCTGCGCTACCCCTACAAACAGTACACTTTTTGTTTTTTTTTTTTATTATTGTGAAACTGTAGTTTAAATGTAATGTACGATTAATACCAATAACAGTTGGACTCTTTTTTTTTTTTTTGTAAATGTGGCCTTTTGTTTTTCATTTCCAGCGATATTTGTAACAATAATAACGACAATAGTAACAGGTTTTTTTTCCTTCTCTCTCTCTCTTAGAGTGTCTTGAGTGTTTTTGAACTCATGCGGATTCACTTGTTATTTCCCCACTTTCTGTTTGTTAAGCTGATCAGCTTCTTTTCATTCTCTTTTTTTTTTTTTTTTTGATCTGTGATCAACTCTCCTTCATATAAAAAAAAAAGACCTACCGTCAAAAGCCGTTTGTGAAAGATATGTCAGAGAAGCTGTTTTTTGATGAGGGCAATGAAATGGTCCTGTCCTGCATGATGACTTTTCTGTTATTGTCATGGACTTTTTCTTTTCCTTTTTTTTTTCTACTACATTTTTTTTTTCCGCCTTTTTTCACCATTTTTGTCTTGCTGCCCGCAATCTCGCAACAGAAAAAGCTCATGTGCTTTTTGTAAAGCTGAACTGACGCATTGTTGCTGTTTTTAGAGTAACGAAGAACTGTCTCGGCAGAAAGGCCGTGAATGCGCAAAGGCTTTATTCTACGGATGTGAATAGCCTCATTACCGAAGCGAACAACAGCAAAGGAAAAAAAAAACTACTTAAAATGAACCTTAAAAAAAGTGACTGGCCGATATTGATTTTTTTTTTCTCGTATTCAAGTCATTGTGTGCGCTGCTCTTTCTTTGTTGTTGTTGTTTTTTGCTGATCAACACGATGTGCAATAATACCGGTGCTTTTGAGAACTAGAAGAAAAAAGCACGTTTTTCTTTGTGTATGTATGTTGTCTACCCAAACCTCATACGAAGTGTATCTTCCCCCTACCCCCACTCCTATTAGAGGAGAAAAAAAAAAACAGAAAGAGAGAGCGAACAAGTAGCGGTGCTGGCGTTTTCACTGCCTTGACAGGGACTCTATCAGACCCTTCTGTTGTTGTTGTTTGTATGGTTGTTCTCTTAGCTTGTCTCAGCGTCTTCACGACCAGCATTACCGCTGCGTTTCTTCTACCAGACTTTAGCTAAAATGGCTATTTTACTTTTTTTTTTTTCTAACTCCCACGGCGCCAGTGTACACCCAGTTTCAGCCCGTCGCTGCACCGCTGAAGTAACAAACCAATAACAATGAATACAGACCCTCCTTCTTCCCCTACTCCTTTTTTCCTTGCCGACGTTACTCTCATCGTTGACACCTTTTCCCCTCCTTCCACATTGCCCTAACTTCTTGCTCCCCCCCCCCCCTCCTTCAATCGTATCCTAACTTCTCCGTTCTCCCAAACAAGTCCCACTGAAAAGAGCCAATTCCTATAGTCAGCACACTCCAGCCTAAAACTATCGAACATTTGTTTTTTTTTTTTTTGCCCTCTCACGCATTTAGTTTTTTTCCGTCAAACGCTCCACCAGTTCGCCTCTCTACCCCTCGCTCAGCACCAGCACCCGCCACATTCTATCCTCACCTCCCACGCACACACACAAACAGGCACAGACACGCCACGAAGATGTACGTGCAGCCGATCGGGCAGCCCATGGTGCAGGCAACGGTGAACGGCGTCTACCCCGTGAACGCCGTGTATCCCATGGAGCCGCAGCAGTTCGTGTACGCGCCACAGATGATGATGGCGCCGTACCCGATGATGGCACCCGTGCAGGCCACCTCCGCACCAATGTACCCGATAATGGCACCGACACGCCAGCAGGCGAACAAAGGCAACGCCGTGCTCTTTGTTGGCCAGCTGACATACGACGTGACGGAGAAGGAGGTGCGCGAGCTTTTCTCGTATTACGGCCACGTAGTGAACGTGGTGCTGCTGAAGGACAACAAGCGCTGCAACAACAAGAACGACTCCGCGCACACGATCAACAAGCACCTCGTGAGCAGCTCGGCCTTTGTGACCTTCCCGACCACTGCCGAGGCGGACCTCGCCATCATGTCGCTGCACGACCGCTACTGCATGGACAGCCGCGACAAGCCGGTGCAGGTGTCGTACTGCCAGAAGACGGACATCATCTCCGACTTTGGCTACCGCCACGCGTTGCAGCTGCACGCGGAGAACCCGGCCAACCCGATCCCCAGCATCTTACCTACACCCTCTGTCACCTACGCCGTCAAGTTCGCGTAGAGAAAAGACGCACGAAGCGAGAGAGCAGCCGGAGAAGTGAGGAAGTGTGGGCACACGGAGCTGGAGGTGCCTCGCTGCTATGGTGCGCGCCCTCCTCCTGCTCATGCTGCCTCTCCATTCCTTCGCCGCCGGAGCTGCGCCCGTAGGATCTCATTCGATCTTTTCTAAATATGTGATGCTAAACCACTGTACCGAACATCTTTTTAAATGCTCCAGGCTATTTTCACATTCACAAGTAACCTGAGTTGTGTTATCCACTGCTTCATCTACTAGTGCTATTGCTAAGTTGCTTCACACGAAGGGTCTCGGGGGCAGCAGTGTGTGTACGCTGTGTCTCTCAGAAAGTCCACGTATGGTGTTGCGCCGCGGAGTGCCCTGTTATTATCATAACGTGAACGAAGTAAACAGCTCTTTTTTTTTTTAGTTTTTCTATGTCGATTGTTAATACCCTTAGTAGTAAAGCGTTCGTTTTTTCCCCTATAAACAGCACACACCCGTTTTTCTCGTTTTTTTTTTTCACCTCATGTTCAAATTGTTTTTTTTTTTTTCCTTCAACGTTACGTGTACCTGCAAACGCAGTTGCGCTCTGCCCCGCAAACCTGGTGCTTTCTGTGTGGCGAAATGCGGGGCGTCGCCAAGTGCGTGGCGGCTCCCCCTTCCTTTCCCTCCCTTACGCCCTCCCTGCCGACCCTCCCCCCACCAGCACGGCATGCTGGCTGCGGTTGGAGGACAGTCGTTAGGGTCGCCGCACAGCACGAGCGAGAGAGCCAGAGGCGGCGGCAGGCGCACCCATATGCACACACACAGCCGTCCCGGGCATTCCCCCGGTCACCTGCACGTGCCGGCCCCGTCCGGTGTGCATCGCCCCTCCCCTTCCTTCCCCCTTTCCCGAACCGGTGCTGCGGCTGGGGAGAGCGGACCCCGCACCCACAGCAACAAGGAGACGCGTATAAGTTTGCGTGTCCACGTGCCTGCGAGTACGAGAATGCACGTGTGTACGTAACTTGTGGTGCGCGCAGCGGGACGGCGGTGTAGTGTGTGTAGATGCAACGGCTGGGCATCAAGCCCTGGCTTTTTCCTTTCACCCTTTTGCTTTTCCCCATTAAACTCGATTACTACTCTGTGCCACGCTGTTTTCCATTGTGCTTGACCTTTTATATATGCATATCATTGCTTTTTGAGCTGTCCTGCCCCACTTGTTTTCACGTCAGAGATGTCGGCGACTACCCCTCTTTCTCCCTCTATCTATTGATCTAACTCTCTTTGGATTCGTATGTAGAAGCGCCCCTGCACGTTCGAAAGCCTGATTTATGTCAGCCGCTAGCGACGGCTTTTCCTTGTGGTTTCATTTCTTCCCCTCAACGGGCACTCTCATTTTCTCTGGGTTTTTGTCGCGTCACTTCGTTCTTTTTTTTTTTTTTCTTCTGTGTGTGTGTGTGTGTGTTTCTTCGTGGTAACAAAGTGCATGTGCTAAGCGTTGAATAGCTGAACCAGTCTAAAAGCAAAGCCAGACGAAACAGGAACGCAGCGGTGGTGAAGTGTCTGAAGGGGCGGTGTCTACTACGGATCCTCGCAGCCTTCTTGTGAACGTGTTCATTGTGAGGGTGAGGTCCCATGCAGCGTTGCCCAGAAGCTGCCACAGCCCCACCTCGCTGTGAATGAAGTGACACCGTAGTCGATCCTTGCCGTCACTCTGGCTCCTTTTCTTGTTGCTTGTGTTCTTATCCCTCAACGGCAGTGGCTGCGTGAGCCTCGCAAACATCCGTTTGTTAATCGATGTAAGGCGTGGATAACGCTCAGCTCAAGCTTCGACACGCTGAACGCGCGCGGCTGGCCTCCGTTTCGTAAGTTCATTTCTTGCTTCGATATGTATCCGACCTAAGCCACTGCGCTCTCCGCACTTCTCCTTTTCTTTCGCCGCTGCTCCTCGCCTTTATCCGCCACGCACGCCACACTCCAGCTTAAAGCTATCGAACATTTTTTTTTTTTTGCCCTCTCACGCATTTAGTTTTTTTCCGTCAAACGCTCCACCAGTTCGCCTCTCTACCCCTCGCTCAGCACCAGCACCCGCCACATTCTATCCTCACCTCCCACGCACACACACAAACAGGCACAGACACGCCACGAAGATGTACGTGCAGCCGATCGGGCAGCCCATGGTGCAGGCAACGGTGAACGGCGTCTACCCCGTGAACGCCGTGTATCCCATGGCGCCGCAGCAGTTCGTGTACGCGCCACAGATGATGATGGCGCCGTACCCGATGATGGCACCCGTGCAGGCCACCTCCGCACCAATGTACCCGATGATGGCACCGACACGCCAGCAGGCGAACAAAGGCAACGCCGTGCTCTTTGTTGGCCAGCTGACATACGACGTGACGGAGAAGGAGGTGCGCGAGCTTTTCTCGTATTACGGCCACGTAGTGAACGTGGTGCTGCTGAAGGACAACAAGCGCTGCAACAACAAGAACGACTCCGCGCACACGATCAACAAGCACCTCGTGAGCAGCTCGGCCTTTGTGACCTTCCCGACCACTGCCGAGGCGGACCTCGCCATCATGTCGCTGCACGACCGCTACTGCATGGACAGCCGCGACAAGCCGGTGCAGGTGTCGTACTGCCAGAAGACGGACATCATCTCCGACTTTGGCTACCGCCACGCGTTGCAGCTGCACGCGGAGAACCCGGCCAACCCGATCCCCAGCATCTTACCTACACCCTCTGTCACCTACGCCGTCAAGTTCGCGTAGAGAAAAGACGCACGAAGCGAGAGAGCAGCCGGAGAAGTGAGGAAGTGTGGGCACACGGAGCTGGAGGTGCCTCGCTGCTATGGTGCGCGCCCTCCTCCTGCTCATGCTGCCTCTCCATTCCTTCGCCGCCGGAGCTGCGCCCGTAGGATCTCATTCGATCTTTTCTAAATATGTGATGCTAAACCACTGTACCGAACATCTTTTTAAATGCTCCAGGCTATTTTCACATTCACAAGTAACCTGAGTTGTGTTATCCACTGCTTCATCTACTAGTGCTATTGCTAAGTTGCTTCACACGAAGGGTCTCGGGGGCAGCAGTGTGTGTACGCTGTGTCTCTCAGAAAGTCCACGTATGGTGTTGCGCCGCGGAGTGCCCTGTTATTATCATAACGTGAACGAAGTAAACAGCTCTTTTTTTTTTTTTAGTTTTTCTATGTCGATTGTTAATACCCTTAGTAGTAAAGCGTTCGTTTTTTCCCCTATAAACAGCACACACCCGTTTTTCTCGTTTTTTTTTCACCTCATGTTCAAATTGTTTTTTTTTTTTCCTTCAACGTTACGTGTACCTGCAAACGCAGTTGCGCTCTGCCCCGCAAACCTGGTGCTTTCTGTGTGGCGAAATGCGGGGCGTCGCCAAGTGCGTGGCGGCTCCCCCTTCCTTTCCCTCCCTTACGCCCTCCCTGCCGACCCTCCCCCCACCAGCACGGCATGCTGGCTGCGGTTGGAGGACAGTCGTTAGGGTCGCCGCACAGCACGAGCGAGAGAGCCAGAGGCGGCGGCAGGCGCACCCATATGCACACACACAGCCGTCCCGGGCATTCCCCCGGTCACCTGCACGTGCCGGCCCCGTCCGGTGTGTATCGCCCCTCCCCTTCCTTCCCCCTTTCCCGAACCGGTGCTGCGGCTGGGGAGAGCGGACCCCGCACCCACAGCAACAAGGAGACGCGTATAAGTTTGCGTGTCCACGTGCCTGCGAGTACGAGAATGCACGTGTGTACGTAACTTGTGGTGCGCGCAGCGGGACGGCGGTGTAGTGTGTGTAGATGCAACGGCTGGGCATCAAGCCCTGGCTTTTTCCTTTCACCCTTTTGCTTTTCCCCATTAAACTCGATTACTACTCTGTGCCACGCTGTTTTCCATTGTGCTTGACCTTTTATATATGCATATCATTGCTTTTTGAGCTGTCCTGCCCCACTTGTTTTCACGTCAGAGATGTCGGCGACTACCCCTCTTTCTCCCTCTATCTATTGATCTAACTCTCTTTGGATTCGTATGTAGAAGCGCCCCTGCACGTTCGAAAGCCTGATTTATGTCAGCCGCTAGCGACGGCTTTTCCTTGTGGTTTCATTTCTTCCCCTCAACGGGCACTCTCATTTTCTCTGGGTTTTTGTCGCGTCACTTCGTTCTTTTTTTTTTTTTTTTCTTCTGTGTGTGTGTGTGTGTGTTTCTTCGTGGTAACAAAGTGCATGTGCTAAGCGTTGAATAGCTGAACCAGTCTAAAAGCAAAGCCAGACGAAACAGGAACGCAGCGGTGGTGAAGTGTCTGAAGGGGCGGTGTCTACTACGGATCCTCGCAGCCTTCTTGTGAACGTGTTCATTGTGAGGGTGAGGTCCCATGCAGCGTTGCCCAGAAGCTGCCACAGCCCCACCTCGCTGTGAATGAAGTGACACCGTAGTCGATCCTTGCCGTCACTCTGGCTCCTTTTCTTGTTGCTTGTGTTATTATCCCTCAACGGCAGTGGCTGCGTGAGCCTCGCAAACATCCGTTTGTTAATCGATGTAAGGCGTGGATAACGCTCAGCTCAAGCTTCGACACGCTGAACGCGCGCGGCTGGCCTCCGTTTCGTAAGTTCATTTCTTGCTTCGATATGTATCCGACCTAAGCCACTGCGCTCTCCGCACTTCTCCTTTTCTTTCGCCGCTGCTCCTCGCCTTTATCCGCCACGCACGCCACACTCCAGCTTAAAGCTATCGAACATTTTTTTTTTTTTGCCCTCTCACGCATTTAGTTTTTTTCCGTCAAACGCTCCACCAGTTCGCCTCTCTACCCCTCGCTCAGCACCAGCACCCGCCACATTCTATCCTCACCTCCCACGCACACACACAAACAGGCACAGACACGCCACGAAGATGTACGTGCAGCCGATCGGGCAGCCCATGGTGCAGGCAACGGTGAACGGCGTCTACCCCGTGAACGCCGTGTATCCCATGGAGCCGCAGCAGTTCGTGTACGCGCCACAGATGATGATGGCGCCGTACCCGATGATGGCACCCGTGCAGGCCACCTCCGCACCAATGTACCCGATGATGGCACCGACACGCCAGCAGGCGAACAAAGGCAACGCCGTGCTCTTTGTTGGCCAGCTGACATACGACGTGACGGAGAAGGAGGTGCGCGAGCTTTTCTCGTATTACGGCCACGTAGTGAACGTGGTGCTGCTGAAGGACAACAAGCGCTGCAACAACAAGAACGACTCCGCGCACACGAAGATCAACAAGCATCTCGTGAGCAGCTCGGCCTTTGTGACCTTCCCGACCACTGCCGAGGCGGACCTCGCCATCATGTCGCTGCACGACCGCTACTGCATGGACAGCCGCGACAAGCCGGTGCAGGTGTCGTACTGCCAGAAGACGGACATCATCTCCGACTTTGGCTACCGCCACGCGTTGCAGCTGCACGCGGAGAACCCGGCCAACCCGATCCCCAGCATCTTACCTACACCCTCTGTCACCTACGCCGTCAAGTTCGCGTAGAGAAAAGACGCACGAAGCGAGAGAGCAGCCGGAGAAGTGAGGAAGTGTGGGCACACGGAGCTGGAGGTGCCTCGCTGCTATGGTGCGCGCCCTCCTCCTGCTCATGCTGCCTCTCCATTCCTTCGCCGCCTGAGCTGCGTCTGTGCACTCGTTTTTGCGTTTGGTTGCTTTGCTGTTTTGTTTGTCTTTTTAGATCTACTGCATTTTTGTTGTTTACGCATAAATAGATGACTTACAGCTTCGACCTCTTTTTCCATGCTTTTCTTTTTTTCTCTTGTTTTTTTTTTTTTTGTGCTCCGCTGTGGTTTTTTTCGTTTGTTTTTGCTCTTTTTTTAGGCACTGCAATCGAATCTCCCAAAGCAGCACCTAGCATTGCAGCGCGCAGTTCTTTAGTATTCTTTGTATTATCGTTTTTCCATTTTTTTTTGTAACTTAAAGAGTCACTCAACGTCAGGTTCCGTTTTTGGCGCATGACGCTTTATTTGTTTTTTGAATCGTGCGTTTGCTTTGCAGAACTTCTATCTTTGCTTTTTCTTACGAGCGAGATTTTTAATTTCACGTTTTTAATGCGCCATTTAAACAGGTCAAGAGTTTTCTTACCAAAAAAAAAAAGAACCTCTTTTTTTACTGAGCTGCTGTGTCTTTCGCTGTTTTTTTTTTTTTTTCGAGTTTAGTGCGGCTGTATTCTCTTCCTTCTTTTTTTTTTTTTTCCATTGAAGCTCATTTAAGCACGCCGATGTGCCTGTTAACGTCACGCTTTGTTCCAATTCACTATATGTGTTTTGTTTGTCTTTTTTTTTTTTGTCCTTTTGTGTTATATTTATTGCAACTAGGTTCCGAGTTTTCCCTGTTTCTTTTTTTGTTGTTGTTGTTGTTGTTGTTTTTACTCCCTATACTTGCTTATCAATTCAAAAATAGAGTTCGTATGATACTGTAGAAGTCTCTCAATGGCCTTTTGTTTTTTTTTTTTTAGTTATCTTTTGTCTCTGTTTTCATCCGCCTTCAGAACTTTACAAGCAGGCATATATAAAAGAGAAAAGTGGTTGCCAGATGTATTACGACAAAGATGAATCTTGTCTGTCTTTGCGACATGAAGCACAACCTGTCCCTTGCCAGAACGCAAGCCTCGCTTTTTTTCATCCCAGTGCTGGAATTTGCATTGTTGTTAACAAGTAGCTGCTGCTTGTTGGCGTTTTTGAGTAGCTGTTTGCCTTTTTTTTCCCATACTTTTTGTGCTCCTCCCTTTTTTTTTTTTTCGCCCAGCATGTGGTGCGTCGCACGTATTGATGTATATGCGCGTGTGTATGTGTGTGCCTGTGGACGAAATCACGTATTTATGCAGATGTATATTCTCATGTTAGCCGTCGAAGCCGGCAGTTAAATTATAAAAAAAGGACGATCATTCCAATCACAGCTGATGTGTATTGATCAATGATATTAAAAAAAAAAAAAAGTGAAGAGATTAGCGCATTAGAAAAGAGAACTGTCTGCTGTTACTATCTCAGTGCTTATTTGTTTTCGTTGTTATTTTTGTTGTTTTACCTTTTTGCTAGCTCAACTATAAAATGACGGCCTCATTCATACTGTACTTTAAAACGGGCACCTTCATTCTTCAGGCTTTCTCATGTGATGACGAGAAAATGCGGTATGTAGAGAAAGCGAATCATCAACTACACATGCGTCTCGTCGCGGTTTGGTTTACTTACTCAGTGCATCCCACGTACTTTTTTTTTTTCTTCTTTTTTCTGTGTTTGAAGAACAGCATGTCGCTTCTAAAATCAATTTTGGGTTGCAGACGCCAGCACACAAAAATGACGCGCCGTGCTTCATGTAGCTCGCCTTTGGGATGAGCTGCAGAAGTGAAATACAAGTCTCTTTTTTTTTTTTTTTCGGAGTCTCTAAAAAGGCCATTTTCTGCTTTCTCGCTTGAAAGTGGTTAAAAAAAAAAAAAAAGAACTCCGACAACGAGAGCTCGAGAGTTTTTTTTTTCCCCCTGTCTTTTCATCAAAAGTCTCATTATTTCATGTCTTTCCTTTCCTTTCTTTTTTTAAGCCATTTTTTTTTTCCCCCTGACTCTTTCTTTGTTTTTCCTCTTCTTTGAATTAATCACGCAGGCAACACTCTGAATACTGCTCATTTAAAACTGTCACATCTTGGTGTAGAAGTCGCAGTATAGGAGGAAGCGGTAAATGCCAAGAAGCGATTCCACGTATTATTTACATATATATATGTCTCTGTCTATCTGCTTCATTCGGTGTGAGCCGGTTAGCAGGTCAAGTGTGAGAAGCAATAGTTAAAGTATCAACGCTACTTTTTCTCTCTTTTTGTATGTGTTCGTGTGTTCTTCTTCTTTATCAAGTCATATTATTAGTCATGTTGTTTTGACCGCTTGCCATATGTGCTCCACGTACTGACTTTTTTTTTTTTTGATTGTTGTTGTTTTGTTTTCCTCTTATTATTATAATATGTCTCCTTTCTGTTTCATCTAGGTGCAAGAAGAAGTCTTCCCTGTGACGATGCCTTCTTTTCTTTTTTTTTTTTTTAGGCACTAGCTAAAGAACTTTCGTCCAAGAGGAAAGGAGAAAAGAACTGTGAAAGAAAAAAAAGCAGTCACTATTGTTATTATTAACTCTGCGCATCAATAAGTTATTGGCTTTTATCTAATCAACGAGCCTCTTCCCCCCCCCCCCTTTGTCAAGTGCTGCTATTGTGCATTGTTAACTATACAGAGAAAAAAAAGATCTTATAGTGTCTTTTTGTTGTTGTTGTTGTTGTTGCAGATGTTGTTCTTTCACCGTTGACTGCCGATGTATCTGCCGGTTTACTAACCCCCCTCCCCTTTTTTTTTTTTCATTGTTGTTGTTTGTCGCTCCTAGCATCGATAGTGTGCGTCTAGTCCACGTCTTGAATATACACTTTTTTTTTTTCTTATTACCTTAAATGGAACTTCAAAAAAAAAACAAGTGTAAAAAAAAAAAACGAACCCTCCGTCTTCTCGTTCTTCTTAAAGTCAATGCTGTTTCTTTTCTTCTCTCTCCTTTTTCCCACTTTCATCTTTTACGATACGACTGTTGACTTGTGATAATGGGGTGCATGTTTACATATGCGCTACTCTGCTTTTGCGTCGCGCTCACAACGTGTCTTTTTTTTTTTTTTCCTCTTCTGTTGTTTCTTCCCGTTATGTCTCTTTAGCTTCGTTTATTCCCATTTAAAAAAAAAAAACTGTAAAATCAAGCCCAGAAAAGAAATGTAAAAAAAAAAAAGAAAGACAACAACGCAATCGCAGATGTGTTTGTGCACATCACACTTATACGGTTATAAGAGCGTTGAAAACGCAATAAATAAATAAAAAAACAGCATGACAGAAAGAAAACTACTCTTTCGACGTTTGTAAAGAGCAAAGTCGTGAAGGTTAAATGTACTTCGTTGTTCTTGCAGTTAAGCCTGCTAAGAGACAAGGATCATTGTTCTCTTTTTTCTTTTTTTTTTTTTCGTCGTTGTTGTTGTTTTGCGGTGCTGAGAACGACACTCTACTCCATCATCTTACAAGTTGAGTTGAGGAACTTCTATTACTCAAAATAGCTTAAGCACGTTCAAGTGTTCAAGCCAGCGTTTTCGCTGCTGTTTTTTTTTTTTTTTGGTCCCGCTTTGCACCACAATCACTATCCCCTGAATCGCCTCTTCAAACACGTCCAATGCAAAACGCTATCAAACCGGCGTGCGCAAGCCGCACCCACCTTGGGCAACTTGACCAACCTAAAAAAAAAAAAAAACGATACAACAACCTATAACAGCGCAGCGACTCCTTCCACTTAGGACACACAATCACATGCTACCGAAACCGCAATAACATAAGGCACACCTCGCCCCGCACAATCACCGCGCAGTCCACGCCGCAGACCCATTTCGCTCGGCCTGCTCTCCGCACCCGTGAGCTTCCGCTGATGAACAATGGGACGAGACACGCACGCACGCATGACCGGCGTGGCCCGGTGTGCGCAGCCTGTGTGCACACAGCAGTCGTGATGAGACTCTTTTTTCGCTGCCACTGAGCGCTCCACACGTGGGGCGTCGCGTGATGCACAGACTCACTACACTGTAGAACTGTCGTTTCTCTGATGCTGCTGTTGCTGTTGCTGTTGCTGTTGCTGTTGCTGTTGCTGCCTGCCTGCCTGCCTGCCTGCCTGCCTGCCTGCCTGCCTGCCTGCCTGCCTGCCTGACTAAGCGAGGTCTTTGTGTACCCCGTGCGGCTCCACCAGTGACGCACATATGGGGAATGGACAAGACCGAGAGCCGCCCATCCGCACAATCACCGCGCAGTCCACACCGCAGACCCATTTCGCTCGGCCTGCTCTCCGCACCCGTGAGCTTCCGCTGATGAACAATGGGACGAGACACGCACGCACGCATGACCGGCGTGGCCCGGTGTGCGCAACCTGTGTGCACACAGCAGTCGTGATGAGACTCTTTTTTCGCTGCCACTGAGCGCTCCACACGTGGGGCGTCGCGTGATGCACAGACTCACTACACTGTAGAACTGTCGTTTCTCTGATGCTGCTGTTGCTGTTGCTGTTGCTGTTGCTGCCTGCCTGCCTGCCTGCCTGCCTGCCTGCCTGCCTGCCTGCCTGCCTGCCTGACTAAGCGAGGTCTTTGTGTACCCCGTGCGGCTCCACCAGTGACGCACATATGGGGAATGGACAAGACCGAGAGCCGCCCATCCGCACAATCACCGCGCAGTCCACACCGCAGACCCATTTCGCTCGGCCTGCTCTCCGCACCCGTGAGCTTCCGCTGATGAACAATGGGACGAGACACGCAAGCACGCATGACCGGCGTGGCCCGGTGTGCGCAGCCTGTGTGCACACAGCAGTCGTGATGAGACTCTTTTTTCGCTGCCACTGAGCGCTCCACACGTGGGGCGTCGCGTGATGCACAGACTCACTACACTGTAGAACTGTCGTTTCTCTGATGCTGCTGTTGCTGTTGCTGTTGCTGTTGCTGCCTGCCTGCCTGCCTGCCTGCCTGCCTGCCTGCCTGCCTGCCTGCCTGCCTGACTAAGCGAGGTCTTTGTGTACCCCGTGCGGCTCCACCAGTGACGCACATATGGGGAATGGACAAGACCGAGAGCCGCCCATCCGCACAACCACCGCGCAGTCCACACCGCAGACCCATTTCGCTCGACCTGCTCTCCGCACCCGTGAGCTTCCGCTGATGAACAATGGGACGAGACACGCACGCACGCATGACCGGTGTGGCTTTTACGTTGGTCAACAATTATCGCATAGTGCTGGACTTCTGTCGGTGTGTAGGTTTGTTACCCATGTTGTGATTTCCATTTCTATTGTTGTTGTTGTTTTCTACTTGTGTTGTTTAATGTGGTCTCAACGGACGTCAAAACTGAACGGCTTGTTGGTTTCGGGAATGATGTTGTCGGCCGTCGTGTTGAAAACGAGCGTGACTTGTTTTTTTTTTTTCTTTAGGGGACTTGTAATTGAGACTTAGATGCTGTTGAAAGTCATCATTTTTATGCCCTTTTGCTGGACCTTTCGGTTAAACGGGATATGAAGACACCAGCTTAATACCTAGCAACATTAGTAAATAGTATAGCGAGTGTATGTTTGTGCGTATATGCGCTTTACAAGTATCAACGATGGAGCTGCTGTTGTGGTGGTAAACGCAGCTACTCTTTTTTTTTTTTTTATGCGGCATTCTTTTCTTCTTCTTTTACTTCTTTTCTATTCTGGATCATGTTTCTTTCTCGCATTTGAACCTCTTTCTGTACATCCTCGACTGCACATTTACGTTGACGAACACACAAAAACTGCTTGCTCTTCACATCGACCTTTTCAACAATTGTTCTCTATATACCTGTCAGAATAAAGAGGTCCTTTCAGTGTCTCTATAATTCTCTTACCCTCTCTTCTTTGTTTTTGTTTTTTTTTTTTACCGCTCACTTCTTTACGTTGTAGCTTCTTCTTTTTCTTTTTTCTCACTGCTGACTCGGTGACTGCTTTCAGCCCAGTCGAATTGGTGTTCAACAAACCGGTTTTGCTTTTCGTCTCTTCTTTTTTCCCCCCTTTTTTTTGCCTTATCCCTCGCTTTTTTGTTGTTGTTTGTTTGTTTTACTGTCTTTAGTTGTCATTTAGCCCGCTTTTTTTTTTTTTTGGATTGCCGGTGCCATCATTTGCCAGTCGCGACTCCGACTTACAATTCCAGCAGTCACTTAAGAAGAAAGAAAGAAGGTTGTGACAGCCGTAAAAGGCATTTTTACCTGCAAACTGAGGGAAAGCAAGTCAGTTGGAAAAAAAAAAGACGATTTTCAAAGTTCTGTTTTTATACGTATACGTCTGCAAATATCTTTGTGTAAATCCGTCAGTTTTTTTCCTCCTCAAGGTCACCCGTTGTTAACTTCTCTTCGTTAAATACCCAATATAGTTTCAACTCTTTTTTGTGTTGTTGTTTTTCTTTCTCTTCTTCAAGTGTACTTCGACTCTGTCACTTTTAGCGTCAAGTCTAGTTGAGCCACTTGTTTTGCGTAAGTAAGTCCAGAGAGAAAAAAAAAAGAAGAAACGAAGGCTGACGTACCTGTTCAGTTTCTATTCGTTTACTATATATTCAACAGAGAAAAAACGTGTTTTCGAAATAGTTTCAACTCAGTTTACTTTTTTTTTTCTTTTTGCCTTGTTTTTGTTCTCTATTTGGAGCAGTGAGAAAGAGAAAGAAAAACCACACAAGAATTAAAAAAAAAAAGAGCTGTGTTTCTTTTTCTCGCTTTTCTCGAGACCCGCAGACGCGCAGTGCTACAAGTCTCGTCCTGCTGCGTTGGCAAAACAGAAGAAAAAAAGGAGGAAAAAACGGTTGAGGCTGCTTTGCAAAACTGATTCACAAGACTCTTGTGTTCTTTGTTCAGCTTCGCCCGCTTTTTCGTTTTTACCCCCTTTTTTTTTTTAGTTCTCAGAAGTGCTTGAAACCGAGATTAGCAGCGTTAACAGAACGGTAAAAGCAAAGGTAGGGAGTGAAACCTGTGAAATTCACTTTTAAGCACTTAGATCCAAAAGGGAAGGCACACACTGAACCCGACCCTTTCTCCCTCTGATTGTCGGCTTTGCTCTTTGTCGTTTGTTCTTTGTTTTGTTTGTTTGTTTGTTTGTTTTTCTCTCCTTCCTTCTCTTGAGGTTATCGCGTCAGTGAAAAGGGGAAAAAAGAGTTTTCCACCGCCGTTCCACTTTATTTTCTTGGCTGTCAATTTCTCAGCCCCTACCTGCTTTTTTTTTTTTTTCGGCTAGTGTTTTTTTTTTTTCTTGTTGTTCTTGTTTTTGCTCTTCCGACCTAGTCTTTTTCCTTTACCTCTCTCGCGGGGACTTTAATTGGCCCTGTCGCAAGTCTCTTCTTTTTCCTCCTTTTTTGATCCTCTTTTTATTTCTCTCTTGCCTTGCTGCACTGTTTTTTTTTTTTTCTAAGGCTCCTTTTTCGACTGTTTCTTTTTTTTTTTTCTACGCTTTTTCGTCGTTAGATTTTTCCCCTTACGCTGCCTCATTGCTTAACACTTGTCTTTTATCATCAGATTCTCTCATAGGCAGTTGTTCCCTCTCTCTGTTTTTTTCCTCTTCTAAATCTGTCATATCGAAAACGAGTTTTCGAGACTCTTTTTACTTTTTTTTTTTTTTTTGAGTTCTACTATAGTTTTTTTTTGTTGTTGTTGTTGTTTCTGTTCTTTACTCGTGCTTTGTTTTTCCCCATCCTATCACTCTTTTTTTTAGTTGTTAAAAGTTGTGCTCTTTACAAATCTACTAGCATTTAACTGCCCACTTTTCCCCTTTCTCTTTTTTTTTTTTTTCGCACCCTCATTCAGAGCTTCTTCTTTTTCCAGTTTTTAAGTACCCATTTAGCTTTGTTGGCTTAAACGCTTATTGCTCATATCTCTAACTATTTACATAGCATACTCGTCGTAACTACCCAGCAAGCAGCGAGGTTCTTTTTGTTTTGTTGTTGTTTGTGTTTCTTTTTTTTTTTTTTTGTTCTCTGGTCCTTTTCTGCATTCCAACTTTTTCTGTCTCCCACCACCCACCCACCTCCTCTTCTCTTTTGTGCCTGTATCTACCCCTGGAAACAAGAGCAAAAGAAGAAGCCATGGCGCAGCTCTTCATTGGCCAGCTCCCGTTCAGCAAGTTTTTCCCCGACGACTTGCTGAACCTTTTTCGCCCTTATGGAAACGTGGTCGCGCACCAGCTGCACATCCGCCAGGGCAATGCCTTTGTCACGTACGCCACCACCGACGAGGCTGACGCGGCGATCCGCACGCTGCACGGAAATTGTACCCTCGGTACCCGCAGTCAGCCGATTCAGGTGATGTACTCAAAGGGTACGCGCCTCATCTCTGCTTTTGGCCTGCAGCATCGCTCGCTGTGTCTGGCGCGTAACAAGGACCGCCAGCGGAGCAAGGAAGTGCTAAACAGCACCGCCAACGCAGGCAACAACAATGACAGCGTCTCGTTGAATGATGGGGCGATGGTCGGCGCCCAACACCAAAACGTGGTGTACTCATCCAACGTTCTTTACTCCACCGGCGCGGAGGAAGTCAGTACGAACGGCAACGTCAGCGCCGCCGGTGTGGCATCCTTTGCCAGCCGCGGTTTGAGCGATGTCTCGTTTGATGAGGAGAGTCGACAGCTGATGAGCAGCGGCGCCTTCAGCAACGCCTCTGTCCACTCTCTCAACGCATGTGTTACACGTCAGGTGCAGCAGCAGCAACAACAGCAACAGCAGCAGGCGTACTTGTCCAGTCTGATCGGAGTGGACCCGCTGCTTTGTGGCAGTTCGGCGAAGTGGGCCGTGACGCCGTCCACGCTGATGATGCCGGCCACCGCCACACCGAGACCGACGAACAGTGGCAGCACTGTGTTGTCACCGCCGTCGCCGTTGCGGCTGTCAAGTCCGGCTTCCCCGCCGCCGCCATCGCTGTCGTACGTCGTCATGCCGCCTTCCTCCGCACAGGCGATGGCGGCAGGTTTCGGCATGCCGGTGGGGATGCCGCTCTGTTACGTGATGCCCACTGCCGCCGCCGAGGGGTCGACGTGCTTCTCGCAACTGCACACCGCACAAGCGCAGCTGCAGCAGGGAGTGTACTCCGTCGTAGGACCGTGCGGGGCAACCACAATGCTTTCTCCTCTGGCCTACATGCAGATGCGTCCCATGTGAAGGGACTAGCGGAAGCTTGAAGACCCAGAATTATGTTCATCAGTTAGGCAACGGTGGATGAAGGAAAAAGGGGAGGGGAAAGAGGGATAGAAATAGGCAAAGACGATTCTCTGTTGTTCGTTTGCTTGTTTTTCACCCCCTTTTTCTTTTTCACCGTGGCACAAAATTGTCGTCTTGCTTCTCAAGCTCTTTAAAGTTGTACCCATATGTCCATTTGTTTTGCTTGTTTTTCTTCTTTATTCCCCCTTCTGCCTTTACATGTTTTCCTTTCCTGTAAGTGGCCCTGTGTGCGCACTGTACGCACTCGCAGGCTCTGTTTTTCTTTTTTTGTTTGTTTGTTTGTTTTTTATTTGGTGTTTACCTTACTGTCTTTTTCTCTCCTCTATGAGCGACCACGCACGCACACAGACGCACGCAACCGTCGCAGTCATTTACTCCTGTAACGTTTTTTTTTTTTTGCGAAGACATATTACTGAGGACTAGTCCTCTGTGCATCTCTTCTCATCCTGTAGCGCGATTTCTTTTTTCTTTCTCCCTCTTCGCAGTAACGGATCAAAGCGTGCGGCATTTCTCCATTTAAACTGCGCTCCGTATTTTCTTTTTTTTTTTTTTCTTTCTTCCAGCATTAGTTCAACCTGTTTCAAAACAAAGAACTGAAGAAGCAATTTATAATGAGCGCTTAGCGTTTTTTATCCAAAATGTGCTCTTACGTGTGTGTGTGTGTGCGTGTATGTGGGGTAGGAGAGAAAGACGGGCGGTGTAAGTAACACTACTTCTCTTCCTTCCTTTTTCCTAAGCACTCTTTTCTTTTATCCGTATGCTACTTTTTTTTTTCTCCCTGGAGTTTAACTCTTCTTCTTTTTTTTTTTTTTCTGTTTGCTTGTTTGTTTTCCCCATTTTTGTTTTCATTTATGTTTGTTTCCTTTAACTTCTTTTTTGTTTTCGTCTGCGTTTTTCTTATTTCTTTAAATGAAAGCTACTGTTGTTTTTCAAGTGGAACAGCTGTTCTTCGCTTTTTGTTTTCCTGTTGAGTTCCCAGTTTTTTTTTCCCCCTTTCCTTTATCTTTCTTCATATTACTTGCTGGTATCAGTGCTTTACTTTCCTTGCAATACCGTTGCTGCTTATTTATTCCACCTGATTTTCTTTTTTGTTTGTTTGTTCGTTTTACCTCTGCCTTATGGACAAATAACAGTACTGCTGGTGCAAGACGTTTCCGTGTGCGTGTCAGTGGCAGGTTGCGCGTTAGCAATAACGCAAAAAGCAGCTTTTCTTTTACATCTGAAAGTTGTTTGAGGTTATCAACGCGTTGTTTGTCTATTTCCCTTTCGTTTCTTTTTTTTTTTTTTCTGTGTGTGTGTTCCTTTTTTTTTTCAAGTGCTTTTGGTGTTTTTGTTTTTGTTTGTCTGCTTTCATATTTGCGCAGTTCTCTACTCTCAGTCTCTTTTCTGCGCACCAACATAAAGTACATATATATATATGTACTTTATATACACATGTGTATTATTTGCCAATGCATGTCAGTCGCTTCCAACTATCTCCGCTTCCATACTGTTTTTATTCTCTTTTTTTTTTTCGGCCCTTTTTTTCCTGCTACTTTGCTCAGTTTGTTCGCCGTGTTTCACAGCTTTCTCTTTTTCTAAAAAAAAAAAAAAGAGAGAGTTTCTTGTAACTCACGACTACTGCAGCCGTGACACGTTTATCGTCATTGTTTTGTGTTTGTTTGTTTGTATGTTTGTTTTTGGAGGATCACCGCATTTTCTTTTTTTGTTGTTGTTGTTGTTTTCCAATTGCTACTGTTTCTCCTGTTCCGTGTCTATTATTGTTTTTTTTTCCCCCTCCACCTCCCCCAACCCTTCCTTCATGCTTCACCTTCTTTTTTTTTTCGACGTTGCAGTTCGTATTCTGAGGTTCGATATAACATGTATTTTATTAAACACAGTCCGTGCCTTGGCATTTCCCTTGCCTTTTGCTTTCAGCCTACGGAAACCTCTGCTCATCTTGTATTTCCACACATATATATATGTATATATATATATACATATATGCGCACACACGCACAGATTATCGCTTTGTGCCTTCACTGTTGGAACAGGTGCAAAGCGCAAACGACAGCTTTGAGCCTTGCTTATGTTGTTGTATGTGTGTGTGTGTGTGTGTGTGTGTGTGTGGTTTGATATACATATATGGATATATAGATGTATTCCAGTATTCAAACCAGTTTTTTTTTTTTTTGATTGTGCCTTCTGACAGTAGAAAGCCATGGATCTCTTTACTATATTAATTTACTACAAACTGACAAAAGTGTCGAGGCGTAGCGATACTATTATTGCTCCTATCGTCTTGATGACATAAACGCCATTTTCTCTATTATTCTGTTGTGTTTTCTGTCTTCTTTTTTTTTTTTTCGTTTGTTTGTTTGTTTGCTCAAGCATATGTAGATATGTGTGCCTAAAGCAGCCCGGTTTTTGAAAGGCAGCACACAATTTATATGTGCATGTGTGTATATTATTGTGAGAAGCCCAGGCTTCCGCTTCGTTTTGCCCGCATAAGTTGAAGACAAAGGAGGAGCTTGACCAAAGAAGCGCAGGTATGTTTGTTTGTTTGCACCTTATTTCCGGCACGTTTCTGTAGGAGTTGAGTGACGTAGCGGCATTTTGTTCTTTGTCAATGGTTCTTTTTTTTTTTTTTCTTTGTTATTGTTTTTTTTTTTTTTGTCTTCGTCCCTAGAAAGCAAATGCTCTTTTTTATGATAAGCCCCACTGGCGACTTTCACATTTGCTATATGTGCCTTTTTCCCCTTCCTCTACGTTTCCACCTCTTAACAAGTACAAAACGCACAGGACACTTCTTTTCCGAGGACTTTGAATATAAGAAAATTCTCTTCTTTTTTTTTTTTTGACATAAAAACTGTAAGCTCTCACTTTATCATTCTTTGCTATCTCAGTGGATCTTGGCAACACAGCAATATATATATATACGGTTTTCTCTTTTCCTGTTTACTTCTTTCGGCGTTCCTCTGCGCCTCCGTGCGCACTGAAAAAGCTCTTCTATGTTTCTCCGTTCCACGGAAAAGGCACTTTTGAGAAATACGCAACAAGCAGCCTATCTTTTTTCTACCCTCTCCCACATTCAATAAAACGGCAAGGTGCTGCTTTCTTCTTTCTCTGTTCCCAAAAAACGAAAACTACCACATAAATAGTGTTCTCATTGTGGAATAGTAAGTCATTTTTTTTTTTTAAAGGACGAGAAAGAAAAACAGTATTAGGCGCAAAGAAAGAAAAAAAACAACACGAGAGTTAAGCCAAAGTTCAAAGACAGATGGGGCTACGATGCCAACAATACAACAACGTTCGTGCTGTCACTTTTTTTTTTTTTTTCTCTGTGTATGTATGCATCTCTGAGCTTCTAGTCAGTTATGGTCGCCTTTTCGATTTGTTGAGAGAGGTCGCCATTGTTTTTGTGCGGCTTTTACAACTTTTTTTTTTTGTGTGTGTGTGTGCGTTTGTAGTGCCATCATAACTTTTCATCATGCTAGCGTGCTGTGGTGGTATTAGCACTGCCGTTTTCCTACACCGTTGCCTTTTCAAGTATTAAAAAAAAAAAACGAAAAACGCTTTGTTTCTTTTTTCTGTCTTTTTTTTTTTTTTTCTCTCTGGCTTAGTGAGTATCATTCTTCGATCTTGGTTTCCTTTTAAAACTCCTATATTTCTTTTTCCAAGCTACTCTCTTTCCTTTTCAACCTTTTTAGTCGCACCACGCGCAGTGTTGTAAATAGAGAGTTTGCCCACCTACCACTTCTTATGTTCTTTTTTTCTTTCTTCACTCGTTGGTTATATCTGTTCATTCGGTTCTGTATACGTTATTCTCCACTCCCTTGTTGTGTACGCCTTTTCTCCTCCACTTGTCCTTTCCAGCTTCCAGTCTTTCGTCTTTTTTTTTTTTTGTTTGTTTGTTTAGCGTGAAAACTAAAACTACGCAAAGAAAAAAGATGGTAATTTATCAGTCGTTGTCTTTTCAACACCAGCAAGAAACTCCTTTTTTCCGGTTGTTACTCGTGCATCTCTGTCATTTTTTATTAACTACTGCGTTTTTTTTTTTTTTGAGGGTTTATACTTGGTTGTGGTTGGAGAACTGCTCTTATTGTGTGCGTTGAAGGTGCTTTTTTTTTTTTTTTTGCGCATCGCGAATGGAAAGTCTGCAAATCGGGGTGGTCCTCTGAGTAGACCAGCGTTGGCAAGAAAACAGTGAACATGTTTCCTACGCTTTTCTTTCATCTTCTTTTAAGCTCAAGCGTTTTCTTTTCTTCCCCCCCCCCCCCCATTTCGAGCTCCTCCTTTGTTCTCCTGTTTGTTTTCTTTTTTTTTTTTTTGCAAACGCCTGGCGTATGAATTCATGTTCTTTTTCTGCCTGCTTTTTTTGTTGTTGTTTCATACTATTAATCCTACTACTTTAAGCTGAACTGCTTTTTATTTGTTTTGTTTTTGTTTTTGTTTTTTGCCCACTTTTCTTGTTCTTTGTTGATTGTCCAAATGGGGGCATGCCTTTCACATCAATTCCTCACCCCCCCCCCCCTCCTTTTCTCAAGCCCGCATTTCAATTACCTTCCACTGAGGAAAAGGGCAAAAACAGCGGCTTTGCGCAGGAAGCACTTCGTTATGACATGTTTTGCTCATTGAACTTGCAAGTGGAGCTGCCAACCCCCTGTTCGCTGCCGACCTTTATCGGTTATCATTGACTGCTTTCTGTTTTCATTTTATTTCCTTAAACTCCGTTTTTTTTTTCCTCTCTCTTTTTTTTTTTTTCTTTTTTTAGAACATTGCTTTTCATAGGCCGTTTTTTAGAGCAATTTACAGTTTCTGTTATTTACACATATTACAATCGAGAGATTATCTTCTTCTTTTCTCTTCCATTGTTCTAAAAAGGCAAAACAGGCCTTATTTTTCTTTTTCCTTCCTCTCTCCTTATCGAGGTATAGATGTGCGGTAAGGATGTGCCTCGCGCTGAGAAATACACTTTTTTTTTTTTTGCTGCAACACGAACAAATGGCCAGTGGGAAAGTGCTTTTTTTTTTTTTTTCGAGGGCCATATTTTGTTACTATTCGATTGTCTTTCTTTTTTTTTTCCCCCGTAAAACGTCAACAATGCGGCTCAAAGGTTCTGCGCTTTACAAGGAAGAAAAAAAGAAAGCAATGATTGTTTTTTTTTTTTGTCAGCACAGTTCTTTTCTATTAGTAGTGTTGTTATCATTATTAAGCAAAAAAAAAAAAAAACATGAGCTTTTCCCTGTGTGTATCTAAGCAATATTGTTAGAGAAAGAGTCATTTGTTAGTTTCTCTGCCTGTTGACCAATATACAGAAACACTGTTTTTATTTGTCTTGTTCTTTTTTTTTCCCCCCTTATTACTTTAAGTGTCCTTCATTCTGTTGAGAAGCGACTGTTTCCCCCCCCCCCCCCTCTTTTGTTTCTTCTCTTTCCCTCCGTTGATTCAGCTATTTATTTATTTTTGTTGTTGTTTTTTTTTTCCCCCTCTCGTGTTTTGTCTTTTGTCTTTCCTCTGTTGTTTTCGAACAACAGCTATCAAAAAGCTAGTTTTGCTCATTACCCAGCCACTGAATTGGGTTTTTTTTCTTTTTAATTTGCCCTCTCGTCTCTCTATCTCTTCGCACACAACAGCACAGCAAAAAAAAAAAAAATGTCGAACACTCAAGAAGGTAAAAAAAAAAAAGGAAACTGCCACCGCGAATAGCCAAATGAAGAAAAAAAAACTGCACTTCTTATGCAGTATGCGAAACCGTAAGATAGAGAGCTTTTTCTCTTTTGTGTGTGTGTGTGTGTGTTTTCTATTATTGTGTTAGTAGCAGTGGTGGTTTGTTGTTGTTGTTGTTGATGCTCTCCCTTTCTGTTTTCGCCGTTTACCTTATTACGTCTTCCAACACTTCTCAAGGTTTTAAAAAAATAGGGCAAGAGAGCTGTTTTCTTCACTAACTTTCTTTTTTTTTTTTTTGATCTTTGTTTTCTTTTTTTTTTTTTCTGGCATCTTCGGCCTGTCAGAATGACAAGTTATTGGTGAGCTGGAGCGCTGTTCCTTTTTGTCTGCACCTTTGCCTACGCCCAGTTAAAGACAAGAGAGGCATGGGAAAACAGTCATGTCAGAGTGAAAAAGACGGGGAAGCCGTCTGCGTTGATGTAACTCTAACGGGTTGATTGCTTTTTTTTTTTTGCCTCCTTTATTCGGCTCGTGCATTATCTCGTTTTTCTCGTCTTTAAGCCGCAGGTAGTCCAGTTTTTGAATCACTGTTGGAAAGATCTATTCAGCAAACTTCGTTCGTATCTCATACAGTGAGCTATGTGGCAATGGTACTGTTGAGTTGTTTTTTTTTCCCCCCCCCCTCTTTCGTTTGGAAAAGGTTGTCGCGTCTTGTATCTCTCTGCTTCCTTTCCTTACACTATTGGCGTGCCGCTCCGCGCAGTTCGAAGCAGTATGCGTGTGTGTGTCTGTGTGTGTGTGGTGTCTGTGGCCGCCCAGTTGTGACGAAAATAAATATCAACGCTAAGAAAAGAGCAGTAGCTCACATACACTAAAGTGTATTGACATAATTACCTAGTCGCAGTGGTGATTCGACTCACGTACGCACGCCATGCCGATCCCTACCCTGTTTTTTTTTTTTTACATATCTTTGTCTTCAGATGTCTTGTGTTCTATGGTTCTTTTGCTGTGCGATTTCATGCATTTTAGCCTGAACACTTGCTCTGTATGAACATAGCATCAAAAAGTACATTTAACATGTTATTGTTGTTTTTTTTTTGTGTGTGTGTGTGTGAGCGGGAGTGTTGGATCGTGTTTTTCTCTTCTTTCTTGGGGGTGTCAGCTCATGAGCTTTGGATTAACCACTTCATACTCCTATATACATGTATGCATACATATATATATATATATATATATATATATATATATATATATATAAGTAAAGAGCTTATTTGAAATGCTCGTACTTTTTTTTTTTTTTTTTAGCTTATCGCTTCTCATACTTGTTCTGCCTTTTTTTTTTTCCCCCTGTGCTGCCCAGCTTAATGCGCCGCCTATCTCTCTAAACTACATACCTCTAAATGCAAGAAACAGTCTGCAACATCTAGCGTCGTCTCTTCTTTTTTTTTTTTTGTGTGTGTGTCTGCGTTTGCTCGTTGTTGCCTTTCTTTTTCGTGTTCTCACTTTAGAAATAAGCACAGCTCCTCAACGATCTGATCAATAAAAAAAAACTGGGCAATAAAGGCACAAGGTGTTCAGAGATACGACGCAGATGTGAAGGCGTGGTTTGGCTCTGTGAGCACATCACGCGAAAAATAAAACGAAGAATATTAATTCTTGCTGTTTTTTTTTGTTGTTTTTAAAGACTGTTCGTGGACTTGCAAAAAGAAAACACGGTTCTTTTTTTCTCCCTCCCTCTCTTTCTTGTTTTTGTTTGTTTTGCTTTTGGCCTCCAAGGTAAAGGGAAGTCAAACTGAACCGCACTATTGCACCTTTTTCTGTACGAGGTGCAAAGGCTCTCCGTGTTGTTTTCAGTGGAGGGAACAACCTCACGGTTTACTCTTAGACTTTAGGAGTAATTGGTTTTTCTTTTTTTTTTTCTTTGGTTACTGTTATTATAACCATTACTGAGGAAATGCGCGTACACCCTGTTGATGGGTAACTGTGACAAGAGGGTTACACAAAGGAGGCGCAAGGATGGCGATGTGTGTGTATGTGTGTTTGAAGGAAGGGTAACTAAACTCTACAAGAAAAAAAAAGAATCGGAGGTAGTGCATAGGAAACGGAAGAAAGGGCTTCGAAGACCACAAACGAGCATGAAGGTGCGCTGCACGTAGGTGAGGTTTCATCTTTTTTTTTTTACTCCGTCTCCCCCCACCCCCTCACCACTACTACTGCTTACATGCTGATTATTTTTGTGCACGGGGGCTTCATCGCTATTCTGTTCGTTGTTTCCTTCTTTTGCTTATTGAGGCTTCAACAGTCTCTCTCTGCAGCAAAGAGCTGAGGGAAAAAGGCTGAAGAAAAAAAAAACCCGCAGAATCTTCTCACGATCGTCATGTCCGTGTGCTTTGTGGCTCTTTTTGTTTTTTGTTTCTTCTTTCTTTCTTTCTTTCTTTCTTTCTTTTTGCACCTCCTTTTTTCCCCCCTTTTCACCACACTCCACGCGTCGTTCAGTCGCATCACCTTTCAACTCCTCTGTCGCTGTTTGCTTGTTTATTTGGTTATTTGTTTTTTTTTCTTTTTTTTTTTTTACTCCGTGTACAAAATGTGTGGGTTGTATTACTTATGTCTTTCTCAACACGCGGTTTTTGTTTTAGTCAAAGTGCTATCTCTGCATCAATGCACGCTCGCGCGTGTGCGAAGATCTGAGAAGTACAGTCTCTTTGTTTTTTTTTTTTTTAACCTCTTTTTGTTTTTACATTCGGAAAAAAGTAAATAAATAAATAAGAAGCAATTTCCAAAGCGGTAGGTTTGATTAGTAGTAAGCAATGCGTAACACTTCTTTGTCTGATTTCTTCTCCTTTTTTTGTTCCTGAAGGAGAGGGTGCAAAGTGTACGTGTAAGGGAACGGAGAACTGCGAAAACAGTCAAGTCACTTCTGCTCTCTAGCAAAGGATGAACGGGGTGTGTCAATGCGAATAAGTAAGGAACGAAAAGAGCTGTTCACGTAGCTTTCACCGAGCTTTGTTTCCCTCTACTTCCTTCACCTTCTGCCCTCGCTTTTCTTGTTTCCCTTTTTTCTTCTTTCTTCTTTACGGTGCTTTTGTGCTCTTTTCTCTTCACATATGCACTCGCTGTTGCTGTTTTTTTATTGCTGCTGTTTTACACAGCATATAGACAGTAAAGTAAAAGCAGTGCTTCTATCTCGCCCTCGATTCCCTACGCTGTCAAGACAAAGCCTGACCGAAGATTTGTGTTGATAGCTTGAAGGAATAAAAAGAAGAATAGAGAGAAAGAAAAAAAGAAAAAAATAGCCGACAGGCAAGCATCTACTTCACTCTCGTATAGCCTTCTTGTTGATCCACCTAGTTCTTCTTTTTTTTTTCCCCCCCCCCTCCCACTCTTTCTCTCTTTTAGTAGAAGGGCTTTTTCTCTCTCTCTCTCCGTTGCTTGAAGTTCCTTAGGTTTTCAAAACTTGGAACTTGTGCATTTGCTGCTTTGCTTCTTCTCATTTCTCATGCAAAAAAAGAACAAAAACAGACCTTTCCACGTTTTTTTTTTTTCGTATTGCTCCGAGCCTTTTTTCTTTTTTTTTTTTTCCTTTTGACTGCTCTCTCAAACTGTTGGACTGCTTTTTTGGGGTTTTTTTTTCCGTGTTCAATAACTCTTACTTGGTGTGTGTGTGTCTTCAAGAAAAGAAGTCGTAATTCAGGCCTTTTTGTTGTTTTCTCTCTGAGGCTCAGCAAGTGGTTCTGAGAATTCGGCAAGGGGTGTCTGTGCTTCTCCTTAAAACCGTACTCTATCCCCTTTTTCTTTTTTGGAAAACGCACAGTACCTTTTATTTTTTTTTCTTTTCCGCTCGTTTATATAAAGTGGTCCACGTGACAATTTTCTGTAGCAAAGATATATATTTTTTTTTTCTGCTTTTTAATTCTCTTTCTGCTTTTTCCTTTTTTTTTTTAACAAGTTGCTCAGTAGCTAGCTTGAACGCTGTTTTTCAATCATTTTCACGGATTATATATATATATATATATACGTCCTGTAGACACACTAGGAGCTTATTATAAACCGACGTGTGAAGGGGAAAAGCAATAGCACAGAGCGAGGGAAACTCTCTTTTTGTCTTCTACTCATTAGTTGATCAAAAGTGCTTATTTTGTAGATTTCCTCGTGTTCTCCCTCCTTTTTTTCGTTGTTTTTGTGCGTTGCCGCTGCTAAGCCAGTTCTTCGGCCTTTTTTTCCCCCTTTTTTTTATAAGTGTTTTTTCTTTTGTTTGTTTGTTCTGGCTTCTTTTTTATATGTTTTGTTAATCCTGTTTTCAAAAAAAAAAAGAAAAGAAAAGCTCATGCTCGTTTCCGAAATACTGTAATCAATTAAGTAATTAAAAAAAAAGAGTATATATAACGTCAAGCGAATACACCCATTTTTCACTGTTTTTTCTTTTTCTTTGTTCCTCTCCGTATTGAGCTTCAGAACTTCTCCATGTAGAGTGTGTGTATGTCATATCGATTATTGTTGAGCGTGTCTCCCCTATTTCCCTTTCTACCGAGTTTCGCATCAATATTCTGTCTTTTTTTCTGTTGTTGTTTTGTTTTGTTTCCTTTTCTGGTGTCTTTATGGGCTGTCATTTCACCGCCAGGTTATACAGTTAGCTGACGTCAGCGTGCGCACATAGACAATCTCCGTAAAGCACGTCCGTATCGGCTAGAGGAAGTAGAGTAAGAGGAGCAGAGTACTAGCAAAAAAAAAAAAAAAGGAAGAAGCGTAAGGTCAGCAAAGGCCAGGAAAAGGCAGTTTTAAGTCGCGTCTGGCTATCAGTGTCAATCTCTGTCGTGTTTTTTGGGGGAGCAAAGAAGGCTCTCTCGCTGTTAATGTAGAATTCGAGAGAGTCCCGACTTCAAAACACTCTGTTTTTTTCTCTTTTGTTTCTCTTTTCTTTTTTCATCCCGTTTTTGTTTTGTGTGAATAGACATAAAGGTGTCGGAGAGTGTTACGAGAGAAGTTAAGCAGCTCAAACGGACGGTTTTGTTTGTCTTGGTTAAAGCCAATATCTTTTTTATTTCGCAAAAAAAAAAAAAACGTTTTCTTCTTATCAGCTTTAGGGGGTTTTTGTGTCGTAAACTTCCTCCATTCGAAACGAGTTTTTCTCTAGATTTTATTTTTGTCTCCCTCTTTCCGATTTTATATTTGTTTTTACTATTGCTTTGCCTTACACGTGGATTTAGTTCATCCGCGGTGGACTGCATTTTCTTTTTTAAGGTTTTTTATAAGCTGCATTTTTTTTGTCCGTTTTTTTTTTGTCTGCATTGCTTTCTTCACCTTTCTTCGCAAATCCAAAGAAGAAAAAGCTATTTTTATTATCTGAGGTTTATTTCTTTCTCGTTGTTTCCTCCCATCTTCACCTTTATGTTATTCGCGGTCGAAGCTCAAACTATCCAAAGCAAAGTAAAACGGCACGTGCAAGTTCGTTCACTCTTTCTTTTTTTTTTTTCTCTCTCTCTCCTTTCCTCATCGTTAATACTGAGCTTGAACTTATTCGTCGCTGTTGATTATTCATTGTCGCCAAGTCTTTCCTTGTTTTCATTGTTTACTTTTTTGTTTTGCCTGCAAACGGCGTATCTTGTTCACAGATATATGTGTATTCTCTCTTCGTTGTGAATTGGGTGTTTTTTTTTTTTTTGCTTTGTTCTCCTTTTTTTTTTTTTTCTCTCTCTTCACAGTAAACAACATTTTAGTTTGTTTGTTTCCGTCTCTAATACTGTTGTTTCTTTTTCACCTAACTGCACAATACGTGTCGTTTCCTCTTCTCTCCGAACTATTGTGCTGCTGTTGTGTTTCTCATTTTTTCTCCCTCTTTTTCTCTGTCAAGTTGTATTTCTTTATTTATTATTATTACTATTATTACCTTTTTTAATCTGTCAGACGTCGTGTTGAGGTGCTGTGTTGTTCACGTTGTTGCTGTTGTTGTTGTTCTGCCTTCCTTGTTTTTGTTTTTTCTTTTCTTCTGCGTCGTGCACGACACTTTTTCTGTTCTCGCAAGAACGCACTTAAAGAACATTTTTTTTTTTCAAAACAACTTTCCAGCGTGTTGCGTGCGCAGCAAAGCACCTCACCTCATTACCATCCCCCTTTTTTTTTAATTCTTCTTTTTCTTTTTTAACTTGTTCTGTTTTTGTTTTTAGGGGCCCTGAGCTGATCTCCTCTGTTTCTTTTGTTTGTTTGTGCGGGTGGGTGTACCGTTGTTTGCCTGAGCTTCGTCCATAAGTTGAAGCACTTTTTTCTTTTTCTTTGTTTTTCTTCTTCTCACGTCATTGTTTCTTTGTCACATAGGTCTCTTCATTTGTTTCTCCCTTTCTTTTTTTTTTTTAAGTCACTTTTTTTATCCGCTAAGCTGACGAGTCATGCGGTCGAACATCGAAGACACCCAGCACAGGCTGATCTACATCAACGGCTCCCCTTACCTTGTCTCCCCGGCATTCATGCAGAGCAGTGGACAGGGTGGTGGACAGCTGTCGCAAGTCTTCCTTCGGCTCTCACCACAGACGTCCCAGCAGCGGCAGCAGCAATCACCACAGCAAGATGCCATATCCTCCGGCTACGTGGTCGCTTCGATGCCGAGTGCGGCGAGGCATCCGCCCATGACCTGCCTTCCCATTTCTCAAGCAGGGCAGCCCAGCCAATCGCATGGGCCGCTGACGCCATCGCAGCTCATCGTACTACACGCCGCACCACCCTCGCAGAGTCCTGCTACCGTGGAGCTCCCCGCCAGCAGCACCGGGCAGACGTGGGTGCCGGCGCTGGCGAGCCATCCCCGTTCCTCACATGTGGCGCGCCCCAACGGTGGCCAGCTGCCATCCTACCACGCCGTCGTGCCCCCCGCCACTGCCGCCGTCGCGCTGGAGGGGCTGCAGAGCGTGAACGTGGTGTCCCTCCCTGCCTCTGGGGCAGCAGCAGCACCCGCAGCACCCGGGCTGGACGGACTGCCACTCCCCGACACGCCCCTCCACTCTCCCCCTAGCGCCGGCCGTCAGCGCGGCCAGAACTGCCTGCAGCGCCTCAGCATCCACCAACGCGGCACCGCCCGCCTCTTCGTCGGGCAAATCCACTACGACGCCTGCGAGGATGACCTGTACCAGATTTTTGGAGTATACGGCCACGTCTTGGATGTCAAAATTATGCGCGGTGGAGAGTCCAACGCGGCACAGGCATCGGCAGGGGCAGGGGCAGGGGCGCCGGTCGCCGCAACGTGCGGCAAGACGGCCGTAGTCCCACCGCTGAAGATGGGAGAAGCGTCTGTCCTCACCGCATCAGCAGCAACAACCGCCGCCGTCCACACGACCGCCTCCACGCCCGCGACGGCCATTGTTGGGCAAGACTCCTGCAACGACAGCTCCTACCTGAATCTACCCAAGATTGAAAGTGAGAGCAGCAGCACTCGTGGCGCCGTCCTAACGATGCCGCCGCCGGCGCTGTCTCCCTCCGCCATCGCCGCTGTCTCGGTGCAGGCTGTCATGCAACTTCCGAGCAACAGCAACAGTGTGACCAACAGCAGCAGCCCTGTGCTTATGCAGCAGAGGTCAAACCGGCGCTGCAACGCCTTCGTCACCTTCTCCTCCATGATTGAGGCCGACACGGCAATCAGTGCGCTGCACGGCCGGTACGTCATGGGCCGCGATCGACCATTGCAGGTGACGTACTGCCAGGCAACGGAGAACATTTCCCAGTTTGGCTTTGCGCACGCCGTGCGTCTGCACCAGGAAAACAGGAATAATCCGCTTCCCTTGAAGTCTGGCGCACCGACGCACCGCTAAATGAAAAAAAAAAAAGTAGGAAAAGTTGAAGTGAATCATCAAAACAAAAGCAAAAGGTAAAGGGTTTTTTTTTTTTTGATTGGAGGCATTAGAGAAGAACAAATAGAAGAGATGTTTGTTCTCTCTGTTTTTTTTTTTTTCTAAAAAGCGATTGTTCTTTTTTTCTCCCCTTGTGTTTTCTCTTGTTTTCTCCTCCTTTTTTTTTTCTCGCCTTTATCGCTCTCGCATCAGCAGCTCTACATTACTGCTGTGCCTGTCCTAGTCAAGTACAGGCTTAACTACTTCATTTTTATTTTTCGAGTGTTCGTTTTTCTGTTCTCCCTCGAGCGCTTTTTTCCCCACGTCTCTTCTTTTTCTCTCCCGGCTTTGTAATCTCTCGTTTTTTCAGGACTCATGCGTGTGCCCTCATCCTTTTTTCTTTTTTTTTTTCGTATCAATGTGCTGTTTTTTTTTTTTTTTTATGTGTGTTTGTTTGTTTTTTTTTTTTTTTCTCTGTAGGACACGCAACGAGTACGTGGAAAAACGTAGGTCGGAGTTTTTTTGTTTTGTTGTCGTTACGGTCGTTGTTGTCCTTACGCTCAAGTTTCCCATATTTCTGTGTACGGCAACGCTCTCAATCGACTCCCTTTTTGTTTTCCACCTCCCTCCCTTGGTTACTAAAAAGAAGACGAAAAAAAAAGTAATAAGCAGAAATCAGGCGGAGCCGTCGTTAAATAGTCTCTTGAGGGTAATAGGTACACGCTCCTTAACTTCTTTTGTGACACAATAGCAAAAAAAAAAAAAGAGAATGGACATAGCAAACTGCGTTCTTTCTTTTTTTTTTTTCTCTTCTCCCTCTCTTTTCGTTTTTTTTTTTCGCGCATTTACTCTTGTCTTTGCGTTTCCACATTTCGTAAAGGAATTGTGGTGTTTACTCCTCCATTCTCGTTGCTTTTGTAAATTGTCTTCACGGCTAAAATGGCATCCTGGGTTTGAAGGAGGGAACTCTATCTATCTCATCAGTTCCAACTGTATATTGGATATTCCCACTTTTTTTTCTTCCTTTTTCTCTAAAAAGCAATTGCTTACTCGCTGTTTAAAGAGCATAGTTTCCTCCTGATATATGTACTTTTTTTTTTTCTCTTTTTGTCGCCACCCATTCAAGGGTGTTTTTCCTCTGTCTCCTCCGCTTTTCCTCAGGAGCGAACAGCTTTTACATAGTGACCTATTTAATTTTGTTTTTTTTTGTTTGTTTTCGTTTTTGTTTTTTGTTGTTGTTGTTGTTTAATTTCGTGAATGGAAACTGTTTTTTCTGCTGTTGAGTTTTTTTTTTTTGTGTGTGTGTGCAGCTGTTTACTTCACGACAATCGACTGCCACCTCCGTACTATTCCTTTGTTGTTGTTTTGCCCTTTTTTGAGGATGAAAATTGACTAAAGGTAGCGATCTAAAAGGAAAAAAGCCTACAAAAAAAAAAAAAGAAAAGAAGAGCATCATCGTTTTTTTTTTCTTTTTTTTTTCTCTGGTTTAGTTCTTCAGCGTTTTTTTCCCCCTTGTAAGTAACACGTGTTGTGTTTGATATTCAGTATACGTTTTGAATGCCAGTCAATTCGTATCATTTTTTTTCCTTTTCCTTTTTTTTTTTTTTGAAGGGGTGTCTGATTGAACAAGTACATCTAACGTTTTCGAACTGTCTGTTATATGTAAATACCTATATATAAGTGTTTAATTTGCTTTGAGTTGACGCGGTATTATTTTACTGTTAGCGTTCACTCGCAGTTATTCTTGTTAATTTTCCTTGTTACTGTTTTTTTTCCCCCCCCTCCCCCTCGCTCTAGGTTTTCGTATAACGAATTAGCTAAGGTGCAGTCAACACGCTTGTTGTTTCCTAGGAGTGCGTTGTTCTAATTGGACAGGGCTACTTACGCTACTTTTCTTCCATTATTTGTTTGCTTCTTTTACTTTGTGTGGGTGGTTTTTTGTTGTTGTTGTTGTTGTCGTTGTTGTTTTTCTTTTTTTTTCCCCTTTTTTTCCTCGTTGCAAAGTGGTATGTCAGGTGGACTCCGCGATTGCTGCCTTACCACTCTCTCTTTCTCTTCTTTTTTTTTTTTCTTTTTTTTGGGCGTTGCTCTTCGTTTTTTTAAAAGAGCCGCTGTTTTTCTCTTGTGTGTGTATGTGTGTTCGGCCCTTTTGATTCCCTCTTTCTTTGCCATTGAAGAAGAGGCCTTTCCTGTTTCTCTTTTAAGCTGAAGAAAGACCTTTCGTCGTTTTTTTTTTTTAGTGTTCTCAATGCAAGTCAGCAGTTCTTTTTTTCTCCCTTTTTTCTCCCTTTTAAGCCAATCAAAGACCCCTCTAGAGTATGTGCTCTTCATTGGTTTTTTTTTTCTCAGTTGCTATACACAGACGTAGACATACACAAGCGCATGTGTACGAACTCCGATGCATCTGCAGAGATAAACGCAAAGGCAAGAAGCACTTCCTTGATTCAACTGTTGTTGTAAAAGTACAATTCTTGAAAGCGCGTCATTGCAGGTTTTTGGTGAACTGCGTTTGTGTGTGTGTGTGTGTGTGTTGCACCTCTGTAAAGTAGCTCTTGGAGGTGCTTAGTTGTTTCGATCTACCATGGCCCTTTTTAAGTTTTTTGAGCACGTGGTTTTGTAACGCCCTCCAACTAATAGCGTAACTGGTTTACTAGCTTTGCTTTTTTTTTTAATGTGTGTGTATGTGTGTATGTGTGCTCTTCAGTGATCCTCATTCACTTGGGATTTATAAACCTTGTTTCTCGCAGCAAGCACCACAACCGAGGCCCCTTACTCTCTCTCTCGCTCTCGCTTCGTTGTTGTTTTTCTGCTCTACGACTACTGTGGCAGTACACCTTGTATATGAGAAAGTGAGAGAGACGCAGGAGAACATTAAAAATCTCCCGTAATCGTCACGATATATGCACTTGTGTGCGCATGTGCGCTTTGCTAGGTTCTGAAAGCACACAAGCCCACACATTGTCGTAGCTTCTTTTTTTTTTTGTATTTTTTTTCTCCCGTCTGAAGCGCCTGGTGTTTTTCTTCTGACCTCTCCGACGCAGAGGTCGCTCACCATTGTTCGCTGTTTAGAGTAGCTTTTTTAAGCCTCTAGCTTTTTTTTTTTTTTACTACTCCTTTTCTTCTTCAGCTGACTAGTAATTAACTAAGTGTTCTTTTTCCGACTAAATTTGGGTGCTTAGCACCGCAAACGAACGTAAAACTAAGTAACTTTGTTGTTGTTGCGAAGTACCGTTATACTGGTTTTCGTGCAAACGGAACGGAATTAGTTTTTTTTTTTTTTTTTACAAGTGGCTCTCTTTCTTTTAGAGAGAGTTCTCTGAAACACAAAAACGAACCTTTGAGGAGAAGCTTAGCTGTGAGTGCGTAGCTTTTTTCGATGAGTTGTTTTGAAAAGACAATGAGTGATCTGAAGTTCATGTCTTACATCCTCGGAGTTCAACAAGCTCTGGTGGGGCACAAGTTGTTGTCGTTTTTTTTTTTTCTCCTTTTTCTCTCTAGCTTCTGTCGTTTTTTTTTTTTTTTTGGTGACGGAAAGCTCCTCGGTATCAAAAGGTCTTTCACGTGACTTGGACAGTTAGACCATACTCGTCTCATAAGAAAGCAAAACTCTCTGTTTTTTTTTTTGTTTGTTTGTTTTGTTTGTTTTGGCTTTCCCCCCCCCCCTCCCCACTCTTTCCCTCACTTTCTCTTTCTGTATTTTTTTCTCTTTGTTGCTCGTTTTTGTTCTTTTTTTTTTTTTGCTGTGATGAACGGCATGTACATCTTGTCCGAATACCACATCTTCTTCAAGGAACGCGCAAATTCAAACCAACGCTGTTTCAACCTTTCTACATCTAAAAGGTGTGACTTCTTCCTTTCTGTTGTTGTTTCCTGCGAAACTACAGCGGAACTCTACATTACTATTATTCTTATTTCTTTCTTCTCTGATAGTGTCTTCCACCGCCTCCTCCACCACCACCACCCCCCGTTCTCCTCTCTCCTGCAGTAACAGCAGTACGCAGATAAAATGACCGGCTCTGCAAACGGCAACGAGAAGCCCGAGGCTGGTACGGCGCGTCTCTTTGTGGGGCAGCTCAACTTTGATGCCACAGAGCACGACCTGCGTCAGATCTTCTCGTTTTACGGACACGTCATCCACACCAATGTGCTGCGTGACACGGATGGCAAAAGTACTGGCAGCGGCTTCGTCACGTTTCGGCAGACAGACGAGGCCGATTTCGCCATCATGTCGCTGCATGACCGTTACAACATGGGTCGAGAGAAGCCGCTGCAGGTGTCGTACTGCCGCCGCAGTGAACGCATCTCGCCATTTGGGTACGAGCACGCGCTGAAGCTGCGTGAGAAGAACATCACCAACCCTCCTCCTCCCCAGCCAACGGCTTAAGCAGTGAAAAGAAAAAACTGTGAAAGTGGTTCACTGAAGAGCATAAATACATATATATATATATATATATATATATATATATATATACATATATCCTGCTCTATCTTTCCTTTTTTAATTTGCCGATGATCACGAGTATTTAAATACAGTCATAATTTCCCTCTTCTTTTTTATTATTTTACTATTGTAGTCCCGAATTACTACGTTTGTTGTCTTCTCCACTGACCTGCTACATCGTTGTTGTTGTTGTTTTTTGCTTATGTGTGTATGTGTATGTGTTTGTTCCGTGTTTTTTGTCTTTTTTTCTTTCAAAGCAACAACAAATTGTAAGAAAAATGTTGAGCAAGCATAACGGGATTACGCGCATGTTTATGTGTCTGAGTATGCAAGAACACAAGACGATGAACCATTATTAGCGCTTCGCGCACCTGCACCTACAACCCTTATTTCACTTTGCCTTTTTCGCACTGCCTTTTACTTCTTTTCTTTTTTTTTTTTTGTGAGAAGGGCCACTTAAGGGTTGTATGTAGATGTGTGTGTGTGTGTGTTTTGTAAACAGTAGCTATCAAGATAGGCTTGGTTTTATACGCACATCCAGCCTGAGGTTCAGCTTGTTTGTAGCACAGAAAAAGAGGGGAAAAAAGGGGCGCATTCACTTGTCAGATTAAACTGTGTTCCAGGTCATCCTGCCTTTTTGTTACTGTCAGCGAAAGAGAAAAAAAAAAGCACGGAATAAGAAGAAAAAGAGAATATACACATATAGAGAGAGATTTGTGAAGAGAAACGTTGGCCTGATATGGAAAAGTCATGTAAATCTCTTTGAACGAGCTCATTAGAAATCACGTAGCTTCTTCATCTGGTAGCTCACGGTTTGAGCTCAATAACAACAGTCAAAAGAAAGTCTCCAATAAAGCCAACAAGGCGTGAAGTTCTGTGAATTTCGAGTAGCTTATTAACTCATCCAGTGTATTTGCAAAAAGGTACGCTTGCACGTTTGACTCGCAGTAGCTCTTCTTCTTTCAAAGGAACGGCAAGCGTAGTTTTTCGTTTTTTGTTTTTTTTTTTTCTTTGTGGGGGAGGCACCCTTATGCGCGTGCCTCGTTTGATTGTGGACCGACGCCTCTCGAATTCGCCTTCTCCGCACACTCTGCCGTTGCTCTACCTCTTGTTTCTCTTTGCATTCTTAACGTCAATACTGCCGTCAACTTAGTGTGTGTTCCTTTGATTTCCCTTCTTTCTTTCTATCGTTGTTGTTGCTGATATTGTTTCTATGAGTCATCTCCACCCTACCAAAGCAGCAGGACAGGAGACCGCACAGTCCATGTCCTACGTCCCACCATACCGGGAGCAAGCCCACACCTACATCAGCGAGCAGCTCGCCACAGCTGTCAAGGCACACATGCAGCTATCAGACCCGACTGCCCCTTCCCTACCAGCGCGGTCCCCCTCCGCCTCTCCACCCTCGGCCACCGCCATCGCATTTTCTAGTCCTCTTTCTATTCCCCCGCCAACACGTCGGGAAGCGACACTGCCGACAATGACGGCAGCGGCCGTGCACAACCCACCAGGCAGCGCCTCTTCCTCCCTTGCAATCGACAGTACCACACAGCCTACCACCACGACAGCGTCGGCCTCGTCCACTCCGCGAGCTCCGCCAGTAGCGCCGTACCTCCGCCCACCCTCGCCGCCGGTACCCTCCCGGCCTCCCACGGCACCCCCCACACCGGTCACTGCAGCCATCGCGACACTGCTCAAGCCACCACCGCACTTCTCCCCTCCCCCAGCCACCGCACTTGCCCCTTCGCCGGTAGCGGCGGTGGCGGCCGCCTCGACGGCCTATATCCCCGAGCTGCGTGTCATCCTTGCGCGTGGCCGTCTTGGCGGTGTGCAGGACTTTTCTCCGGAGGCGACCGGCGAAGACATCTACCGCGCCTTCTGTCCAGCCGGGGACACCTACCTGGACGACAGCGTCCCCGTCACTGCTGCCGCGGCCGCTGCAGCCACCACCACCACCACCACGTTTGCCAATGCACTCGGTGCCAGTGGTGCATCCCCTGCCGCGCCGTCGCGCCTCTGCAATGGTGCCGCCCCTGTTGACCTTGCTGCGACACGTGGCCGCCTCCCCCCAGGTTGGGAGCGTCGTGTCTTTCACAACTCCACCTTTTACCTCGACCATATTTCTCGTGAAGCGCACGAGCAGGAGCCGTGGGTGGTTTGGTGGGGACGTGCCGGCAACGCAGTGGCGAATGGCGAATGAGTAGGAAAGCGAGCCAAAAAAAAAAAAAGAGGTCATTTATGGTGGTGCTTGTTGCTGTGACTACTTGCATGTGCCTTTGCTTTTATTGATGTTGAGGCTATTGTTAGTGTAGCTCTAAGCCACTGACCATTGTTTCTGCGTGGCGTGTGCAACAGTTGGTGGTTTCTGTGAGAAGTTGGTTCCGTGACGAGGTCTCTGCGTACAAGTGCAAGAGAAAAAAAAAAGAGAAAGTATCGGCAACGTAAGTGTATCGCGTTTACATTTTTCACAAAAAAAAAAAGAGAAAAAGGGAAAATGGCATAGTATTACGCTGATCTTGCATCTGGTTTAAAACAAAAAAGAAAAGAGCTTTAGCACGTTGAAAGCAAACTCCTTTAGACAAACTCTCTCTCTCTTCGTGCAAAAGCCACTCCTCGTTGTTGTCTCAGTCTTTGAGGCGGTCAGAAAGAACGTGATTTGGAGTATTGCGGGCTGGAAAGGCTTGCGTCGAGCTGCTCTTTTGTGGCTATTTTAATCCTCGATGTTCATTTATGTACGGACCTCTCTATTCTGTGCCTGCTTTCTTTCTCCTCCTTCCTCTGGCTTCTCGTCTCTTCTGCGCTCTCTCTCTGTTCGTCATGTTAATGTGCACGCACACCAAACCGCATATCCTGTCCACTTTTTTTTTTTTTTGCTATGTACAACAACCGTTTCTCCTTATCATCTACAAGGGATGTTACGATTTATCGAACACACTATTCCCGATCAGTCGTTTACGTTTTGTTTGTTCGTTTTTAACTTCCTCTTTGTTTCTTCTGTTAGTGTATATTGTTCAGGTTTTATTTGTTCTCTCCTCGCTCTGCCTTTTGCTTTTTTCCTCTCTTTGTAGTTCCCTGAAAAGAAAGAGAATAGAAAAGACGCTGCGATAAGCAAAAAAGAAGTGTGAAGGACGCGCGCGAGGCCGCAGAGTGCCCTTTCTGTACTGCAGCTCCTGCTGTAGTCCTGAATAGACTGCTGCCTAATCTACTTTTTAAATTCGACTTGATTTCTCCTTCTTTTTCTTTTTCTTGTTTCCTTGTTTTCCATTAGTGTCTTCTCTCCAATTTCATTTTCCTGACTACAAGTCTCTTTTTTTTTGTTTTTGTTTTTTTCCCCTGCCAGTGGAACTCGAGGTTTACCTCTCTCTTTCTCTCTAGTTTCCCCTCTTGACCTGCGCGCACGGTTGCTTGCAACTTACGCGCTTTTCTCTTCGTTTTCTTCTGCTTCTTTGTCTCGGTTGCCGTTTGTTTCCACACAGTGAAAGGTGTGACGTTATTCGCATCCAGTAGTGCTCTCAGCCTGTTGAACGCAGCGTATTTTTGTTTATTTATATACAGCTGTGCCTTCTCTCTTTTCTTCTCTTTGTTCTTTTTTTGTTTGTTTGTTTGTTTGTTTGTTTCAGCAAAAGAGCAGGAAGAAGTGTCAGCCTGCTCTGCTTTTGTTGAGCTGACTTTGAGCTATTTTTCTTTTTTTTTTTTCTCAGGGTTGCCTGTTCGTTAAGCTCTCTTGTTGTTGTTGTTGTTGTTGTTGTTGTTGCTCCCGAAGAAAGTACTTTCGCCTGCAGATATCCGCGATCCCTCTCTCCTGTTCGTTGGAAAGGAAAGGGAAGAACCCACGGTAATACACACACAAAACACAGCGGCATCTGCAGGTAACGCAACATGCTGAGCTTCAAGAGCATTGCGGTCTTTCTCAAGAAGGTCAGCAACAGCGGGCGCGAGGAGACCGGCGGAGATGTACGCCAAAGAGGCGGTGCAGAAGGCGGCGGCGCAGCCACCAATGGCACGGGCAGCAGCGCCAACAACGGCGGCGGCGTAGTGGCCGGAGGAACTGCGAGTGAGGGCGCCAACACCGCCAAAGGCGGCGCGTCGGCGAGTCGGGGCGGTGCCCTCGGTGGTCTTGGTGCACACGGCAGCAAGAAGGGTGACGACGCAAGCTTCATCGAGTCCCCGCTCTTTGGCATGCCGTCGGCGTTTGGAGACAATTCCATGTTCGCCTCCTCCAGCATTCTAAAAGGGTTGCCGGCCAACACGAGCACGCAGGACGTCTTGCAGCACATTCAGCGTGTTGTACAGGAACGCTGTGACGAGCTGAACGTGCAGGAGGAAAGTGGCACGACCGGTTGTACAGCAGGGGCAGCAGCAGCAGCAGACGAGGGTCACGAGGCGGAGTCGCAGTCGCACGTCGGGCCGAGGAGCAGTACCGCCCGCAGCAGTCTGGAAAGGGTCAGTCCCCGCACCAGTCACTCGCTCATCTCCACGGCTGCACCTTCGCCGACGGACGTGTCGCCCATCAGCGTGAGCGCCGCCCGCACCGGCGTGAACTTTACGAGTGAGTCGTCCACAGTGGCGCCAACTCCGACCACGCCGTCCGGCGCCGTCCCACGCGAAAAGCTGCAGTTGCTGCAGAGGATCCGGGCGGAGATGATCGACGCGCTCGACGTGTGTCTGCAGGAGGTGCCAGAAGAGACCGCCACCGCAGCATTGACGGAAGAGAAGGCGGGCGGTGCAGCAGCCTTGAACTCCAGCAACCTCGAGGGCAATCGCACGTTGCAGGAATCGATGACGCGTAGCAACAGCGTTGTTCTGCCCTCCTCCTTCACAGGAGGTCAAGTGGACGGCGTCGCAGCCACTAACGCCGCTGGCGGCGCTTGGGACGAGAACAACACCTCGTTGGACGGCACCCGCAACGACGCCGCTGCGACGCCGGCGGAGACGACGGAGCAGTCGATCGGGGCCGTCCCGGGTGCCGACAGCAACGCCGCCCCTGCCGCGGCTACGCCAACTGTCTTTGCCCACTACGAGTGGCGCTGCCTGTTGCTCCAAATCGTAGAGGTGATTGTGCAGATCGACTGTACCCTGCTGAAGGACGTGCGGCACCGCGCGACGGAGAAGTTGACGCCCGGTGTTGCCGTGTCGACCTCGATCAGCCCAACTGGCAACACGACGGAGCTCCGCTGCCAGCGCGTCTCGCAGATGCTGCCCACTACGAACGAGAAAACGTTGTCGACTACGAAGGCGGCGCCGGGCTCGCTGACCCCAACGCGGCCGCCGCAGCAGGTGGACCTGGCAGCGGCCGCAGCGTTGCTGAACTCACCGCAATTGATGATGGGCCGCTCAGAGGCGCTGCCGCGTACCCCAGACGACGCGGAGTCGCTAACGCTGCTGGCCCCTGCCGCGCTCACCACCGCGGCCAGCGGACAGGCCACCCCGAGTGAGTCCCCCGTTCCCCTTGGAGGACCCAACAACACGACACCGACGACGACGGCAACAACAACAGACGCTGCGCCGCCCTCACCCGTGATACAGATGAAGCGTGTACATGAGGAAAACGGCATCCCTTGCGCCGACAGCCGCATTGACTGCGCCATCTCAAAGGAGAACAAGAAAATCCTCGAGGAGTTGCTGACTGTGACGTGTTCGCTGGCCACGTGGGCCATCATCAAGGCAATTCTCCGCCACCACCTGCAGGTGCTCAGCAACAGCAGCAGTGCCGCCAATGCCAGCAGGCAGCGCGGAAACCGCAGAACGACAGTGGCGGGTGTGCCGGCGGCAGCGCCTGGCACGGCGGGCCTGCTGGGCGCGGCTGCCGGCGAGCGTGCCGCCCTCGACGTATTCCCCTCCACCACCGCCGCCGCCACCGACCTCGGCGGCAGCAGTGCGAACGGCGGCAGACGTCCTCCGCTGGCCCCGCTGCCGCCACTCCCACCTGCGCCGTTAGCCGCAGAAGACGCAGCCGCAACAGCCGACGACGTCTCCCCGCTGACCGGGCGAAAGGGCAAAATCGGTCACGACGCCGACGCCTCCGACGACATCCCTTACATCGACTGGGAGGCGGTGGTGCGGGAGCTGAACGAGTGGATGGGGAACTCGCCGGACCACGTTGTAGCACAGTGCGCCCTGTGCGCCAGCTTCCTGCGCGACGACGGACGGGAGATGGTCATGTGCATGCTGCAGCTGCCGAAGCCCCGCCACCTCCTGTCAAGCATCCACCGTCATGCCGAGCGGCTGCGGCACACCGACCCGACGGCACTGCTGAACACCACCGCAACCCCCACAGCGCCGCTGGCGTCGCCGCGCGTGACGACGCCAGCGAGCACGCAGGCACCGTCGGGTAGTGCAGCTGCAGCTGCAGCAACAGGCGGCTCATCGGCCGCCCCCGCATCGCTCTCCACCGCGTCCACCAGCAGCGCCGCCGGAGCAGCAGCAGCAGGCAGCAGTAGCGCTGCAAATGGGGGTGGACCGGCCGGAGCCACATCCACATCCACTGCCAACGCCAGCGGCAGCGTACCGGCCAGTGCTCCCGCCTCCGGTGCCGGCGGCGCTCCGCTGAGCTCCGCCACAGCCAAGATTAATCCTCCGTTCTCCTCGTCGATGCAGGCGATGATGGACGACCCGACGCTTGTGATGGATGACCTGGTCGCACAGCTGGAGCTCATTTACCGCCGCGCCGTGGGTGACACCTGGTCAAGCTTTCTCGAGGGCGCCGTCGAGGCGGAGATGGCGAACGCGCAGCGGCAGCCCTGGACGAACGCCAGCGCCGGCATGCCCTTTAGGACCGTCTCCGAGGCTGCCATGACGGACAGGAGCGGTGCGGAGGAGGAGACGTCCTTTGCAGCACCGCCCGGACCCGGCGTCGCCTTCGCGGAGGAATCAATGCCGAAGCAGCTCAGCGGCGCGGGCAGCCAACCTGCCCTCTCCGCCCCTGGATCGCCGCTTACGATGGGCTACATCACTGACACCAAGACGCTCTGCCGCCTCGCCACGGCGTACTTCTTCGGGTCGGACGCGTGGTCGGAGCGGAAGCGGGAGCGTCGCTTCGCCGTGCTCTACCGCAGCATGCGCAGTCGGATGGAGCGGTACAGCGAGTCGGCGGCGACGCGGCGCAACATCCGCCGCGGCACCAGCTCCGCCGCCTCGCCGATGCGGACAGCAACGGCGACAGCCGTGGCCAGCCCGGTCGAGACGAGCCCGATCAACGAGTCCTCTACTCCTCCCACCGCTGCTGCACCGCCGCCCTCGCAACAGCAGCAGAAGACGCCACGGGCTTCTGTGACATCCGGGGCCACTATTGTCGTGCCGCCCACGCCCACGAGGTTTAGCGTGAAGGATACCTCGTCGCTGCCGCAGGTGCCGCCGAGCGCCGCCGGGTCGTTGCCTCGCCACGGTCTGCTGAACACGCAGCTCCTGGGCCATCAAGTGCTTTCGTCCAACGCGAGCAACGCGGCTGGCTCGAATCACAGCACACCACTGGCCGGCTCTCTGCTCATGAGTCGCGACGGCGAGGGCGACGCGGCCGCCTCTCACCCGCATTCCCAAGCCAGCCATGCCAACAGCAACAGCAATAACAACCCCGCCGATCGTTGTATCCTCTCCGCAGCGGAGCAGTCCGCAACCTGGCCGCCTTTCGGTTTCATGGCCACCCCCTCCGGCACTGCGACACCACCAACAGAGTCAGATCAAATGTCAGCCGCGCAGTGGCAGCAACAACAACAGCAGCAGCAAGCCACCGGCGTCGGCTTCACACCACTCCGCAACGAGGGCGACAACAGCGTGCCGAGCTCCGCAGCGGGTGCTGGTGGTGGTGGTGGTGCTGTCTCTGGCCCAGCAGCCTCGCTGACGACAGGCCTCCCTCCGCCACCGTCACTCCCGCCCACCTATCCGGTCGGGCACCCGCTCAGTGCGATTGTACTGGAGCGCATTGTGAACATGTCGTGGTCCGCTGCGCTGCACAAGCGCGGAGAGCAGTGCCTCAACGCGAAGCCGCCGCGACTGGAGGAAGCGGAGCAGAACGCGCAGGAAGAGCGGCTGGTCGCTGGCGCCTTCGGCGAGTTCCGTGCCCGGCAGCGGGCCCTCGTCTCCCTCATCAACGCTCGCCTCGCCTCGGGCAAGTCGGTCGAGGCGCTCAGTCTCGCGCAGAAGCACTTCCGGTCTGAAAAGAAGGATTGGACAAGTTACAACCAGACCATCTTCTCCGCACTGCGCTACTTGCAGTCGATGGTGCTGCTCGTGCGGGCCCAGGCGGCGTGCCGCGTCTACGGCGCCGTGATTGAGACGGTGCAGTTCGTGTTGCCGCAGGTGACGCTCTGCGAGCAGATGCTGCAGGTGCTGGCTCCACGTCCGCGCCACGACTGCATTATCCGCTTCGCCGATTGCCGCGCGAAGCTGCTGCGGTCGTGCGTGTACCTACTGAAGGAATGCTGGATGGCTCACGCGGCCTTCAACGATCACGCCAAAGCCGCCAAGTATTTCACCCAGTGTGTGCAAATACTGCAGATGCTGCGCCGCCGCGCACGCGAGTCGGATCTCTTCGCCGCCTACATGGAGCGCGGCTCGCAGCTCATGAAGGTCAAGGACTACAAGAAGTCTGTCGATCTCTTTCGCCTTGCCGTGAACATCGCGAAGAAGTCGCTGCAGGACGCCGACGCAGCAGCGGCCGGGTCAGCCGCGGTGTCTGCAGCCTCTTCGATCGGATCGACCACGACGAACGTCGCGAACGTCGTGTCGGCGGCCACCTCGGGCTTCGGTGCGAAAGCGGGTTCCTCCTCCGCAACGGTCTCGCAGCAGCAGCAACAACAGCAACAACAGCAACAGCAACAGCAACAGCAGTTCCATCGTAACCTCCACTTCCGCGGCGCCGGCTCTGGCTTGCTCTACACTGCAGAGGAGCACAGCGTCGGTACGTCAGCGGCCACCGCGGATGATCTGGAGTTTGCCTGGCGCGTCGCCGAGAGTGAGCGCATGCTGGCCCTCTCATTTGTCACGCAGGCCGAGCACGAGGTGAACGTGCGCGAGCGTCGCGAAGAGCTGAGCAACGCTGTGAGCAACGCTTACAGCTCCCAGCGCTCGCTGCAGCGGTGGCAGACGAAGGGCGGAACACCGAAGCGCCTCTTGACCGCCGTGCCCTGCAGCCTCATCGTCATTTGCAAGGGTTTGCTGCTGCTGAACCAGGCCAGGAAGGCCGCGCTGCTGTTGGAGCCACTGATCGAGAACAAGCCGAACTCCGCGCTGGTGCGGCCGCCCATGTGGCGGGAGATCTTAGACCCCACTGAGGACCCCTATACCGCGGAGGATGTCGTGTTGCGCACCTATGTCGTCTCTGTCAAGATCGCCGTCTACATGCTGTACGCGCGGTGCCTAGCCGAATTTGACGGCGAGCGGGCATTGCGAGCCGTCACGCAGGTCGATCAGCTTCTTCAAGAGAGCGACACGTGGATTTACGCCATTCGCACCAAGCTGCGCCGTGCCTTGGAGGAAGTGCGCGCCAAGGACAAGAACGCCACCACAGCGCCGACCTTACCGTGCTTCGCGTCCAAGCTCGAGCTGTCTCGCATCACCGCTCCGACAGCGGCGGCGAAGTTGGCAGCGGAAGCAGCCACCACGAACGATGACAACGAAGACACGCTAAGCACGACGCGGCAGGGCGGTGGTGGCGCAGACACGGTGGTATCGGCGACCTCGACCGCCGTCACGGTCGGCGCACCCGCACCCGCGGCCTCGGCATCGCTGACGGCGCCGGCGAAGACCACCGAAGTACCACCGCTGCGTATATCCAGCATGGGTGCGACGACGCACAACACCAAATGCAGCACGACGCCCGACAGCGCACTGCCGCCGCGCACGTCCTCCTCCTCCGTCAGCCACTACAGCCCAAAGTACAACTCTCCCGAGGAAGCGTCGCTACGGCAGCGACGGACAACCGCAGCGGCCTGCAGCGGCAGCGTTGCCCCCTCCCGCGACGACCTCCAGCAGCACGACGACGACGAGCACAGCCGTCAGAGCACCGTGTTGCAGACCTCCGCTGGCAGTGTCAACGCGGACCTGTGGAACTACGGCAACGCCAATGCCAGCGGCGCCTTACCTGCCTCACTGTCATGGACCAACGTGAACACGCAAGGCACCACGACCGGCATAGCAGCGGCAGCCATGCCGCCGCAACAACAGCAGCAGCAGCAGCAACAGGCACCGACGCTGCGCATCCACATGGAGAGCGCCAGTGAGTGCATGACGGCGCTCTTCGCGCTGCGCGAGGGCAAGTCGCACATCCGCAAGGCGCTGCGCGACATCTTTATCGTCAGTGGCGACGCCCACTCCCTCATCAAGAACTGGGAGGAGGCCTTAAAGAGCTACTCCCACGCGCTCGTCATCTCCATGAGCGAGGTCGAGGCTGCCAACGCTGCCGCGCAGACGCGCCGCCGCGTGAGCCACTACGCCACCCCTCGTAGCAACGCCGCCACGCCGCGTACGTCGATCGCTGGTCACTGCGGCCCACACGACGACTGCAACTCCGTCGCGACCTCGCAGGCTGCTGTGGCGAGTGTGTCCCACAACGCCACGGCGGGTGGTCCCGGCAGCAGCAGCGTGCGAGGCGGCGGGGCGGGTAGCAACACCACAACGGCAAATAACAATAACAACAGCAACAGCAACGGTGCGTGCACGGGGGACACGCGCAACGCTACCGCGACAGCAAACACCGCGGCGCGAAACAACAATTCCTCTGCACAGTGCTGGGGCCAGGTGGTGCCCCTTGATGAAGAGTTTTTTCTCTGGGACGAGGAGGACGGGTTGATCGCCGACAACATGGTCAATCGCGACCTCACAGCCTCCACCGCGGCGAAAGACCTGCGCGCGGTCGTCGCGGATGAAGAGCGGATGGATTCGCGCGCGTGCGAAAGCCTCGTACTGAGCAAGCTCGCAAATGTCTACCGCGCTCTCGACAAGCCGACCACCGCAATCCACTACCACAACCTCGTGCTGGACTACGCCAACGAGTGTAACGACAAGTTGCTCGCCTACAACTCCATGCTGAGCCTCGCCCGACTCTACACCGCTTCCGCGTCACAGGATGAGGCGCGAGACGCGTGGGCGAAGGTGAGCGACCTTGCAAAGGAGTACGAGGACAAGGAGGTGAGTCGCGAGACGAAGCGCAACATCGTGGCGGCGCAGGAAAGCGCTGGCATGTACCTCGACGTCGTGAAGACCGCCGAGGAGCTGGAGAAGCTGGCCACTGGTGAGGAGGGCGAGGACGCCGCGGCAGACCGGCGTTTTGCGCTGGAGGCGCTGGCCAACGCCAACCTGCAGCTGGGCCAGTACGACGCCTGCATCGCCGCCCTCGACAACCGCGAGAAGGTGCAAGAGAAGTCGGCGGAGTGGAACGGCCGGCTGCTCAGCATGCGGGCCAAGGCGCGCATGGGCCTCAACAAGCCGGCTGATGCCATCAAGGTGATGCAGAGCTGGGCCGCCAAGGCGCGAAACCTAGGCAACTGGGTCGAGCTGGGCACGGCGAACTCGGCGCTGTCGGCGGCCTACGCGTCGGAGAACCAAAACATGCAGGCTCGCCACTACCACGAAGCCACCCTCAACGCCTTCGCACTGGCAGAATCGCTGAGCGAGGACTGCCAGCACATCGCCCTGGACAGCGCGCGGTGGTTGGTGCACTACGCCTACCTCGACGACGCCACCGTGCAGGTCGACCCGACGCTCACCTACACGGGCGGGTGTCTCACCAGCGACTCCGAGGCGAGCGGCGGCGATTTCTGTTACACCGACAGCGGGCTGTGTAACAGCAGCGGCGACCTCGGCGTGATGTTGGCGAAGGAGGAGGAGATGCGGCGGTCATCGTCGTCACTCATATCCGACAGCCTGCGCGGCCACATCGCCACTGCGGATGAGGACGAGGAAGACGACTTTTTTGGTAGCAGCAGCGGGGGCACCGTGTCGAACCACAGCCTCTTCGGCATGCGCTACTCACCGAACCTCGCCAAGTCGAACCACCCCGCAGAGACGCAGAAGGCGGAGGGCGAAGACGCGGCTACAGAGAAGGCGGACGAGGGTGACTCGCGTCACAGAGAGAGGGAGGACAGCACAGGTGACGATGACGATGGCGACAACGCAGACGAGGTGAATGAGCCGATGCCGCTGCAGCGCCACTCCTCCAGCTCCTTCCACCCGAAGGATCCAAGCTGTGCCACGCAGCCGCCCTCCCTCGCCTCGAGCATCAATCAGTCGTCGCACGAATACCCGGCCCAGCCAGACGCCCTGGAGCAGAACTGCAGTGGCAGCAGCGCCGGCCAGTCAGAGGTGGGGGACAACGATGTGCTGATGGAGGAGAACGAAGACGACGCCCGGCGCCGCCGCGAGGTGGACGAGGCGCTGCGCACGATGGACGACGATATCGAGTCGCTCGAGCACCCGCACGATGGTGGAGCAGGAGGCGCCACCGCCGCCGCCGCCGCCGCAGCAGCAGCAGCAGCGCAGAACAACATCTTCTTCAACATGGAGGATGACGATGACATGGCGGACGCAAAGGATGCCAAAGCACTATTCGCGGAGATAGCGTCCGCCGGGAGCCTGAAAGGAGCAACGAAGTCCACCGCCGCGAGCGCCGCGCCACCGACGCCAAACGTAACGACAGCCGCCGTGAAACCGTCGAGCAACGTCGCGGCGGCCGGTGTCACGAAGTCCGCCTCCAGCAACTACGTACCGCCTCCGACGGCACTTGCCAACGTGTCGATTTGCAGCCGACCAGCAGCCGCGGCGGCGGGCACGGATGTGTTAGAGATGCCGGTGGACGGGAACCGCTCCACCTCAGAGCCGATCTCCGGCTCTGGGTCTGGCAGCATGGAAGCACCGCTTGTCGCAGGCAGTGGCGGTGCAGCCGCGGGCTTCGGCGACGGACTCGTGGCTGGTGGTGGCCTGGCTCGCGGCACGGACGGCGAGGAAGGGCAACAGGAGCGGAAGCCGGCGACGGTGCGCACGACGTATTTCCGCGGTGCGATTGAGATGATGGAGACGGCGGCGCAGCTGCTGCTCGTCCCCCGCAACGTTAGTCGGATGGTCGTCCCCTACTCCCCGGCGGAGGCGGTGGATTTCGTCCTGCTGGCCCACCCGCACTCCCTGTTCGTCTTCTACTTTGCCGAGTACACAACCGAGTACGGCGCGCAATGCGACGTGGTGGTGCGTCCGCCCGGAACAGCTGGCTTCCTGAAGCTGCGCACGCAGGTGTCGCTGAAGGAGTACCACAGCAAGGAAGTGGTCAACTCGCTTCTCACGACGCTCTCGGCCGAGGCGTCGATGGCGGTGGACCGGCCGACATCGTCGGCCGCAAGCAACAACAACAGCGTCGACGCCGGGGCATCCATCGCCCATCCGTTTGGCGGGGCGATGGCGAAAGCAGCAGCAGCAGCAGCAGCGGCGGCGGTGGCAGGCAGCAGCGGCAATGCAGGTGTCAGTCCGACGCTCAGCAGCGTCCGCCCCGACGCCCTGCGCGCCGCCCTCGACGACGAGACGCGGTCCTGTTTACACAACCTGCACGCCGACGCCTGGCAGCCCATCATCGATCGCATGCACCGCGAGCACATCAGCTACCAGGACGCCGAGACGGTGATCATAATGCCAGACATCGCGCTGCTGCACCTGCCCTTCGCAGGGCTGCTGCCGTCGCCCGACTACGGCGGCGAGGACGCGCCGCTAGGGGAGCAGTTCACCCTCATCGTGACCCCTTCCCTCACCCATTTTGTTTTCCACGGCATGGCGGAGCAGCAGCCGCAGCACCAGCCGCATTCACTGCAGAACTATTGCGGCGCCCTCGATCCCGACGCGAACCGGTACATCTTCATTCCCTACGACACCACCAGCGGCGGCGCGGGCGGGGCTGGTGCTAGCCCATCCGCGCCGGGCTCTCCGCGGCCGCGGCCGCAGCCGTCGCAGATCGCCAAAGCCGTCGGAGCCTCGATGACCGCCGTCAACCCAAGCAGCAGCAGCGGTGCAGCGGGCAAAACGACGAACAGCGCATCCTCCGTCACCGCTGCCGCTGCTGTCGCCGCCTCGCCTTCGTCGTGGCCGCCGGTGTCGCCGGTGCACTCGAACGACGATTCCTCGGTGACGGCGCAGACTTGCACCACTGCAGCGGGAGGCGGTGGCGGCATCGCAGCGAGCGCCACCCCCAAGGAGTCCATCTTCGGCGGTGGCGCAGGAGGAGTTAGCGGGATGGTGGTGGGGGCGGGTGTCCTTCCCGAGGTCGCCGTGATGTCTGCTGACGACGGCACCTTTGACGGCCTACTCAAGACGTGGCGGGTGCACCGTGGCTGCACGCGCAAAGAACTCATTCACGCCTTCACCGACTGCAAGACGCGAGCGCTGATGTTTCTCGGCCCGATCGACCAGAGTGGCGTTCGGGTGGCCGACGGCGTGGTGACGATGCAGGACATCATGCAGAGTCTGCAGCAGGCGCGATCGCAACAAGCGGCCCAGAGCGCGAGCAGCGGCAACAACGCCAACACTACCGCGAGTAATACCGCTGGTGTAGGCAGTGCAACCAACAACAGCAGCAGCAGTTCCCCATGCGCGGCAGCGCAGACGCAGCCGCTGCCCACGACGGCCTTCACTACATTGACGCCCGCGATCCCGCTGCCGCCGCTCTGCACGCACATGGACCTCCTCGTCCTCACTGCAGATCGCGGCATCTATCCGACTGTCACGAACGCGGGGATGGCGACGAATTTGTGCATGTCTCTCGGCGTCCATCGTGTACTGCGCTTGAACATCATTCACGGTCTGACTCCGAACGACGAGCAGCGCGAGTTTATCGCGCTCTTTTTCACAAGCCTGAGGCGGGTGATGCGGTGGAAGCTGAACAACCCGTACGCCTTGGCACTGCGCACGGCAATTGCTGAGGCGCGTGCGAAGGGCATGTCGTCCAGCACGTGGGGTGCCTTCACGTTGGTAGGGGCCGCATAGACCGTAAGAACACAATGACATCGAAAGCTCCGCGTCCGATCTCATCTGTGTGCGAGAGCGTGCTGCTTCTGTTATGTGAGTGGTTTTGCGTTGTTGAACTGTAGTTTTTTTTTTCTTGTGTGTATGTGTCTCTGGTGGTAGTTTTGTTATGGTGAAGTTGGTCCCGTCTGACTAGCTGTTATACACATATATATGTATGTATTTGTGTATGTGTGTATTGCTGTTTGTGTCGCTTCATATTATTTTCTTTTTTGTTATTTTGTGTGTGTGTATGTGTGTTTGATGAGAAGCGTTATAAGCTGTCTTCTATCATCTTTGCTGCTTTTTAGATTCGTTTCTGTCCTGAAGCGTCTTGAATCCGGCTTCTTGTGGTGATGGTAATTGGAAAGCACGCTCGTTCTTTGTGTGTCTGTGTGTTTACTCTTTCCTCTTAGTTCCATGTCCCCCTTTTTATACTCGTGCTTATTGACTTGGCTTTCCTTCTTCGTGTGCTTTTTATTATTGTTGTTATTCGCTTGTTTGTCTTTTTTTTTTTTGTAGGAACGCAAGTTGTTGGTATTATTATTATTGTTTGAAATTGAGCCTGATTGTTGCTTTCTATTTTTCTGGAGAATAGCTGACTGTTTGTGTGTTTTGGTTGATTTCATAGGCCTGGTTTTAAGACTCATTTGAGATTTATATTTTCGGTACACAGTTGAATGTGCTGATTGGCTTAGGGGGAAAAAAAAAGACTAAAGTCTGTTTAATTGATGCGGTTTCTGGTTTTTTTAAGTTTGGGGCGTTATGTGTGTCTGTGTGTGCGTATTGGCATTGCTTTTCCGTTGTTGTTTTCTTCGAGTGTGACAAATTTCGCATAAGTGCACTTGTGGTTAGAGAGTGTTTTTTTTTTTCTCTTTCATTTTTACTTTTTGAAGTCTACATCGCGTTGCTTCTGTCGTTGCTCTGCTTCTTTTTTGTCTGATTGTTTTGTTTTGTTTTCGTCCTGTACGCAGCGTCCGGCTTTTTATTTCGCTATTTTGTTCCGGTCTCACGACTGAAATTCTACTACTAAACATCTGGTGGTATCGTTACTGCCCAATACAGGTAAACAGAAGAAGTGGGGGGGGGGGGCTATGAAGGCAGAAGCAGGCGCAGCAAGAAAGGGTCGCTTCATGCGCATGTCTGTCAGTAACCAGCTCACTTATTTTCTTTTGTTTTTCTCCTTTTTCTTTGCCACGGTCTTTGGGTAATAAAGCTGTTAATATTCCATAAAGAGGAAGTAGTTGATGTTGCCGTTGTCACCGTGTCGGGGCCATGTTTATTACCAGTTCATTTTCCCTCATGTCATTTTTTCCCTTCCGTTTTCAACATTCACTTTTATTATTGTTTTGAACCTGTGTCCTCCTTGATTCACATAGTGTTAATCCAATCGCCCTGTCTGCAAAGCACCGCAGATACAGTTTTGATAGCACGTTGGAGAGAAAGTTACGCACGCAAGTCTGAACGACAGCCGCCTTTGCTTTTTTTTTTTTTAGTAGAGAAGGCGTTGCCACGCAGTCATTGTACTAATAGAGAGTGTTGCACCCCTGTCTGTTTGCTCTTTTTTTCCGCGCGGTTCGGCTTAGAAAGAAATCAAGATCACAGATTAATAGAACGCCTGTCCCACTCAACAGCTCGAAAGCTCACTGGAGATAAGGCTTACCTTAATATTAGAAAACGGGTCGTCCAGTGAAAGAAGAAGAAAAAAAAAAAGAGAATAGAGCGCGTAGAAGGTCGGCTCTCTCACTCTCTTCTGTTTTTTTTTTTTCTTTCTTCTTTTCTTTTCTGGTCACGGCTGTACGCACGATGGCGGCACACATGGTCAGCCCCTTGCCGGTGCGCTTTAGCAGCAACGTGCATCTCACCCTTCATCAGGGCTTTCTCGCCTCCGCTGGCGTCCTCCTCAGCGACCCGGTAGCGCGCGTGCATGTCGTCACCGTTAAGACAACGCGCACCCCACCGTGTTTCAACGCAAAGGCAGGTGCAGCGGGGGCGGAGAAAGGAAGCGTGGATAAGGATGATGGCGTGCGAATTGTACTCAACGCGCGGGAGGTGGGCAAAACGAAGCCGTGCTATTTCACCGCTCACCCAGAGTTCAACGAGTCTTTCGACTTCACCGTATCGGAGACAAGCGCCCTCACCGCGCTGGCAGCCCCCGCTGTCGGTACCCACGCTGCGAAGAAGCGGCGCGGCGACAGCATCGGTAGCACGAGCAGCAGTAGCAACAGCCTTGCGAGCGTGGTCGATTACGTCGTCATCACGGTGGAGTCGGCGGACGGCGCCACGTTCTACGGCGAGGCCTACGCTCCGTTCAGTCCTCATTGCACGAGCTCCGCCCCAGCGACGAATCCCGTGCGTGTCATGTTGGCCCCCCGCAACGCCCAAGACGTCGCTGACCCGCTCTTCTTGCAGGACAACGCTGTGCTCGAGGAAAGGCACCTCGACGACTTCGGCTATGTGACGATCAGCTGGGACGTGGTCGTCATGCCGCACGGCGGGGCGCTGCTGGGCGGCGAGGCAGCCAACGCCGCCACCGCCGCCGCCGCCTTTCCAGTCGGGCTGGCACTGCGTGCGTCATGGCTGGCCCGTGCCGCCACCTACACCCGGGGCGCGCAGTACACCACGTCGGTTGAATTTGGCGGGGCCGATCGCTTTGTTTTCACCAACCCTCAGCAGCCGCTCTGTCTGACGCTGCAAGGCGGTGCGGCGGAGGCGCAGCTGCGGTGCGCCGTCTTCCACTGCTCCGTGCAGAGCGTGATGGAACCATCGAAGTCGCATGAAGTGTCCGTGCCGCTGCCGCTGCCGCCCCTGAGCGCCGCGGCGGCTCGTGATCGCGATGTGCATTGGGTGGCTCCCGTGCGCACCGCACATGGGCTCGACCTCGGGCTTTTGCTAGTGTCGATGCGTGTGTCCAGCAGACCGCTGACGGCAGACGCGCCACGGTGCCCCGACGAGGCGTGTGCCCGCATCAACGACCCACAGCACCAGGAGGAGTACCAGCACGTGGCGCGGCTTTACGGCGCGGCAGAGCCGCCGCAGACCCCGCCTGGGGCCTATCAGCCGATCGCCTGGGAGTCCACCCAGCACATGGAGGAGGCAGCGCGACGGCGCTGGAGGCGGCAGTGCGTGGTGGAGGCGCAACCCACGCAGGAGCACGTGCGCCACCTCTTCGACGTCCTCATGGGCCGCACCACGCTCGATGGCGGGGTGGCGCACGTGGCGGCAACGTTTCACAACAAGAGCCCGGCCGAGGTGACGGCGGGCGACCTGCGGGAGCTCATGGTCGCCTTTGCCTTCCACGCGGCCGGCATAACCGTGCAGCAAGCGGCGCGGTTCTGTTTTGTGGCGCTGCGCCGCGACGTGCGGGATGCCGTGGCGGCCGAGGAGGTGCAGTTCATCATGGACCACTGCCTGCTGGAGAAGACGGTGGAGATGCCGGCTGGGGAGCGCCGCCGCTGGGTGGGGGACCTCTTTGCCACCATGCCCGTCGTCTCCTACGCCGACTTCGCCACGTACTTTATGCACAACTACGCCATGTGGGCCGCGTTTGGGGTACCGCTGATGGTGGAAGAGGCCACCTCAAGTATGCAGCACTGCCACGCCGCCCTGCAGCACCCGCGTCGGTCGTCGTCGTCGTCGCCGTCGCCTCGCGGTGGTACGCCCGCCGGTGCACCTGTCGGTGGTGGCGGGGCGGCGGTCGTGGACGTGACGCTCTTTCCGTCATCCGACCTGCGCGTGTCACCTGCGACTGGGGCGGGGGCGGCGTCGGCGACAGCTGGGCGGAGCGCCGGCGTTACGCCCACGCCCGAGGGCGTGAGTGGCGCCGGCACTCCTGGCGGGGCTCCGTCGTCGAGTGTGTGGCGCACCTTCGTCGTGCGGGTGGCGCAGACACCGTCGAGGGCCTTCAGCGTGACCGCCCACGTCGGCGACCACATCAGCGACGTCATGGCGATGATAGAAGGCAGCACAGGGATCAAGGTGGCTCGGCAGGAGTGGCGGCTCGCCGGACCAAGCAGCAACAGCGGCGTGGGAGGCACGGCTGGGTCGACCGCCGTCACCGCCACGCCCCCCACCCCGTTCGCGCCGTCGATGAAGCTGCTGGATCCGACGCTGCTGGTCGGGAGCACGACGCTAGGGCTTCCGTCTGCTCTGCGAGGTGCTGGCGCCGCGCAAGAGGTCTGGGTCTACGAGGCGGAGGAGACGGTGCTGCTGCGCTTTCACGTGAAGGATCGACTGCACAGCAAGAAGGACTGGCAGGAGCGGGTGCAGGTGCGAGAAAAGGTGTTGAAGCTGCGTGCGGCGGTGCAGCGCAAGACGCTTATTCCGCTGTCGCGGTGCACTCTCAACGTGAAGCGTGGCGACGGCACAACCACGACGCTGCAGGACCGCCACACGGTGGCGCACTACCAGCTAGTGAGCGGCGACGTGATCGAGGTGACGCACGACTGACGTGGCGGCGCAGCTGGATTTCCGTATCTCCTGAAAGCCTCTTGTTGTTGGACCAGTGTAAGGTGCTGTACCTTTGTCTTCGTTTTTTTTTTTCTGTTGTTGCTGCTGGCCTTTATTACTAGCTTTTCTATTGCTTTTTTCTCTCTTTTTTTTTTCCACGTTCTTTCATAGATTTCGGTTTGTTTGAACTGTTCCGTGCATAAACTGTTGTAACATGTGTCTCTTTTTTTTTTTTTTTCAAGCACAAGTAGTGTTTGTGTGTATGTGTGTGTGTGTGTGTGCGTTGTGGTCTATGACAACCTGTGAAGACATGCAACTTCTTTCGTCTTCCTCTTTTTTTCTTTCTATGTCGAATCAGCAAGTCGGTTTTGTTGGTTACGTGTCGATTGTAGATCTCGAATAAAGCACTTTCATTACTTTTGCTGTCGTTTGTTTTTTTTTTTTTTGACGCACAGACATTTCTAAAAGGTGGGAAGAAAAAGCCAAGCAAATTTGAACTCTTGCCAGTTGCTCCGCTGGTTCCTATAAGCGGAGAAAAAGAGGGTAGATCTTCGTGGGATGCTTCTAAAATGCAACGAAAAAGTGTTTTTGTTTTTGTTTTTGTTTTTGTTTTGTGTATATGTACTGTTTTTGTTTTCTCGACTGTAAAAGCTTGGTGTTTTTCGTTTTTGAAAAGCGATTTCGACAACGGCTTGTATCCTAGAGTTGAAGCAGACACACACACACACATACATATATATATATGTCTTTGAAAAAGGAAAAAAGAACTCCCTAACTCCTATCCTCTTTTTTTTTTTTTCGTCACATTCACCATCGCATTTGTCTTTTCTGTTTACTACGTCGAAGTCGAGCACAGAAAACTCAGAACGATGCGAGATCTGGTCACGCTTTTTGTGGAGGCGAGTCTAGCAAAAGGAGAGTGGCTCGCAGCTCTCAACGCACTTCAAAGCTCCACGTCATCGTGCACGAAAACCTACACACCAGCGTCTGTGTTATGCACGCGGCAGAACGATATCTTCTCCAACTACCGCCGCATCGCCCGCACATTAGCTCAAGAGGGAAATTGGGCAGCGGCGCTTGCTACGCTCCGTTGCGCACCGTCGACGCTCCTGCAGAACGGTAGCTACAGCCACGCGTACATCGCTCAGCGAGTGCGGGTGTATCACCAGGTCCTGCTTAGCTTTTACAAAGAAAAGGTTACCAGGATGGAAGCGAAGCATGCAGCGGCACCGTCGACGCCCGCCTCCTCAACGGATGCATCCGCGCGACCAGACGCAACGGACACCGACTTGGAGAAGGTGCTGCGAGACGTCTTCGCAATGGCGGCGGAGGCCTTTGACATGTGTCCCTCAGTCAAGAAAGACCACATTGTGGACCAGCATGATGAGGGCCGTGACGCTGTAATGTCGAACGCCTCACCACTGTCGCCATCGTTATCATCGGCACCACCGCTGTCCTCTTCGACACTTTCAGAAGCAAGCACGAGCGCCGTCAGCGCAGCGGAGCTGATCGAGTGGTGTCAGACACAGTTGGAGGCCGCCCCGGTCACCTCGTACCTCTCCGCGGAGCAAAAAGGTGTGATGGTGCAGCAGCTGCGCGCGCTATCGCAGGCGGCGCTGCAGGGAGCGGTCAGCAAAGTGGAAGCGCCGCCTGCGTTGTCTGAAAAAGTCAGGCGGGACGACGCACCAACTCCCCCGTCGATGCCAGTTGCTGATGATGAGAGGGAAACTAAGCAACACAGCCAAGGTCACTCAGATCGAAAACTTGAGGAAATGCCCACCCTTACTCTTAGAACGTCGGCTGCGGTCGACGCCGCACGGCTTTCTCCTGCCGCGGTAAAAACGGAGGCGGAGCTGCAAAGGCTGCTGCGGAGCACAAGCCCATCGTGGAACGACTGGTCGACCGCCCTGCGGCTGCTCTCCGACACTCCAGCAGACCGCTTTACTCCGCACATGTTCACCGCCCTTATTCGCCTCCTTGCCAACCGAGGACGTCGCGGCGAGGTGGAGTCTTTGGTGCATTCCTACGTGTTTCCAGCGGATCCGAACTATACACGGCACATGGACAACTCTGCTTCTCCTTCCTCGAAAAAGGTGAAAGCAGAACGCGATGGAATGGAAGACAATCGTGCTGCCTACGCCCCTACGCGCGCCACCGCCTCTGTGCTCGCCGCCGACGCCGTTGTTCTCAAGTCCATCGCAGAGGCCAGTCGGCGGCTGCGCTGCCCCTCCCTTGCTCAAGAACTCCTCGACAGTCGAGGCCTCCGTGCCCACCTCACTCCCTCCGCCGCCGTCCCGTTGGTGATGGTGCTGCGTGACGCAGAAGCGTACGCGACGGTGATACGCTGGTGGGAAGAGCTGCGGCAGGGCGAGGAGACGACACGGTACCCGCTGCTGCAGCACGCGAAGCTGAGCAGCTACGTCGCCTCCTGCGTGTTGCGCAGAGCCCGCAACACAGCAAACGCCAAAGGTGCGCCGATGAAGGAAAGCGCAGAGCGAGGTGCCAGCTGGGTCGAGGTGCTGCGCGTATTTGCAGTAGCCGAGCGGCAGGCTCCTGATCCAGCGCTGGTGCTGCTGTTTCAATTGCGACTCCTACGGCAGCTTCGCCAGTGGGAAGTGGCGATACGACTTTTTGCGAACTTCTCCGCAGCGCAGCCGATGGCGGGTGCGCTGCGACAAAGAGACAAGCGACTGGCAAATAACGCCCCAAGCAGCAGGGCGGCGCTGCGCCACCGCACGGCGAGAGACGTCAGCGAGCGTCCCAGCAGCCTGGAGAGCGTCATCGCCGTCCTGACGGAAGAGCGAGCAGAGCAGTGGATACCCGGGGAGGCCCTGCGCAACCTCCGACAGCGGGTGAACCCGTACAAAAGAAAAGTCAAGTAGTAATGTACCTCTCTCTCTCTCTCTGTATGCGTGAATGTGCGTACTTCGAGAACAGTTTGGAAAACTCGATGTTGCACGCAACATCAAATCACAGGTTTGCATCACATCAGCAATTGACGGCTCATTTTTTGTGTGTTTGTTTCTTTCTTTCTTTCTTGGTTTTCTTGAAAAACCATCACGACGCAGGCCGGCCTGTTGGCGACAAGTGGCAAGAAAAACACATAAAGATAAAGAAAAGTCCCTGCTTTATCCCTACCGTCTTAACGGTATTTGCAGTGAACCGTTTTACTTGTACATCCCTCTTTTTATCCTCTGTTTGTCTCGTTGAACTTTTTTCTCTGTTGTTTTTTAGTGCGCCATTTCATTTGACTCTCTCTTCCACGTGAGAACTACGGTTTTTTTTTTTTTTTGCGAACATATCAGTGAAGGTCAAAACTCGACAAACGTTTCATCGAACTCTCTCCCTTTACCTATAAAAACAGCAGACGAGCGTTAGTTTACTCTAGGACAGCAGCTTCGCCTAGTGGACAAAAGAAAATGCCTGTCATTTCCGAAAGCAGCAGTCGTAACTTCCCTCGTGGAGACGGTCAGAGCAGCAATTTCCCACCTACATACTCCAACGACGACCGCGCATCCTTCGACTCAGCCTACCACGGTAACACGAGCAACACCAACGGCGGCAGGCGACGCGGCGCGGCCACGCAGGGCTACAGCAGCCGAGACAGCGGCAGTGACTTCTACAGCGAAGACGACAGCGACAACAGTGAAGACTACACAGATGGCGCGGGTCACCTGCTGTCGGCGACGCGGCGCAGCGACCCCTCCGCACGACGCGGGAACGGTCGCGAGGATTTTCTGCGCGGCGTGGATGGCCACGACCCTGTCTCCTCGCCCATGGCGCAGCGCAGCAATGCGAGAAACGGCATCAACAGTGGCGGTGGCGTGGCTGCCGGTGTAAACCGCATGTCCACCTCTGACGTCCCCCTCTCCTACTTCCATCGCCACAACACAAATGCCTTTTCGCTTCCAAACGAGTTTCGCTGTTACGTTAGCCACCTCCGGCACCTCTTCCGAACCGTCGAGGAGGACCGGCTGCCCTGGAAGACGGACTTCGCAGACTTGCACAAGATGTGCTTCCCGTGCAAGATGAAGGAGTTGGCGGGCCGCATCAACCTGAACATCCCATACTACTCCTCCAACTACATTGAGGTCTTCTACGTCGTGACGATGCCGTTTCTATTTTTGTACAATACCCCTTTCTTTCTCGTCACCTTCGTCACCATGGTGTTGATTCACTCCATCGCGCTGCGGCGCAAGAACACGCAGGTCTACGGCGAGTCCGTCACCGTGCTGGGTCGGCCCATCAGCTACCGCAACCTTGCCCACATCCTCCTCTTTGCCTTTGCGATGCTCTTCATGTTCTTCAACGGTCTCGAGACGCTGCTGTGGACCATCGCGCTGAACGTCTGCATCATTGTCCCGCACGCCGCGATTCGCAAGCCGACGTACTTCAATGATGAGGATATGGAGAAGTGCCGGCCAAAGCTGGGGCAGTACGGTATTGTGCTACTGCTACTCGCGCTTGACTATCTGGAGGGCGATGTACGCGATGATGACGAAACAATGAGCCGGCTGCTTGTGGAAGCGGAGAAGAAGCGGCTTGCGTCTGTCCTGGAGAAGCGTGAGGGAAAGGACTGAAATAATGTTCATACATATATATACATATGTGTATATCTGTTTATGTGTGTGCGAAGGCAAGGAGATGCAAACATTGGCAAGGGTGCTTCTATGATGGCTGAAAGTGGCAACTTTCGGTTGTTTGTGGTTGCACACCTCTTGCACACACGCGCAGCATCGCTTTATCTTTGCATTTCTCGTAACTAACTCTTGTTTGTTTGTTTATTTGTTTTTTTTTTTTTGCTTGTTTACTCAATAAAGCGCTCCGTTAGTATACACCTGCTTTTTGTTATTGTTGCTGCATCAGAAAAAAAAGAAAAAGAACATTAACAAAATTCAAAAAAGTTCCAGCAGTTCTGTTCGATAAAATGTCCCTTTTTTTTTTTTTTAGCCGCACACGCACACAAATACACACGCGTGATAAAAATACGACGCTTAGCTGGTTTTGAAAATGAACTGAGGCGACGATGCGCAGCTATTTTGATTATCGCCACTTCTTTTTTTTTTTTTTGGACGGGGGAGGGCTTATGTTAATATAATCAAGTGTGCTGCTCGCTGCTACTTATATAAGCAGTCTCCTTTGATGAAAATGTGCTGCCTTTTTTTTGTTGTTTGTTTGTTTCCTCCTGTTTCTGCTTCTTAACTCGTTCTCTCCTCCCCTTCATTCTCTTCTTTTTTTTTTTTTCTCTCGTTTGTTTGTGTTCGTTTTTTGGTGGTGCCACCATTCGTTCTTGTCGACATCGAACTCTGACGACAACGTGCAAACCAATTTCATGTGCAGCAAGAACATCTTCCTTTTCCTTCATTAGTTTTTTTATTGATGTTCTTTTATGGATTTTGTTGTTTTTTCTTCTACACAGTTTACTATCTGCGCACATACACACGACTTCGTTGATAACTAAGACAACCAGAGTGTCGCTTATTCCACTTTTTTTTGGTTATTTGACATTATCTGTTTTCTTAGCCTGTCATTACTTCCTCTTTTTTTTTTTGCGTGTGTGTGTGTGACCCACCCCTAACATTCTACTCAAAGCTAACTTGTGCTACAGAAGCTTCTGATTTTTTTTCTATTATCTGTCTCTTTTTTTTTTCTTCTTCTTCCTTTTTGGAACTCTCTACCTCCCGTCGCCGATTCTTTACATCTTCAATCAAAGCAATATGATGGACGGTGAAACAGCGAAGGTGGAGATGTCTGACAAGATTGCCTTCGTCGCTGCCGCACCTGTGAAGACGGGCGCCGCCGGCGCTGCTCCGAACACCAGCAGTCACCCTGCTCTCTATCTCAGCGACAACGACGTGCCACTCCCATCGTACGCCTCCATCATTGCATCGGACGAACCTGTTTTCTCTAAAGTGCGACAGCTGTACAGCGTCTCGCGCCAGCACCTTCAACGAAACTTTTCCGCGCTGCGTCCGTGGTCGGAGTTCTTCGACACAACCTTCTTTCACAGCCCTGCTGGCGTGTCGGACATGGTGAACCGACTGAACCGCAATCTGCCCTACTTCTACGCCAACTACCTCGTTCTCTCGCTTGCGTGCTCGTCCTACATTCTGCTGATCAACCTGCCCTTCTCCATCTACGTGGTGCTCATGGTCCTTTTTTACCTTTTTGTGCGTAACCGATCCGCAGCGGTGGCAGCGCTCGCGGCACAGGGGGCTACGGAGGAAGAGCAGAGGGTTCGCATTGCCACCTATACCTTCACCGTCTCGCAGTTGTACTTGATGCTAATTGTGTTTGGTGTGGTGGGCTTCTATTTGACGAGTGGAAGCTCCGCCGTTTTCTGGCTGCTGCTGACCTCGCTGGGCATCTCCGTTACTCACGCGAGCATGCGCCGCCCTCCGATTCGGGACTCTGCGTTCGAGTTTGCGTAAACATGACCGAGACGCTCCAAAGCAGCGAAAAGCTAACGCGGTAAAAAAAAAGTACACACGTGACTGCCTGTCTCCGTTGTGTTGTCCTCTTCTTTACGAGAGCTGCTGTTGTTGTAGTTTTATCAAACAGTGTCCTGTAGGAAAGAAGAAAAAAAGGAAGGAACCTTCTACTCCTGCTCTTCCTCCCTGCGTGTTAAGCGTGCACCTTTTGTTTTTACATTTACGGAAAAGAAGAAAAGAGGCGCATAACCAGTGATTTTTCTTTATTGCTTGTTTCTTTTATTTTATTGTTTTTTATTATAATTTCTTTTTCATTGTCATTTCTGGGAAAAAACAAAATAAGTCGACGTTGTGGTGATGGTGGTCGTAGTTCTGTGTGTGTGTGTGTGTGTGTGTGTGTGTGTGTGTGTGTGTGTGTGTTAACGTCTCCTTTAATATACATTGAATTACTTTGATGGGCTCTTTTAGGTTTCCAACTCTTCGTCGATTCAACAAAGCGCTGATGACCGTCTGCAACTTTGCTCGATAATCAATAAAAAGGGACAGAAAGTAAAGAAGCCAGCGTTAAACGGAGAAAAAAGGGCAAGTCGTTGTTCTGAAGCTCTCTCTCTCTGTGCCTCTTATGTGGCGTACGCACAAAATTCATATAGTGTTGTCCTACGCTTCTGTCTGTGCTGTGTTTCTCTTGAAGGTTTGGTGTCTTCTTTATGTTCCCCTACAAGTATGCTCGACTCCCTATGTTCTCCGTCTTTTTTTTTTTTCTCCCTTTTCCGCCCTGCCCATGGTGTCTTTGCTTCTGTTTTTCTTTTTTTTCCCAACTCACTATTACTACCGCTCTGTGCGACTCATCACCGGACCCCGATGCGTCTCCATGTTTTCATACCGTTCTCTTCGTCTATCAAAACTGCGCTAGTTATTCGGAAGATTGGTGCCGCCCTTCGCCCCTTGAGCAGTTTGGCCATAAAACTGCCGCTGGACTTCTTTCCGTGTGTCTGTGTGTCCAACTCTGACTGTCGTTGTGATTGCTGTAACAACAACGACGACGACGACCAGTCAGATCGCTCCCTCGTTTTCTATTTCTATCCAGCTTTTTTTTTTTTTTCTCAAAGAACAAAAGTAAATGGTTATTGTATCCCGCGCAGTGCCGATACTGCTCAAAAGCTGTCACTGTTGTTCAAACTCCCTAGTTTTACTGATTGCAAAACGAACGATAATAGAGGAATAGTGTTTTTCTGTAGTTTACCGGCTGGCTTGTAATCAACTTAAGTGCTTTGTCGTTTTTTTGTTGTTGTTGTTGTGTGTTTTCCTCACGTATAACCGAGTGTTTGCATGCTACAGTCTTCCTCTTTTGCCTTTTAATGTTCTTTACACTATTTTTAAGCTATTGTGACTTCAAAGTCTCTTCGGGTTGTAAATCAATCCCTATTATTCGTCTTTTTTTTTCTTTGGCTGTTGTTGCGTCATTGATCACGCCTGATCGTCAGACTGTCGCACATACCTGAACATTTTTAAAAGGGAAAAGGCAATAAGATAACATTTTGTATTCACACTATAACCAGAAATCTATATCAAAACGGTATATATTTATTTATTTGTTTGTTTTTCTTGTCCCTTTATCGTAGTACAGTATATTGATTCTCTTTTTAGAGCTGTACTGTGTATTCACTTGCTGTTATTTCTGTTGTTTTGTTGTTGTTGTTGTTCTTTTTTTTTTTTTACGGTGTGAAATTGCCGCAGAATACCCCTGCTCTTCTTTGTCGTATTTATTCCATTTTTTTTTTTTGCTGTTGTTGTTGGTGTCGCTGTTTCCGCCTTTTGTTTATGTAATATCAAGACTTTGTTTCTCTGTTTGCTTGTTTTTGCGATACGAGTTGTCTTCTACCGTTTCTATTGCGTTTGGGCTCGAAGTTCGGCGTGTTCTTCTTCTTTTCCCCCTCTTTTTTCTGTCAGGCCAGTGTTACTCTAAGGGTCAGCCTCCCCATCCGTCCCCTTCCCTCCATTTTTTGGTTTTTTTCCCGTTTGGCCTACACTGCACTTTGTTGTTGTTGTTTTCCGACCGTCAAAGACGTCACAATTCTCTTTTTTTTTTTTTGCCTTGGTCCAGATGAATCTCAACGAAGTGGCCGTTCTCCTCGTCCTGGCCGTCTGCTGCTTTGTGGCTAACGTCCTTCACGGCCTCACTGGCTGCGGCAGCATTCTCGTGCTGCAAGCTCTGTGGCAGACAGCCGTTACCTTCGCGCCCGGCGCCCTCCACAACTCAAAAGCCTTCGCCGATGAGAACGTAAAAGACATCGCACAGTTCTCGTACGTGCTGACTTTCTTTATCCAAGTGGTACTCACCGGCCTCCTCTTCTTCGACGAGCGGCGGAAGCGAGCACGGCAGGTGGAGCAGGGTGTGCCAACCACCCCATCAGGCCTGAATGGCGTCCTCCTCCTTGCCTTTATTCCTTGCTCCTTCGTTGGCGCAGCCATCGGTGTTTACACAATGCCTTCGATTCGCGAGAACGGTGCCCGCATCATCCTTGGAGGCTCGTCGCTCTTCTTCGCCCTCACCTTCCTCTCTCTCTACCAGATGAAATACCTGGAAAAAAAAAAGACAGAGGACGTTATCCGTGATGATCTCATGCTAATGCGCATTCAGAGTGAGATGCAGCGCGACGTCATCCTGCAGTATGTGAAAGACAAGAAGCGGCGCAAGGTACGCAAGGAGCGCCGCCGCCGCCACCGCGCACAGCGGCGGCTGGCGAAGAAAGCGCGCCGTCGCGAGTTGCGCGCGAAGGCGCTGGCGGAGAAGAGAGCGAGTGGTGGTAGCAGCAACAGCGGCAGCAGCGCCGTCGCTGCTGCCGACGGTGGTGCCGATGGCGTCTCGCCGCAAGTAGTGGTGCCCACTGTGGAAGGGCGGGAGAGGGAGGCGGTGCCGACGCCGAAGTTGGAGGGAGCGCCGTTGGAGGCCAGTCGTGCGGAGATGAACCCCAACCGTCTGCAACAGCGAAAGACGTCGTTGGCGGACATGCTGACTGGCAGCCGCATGAATCGTCCGCTGGGGGTGCACGGCTCGTCTTGCCTAACCTCGCCGAACGCCCAAATGATCAGCGACATCCACCTTCCCGCGTCGGTCACCGGCGACGTCGATGGCGCCTACCCGGTAGACTACCTGAAGTCGCCGGGGCACCGCCACCACCGCCTCTGGATCAAGGATGTGGATGTACAGACCTACATTCGCCGGCGTCTGGGGGAGATCAGCCGCCACGTCGACTCCCCGGAGGAGGAGCTAGCGCACCAGGCCCGGCTGGCGGCGTGGACGCTGCGTGCTATGAGGGGCCACAGCGGGGGGTCGGACCTTCTCTCCCCCACCAGCACCTCTCCTGCTGATGATAACCGCATCAGCCTCGGCGGCAGCAGCACCAGCAGCGACAACAGCGGCACCGAGGCCAGCGACAGCACTAGCACCTCGACCACGGCGAGCACCGCACGTCGCAGCTCCGACAAGGAAGGCAAGGAAGCGTCGCCCACCAGCGCCAATAGCGAGGTCGGTGTCCCGCAGGACCCGCTCGCTCGTACGGTTCGCTTCGACTCCAGTGCGGAGGCGGCCGCCGAGCGGGAGGAGCTGCACAAGAAATGGAAGCAACTTCTCGGCAAGGACAGCAGTGAGAGCATGGACCTCTCCAAATCCATCGCGATGGCTGCCGCAACGGCGCCACGCCGCGTTGTCATGGGCCACGCGGAGATCCTGAACATCGGCCTGCGGGAGGCGCAGCAGCAGCAGCTGAAGAGTCTACAGGAGCTGAACGCGGTGGCCTACACTCGCGATGAGCATCGCCACCACCGCATCCTGCACTTCATGCGGATGGACGGCGGCGTCGTCATGTCAGCGATGGTGTCCTCCTTCTTCTCTGGTCTTCTTGGCAGCTACACCGGTGTCGCCGACCCGCCGCTGATGATCTTCGCTCTTGCCATGGACATCAGCGTGCCGGAGCTGCGCATCAACTACGCCGTCTCGAGTATCGTCCCAGCGGCGCTGCGTGCCGTTGTCGGCATCGCGGACGGCTTCGCCAACACGAGCCTCTTTCTCTACTACCTCGTCTCCGTGCTCTTCGCCTGGGGCGGGGTGGCCTTTGGCCTGCACATCAGCCACCTTAATGCGATCACTCACTCCACCTTCATGATCGCCACCCTCGCTACTTTGACGCTCGTCGCCTTCCTGATGCTCGTGCCGATCGAAAGGGCATTCATCCGTCTCGTGGCGACAGCGGCGGGCTTCGTCATCGTGGCGCTTGCCGTCTTCCGGCAGCAGAAGAAGCCGGAACACCGTCGCCCACCGGCGCCGCCGAACACGCCGGCCACCGCGGCTGAGGTGGAAGCCTTCGAGCAGTACTGGCGGCAGCACAGCCGCCGGCAGCGCGCCTTCGTCGACTACGAAAACGAAGGCAGCGCCTTCTCAATCGACTCGAGCGGCTGCTCTTCTTCTGCGGTGTTGGCGGCAAATGTGTCGCCCACGTCCGTGTCTTGTCTACCGCCGCAGCAACCCCAACAGAAAAAGACGAAGTCGGCGCCCGCGAGCGGCAGCGGCACGTTGGAGTCGGAAGATCTGCCGGTGCGCTCTCGCCTAGGCAACGACGAGGAGGAGCTCATCACCATCGTGCCGGTGAAAGCCACGTCGCATGTTTGAGACGAGGTTTGACTTGACGCTGTGGATGCCTTGTCACGATCGTGTTTTTTCGTTTCTTTTTTTCTTTTTACCCACCTTTTTTTTTTTTTTTGGCTTTTGTTGATGTTGATGTTATTGTTTTTTTACACTGAAGGTTCAGCTTTAGAAATGGTCTCCCTGTTTTATTATTATATTACTACTGTTATTCCTTAAGACGTTTGGCTGCTATATAAATGGATGTTGTTGACAGTTGTTTCATACGCAAGCGCTTCATCGTCTCGACCTTGTGACCTTGTACGTGCGGCAATTAAGTGCTTTTGCTTTTATTTTCCTTTTTTTTTTCATTTTTCTAGTAAATTAAAAAAGCATATGCATATATATGTAGACATGACTGAGCCAAAGCGGGTTTTTTTGTAAATTACCTCTTTTGTTTGCTTATTTGCTCTCCAAATCGAGCGATGAGCGGTCTTCACCCCCCAATTGTTAGTGCTGTACACAACTGTCAAAGGTATGTTAATGTAGACAGTTTTTTTTTTTTTTTCAAATAACACATAATTCTCTCAGCCACCCGATGCACATCTCACGTGTGTCAGCATTTCGTAGGGAAAAAAAGCAGTTGATTAAAGAGCCGCATTTGGGGGGAAAACACTCCCCCACTCCCACCTCTTTTTAGGAGTCTTTTTTTTTTTTTTTGCCGCCACGAGCGCATCTTCATCAAGTAGATGACGAATTAAACACGAAGATTCCGACTCCTCAATTGAGGCAAGGTGTACCGTCTTGGGGCACCACTCTCCGTCGGGTGTGTAGAGCTTAAGGAAGAACTGCAGTGCTGCCCTCTCTATCTCTTTAGTGCATAACCATCTCCTCTTTGTTTTTTCTCGCCTTGTAATCCTCTCGTCATATTCCTGTCGAATGGCTTTCTGATCATCGCCGCCTTCCTCACGCAGCTTACTTGTCTTTTGTTGTTGTTGTTGCCACCCCCACAAACTCTCAAGAAAAACAAAACGAAAAAGCCATGGAGCTTCTGTACCAAAAGAACGCCGAGAACGCGCCAGCGCAGAAGATCCTCGCCGCGGCGGCCTACACCAACGTCGAGATCACGCCCAAGCCGTGCGACGAGAATAAGGCAAGCACCGACGACACCCTGGGTTCCGCGCTGAGCGACCCATGCGGCGAGTATCCGGTTCTGCTCGTGGGTGACGAAACTGACGCCTCCGTGTTTGGCGCCAACGCGATTCTGCGCTACGTGGCCCGCGCGCAGGACGACGACGTGCTCCACTCGTACGGTCGTACTCCTTTTGAAGCGAGCCAGGTGGACATGTGGATCGACTTCTCTAGCACCGAGATCGACTCAGCGAACATGCCATACATCAACATGGCCTACTACAAGACGACGAGCGACGTGCCTGCCGACGCGCTGGACGACGTGCGTGCCGTCTTGGCAGGTTTAGAGGAGGTGCTGAGCGTGCGCACCTTTCTCGTGGGCGAGCGCATGACGATTGCCGACATCGCAGTCGCCTTCTCCATTCAGTGGGTCTACCGCTGCAACCGCAAGCACGGCGACACTCTGGCGAAGGAATACCGGGCGGTGTACCGCCACTACAACACCGTCATGCGCAACCCGAAAATTCAGGCGATGATGCGCAAGGAGGGCGCCACGCTCGGTCCTCTCCGCGCGTAAAGCCTCGTTTTTGTTTTGCGTTGTTGTCTCGACGACGGATACAGGGAAAAAGTGGTGGGATGCAGAATGACACTGCTGCGTGGTATTCGTACAAACATAAACGTCAAAGCAAAATCCACGCTGTCAGACGGCGTGCACATTTTTTTTTTTTAGCCTCTTTGTTCGATGTTTATTTGCGTCCCGCTGCGGTTTTGCGCTGTTTTTTTTTTTTTTACTTTGACGTCCCGCCATTTACCAAGCAACGTTTCATTCGTAAAAAAGTACTGTTCTTGACAAACTGACTACCTTAAGCAAAGGTTGGTCGCAAATCGAAACCAGCACACTCGATTCAAAACCTGATTTGTAGGAAAAGAAAGAAGCACACACAAGCTGAATTGAAGAGCATGTGTCCGGAGCGTCTTGATTAGTTTCTTTCTTTTTCCTTCAAGGTCTACCGAAACAGCAATTCCTTTTGTGAGCAAGTTGCTGACACACTCCACTTTGCTTGTTTGTTTCTTACAGCATCGTTTCTTTTTATTTTTTTCTTTTCAATCTTAGTTTTTATGTCTTTTTTTTTTTTACTGAGTTCACTTAATTGGTTTTTATTGTTGTGCATACCAACCAACGGCGTCGGTAATTGCAGCGAACGTTGAAGCAGCTTTTTGTTATTATTATTGTTTTTCTGAACAGCTGTTTTGATTTTTCCTCTAGCAAGATTTGTGTGATTTTCATCGCACAACCTGTCGAAGTCCTCGACACATTTTGTCCTGTAGAGGCGTTATTCTTGTTGAACATCATTGTTTTTATTTTGAGTATTTTATTGTTGTTGTTTGTTTGTTTTTCGCTATATTTTCTGTCGTTATTGTTGCTTTTTTTGTTTTGTTGTTCGCCAACAATGCTGATAGAAATGAAATAATGTGGTTTGATTCGACCTTTTTTTTTTTGCCTGTGCGGTTCTTTCAAATAACAAAAGAAAGATATGAACACAACGTGAAGTGCGCACTGCCATCGCTGGAAAGAACCCCTAACTCGTAAATGAGATTGAGATGCAGGAGCAATAAAAGCCGTAGAGGCCGCCGCGTTACCCACAGATAGGTAACCCTTAGCTGTCCATTTATGGTTAACTTTTTTTGTTGACACAACTCAAACGGTTGAGGTACGCTCGAAGTGCTTCTAATCTCTCATGCGCTACGCAGGAAAAGTAGCTTTTTCCTTCGAGTCGCGTTCATTGCTATCAGTTCTGACACTACGGCGCTTTTTCTGGTTTCGTTCTCTTTTCCTTTTCTCTTGTTGTTGTTTGTGTGTGAACGCTCTCGTCAACACCCAGCAATCATCTGGTTCATTTATGTAAAAAAAAGAATAATAATAATCTACCTCGGTTGCTGGACCAGAACGATCTAGCAACACACCTGGCTTTTCACTTTACAGAGCACAATTCATGTAGGTTTTCCTCCCAAAACGTGTAGCCCTTTGTTAGCATCCGTCTATGTGCAGTCAAAGCTAATTCTGCTTGTCGAGGTATTTTAACAAGTAATTAAAAAAAAAAACTGTGCCCTACCCGCCCCCCTCGTCCCTCTTTTTTTTTTTTTCGCTGTTGTTACTGCTGTTGTTGTCACTCATCCTCTCCTTTGGTTTTTTTTTTTTTTGTGAGGGTTTAACAGGATTTGGCCTCGTATCTTCCAAAAACCTAAAGAGCTGTTCTTTGGGCTTTTCAAGCGTTCACCATTGTAATTTGCTTTTATTTTCTTCTTCGTGGGTTTTTCAGTGCTTGGGCGACGATGAGCGCACCGTTCGTTGTGCATTTCTTTCTTTTTCTTTTCAGCCTTGCTGCCAGCATCCTTCAAGGCGTGACCGGCTTCGGCGATGCCATCCTGCTGCAAGTGGTGTGGTACACCGCCACCGTCATCTCTCCGGCAGACTTTAACACAACGGCCCTCGGCGACTCCCCAGTGCGCGCTGTGACGTTGTTGATGTACTGCCGGATTGTCTTCTCTGCCCCCGTGCTCGCCTACATGAGTCTGCGCGACGGTGTCTTCTCGCTTCAAATGACTCTCGCGATGGCCGTTCCCTCGACACTGACCGCTTGCATCGGCGTCTTCATCTTCAAGGAAGCTACGAACGAGGAGCTGAAGCTGGTGCTCGGCATCTCCGGCCTCGTCTTTGCCGCCATGTACGTCGTCACCATCGCCACGAAGTACGTCCTGCGCCAGCGCAAGCTGCGCTTCCTCAGCGGCGGCGGCGGCGCGGCGGTGCCAGCAACGGCGGTGACGATTCTGCCTGAGACGGAAGCCATCGCGGCGGACCTCGACGCCAGCGGCACCGCCAGCTTCACACATGGGTCGGCGCCGTCCACGCCGCAGCCGGACAGTGCGGCCTCGCCCGCCTTCGTCAGCATCGCCACCGGCTCGCCCTTCCTCCGCCGCGAGGCAGAGCCGCGTACGATGACGGAGTCAGGCGGCGGTGTGGGGGCGCCGCCGCTGACGCCGTCGAAGCTGTCGCCGTCCAACACAATGTTGTACACCCGCGTGCGTGTGAACCGCAACCTCGACGAGAACGGCAGGGTTAAGCGGACCACCAAGATCGGCGCCTCCGTGGCGGCTTTGCTATCTGGCATTATGGGATCGTTGACGGGTGTGGGCGGACCACCGCATATCATCTTCGTGTTGCTCTTTGACGTGCCGCAGTACATCATGCGTGTGAACTTCTCCATGCAGTCTATCCCGAGTGCCGCCCTCCGCTTCATCTACGCCTGCTCCACCGGTCTGTTCACGACGGCCATGATCCCGTTGTTTGTGAACTCTCTCATCGGCAACTACATTGGCATCGTTCTCGGCGTGAAGCTTGGCAAAATGCTGGGCCCGAAGAGCTACAGCATTTTCGTACTGGTGCTGCTTTTGCTCTCCTCGCTTGTCATGATCACGAAGAGCGTGACATTGCTGGTCAGCCTCACCGTTATTGCGTTTCTCGTAACGATCGCCGCCGCCGTCTACGAGCATCGGCAGACGGCGGCGAAGGTGAAAGCCCAGGTGGAGCTCGAGACAGAGTTGGAGGAGCGGCGCAGGGGCGACGCAAACAACGCTGACGACGCAGATGGCGCCAAGCCTAACGCATCACAGACCACCCACCTAGCAGCAACAGCAGTACCGGCACCAACTGTTCCCAACACCACACCACTCTCGCCTCAAGCCATGACGGATTTTTCCGCGACGCCGCTCTCGTCTGCCGTCTCGAACGACACAAAGGAGTTGTCGCACTCACACAACGTGAGCAACTCGGCGTTGGCAGAAATAGCCAGCGTGTCCACCGGTGTCAGCAGTCGCACCTCCAGCCGCATCCGCCGTGCAGAGTTGCACCGCCCACCACCGCTCTGGGATGACGTCGACAGGGATCGCAAGGGGGCTGCGGAGGCACCGACGGTCGCGCACGCCGCGCGTGGACGGTCGGTGGTGGTCAATGTGCCAGCGGTTTGCGGCGTCACCGCCGTCTCGACGGGTGCCACACCGAGGCTGAAGGCGTCGAATGAGAAGCGAGGGATGGGCACAGAGGAGGTAAAGCTGTTGGTGGCGCTAGAGGACGAGGAGATCGATGCGAGTGTGACGGTTGCCTCAGCGCTCGCACCGAAGGCGGAGACGAAGTGAGTACGTACTATGCAGTGCTTGCTGAAAAGCTAGTTTAGTTTTGTTTTTGTCCCTTTACAGCGGTGGACATTTACGCACCTCCGTTTGTGCTCGATGGTTTTTTTTTTTCTTGTTGTGGTCGCCTTTTGTAGAAGCTGTCGACCCAGATTCAAAAAAAAAAAAAATGAATGAAAGAGCGAGGGAGCTTCGAGTGTTTCCTGCAAAATTGTCTTTTGTTTTTTCTTCCCATTCGGCTGAAAGATGTTTAAGTAGTTACCTTTTTTTTTTGTTTTTTTTTTGTTTTTCATTTTTCTATCAGCCAGCTACGAAAGGTACTTTACCAACATCTCTTACTAAACGCTCAAGCTGCGAACGTCTATTCTGTTGTTGTTTATTTCCTCATTTCCAACTTTTTTGAGCTCTTTACGCTGACTTCAGAACATAGCTGAGTTGTTGTTGTTGATTTTTTTTTTTCGAGCATTTTACGTTTTTTATACTATACTCGACACCTAGTTGTAATGTTGAGCTTCTGATTTATAGGTGCTGGTCGAATTAATATACAAAAAAAAAAGACTATTGCTCACTTATACTCCGAAATTCAAGAGCAAAAACAAGCAATAGAAAAGACAAATGTACGTGAACCAGATGACAAGGATGTGGACCACGCTTGATGCCAAAAAAGAAAAATAGACATCTAAACCGCTACTACAGCTTCAAAGGAAAAGTACTTTGGCCCGCATGCGTGCCTTTCAGAAAGTAGTGTAGCGGAAAACCTCCCTGCTTCCACACGTTACTACCTCTTTTTCTTCAGTCTGCATCTCTCTTCCGCTTTTTCCATTCTAGTTTTGGATGCTGTGACGTGATCTACTGTGTTTTAATCAAATCAAGTATTTGTCTCTTTTTTTTTTTTCTTCTTTTTTTGAGACAACCGTAGGTTCACATGGCCTCGAAGCTGCAAAAAGGTGTGTCGGACGTCGTGCAGACATTTCGCGAAGCACAGAATCTTCTGCCTACACTTTACACCCACTTCTCCGCATTAGAGAACATCATGACACAGAAGGCAACGCTAGCGGGAGCCGTACGGCGGCGCGAGCACTGCTTTGCCATTCAATCCACATCGTTCTTGAGCGAAGAATGCCAAGGGGAGGAAGAGAACACGCGAGACGTGCGTGAGCCCACGAGCGCCGCCTCCTCCTTCTCGCGGACACAGGCAGAGTTGCAGTCAGGAAGTCAGGGCAGCCCTGAAAGCCAGTGCTGCGCACACGTAACCACCGCCGTGGCCACCGCTCCTCTGGGCGTACTTGCGTGTTTTGGGCCGTCCACAGCTGAGCACCTCGTTGCCCAGCATCAGCGCGACGAAGAGGAGCTGTTGGGAGTGATCTCGCGTGTCACGCAGCAGTCTTGGCCGCAGAAAGTCGATCAGCTGAAAGGGAAGATGGCACAGGTGGAGGCGCAGATTGGCGCTGTCGGCGAGACCGGAAGCGCAACTGCCGCACCTCCGACACTGTTTCGCCAAACTCCAGCGCAACTGTCGGTTGCCCTTTATGGACTCGTGGCGTGTGCGGTCAAGATGGCCAGTGTCCTGCAAGAGGTCACGTTGGCTTTGCGCAAGGACACCCGTCACTCGCTTCTCAGCGCGTCCGCGTCCCCGTCCTCCAGTGGTGCGGCGGTGTGGGCCGATTCCTTGGCCTCTCTTCTTGCGCGGGAGAGTCAACGGAAATCAGATGCAGCAGCTTTGCTGCCGTTGTACGAATCGAACAAGGAGCGCCAAGCGGACGAGCCCGCCCTTGAGGTCTTCAGACGGGTCGCAAACGTTGTCGCGCCTGCACCTGAGCCACTCACGTTGGTGGAGGCGGTGGGCCGGTTGGCGGATTTCGTGAAGTCTCGGTGGAGCTACTGCCTCGACGTGTACCTCGCAGAGGAGTCGCAGGTTCTGCTGGCGAGCGTGTGAAGGTGTCGAATCTCCTTTTTTCTTTTTCTTTTTCGCGTTTACAATTCGTATCGGTTCCACATCGTGTTACTGTCCCCCACCCCACCCCATCCCCCTTGTATAACACACGTACCACTGCGTTTAATCCGATTGTACACGCGCCGCACACGTGCTATTCTCCCTGGTAAGATAGAAACCCAGCTGTCTACATAAAAGCCTCAAAGCGCCCCCTTTCCTTTTCGTTGTTTTTGTCGTCGTCGCATACCTTCCCTTTCTCAACGTGCAGCTCTTCTTCTCTTCTTTCGTTCACCTTCGTTTTTGGGTCTCTACTTTTGCGTTAAAAAGTCAAAACGCGAACGGAACGACGAAAAAGTAATTTCCCGCTTTTTTTTCTGGTGCCTATAGATGCATGTTTGCTTGTTGCGCAGCGCGCTGTGTTATGACTCTTTTTCACGCACGTACACACACACACACACACACACTGTTTTATCCCATCTCACCTCCTTTTTTCTTTTCTTTTCCCCTTCTCTTCTGCTGGTTATTAAACGGCGCTAACATTCTCGGCACTTCAACGGTTCTGCCTTCCGGGTGACAGCCAGTTAGTGCAGCTGTTAAGCTGCTCACCCGTAGATTTCACGCGCCTTAGTCTTCACCCGAATCATTTAAGCGGTTCACAAACGCAACAAGCTATTTAGAAAAAGAGAAGAAAAACGGTAGCGAAGGAAGAGAAACGCAGATGGCGGTCGGAGTCCTTGTGTACGTGTCGCTTGGCCTTTTCAACTTCATCTCCAGCATCATCCAAGGCGTTGCAGGCATTGGCGATGCCATCTTTATGCAGGTGCTGTGGTTCCTCGCCTGCGGGCTGTGGCCGGAGTTCAACGAAACGCCGCTCGGCCCGGAGCCCATCCGGGTCGTGGCCCTGGTCATGTACATCCGTCTCCTCTTCATGTCACCGCTGGTTGTGTATCTTGGCCTGAACGATAGCATCTTCTCCAAAACCATGACGATCATGATGGCCATCCCCAGCACTATCCTCTCCATCATCGGCGTGCTGCTCTTCAAGAAGCTAAACGGTGCGGTCCTGAAGAAGGTGCTGGGCATCACGAGCCTCATCTTTGCCCTTGCCTACGTTTGCATTATCGTTTACCGCAAGTGGCGCAAGTCGCGGCAGGTGCAGGAGCTGCAGGCCCGCCACGTGAAGCTGGTGGTCGAGGCCGACGCGCTCGCCGAAGAGGCGCAGCTAAGCCGTAACACCAGCATCGTGAACCTGCACGCCAGCTTCGTGCAGAACGTGCCGAACAATAGCATCTTTGCCCTGCATCCGCCAACTCTGACCGGACCAGTCGGTTCGCAGCCGAACGTGTTCACTCCGCTGCAGACCGCTCTCTCGCGCCAGGCCCAGACGTCTCTTCCGGCGGCGGGCGCGTCGAGCACGCACTCCTTCCCGGATCACCACGTGGTAATGCCAGGCACGACGGTGGTAGCCGAGAACACGCAGGAGCCGGTGATTGATGCCCGCACCGGGCTACCAGCCGACACCACCGAGGCCTTTCTCAGCACCATCGGCGGCGAGGTTTTCGTGGCACCCGAGACGCAAGAGCCGCACGTGAACGAGGAGAACGTGCCGCCGCTGACGCCGTCGAAGATCTCGCCGTCGCGGACGATGACGTACACGCGTGTCCGCATCAACCGCAACATCGACGCGAACGGCAAGATCAAGATGAACACCAAGATCGGGGCGGCCGTGGCGGCCTCGGTTGCCGGCATAATGGCCTCGTTGACGGGTGTAAACGCCCCACCGCAGATTATCTTCATCCTCCTGTACGACGCGCCAAACTACATCGTTCGCGTGAACTTCAGTGCCCAGTCTATCCCGAGTAACGTGATTCGGTTCTTCATGGCCGTGGCGCAGGGCTCCTTCGCGTGGAATATGGCGCCGCTGCTGATCGACGTCATCGTCTTCGGCTTCGCGGGTGTCTTCGTGGGCAACAAAATTGGCCGTCTCCTCGGCCCCAACAGCTTCAACATCTTCGTGTTGTGCCTCCTCCTCCTTTGCTCCCTCGCGATGATGGGGGACTTCAAGGAGCTGCTCATCGCCTCCACCCTCCTCACCATCGTCATCACCTTCGTCTGCGGGTACCTCGAAAACAAGAAGAACAAGCCGATTATCGAGCAGCAGCGCATCTCCGAGCTGGAGGTGGAGAAGCGGCTCTACGACTGCCTTGAAGAGCTGCATCGCAACAATAACAGCTTCGTGGCCCATCCCGCCACGTCGCCAACGGTCAGCCTCGAGCACATGCAGCGTGCCACGCGGCCGAAGCCGATGTGGAGCGGAGCCAACTTCGACAACGACGACGAGAGCAACAACGGTGAAGAGAGTAAGGAGGGGATTGCCGAGGCGGCCGCCGCCGCACCGCACGCCTCCGCCGCCGCCGCGACACAGGAAGATCGTGGCCTGTTAAGTGGCGAGGGGGAGGCGAGCGAGGCGGAGAAAAAGCTGCACGCCGACCCGCCTTTCTCGCCGCCGACGGCGCACACCGCTGCTGCTGCTGCTGCTGCTGCTGCTGCCTCACACGGTGCCGTGGCGGAGGCGACGGAGTCGGCGCACGCAAGCAAGGATACTGCACACAAAGAGGTCCACGTGGTGAGCCCCGAGGGGCGTCAGCAAAAGGCCGACGGCCACGTCGTCGCCGAGGCCGCCCGTGCAGCCCCGGCGGCAGCGCGCGTCATGGCGGAGGAGGGAGATGAGCGGACGGTCCCGGCTGTGGTGACTGGCACGAAGCAGAACGGCATCACGAGTGTGCACAGCAGCAGCATGAGCAGTAGCGGCAGCAGTCACGGCCAAGCCCCGTACCGTACTGCCGCTGCCCATGCGGCGCCTTATGTGGCGGCACCCAGCGCAGCCCCGACGGCAGGACGGGCTGCGGAGCAGCCGTATGGCCTTGATCGTCAGTCGCCATCGCTGCACAGCCTGAATAGCAGCGTGCAGAATCTGCTCAGCGACGATTACGACGTGTAGCGGCGCTGATCCGTTGTAAGGGTGGACGATGAGGGGGGCGCACAAACAGCAATTTTATCCACCCTGTTCTTTTGTTTATTCTTTTGTAGGGGCCGTTTCTTTTTTTTTTTTTTTTGCTTCTGTGCCCTTCTTACTCTAGGGCGTGTGTGTGTATACCCCTCACTCCTCTGTTGTAACGCATGAAGGGAGAGTCGAGCATTCGACTCGTTTTTTTTTTTTGCTGTTGTTCTTTTTGTTTTGTAAGTTGTTGCTATCACTTGCTTTCATCATGTTTTTTTGGTCGACCACTCTCTGCTTTTTAACTGCAAAGCCAGCCTTTTTTTGTTGTTGTTGTCAATCGTGCTTCTTTGAGTGTTTCCTTTTTTTTTCCCCCTTCTTCTCGCACTCTTATTTTAGACGCTTAGAGTGCCATTCACGCGCTTCGGAACCGGAAAAACCCATGCTTAGGAAATACACCTGCTCACATACAAGCACACTTTGCTCTTGACCTGCGTGAACGAAGTCATTGATACTGGTCACCATCTTTTTTTTTTTCTCTCTCTCTCTTATGGTAAGAGGCGCTGGCACGTGCTGTGTGATGCACTACTGCGTTTCTGAGTCGAAGAGCGACACGGCATGGCGCTCAGCTTCTCCGCACACATTTTCCTGAAAGGTATTGGGCTTTTTTTTTCTTAGTAGCGGGTGCGATACAGTTCTTTTTCTGTTTTTTTTTGTTTGTTTTCCATTTCTTATTACCTAGCGCTGCTTGTTTTTTCTTTTTTTCATCGCAGTAAAAGCAACGGGATAACAGATTCCCATGGACGGCAACGACAATGAAAGGACAGAAAGAGAAACGCGCACGCCTACTCTCTCAACTTGTCTACCGTTTTCACTTATATATGTACATATTATTGTCATCGTCATTTCGTTTTCATTTGCTAGTAATGGCAAATATATAACTCTGTCTGTCCTTTTTTTTTTGTGTGTGTGCTTTTATTCGTTTGATTGCTTGGTTGGGACTGCCGTCTTCTATGCGAAGTGAATTACTCTTCGAGTGTTTGTCATTGTCTGGTCATTTCGCGTCTCTTCCCAGGCACCTGCTTCACTGCCTCTGCTTATGGAGGAAACTAATTCAGCGGTTGATAGTGTAGCTTGCGCCAAAGAGAGAGATAGTTGTGTTGCGTTTTTCTTTTCTTTTGCTTGTGTCTTTTGTTTTGTTCTCCTATGCATAAATGGAAGAAACTGAGGGGTGTTTTTTTTATGTGTTGTATGTGTGTTTATGTTTGTGTGCTTTACAAAACTCTTTATCGTTTGTGCTGTAAACAGAGTTTCTCTACCACACTTTATATTTCGTAATGGGTTCACGTCATATTTAATCTTAAAACGAGCTGAAGAGGGAGAGAAAAAAAAAAGTGCTTCCCTTATTAGAGTGCGTTTGGGGGCAGTCCTCAAAAGCGTGGTTTGCTTCAACGTCTAGTCACTGCCGTCTTTTCTGTTTACTAGTATTGAAGAGGCTCCCAAGCTTTGAAGGTGCTGCGCTTTTGTTTGACAACGTTAAAATGTGTTTTTTTTTTTTTCGAGAAAGCAGTTTACGTAGAGGGATAGTCCTTTTATAATTCATGTCGTCTCGCTTTTTCTCATACGTTGTCTTGTTCTCGCCGCTCCCCTGCATAACCTAGACTGCTTACACTCTAGTTTTCCTTTTTTCACACTGCATCTTACTCCTCTGATAGACTTGTATACTTCGTCTTCTCTCACAGAGAGCTCACGACCCGTTCAAAGTAGTGTTAGTTCTGCCTTTTTACACTCAAAGCTATTATCATAACCGCCTTTTTCTTTAGTTTTGAATTACCCCTTCCTTCTTCTTTTCTGTCCTTTCTCAGGTTGTCTATTTAGCACACAAATTATATATACATATATATATATATATATATATATATATATATATATATATGTAATTTGTACAACGCAGCTGCAGCAGCAACGAAGCCATCAATACTACTTATATCTTCCTTGATCGCTCTCTTAACCTCAGGTTAAAGTGATAACCTATACGAACTCTTGTGGGTGACTTTCCGAAACACTGTCATAAGCTAACAGAAGGAACATGTTTAATCGCTACAACCACCAGGATAAGTCGACGTGGCTGAACGCTGTGGAACGTCCTGATGCCCCACTGCAGGCCATCGTCGACCCCTCCATCCTCGCCGCCGACTTCTGCCGGCTCGGCGAGGAGGTGGAGAGCGTTCTCTCCCCCGCAGGTGGCGCGGTGGAGTGGGTGCACGTGGACGTGATGGACGGCCACATGGTGCCCAACATCAGCATCGGCCCCGGCGTCGTCTCCTCCTTGCGTGCGCGCTTCCCTAACGCGTTCCTCGACGTGCACTGCATGGTGAGCGACCCAGAGAAGTGGGTGCCGGAGATGGCAAAAGCTGGCGCGTCGTCCTACGTCTTCCACATTGAGGCCACGGATGACAGCAAGCGGGTATGCAAGCTGATCCGCTCGCACGGGCTGCAGGTCGGCGTGGCCATCAAGCCAGCCACCAACCTCACGCCGGAGCTGCGGGAGTTGATTGAGCAGCACTACGTCGACATGGTCCTCGTCATGACTGTCGAGCCGGGCTTTGGTGGGCAGTCGTTCATGAAGGAGCGCCTCAGTTTCATCTCGGAGCTGCGCCGCAATTTCCCGAAGCTGAACATTGGCGTGGACGGTGGTGTGGCGCACGGCACGGCACAGCTGTCCGCCAACGCCGGCGCCAACATATTGATTGCTGGCACGTCTGTCTTCCACGCCAAGGATCGGAAAGCGGCGGTGGAGGAGATTCGTAAGTCCATCGAGGTGGCTCTGGCGACCCCCGGCAAGTACTAAGCTTACTTAGCCCCTGGCTGCTTTGGTTGCTTCTGTTTTCGAGGCACGTTCTCGTGACGGTGCACCTTCTTTTTTTTTTTTTTGCCTCCAAAAGACTGAGTACACTAGAGGAGCCTTTTTTTTCTCTCCTTTGTTTTTTTTCCCCGTATTTTGCAAAGGAGACTTGCGCAACTGTCTTCGCGCCCCAATTCGTGAACATACCAAGAAAAAAAAGGAAAATACTGGAAGCTCCTTTTTTTTTTTTTTTGGTGACTGTGTATCACCGTAAACTATACAATCGAGTTTCTTCTTTGTTGGTGTTGGTGGTTTTTTTTTTTTTGTCTTTCTCAGTGATGTTATATTCAATCGATCTATTTTTCTTTACATACTTTGCTATACCCTTTGTTGTCACGTTGAGGAGTCCTTGTACTTCTCCGCAGCTTTGTTTTCGACGTCCTGAAAGAAAGCTAGGAAACCGTTTTTTGTTTTTGACCGCACTCTATACACGCACATGTGCTACTCTCAACTATTAGAAGAAAAGAAAAGTGAAGAGTTATGAAACAAAAGCTCTTAATTCCACCACCTGAAGACCTGATTGGTCTTCTGTACAGCTATTCGACGCATTCTGTTTTGCGCATTTGCTTGTTCATTTCCTATTCCCTAACAACTTACTCCGCCGATATCTTATCTACTGGGGCAGAAGACCAGACACAAGAAAAAGAGGTCTAGAAGAAGAAAAAAAAAGAACAGTATTTTATCATTTTCTCTCTTTCTTATGCTAGCAGTGTTCTTTTCCGAAGCCTTGAGGCAGGTAAAACTGGAAACTCCAAACAAACAAGTGTGCCGACCCCCACTTGGGACGCTGATCTTCAATTAAGGCTCTGTAGGTGTTTGTTTTGTTGTCCTTTTTTTCTTCCTTTCTTTACTACATTTCTTTCGATGTCTATGTATGGCCGAGAATGGTAAGCTGGTGCTGTGATTGTTGTGTCCATTCAGCAGCTTTACGTAGAAGTTCCGACAATGTCGAGAGTGCACATGCACGCACAGATGTTGTTTATACCGCCTTTCTCTTTTTCATCGCTCATCTATTCTGCTGCACTTCTTCTCTTTCAATGTCTCTCTCTCTCTCGTTTTTCCGTTTGTCTTTTCACGCTCTATGACTTCGGCGATGTGTGCTTCCCTCTTCTTATTGTTGTTATCAACGACATTGTCACTGCCTTTCTTCTCCATATAATACGGAAATGGAAGTCTCTCTCGTCACCGAGCCTACTGTTCCTGATTCTCATTTTCACAGCTGTCTATGTTGCCGTTCCCGATGCAGCAGCTGTTCTCTCCAGGCGGCAGGTCCTCCTCATCATGTCTGCGTCGTAGCACGAGCTGCCGCACAGTTAATATACCTACGACGACGCTGACCTGCGTTCATGCGTCGAGTCGCAGCGCCGCCACTTCAGCGTCTGCTTCAGCAGCCCCCTCAGCCGACCCCGCCGTTGATCGCTTTGTCTCCCGTCTTCTCGCCGCACCGCACCGCGATGTGACCCACGTCCCGTACGGTGACTGGTTCGCCCTGTACGTTGGTGCCCGCAAAGCTTGGAAGGCCAGGGCAGGTGCCTCACCAACTGCTGCCCTTTCACATGGTAGAAGTCAAAAACAAGAAGATCACGAGACGCAGCACGGCCAGGCAAAGGCGTCCATCGACGCACTTCTCTGGAGCAGCCTCTTTGCACGTCACTGGACCGAGGTGCAGGTTCACCTCACCACAGCCTCCCCCGCAGCGTCGCACTACCGGTGGTGGTGGAACTCCGAGGCGTCGTTCAGTCTGCCGTCGCTCTCGTCGTCGTCATCGTCGTTGTCGGCTCACACGGTGGAACCCTCTTCCGCTGCAGCACAACCACCTGCGCTTGAGCTCTGCACCAGCGATTTTCTGACGGAGCCGCTGCTGGGGGGGCGATACTTGCGGCTGTGGATGGAGGACGTGCGAGCCTCTGCCGCGGCGTCGACCACATCCGCGAACAGCAACGGCGTGAGCGCCTCGCTCACTGTCCTTGTGCCGTTTACGGCTGTCTGGCAGATCAAGCAAAGCGCCTACTGGCGACCATCAGCGCAGCAACGCAGCGCTCTTCCCCAGGCTGCTGCCGTAACGTCGCTTTCTCTTCAAGAGCGGCAAGCGCGACAGGCCCTTCTTCAAACAGTTGACCAGCTTCTCCAATTGCAGGCCGACGCGGCAGAGAAACGCGGCAGCAGCCCACCGCAACTCATTCGCGTCCTCTCGCCCACGCAAGAGTGGGACCTTCTCTGCCAGGCCCCGCGACTTCGGCAGGTATTCTACCCCTCCACAAGCGGCACAGAAGCTGCAACATCACCTCCTCCCGCTCCCCCCCGATGGCTGTCGATGGGGTGTTTGTGCGAAGACGCCTCAGCGCGGCTTGCCTACTGCGCACATGCCTTAAATTGGCAACGAATCCAGCAGCAGCAGCAGGAGCGTCAGTCGTCCCGAAGTGAAGCGCAGTCCACGCCTCTTCGTGTCTTGTCTCCATCCTGCGAGCACGCCCGCCTCCGTGGCTACGCCCTCACCTCTGTGCATGAACACTCAAGTGGGAAGTCGGCTCTCGATCGCCGTCAAGCTGCCCGTCAGCAGCAATCATCATCCACCGGGACCCCGCCTGGTGGTGGGACTTCGGCGGCCACCGTTCACGGGCAGGCACGCAAGGGCTGCAGCGACGCAGTTCGCCGCATGTCGACGCGCGAAGAGAACATCCGTCAGTCCTTCTCTGTGCGTTAGTCATGCAAACAGCTCTGTTGTTGCTCTTGTTGTTGCGTAAATAAGAGGCGCGATTGATAGATGATTCACAGGTTTGCCTTTTTTATTTCTAAATTGAGCTGAAATCGCCACTTTGAGTCACTTTAAATGACAACATCATGCTTTTTTTTTTTTTTGACCCCACTTTTTCGTAGCTCCGTCACCAACGCCCATGAGTGGGCAGCGCCTAAATGCGTTGTTTTGCTGGAAAAGCTCTATCGAGAGGTTCGAGCATAGCAATGTCATTCGACCTCACGTTACCTTTGAAACGAGGCACATGTACAGCAGCACTCCCCCCCCCCCCCCGACTTGTTTTCCACCTTCTTTCCTTGTGTTCCATCCTTTTCTTTCACTTATGTGTGAGATGAGGGCGTCCTTCATCCTTATTTTTTTTTTAGCTTTAAAAACAGAGATCTTTCTAGCATTCTCACTCAGACTTCTCGTGCTTGCGACAAAGCTACGTCAACAAGCCCACGTTGCTCTCCAGCCGCTTCGCAGCAAACACTGGAGCCATAATTCTGCTTTCTCACTCCTGCGTCATCGGCTGCGGGCACTTCCCGTTACACCAGCGTGTGGGCACATCTTCTGTTTTCTTGCTACGTGAGACGTGTTGCATTGTTGCTTTATAGACATAGATACAGGTGCATCCACACGCACGCACGCAGCAACACATCACCCGCCGTCTCTTACATTGTCGAAGAGAGAAGAAAAAGAGAAAGAAAAAAATGTCAGCTGTAGCGCCGCGGCACTCAAAAAGTCAGCGGTCGAGTCCCACCTCTGCGACTAATCCACTGTCTGACTTTCACACCGTGACGTGTGTGGCCTGGTCCGCCTCTGGACGCAACATCGGCATCGGTACGCCAGACGGCTTCATCGTCTACAGCACGGAACCGCTGGTCAGCACGCTGAGCGGCTCGCCCTTGTCTCCATTGGGAGGCAACGGGAACAACAACAACGGCAGCGGCACGGGCACAGACGACGGCGCCGGACTGCAGGAAGTCTGTCGGTGCGCTGTCTACGGCGGTGTAGGGCTGCTGAGTTTGTACAAGCAGTGCAGCGTAGTCGCCTTCACGGGGGTGCAGCATCGCTCCGCCGCAGCGCGGGTGCAACTGGCAGACATCAGCCAGGCACCGCCCTCCGCTTTTTATACCACTACCACAGCCACAGGCACTACGGCTGGATTTCCGGCCACTGCGGTGTCTCGCGCGGCACGGCCGTGGCCGGAAGAGGAGGATGCCGCGGTGGCGTCGTGGTACGAGCAGTGGCGCGGCTCTGCCTTTGCCAACACGAGTGCGCCGCCCTCCACCGTGGCGACTCCTCTCGCCTACGTCGAATGTCCCTCCACCGTCGCTGCCCTGCAGTTTTGTCCCCATGTCGTCATCGCCGCCTCGTCGGGGGACCCGAACATCACCGGATCGCACGTGCTACACATCTTCGACCACCGCCTGCAGCCACTCTACACGCTGCCGGTGTTCCCGCCTAGCAGCAACGCGTACTTGAAGGACATGATCGCCATCGCAGCGACCTTCACATCATCGAATGGTGCAGGCATGACGGTGCGGCGACTGCGGGTGCTGCTGCCCGGAGAAAAGAAAGGCGAGGTCCGCCTTCTCACGCTGAAGCGGTCGGTGTTGACAGCGACAGCCTACGACTCACCAGCGAAGGCGACTACGAACAACACGAGCACAAACATGCATGAAGCCTCGTACAACTCCGGCGACAGTCATCGGCTGGTGGACCGCGTGCTGCATCAAGCTCCCCTGCGGGCTGTGGCGATCACCGAGGATGGCAGGAGTGGTGTCACAATGAGCAACCAGGGCATGCGACTCCGCCTGCTTGACTTCATCGGCGACGATATCATCAGCGAACGGCTGAGCCTAGATCGGGGGCGGCTGCCAGCCGTGACGGACACCGTTTCACTCGCCATCGTGCCTGTGCCGCAGCCGGGCAGCGGCGGCGGCGGTATTGGTGGTCACCAGCGCTGCGGCAGTGACAGCGGCATCGCCACCTACGCAGAGTTGCCGAACCGGCAGTACCAGCTTCTCACCGAGGCGCTGCACGACATCGTCGTGTGCCTTACGAGCTCCGGCACGATGCATATCTTTGGCTGTGGTCGCCAGCAGGTTCTCTTCTATCACAGCGACAAGACGCTGCAGCCCCGGGTCGGCTATCCGTACGCCTTTTCCCTCTGTCTGCCATCCCAGCTCGTCAAGGAGTCCGGCGGGGTGCTTTTCATCGCCCGCAGCGACGTCGAGTCATCCGCTGCGCGCTACTTGCCACGACGAGAACACTGCCCAGCGCAGCGCAGCGGAAAAGGTCGTTCGTGGGTGGAGAAGGGAAACGAGGGCGCAGCCAGCACCGTGCCTGGTGACTTTTTTGCATTTCTGCTGCGCTTCCCTGCCAGCGCGTCGATGAGCGACGCATGTAATGGCCCGATCAACGTTGGTGATGGTCCGCATAGCAGTCTCTTCTCACGCTGCTCTCTTGCAACGTAAGAAGAGAGAAGGTGTGGGGGCATGTCATTGTGTCGTGAACCTGAAACGCAGAGAAGAGCACTCCTTGATTGATTCAACATCCTACTCTCAAGGTTTGCCTTGTGCTTCTTTTTTTTTCTTCTGCTTCCTCTTTTCTTTTTCTTTTTTTATAGCTGCTGCTTCGCCAGCTTCCATTTCTCTGTTTTGTATTCGATTATTGCTGCACTTTTTTTTTCCATAGTGTTCAACTTGTTTCAAAGCGGTGCACCCAATCAAGTGGCAAGGTGAGAGGGAGCTGTCTTCGAAGCTCGGCGCTACGAAGGATTGCACTTTTTTTTCTTTAAACAGTGCTATCAATAAGCAAGAAGCGTTTTCTGCACTGAATATGGTGTGAACAATTCGGCGTGCTGGTTGGTTTTTCTCGATTAAGATGCACTACTTAATCGGGATCTCTAAAAGTGATTGTTTGAGTTTTTCCTCGCGAGAAAAACGAATGCACTTCCTTCTTCTTCCTCTTCCTCCTCTTTTTGCTGTTGTTGTCGTTTTGTTTTGTTTTCTCCGCCTCTTCATGACTCATCTGCGCAAGATTTTTAGTCGAATTCTCCTTATATTTGCTGGCATTTCATTCGTCCTCCTAAGAGCTTTATCTCTCTCTCTCTCTTTGCGTCTTACAAAAACAACAAAAAAAGACAAAATGATCTACGTCGACACGTGGCTCTGGGCCATCTTCTGCTACTTCTGCGGATGGATCGGTGTCTTCAGCATGCTAACCTACCTGATCGCGATCGCCGTCCAGCAAATCGCCCTGTGCTTCCCGCAGGACTTCGTGAAGAAGTACAAGGCGAAGTGGGCCCTCGTGACCGGCTCCAGCAGTGGCATCGGCAAGGCGATTGCCGAAAAGCTGGCCGGCCAGGGCATCAACGTCGTCCTCGTAGCGCTGGATGACAAGATGCTGGAGGACACCTTCCAGGAACTGCAGAAGAAGCACCCTTGCGTGGAGTTCCGCAAAGTTGGCGTCAACCTCGGCGCGAAGGACTACGCCTACATGGCCGACATCAAGAGCAAGACGGACGACCTTGAGATCAACCTCGTCTTCAACAACGCCGGCTACATCTGCACGGGCCTCTTCGCGGACACCGATCTGGAGCGGCTGCGCTGCAATCTCGAGTGCAACGCCGGCTGCGCCATCCCGATCACGCACCACTTCCTGCGCAAGATGATCGCCCGCAAAGCGAAGGGCCTCATCACCTTCACCTCCTCCGCCTCCTGCTACCTGCCGGGGCCGACGGCGACCATATACAGTCCCTCAAAGGCCTTCCTCACAAACTTCGCCAGCACCATCGCTGCCGAAAACCGTGACCTCGGCATCGACGTGGTCGTCATCCACCCATCACCGGTTAACACGAACTTCTACAAGAATGAGGGCCCGTCGCTCAACTCGCTGAAGACGGCGCAGAAGGCTGCCACGTCGCCGACGAGCATTGCGGATCAGATTTTCGCCGCGGCGGGTCGGCTGACGGTATGGGACCAAGGCAAGATGTGCGCCATTTTCCATATGGTGAACAAGTTGATTGACTTCCAGATCCTCGCGGAGTTCTTCACCCGCTATGGGTGCCTCAACAGTGATTACCACCGCCTGGCGAAGGAGTCGAAGCTGCGCCAGGGCAAGGAGTAAAGCAGCATCCAAAACAGGGATTCTTAAAAGGTTCTTTTTCTTTCTTTCTTGTACTGTAGTCGCTGAAAGGACCGTACAAGGTGGAATCCCTTTAGGAAAGAGCAGAGCTTCTCCTCTTCTCCTTTTCCCAAGCTAAAAAGAAAAGAAAACGAGCATCTATTATAGCGTTAAAAAACAAGTCAAAAATAAGCAATGCCCAAGGGAAAAAGGAGGCATGCTCGACAATCAAAAAAAAAAAATATATATATATATATATATGATCTTATTTAACACTTTTGTTTTTGGGTTCTTTTATGTGTGTGCGTCTGTGTCTGCCTATTTGCCGACGTGTAACTCTTGTTTTCCTTCTCTTTGCGACTCAAAGCGCTCTTCATTCTCTTCTTCTGTGTTTTTCATCACTTTGTTGATAGGATGTGAGAAGGAGAATTCAAGTATGCGCTTTTGGACGACGCAACGATATCAGTTTCTTGAAATCTTTTCTTTTTGAGTTCTGGCTCTTAGACGAAGAAGCAGACAAGTGATTATGCGTGGGTTCATTCGTACATGTGAAAAAAAAAAAATGTACCCAATCTAGAGAATCAGTACATGGGCTTTGAAGGCTTGTCTCAAGGCTTCTTGTCTTTTTACATCTTTCGATGGCGGATGCACCATCTTGGTCATGGTAACTCTTTTTTTTTTTTCGCTTTTCTCTATATCCGGACGCATAATTGCTCTCTTCCATTCAAGGGCAAAAAACCCATGAGAAGTGCGCGAGTACGTTTTACGCAATCCGAAGATAAGCTCGTGCCTGTGAATTTCAACGTCGTTTATTTCCTTTCCTCTCTTCATTAGAAGTAGCTCTTGCATCCTCGTCCTTTCTGTGTGTGCTTTTTCTCTGTATAGGCTGTTTACTTTGTCCACTGTTCTTTTCTCCCCTCCACCTTCGGCTCTTTTTCGTTTTTGCTTTTTCTATCTGCGAAGCAAGCATACGTTCCCTAGCAGAGCTGTCACAGTTCTGCGCCCTTCAATAGCAACAAAAAAAAAGGTCCTTTTTTTTTTTTGCTCATTCTTGTGTGGCATAGTCGTTGACTTTCGAACAAGAAAGAGAGTTCTGCGCGGAAGAGCGTGTGGCACGCTAAGGGTGCTCGGACGTCTCATAGATGGGCTTGTTTGCTGTTATTAATACTATTAATATTAACACCACTATTTCTGTCCTAGCCACGTCAGCTACAAAAGGAGCAGCATAGTCATTCACAATGCAACGCAGCGCACTTTTGCGCAGTACGCAGAGCGTCGTCGCGGCGATGACACGAGCCGCGCGTCGGACTACAAAGGGCACAGAAGCAGAAGCGTCCGACGCGGACAGCACCGCACTCGCGGCAGCCGCTCCGCGCTACCTGCTCCCTGCGCTGCAGACGTTCGCACAGCAGCGGTCGATGCGAGAGCAGCACCTCCGTGAGGATCAGCTGCCCGCCTCGGCGACATTCATGTCGTTTATTGAGGTCGCACACGCTGCCTCTGTAGCTTCCCTCAAGCAGCTCCAGCGTTTTGTGGACGAGCAGGCAAACTCTGAACACGAGGTGGCGGCCAGTCGAGTGGAATGCTGTCGTGAAGTGGGCAAGAAGCGAGAAAAGTGTGCTTTTGCGCCCCGTCAGTATGCGACTATGGCAGCGCTGCAGCAGCGTGCTAGCAGCGGTGCGTCCGCCCCCCGAGATCGGCTTCCTGACGGCGCAGAGCATACAGCGTCGTTGCATGAGGAGCTCGCGGCAGCCGTGCGTGCCTACGACCCGACACTCGAAGCGCCGCTGATTCAGCGCATTGCGTCTCGCCTTGCCATCTCCGACACGCTGCGGCTGGCGAGTCAGCTGGTACAATATCTGCGCGACGCCGCCGCCGCTGAGGAACACGGCAGTGCTGCGTCTCTGGGCAATGAGACGTACGCGGAGCCCTCCGTCAGCAGTGCAAAGGCCATGGAGCTGCTACAACGTGCCATGGGCGCGTGTCGTGCGCGCTACAACGCCACCTCCCCCGACCCCCGCGTCGCTTCTCACGTGCCGTGGGTGGTCACGACAACGGCGGTGCGGGAACGTGCCGGTGTTGCTATCCGCTTTCACAACACGGCTGCCACGCTCGTGGCTCACGGCCAGCGACGACGCCGCCCGCTGCCGCGGTGCTTTTTCCACGACGTCAGCGACGTGCAGGTGAGCGAGGTGCTGCCCAGTGGGGCAGTAGTGGTCTTCACGCACCCCACGCAGCCGGCCGAGGTGGGCGACCGAGCAGGCAGTGCACATGTGCATGGAGAGGCGAGCGGGAAGTGGCAGAGGAAGCCGTCTCGCAAAGCCCTTCGGACGTTCCGGGAATCTCTGGAAGCGTGCCTTGCCTCGTCCCCTGCGGAAGTGCACCTGCACGGGGTGCTGTTCCGCCGTGGCGAATCCATGGCCGCGGCGACGGCGACGCTGGTCGATGCGGCGGAGGGGCACATTCAGCACGACGACGTCCACGTAAACGTGGCCGTTCCGGACGACGGCGAGTGCGTGGTGGTGCAGATGTGCAGCATCCGCGTGCGCATCCCCGGCACGCTACGAGAGCAGGGCTGTGGGGAGGAAGCGGTGCAGCACTGCCTGCATGTGGCCCGCACCCTCGCCTCCGTAAACACGGCAAGCGAGGAAGGTGCAGGCGGACGAGAGGGAGGACCAGAAGGTGAACCGCGGATTGGGCTGCAGCTGCTGTACTGCCGCCCACACGCCTGCGCCGCGCCGCGCCACCTCGCTAGCAGCGCCGGCAGTGCGACTCCCCAGCTTCAGTACGCCCTTCTGCTGCGCGGCTTTGACCATCGTGGTGGCCCTGCGGATCAGCTGGATCGCACCGCACTGCTGTGCAGCGAGACAATTCCCAACTTTTTTGCTCCGTCTCGCTTCGGCCCAGCGGCCGTCCCCTTCTTCCGCACCTACCACGTCACCGCGGCGCTAGACAAGGGCCGCTATGCAGAGGCGGCGGCGATGCTGCTGTGCCTCGAAAGCGGGGCAGCCGCAGCCTCGGTCAACGGCGTGACCGCGTCGCCACTCCCGGCCGCGTGGCTCGAGCAGGCACTTCGCCTCCTCTGCAATGGTGAGGAGCGGGAGGGCGTGTGGCAAGCGTGGTGGAAGCAGCACGTCCCGGCAGACGTCCAGGTGGGTGTGATGGCCGCCAAGGCTGAGCTCGTGTGGAACGTGCTGGCCAGCTGCCGGCTGCAACAGCTAGCGGCCGCCACGAACGGTCGCGGCGACGCCCTCCAGGCTGCCACGCCGGACCCTGGTGACTTCGTTCTTGACGATCAGAGCACGACGGCGCGAGAGGAAGAAAGCGCTGACAACGCAGCTGCAGAGAACACGCGGACGAAGACCTCCGTGCCACGGGAAGCGCAGGTAGTACCCGTTTTCTGTCGAGCCCAGGCCGCGCGCTACGCGTTTCACGACATTGCTCTGCCGGTGGTGTGCGACGCAGCGAGCAGCACAGCTGGGTGCGAGAGTGTGGCGGCGCTGGAGGCGCAGCTGGGCTTTGCCACGCCTCAACGGCGCCGCCGCCTGAGCCCGCAGGCCTCCCTGACCTTCCGCCCGCTGTTTATTCGTGCGACGGGTCACCCTCGCGCGGCAAGGCCGTGGGCGCGATCCTTCCAGGAGCCCGTCAGCGCTGCCGCGCTCGACAACAGCCCCACCGTCTTCTCGCTCGCCACGGACTGGGAGCTGGCAGGCAGCAATGGGCAGGAGCGCGACTACGCAGCCAAGTCTCGCGGACCGCGGGCGCAGGTGTGGCCGCTGAGCAAGCGCGGTCGTGCTCTGTCCGACCGACTGCCGGTGGGCCTCCTAGCTGTTGCTTCCGCGAACGGATCATCTCTCCTGAGTAACGACGTGAGGGCCTCGCGTTGCCGCGCGTCGCGCTGCCTCGCCGTGCACTGCACCCTGCCGGCGGACGTGTCGGTGGGCAACTACCTTGGCGAGTTTACAGCCTTGGAGGACCTGCGCCAGGCCTAGGTCAAAGAGCGCGGCATCCAGACGTAGCTGTCTGCGTTGTTGTTGGGTGGCAGTTGGGTGGCATTCGAGTCCTCTTGTTTTTTTTTTTTTTTTCTTGATGTTATTGTTGTCACAGATGTCCACGCTATCTCACAAAAGTCCCATACGCGCGCCTTCTCCCCTCCCTCTCTTTTTGCTTTTTTTTTTTTTCCTCAGCCATGTGCTGCTCGCTTTCGCTGCTTGATCCCGGATCGCACAACTATTAAGCGTTTCTTTCCCACTTCCTTTTTCGTCTTCTCCTCTTTCTCTTGCTGCTTCCTCCTCCCATTGCTCCCCTGCGGCTGAACAGGTTTCCTCTCTTCCACACTGCAAAGCCAGTTTTTTAGTCTCCCTTAACACTCTTATTCCGTAGTTTTGTGTTTTTGTTAGCTACTTCTTGTCTTTCTCCGAATAACACCGTTTGTTATCTCTTCTTTAACGATGAGCGATCGCGACTGGGCTACGGTGCAGAAGGCCGTCGAGAAGGAGTGGGACAAGACGATCATCCCGGCGCTGTCCGCCTACATCGAGATCCCTAGTGGGAGCCCTGATTACGATCCGGAATGGGCGACCAACGGCCTCATCGAGAAGGCCTTTCACGTTCTGATTGACTGGATGAAGGCGCAGAACCTGCAGGGGCTGACCTACGAGTTCATCGAAGAGAAGGGCCGCACGCCGTTCCTCATTGCTGAGGTTGCCGGGACGGAGCCGACGAAGAACACGGTGCTAATGTACGGGCACATGGACAAGCAGCCGCCGCTGCGGCCGTGGGCGGAGGGCCTGGACCCACACAAGGCGGTGCTGCGCGACGGCAAGCTCTACGGCCGCGGCGGCGCGGACGACGGCTATGCCATCTTCTCTGCCATCACCTCCGTCTCGGCGCTGCAGCGCCACGGCATTCCGCACGGCCGTGTCGTGGTGGTGATCGAGGCGTGCGAGGAGTCAGGCAGCTTCGATCTGGACTATTACATGGAGCGCTGCAAGGAGCGGATCGGCAACGTGGACCTGATGGTGTGCCTGGACAGCGGCTGCCTCAACTACGACCAGATCTGGCTCACAACCTCGCTGCGCGGCGTCACGGGCGGTGTGCTGAACGTGCAGACACTGACGGAGGGCATGCACAGCGGCGTGGCGGGCGGCGTGGTGCCGGACACCTTCCGCATTGCGCGCGAGCTGCTCGACCGCATCGAGAACGCGAAGACCGGCGAGGTGCTGATCCCGGAGGCGCATTGCGAGATCCCTGCGCACGTTGTCAAGTCCATGGATGCGATGCGTTCGGTGCCGTTCAAGGAACAGTTCGCTACCGCCGAGGGCGTCTCGACAGAGCCGGGCGACAACGTGGAGCTGGCGCTGCGCAACTTCTGGAAGCCGAGCCTGACGGTGGTGGGAGCGAACCTGCCGGAGCCGCAGGTGGCGGGCAACGTGATCCGCACCGTGACGGCGTTGAAGCTGTCGTTGCGTGTGCCGCCGCTGGCCGATGCGGAGAAGGCGACGCAGGCTATGAAGCGCATGCTGGAGGCAAACCCGCCGTACAATGCGAAGGTGTGGTTCGAGGCGGAGGCGGCCGGTGACGGCTGCGCGACGCCGGAGCTGAAGCCGTGGCTGTCACGCGCGCTGAACGAAGGCAGCATGATGGCGTACGGGCGCCCGCTGGCCTTCCAGGGCATGGGTGGCGCGATCCCCTTCATCGCAATGCTGGTCAAAACCTACCCGCAGGCACAGTTCATTGTGACTGGCGTGCTTGGCCCGAAAAGCAACGCGCACGGCCCCAACGAGTTTCTGCACGTGAAGTACGCGAAGGGCCTCACCTTCGCCATCAGCCGCGTCATCGCAGAGCACTTTCTCCACACCCCGAAGTGAGCAGCGACTCCATTCGTCGCCGGTTCAGTTTATAATAAAAACGAACAACGAAGAGAAAAGAGTCCCCTTTACTATTCATAAAAAAAAAAGACAACAGGCCTTTTGGCAGCGTTAGATGAGAGCATTTCTTCGATCCAACACCGATCCTGACCGCTCGGACATTTTTTTTTGTCAGCTTTCACGCCGAAAACCCGATGCGGGCGAACACGAACAGGTTTGCCAACCCAACTCGCCAACACCTCCCGGACTTCCCTCCTCCTCTCACTCTTTTCCCCCTCCCTTTCCCCAGGCCCCACGCCCCTCGGCCCGGCGCCCTCCGCTGGTGGTCAGGGGAGGGGCAGCCTCCGGACCCCTCGGCCGCCGCGAGTGGGGGGCGGGTAAGCCCGTGGACAACCCCCGAACCCCGCCAAAGGCGCGCCGGCCATCCCGACGAGCGACTCGGCGGCAACACCGCCGGACGCTGAAAAGGGCAAATCGAAAAAAGGAACAGCTCGTTGGGAAAAACCGCTTTCTCCAATCCCGACAACGACAAGCGCCGACCCGCTGACGGGAAGCAATGAGGGTTGAAACGCCCGTTTCCTCCCAAAGCCCTCCCGAAACCCCCGACACAAGCCAAAACCCTCCGCCAACCCGCCCCCCCCCCTCCTCCGCCATTTCCGGACAAAAAACACAAAGCGCCGCGCCACGGAGGAAATCGCGGCCGCCCCGCCCCCGCGAAAGCGGCCCCGGGCCAGCCCCCGCGGGAGCCAAAGCGCCCCGAGCGGCCCCACCGCCCACGACCCCCAAAAGCCCAGGCCCCGCCCGCCCGCCCCCAAATCCGAAAACGGCGCCCCCCCCAAGCACCCGGGCCTCCCTCGTTTGGCGCTCAGGCAGACGCCTCGGGAAAACGCGGGAAACGCCAGGACGAACAAAGAGACGTTTAACCAGAAAAAAGTGCGGCAAACCACAAGGCCCCAAGAAAAATCAGGTCGTGTTCGATGCGCCCATCTTTAAAAAGAACACCTCGATAAAAACGCGCGGCCCCCAACCCTTAAAACAAAATACTCTCTTTTTCGATGGCGCCGCTCCCCAACCAAACCCAAAAAGCGCAACCACCCCAAAAGTAACAAAACAAGCTTTTAAGGGCTGCCCTCCACCAGGTTCAGGCACACTGCCCTTTTCTCCCCCAACCCAAAAACGGCAATTTGCGTCACATCTTCAGTCTAAAAAATAAGTGAAGAGGACTGGTTTTTAAGCCTGCGTCAGACTCCGCGAAACTCCTGTCAAAAGGACGGTTTCAGTGATCAGGGAAATTGACAGGAGCCAACAACAATCGAGTCCCCGACCCCACCCCCACCAACAACAGAAAGGCCATGAATTCGGCCAGAGAAGCCGGGCCAAATAAGGAGAGGAACGGCACCTCGAAGTTCTAGGTTGTGTCAAAAAAGCGAAGTTGGCGGCTTTGAAATGCATAAGAGCGCCGGAAAATACACAACCTAATAAAAGCTGACTTTACCACCTTTACTTAGTGACTGCGGACCGGTGGTCGGAATCCAAAAAGATACCCTACCGCAATGCAAAAGTCAACTTGAAGAATGGAGAATGGAAATTGAGTGTTTGGATTGAGAAGTTGAGTTCCTCAGAATCTCCTCATCCAGCTCGTCCCCGGGGCCCGGGTTTTCCCTCTCCCTCCCTCGATGTTATTCCTGAGTCGTGTTCCCTGTCCACTCATGTCCTCAGCGTTTTCTTTGGTCGTACATCTTTGGAATTTGCGCTTTCCCTTACTTGTCTGAAAGATTTCGCCGTTCGCCACGTAATGACCAGCAAAATGGGGTTCTTTAAAGGCAAAGGATGCTCTTTTGGACAATAACACACCAAACACCGTTTAGTAAGACGTCCCCCGCCTGATGCCGCATTCGGGAGGGGAAGAGAAAAACACAAAAGAACTGCCGCGTGTAGTCGCCTTGTTGTTTTACATTAACGGTCCACCCGACGCCCGTTGCACGTTCCGTTTGCTTTTCTCGAGGAAAGAAAGAACGAGAGGGATATCCTCCTTCATTTTTGTGGGCTCGGTTTGGTCGGTGGCCCCGCACGCCCCCACAATCTTGTGTGAAGACCACCGTTTGGTGCATGCGGGCTGTCTTGCCAGTTTTTGCGTCTTTGTTCTGATAGGTGGCGTTGTGAGGCCGCAGTGCGCTGAGGGAGGTACTCTGATAAGTAAAAGACACCGCCACATAACGTTACGAGCTGGCAGCGAAAGCACCAGCGTTATTGTCAGGAAAGAGCCGTTGAAAAGAAACCCGTCGTCGACAGAGGTGCCCACGAGAGGCTGAAGCCGCAGTAGACTTTTTGTGAAACGAGATGGCTTTTATTTCATGAGAGCATAGGACTACTTTTTCCTATCGCTGAGTCCTTCTTTGGTGGCCTTATACTGTCGACTGGCTTGTTTCTTGCATGGTTAGGCTTTGCCGCCGTTGCGGCCACCAACTTCTTTCACCTCCGCCGTTGCGCAGATTAAGAAAAAAAGAGGATTAGAGACGGGTTGAGTGCAAACTGCTGGTTTTTCAGCCGTTGTTATCTGGAATTTGGTTTTTTTTCCCGGTCGAAAGGGGCCATACTACACGGTCGACGACGCAAGGAACGGTAGCGGGCAGTGGGCTGGAGGGTGGCGTCGGTGAGGGTGTGGCCTTTCTTTCGCTAACCCAATAAGGGGACGGGATTTTTGGGTCTGTTGCGAGACGGGCGTCCTTTTTTCCTTCTGTTGCGCTGCGGATTCTGGCGGCCCAGTGACACAAATCCGGTGTCTAACAGAGGCCTTATGTGCAGGTAGTGTGCGTTGCCATCGGAAACTCGCCGCAACAAAAACACAAAGAAGCCGCTTTTAATGATACACACCGTGCCCATGTGGACAGAAGCTTGGCAAAGAGCTGTGTAGGTAGCTCCCTCTTCGGTTTCCTTGAGGGCTTTGAAGCTCAGGTGTGGTGCTTTAAGTTAGATGCCGCCTTTGAAAGGGGTCGCGGGATTTGGGTCGGACACCTCGGCGATAGGGTCGCGACGTTTTCTTTTTTTTTAACGAGATGGTTCCACATCCTGATGATGCCGGCCGCCTCAATGTGGTATCAGGGTCTAGTACCCACTAAGTGGGGAAGCCAAGAGCCTGCAGCCTGTCCTTGTGTCGGGTTGCGGGCGATTGGCGGCGGCGGACGGGTCTGAGTCGTGCATATGCTGGAGGGACTCGCAGCAATTCACACGTTGGAAACGGCTCGTGAAAACGCGTGTCTACGGGTTGTGAAAGCCGTAAGATGGACCGCTGACATTATTTTACTCTTATGCTGTGGTGATGTTGAGCGCAATCTTGGGCCCCACCCTGAGCTGTGCGCAGTGGAACTGCTTAGCCGCAGCGTTGTTTAACTGAATTGAAGCATCCATTGGAGGTGAGTAGGAATATCTTACCGTGTTTTGTATGAAATGACACACATGAAAAAAAAAAGATGGCTCCACAAAACGCGCCTCGCTTTCCTTTGAGTTCGGCATTGGTAGTCGGCGGCCCTTTTGGCGTGCGAGAGCTGCCGGCCTTCACACTAGAGGCCGTACTCCGAATCACCGCCAATAGAGGCGAATCTGGGAACGTCTGCCTTGTTTGCCTCCGTGTTGGCTGGAGAAAGGGGTGGGCGCCGCAAAGGAGAAGGCGCGTGCGCTGCACTGGGTTTGTTGGGGGGATTTTTCTCAATTGCAGAGGCGTTCGAACGTATTGGTTGCTTTCTTCTTTGAAAGCGCTGGCGCTATGTGCGGTGACTCACGGCTGGTTTTGCGGCGTGGTGATGGAGGGCCTTTTTTGGTAGGGGGTGGGGCCGGGCGGTTGGTAAGGTTGCCGGCGCTTTTCGCAGGGCGGTGTTCGGGCCGTGGGGGCGCCGTTTCGGACTTCTTCGGAAAGAGGAGGGGGGGTGCGGGGGAACTGTGGCGTGGGCGCGGCGGGGGTGGGGTCTGGTGTACGTGGTCGCTCTGTGGTGACTTTCGCTGTCGCAAGGAGGCGCCACCCGTGGTCGCTGGCGTTTCCGGATGGCGGGTGCGGGGCGTTTGGTCTGCCTTCCCGGGAGTCGGCGCCGGGGCCGCGGCGGTTGGCCTCGCCCTCGACCCTCGTGGCCACGGAGGAGGGGTCTTTCTCCCGGGACGAGCGAGGAGCCTGGCCGCGTGGCCTCCCGTCCTGGGCTGCTTCGGCGGGGAGGAGGAGCGAGAGGGAGAAAGGGATAAAGAACGAAGAGGAAGGAGGGTATGGCATGGAGAGGTTTTTCGTTAACTTGGGAGTGGGTTGTGTCGGGTGGCGTCTTCAGTCGTTTGGTTGGCGGTTTTCTTTATGTTTCTCGTCATTTTGAGGTGAGGGGTCATTTCAACACTCACAATGGGGAAAGGGATTGGTAAAAGAGAAAAAAAAAAATCAAAAGAAAAAGTGCCGCGCCGTCGGAAAACGAAAGGAACTGACACAAAAGCAACTTCACAAACCGTTGCTTTTTTTTTTTTTCCACGGCGCGGCTGTGAGAAAAACAACTACAAGAATAATCGGAGAGGGAAAACAAAGCGAGAGAGAAAACGAGTGACAAGCGCTCGCGCTGCGGCGCGGCTGCTTAGAAGTTGCTGCCGTTCCAGCCGACGTACGGAGTGGAGTAGTAAAAGACGTAGATGCGGTCGGCCGGGATGCCACACTCTTTCGACACAGCCGCGGTGATCACAGGGGTCATTTCAGCAGGCGCATTCGGCGGGTATTCTTCGTATACATCGACGCGGACGCACGCCGCCGGCTCCGTCGTGTCCTGGAAGGACATCGGCGACTCATCGTTGAAGGCGGTCATGATGAAGTTCGCTGGCTTGGACAGGGCCTGGGTGCTGATTGCCTTGAACGCACTGGTGAGGTTGGCGCGCTTCGCGGCGTCCAGCTTCGTGGATACGGTGGTGTGGATGAACGGCATGGCGGTTGTGTGCTGGAAAAGGGATGGGGTGGCAAGGAAGAGCGCGGAGTTAACTGAGCTTGGAAAAAGAGCTTTTTGAAGAGACTTGATTGCAGGCAGGGAAAAAAGAAAAGACCCAAGAAGAAGAATAGGAATCGAAGGGAAGTCGTTGATGCCAACAGCGGAAAGCCAAACGGCAGGCGTGATCGCGTAAGATCTGATCAGAGGGCAACAGTCGTAAAAACAAAAACGTTCAACGCTCTGGCATTTGGAGAGGGTGAAATGCGTAGCATTGCTCTGCAAACACAATCACCAGACATTATTTTCGCAACTCGAGAACCTAAACAGCGCTGCGCGCACAAAGGTCTCTCTTCCTGTTTTTGTTTGTTACTCATTTGTGTAAAAAAAGAAAAACAACAGTGTGCTACGTGAGACGAAGTGTGGCACGCGCGTCCTTTGCTGTGCTCTTGTCCAATGGGAACTGAAGCCGCGTGGCGGTGTTCTCAATCAACTCGCGCGGCAGATTTGACTTGCGCACCCAGTTTGCGATCTTCTCTCGTCGGTGCGGTGAGCGAATCTTGGCACTGGCCTGCAGAAGCAGCGGCTGCGCGACTCCCGGGGCGGCCATGAGACGGTGAACCGACGGCGCACTGAACAACACCGCCATGCTGGTCTCGTCGAAACGCTTCGCTGAGGCGGCCGCATGCAACATCAGCTTTGACAGCAGCTGCGGATCGTTGTACCCCAACGCCTGAAGCGCGTGAACAGCAACAGCGGTGTCGAGCGGCGTAAGGAAACGGTACTGCTTGTCTAGCCGGTCGCCGATCTGCCGCAGCACCGCTGGCGTGCGGAGGGACAGCTTGTCCATTCCGGACAGGATTTGGACCAGCGGCGCTACCTCCATCGACATCCACTGCTCCGCCGTGATGCCCGATATGAAACGCTTCACTGACGCGAAGTACTTGAACCGCACCGCGGCGAGGCTCTGCAGCATTGCTGCAATCGTTGGCGCCGACAGCCGGCTCAGCGAACCCGAATCCACAATGGCGTCGAGGCACTGCTTCAGCAGCTTGTCCTCCTTCAGCACCTTCTCCTCGAAGACGCCGAAGAAGTACTTGTGGTCGTCGGGGCGGGTGTGGGGTAGCAGCGCGAGGTACCGCTTCGCCAGCCGCGTCAGCGTCGCCGTGTCGTCGGCGCGGGTGCGCACCATCTCCTCAATGATGTCCCAGCTCTCTTGCTGCTGCTGCGTAAGCGGCTCGAAGCCGCTTGCCGGGTCGTGGCGGCTCATCCACTGGCTCGGCGGTAGGGCCGACTCGCCCTGCACGCCGCGCTGCTCCACGTTAAGGAGAAACTCGTGCACTTCGGGAAACTGCTCCAGCAACGCCCCGCCGAAGGCGCGGCACAGCGCCGCAGCCGCGTCCGCGCTCTCCGTCTCCACCACCACCGCGTCCTTCCTGCCGTCAATATAGGCGGCGACGTCGCTGAAGAAGCCGGCGTCACGGCAGCCGAGCTTGTAGAGATTCTCCGTTGTCGACATCACACAGTGGAGAGGCGCGCCTTCAGAGAGATGCCTGCGCGTCTTCTCCACACAGAAGTCGAGAAACTGTGCGAGACGCTCCTCCTCGTATTCTGCGGTGTCTTCGTCCGCCGCCGACGTAACGCCGTCGCTGCTGCCCCGTTCGCTGTCAACCTCTTCCCTGTGTTGTGTGGCGGTGGCGCACAGACAGCGCAGCGCCGTGCTCAGCTGCACCGGCGGTATCTCCGCCGCCGTTTTGGCAAACTGGTCGCGCAGGTAGTTCAGCGTGGCCGCGTCGTGTATCCGCTGATCCCCCATCGCGAGGAGAAAGCGGAACACCTGCAGGGCGGGGAACGGCATGCACTGACTCGAGGCCTCGCGCAGCATGGCGGAGGCAAGCTGCTTGCACTTATCTGTCGGGCTGTCAAACAGACGTATCATCAGCCCAAAGGGCGAGCTCTCCGCCGACAGGAGGCTCTCCTGCAGCGGCTCCACCGCTGTCGCGCACGCATCGCATGCCGCCAGAAACTCAGCCGGCCACTGAAGGTCAGGGAAGTCACGCAGCACCTTCGACAGCTCCAGCAGGTGCGACGCAAAAATCTGCACCACCTCTGCGTCCGCCGAGCCGTGCAACCCACCTTGCGCCACCGGCACTTGCGATACTAACTCCTTCGCCTGGGACGCAACGTAGCCGACGAAGTCCGGCAATTCCTCGCGGAGGGCGAGCCGGGTGGAGAGGGGTAGGTGTGCGATCGCTGCGCAGAGCAACTCGACCGAGGCCACGTCCAGCTCTTCGCTCGCCAGCCGCTCCATCAGCCAAATCAAGGCGTCGGTGCTGATGTGCTCTGCCTTGTGCCGCGCCACAAAGCAGAAGAGCTGCACCGCCGTGAAGGCGTCCCCCTTCTCAGCGCAGCGGTCCGCCTCCTCCTGAAACACCACTGCTGCGTTCGCGTTGATGCAGCGGGTGCGGTTCAGCTGACCGCAGATGTGGCCGATGGCGCCAGGCGTCAGCGCGTCTGCGACGGCGGCACAGCGCTCGGCCGCCAGGTCCATCAAGTTCGCAGGGTGCGTCGCGACCTCCGGCAACGAAGACACAATGGAAAGCAGCGCCGGCAGCTCCGTGGCCGATGCGGCGGCGAGGGCGGCGCTGCTGTACGACACCACGGCATTCACAAAAGCGGCGTCGTAGGCGTTGTGCCGGCGCAGGTGTGCGATGATCACTTTTAGGTCCCCTGGCAGCCATGCTTTGGCGGCCATCGCGCGGATGGTGGCCGCGGCGATGGCGGACCACAGCTCGTCGGATGCGCTGCTTTTAGGCGTTGGCACGACACGTGCGAGGAGGACGAAACGCTTGCCGTCTAGCACAGAAGCCGGATTCACTTCAGAGGACGCCAGTGCGGCTTGCAGGAGTGCGGGATCGCGGCGGGAGAATTTGCGCAGAGGAAGGAGAGCCTCGCAGGTTTCCTCGGCATTGAGGTAAGGGGCGAGGTCCAGCAACGCCGCTGTAGTTCGCGCAACGTCATCAGCAGCTGCGAAGATGGGCTTGCGAGTGCGCGCGATGAGAGCGAGAAGTTTAGAGGTCTCCATTTTCTTCTTGCCCTCCTTCTGCTTCAGCTGCCAAGAAAGCACGCAGGCTGTGCGTATATTTCAGCCTAAGCAAACGCAGCAACGAGCGCTTGTGAGCCTGAGCCACCAAATAGAGTGAAAGTACTTGCTAAGATCCCTCACAAAAGACGCTCTCAAATCCAAGGCGACAGCCATAGAAACAACAGCACAGATATCGTAAAGTGGCCTCTAAACAACTTTGGAAGAGCCTATCCTTTTGCTGGGAACAAGAAGTTAGAGGGAGGGGTGAAAGGAGAGGATAGGTGCAGGCCGCAAAACCAGAAGACAAAGAGAAAAAGGAAAATAATGACACAGCAAAAGAAACTCAAAGCTGCGAGGGGTGAATAGTCTTTTTTTTTTGTGTTTTCTTGTATGTGTGTGACAGGCCAATTGGCAGAGTGTATAAGGAAATACGTAGCCATGATGTCTTTTTCTTCTTCTTTTTACACGTTTAGAGCTGGTTGATGCGCTTCAAAACGAATGATCGACGTTATGAGATGAGGGACCGCGGCCGACAACGTCTTTTTTTTTTTTTTGCGAGACTCTGAACAAGGCACTCTCTGAAGGAAGAAGCCGCCCGCGGTGAAGTTGAGTTTTGAGTGTATCCGTTCGTAAGCAGTTTTTTCTCTCAACGTCCGATGCACTGAAGCGCGGAAGAGAGATTGCAATGAAGGCCTGTGTACATATCTGTGTTTTCCTCAGCGGAACCCGCAGAGGAACGAATCTGCGAAAGAAAAAAAAAAAGGAAGAAAGTACATGACAAACAAACACATGAACAAGAAGGTGCGGTATTCACGAGGGGCTCGCGAAAACGCACAGCAAGACAGCAAAAGAGGAAAGCAGATAAGGCGACATCACTCTATCCGGTCAAGCGTGAAGAGATAGTGAGAAGCAACAAAAAAGGGCGCTCGCTCACTGAGGCAGCTGAGTTACGACGCTCTGTACGGTGTTGGTCTTTCCCATCGCGGCAGCCTCCCTCAGCACGGCGTCGCGGATCGCTGCGTTGCCGCGAGCGATGCCGATGCTCACCCGCGCGAGGTTCACCACGTCTGGGTTCCTCGCCTCTCCCCCAACGCGGAAGGCGTGTTCGTAGTAGAACAGGGCGTGCTGATGATCGTGGATAAGCGAGTAGACCTCGCCCAGCAGCAAGAGGCAGAGAGAAGCACCGCTCTTGTCGCCGGCGAGACTGCACTGCTCCAGGCATTGCTCTAGGTGCGATTGAGCAGCACGCATGTCGCCAATGCGCAGCGACACAAGACCAACGTTGCCGAGGGCGATTGTCAGCAGCATGGAGTCCTGCGTCTCCCGCGCGTTCAGCAGCGCGTCTTCGTAGGCCTGCTGGGCAAACTCCAGCTCGCCGAGAGCCACGTAGCTGACGCCCATGTTCGTCTCTGCCACCGCGCGGGAGTAGCAGCCGCCCAGCGCCTCCTGCTTCTTGTGATGAATAAGAGAGACCTTATACTCCCCGAGGCGGTAGTAGCACACGCCAAGGATGTTGTGGCAGAAGGCTAAGCAGCGGGCGTCCTGCACCTCCTCCGCAATGGCGAGGGCCTTGCCGAAGCAGTCCACCGCACGCTCCAGGTTGCCATAGTTGTAGTAGAGGCAGCCAGCGACGCAGTGCAGCTGCGCCGCCTTCTGCTTATTACCGGCGCGCAATGAGGACTGCGCACGCGCCTCCGCGTCCTTGGTGGCTTGAATCTCCGTCACGGTGCAATCGCGTGAGACGGCTGGGGTGTAGCGCCACGTGACGGCGGTACTGCCGGCTCCCTGGATGAGTGCCGCAATGCGCCGCGCCAACGGCAGCCGCGACGGCGGCTCCTCGATCGCCGGGGCATGGTACTCATCCGGTGCGATGAAGCGCAGCGGCACATCCAGCGCACTTTCGCGCTCGTGAATGGCGCTGACGGACAACTGCAGCACGTCGTCGCAGTTCTCCTTAACCTTCTCGAAAGGCAGAGCCGGGATGCCATGCGATGGCGGCGGCTCCGTGCCATTCGCGTAGGTCGCGGAGACGACTCGCTTGTCGACGAAGCGATTGATGCCGCGCAGATCATCTCGAGAAAGAAGTGTTTTGTTGTCGGAGGCGACCACCGCGTATTTCTGCTTTTTGGTGGAGAGGAGGAACTTCCCGGAGCTCATCTTTGCTTTCCAGCGCTTGCGTGTGTCGGCCGGTGCCTGTGCTTGCTCAGCAAAGAAAATGAAAGAAAAAAAAAAGTGCAGACCTGAGAATGTAGAGAAAAAAAAAAAAGGCGGCGACGGCAACAACGTAAGCCCAAATTCTAAGTGATTCTCCGGTGGAGGTGGTGTTAGGTTTCTCTTTAAATACGGGAAATTTGTCATATTGTGATGGTGGCAGGAGCGACGTTAGCAACATGAAAGATAAAAAAAATAAAATAAAAGAGAGCGAGAGAAAGAAGGTGAGAGGAAAAAGCAGTGACAAAACGAAATACAATAAAAATGAAAAAAGCGTGCACTGCCGAGAACATTTACTGCACACGGTTTACTTCCTTATCGTTATTGAAGTGAATCTCTTTTTTTTTTTTTTTGCATTACTTTGTCGTCCAATGTGGGGTCTTGGTTACGTTCATTTTTCTTTTTTTCCGAAAGAAGATGGCAGCGTCGTTGCCGACATGAAGTCCAGTTGAGTTCTTTTCTCGACCAAGTGCACGCAAGGGAAAAAAAAAGTTTTTTCTTTTTACATTGACAAAACCGCGTGTATCGCCGGGCGCAAGCCGGGTGTACTTAACTTCTAGCATATGAAATCGCTTCTTCTACCTTTGAAGCACTCTTGAACTAACCTTTGTTTAGTTAGTAAAAAAAAAAAAAAAGAGAATGAACCACGGGAGACTTGTCTTTCTGGTTTTCTAAAAAAAAAAAAAAACAGTATGTAGGTAAAAACAGGCAAAGCACTGATCACTGTAAGTCAACGGGATAGCACATATACAAAAACACACACACAGAAAAACGCATGCCTGGCCTCGATTGCAACTCAAAGCTCCACAGTCCAATCGAACTGTGTGTACGTAAACACAACCGCCGCAAAGCAAATCGTAGTAAAACAACAAAAACAATAGAAAAAAAAAAAAAGAGAGCCAGCATATGGATGCAGAGCAATCAAATGAAGACGCTGTAGGGACAAGTCGAAGCTGCCATTTAAACAACAACGCACGCCAAAGTTACAGAAAAGGACGTAAAAGCAAGAGGAAAGAGAAAAAAAAAAAACTGACAAGCCGATCGCGTTCGCAAACGAAACAAGCAAATACATGAACAAAAAACAAACTTAAGACAAGACAAAGACAAGGTACATGATCACAACGCACAAAATAAAAAACAGAAGCCATTAAAAGAAATATATAAAGAGAGCAAAGTGTGAATGCGTAAAAGCGCGCCCTCAGAGAGAGGGGAGGGAAAAGAAAACAGAAAAAAGGAGACCTACCGCCATTCTTTTTTTTTTTTGGCAGTTGAATCCGTATGTTTCTAGGCAAAGCAACTGCAGTACGCAGAGAGAAGCAATAACCCAGTAGCGCTGCTGAAACCACGTTGAATGACCCCGCAAAACAAGAAGCGCAGTACTCGCCCATACCCTTTTTTTAGAACTTCTTTATGACAGCCATTTTCAGCTGCTTCTCGATAAGAGCAAAGAATGCAAGATAGCACAAGCCGTTCGAGAGTGACCCTTTCAAGAACACTGAAAGAAGAACGTCGCGTGCTCTCATAGCTACGACAAGGGAAAAAGTGCAAACGCAAGGAAGGAAAATAACACCATGAGCTTACAACTCTGTTTTCGCTTGCTTTTTTTTTGTGCGTATGTGTTGTGGGTCATGAAAGAGAAAAGACCCTAGAATATCATGTACATATTGTCCTTCAATCAAAAATGAGAAAAGTACAAGAAAACTGGATAATGGGGCACCATTGAGCAAATAACGTCTATCACAGCGCGCACCAGAAATCCAGTCACTGCAGCACCGAGAAAAAACGGACAAACAGATAGGGTGAAAGAAAGACAAGTGTGAGACTGCCTCGGTCTTTTTTGTGTCTTTACAGCGACACTGCGAAGTAGTACTGAAGGGGGTTGGGAAAAAAAAAAAAAAAAAAGCAAGCCGATACGAGTACACAAGAAAGTGCTTTGAAGTTCTGCTTCAGAGGAATTTCTACTGTGAAAAAGAGAAAAACCAAAAGAAGAGAATACAAATGGAGGCAACTAAATAACAACAACGACAGCAATAACGCACTAGTGTAAAGCTGCTTTCTACATCAGCTCCGCTTCACCCTTGACGGCGGTGTCCTCTTCGCAGCGCAGCAGCTCGTCTTTCATCAGCTTGCGCAGGTTGAGAAACCACTTGTGGAACTCCGTCGTCTTACCGCCGATACGGTAAGCGATCACCTTCGTGTAGCCGGCCGCCGCTGGCAGGAGACGCACACCGACCTCCAACACCTTCTTCGACTCCTCCGTGTAGGTGCCGTAGAGGAAGCCGTTCACGTCGCCCTCCTCGAAAGTGGTCGACAGAGACTGCTGCTTGCTCATTAACAGCGCCTTGATCACCTCGCGCTGGCCGGAGACGGTGTAGCCGGTGTTCAGCGACGTACGGAAAACGGCGTGCTCGGTGACCTCGAAAAAGGCATTGAGGCGACGCAGACGAATGGCTAGCGGGTGGTTCTTAAAGAAGTCGTACTTGAGGCACAAACCTACAAACTTCTCAAACGTGAGTGCCTGGAGGCCTTTGTTCTCAGTGTCGATGGTGTTGAAGAGAGACTCGACTTCCTTGTCGGTCAGACCAAGGTCTAGGCTCTTTAAGTTCTGTTTTGTGATGGTACCGGAGTGCTCCGTGTCGATCGCATCGAAAGCCTCGCGGACCACACGCAAAAACTCTTTCTCTAAGTCGTAGTGGAAGAGGTGCGCCATCTTCGCAATGTCGTACTTCTTGCCCAGTGCGTTCTGGTGCTTCGTCCAGCCAATCACGAATTCCTCCTCTGTTATACGGCCCTCCGCGTCGAGCTGGAAATTCGCCATGAAGTCCTTCACCTCCTGTTCCGACACCTCCTTGTCGCCGTTCAGCTTGATGAGGGCGTCGCGGATTTCTTCTTTGTTGAGGAAGCCGTCGCCGGTGATGTTGCAGGTCTGGAAGGCCTGGTGGATCTCGTCCGCCTTCTGCGCCGTCGGCGTCAGCGCCGTCGTGTTGTTGAAGCTGGAGCTGCTTGCCTGGGGCGTGATGGCGCGCTGGATGAACTCGCCGCTGCCACTAGGGCTCGACGGCGTCGGCTCCACCTTGTCTTTCGGGAAGAGCTCGGGGTTGAGGTTGACGCGGAACCACGGGTGCTGAATCACATCTGTTGTCTTGAACCGCGCCGACGGCGAGCGCTCCAGCAGGTGAGATATGAGGTCGGCCGCGCCCTCCGACAGGTAGCGGCTATTCTTGTTGTACTGGCAGCTCAGAATGCGCTTGCGGGTGAGGCCGTCTGAGCGGTCGGTAAAAGGGAGGTAGCCGCAAAGCATGAAGAACAGAATGCACCCGCAGCTCCACATATCGCACGCACTGCCTTCGTAGCCGCGCTCCTTCAGCACCTCCGGGGCCTGGTAGTCGATGCTGCCCGCCAGCGAGGTGAACATGACCTCGTGATCGTTAAAGCGGCCCTCCTTTGTGTAGCGAGAGAGACCGAAGTCGCACACCTTCAACATGTTGTTCTCGCCCAGCAGCAGATTCTCCGCCTTGAGATCGCGGTGGACAATGTTCATCTGGTGGCAGTAGTGCACCGCGCTGATGAGCTGCTGGAAGTAATTGCGTGCCGTATTCTCGTCGAAGCGCTGTGAGTCAACAATCTTGTCGAACAGCTCGCCGTTGGGAGCCAGCTCCATCACCAAGTTGTAGGCCTTCGAGGTCTCGATGGCTTCTAGGAGGCGAACCACATGCGGGTTCTTGATTTTGCGCATCATGTCAATCTCACGCTCCACATAGGATTGAATGCCACTGCTACGGACCAGCTCCTTGTCGATCATCTTCACCGCCACGTTCACGCCCTTCTTCACATCGAACGCGTAGTACACCTTACCGAAGCCGCCAGTGCCCAGCACGTGGCCCAGCTCGATGTGGCCACCGATCAGCTTCTTAGGGGACTCCTTTGACATCTTGCGCCTCGGCTTTACTTCAACGAATAGAAAGTGGGCGTGAGGTTTCTGTGCGCAAAAAGACACCGGTGGTGGCGTCTAAGAATGACGACAAGAACTAGAGAGCAAAAAAAAAAAAAAAAACTGTGCTCAACTTCAGATGATTCTACAAAAAGAAAAAGAAAAGCAAAAAGACCTTGATCTATGCTCTTCAACTTTTTTCCTCTTCTGTATGCGTTACGTTCGCTGAACAAAACACCAGGAGAAGCAATGAAAAATCTTCAAAAAGAAAAACACAAGGGTGATTAGTCACACACGCTCATATATCAATTGTTAATAGTAATACGAGGGAACAAAAGTCGCTGGCCGGGGTGATGGTGACGGTGATGACAGCTCCAACCAGGTATGAGCCGTAAACGAATCTCGTTTTTTTTTTTTTTCAGCGTCTTAAATTGTCGTTGCTATTGTCGTAGAAAAGGGTATATATATATATATATATATATATAACAAAGGAACAGCGTGTTGTATCTAATGTTCGATGATCAAGACAGCGAAAGCTGTGCCTGAAGAGGTACAAAAAGAAAAAAAGACGAAAAGGAAGGAAGAGAAAAAAAGGTAAAAAAAAAAAAATGGGGTGCGTCGAGACTAGAAAAACAGGAAAAAAAAAAAAAGAGGGCAGTGGTGGTGGTTGGGGGTGAAAAAAAAAAAACCACGTGTTCATTTCACGTTTATTGTTTCGACATTATAGGAGAAAAAGAAAAAGAAAAGAAGGAAAGGGAAAAAGGGCAGAAAGGGAAAGCAAATACAGAGGAGTCAGCGCGAACATAGGAAAAAAAAAAACAGCTTTACGTGTGTTTGCTGCTAATCCGCTTCTGCGAATCCAGAGATTGCAAGTACACACATGAGATTCGGCTTTATCGGCACGAGCTGGTGGTGTAATTAAAATCACTTGCTCACGTCGCTAGAAATACACGCATGCGCCTTGAAAACAAGCAAAAAAAACAAACAACCAAACAAGCATACATACATGTAAAAAGCCACATTTTTTGAGCTTAAACAAATGATGCACAGATTGACCTTCTTTCGGTGAGAACTTCATAAACTGATTTTGACAGTAGAATAGAAAAGACTGAATAGTTGCGGGAAGTGCCACATGCAAAAGCCCTCACATTACAGTGTTTTATGCATGTTCGTAGTTTCATGCGGGGGTCTTTTTCCGGGAAGACAAGAAAAGCAAAGAAAGCAGGCTGCCTCGGCTTTAGAAAGACAGCAAAAGGTGCAGAAGAGTAAAGAAGCGACACGCATCGCGGCATCCTTCTCGGTCTCCTTTTTGCACTTACACGAGACGACGGCGGCTCGTTTCTGGCATCGCCGCATCCTCGTTGACTGGCCTCTCCCATTCGCGCTGGACCGACTTCATGAGTGTGTGCAGTCGCTTCTCAAAGAAGTTCTCTGGCCGCGACTGATACCACACGTTGAAGCGGTGCTGCGGTTTGCTGCGAACCAGCTCGCTCGTGTTATCCTGCTTAAAACCAGCGTCATACGCGATGAGGAAGATCTCGCGGTCAAGGGCGGCGTTGCCGCGGGTCTTGAACGCCAGCTCCTTCTCCGGATCCTCGCACGACTCCACCTTCCACTTTGCCGCCTTGAAGATGTTCTCCTTCGCCTCGCGCTTCGCCTTCGCGCTGCGGATGCGTGCCTCGATCTTCGCAAACGTCTTGATGCACTGCTCACCGCGTTCCAGCAAGGCGACCACGTAGTCGCGGACTTCGCCGACGGTCTTGGTGCCCCCTACAACTTCTGAGATGGCCGCGTAGTCTGTGAGGTCCACCTTTCCGCTCGTCAGCGCAGACACGACGGCGCGGTACTCTGATGCGGTCCAGTTCGGAAAGCCCTCGCTCAGCAGCCGCTCCCGCTCCTCCTGCTCCACCTCTGTCAGCAGCTCATCCTCCTCCTCTTCCTCCTTCTCTTCCTCCTCCTCTTCGTTCTCGCTGTCTTTTTTCTTCTCCGTCTCCTTCTTCTCGTACTTGCGCTTCCAGTTGCGCACCATCAGTGCAACCTCCGTATTGTGTAGCTCCGTGAGCCGTTTCATGTTGTAAAGTTGGTACGGGCGGAACTTTGGCGGCTTGGGCAACTTCAGTGGTGGCGCCTTCGTCGCCCTTGTCTGCATCGACTCGACGTCCGCGTCGGAGAAGAACTGGACCGGCTCGCGGACACGGTGGCCGCGGCCTAGCTTTTCGCCAACGCCGATGCATTGCGCGATCATGTCGTTCGACACCACCGTCTGCGAGTCTCGACTGGCAAACGTTGAGGCGTAGGGCAGCTTCGCCTTCGCCTCGACCGCGCCGCTGGTGGAGCGGAAGTAGACGAGGGCCTCCTTCATGTTCGGGTGGAGCACCGCCTTGATCACCTCGCCGTGCTGGGAACACTGCGCCTGCAGCTCCGCTTGACTCACCGGGGTGTCCAGCTTCACGTGCAGGATGCGCGTCTCGGCACCCGGCTTGAAGCTGACGCCCTCGAAATCGTAGATGTTTGCTTCCTCCGCCCCCAGCTGGAAGCTCGCCAGCGACATTTGCACTTGCTGCTTCGCCTCGCTCGTGAGCTGGTTCGAGATCGCCTCTCCCTCGTCCAGCAGACGGTCGATGTCGGCCTCTGTCACGTCCTCGTGACGCGTCTTGAAGATTTCCTCGGCGCCAAACTTGATCATCGAGAGTAGCTCCTCCTTCGACGCCTGGTTGGCCGCCTTGGACTGCAGCCGACCCTGCTGCACCACCACCGCATCCAGGTACAGTTTCTTCAGCGCGCGGCGGTAGATCTTCTCCTCCACCGTGCCGTCCGTGACGAAGCGGTAGACGCGAACGCTGCGCTTTTGCCCGATGCGGTGGGCGCGGTCCTGCGCCTGCAGGTCCATCTGCGGGTTCCAGTCGGAGTCGTAGATGATGACGTGGTTAGCCGCCTGCAGGTTGATGCCGAGGCCGCCGGCGCGTGTGGACAGCAAGAAGATGAAGCAGTCGCTGTTGGGGGAGTTGAAGGCGGCCATCTGGGCGTCGCGGTCGTAGCCGCTCGTGTTGCCGTCGATACGGCAGTATTGGAAGCCGCGCATGTTGCAGTAGTCCTCCAAAATGTTGAGCATGGTCGTGAACTGAGAGAAGATGAGCACCTTGTGCTTGCCCGCCACATCGGAGCGGAGGCGGTGTAACAGCTTGTCCAGAATGATCATCTTTCCACTGGTCCGGACCAGTTTCTCATCCGTGATAAACGGCGGGCCTTCCTCGCCGCCGTCCATCAGGTACGGGTGGTTGATTACCTTGCGCAGATTCATCATCACGTTTGTCAGCGTCGCCGCGCTGCCGCTGGCCTTGTTCAGCGCCTCCGCGTCTTTGGCCAACACGTTCATGTACCACTCCCGCTGCTTCTTAGAGAGCTGACATGAGACATAGATCTCCTTCTTGGGCGGGATGCCGGTGCTGACGTCCGCCTTGAGTCGCCGGATCATGAGCGGTGCGAGGATCTTGTGCATGTTGGACATCACGTTCGCGTCTTGCTGGCCGGAGGCGGTGTCGAACCACGCGTCGAACGACTCGGAGTCGTTGAAGAGGCGCGGCGCCAGGAAGTGCAACAGGGCCCACAGCTCCTTCAGGCTGTTCTGCAGAGGAGTGCCAGTGATGATGAGGCGGTGCGAGGTCTGCAGCGAGTCCAGCACGGTGTGCGCGCGGCTCTCCTCGTTCTTCAGCTTGTGCGCCTCGTCGACGATTAGGTACTGCCATGAAATGCGCTTGAAGGTGCTGATCTCGTCCAGGATCATCTCAAAGGTTGTCACGATGACGTCGTACTTGATGTGGTCGAAGGGTTGTAGGTGCGCCTTCACCAGGCTGGGCCGAAGATCACTCGAGCCGTGAAACTTGTAGACCGAGAGGCTGGGACACCAGTGCTTGAACTCGCGGTACCAGTTGCCCATGACCGACTTAGGGCATACCACCAGGTGCGGTCCCGGCATCCCCACCGTAAACTTGAGGTACGCGATCGTGGCGATGGTCTGAAAGGTCTTTCCCAGCCCCATCTCATCGGCCAGGATGCCGTTCACGCCGCGGGAGAAGAGGCCGAGAAGCCAATTCACACCCTCCACCTGGTAGGGTCGCAGCTTACCCCGGATGTACGACGGTGTCTCCGTCAAGTGCATCATGTCGAAGCCTGTGGAGTCCTCGTTGCTGTCGTCACCGGTGTGGCGGTAGAGGTGACTGCGTCGTCCCCCGCGCGCGGCGTCGCCCTTCCACTCCCGCACCCCGGTGTAGAACTCCGTTTCGCGCAGGAGGCGATCAAAGGGCGAGAGCTGCTGGTGCTCGTCAGAGGACCGCAGGGTGCGGATGATGACTTCACGCTCCCTGTAAATCTCACGGATGATCTCCTTGTGCGCGGCTGCCACCTTTGCCCCTTTCGCAGGGTCGTAGCTTGGCGCGACGTAGCCTTCGTACACCTCGACGATCGCCTTGGCGTTGGGATCGGTGCCACTGCGGATGCTGCCGAGGAGGAGCTGCTCGTAGAGTTCATCCGCGGCGATGTCGTTCATCTCCCGCTCAAATGCGGGAGTAGTGTACAGATCCTGCCGTCTGCGGATGCGACGGGTCACCGTGGACGTCATTTTTTTCCTGCTTAGCGAAGTGTCTGCGTAAAGAGCACAAAAATGCGAGAAATGAGCAGAGCTTCTCGTTGCAGTTTTTTTTATTATTATCTATGCTGTGTATGGATGCTCTTATAAGCTGAATAAACAGGGCTGCTCGGGGCAGAATAACTCGTCGGTTTCTCTTCTATTGATATGCCGTTGTACGAGTGTGCGAACTTTTGTATGTGGCTCTCCACTTCACTGACTTGTCTTTTCCACACAAAGACAAACAAACAAACCGATATTGTAGAGTTCTGGACAATCAGCAGATGAAGTGAAAAGGAGAAGACGCTTTTTCTTTTCTTTGAAAAACCAAATGAAGAGAAGCCGTCGAGCTAAGGAAGGAAGAAGGGAATACAATGAAAAAGAAAAAGTAAATGCAGAGGTGCTATCGGTAGCAGAAGAGCAAGGGCACGAGAAACGAGAGGGCGGACAGCTTGTTTTCATCCAAGCAAAGACGACATAAAAAAACAACAACGAAAAAAAAAAAAAAACAGTGAAAAGCAACACAACAGGCTCGTATCTTGAATCTATCAACATTTTCTTTTGTGTTTTGATCTTGTCGCTTGAAGCTACACACACGAAGCTATACGACCTTTCTCGACGTTTCATTAGCAAAGCGTATAGCGCACGGCAAGCGCCACCACAGAAAAACGAGGGTTTTTTGTAGGCTCACGTGCTGAAAACGGAGAAAAAAAGAAGATCAGTGCGCTTTCGTTTTTTTTTTTTTTTAGCAGTACAGAATTTCCTCTTAGAGGAATATACATTCCTCCTTCGCTGACTTTTTTTTTTCAAGGGTAGAATAAGTCTTTCTATGTCTGAACTAATCTTGTATGCGGGTATGCAAAAAAGGCCAAAAAGGAAGAGAAGAGAGAAAGAAAGCGGAGTAGCTAGTACGCCCAATAAGGTAGGCAAGGTGCACATCGTTCTTTCATATGTCAACTCGAACAAAAAAAAAAAAAGAAAACGAAGAAAAATGTAAAAAGATCTCTTCAGAGAAAAATGAGAACACACTGATGTTGGCTGCTTCATTACCAGTCGTCCACAACACCAAAGCGATCGAGCAGAATCTGCTGCTCACGCAGATCCTTCTGCACCTTCTTGCGCATGTAAAAAACCGGGCAGTCGCGACTGGAGCAAATCACTTCCTGATTCAGTGACCCTTGACACTGCTGACATTGCGTCCAGACCTGCGAGTAGATGGCCTCGTAGTGATTACGCTTCGCGATGATCTTGCCGTACACCTCCGGCGCCTTGTCTTTGCAGTTCTCGCACAGCGCTCCTTCCTTGATGACGGCACGACAGGAGACGCACTGCAGCTGGATCTTTACGAATTTCATGAGCCCGCCGGCGTTCTTGCTTGGGGCCGAGATGGCGATGTGCCGCGTGTGGTCTCCCTTAATCAGGACACTCGGGTCATCGAGCACGCCTTCAAAGACACGGATGATGGGCGGGGCCAGCTGATGCTCGAGATAGTACTGCGTGTCGATCGGGATATTGTTCTCCAAGACGTAAATCGGGTCCTCACTGCGTTCGTACGCCTTCGCGCCCTTCGCCGCCTTGATAATCACGTAGGCGACACGATCGCCAATGGTGGGCGCTGACGCCGGGTCGCGCTGGCGCATGCGCTCAACCAGCGCAATGTGCGCTTGCGCACCGGCGTACTCGTCCTCCGCCTTGGAAAAGGCTTTGGTGATGACGAGATTGGAGATGTCCAGGCGGTTTAGCAGCAAGTCGCTGATGGTGCCTTTCACAAAGTCCACGGCGCTCTCGACGGAGCGGTGAATGAGAATGCGGTTGAGCACACCGGACACCATGCGAGCGACAAGCGGGCAGTTGTCGCGGCGCACCGTCTCGATACCCTTCGCATCGAGCTTGTCGAACTTCTCCGTGTTCGTCCAGAGCAGTCCGGCGTAGCGCTTCTTGTTCATGAGAAGGTAGGGGAAGTACACCTTCTCGAACTCCAGCTTGATCGGTTTCAGAAAGTGGCTCGAGACCTTCGCGGCGGCTTCCTCGCCAAAGTCCATCGCCGCCTGCAGCCGCTCCTTGTCGCTCGCCTTCTCGTCCGTGACACACTTCACCATGACGGAGTCCGTGTCACCGTAGAGCACGCGGGCACCGGGGTACAGTTCCTCCACCAGATTCTTTGTCTTCTCGATCATCTGACGACCGTAGGCCGTCACCGACGCGCTGATCTCGAGGCACGGCAGCTTGCCCACCTGCGCGCCAGTGAAGCCGTAAACGGAGTTCGCGCTCACCTTCAGGGCCAGCTGGCGCCCGTTCAGCACCTTGTACTCGAGGGAGTGCATTGGGACATCCTTCATCATCGCCCGAGCATGCTTACGAGCGGCGAGCAGGTCCTGCAGCACTTCGGGCAGGACGCCAGGCGAGACGTCTTTCTTCACAAAGTAGTCGTTGGTGGGCGAGCGGTCGAGGGCGTCCTCAGGGTACAGCTTCACATCAGCGGGGCGGACCAGTGTTGAGTAGCACACGTTGTGGGCGATGATGATGGACGGGTACAGCGAGGCAAAGTCGAGTGTCGCGACCGGGCAGTTGTAGAAGCCCTTGATGGGGTCGATGACGGTGGCGCCCTCGTAGCCGCGGTCGTTGCCGCCGGTGTATTCCACGGTGGGAACAAGCATTTTTTTTTTCTGTGCCTTCCGCAGTAGCATGGAGAAGACCTTGATCTGCTGCCCGCGCTCGAGCAGCCAGCCCACCGGTACCCCGGTCACGCGTGCCATCTCCACGTTGTTCACAATGCACATGAGCCGGTCCAGCAGCTTCACGGGCAGATAGGCGTCCTTCAGGCAGTACACCGCGAGTCGCCGGCGCGTTTCCTCGTCACCCTGCTGCAAGTCTGCGATGATGGAGTGATGCACGTCCTCCTTCTGCTCGCCAAGGAAGTTCTGCGAGACGGAGTTGAGGGAGTAGGAGCGGAGCTTGTAGTCGCGCTGGATCACCACCATGGCGTCCATGATGATGCGGCCCTCCATCGTCACTTCCGTGTACTCGCGATTGCCCATCTGCTTCGATTGGAACTGCTTGTTGCGCGCTACGGTGCGCTCGTGGATCTGTCGCCCCCAGTAGTGGAAGGCGTCGCTGACCTTCAGTGTGATGGCGCGGTTCAGCAAGTACGGAAAATCGAAGTTGCAGATGTTGTAGCCGGTGAGAAGGTCCGGATCCAACGCCTTCATGAACGTCGCCCACGCCAGCAGCATCTCCGACTCCGACTCGTACGCGTACACCTGCGCACCGGCAATAGGGGCACAGCTCTTCAGCGTGAAAATCGTCTTTGTCAGCGGCTCCGACTCGCGCCCATATTGCACGCAGTGGTTCGCAATCTGAATGACTGGGTCGTGCTCCGGCTCGGGGAACATGCCCTTGCGGCCTTGGCACTCGATATCAATGGACAGAATGCGGAAAGGGGCGATGGAGAGGTATCCGCCGACCGGCTCGTGGTTCTGCACGTCTTCATGCGAGCAGGCCACCTCGATCTGGCAGGCCGACGTCTTGACAGGGCAGGAGAGGAACTTGCCGTAGGGCAGCGTGATCCAGTTGCTGCCGCCGATGTTGTTGTCAACAAGAAAGCGGAGTGGGAAAATGACGTTCGACTCGAAGGTTGGGAAGGCCCGAATCCCGTCCCACGCACCGGGGCAGGAAACACCACGGTCCGATAGCAAACTGCGCAGCTTCGGTATGTGTTGCGGCAGCTGAACGACAATTTTGAGGTGGGGCACGAGCTGCACACCTTTGAAGTGCATAAGGCTGCGGCGCTGGTGCACCTCGACGCGGACAACGGTGTCCTGCAGCCGAGTTTGGTTGCTGAGCTGATTGTTCAACTCCCGCATAAAGGCCTGGGAGTGCACAGGCAGCCAGTTCGGCGGGGCCTCGATCCACAGGTAGGGCTCGTAGTTGTAGCAGTGCACCAGCACGCTAAAGCCCTCAGCAGTCACGCCGTACAAGCGCACCACCGGGACCTCGCTGTGACGCACGCGGGACACCGTATCATGTGGATTGCCTTTTGTTTGACAGCAGTCAAGAAGCTGGAAGCAGACATCTTTGTGAAGATACGAGGGAGGGACCGGGTCGCGTACAATCGACTTCCACTGCGACAGCGCAGAGGATGACATGACTGTGTGTATGTGTGTATGTGTGCTTCGTGGTTCCTGTTTTTATCAGTGTTTATGGTAGCACTGCGGCTGAGCAGTGAGCTTCTATGTAAAGAAAAAAAAAAAAAACAACGGGTGAACTCTTGTGAGGAGAAAGAGGAGGAAAAAAAAAAAAGCCGTTCAAAAGACCTTGGGCACATGCACACTGAACCCAGTTAAGGGGTTACAGCGCCATGCTCTCATAAGGGGCGTGGAGAGGAAAGAGAGGAAGACAACAATAAGTAACGCAGTAAAAAAAAAAGTGCATTTGTTTTTCTTCTCCTTTCTGCGGAGATAACGTTACACAAGTCGGCAAACCTGTAGCGCGTGCACGACACTTCAGAGAAAGACGGCATTGCCCAGTGATGGTGATAATGTTAATTAAAATCAAGAACTTATTTTGCAAATAAAAACAGAGTAAGACATAGCTTTTTTTTAACACTCCAATTCAGCATCATAGCTTTTGTTTTTCCCTTTACCAGGGTTTAATGACCTGATTCAGCAGACATACAAGAAACAGAACTCCATTCAGCAACGCACCAATGGTGCGACGTAAAACAGAAACAAAGCAACTTTTACTCTCCGTTTTTTTTTTTTAAACCCTTTATCATTGGATCGGTCGCTGTGGTGATGTCGTCTTCTTGTCTCGAGCACTGTATATTCGCTGCAGCGCTTTATGCGCCGCCTGCTTGCTCGCGTCGTTGTCTGGCACGCCCTTGTCCACAATGGACCAAATCGTGTCGTCGCGGCGGATGCGATGGGTGTCGAGGTGTTTGCTCTGCAAGACGCGCAGGGCTAGGCACCATTCCCCGCTGCCAACCGCCGTCTTTTGGATAATGAGGGGCAGTGTGTCCTCGTCCACAACGCGTTGGCGAATACCATCAGCGATGAGCTTGTCCACCCGTGCTGGGTCGAGCCGGGACTGGAGAAGCTGTACGCAAAAAAGGTCGATGAGACGAAAAGACACCGGCCTCATTTTTTTTTCTTTTTTTAAAGTGTCCAAGTGAACAGTGAATCCGCACCCTTATGCTCAAAAAAGCACCAACAACAACCATGTTCCGAAAAAAAAAAAAAAAAACAAAAAACAGCAGGAGAATACAAGAATACAGGAAAATAAGAGGAAGCGAGAGAAAGTGGCACGACGGAAGAGAAAGGAGCGTGCAAAGCGCTAGCTCGTGTGCATATTTGTGTATTCGCATGAGAATACAAGAACGCATCTCTCCCCTCCAAAAAAAAAAAAAAGAGATGAGAGACGCAACTCTTGGATAAAGGAGAATCCTCCTAGACTCTCCTACTACCATGGTGGGCAGTAGAAGCCGAAGTTAGAACCACGTTTTCCAGCTTGTTGCGAACCTTCTGAGAGACGCAATTGCCGCCTATTCAGCTTTGTGCCTTAAAGAACATCCGGTAATACTAAGAAAAAAAAAAACACGGAAAGAACACACTAAATAAGAGCTGTTTCGCCAATCATTAGTCCGCTTCGATTGAATGGAGAAAAAAACAAGAAAACGAGCTTAATAAGCAGAACTGTGTTGCCATTATCTTTGTTCGGCAAGAGTACTTTGAGTGACGTTGAATGCCGCACATCATGATACCTTGCAGTCTGTCGTCGAAAACGCCTTCCATTTTCACACCTTGGTAAACAAAAGAACAAGACGACGCTAAGCAAGAGAGTAAAAACAAAAGAAAAGAAAAACACGACTTAAACAACTTCAAGTAAAATGTACCTTTTTTTTGGTAAACAGTACAGAGATACTCTAATTTGTTTCCAAGAGAATCCACAATTCACGACGCCCCCCCCCCCCAAAAAAAAAAGAACGACCAAACGAAGAAAAAAGAAGTTCTACTTCGTCACCTTAATTACGAAAGGCCGTACTTTTAATATAAACTCATTTGTTAATAATAAGGAAATAGCTTAATCAGACCTTCAGCAGAAAAAAAAAAAAAACCCAACAACATCTTTCATTGCTCAGGCAAGCAAGAGAACAGAAACAAAAAAAAAAAGTGGGGCGGAAGAAAAAGCAGCGATGTAGATCTCTCATTTTTGTGACATTTCTAGTAGCGGTAAAAGCTGCCATTTTTATCCTTATAAACTGAAGCGAGAAAAAAAAAAAAGGGAGCGTAAAATACAGTCAAAGAAAACGAAAAGAAAAAGAGCTTTAAGCACTCCATAGCAATATAAATGATGAAAATAATATTGTAATTAGAAAAAAAAACAACAGTAATGATATATATATATTTGCGCTTGGTAAAAGCTACTATGCATCTGAGCTGATAACTGCGACGAAAGGTACGGAGAACTAAATGGAGAAAGAAAAAAAAAAGGAAATTAAAGCGGCAAACGTCGGAATAGAACAACAACAGCAAAAGAAAAAAAAAATGAGCAGGAGAGAGAGAGCAAGCGAAGGACGACAACGGCAGCCGCAGCAGTTTAGTAACAGTTCGTACGAGAAAGAGAGGTAGTAAAAAAAAAGAGCTTTTTTTTTAAACTTCTTTCCCACTTGTACGCTTTGCTAGCAGTCACCGTTTACTTCCGCAACTTCATTTCATCCATGACGTTCTTCAGCGAGTTGATGACGCGCTCCGCGTCGTTGAGCGTGGCAAAGGAGTCCCAGCTGATGCGGATCGACCGCTTCGGCGCAGGCGTCTTACCCAGCGTGTCGTAGACAGTCGTGTTCACCTCCTTCGTCTTGCATGCCGACCCGGTGCCGATCTCTACGTGATACTTGGTGGACAGGCGCGAAACGACGTCAGTGTTGCTGTATCCCTCCGGAAGCGTTGCGTGCACGATGAAGCCACTCACCTCACCGCGGCGGTTCACCTCACAGCCCATCTTCTCCAGCTCTTCCACCATCAGAGCATCGATTTCCTTGTGGATGGAGTGGCTGCGGTCCAGACCGAGAGCCACGCCAAAGCCGACAATGGCAGGGACGTTCTCCGTGCCCGGGCGGATGCCCTTCTCCTGCGAGCCGCCGCTGTAGAGCTTGTTGCAGCTCAGGTCACGGAGGTAAACGGCACCGACACCAACGGGGCCGTTGATCTTGTGCGCCGTCACCGTAATCGAGTCGACCTCGCTCAGGTCCAGTGAGCCGAAGTCCACCTTCATCAGCGCCTGGCTTGCGTCCACGTGGAGACGGCCACCCGGCGGGCGGATCAGGTTGCGGTTCAGGCTGCCCGTCTCGTGGTTCACGAGGTCGACCACCTTCACCATCTGGGCATCGGCAGGGACGTTGTGATTTTCGCTTGTCGACGCGTGGGACCAGGCGTCACGCACCACGTGATACCCGTTCAACGCGATGTTGTTCGACTCCGTGCCGCCGGCGGTGAAGATGATGTCGTTGGCTGGGACGTGCAGCACCTTCGCCAGTTGCGCGCGGACCTTCTCCACCGCCATGCGGGCCTCGCGACCGCTCATGTGCATGCTGTTCGGGTTGCCCTCCGGCGCCCGCAGCATCGCCATCTTCACCACTTCCGGGATCTTCGTGCCGGCTGCCGCGTCGAAGTAGACGACGTCGTCAAGCCCGTCGATCTGCGACGCGTCCGGCGAGCTGGCGGACGCGGATGGGTTGTCGTCCGCCTTGCGCAGGCCCGATTCAGGGAAGTAGGTGTATTCCGACGACTCGCAGAGCTGGCCGTCGCGGTAGATTTCCTTCGTCACCTTCAGCTCTGTCAGTTTCACGCGGCGCACGCACGCCTCGAGGGTGCGGCGGCCCATCATGAGGTTCGCGCCCGTCTTGCACATCATGTACTGGCAGCAGTCCGCGCCCTCCTGGATCGAGAGGTCGAAGGTGTGAATCTTGCGGGCCTCGTCAATTATGAAGTTCTTCGGCATACCGATCAGTGGCGCCACGACGGCCTTGCGGATGGAGGGGTAGAGCGTGCTGATGTTGTGCACCGTCTGCGACGCCACCTGGCCGGCGGAGTCGCCCGTGACGATGAAGAGGGCCTCGTCGAAGGCGGCGGCCAGAGAGAGCATAAACCACTTATAGATGAGGGTGCGGTTGTGATTTGGCACATTCGCGACGATCTGCGACTGCAAGGGGCTGATGTCGACGTAGTGCATGTCGAAGCGGCCCTGTACGCTAGAGAGGCGCTCGCAGATGCGGCGGTTCTTCTCCACGACGGAGGCGGTGTCGTTCGTACTGTTGAGGAAGTGCACCCCGTTGACGAAGCAGCCGCGCGTCATCATGCGGTAGGCCGCCACCGGGCTGTCGATGCCGCCGCTGATGAGGGCCAGCACGCGCTGGTCCGGCGTGATGGGGATGCCTTGCGCACCGTCGCAGATGAAGGGTCCACGCGGGTCGCCGTGGCGGCCCTCCTTCTCCTCCAGCCCTTTGTAGATCTTTGCAATGCCAGGCAGCAGGGCAAGCAAGCGCAGCTGCTCCGCCGTCGGCACCTCCTTGCGAACCTCGATCAGCGTGTCACCGTTGCGGAACACCTGCGGGTTCTTGAGTATGCGGCGGATGTTGTCAATTAGCACACGCACGAGACGCTTGCGGTGAATCGCGCTCTTGAGGTAGAGTTCGGCGACGGAGACGACAAGGGTCACCTTCTCCGCCGGCGGCTCAGCGTGGCGGCGACCAAAGTAGTAGAGGTCGCTGTTCTTGATGTAGTGCAGGCATACGTACGGTTCCCCTTCCTTGGCCAGAGCATTGTTCTTCTGCTGGAGCTGGAAGCCTGAGTGGTCAGTGGCGTACCAGCGTCGTCCAGGCACGCGCATCTCCGCCTCCAGTTCTGGGATGGTGACCAGCTTTGGCTCCGACATGTACCACAGGTAGTTCTTCGACACATCCGGCTCCGTCATCATGAAGTGAAAGTGGCCGTTCTTCGCCTTGAGGATGAAGTTCGGCACCACGTCATCCGGAAACTCCCGCGGATTTGTGGGGAGCTTCGTCTGGACCTTGTTGAACATGTTGAGCGCGGGGGAAAAAGAACTGTCGTTTTTCTGTTAGTAAGTACTAAAAAAAAGAAGGAAACAATGAAAAGAGATTTAAATTAAGGATCGCCCGGGCCGATTGAGCTTCACAAATCGTGAGTCAAGCACACAAAGTTACCTTTCCGCTTTCTTCCTGAGATCCTTTGATCGACCTGTGCTGGAAGGAGCAGTTAAGTGAGCCTTTAAAAGACAGGAAAAAGAGAAGATCGGCGCGTTTTTTTTCTTTGGTTAAAAAACGTGGGAACTGATTCAGTAGCACAGCCAATACCAGGGCAACATGAAGCAAAGAAGAGGGTGCAGCAGAGAGAAGAGTACGCTTTCGCTCTGCGTTTTGCAAGTGAAACAACGCCACCTCTTTTTTTTTCTCTCTTCGGCTATCAACGCTCGACCGAAACGTGTGGATGCAATTGGTTTATCGCAGCAGCAGCGCGGCAAACGTGCTTTTCTTGTTTAATGGTACCCTGGTGATTGTCGATGGTAGTGGTGGGAGCGGTTAAAAAAAAAAAAAGGAGGTGAAGGACAGCGCGCAGGTTGAAGCATCCTGTACAAATACACAAAAGGTTGCTTGACAAACCAACCAACCAACCAAACGGAGATCGAAGACAAAAAAGGGCTGCTGCTGTCTTTTTTTTTGTTGTTGTTGTTCATTTGTTGGGCCAAATACAAAAAAACGTTACACCAAGAAGAAAAGCAGCCAAAGAGAATAAAAAAAAAAAAGAAGAAGAAAGAAAAAACACAAACACACGCACATCGATGAATGCGACTCAAAAAAGAGAATTGCACTCTTCCCCAGTTGCCAACAGAGAGAACACAACTAGACTCGGCTGTCTTTCATAATCTTCTCCTTGTTGCGTAAATAGGAGGACATCGGGAAGTCTGGCGCAATGTCGATCGTCTCTATTGGAATCCAATACTCCATCAGCTTTAACAAGACCCAATCCAAAGAGCAAAGCGTCCAGCACACTAGCCCAAACAGCGGGCCGACAGAGGCGTAGTTCATGAGGCGCTGGTACAAGGACAAGGGCGGCATCTCGGAAATGCGGTCGTACACCCGCTCCGTCCGCTCTGCCACCCAATCCCAGCTGTAGAACTGCTTGCAGTTGTCATGCAAGTTCCACGGCGAGTGGTGCGGCACGTCGCTGATGGCCTTCTCCAACGCGTCGACGATGGAGGAGGGGTCGGGCTCTGCCAGCAGCAGCATCGGCGATGGCAGCACTTCCGGCACACCGCCTACCTTCGTCGACACGCACAGCAGCCCGCACGAGGCAGCCTCGATGAGGGCAATGCAGAACGCCTCAGTCAAACTACAGTTGAGGAAGATCTGGCCCTGGTTCAGCACACTCTTTACCTCGGAGTGCTTCAGCGCGCCAAGCATCTTGACGCGGTCCATCAGGTTGTGCCGCTCGATCATCTGCTCCAGCTGCGAGCGTCGCGGCCCGTCACCGCCGATGACCCACTTAATCTCCGGATGCCGCTTGCAGATTTCGGGAATGACATCGACGAAGAGGTCCGCACCCTTGCGGTATACAAGACGGGTGATGACGACAATGGTGAGCCCGTCCTTGTCGATCTTCGACGCCCAGGACTTGTACTTGAGGTCGTCTGGCGGGGTGAAGGCAGAGGTGTCGGTGGCGTTGGGAATAACGCTGGCACGCTGTGGCGCAATGCGTGCACGCAGCACCGTGTTCTCGCGCGAGGTGTTGCTGACGCAGATGACCTGATCAACCGTGCGCAGGCTCCAGACGAGGACCTTGTTAACGTTAATCGACGCGGCGTCGGCAAAGCCGAAGAGGGAGTGGTCGGTGAAGCAGGTTTTGATACCCATGGTGCCGGCGTGGAACATCGCCTCGTGGCACAGGTTTGATGTCGTTTGGTGGCCGTGGACGACGGTGATGCGTTCGCGAATGAAGGTGGTGCGGAGCAGCGGGAAGGCGCCGAGCCATGTTGGCAGCGTCACCGAACCGGGCGGCAGCTTTGCGGCCAGCATGGGCAGGTAATACACCTTGAGGCCGTTGGTGTAGTAGCGGATGCCCACCCGATCACCGTAGGCGCGAGTGATGATGATCACCTTGTGCCCACGTCGCATGAGACAGAGGGCAACGTTGTAGATGTGCACCTCCACCCCGCCGAAGCCGGGGAAGAAAAAGTCGGACACCAACGCGACACGATGCTGCCCCATTTTGATTTTTTTTTCTTCTTTCCTTTCCCTCTTTCTCCCACTTCTTTTCTACGCTACAGAAGCATGAAGAAAGTAACATGAGGATGTGTGCATGTGCGTGGTTTTGCGTGTGATATGCAATGAGGACAGCAGAGGAGATTGTCAGTGTTTGGTGAAAGCAAGAGAGACGACGTTGCAATGAAGTTCAGTTTAATGACAACATGCTGGTGCTAAGGACACTCGCAAAGAAAAAAAAAAAAGACAAAGGACTGACTTGTGCACCCACACCCATGCATGGAGCAATCGCCAGATTTATTCTGACGCTTTTGCTAATCGAAAATGGCAATTGATACCTCGACTTACTTTCCATGCCAGGACCAGAAAAAAACAACAACAAAAAAAAGAGCGGGAGGGAGGCACATCAAGCACCGTATACGTGTAGGAAACATTTGTGATTCGTTTTTTTTTCTCTTTGGCGCGTTTTGTCAGACGCTCTTTTTGGCTAGCTCGAAGTCCGTGGCGTCGGCGTAGGAGATGCACCGGCGCAGAGACTCGTGCTTTGATAGCACATACGAATGAAACGCGTCCGCCACGTCCTCTGAAGGGAAGCGCAGGAACAGGCGACCACCCTCCTTCTCGTCTTCAAACCCCTCCTGCGCTGCCTTCTTCGCCATTTGCGTCACATCCGCGCGCACCACCTCAGCCACGCCCTTCCAGTACACCGCCAAATACCCATCCTTCGTGCTTGCCGTTGACGGACTTGCCGCTGGCGCCTTGGCGGGTTCTTTGAATGTGTGCTTGATGTACGGCTGGCGTGCGAACGCTTCCTCGGCGTTTTCGTGCAACCACCCCACGCTCACAATCCCAAGGCGAGACGACTCCTGCGCAAGGAGGCTGAGGGACTGGTAACAGGATACGTTACTGCTCGCGTCGGCGAAAAAGACCGCGGTGGCGTAGTTGTCGTCTTGCAGCACGTAGGTATGTACGATGCTCGCTTTTCCATACTCGCTGAGCGCGGCGCGCAGCTTCGCTGGGGCGAGGGCAGCCGCGTGGTAGATCACTACACCGTGCGTTTCGGCTAGCTGCGCACTCAGTGACGAGCCCTGCATCCTCTCTCTAATAAAACGTCGTTGCTGGGAATAACAACAACAACAACACACACACACACACACAAATAGCGGATAGGTGACTAGGAAGGGGAAAGAAGCAAAAAAAAAAAAAAAGAGAATGAAAAGAAAAAAAACGGTTAGCTTTGCTTTTTACTACGAAGTGCTCGGCAAAGAGCTTGGCTGGCAAGAAGGCTTTTTTAGTGTTTCGCGGAGTTTCTCACTCATGGGGCGTAAGGGAAGAACGGCTCCTCTGCTCGTGACATGAAAAGGCACTTTAGCTACAAAAAAAAAAAAAAGACGGGGAGGGGGAAGAAATCAATTTTGCATTTATATAATGCAAGTGTTGAAAATGTGGTACAAGGGAATATTAAGGCGAAGAAGCGGGTCAGAGTACAAAGGTGGAGAAAAACAGATGGGAAAAAAAAAAAAAAACAAAGACATACCACACGCGCAAAATGGACTCAGCCGAAACTACACGGCGCAGAAGAAAATGTCAGCAGTGCGTGAACCATCCTCTGCGGACCAGCGAAAACGAAACAACGCGATGCCCTCTAAGTCAAAGCCCATCATAAGGGACGAGCTTGGCGCCGCATTGCTCATGCGCACACACAACCGCGCAAACTCCTGCAAGTCCGTGCAGCGAGCGGACCCTTCCAAATGCTTGACCGGGCTTTTTTGCTCGTCTAACAACAGCCGCAGCGAGGAAGTGACGTTACTGGTCTTCATACCCAGCTCACATTCGCGCGAGGATGTGCGGTGCAGAAAGACGTCGCAGCGCTCATCGCAGCTTGTGCAGACGGAGCGGACAATGTCGCTGAAGCCACGGACGTCAGCAATGGTGTAGAGCTCCTGCACATCGTGGTCCACGAGGAGCTTCGGTCCCAGGTCGTGCAACACGCCCACCTGCGCCACCTGCACACTCGCGCCGTCCGCTTTCTTTTGGTACAGCAGGACATGTGAGACGTCGGCGGCAATCTCCATTGCAAGACGAGCTTGCGGTTCAAAGCAGCTGAGTACGTTCGCGAAGAAAGCTGTATTCACGGCCCACGAGACCGTCAGTGACTCAAGAGTGGGTGCTTTGGCTTGTTGCTCAGGCTCATCAACGAAGTCAATCGTAGTGTAGCTAAAAGGTGGAACGTTGACGGTGGAGAGCTGAAGTGTGGCGCGGCGGCTCTCTTGAACGAGCTTGAACTTGATGGTGTCGTCGAACTGAAAGAGATACTGCGATACAAAGAGCAGCTCTGCTGCTTTCTGAAATCGGAACATCATTTTTTCCACTTCCTCCACAACAAACTTCAAAAAAGGTTGTTTTCAGTTTCGCTTGTTATGTGCAAAGGCAGGGAGAGACAGAGACAGAAAAGTGGAGAGGAGGGAGAAAACTAGTTGGGGAGCAAAGAAGAAACAAACAAACAAACAAACAAACAAAAAAAAAAAAACGCTGTGCCTCATTTATGACGTACCGTCGAAAAAAAAAAAAAGAAAAGGCTGGTTGTCATTCACAACGACCTCTCTTCCCTTTTCAGCTTTCGCTTGATTGAACAGCGTTGCGTCCACCTTTTTTCTTTTAATGGAAGCACTGTTTTTTACTGCGTTTTTAATGTGCGCATTAGTCATCTAAGCAGACGTGTCCAATATGCACGCGAAACCTACCCCACCATCACACTTTCCTCTCTCGTTGCCCTCGTAAAGAGCAGCGCCCGTCGCCTTTACGACATCGCCTTCAGACTAAAGCCCTCGTACAAGCGGTTCAGCGCGCTGTCGGGGCCCTCTAGCTCGGCCAGAGCAGCCACCTTCAGTTTCAGATCTTCACGCGCTTCCTCTATTTCGTTGTCGCACTGCTGCAGGCGCCACTCGAAGTACTTCAGTGTGTCAGCGTGGCTCAGTTCACATGACACGAACGTTGATCCACCACTGAGAATCCAGAGATCTTCTTCCGGGCGATTGTTGAGGATCTTTCGCTGGGCTTCTCGGTACTGGTTCTTGCGGCGGTCCAACTCCACGAGGAGGTGCTTCGCTTCTGTCACTTGTTCTGCGGCAACCTCAATGTTGGTCCGCTCCGCGTTCATGTCCTTCTCCATCAAAGCGTGTGTGAATAACCTTTTTGTGTGTGTGTTTGCAGGGCAACAGCGGTTGTATAAACGGATGGATCAAAAAGAAATAAAGAAAGAAACAAAGAGGAGAATGCGCTGAATAAATCGAGAATTCTAAAAAAAAGACACAAAGAAGGAAAAGAGTGCTCGTGAAACATCGAGCGAAACTAAAAAAAAAAAAAGGTCGCTTTGCTCACGTACACCTTTACCTACATACATGAAAACCACAAAAAGCAGCTGCGAGGCACCCAAGCATGCGTTTACACCCTCCCTCCAAAAAAAGCTTGGCTCTTTGAGGAGTTTCAAGTCTCTTTCTCCTTAAATGAAGCGGCGAGGATGTCAAACTTAGAAGAACACCGCCTTTGTTACCAGCGATCCGCAGCGTGGAGTGTACACGTCCTGGACGTTAAGCTAAGGAGAGTTTGCAAACACAAGTGTCTATCTCCGGTTCTACCTTGAAGAGACATGCACGCGCAGGCGACGCTGTCGGTTGCCATTTCACCCTCCTCCTCGTTGAAAAACAGCTTTTGAGGTTCTTTTTTTTGATAGCCATGCCTAGTTCAATATTCCACCTCCCGTCCTGTCCGTAAAAAGGAAGAGAGAAAAAAAAAAGGGAACTGATGGGAAGCCAGGATACTAGAAACTCTGTTATCTGTGTAAAGGAGCGTAAGTTATCCAAAAGACTAAAACAAACAAAGAAAAAAAAAAAAAAGCATGAAGAAGACGATCGAACAACCTCCGCTGCTTCACGCACGTACATTTAATTTTCCTTTTTATAAATAGGGCTCGAACAAGGAGCGATCAAGTCGTGTTGAGAGATGTGGGCAAAAGAAGGTACCCATACACCGCCATTCTTATTCCGACTTGATCTCACCGCAGTTCGTCACCGTGATAGGCTGACGTGTGGCGCCGCTCTGGCTGCCCTGCGACTCCACCTTCGAAATCACGTCGTAGCCTTTTGTGACCTGGCCAAACACGACGTGCTTCCCGTCGAGCCAGTCCGTGTTTGCCGTGCAGATGAAGAACTGTGAGCCGTTCGTATTCTCGCCGGCGTTGGCCATCGACAGCGTACCCGGGCCGAAGTGCTTGCCCGCACGTCCGGAAAAGGACTCATCAGGGAACTTGTGGCCGTAGATCGATTCGCCACCTGTACCGTTGCCGGCGGTGAAGTCGCCACCCTGGCACATGAACCCCGGAATCACGCGGTGGAAGCGGCTCCCCTTGTACCACAGTGGCTTGCCAGAGCGGCCGACGCCCTTCTCGCCTGTGCAGAGCGCACGGAAGTTCTCGGCCGTCTTGGGCACCACGTCCTTGAAGAGTTCCATTTCCACGCGACCGGCGGGCTGCGACCCGATCGAGATGTCGAAGAACACCAACGGGTTCTTCGGGTTGATCGGGTAGAACGGGATCTTGCGCTGCGCCCAGAGGAAGGTGCGGTTGAGCATCTTGACTTCGGTCCTTTGTGTTATAAAACGTTATAAGACTACGAAGAAAAAAATAGAGTTTTTGAGCGCCGCGGCGGGGGGATACGTACGAGTGTGTATTATTGAAATTTGGCACAGATACTAGAGTCGTCAGAAGTCAGTCAAGAACGGTGATAGAAGAAAAACGTGTAGTAACAGCAGTAGTAGTAGTGGCGGTCAATAACGAGAAATTGTAAACGTGGTCGCCGTAGCTTCTTTCCATCGCATGGTGGGCTTCCCCTTCATCAAGAAAGCAAGTCTACTCAAGGCGCCTTCTCCGGAGAAAGGTAGAGAAAAAACAAAAACGTCTTGTTGATGATATTGGTGCATTTCTCTCTTATTTATTTATATTTAATATAAGCTTGAAAAGTGAAAAGAGTAACTCCGTTTTTGTGAGTATGTACATCCAACAAATATATAAAAAGTCAAGCAAGCACGGAAAACAGGCAAATACACACACACAAAATCTGATTTAAAAAGAACAAGCTTCAGACAGAATCTAGTAAACAAAACTGTTCCTATTGACTTGCGTCAGTACTTGGCCTCCAGGTACTGCAGGATCTCGTTGCAGTACTGCTTCTCCTCGTGTCGCTCCAACGCTGACCGGGTGAGATCGACAACGATGTTGGGCGAGAGGTCGCCAAGCTTCTTCAGCGCCGCGGTCAGCACAGGCCTAATGCCGACCGACTCCTCCGTGTCATCGAGATAAACTAACATCTTTTTCACCAACGGCACCATCTGGGCCACCACCTCGTCCAGCACAAACGACGACGATGGCGCAGCTGTGACAGCCTCGACAGCCGTCAGCAGCTCGGCACTTGTGCGAAGCCGCACCAACTCACTCGAGTCGTCAAAACGCAGGAGGACGGACTGCACAATCTCGTGCGCCGTTCCTTTCACCATAGGTAGCGCGCAGACCTCATGCAGCACCGACATGCACACCAGACGCATCTCACCGTCGTCGGCGTCCGATGCGGCGCACCACGCGTTGATCACTTTCGTGGAGAGCGCACAGTTGTTCTCCTCCAACTGCGGCTGCATGGCTTCGCGGTAGGTCGGGTCGACCATTGCGCAGAGGCAGTTGATGGCCACCTTTCGAAAGAGATGGGCGGTGTTGCCGGGCTGGAACGTCGCTAGGGGGAGCACCACCCCACGAAGCAGCTCATGCAGCTCGCTGGCCCGGAAGGCGACAGTTTGGTTCCATAGCAGCCGCTCCAGCACGGTGAAGTAGCGCAGCTCCTCGGTGACCTTCATCGCAAAGTTGAGATCTGTGAGCCGCGCCACAAAGATGTTCGTCAGCACTCCCCCGAGGTTGGAGATGCTCTCGGCGTTGAGGACGAGATCGCTGAACGCGCTGACGGGAAGCGCGGCGCCGTAGCGCGTCAGAAGTCGCTCCACGTGGCGGGTATAGATACCAATCGCTGAACCCGTCACGAGAACGGATAGGGACGCAGTGACGTCTCGCGCCTTTCCCTGTACAGAGGGCATCTCCGAGCTCTTGATGCGCAGCAGCGCATAGAGGGCAATTGAGTCGAGTGTGCGCTGCTTCGGGTCCTTGAGAATGCTGTCGGGTAGCGGCTGCTTTGGTGAGGCCATGAAGCCGCGCTCAACGAACACGGCAAATATGTTACGCATGGCGTCAAGCAGCGCCAGCAGCAGCGCCTCGTTCTCGCACTCAATCAAGTCGCTCGCCGTGAGGGCCTGGGTGATGCGGGTGGCGTGCGCGCCGGTCAGCTTCTCCTTTGAGCCTTCAATCAGGTAGGTCAACGTCTGCAGGATGGAGCACTTCACGGTGACCGCGGCGGTGGAGAAGAGCGTCGGAGTCGGACCTACCGCTGTCGCTTCGTCCGCCGAGGTCAGGATCACCGTTTTATTGCGTGATTTCTGCACCGTCACACCATCGTCGTACGCATCCGCAGCACCACCAACGGCAGCAACACCAGCTGCGTCGGCCGCCGGTGGCTTCGCAATCAGAAATGGCAGATACTGGTCCGGCACGAGAAACTTCCCCAGCACCTCAATGCAAAGCGCGGCTTCCTCCTTCACGGCAGGGAGCTCATCCGCAAACGCCTTGTATACGGCACTCAGCACACGCTCGGTGAACTGCACGCTGGACTTCTCACAGTAGTAAATGGTCGTCCACAGCAGCTTTAGGGCGACCACCTTGCGGTTGTTTGTGGAGAACGGAATCACCCAGTCCACCGCTGTTACGTCTGCGAGGACGCGGTCCAGAAACGAGCGGACGGCGTCGGCCACGACGTAGCGCGCACCGAGACTGGGCCGGCTGGCGAAGAGGTCGTACTTCCCCGCCACCGCCGAGGTGAGGGTCATGGCGGGGTACTCGTCGTCGCCGTACCACTCAATGTCCTTCATCGTCACACGCCGGTTCGCCATGTCGATTCGATTGTCCTCGTTGTCCACCATGTACAGCTGTCCCACCCGCTCTAAAACGTCGCGAGCCCTGGCACGGACGGCGTCGAATGGGTCCGTCACAAGTAGCAGGAGATGCGGGAGGTACTTGGCGTGCATCTCGGTCCGCTCTTTGATGTCCAGGAGCGCACAGGAGAGGATGTCCAGCACCGCAAGGCGGACCGGCTCGCTATGGTCGTTGCACAGGACGAACAGCTCCGATGCAGTGGTGCGGTTCTCGGGTTCATCCTTGCCGTCCTTCAGCACCTCGGACGCCCCGCAGCGGAAGAGGACCGCTAGCGTGCTTGCCGCCTCGGCGCGCACGGCGCTGTGCTTGTGCATGAGGCACGCATTCTTCACCGCCTTCGCTAGCGGCACGGTGATCGCCTTCACCTGCTTTGGCTCGATCTCGCACAGCTGGCACGCCGCCTTGCACGCCTCCTTCTTGAGGTCCGGAAACGGATCGCGGAAGCAGTTCTCCAGTAGCACCTGGAAGAAGTCGATGTAGTTGCGCGGCCCAATGTCATGTGGGAAGGACGTCATGCAGGCAGCGCCTAATCGGAGAAGCAGCAAACGAATTTCCTCACTTTCCTCCGCGACAGGTACGATGCCGATGCGGGTGACAACAGAGGGTAGCACCCAGTCAAGAACGCTGGCGCTTTGCCCAGGAAGCAGCAGCGTGGTGATGCGCACCGCCTCCTCGCGTGCCCGCTCCGAGGGATCCTCGAAGCCCTTGAGACACGCCCGGGTGATGGTGAACTCATCGTCGTCGGCCAGCTCGTCTTTTCGTACGCGGACCAGGTCGTGTATCTTCTTATACGCTGCACACCGCTTCATCTTGTTGGCGTCTTGCAACTCGTTCAGATACTTGGGAAGTAGCTCCATTTCCGAGACAAAATCACTCGCTCTATCTTACTCTACAATGGCAAGGGAAGGAATCTAAACAAGAAAGAAAAAGAGTAAAAGGGGGAAAAAAGAAAAAGCTCTGAGAAGAAAAGAAGATAAGCCGATTCAAGTCTTGAGGCACTGACGTGGTGAAGGCAGCGGAAAAGAAAAAAGGCGGAGGGAGGAAAGAAGATCACTTCACCGTCAGCTTTATCAGCCCAGCCAATGCGAGCTGTCGGATTCAATACACCTGCGTTTCATTGCTGTTGATTATGTGAGGAAGCCAAACGAAGCCATGGCTTTCCAAAGGCAAACACCAGTGTTTTCTTTTCCCTTAAAAAAGAGATGGACTCATGCTTGTCTGTCGTTGTCCTTTCGGGAAGTTTTAGAGCTCTTATCGGAGGACGCGCTGATGGGCTGAGGAGAGAAGCAGCTGAGCAGCGGCTCCAGGATTAGCAAAGGCATGCCTAATTTGTTTCTTCGCCTTCTCCGTAGCCGCGTTGCTGGACTCGAGGGCGGCAAGGGAGGGCAAAAAGGTAGAGAGATACATATGCCCGTGCGACGGCAGCAGCACCGCGACATCTTCGAAGAGGACAGCGAAGAGCCGGCATGCCGCACACGGCAGGCGTTCCCCTACCACCAGAGCCTTCTGATCCGCCGCTGAGACGAAGTCACACGTGTGTAGCGGGAATTTGGCAGAGGTGAAGATGCGCGATCGCAGGTGTCCCAAGAGTTTCTGCTCCGCATGCTGGCCTTTCACGCCACGCACGAGAACAAACTCGGATATTTGAAACACGCCCGCTACGCCCCACTGGTGGACCGCACGTTGTAGGCTGTCCTGCGTGAGTGTTTCGTTGTTCGTCGCCACGTAGCAGCGGCGAAGCATGGAGCTGTCGCAGCCACCACTGCGAGCCACTATGGCATTTGGGTCAGAATCGATTGCGCGATCGGCAGCGGCAATGGGACCTTCTTTGGGCATCAGCATCACCTGTACCTCGTCCGCGTTGTGTAGGCCGTGGTGGCACTGGAGGAAGTTATGCAGCGGATGCACCAGTGCGCGAACGAGGTTGAAAAGGTAGCGCTCCAGCATGAACGGCGACGCAGCTGCTGCGGAAGTTCTCTGTTGCAGCTTCGAGGGCACTTGACGCCGGGACAGCTTTTTGAACAGCACGGGGTGCGGGGACAACTTCAAGGTGGAGGAAGACATCGTTCCGTGACGGAGAACAAGCTCGTTAACGTGGGTGGTACCGGCAATGTCGAAACGATCGCAAGGGGCGTCAAGATCCCTTGCTTCGCCACCTTTCGTCGTGCGCTGCGGCACCCAGTCGCGGACTCCCAAGGTGCACGTCCACGCTGCTGTACTCACACCTTCCCCGTTGCTAGAGCACAAGGATGGCAGCGAGACGTCGTCCGTGGGCGAAATAGAGGCTATCTTTTTGATCCTGTTCTTGCGCGTGTGAGTAGCGCCGCCTGCTTTTCTCTTCACTTTACGCTTAGCAAACTTCTGCTCCTCTTTGTGCGCGTGCTTCGGCTTGTTAATCGCCATCGACATGAAATTGAGGGGGAAAAAAAAGAGGCACCTGAAGCCGTTGCACAAAACTCGACAACGACAAGGATAAAAGCTTGCACAAAACAAGAGAGATGCATGGGGTGGTGAGTGAAGGAGACGACATAGACCAGTCAAGAAAACGACAACAGCAGAGAGACGTTGGGTGCAACGACAGACGTGGTAGTTGGAAAGCTGCATGCGGCTCCGCCGTAATGCAAAAAAAAAAAAAAAAAACAGCATCTGAGGCAACACGAGCATTCGTCATGCAGTCCGTTGAACTTAGGAAGAACCCCAGCCTCATTCACCTAGTTTTCATCTTTTCAGTAGCGGCAAGCGCGGCTTGAATTCGTTTTCAAAAGGGAATCATGCCTTTTCCTTTTCTACTAATTAGTCTTTGAAGGGGCTGTGCGCAGGAGAACAACAACAAAAACGCTCGCTTGAGTGTACTGTAGAAAGGAGAAAGCAGCCGTAAAGACTGCCAACCTCACTCACACCGACATGTGGTTCAGCGTAGCCACGAAGCACTGAGTTTTCTGTTTGATCAGTGCGTGACAATCCTTGAACAGGCCGAATGTGCACAGTGACGTACGAAAGAAAAGGGGATAAATAGCGAAATAAATGAAATTAAAAAAGCGAAGTGGCTTTTTTTTTCCTCACTTGTTGCAAAGCGTAGCATTTCCATGTCGTAGAAGGGACAGACAAAAGAAAAAAAAAAGGAACATCTGTCAACAATAATAGTAAAATACGTGGTAGGCGAAAATAAAATGCCCACACACAGACACACATTTTTATGCTCCCAGAGAAATGGGAAAAAAAGGGTGTGTGCAGCACTTATAACATCCGCCTATGCAAACCTCAGACTAGCCGAACGGTATTTTTGCCGAAGCTCTTACCCGAGCTCAAGTAATCCACGGCGTCCTTTACGTTTTGCAGCCCTTCTTTCTGTCCTTTTGGGTCAAGCCGAACGTGCAGCTCGCCGGCGTCGAGCATGCGCACAAGGTCCGCAAAGTACGTCGGAATCACCTCGCGGAAACACGGTAGCATGAAGCCCATCGCCGACGCACTGCGGCGCAACAAGAAGTTGTTGTGCAGCATGACGTAATCCGTGCTGTTCTCGTCTACTTTCCCTTCTGGATTGTGCCACGAGGAGCCGTCCTTGTAGCCGCTGATTCCACCAATGAAGATGATGCGGCCGTGAACGGCAAGGTGCTGCACCGCCATGCGCTGCAGCCTACCGCCGACGCTCTCGTAGATGACGTCAAAGCCGTTCGGGGCAACGCGCGCCATCTCGGCCGCCACCTCCGTCTCTGGCGCTTTATAGTTGATCACCTCGTCGCAGCCGATACTGCGCAGGTAGTCCGCCTTCTCCGCCGTGCTGCAGGTGCCCACCACGCACTTGCAACGGTACTTTTTCTTGAGGAGTTGCACAGCGATGCTGCCCGTGCCGCCCGCGGCGGCGGTGACGAGGGCTGTATCGGTTGGCTTCGGATGAGCAAGCTCGCCCAGGGCGACGGCGGCAGTCAATCCACTGACGTGGATGGCGAGGTAGACAGGATCGATACGGGGGATGCGCTTGCACACCGCAGCTGGGGCGACCTGGTACTCGGAGTAGCCACCAGGCCAGTAGACAGCCACAGGGTCGCCTACGGCGAGGTGTTGCACCCCGTCCCCGACCAGCGCCACCTCGCCGAGGGCTTCGAGACCGAAGTCGTAGGGCACCGTATACTGCGGACCGTAAAGGTTCTGCGTGGAGTTGAGGTCCGTGGCGTTGACGCCGGCGTAGTGATTGCGCACTAGCACGTAGCCTTTCTCGACATGGTCTGGGATCGGGTACGTGTTGATTTTCGTGCACTGCTCAAAGTTCTTTCCCTTTTCAACGACTTGCAGCTTGTGGAACATACTGACGAGAGCGTGGGCGGAAGAAAGCAGACAGAGCAGGCTTGCCAGTGCACTGTACGCTGATGCGAGCCCACAGAGCGTTGAAGAGTTTTGATGATGACCTTTTAAGTTCTTATGATGAGCTTTTCATGTTTAAGCGCAATTGTGACGCCAGGGGATTTAAAAAAAAAAAAAAAGAGGAAAACAAGGAAAAGAAGGAAAGAAAAAAAGTGAGCTTGAGCTGAATTGAGAAGAGTTTAGAGAGCTGTAGAGTGAGCAACGGAAGCTGCCTGGCTTTAACATAGCTCTTTTTTGCATTGAACAAGAAAGAAGAAAGCCACAAGTCTTGCTATGTGAGAATGCGGCTTTGGATACGGAAGAGCATGCTGTTCGGGTATTTCGGGACGAGCCAGAGCCAGCGCTTGCAAAGCACTCGTTCCTTATAAAGGGCTTAATTCGCTATTAGCAAGGAAGATAGGTAAGGTAGAAGTACAAAAAAAAAAAAAAGACAAAGTGGTTGGCATCCCAAGCAGCGCACGCGCAGTAGGACGTCACATCAAGTAGAGCATTCAGTGCTGGAGCATATGTGCGATTATTCCGAGAAGAAGAAAAGAAAAGAAAAGAAAACGAGAATGCAAATGCGGTCAAGTGGCGATGCTTATAGCCTCTGTTGTCGCAGTCATTGCAAGCGTACTTCCGTTCCCAGGCATATCTTTACTTTCTCCGCTTCACGTCGAGAGCGCGGCAACATCAAAAAGGAGAAAAATAACAAAAGCACAAGGAGACAATAGTCCTACATCTTTTTTTTTTTCTCTTCCTTTTCGCCATCGTACCTCACCGCGTTCCCGGGGGCGGCGTGCCATGCTCCGTATGCGTGGATGACCCACTCTGCGCGTCCTCGTCCTGTGGATCTGTCAAATCCGACGCCGTTGCGAAGTCGTCCTCGTCGAAGTCCTCTTCTTCTTCTTCCTCGTCGTCGTCGTCGTCCTCCTCCTCCTCCGCTTCCTCGGCTCCGTCCCTCTCCCACCGCCGTCCTCTGCGATGGCGGCCGCCACGTTCCTCCTCCTCCTCTTCCTCTTCCTCCTCTTCTTCTTCCTCTACCTCCCAGTCCGTGTCTTCCTCGAACTCCTCGTCGGCCTCTGTGGAGGTGCCGATGTCGTAGTCGTCATCGTCGGTGGCCAACGAGCTGCCGTGCTCCTCCTGCACCGTTGGGGAGGCAAAGTTGCCGCGGTCGAGGTAGGGACCAGCAGAGAGGCTGAAGAGACGAATGACGGGCGCGATCTCCTGGTCGAGGATGGAGGCGCAATAGCGGTCAGACGGGTCGACCGCAAACGCCTTGAAGGCGGGCCGCACTTCCTCGGAGAAGATGCTGTCGAGAGTGTAGCTGTCCACTGCCGAGACGATGGGGAGCTGCGTGCCGTTAGAGCGCGATCCTTCGCGGAAGCTGTACAGCACACGGCCTGCCCTGGTGCAGTGGAAGCTCGTCGTTTTCTGGAAGGCCGGCACCGTCTGAATCATGCGCCACGTCCGCATATCCCATACCTTTTCGTCAATCACGACCATGGGCTGCGTTGGGTGGAAAGTGCTGGCGAACGACTCCGTAATGCGATCGAACCGGAAGACTGGCTTGTCAGGCGCCCGCAGGTCCCACAGAATGGCGTCGTTCAGGACGAGCTGCGAGGTGGCGTCGAAGAGGGCTACGTTGTTGAGGTTCTCGCCCGTCCACATGTGATCCGAGAAGGTGCGCAACTCGACCCCGGCGACGAGGTCGTGCACGCGGCAGGTGTGCTCCTCCTCACACGTCACGACGGCAAGCTGGTTGTTGTGCGAGAAGCGGAGATTGTAGCACGCCGTGAACTCCTGCTGGGGCACGGGCAGGAGAGCACGCCGCATCACGTGGACTTTGTGGGCGTCGCTCACCGCCGCAATCAGGCTCCCATCGTCCGACACGACGACTGAGGCAACGGCATCGTTCTCAAACACCAGGTGTTGTTCCAGGAGCTTCTCAACTATCGACTCGTCGGGGAGCGTGTCGAAGAGAGCTACAGCGCCTTCCGACGTGCCGATCACAACAGCGTCGCCGTTGTCACAGAAGGCCACGCTCTCGCCTTGAAGTTCGTCTCCGCTGACGGCGATGTCGAACATAAATTCCGGATTGCGGTAGGTGAGCCAGTTTGCGTTTGTCTGGGCGCGCAAGGTGAACTTGCCGCCGGAGCGGCGGTGCAGAAGGCGGTTGTACTCATTTCGCGTGTCGTCAAGCGGGGTTGGCAGCGGCAGATACACGTGCTTTTTCGTCAGGTCGAATTGAGGGAGCGTTTCGATGGGATTCGGACAGCGTTCCTGCTGCTGACGCAGGTAGGACCGGATAACACCGTCCAGCGTCGGCGTCGGGCCTTTCGCGGCTGCGTCGCTGATGGACATGGACGTAGCTACGCCACCCTCGACGCCTGAGGTCCCAACCACGGTGGGCGGCCTGATGTTCGCCTCCTGCCGGAGCGCCGTAGCGGCGGAGATGAGACCCTCGCTGTCGAGGTGGTCCGCGATCAGCTCGAGGAGCGACTCTTTCGAGTAGTCGACCACCGCGCGGCCGATGATGGCTTGACGCTGCTCAATCTCCAGCGGGTCGACTGTGTGCACCTTCACCACATCGGCCTGGCTCGCCCCGCCAAAGGCACTTAGCATGAAGCACTTCAGGTTGTCCATAAAATGGCCTGCGGGTCCCAGATCGGTGGGCAGCTTGCGGGCACCGACGACCGAGATGAACTCGCGCTGTGCGTTGCCGTACTGCGTCAATAGGTCTTGTGCCAACGTGTGTATGTTCAGCGCCTCGAAGAGTGCGCTTGTGTCGCTGTAACGGCGCAGCACCGCCATCAGCTGCACCGCTCGCGCAACGACGGGAAAGTAGTTCAACTTGGCTGACATGGAGGCGTCCTTGCGTATTTTGAGCAACTCCAACAGCGTGCGAATGCCGTCGCTGGCACGGAACGCGCCGCAGGCATTGTTGAAGTTGGCCACCGCGCTTTCGTCTGCCATGTCCACCGGCGGATTGGTAATGTGAATGAGGATCTGCAGCGCTGACACCACGCAGGGAAGAAGGTGCGCCTCGCGGGAGGTGTTGCGGTTGTGGTACGAAACCGCCAGATCGTTGACAATGGCCAGCAGCTGCGCAATGCCGGACTCGTGCGAGCGCACCTCTACGATCAGCGGCCGCACGTAGACAATCACCGTCAACGCGCACAGAGCTTGCAGGGATGCGATCAGCAAGTTCCAGCGGCTTTGGACAAAGAAGAAGCTGGCGCATCGCAGCAGCAGTGTATGCACGCCTTTCTCGATGAGCTTTTGGATCGCACTCAGGCGCTCCGGGGTCAGAAGGCTCTGTACGTTCTCGGCCGACATGCCGGGGAGACCAGGAGAAGGCGCGGCAAGAAAACCCAAGATGGCGTCGACAGTGGGTGGGTCGCGAGGCAACGACATGGTGCGCGACGCCTGTGTGACCAAAGCCGACAGGACGCGGTGTTTGCGAAACACCACCTTGGTTGACAGCATCAAATGTGTCACGAGGTAGATGTTCAGGCAGCGCAGCAGGGAGAGGAGCAGGTCGCTGTGCATGACGTCAAACTGCTCTTCCGACAGCGTCAAGCACTTTTCCAGAGCTTCGATGGAGTCGACCGGCCCGTTCTGTGCTTCAAAGTAGTCCAACACGATGGGGAAGCTCAGCGAGTGGAAGAGGAAAGCGCCGACGTTGCTTTGAATGGCGGTGTTCGTGCTATGCTTCCAATGCTCCATTATGAACTCCATGATGGGCTCAAAGTAGCTCCGCTGTCGCCGCAGAAGTTCTTCAAAAACACTGACCTTTGCCAGGTGCGACAGCACAACTGCACAGCAGTGGGTTGCGTACGCCCCTAACTCGCCGTGGACGATGCGAAGGATCCGGCCGACACCGTCGGCGTCGAGAAACAAAAACGCCAGCTTCTTGTGACACAGAATCGCGCCGAGAACCCAGCCCACGCGCGCCAGCATCTCCTTCTCCGTGTAGTAACGCCGCCTGACGGCCATCAGGTCCACGTCCCACTGAACCAGAGTTTTCACGCTTTCTTCCAGCGTTGCTCCGTCGGCGCCGTGCTCCACGAGTGTTTGACGTGCGGCTCGCTCCGCCCTTTCTCTGGCTCGCTCGTTCTCCAAGCTGCGTGCGCTGACGTCAATAGAGTCCAGCACTTTGAGCGTTGACTCGATGGTCTGGAACTGCAAGGCCGGCAGGATTGTGTCATTTTGCTTGCAGAGGATACCTGCAACGGCGCTGATCTGACACAACTCAAGCAGACGAATGTCGGCTCGCGACGTGGTCTTCGTCTTCACGCTAAGATAAGCTTCCCAGCTGACGACTTCGTAATGCGGTGATGCAAAGCGGTACAGAAACAGCCGGTCTTCGTCGCCCGACGCAGTGGAGTCGGCGCTCAAAACCCAGCGGACAATGACTTCGTTCTCCGTGCACCCCTCCACCACGCCGTAGTCACAGCCCTTCCCCTGCTCTCCACTATTCCACCCCGGTCCGCGACCAACGCGATCGCCAGTCTTCGGAGTCCATTGGTCAAGATAATAGTCAGAATGGGGTGAAAGGTCGCAGCGCGCGCGCTTTGCGGCCCGTGGGGTGAGACTTCGACGGCGCCGCTCCTGTCTGTGTGTGTTGCCCACGCTCTCCGGCAGTGACGGCACCTCGGCTGATAAGGCTGGCGCCGTCGGCTGCGGAAGCGGCGAGTCAGACGCCACGGCAGCTGTTTCCACGGCGTGACAGCCGTTGTTCAGCTCCACTGTTTCGATTGGAAGTGAGTGGTGTTGTGGCGCAGCGGAAGGCCGACCGGGGGAGCTTCTCCGAGACGATGGCTGAGAGTCCTGATCGCTTGGAACCGCGGCGGAGCGATAGCGCTGCGGCGATCTGCGCTGCATGCGTGAAAGCGGCGCGCTCTCGCTGTAGAGCGGAAAGTACCCATACAGCTGGTGCACCCAATGGCGAAAACGCCGAAGCAACACCTCTGGCATATTGTGAGCCAATGCCTCCCCCACCGTCTGCTCGTCATGGTCGAGCATGCTAAACATCAGGGATAATGGGACCAGCCGCTTTCGCGGGAGTTTTTCCGAGGCCAGCGTCTCGCAGACGTCGTACATGGAGATCGAGAAGAGAAAGCTCTCGTGAGAGCCCTCCACAACTAATAAAGCGCACTGCGCGACTGTGGATTGAGCGCGGATCATTGCTGCATAGTACTCCATGAGGTGGTCGCGACACGCTATACTTGTCGCTTCGACTCGCTCCAGTCGCTGCTCAAAGTTCAAATTAAGGAATTCGCCCATGTAGTCGCAGAAAACGGTGTTGTGCTGTACCGCGTGGGTTAGTGACTCAAATGGAAAATGATCGTCTCTGTTCATCGTGGCCATGTAGTTGTCAGAGCAGCGCTCATTCTCTTCGTCAAGAACACACAGAAGTCGTGCCCACAAGAAGCAGTAGAGCTCCTGCACTTCAACAAGCTGTCGTACTGTAGCCTCTTGCTCAGCCGCAACGGTGCTACTGCTTGGATCCGACGGGGCGACGTCGGCATCGCTTTCCAATGTGTCGATGGTCGCCGCTTCGATTTGACTTTCGATCACGGCATCTTTTTCTTTCAGAATGCGAGAGGTTTTAAGTATCCGCTTCATTAAGTCCTTAACAATGGGGATGAGTTCGCTCGAAAGCACATATTCCTCTTCATTCTCATCCTCTTCGTCGAACATCGAGTCGATCTCACTGCCAAATTCAATCGACAGCTCTTCGGGCTCCGATGCTGTGCTCATGGTTGCCACAGTAGAAAAGAAGAAGAGAACGGCAACTAAATGAAAGAGAAACCACGAAAAAAAAAAAAAAGATGCCGACAAGCTTTTAAATTATGACCCGGACTTTAGGACGTATTGCGGAAACTCCTTTTTCCAACTTTTTAGTCGAAGTGGCAACAACAACAACAACAGCAGCAGACACCTAAATGACTGAGACTGTCCTCAAAATGTGAAATGCAAGATAGAAAAGAGGAAAAATACAAGGAGGTGAAAGGAGAAAACAAACGTATGAGTAAAATGAGCGACATAAAAAACGAAAGCGCACAGTGGCAGCGAAAGCGAGAAAAAGCGATAATGCTGTGAAGGCAAATACCTCGCCTCACTCGACAGAACAGACTCTCCTCTACGCTCTGTAGACAGGACACAGAACGTTTCGACTATCTTGACCTGCAAACACGGTAGACACAAACAAAGCTCTTATATCGACACTTATTCGGCACTTTTGCTCTTTCACGTCCATGAAGGCGACAGGCAAGGGAAAAAGGGCAGGTATTGCTTCGCTCGGCCATCACTGCCATACGGTCAACGACCGCTCTAATCATCAGGTAAAAATGTTGAAAACACAGAGCGTTCTCGCGAAGGTAAAACGAAGGAAAAGAAGATGACTGTGATGAAAAGCTATGTTAGATGGTGTCTACAGGCCACACATTCCGTAAATAAATATATATGTGCGTTTGGTAGACGTATACAGTACGTTGCTGTTTTAAGCAACTTCCCAAACTAGCTATCAAAGTACATGATACTCCACAACTAAAAAAAAAAAAAGAAATGTTGAAACAGCACAGCGGTACAAACCTTAACCACGTTTGCACGTGCGTACATGTCTTTTATAGCACTCAACAACTGCAAGAAACAGAAGCGTGAGTGTTGTGCTGCCTCACTTCCCGTAAACATAGAACGGAGCCTCGTCGTTCCAGTCTGCTGAGAAAAACATCAACGTTTTCTGCCGCAAGGTGGTGTTTATGAGAATCTTCTCGTCGAGCTTGCGTGAGGTGACGACACACTGAATAGAGGGGACTTCGGCAATGACCTCTGTCAGCTTAGTCATAAGGGCGTCATCGAACATCCATGAATGCGTGAAAAGGACGTTGACGCCTTCGTCTTTCAGCCTCTCAGCGCAGTCCACGAGGTCTTCTTTCAGCCACACAGCTTGCTTTTGCGAGAAAATGTCCGAGAAGAGCTTCTTTGCCTTCTTAGAGGCTTCCTCTGCGGCTGCAATGCGCGAAGGTATGATTTCCACGCCAACGCTTTTCGGGCATTTCGTCTCGGCAAGCACTTGCAGGCATACATTTCCGACGCCGCTGCCGATGTCGCAGAATACTATCTTTGACTCCAAGTCAGCCTGTGACTCGCCGCTACTATCAAGAAAATCAGTTTTTCTTGCGTCTCGCAGACACGGAATGATAGCTTTCGCCCACATCTGTCGGACGCCACTTATGTCGATGATGCCGATCTGAGCGAACACATTGGGCTGCACTGTGATGCTTTCTTCACCAATTTCAAGCTCACCGCGGCTTTCATATTCCTCTGTCAAATGACGGTAGAGCACTGGCTGCATTGTCGAAAAGTTAGGCGGCGGAGCCGTGAGGCCGACTGGTTTGAAGTTGGCCGTGATGGAGTGATGGCGCAGGTGGTTCATGTATGTAAGGCTTCCTCCACCCACGGCGCCCACAACAACACCCGTGGCGATGGTGCGAAAGGCGCGCGGTGTGAGCATCACCTTCAACACCACCAGAGTCCCGACCACCGCACCACCAAAGAGAGCGATTGCTGATGACATTTTTATGTAGTACTTTTCGAGGTTGAAAAAAAAAAAGAGATATGGAGGGATGAGCAGGGACGTAAAGGAAAAGTCAAAAAAAAAAAAAATGCTGTTTCGCTGAAGGGCTCTTCATGCACCTTACTCGTGACAGGCAGAAGCGTGACCTAGCCTGCCTTTGCTTTGAAAAGCGAGGGCTTCAAAGATCACACGCATCTCGGAGTTCTTTATAGGCCTGTGCAGGAGTAAAACAAGCTGGCTCTTTGACTGTCCTTGTACAATTTCTGCGAAACACCAAGCTCAAAAAAAAAAAAAAAGTGATTAGCTTTTTTTTCCTTAGACGGCTTTCGAATGTGGAAAACGGTGGTGTTTTATCGCCGTGCCGCACTTCTGGCACGCGCAAGACGATGGCTGTTCACGCTCACACGTACAGAAGACGAGCCTTTCCATTCAGCTTCCCTCCCTCTCGAAAAAAAAAAAAAAAAAAGAACACACACAGTGAAGGCTCGTAACCGCATCAACAACAACGAAGACGAGGCCACCTTTGTCTGCGCTACGCCTTTGTGAATAGGAGTGCAGTGAGTGGTGACGCGGCTCTTCTTAAAAGATCAGTGTAGAGCGGGGGAGGGGGGGGGGGGGGGGGAGGAGAATGAAGGTTGAAGGGTAAGCAAGGGCGAAAGGAAGGAAAGAAACCCTGTGCAGGCGCTGCGTTGCTGGTTGTAACAGCTCTCGCCCAACTTTTCAGTTTCAGCACAAGAGAAAGAAAAATACCACCATTGGGCGCAAGTGGGTCTTGTGTATGGTGCTTGTGCTTGCACCCCAAAGACGCATGATTGAGAACCATTGTGGTAGTGCGCACACCGGAGCTTGCGAGTTGCTGTTGCTTACGTCAAAAGAAGGTGTTCTGCAAGCCGAGAAGGCGTCATGAAAACTGAAAAAAAAAAAAAGCTGATTATCAACTGTTGTTGTTCCTATTGAAGAAATCGTAGAAAGCGCAAAACAATAATCGTCTTAAATAAACCGGCTGAGCAGCAACAACAGCACCGACAAAGCAAACACAAAAGAGAAAAAAACATGTGTTTTCACTTTTTTTAAATGAAAGACTAATTTCTTTCTTCTGTCCCTTTTCTTCGATCCGTTTCTCATTCTCTTTTTTTTTTTTAGTTACCAACATTGCTGCTCCGGTGCGCTATACAGGAACTAGCAAACAACATAGACTGCAACGACACACGGGAGCTCACTATTTGGTGACTGTGATTCTGTTCTTATTGTACGTCTCCAACTGAGCGGTGCACCACTGGAAATAATGAACCGTGTGTTTGAAAATGCTCTACATGACACGCCGATCACAGTGGTGATCTGCGGCTTGATGGCAATTCTAGGCGTGTTGTCATCACTAGAGGTCGTTCATCCAATTTACATCATTTTGAGCCCCTCCCTTGTGCTGAAGGAGCATCAGTACTGGCGTCTTTTCGCAAATTTCTTTTACGTCGGCCCAATCAGCGCGCACTGCGTGATGGAGATCCAGTGGATCCACCTCATCAGCTCCCACCTGGAGGCTCAGTACTTCCACAGAAAGCCGCTGGACTACTTGTTTCTGCTCTTTGTGACGTTCTCTGTTCTTCTTGGACTACGGTTCACTTCGGTCATTGATGCCCCGTACTTGAGTTACTTGCTAGGAACTGTGCTGACCTACATAATGAGTCGGCTGTTTCAAGATATGCAGGTTGCCATTTTCTTTGTGCTTCCGATCTCAATGCGTTTACTCCCGTTTGCGTTTATGGTTTTGAACTCCATGGTTTCGGGGATGACAAACGAAGTGATTGGGAATTTAATCGGTCACGTTTTGTGGTATCTCTTAGAAGTTTTTCCCCGGATCACTGGCTATCATCCCCTCAGTGTTCAGAGGTTGTATGACAGAGTTTTTACGACTCAAGTGCTTGATGCTCAGTAGCACTTGAACCTTGGGCTCACAAAAGAAAACGTTAAGAACAACAACAACAAGGAGAAAAAAAAAAGAAAATTGCAGGAAATTATGGTTTTTTTTTCCTAGTGTGTGATGCAAGGAAGAGGCTTGAAGCGTTAACAAATGGTAAGCAGACTAGTAGCCGGAATCGATAGTTAATTTAGACGGCCAGGTTGCTATAAACGAGAAAAAAGCAACTTTCTTTTCGCTTCTCTCAAGTTTTTTTTTTTTTTTTGCAGCTTTGTGATCACCTTATGCATTTTTTTTTTGTTTTATTTACTGCTTTCCAAAGAAGTTTGAATTAGTTGTTCTAGCGTTTCTCTCTTTTTTTTTTTTTCCTATTTCTCATTGCCACCGAGTCACTCACTCGTTTGCGCTACAGGAAACAAAAGTAAGACCAGTTTCTCATGCGTTCAAGTCCTACATTTGTTTTAAATGCTTCAATCTGGTTTCTTGCAGATGTCTCGATCTGTTCTCGAAAGCTGCGCTAGGAAGCACCTCGTTCTTCATATGGATATCAATAAAACAATCATACAAATTGACCAGGCTGGCGGCCGCACCCTCGATGACGTACTCAATAGTAACGTTGCAGCAAATGTGTACGGCTTTGTCGATCCGGCGGATGATAAGTGGAAGCCGCTGTATGGCCCTTTCGATAAGGATCCCGGCTGTTCGTCATCTGCCAAACGTGAACTCTTGACATACGATACATACGTGGACCGGCTTCACTGCGAGCCGCCCGGCATGCAGGATCTTCCCAAGAAGGAAAAGGACGCTGTATGGAAGGCGGTGTCAAATCTTCGTCGCCAGGCGACACGAAAGTTCACGCACGCGGGAGAGCCCGGCGAAGCGTATGCTGCTCTCGTCGACCTCCAACGTGAGCATCTAAAACATGGCGACGAGTACTACCACATCATTCCATCTTTCTTCACGTTGATCAATAGCCTTTCCGAGCTGGACATGCCATTCAGTCTCATTTTTAGAACATTTGGAAGTGATATGGATTCCATCTTGGAGGAATGGAAGTCGTTTGTGAAAGGCGCACATTTTTGCAAGCCGTCGGGTCCCGTCCTCCAGAAAATGCTCCACAACTATACGGAGCCGCTCTGCGGTAGCGTCTACCGTCACGAAGACGACATGTACATCTGTTACGGTCCTCATGTGTCGCTGTCTTCTCTTTTGGATGGCGGAATTGATGAAACCGACGAATTGCAAATACTGGAGCGCCTCAGACACCTGCCAGGGTGCACATCTGCCTACAAGACGTCATTTGCCGACCTGAAAGACCACCTTGTTGAGTACTTCAAGCACTCTAACAATGTTGGCGGACTCGTTGACTACTATCCTAATTGGGCTCAGGGAGCCGAGCGTAGAACTGGCGGAAAGGTATTCCCTCTCTCATTGAACGACCCAGACTACTACTATGTCTTCTTTGATGACAACATTTTTATTGGGGACGAGCGCTCTATCGTGGATATTCGTGAGGCGGAGAGCGGCGCGAGCATCGTCGACCCAGGGATAGAGAGAAGATACTGCGTCCCAGCCAACGCTTTCAAGGCCATCGTTGACGACAACTACTTTGTCAACGAGCTGAGCAAGTGCTTGCAGCTGCAAAGCGAGGTCTCTAGGGCCTAAACACTGAAAGGAACAAGAAACTAACTGGCCGATCAACGCGCAATCAACAAACAAGTTGGGCGCTAAAGTAGAAGCTCTTTTTTTTTTTTTGCTGTAACACTCTTGCTTCTATCAACACAAACAAAGGAAGCTGCAACTTGATTTATTTCTGCCGCATTTTTGCGTCACAATGGACGTTAAAACACAAGTCGTCAAACAGCTAGATGAGCGCCTTTCCTGGTCTACTTGCGCTTTCGGAGCCTTTTTTTCCCCCTGTTCAGTACACTACTGTGCTCTTCATGTGTGTGAAGCACTTGCAAACGCAACTTGTACGCGCTTTCTTTCCCTCCTTTCAACTCTTCTAAAACGCACGTACACATGCTCACACACACATCTTTGCACTGTTCCACCTTTCCCTAGGCACAAAAACTCCAAAACACATCTTTACTTCTACATTTTTCCTTATTGCGTATCACGCCTTTCATCGTGCAAAACGCCATTTCATCTTTCTTTTCATGACAGAATACAAAAAACTGGTAGCCTTGACGGATCTGCTGTCCAATGATGTCACAACGCTATGTAACACATTTGCTACTACCGCGCGGTCTGCTGACGACGGTGCGGAGGCTTTGGGCATCGCAACACAATCAGGCATGAATGCTGACGCCGAGCAACTGCATTCTATCTCGTGTCGAATTCGCCACTCGCTCGCTGACGGCTGCCCGCGCATTCGAAAATTGGTCCAAAAAGCTCGCGAGACAGATCCAAATAGACAGATCTACAATGAGGCGATGTGCGCTAAAATAGAAGGTCTTTTCAAGTCATTCTGTGACGCATTGAGTCGGCTTGCACCTGCTTTTACTTGTCAAGATACGGCGTCGCCAAGCGCTTTCTCTGTCGATGACGAAGAGACTGAGAGTACAAATCCGTTCACTGCCGTGTTGAACGCTGACTTTGACGCGGAGACGATTGTCGAGCAATCCCCGCCGCTGCATGCGGAGGAGGACATATACAACCAGTACATTTTGAAGCGCGCAATGGAAGAAGCATGGCAGTCACGCGTGGCCCAAGGCCTGTCGGATGTCGTTACGTTCGAGGCTCAAAACCGCTCATTAGTCGCGGCGGAGGAAAAGCTCGCTCGCGCAGCACGCGCCGAAGAAAAAAGGTGCGACAAAATGCGTATTATCCGTCTTCTCGAAGAGCGGGAGGAAGCAAAGTGGAATGCTGAGCTGCAGCGCAGAGACACAGAGCAGAGACTGCTTTTGCAGCGCGCAAAGATCTTCGACGATATCGCGACTATACCCTCCGAGCTTCAGACCACCATTCCAGACGCAACAGTGCGGCGCAGCCTGGCCGGTCGTGTTCAGCGGCTTATCAAGGCTTTGCTGAGAGCGCCGGAAGACGTGAACATACGACGGCTGCGCAACAACAACGAGCACCTTATTTGCGACTATGGCCATCCCTGCTTGCTGGCAACCGATCCTTCAGGAGAAGGGTTTTGCATGTGCACTTCAATCGTCTCCGCAGCAGAAGCGTTGTGGAGCCGAATGGGCTATTCGATTCGTTACACTAGCACCCCTAACCGATCTGTGGAGAGCGTAAGGCTTGAAAAGCGGGCCGAAGAGATGACTCTGCCCTGCGGCCTTTCCTTGGCCGCGCACATGTACAAACCTCTCGGCTTCGAGGATTACTCGGAGCGCTTTTTTGAGTTGATGGAGCCCAACGCCATGGAAAAGCCGGACGAATGGATGGTGTGGTACAACATGATCCAGGAGATGGAGCAGGCACTCGCGCAAGCGGTGTCACAGCAGTGAGAAAGCGTAGACGCACATGCAAGCAACGGCCCGTGCTCGCGCATACGTCTAAGCCCACAAAACGCTCGGAGGATGGGGCACAACAGCTGTTTTTCCTATTGCACGATTCGCGATGAGGTGTAAAAAAAAAAAAAAGCGACTACGCAAATGTGCCTCTCTATGGACGTTCACACACACACACACACTACTTGCGCCAATATACAAAGAGGAGAGGGGGAGGGGAGCGTACAGATACCAACGTCACAACACAAATAGTTTCTGGACTGACGAGGCTGCTTATATGAGGCGGTGCTCCAGAGTTGTGCAGTTGCTCGCATCTCTGATATTGAACGATGACATTAACAACCAGTTTCGATGATCGACGCTCTAATTTGAGAGAGAAGAAAAAAGGAAACGGAAAGAGGACAACCGACAGATGTTCAAATCTCCTCGCTCAGTTTTCAATGCAACTCGAACTATTTCTACTCTCTTTTCGTACGTTTGATTTCCTCTGTGTCGTTCTACGTCTTTTCTCCGTACTGTTGAACACTTAAACAGAAATAGTGTACGTGCTTTCATAGTCACACACACCAGGTTTGTGGGGGACAAAAGGGAGTGTGAGTGTGGCGTTTTTTTTTTTTTGGCTCTTTTGCTCACCCACGTGTGCACGTCCTTTCTAGTTTGTATTTAGATTTCACACTAACCAAAACGGAGAGAGCTTTAGTAAAGAGTTTGCGCTTGCTGTTGCTTTTTTTTTTTTCTATTTGCTTTCTTCGTTTTCTTATTTTTACGTCTTATTTTTTGTTTTTGCTCGTCTGGTTCCTCGTGCCGGATTCCCTTAGCAGTAACTGTGCTCTCCGTCGTGCGTGTGTGTCGCGACGTGCAGCGAGATGCGGCCTGATGATGAAGGCGACACTCCCCACTCTGTAGCCATGTCAGCCTCTGAAAGCCTGCAAAGGTATGGGAGCTGTCTTACGCCATACGAAAAGCACGAAATTGTGAGTTACTCGGCTGTTTACTATTGCGGGCAAGGATGCGAGGACAAGGTCAAAGCTCCGACAGGTGGTCCCAATGACGGCTTCGACACCACTGACGGCGAGTACATCTTTCGTCCCAAAGATCATATCGCGTATCGCTATGAAATACTAGAGGAGCTTGGCAGCGGCGCCTTCGGTCAGGTCCTGAAGGCATTCGATCACGCCAACGATCAGACTGTTGCTGTAAAGCTCATCCGAAACCAGAGAAAGGTCCTGCAACAGGCTGTCCAGGAGATCAAAATCCTCGAGCACGTGAACAACCGGGACCCAAAGAACCTCTACGGGATCGTTCGCATGCTCGAGAACTTTTCGTTTCGCGGGCACACGTGCATTAGCTACGAGCTCTTAGGCATGAATTTGTACGAGTATCTAAAAGAGAGGGACTTTTATCCGATGCCACTGACAGTAGTTCGTGGGATAGCGGCGCGCATGTTGGTTGCCCTGACCTTTCTCGGCCGCGAGAACATCATACACTGCGACTTGAAACCGGAGAACATACTGATTCGCGAGTCGGACCCGTCGGTGGTGAAGCTCGCCGACCTCGGCTCTGCCAGCTTTGAGGCCGGCAACTGCTTCATGTACATCCAATCCCGGTTTTACCGTGCTCCGGAGGTCATTCTTGAGCAGAAGTACTCCAAGGCGATCGACTGGTGGAGCTTCGGGTGCATTCTATGCGAGCTGGCCAACGGCGATCCCGTCTTTCCAGGCGATGATGAGAAGGATCAGCTTGGCTGCATTATGGAGTACCTGGGACCTCCACCGCATAGCTTTATTCAAGCCTCTTCTGCACGGAGAAAGCGCGAGTTCTTTGATGAGCACCTGCAGCCGCGAGCGCGGAAAACCAAAACGTGCGCTCGCGTGCCGGGATCAAAGTCCCTCGCAAAGTTCCTCGGTGTGTCGGACGGCGACGACTTTCTCAGCTTCGTTATGCAGTTTTTGCAGTGGGACCCGGCTGCGCGTGTCTCCCCACGTGAGGCGATGCGACACAAGTGGATCAGCAACGAGTTCGTCTTCCCTTCCAAAGCCGAGAAGAGCACCGCGGCGGCCGCCCCGAATGCAGAAACATCCTCGTTGGCTGCTGCCCCGGAGGTGAAGGACAGCGGTGGTGCCCCAACGTCAGCTAAAACGGAGCACGGAAAGCCCGCGTGGCAGGCGCAGCCCGGCGTTGCCGTTGCAGCGGATGGAGCCCCGGCGTCTACTGCGCGGACGCTTCCGCAGGAGGCACAGGAGTCTGCGGTGCGCAGCAAGCGATCGGACCCGCATTCAGTCAATGGCCATCACTGCGTCAGTGCGGCCACTGTGCCACCTCTGACCGCGTCGAACGGCAGCAGCGCACCGCGCGCCACGGCCCAGTCGACTGAGGCAGCCCCGAGACGGCCAACGGCGTCGCAGCGGCGCAGCGGTCAGGCTTTCCGCAGGCGGCAGCGCCGCTCGACAGAGATCGCGGAGGTCGAGATGCCTGGCAGCGCGACGTCGTCAGCCTCGGTGACGATAGTCGCTTCCACCACGGAGGAGAGGTCGCAAAGCTGTGTAGTAGCCATCCCTTGCGGTATCGCACCAGTGCTGAGCTCTGGCAGCACCGTGCCTTGCGACCTTCCTCGCAGTGGAGGCAACGAGCACGCGCCGCCGGCATTGAAGCCAGGTGTGCTTTCACTATCGGCACTGAGCACTCCATCAAATCCGACAGTGGCGACTACGTTACCTGTCGGCAAGGAGGGCAGCCGCGGTCTTGTGGCCACAACCGCGTTGCTTTCCCCCCTGTCTAACCAAAACTGTGCTACCGACACGCCCGGCAGCGCCGAAAAGAGCAACCATGTGCTGGAGCTGCGGCGCAAGTTCGAGTCTGGCGCCGCAGCTGCCGCAAGCCAGGGCGGAAAGGAGCACTTGGAAGGAAGTGCCAAAGGCGCTGCCAACGGCGAACTGCGTCTTGCCAGCGTGGCTGAGGTCGCCCCCAACGAAAAGAACGGGAGCCAAGGCAGCATCAGTAACTCAGCAAAGCAGCGCGTGCTGCACGAACCAGAGCCGACGACACCACCGCAAGCGGCGAAAGGCAAAGCCGCTGCAACCAGGAGGCGGGAATACTCTCTAACCATCGACGGCACTCCCACACCACTGCCGCTGGAGTCTTCGTACACCACGGAGCAAACAGGCGCCCAGTCGAAAGAGTACATGATGCCGTCAGTGGTGGGGCACGCGGCTTTCGATCGAAACCACAGTCTTCTCAGCGCGAGCCGCCCCCACGAGCCAGGCTCGTCTTTCATCTACGCTGGGCGGCACTTGAACCACAGTTCTACAGACGGGACACGCAGCAGCGACGAGACCGTCATGCTCTCCAGTCCTCCCAACGAGTTGTTGGTCCGCGACACTTCTGTCAGCACAGGCACATCCGCGGCGCCGCGCCAGCTGTCGGAGTCCAGCGTGCCTCGCCGCTTCACGCGGCGCGTTATGCCTGGGTCACGGGAGGGCGGCACACACGAGGCGAAGGGCCGACAACCTGCAGCGGCTGGGATGTTGCGGTTGGCGCCGCCGCGACAGGTATTGGTGCAGCGGCAGCGGCAGAGTGTTGCGGCGGCGCTCACTGAGGCGAAGGGTTCCTCCTCCCCTACCACGGCGCTGCCTCCTCTGAAGAGGAGCTCTGTCAGGTAGGCTTTTGATGCGGTGATTAAAGCAGTGGACCCTGAGGCAGTAATGGCTATGCGTGGTAGAGTTTAATGGCGCTTGCAGAGTATAAAAGTGGACTAAAAATCATATATGTGCATGTACATAAATACATATATTTATGCAGTTTTTTGCAACAGAATTTACTCTCCCTTTCTCGTTTCTGCTTTTCTCACAAACAAAGTGAAAGAAAGAGTAATGGCCTTTCAATTCGATGGACATATGTGCAGGTGAACGTTTTTTGTCGTATTTTTTTTTCATTTTCTTGCTTGTTTTTCTTTTCTTCCTTAAAGAGTATTTACCCATTATCCAAGATTCCATGTGCAAAAGCAATGCTCTCCTGGCTTGACTTACTACCAAAGCGTGTTTTTCTCTTCGGTTTTTTCTCCATTTCCCTTTTTTTTTGTATGTATCCGCGCTTTGGAAGTCATTTCATTGTGGGCCGTAACATGAACATGCTGCATCTCGAAACGTACTACTTTCCTCACCTTCTTTTACCTTCGATTGGCTGGGCGATGGGGAGGGGGGTAGATGAAGTACACTTTTTTTTCCTTTCAGAAATACAGTTGTCTTCTTGGCTCTTTTTTCTTTACGGATTCAGATTCTCTGTACTCGTTGTGGTAGTTTCTTGATAATTCAAGAAGCGGAAGCCAAAATACTGTTTTTCTTTTTTAATGTTTCTCACTTAAAAAAAAAAAAAGAAGTACATGTTGATTCGCCTAAAGCGCTTTTTTTTTCAATTGGTGTTTGTTGTGCTTTTACAAGTGGCTCTAGTTCTTCTTAAAACTCCATAAAAGCAGCTGTGCAGATTTACTGATATACAGTTTTCCCCTTACCCACAGCCGTCCAATTGGCCACATGTAGTTTTTCTGCATAATCGTGAAATAGAGCGTCGCACTCACTTTTCACACACACAAAAAAAGAAAACAATAACAACAACACGCGAACACACAAACCGACTCGTTTTTTTTTCCCGTTTCTTCTTCAGCTTGTTTTTGTTTTATTTATTATCGTTTTGTTTTCTGTTAATGTGTTTATTTCTTATTCTGTTGTGAATTAACACATGAATGCCCGTCTTTTTCTTTCCACGTTTCTACTAGTACTCTCCACCCAAGTAGCTTCTCTGCATGCTGTGTGCTTTCGTCGTTGTAGCGGTTCGTCGATCGTCTTCGTTTCTGCTTTTTTTTTTTTTGCTGCGAAATGCAGATCGTTGAGCGGAAATCGCATTGCTGTCTGCTGTTCCTTTTTTTTTCCGTTGGTTTCTCGTCCCTGTCTCCACGTTTATTTGTCTATTAAGCACTTTTTTTTTTGAGAAAAAAAAAATGGCCTCTCATAATAGTAGGTTGTTCTTTGAGATGTTTGCGTTTCTAGAAGATTATAGTATCCAGCTTCGAAGCGGCGAAAAAGGACTGTTTAACTGATTTGCAGTGATTTGTGTACCTTGCGGCTTCACTTCTCTCTCTATATTCACACGCCGTTTGTTTTATTGATCTTTTTTTTTTTGCTCATTGAACTGTATCTATTTTTCTCTCTTTTTTTCCCGTCTCTATTTGCTCTTACTGCCTGCAAATTACAATCATCGTTATGTGTACGACCAAAAAGAAGAAGAAGAAGAAGAGAAAAAAAAAAAGAACAGCAATAAAGGAAACAGGAAACAAACAAACAAACAAACAAACAAACAAAAAGGAAAACAGCACTATGACCTGCAAATCAGAAGTCAGGGGAGGGGGGGGGGGTAAAAAGTCAGTCCAAAAAAAAAAAAAAGAAAGAAGGCTTCTCTTGTTCTTGCAAAGACTGCGGGCAAACATTATTGCCAATAAAACTGCGTTTAAAGCGAAGAATAGGTGCTCCATGACTGCATCCCTATTATGACGAAAAATAAACAAATAAAAAACAAGAAAGAGTACCGTCAACGCTTTTTTCCCTTCGTTTGCCCCCCAAAGGGGGAAAAAAAAAACTGCTAAGTGGCCGATCACACCTACAGCTGCTGGATGACGCACAGACACCTTCTATTGTATTTCCCTCACTCTTTCCCTTTCCTTTTGTGCAGCCTCAATTTCTGCTTCTTTTTTTTTTTTTACTGTTGCGTGCTGGGCATACTGCTATTTTGCTCCGGAGTCCATACGATCCCCTTGCTTGATTAAACGCGCTTGTGTGGCTTGGCTGTTTCTACCCTTTCCTTTTCTCGTCTACCAGTAGTTGCCAAAGTGCATTTTTTTTTTTTTTTACTTTTACCATAGCACATCACACCGATGCTTCGACTTTCGGTGGCGCTGCGCAGCAAAGCGGCACCGTCGCAATCCTTGCACACATTCGCTCATCAATTATTAGCCGTGCAGAATGCAACCGGGCGTTCCTTGATGTGCACCATGGGGCCGCGGTGCTTCTCCAGGCAGGGCGTCCTGCTGATAGGTGCTGCCAACTGCATGTGTTTCCTCACCTACTGCATCATGACGAACTGGATCTATGAAGGCTACGTTGACCTGTGGTACGGAGTCTATGGCTTGGATGATGACGACGACGAAGACGATGACTGAGGTGCGTGAAGGGCTGAAGAAAAAAAACACGCCTGCTCTTCTGTGACTACCTGGTTGCCACCACTTCTTTTTTTCCCCTAACCTCCTCATCCTACCTAGTTAGGATGAGGGCCAGGCCTCCTATAATTGTACATTAGCGTTTTTGCCTTTTTTTTTCTGCCTTTGTTGGTGCATTTGCACTGTGTGTGGTTCCTCCTTGAGCCCTTGCAACACACTTAGTGCTCTTTTTTGTTGTTTTGTGGCTCGTGTTCCTCTCGGCTTGTGAGCTTTTTGTAGACTATTACGAGAAACAAACAAAACACAAACATGGGCATGCTGCTACCGCGGTGGACATCACAAGCTTCACTGTTCTCGCTTATTTCTCTCTGTGAGTGGTGCTTTTCTGACAAGCCGGCGAAGAGCGTTTACGGCTATTCTTGATTGCTCAGCGGCTTTTGGGTTATCAAAAAAGACCTTTTTTTTGGCGAGGTTGTGCGGCATTCAATGGCTACCTTAGCACCCGCACCCTCTACGGGTTGCCCCTCCATTATCCTTTTCGCTTTCTTTTTCTCCTCTGTCGATCCCATCGAACTCACCGACGGCGCCGAACTGCCGCCGTTCCATAACGGCCATTTTTTCTCGCGTAAGCACCGCATCCCAACGTACACATCAAAGCAAACGTGCGACAAACTGCTTTTTTTTTCTACTCATACTTTTTTTTTTTGTGGCGATCAAAGGGTTGCTTTCTTTTTTTCCTCTTTTTTTCAGCGTAGTATTCTAGATTTTGTGCTCGGTGTAACCATGTCTTCTGGAAACGGCGAGCGCACCATCAAGGTGCTTTTAATCGGCGACAGTGGTGTAGGGAAGTCGTCGTTGCTTCTCTCCTTCACGACTGGTGCATTTGATGAGAACATCTCCGCCACCATCGGCATCGACTTTAAAGTGAAGAAAGTGGAGGTGGTGGACCCCCACTCTGGCACGAAGGCGACCGTGAACCTGCAGCTGTGGGATACCGCCGGACAGGAGCGCTTTCGCACCCTCACCAGCTCCTACTACCGAGGCGCGCAGGCGGTCGTGCTGGTGTACGATGTCAACGAACCGCAAACCTTCCACGGGCTGAAGAAGTGGCTGGATGAGGCAAACAGTTACTGCCGACGCGACGAGGTCGAAAGCAAAAACGTGGTGTTTTTGTTAATTGGCAATAAAACTGACTTGTGTCTAGATGAGGACTCGATGCCGCTGCTCAAGTCCACCGCCCAAAGTTTCGCGCAGCAGAACAACATGCTCTTCGCGCTGGCGTCGGCGAAGACGAAAATTGGCGTGGCGCAAGCGTTCGATGAGGTGGCGCGGAGCGCGTATGAAAAGTTGCAGGATGCCGAACGTTACGAAAAGCGGCGCATCACAAACCTGAACAATAATAGTGATAACGGGGGCGGGTCGTGCTGTTAATGGAGGGACAAGCTGGGTGTCACGAAGGCTCGGCTGCCGCGTGAGATGACTCCTTTTTGTTTGTGTTCTTGAGGCTGACACCCAGGAAAGTGAAAGTGAGGCCTTTCTTTCTGCTCCGGCTTCTTTTTTTTTTTTTTTACCCTTTGTGGCGACTTTGCCACATATACACACGGTTTTTTCTTCCTTTTTTTTTTTTATGTATCGTTGTCGCTTCTTCGCACTTATACCACCTCACGAACAACGTTGTTTGGGCTTCCCTTTCTTTTTTTTTTTTATTATAAGGCTCTCTCGACATGCTTGTGAGAACAGAACGTGATTGTGTGACCATCGCCCTTGCTTTTGCTAGCTTTCCCACACAAAACATGCAAAAGAAGCCTTTAAGCTGCTGTTGTTCTCTTTCTGCAAAACTACCGAAAGTCAAAGGCAAACATGGCTTTCTATGCTCCGTCAACCACTTAAGGAGTGTAACTAAGAGCTGCTGCTCTTTTTTTTCTTTACCAACACTCTTCCGTTCATTTTTTCCCTCGATCTCATGGTGTGGCTTTCTTCAGTACATTTGTTCCTGCCCTCTTCTTCTTTCTACCACAGCAACAAAAAACGGAGACAAAAACTGAGCATTACAACAGCACACACACACACACACAACAACAACAACAACAAAAAAGGAATTGAGTTCTGCGCTTGACGTTCCGGATGGACGAGCGCGCCAGACAATTTAAGATCGCGGCCGAGTCGCAGCTAACAGGCTCTGCGCTGAAGAAGGAAATCAACACGCTGCGGCGTTTCCTTTTCCGTAACCAGGAGTATCGCTTTACCAAGGCGGCGCAGCAGGCGTTGTACATGGCGGTGATGGCGCACCACGGCAACCCGGCGGCGCATCACGCGTCGGGTCTGCTAACGGCGGAGACGCCCGCGAAGTCAGGCACGAGCGGGTTGCCTTCGTCCGCCACCACGGCCACAGCCACCGCTTCCCCTGCACCTGGTAGTACCGTGATGAAGGCAGGGGAGCGTCTTTCTGACAATGACGGGGACGATGACGGCCAGGGCGATGCTGCCGCCGCTGAGGCGCCGATCCTGCGTCTTCTCGATGATGCCCTAAAGATGCCGTTTACCGTCTTCACCTCTCCTCAAAAAGACAAGTTGCTTAGCCTTTACTGGGCTGTGCTCGGGACCGAGGGGTCGTCAGGTGGAACTCGCGGCGCCGGCGCGGCGACGACGGCGGCGCTCCTCACGCAGCGACTATCTCTGATGGACATTGTGGATGTCGGTCCCAATAAGGCGACTCTCTCTCTCTTCACGGACGACGGAGACGAGTACGCGCAGGAGGTGGTCGTCGATGACGCTGCTACGCTGCAGCAGCTGAGAAAAGAGTTTGACGAGGGCAATGCGGTATTGGTGAAGATCCAAGAAACAGATACCGGAGCGCGCTTTCTGTCGTTTGTGGTGGAAGATGAATAGGGACTGGCGCTTTGTATGCAAGGACGCAATACAAAAGTACTAACGCTCCTACTACTCTTCGTCTTGTTTTTACCCTGAGTTTTCTGCTTTGCTCTTTTTTTTTTTAAGGCTGTATTTTAACAATGCTGTTCGTCTTCTTTCAGAGGGAAGCACGGGGTTCGTGTTGCTACGTATTGCTCCCTTTTTTCTTTTCTTCTTCTTACAGCGAAAGATAATAAGAAAGGACAGAACGGCTATAAAAAGGGTGTTACGGGCATTTCTGTATATTCTGATCTCAAGTACCGAGAAGTAGGCAACAAGCACTAAACAACACACACACACACACACAAAAAAAAAAAAAAGCGTCCCAAGTCGTGCTGCAGATAACTATCGTGTTTAATGAAAAGAAAAAGGGAAAAAAGAGGAGGTTCCACACCGACGTCGTCAATGATCCACTACGATCTGCCTTGCTTCTTTCTCACTCTACATTCCATTCTTCCGACTTCCTTTTCCCTTTCTTAAATGCCGCTACACGTACCCACGCTCTTTTCGTTTCAAACACCCTCTCCGCTACCCTCCCTCACTTATTGTGGAATGCAGCTCATTCTTTGTTTTCTGTTTATAAGCACAGCGTTTCACGTGCCGTGTGCTTTTCACATTCAGTTTTTTATTTGGGTAATACACAACAACAACAACCACAGCGAGCCGAAGGGGCACGTTTGGGGCTCCTTTTTATCGACGACTAGCACCTACATACACAAACAAATACGCACATATATACACACTTGCGTCGGTGCTGCGTCGACAAGCAATCTCTAAGAAGAAAATAAAAACAGAGCAAAACACGTATAACCCTTTTCGTATCGTCAAAACTTGCTTGTTATTGCGGCTGGTGGAACTTTTCATTTTTTTTTTTCGAACTAGACATTTTTTTTTTCCTTTGTTTTCCTTGCACGTTTTTTCATGGCCGCTGTTTCGAAGATCGTCTCTGGGCGTAATTTGGGCTTCTATGCCGTCCAGCTGCTGTGTGCGGCGGCGGCGCTGCGCATTCTGGGCGACTTGGTGCAGCGCCGCAAGTCGGGTGGCGGCAGTGGGTCGAAGCATCGAACACGCCGTTCCTCTCTTGGCAGCGGCGGAAGCGGTGGAGAAAGCGAAGAGCCCATCAGGCTGGACCGCGTCTTTTGGCGTCGCTTTTGGTCGCTGCTCGGCCTCACTTTTCCGAGCTGCTTCACCTTTGAGTTTGGCGGCGCAATGTTGCTTGTCGTGCTTTTTTACCTACGCACCCAGCTGACGCTGCTCTTCGCCACTGTGGTGGGCCGCAACGGGCGCTTTCTCGTAGAGCGTCAGATTAAGTCGTTTCTCTTTAGCGTGGCGGATATCGGTTTGTTGGCAATTCCTGGCACGGTGCTGCAGATTGGTGTGCAGTACATCAAGATGATGGTGCAGCAACGCATGCGGGATAACCTGCAGACGGCTCTGAACAAGGAGTACCTGCGCGGCAACACAGTGTACGTGATTGCGACGCAGAGTGCCATCATTGACAATCCCGACCATCGGATGGTGCAGGACGCGAACCAGTTCTGCAAGAGCGTCGCCCACCTCTTGCGCGCTCTTTTCAAGCCGATTCTAGACGTCGTGACCCTTTCCCTCGAGCTATCGAAGCGGGGCGGCTTTGCCGCGCCGAGCTTCCTGATGTCCTACTACTTCCTTGTTGCGACGGGTATGTCGGTGCTGCTGCCGAATTTTGCGCAGCTCACGGCGGTCAGTCAGCAGAAGGAGGGCAATCTGCGCACGAAGCAATACCAGCTCATCAACCACGCCGAGGAGATCGCCTTCTACAACGGCGAGGAAATCGAGCGTGAGCAGACGGGGCGCTTGTTGCGCTCTCTCATCCGCCACGAGTACAAGATCAAGCGCTCCAAGCTCGTGAGCGGGTTTTCGGACGGCCTGCTCATCAAGTACGGCGCCAGCCTCGTCGGCTACCTGGTCTGCAGCCTCGTCGCTTTCGACCAGCGCAACCTAATGTCGAAAGGCGAGCTCACGCAGATGTACCTCCAGAATGTGCAGCTGTACGTCCCTTTCTCCGCTGCTCTGGGCCGCATCCTGCTCATTCACAAGCGGATCGGCTCGCTCTGCGGCAGCGTGCACCGCCTCGGCGAGCTGCGCGAGAAGCTGGACCGGATCAGCGCAATAAACGAGCGCAACACCTTGGCGAGCGTCCGCTATGAGCCCGACACGGTGGCGTGGTCGAACATCGAGATCGTCTCACCAGCCGGCCTCAGCATTCTGCGCGACTTCAGCCTCACCGTCACACCAAGGAAGCATACGCTGATTATGGGCAACAACGGCTCTGGCAAGTCGTCCCTTTTGCGCGTCCTCAGCGGGCTCTGGCTGCCGACGAAGGGCGTGGTGACGATTCCACCCGCCGTGGACTCCCTCATGTGCCTGCCGCAGCGGACCTATCTTCCGCCTGGCTCGCTGCGTGCGCTGCTTACCTACCCGACCGCGGTGGAGGACGCCACGAAGACGACACCGGAAAAGGCGTTTGTGTCGGACGAAGTCATCATTGAAACGGCGCATTCCTTCGGCCTCGGCGGCATGATGGAGCGCGAGGGCGGCCTGGGGGCGGTGAGGAATTGGGAACAGGTGCTGTCGGGTGGCGAGCGGCAGCGTGTGGCGCTGGTGCAGGTGCTGTTGCATCGTCCGCAGTTTGCCTTCCTGGACGAGTGCACCAGCGCCATCTCACAGGACGACGAGCCCTACTTCTATGGGCTGCTTCAGGAGGCCGGCGTGACGCTGATCACGGTGTCGCATCGCGATACGCTGCGTAAGCTGCACCGCACAGTGGTGCTTCTCGACGGCGAGGGCGGTTACTCCGTGAGCGAGGCGTAGTGATGGTGAGGACAGGAGATGCAAAGAAAAATGAGGAAAAAACCGAGCATGTTGTATATCTTTTTTTTTTGTTCCCTCTTCTCCCCCCTTCCATTACGTCTCATTGCAGCTTAGTTTCATTCAGTGACGCATTGGAACGCCTGCCGGCGAGTGTTGTCGGCATACGCACCCTTTGCTATTCTTTTTTTTTTTTTTTTTTGCACTGTTTAAAGACGAGGTGAGACTTGTTCCTTTTTTCTTAAACTTCTGGGCTGTTAAAGTGGCATGGAGTTTTTTTGCTAACATTCAGTCCGAAAAAGTGGAACGCTGCGTTGAATTATTTAAAAAAGAAAAAGTAGTTAAAACAAGCTAAGCTTCTCTGCTACCGATTTGTACCGTCGCTCTTCACCGTAGTCTCCCTTATAGTTTTTTTTTTTCTCTGTTTACTTAATCCATTCGAGCTACAATTCTAGTGTTTTTTTTTATTTTTGTTTTTGTTGGCGCTTTGAAATGTTCTTTGCTTTATCTTTTTTTTTTATAGCATTTTTCGTTGTGATTGTGGCATGAGTGGGCGTGCTTGTAGACTGTGAAAAGATCGAAGCGTGGAGCGAGGGAGTCAATCCTCCTCTGGCCTTTCTTTTTTATTTTGTTTTTCATTCGTCTTTGTAGCCACTCAGCAAAAAAAAAAAAAAAGGAAACCCTCGTTTTCTTCTTGTCTTTCCCGCAGATTCTCTTTTTTTTTTCTTCACGAGACACCTGTCCGACTTAAACCGTCAGTGCAGTTATTCTAGTTGTGTTTTGAGTACGTTTGCTTCGACACCATCGCTGTCCTTCGCTCTCACACACTGCGCTTTTTTCCCCCTTTTTCGGAATGCCCACAAGAACTGGACCACTCCACCACAGAGTTTATCGAGCAGATTGCGCCTGGTGCTGCTAAGGAGCTTGTTTGAGAAGAGGGTCCCTCCTGCAAAAAACAAAACAAAACAAAACAAAACAAAAGAAAAGGAAAAAGGAAAATCAGAAAAAAGGAGAGGTGAACGTAAGCGAAGTGCGCCAGTGATTCAAGAAGCTCACCGGAGAGTACTGCTTCGTTCCTTGGCCTTGTTTTGCTTGCCTTGCTTCCAATCTCTCCTTTTGTTTTTATATTTGTTGAAGCCCTTGTACTCTGTAGAGAATTCCAGGAGGCGTGAGAGCGAGAGTGTTGTGGTGCTCCTTGTCGGACAACAGATGATACCCAACAGCTTCTTTTGCTTTCTCTTTTTTTTAAATCTGCGCTTCTTCTTTTAAAACCGACTCGCTGCTTATGCTGCTGCTTCTGTGTGTTGTTTGCATAGATGCACAGGGTCTTTCTTGAATTTCTTCTGCTTTTTTTTTTTTTGGTAGGGTGTATCAGTGTAACAAGTGCTTTTTTCTCTCTTTCATCTCTTTTCTTTTATACGTGTGTAGTAACGCTTAGCTGAAAAAAGCCTTTTTTTTTTGGTGGTGGTGCGTTTAAGACGCCCTTTTGCGTTGGTATCCCTGTATTTATCATTTTTCTAGTTTTTTTTTTTCTTTAGCTCGGTGTGTACTTTTTCTTTCCTTACTCAACTGTGGGGTTGAGGAGCGCCGTTGGAGGTTGATAAGTGTATACATTTTTTTTTTTTTCTACTAAAGATCCAGAATCCTATTTGCAACATGTGGAAACATAGTCCATAAAACAACAACACAACAATAAAAGAGGAAAAAAGGTGCTGTTGAACTTGTCGTACTTGAGTATTTCATCTTCCACCTCAATAGCAAGCATCAAAAGAAAAAAAGAAAAAAGAGGATATAACGGTGCAAGACAAGTTTTTGTTCTGCTGGCAACGACAGCGAAACTTGAGTTTCTTTTTTCCGTTGCGCCTTCAGTGTGTGCCGTTCGTAGGTCTTTTTTTTTTTTCTCTAGCGCTCGCGCCAATAGCGAGCGTTTCTGCAGCAGTTGCATCGTACACATGCTTCGACGGCTTTTTACATAGATGCTCGCGCGTATTCTAATTGATGGAGGCTGAGCGGACAACTTTTGCTTATCACTTCTCTTTCCAATTCTGCTGGTTTACGCACGTATACATATATATATTTGTATATGGTAACTCGTTTTTGTTTTTTACGTTACTTCTACACAAACACAAACACAAACATACACACACATACATTTCTGCATACGTTTTGGATCTACTAAGTCTAGGTAAGGGTTGGGCTTCGCCATCGATCATTCAAAAAAAAAAAAAAGGAAAGCAGCGGTGCCTTTAGCCTTTTTCTTTCGATTCCCACCTTATTTTCTTCAGCAGCTTCTTTTTTTTTTGGTTGTGTGAGAAGGTGCTTAGAGTGCAACTCTGCTCTGCCATTTTAAATAACTCTCTTTGACGTTTTATTGCTATTAAAGGAAAAAGTTAAATTAAAACAAACCCGCGAGTAAGACTTCCACCATGACGTCCGTGTACAACTTCAAGACGATCACCGTCGTCCCGTCCTACAAGGACTTTATGGACATAGTGCTGTCTAAGACCCAGCGCAAGACCCCCACCGTCGTGCACCGCGGCTACCACATCTCGCGCATTCGCCAATTCTATATGCGCAAGGTGAAGTTCACGCAAAAGACGATCAACGAGAAGCTCACCTACATTCTGCAGGAGTTCCCGCGTATGGACGACATCCATCCTTTCTACGGCGATCTGATGCACGTTCTGTACGACCGCGACCACTACAAGGTGGCGCTGGGCCAGGTCGGCGCCGTGCGCCACATGGTCGACAACATCGGCCGCGACTACGTCCGCCTGCTCAAGTACGGCGATTCTCTTTACCGCTGCAAGCAGCTGAAGCGTGCTGCGCTGGGCCGCATGGCCACCGCGTGCAAGAAGCTCAACAGCGCTCTGGCCTACCTCGAGAAGGTGCGCCAACACATGTCGCGTCTGCCCTCCATCGACCCCAACGCGCGCACGCTGCTTGTGACCGGCTTCCCGAACGTGGGCAAGTCGAGCTTCATGAACAAGGTGACCCGCGCCGATGTGGAGGTGCAGCCCTACGCCTTCACCACCAAGTCGCTCTTTGTCGGTCACACGGACTACAAGTACACGACCTGGCAGGTGATCGACACGCCCGGCATCTTGGACCACTCGCTGGAGGAGCGCAACGTGATTGAGATGCAGGCCATCACCGCGTTGGCCCACCTGCGGGCCTGCATTCTCTTCTTCATGGACCTGAGCGGGCAGTGCGGCTACTCCATTGAGCAGCAGGTCTCCCTCTTTAAGTCGGTCGGTCCCCTCTTCACCGGCAAGCCCGTCGTAGTCGTCTTCAACAAGTGCGACGTCTGCACCATCGACGACGTCTCGCCTGCCGAGCAGGAGCTGATCATGGATGCCATCCAGGAGGCCGATGCGAAGTGGATTACAACTAGCACGCTGACCGATGTCGGCGTGGGCGACCTCAAGACAGTGGCCTGCGACGTGCTGCTGGCCCACCGCTCGGAGCAGAAGGAGGGCTCAGGCCGCTACCAGGCCATCCAGAACCGTCTTTACTGCGCGACGCCGCAGCAGCGAGACGAGCTGGAGCGGCTGCCCTATGTGCCGGAGTCCGTGCTGGAGGAGCGCGCCACAGGCCAACCGCCGAAGCAGCGCCGCAAGACAGAGCGTGACTACGAGTGGGAGAATGGCGGCCCGGGCCAGTACCAGACGAATGAGCGCAAGACGTGGGACCTCGAGGACCCGTCGTGGGTGGACGACGTCATCCCGGACATCATGGACGGCCACAACATCTACGACAACATCGATCCCGACATCCACCAGCGCCTCATCGAGCTGGAGGCGGAGGAAGAGGCCCGGCTGGAGGAGATGGAGCTGGAGGCGTCGCGCAAGCCCTCCACGCACACCCTCGACGACGACACCCTTGAAGCGGTGAAGTTCATCAAGGACAAGGTGAAGGTTCTGAAGATGGAGCGCGCGATGAAGAACCCGGCGATTCGGCGCACGCACAGCCAGGCCGCCGCCATCGAGAAGTTCAACAAGCGCACGGGCAGCCAGGACGCCCGCTCCAAGTCCATCGCGGACGGCAGCGGCGAGGTGGCGTCCAGCCGCAAGCGCGGTCGCTCGATGTCGGTGGCCCAGGAGGCCCTCCTGCGCGACCGCTCCGGCTCTGCTCACGTTAGCACCAAGACCACTCGCAGCATCAGCGCCACTTCCGCCAACCGCGAGCGCAGCCTTAGCGTCAACCGCGGTGACGGCTACCGCGACGTGAACGAGAAGCTGCGTGCCGTGAAGCTGAGCAAGGTGAAGGCGCGCCCGCTGGCTCGCCAGGCACGCAAGGGCGAAGGCGACCACCACATCCCGAACCTGCGTCCAATGCACTTGTTCACGGGTAAAGTGAAGAGCAACGGTGCGCGCGACCGCCGTTAAGTGTGCGTGTGTGCGTGCGCGTGGGGCAGTCGGTGGCGCAATGTGCGAGGCCTGTTTTGCTAGCTCTTTTTTTCTCTTTTTCTTCTCGTTCTAGTGCTGTTCTGCTGTGCGGCGGAGTTGTTACTTGAAGCGCTGCGGTGGCAAGTCATGCTGCTCGTGCTCTACGTCCTTCTTGATCGCCTCCCCTTAGACTCTCTTTTTTTTCCTCTCATTTAGCTTTTCATGAGTAGGTTCCTATCTTTTTTTTTTTAGGGGGAGGGGAGGTGGAATGCGCCTTACTCCATGCGGAGAAGAAAAAAGAAAATGAAGGTTGAGGGTGGATGGAGGAAGATGTGGTGTTCTTTTTCACGTTTTATATGCTGCGTTGTTCTCAGATATGCTGCTTCTTGTTTGAGCGACGCAGATGCGAAAGACTGAACCTTAAACGGCTACTTCTGTACTTTACATTCTAAGTAGTAAGAAAATAACCTCTTTTTTTCTTCTCTCGTATAAAGTAACACTATAACTTCTTTTTTTTTTTCATTTCGTCGTGATGTGGTATATATATATATATATATATATATACATATATATGTATGGTGCGTTTTTTTTTTGTCTGCTTGCTTCTATTCTCCTCGGAGGAAGCCAAACGAGCTCATATTTAAGCGTAGAAGTCGATTCACAGCGTGGGAGGGAACAAGATGAGAAGGAGTTCACGCAGGCGGATGAGGAGGAGGTTGTAAAGTATGAAAGGCTTCTTTTTTCTATTCGACGGCGAAGGATGCGTGGGCGCATACATGTTTGCTGAACGTAATGATGATTCCATTTATTTTGTTTTATTTTCTTAGTGTTCTGTCACAATGAAGAGGCAAGGAAGGCGACTGGAAACGGGCAGCTGGAAGCAGGAAGCGAAGGACGGAAAAAAAAAATGTGAATTGTCGGCAGCAGCCTTCACTTTCTGTATCACAGTAAAATGCCCTGGCTCTTTGTTCTTTTTTTTTTTTTTTGGCTTTTCTTTCCTGTTTTTCATCATCCCGTCGCGCTTTGAGGAGGTGCTTGCAGATTTAAAAAAAAAAACGTACATACAAAGCAAACCGTTTACATTTGAAAACTCCGACGTTCTTCTCGATTTTTTTTTTTTTGTATAGCGAATGATGTCTGATAAACAAAGAGCTTCTGACAAATACCAGTGCTTGCTCTTCGGGATTTGATGAGAGAATTGTCTCATCGAAGCTACTTGTGCTTCCCGCTTAACGCGCGTCACGAAGTGAGGCTGAGGCCCTGCTCGTCTCGCCTTCTCGGCCTTCCTTTCTTTGGCACGCGCTGGCCTCTGAAGCGACAGAGCCTGTGGTCAGAGCACAAAAGCGAAAGGGGAAGGCACTTTTATGCAGATGCGGCTGACCTTTTCATCGCTTCGCGTTTTTTCTTTCCTTTTCCATAACATACACGCGGTGCTGTGAAGCTAACCTCCATTTAATGATCTTTTTTTTCCCCTCTTGTCGTCTGTAAGTGAATTCCACACGTTTCTCCTCCTTTTTTCGTTGCTTTACGTTTTCTGCCTCAGCATCCCGCATACAGTTGATAGTTCTCTCCCTCTTTCCTGTTCTTTTTTTTTTTTTTGAGTGAACAAGGCTCGTATATCTCCCTCTCGTTTCTACAAGAAAAAAAAAGTTAAGAGAAACAACGATAATAATAGGCGCACGAAATGACCACTCTCAGAGATGGTCGGTTTGTCTTTATTCATGCCGAACGTCAGTATCTACTCGTAGAGCAAGCGCAACAGGGCGGTGGAAATGCCGCGGCAACTTCAGCGGCGAAAGGGGCGTTAATGTCACCGATTCCCACGCAGCTGCTCTACGGTGGCACTGTATACGCCTTTGCGCTGAACGCGACGCAGACGTGCATTGCGTTGCTGTGCCCCGTGAGCAACGCCGCAGCCCTGTCGACGGCGACCGCGGAGTCGTTCAACTCCGCATCGGCGGTGCTGCGACTGTTTTCGTTCGCCCGCGGGGAGGTCGGGGAACTATTGGGCGAGCTCGTGACAGTGCTGGCGCGACGGGTGGTTTGGATCGGTGACCGATACATCGCCCTCGACGTGCAGCGCAACCACAGCGCACAGCCCGCATCTTCTTCCATCCCTCCCTCCTTGACTCCTGCGCAAGCAGGCACCAACGCGACGGTGGCCGCCTCCACCTCTTCCACGATTCTGGTTGAGGTGACGAAGTCCTCGCATCGGCTCAAACTGCTGCGCGAGGATAAAACGTCGGCAGCGCCTGTTGCCGGGCCGGGGTCGATTCTGTGTGATGTGTGCCCGGCGAAGCAGCGCTTGCGCCTGTGGGACCTGCAGCGGAACAAGACAATGGGTGAGTGCCAGTTGCTGAACCGCAAGTGCCGCCATGGCAAGCCACGCGTGGCCGCGGCTACTGGCAGCGACGGGCCCTTCGTTTTTGTGGTAAACGACGACTGGACGGTGCATGGGTTTTATGTCGGCCGCAACGGCACCGTGCACGCCCCAAAGCCGATGCTGACGCAGTTCGAATCCCAGTCCGTCAACCAGGCAGCACGCAGCAGCAGCACCACCACCGCGGCAAAGAGAAAAGAAGAGTGCGAAGCTGCGGTGGAGGACGGCAGCGCAGAGTCTGAGGCTGCTGAAGAACAGGACGCAGGGAAGGGCAGCTACACAGCAAAAAAAGACCGGTCGCCGCACAACCTTTCCCTGCCCACACCGCAGCTGCACGTGTGTAAAGTGAGCGAAACTCAGGTGCTGCTCGCATTGACGGGGTCGCCAACGATCTTGCAGTGCGCCTACGACCCGAAAAGCAAAGACGCTGAGCTGAAGGTCGTGGCGAAGATGCGACTGCCACGACGCCTTCAGGCCACGGCTGAGGTGGTGGGATTGGCGCAGACGACGTGCCTGGTGCTTCAGCGCGAGAGTGGCGAGAACGCTGACGAGAAGGGAGAAGGGAAAGGCTCGTCCACGTACTTGTTGTTGCCATTGGAGATGAAGGCAACGGGAAAGGCTGTCGTGGAATCGGCCAAGTCGGGCGAGAGTAGCGTCGCTAAAGCAAGTAATTTCGCAAAGGAGGAGGTTGTGCATAGTGGGGCCATGGGCGTAGAGGCGGGAGCTGGAGCAGAAGAAACATCAGAAGGGAAGCGGAAGGAGAAGAAGAAAAAGAACAAAAAGAGCGCTGCGAATGTCGCCGCGGAGGCCGAGGAGAGTGCTCCGGCTTCACTGGCGAAGGCGACGGTGCCCGCGTCTGCGTCGCCTGCTGCGGAAGGTCGTAGCAGGACAGCCGGACCCACGCAGCGCGCAGTAGAACGTCTGCTGGTGCACGTTGGCATCACCGGCAAAGAACAGCTGCCATATGCCTTTGCCAGCGAAGTCGAGAGCAAGGTCGGCGGCGCACGTGCCAACGCGGGTGAAGATTCAGGTAGGAAACTGGCCTCACCCACGGCTGAACCTCCCAACGTTGGCGGACCGGCTTCTCCTGTGCAAAAAGGGACGTGGCTGTCCACGGATGCGTTGGTGACGGCAGGTGGGGCTGTGTTAGGCGTGGTGCTAGGCGTTGCTATTGTGCGCAAGTTGTCTCTTTTGTAATCCATCAGCTGTAGGCTATCTAACCGAGAAAACAAAGCCAGAGCGACAAGATGAGCCAAGCTTCTTGCTTTTTTTTTTTTTTCGTTTCCTTTTTTTTTTAAGTACCTCTAGCGCCGAGATTATGCGCTGCTGAACAAGAAGGAAGTCACGCGTTTTTCTTCCGCTGACTTAAAAAAAAAAAAAAGAAAAGATGCTAACATGAAAGCAACAAGACGTGCTGGTACCTTCAGCTCATTCTTCTATGGCTGTTTTTGCTCCTCATGCTTCTCGCACGGCCTTTTGCGGAGGGTGGAAGCTATTCTGCAAAGCGAAGTCGAAACCTTATGTTCTTTGCCGTTCAGTGTCTCCTTTCTTTTCATTACTTGTCTCCTATAGAGATTGCTTTACTTTTTGAGTCTTTGTGAGCAACTCAAGAGCCGCCTGACGCAGCGTCAAAACAGCCGCACGCTAATAGAAGGTCGTTTAAATTTCTGCTGGTAAACGCTTTCCCCCTTTTATTTCGGTTTGCTAGAGAGTGCTTCCGTATCTCGCGCACTTACATCCATAGAAATCACTTGTTTGCTCGGTGTTTGTTTTTTTTTTTTTTTTCCTGTTTATTCCTGTTTACCTTTTTCTGTTTCGTTTTCTCGCCTTTGCAGATCGGCTCCGCGTTCGAAATTCGAATTGACTGCAGTGCATCCGCTACGCATAGAGCACAAACTAATAGGGAGTGTCCTTATTCGAAAAAAAGAAAAAAGGAGGAGAACATGTCGAGTCAAGAGTCTCTGAAAGCGGCGATGCGGGAGTCGTTGGAAGCTAACGGCACCATTAGCCACATCAAAGCTGAGCTTCGCGCGGCCATCGTCGAGCGGCTCACAGATGTCACCGCTAACGGCGACAGCCGCGCCATCGCCAACCCACCGGTACCACCAGAAAACCTGATCATCAACGAGCTCATCAAAGAGTACCTGACCTTCAATGGTCTGGAGCACACACTGGCCGTGTTTCAGCTAGAGGGCCGCACACCAGACAGTCAGGTGCCTCGGCGCGTCCTCGCGTCGGAGCTAAACATGGCCGCCGCACCCTCATCTGTTCCGCTGTTGTACGCAATTCTACATGAGGCTAGACTGACGAAGGAGATGGGTCAGTAGAAGGAGGAAAGGCCTTATTTTAGCGTGCATTTATCGCGCCGTTCCTCATCAACCTTTCAGCGCGTGTTCTTTGTCTTCTAATGGAGTTCTTTTTTTCCCTTGTCAGAGTGTTTTTTCTGCTTGTCCTCCTTTTTTTTCTCCGGGTGCTTTACCATTACAGTTTTTCAACTGCTTGCATAACAATGCCATCTTGGCCTGCGTCATGTATTTACCTTTGTCGAAGGAGAAATAGGTTGCTTTCGGAAGAAGAAAGAGAGAGAAAAAAAAAAGGACAGCAGGTTCAAGAGTGCAAGAGCTGTCGAGACAGGTCGCCTTGCTTCTTGCGTCCTCTGTCGGATAGCCTTGCGTAATGTCTAAATAGCCTTTCAAACATCACGCTGTGGTGGAAGACGTACTATCTCTCTTCATCGTCTCTGACTCCGTCTTTGTCTATGCACACCTCTCGTCTTCATTGCATGTTCTTTTTTTCCTGTTTCTTCTCTGAGTTTGACTTCACCAACGCTTTTTTTCTCTCTATTATCCTCTGCAGAAGGAGTAGAGCTATACATGAGTCTTGCTTTCAACCGCAATCATCTTTTTTTTTTTCTTTCGCCACTCATCTGGTATTGAATCTGATCTAACTGTTTCATCAAATCGTTTTTTTTTTTGCTTCTCCTTATTATTGCTGCTCATCTCTTTCGAGTCGCGATTCAACGCAAGACGACAAACAAACACAAAACACACATAATTCTGTGCAATCATTCACTCATCAACGATACTTGAACCTTTTTTTCCCCCTAGCAGGGCATCTCTCTCTTTAGTAGTCTACTACGTCTCTAGTCGCCGGCATTTCCTGCACACACGCGAAAAATGGGCAAGGAAGACAAAATGTACGACATCATCTTCAACATGAAGTTTGCGTCGAAACAAATGCAGAAGAGCGCCGCAGCGTCAGAGAAGGCATCGGAAAAGGAGAAGCTGAACGTGAAGAAGGCACTGGAGAAGGGCAACCCCGAGGCGGCCCGCATCTACGCCGAAAACGCTATCCGCAAGCGCAACGAGGGGCTCAACTACCTGCGGCTGTCGTCCCGGCTCGACGCTGCAGCTTCGCGTGTGCAGACCGCTATGCAGATGCAGACCGTCACCAAGACAATGAAGACGTCGGTGAAAGGCATGGACAAGATTCTCACTTCGATGGACCCGATGAAGATTGCAAAGGTGATGGACACCTTCGAGCAGCAGGTGGGTACGATGGACGTCAATCTCGGCGTGATGGACGCGGCGTTCGAGAGCTCGTCTGCTGGCACGGTGCCGGTGAGCCAGGTGGATTCTCTCATGGATCAGGTGGCGGCGGAAAACAACATCGACATCAGCGAAAAACTGGGCGGTGGCGTGCAGAGCAAGATCTCAATGCCAGCGCAACACCAGCAGGTGGACGAGGACGAAATCGCCGCGCGCCTCAAGAACCTCCAGGCTTTGTCGTAACGAGAAAACACAATTGCAGGCAACCACGCTGCAAGATACATTCACTCAAATGCGTTTTTTTTTTTTTGATTGATTGAAGGTCGCCATTTTTATCTGTATAAGAAGTGATTTTAGAAACTCGTAGAAGAGGTAGCGAAAGAGAAGAAGAAAAAAAAAAACGGAAAGGAGCTAGACAGAAAACGAAAAGGACGAAAGGGCTTATCACGATGTGACCTATGTACGTGTTGTTCTGCGTGGTTTGCTCGCTTTTTTTTTTTTTAATGTTTGCCCACGTAGCCTACGCAGTTGAGCTTTCGTTCACTCTCCTGTTTTTATTTATTAGTTTATATATATATATATATATATATATATATATATACATGTGTGTGTGTGTGTGTGTGTGTGTGTGTGTGCATTGCTTTCGTTCTTGCCTCATCCTTTTTTTTTTATTTCCTGGCTTCTTTAGGTTTCTCGACACTTCTTCACTTGTTCATTTGTGCACTTGAAATAACTGATGTGTTTTTGTGCGAACAAGTTCTCTTTTTTTTTTTTTTTGCTATTTCTGTTGCTGTGATTTTTATACAGTCCAAACTCATTGTTTCTTTCCGCTGTAGAAAAAAAAAGAAAAAGAAAAAGGGAAAGTTGTGCAGAAGCTCATGTCAATGCGTGCAATGAGATTTGGCAAAGAGGAAGTTGCTTGACATCAACCTTCAAGACGTGAACAACACTGCAGCTCTTTTCTTTCTCTTGCCTCCTTTGGGCTTCTGAGGGCAATGCTGAGGGAAAGGGCGAGTGAGGGTCGTTTCTTTTTTATGTTGTTGCCTTTGCGTTTGCACCGGAGCAACAGTGGAGAAGAGAAACGTCTTCTTTTTCCTTCCCCTTTTTTTCCCCGTAAAACTACGCTGTGTTCGTTTCTCACTATCCCAATTTGCTCCTTTTGTCCTCCTTCCCTTTTTGTCTTTTTTTTTTTCCTTCTATGCATCGGAGATGTAGGAATCGGAAAGCGAAGAACAGCAACAATAACGGCTTTTGGAAGGACAGTGAAATTGGCTGAGAGTCCGCGTCTGACTCCCAATACAAGTTCTCGCGCACGTATTCACACACACACACACACACTTGTTCATACGTGTGCTTCTCTTTTTTTCCAAGTCACACATTCAACCAAAAAAGCAACACACACACACACACACACACAGAGACGCACACGATATAACGCGAGAGGCCATGAAGCGTGGATCCAAGCGGTCGTCGCGTGAGGGCGAGGAGGTGCCTGGACCCCGTCTCCGCACAAAGGACGCGCAGGAAATGCAGGCCGCCGAGGAGGCGGCGCGCCGTCAGCGCGAGCTGGAGGAGCAGCAGCGCCTCCAGCAGGAGGCCGAAGACGACGAGGATAGCTGGGAAGACGAGGATGAGGGCGACGTTGTCGACGAGGAGGAGGATGAGGAGGAGATCATCGAGGCCAGCGACGAGGACGATGATGAGTACGCCGAATTTCAGAAAGAGTCGATGTCATCGGCACAGGTGGCGAAGGGCATCAAGTCTATCTCGTTCAAGGACGCCGACGGCGAGGACGCGGCGGCCAGTGGTGCCGGAGCTGGTGCTGGCGAGGTGTCCGTCTGGCGCGGCGACGTGGAGGCCGCGACGGCCGAGGACGGTTCCCCGGTGAAGCTAGAATTCTCAAACAAGGCCTACGACGCCTTCTTTCAGCTCCGCACCGAGTATCCCTGCCTCTCCTTCGACGTTGTGAGGGACAATAAGGACAACCACACCAAGTATCCCCTCTCGACCCTGCTGGTCTGCGGCACGCAGGCGGACGACTGCGCCCGCAATGAGCTGCTCGTGCTGCACGTCACAAACATGTGCCGCACGAAGTACGACGTCGCCAGCGACAACGATAGTGAGGAGGAGGACTACATCGGCGACGAGGGCGACAGCGACGACGACGACGACGAGGCGGGCGAGGAGGTGAACGACGGGGAGCCGGTGGTGCACCATCGCGTCATCAAGCACTACGGCACAGCCAACCGCGTGCGGTGCTGCCCGCAAAACAACCCGGCTAGCGGCAGCCAGCTCGTCGCCGTGTGGTCGGATGCGGGCCATGTGCAGGTCTTCGACCTCGAGTCGGACGTGCGGGCCCTGACAGACTTCTCGAACTGGTCGAAGGAGCAGGCGCAGACGTGGAAGAAGCCGGAGCAGGCGGGACAGAAGAAGGCACAGCCGCTCAAGTTCTGCACCCCGTCGACGTCGCACCGGACGGAGGGCTACGGGCTGGATTGGAGCCCGGTGCGGCCGCACGTCTTTGCCTCGGGCGACTGCGCTGGTGCCCTCTTCATTTGGCAGCCTTCCGAGGACGGTCGCTGGAAGAGCGCGGCAAGCAGCACCGTTGCGGGCGCCATGTCAATCGAGGAGATCCAGTGGAGCCCGACACAGGCGGACGTCCTCATCACCGCCCGCGCCGGTGGCGTAGTCGAGGTGTGGGACACGCGTGACATGCGCGCGAGCAAGATCAGATTTCAGGCCGACGCGACGGACATCAACGTGGCGGACTGGAACCGCGCGCGGCAGGCATCGCACCTGCTCGTCACTGGTGCTGAGAGCGGCGCCGTTGCCGTGTGGGATCTGCGCCGCATCGCCAACGCCGACCCGATTCAGCGCATTGCGTTGCACAAGAAGGCGATCACGTCGGTGGAGTTCGCGCCGCACAACGAGAGCGTGCTCTCCGTCGTCAGCGATGACGGTCGCTGCACCCTGTGGGACCTCTCGCTGGAGCGCGACGCGAATGAGGAACAGGAGGCGGTGGGTGAGCTGTTTAGCGGGAAGCTCAAGGAGTACCCGGACCAGCTCATGTTCCAGCATCAAGGCTTGGTGCACCCGAAGGAGGCGCACTGGCACATGCAGATCCCTGGTCTGGTCGTGACGACGGACTACGAGGGACTCAACCTCTTCCGCCCAATGAACTGGAAGTCGCTGATGCGCTGAGAGTGTAACGAAAAAAAAAAAATGACAGAAGGCGGTGCTTTGTGATAATGTTCTTTTTTTTTTTTTTGACGCCGGCCTTTTTTTTTATCTTCTCCATTCTGTCGCACGTCTTCTCTGAAGTGGTATAGTTTTTTTTTTCTTGTTCTGTTTTCTGCTGCTTCGTTTCTCTTTAAGGCGGCTATTTAACTTCTCTTTTTTTATGTGTGTCGTATAAGCGCTGACGAGTGTCTTTTAACCTAATCTCAGTTATTTCCATGCACTTAAATACTAGTAAAACAGAAGGGGAGAAAGAGAGAGTAGAAGAACGGTGAAGAAAGTTGCTTTTCTTCTATTGTTGAACGCAGGCGCTTCAGAAAAGAGCACCGCGAAGTAAAAGGAAAACGCATTGGGGAAGAAACACACATACATTTGGTTCAGTAAGGCGAACGGATGCGCGCGTGGTTGACGACTTGGTTTACAGGCTGCAACTGTATCTTTGATTTTTCTTCAATGCACCTCCTACTCCACTTTCCCTTGTTTACCTTTGCTTGTCTTGCTCTCTCTTTTTTTTTTTTCTTCTGAGCGCAGTTTTTGTGCCGTCATCATCATCAAAAAAGTGAGTGACGGGGAACTACTTTGCCCTTCTAAGGCGCTAATCTCGTATAGCTCGAGCTCTAATCCTCCCTTAACTAATACACATATCTTCTTTTTTTTTTGTTGGCTGCTACTGGAGTGCATTTACTGCGGAATCATGAACATCTTAGTGCCTCTCACAATCCTCCTGGTGAGCTGGAGTATCGACAGCACCGACCCAGAGATCCAGCAGCGTATCTTCTACATCTTCTGCGCCGTGCACGTAGCCATCGTCTTCATGGGCGTCTACATATTCGTCAGGATTTGGCAGGTGGGAGACAACACGCTGATTCGCGTCAAGGATGCCTACACGAGTGAGGAGAGCATTCAAAGGTACTGGGAGTACGACCTGGGCAACCTGCGCGACCTGCTCGTGACGAAGATTGGCATCTCGGCCTCCCTCAGCGCTTTTCTCGCCTCGCGCTACGGCATCCCATTCCCACTGTTGCTGCAGAGTCTGAACAACCCAAAGGCGGTTTACCAATCAGAGCTGTTCCGCATTTACGTGAAGGGCGAGAAGGCGGAGGGCGAGCTGCAGCGGCCGTGGACGGAGGCGGGGATGATGCCGGAGTGGGTCAAGTCGTTGTGGGCGGAGGGGGAGAAGGACTCGGAGAAGTTTCTGGCCACCGGCGGCGGGGCGACGGCGGCCGCCCCGGTAACAAGCAAAGCATCGCGCAAGCGTAAATAAGCTGGGTCAGAGAGAGAGAGAACAGGGCGGTGCTTTTATTAGGAAGACAATGAAGCTCGCACAGCTGTTACCAGAGGCGTTTGTCTGCGCTGAACCTCAAGAGACGCAGCGTGCCTTTCTCCCTTTTTTCGATTCGGTGTATTTTTGTTCTTTTCGCGCTTTTTTTTTTTTTTAGCTGCGGGGACAGGTTTGGATTGCGATCGGAAGAAGACATCGTCTTGCAACTGACGCTTATCAGTAACGCTCAAAGTTCATTACCAACGAAAACGATGAAAGCAGAACAGCAGCTAAAATGAGAAGAGAGAACAAAGAGGGGATGAGCTGCGAACATTGAGGTAATGAACAAGAAGGAACGAGGTTGCCCCACAAGAAGGGGGAAAAAAAGACTCTTTTCTTTTTTTTTTTCCCTCTGATACCCTTATTTAAACGTCCACGTTCGTGCAACTGCTCTCATATTTTGTTTTCTTTTACAGGTGGATTATGAACGAAGAAACTGTGAAAACAAGATTCCACTTTTCAGAAGATCTATGATCTCATTCAGCGAACCTAATGAGCCCCTCTTTTCTTTTTTTTTTTTTTTCACTTTTACTCCCACTGATCCCCCCCAAAAAACCTAAACCACCGCAACCATCGGTCTTTTTTGTGTTTTCGTTGAGTACATCTTGAGTCTTTCTCTGTTTCCTCCTGTTGTTTGTCTCGACTCAAATCTTCCTCTTTTTTTTTCTCTTACCTCTGGGAAGAATGCCGCCCACTACCTTTCGGCGGAAAGACTGCGCGTTTTGCCAGTACTACGACGCAAAGCACGACGTAGACCGGTGCCACTGCGCGGCATGCTGGCGTCGCAGAGAGCACCGGAGCGAGGCTTCTTTCAGCAGCGGCACCAGTCAACCAGAGGACGCCACGCGACTTGGTGTTAGCCCTACAACGGTACCAGCTTCACCCGCATCACCGAAGAAGTCTGCGACAGTGACGGCGAGAGACGCTCGCTGCGTACACGGAGCCGCTCCTTTTCATCACTGCCGGCAATGCATGCTGCCTCCGTACTTCCAACCGTCACCTGAGCAGTGGGACGGGCATGCGGTGGTGTGTGCGCCGCGCTACATGCGTCGGGACGGCTGCGGGTGTGGAGCTCGTTGCGCCTGCCGCCGTGGGCGTGGTCAAGGAGTCGCTGGCGGGTGCGGTGCGCAGCCGTCGCGCCCGCAGTATGCCGCCCATGAAGTACCAGCCATGGGTCCGCGGGCTGCCCTGTACATTGGGCTTCACAAATAAATCTCGTTGTTTCCGGGTGTGCCTCTTACAGGGAGCTTTCCACAGAAAGGGAGAAGAGGAGCAGCAACAGCCACCTCATCACAAGTACACTCTCCGTTCTGTTTCGTATACGCGTTTTCTAAGACTGCTATGCTGTCCTTTCTGTTTGTAGATTTGCAGGTCTGCTGTTTTTTTTTCTTCTTTTCTTTCCTTCATTGACTGTTTGCTCGTAGCTTTAGACTCGTTGGCAGCACTGTGTTTGCCCTTGCGTTTTACCTTCAAGCAACGCGACAAGCCGTGACTGCCAAATTCTGTGATCAAGTCGTGAAAAGAAACGTTGCAAGGTGTTTTTTGTGATGATGCGTCGCTTAGCGCTACAGAGCCTTTTTGGCAAGAGGGAACTGGAACGTGTCACTGTCAGTAAAGCTCTTTTTTTTTTTTTTCACTGGCCGCTTTTTCAGAGAGCGACAGCAGCAACAACAACGACACACACAACAACAACAACAACAAAAAAAAGCCACACACGCACACAGAGTTTTTATGGCGCGTGTTTCTTGTATTCGCAGTTCTCTTTACACAGGCGCCTCCATCACTGGCGCACTGCTCGCTTTCTTGTCTCTTTTCTTTCTTCCTTTTTCCTTTTCTTCTATGCTGTGCCGCCGATGCACCCCCATGCAAAGGTAATGAACGAGATTTGCTTTAAAGTGCTCTTTGACCCAACACCATTCCCCTGCCATCAGTTATCTAAAAGAAGAGAAAGAACCAGGTAGCTAGAAAGCGGAGACTCTCTTCTGCCCTCTCACAGGAGCTTCAGCGGAAAAAAAAACAAACAAACAAACAAACAAACAACAACAACAATAAGCAAGAGCGTCACCCTCAAGTTCAACAGAGCTTATCTCTCTTTTTAAGCATTACTAACATCGAAAGCGTTAATTCTGCTAGTCGTCACCAGTGGAAACCAAATAAGCCCTTCTACAAGGCAACTTTACTCGACGCACTAGAAGAAAATAAAAAGAAAATAAAATGTCAAGTGACACTCCTCAACCGCAACCCCACAAGGGCCAGCAGGTGGCCGCCGGTGAGACTTTCTTCTACCGCCAGCACGTCCGCCCTGCCGTAGAGACCAGCTTTCGCATTCGCCTCATCTCCGGCACCGCCAACCCTGACCTGACCGACAACGTCGCCAAGTGCCTCAACGTGGAGAAGTGCCAGACGGATATTAGGCGCTTCGCAAATGGAGAGCTGAATATCAATGTGGTTGACAACGTCCGCGGCGATGACTGCTTCATCATACAGCCCACCTCGGGCAGCGTAAACACCGACGTCAACACCGCCATGATGGAACTGCTTCTGCTCGTCCACACGCTAAAGCTGTCCTCGGCGAAGCGCATTACTGCGATTGTGCCCTACTACGCCTACAGCCGACAAGACCGGAAGAGTGAGCCGCGCGTGCCAATTTCAGCCTCGGCGGTGGCGCAGCTGCTGCAGTGCATGGGCGTCGACCGTGTCGTCACTATGGACCTCCACTGTGGGCAGATCCAGGGCTTCTTCCGTAACATCCCAGTCGACAACCTGCTTATGTTCCCCGAGTTCGCCACCTACCTCATGCGGCAGTCGTGGTTCGACAAGAACGAGACTGTCGTCGTGTCGCCCGACGCTGGCGGTGTAGAGCGCGCGAACGTGCTGGCGGACCGCATCGGTGCGAGCCACATCGTCACGATTTTGAAGCGTCGCAAGGAGGCAGGCAAGGTAGACTCCATGCAGACGGTCGGCAACGTGAAGGGGTACACGTGCGTCATCATCGACGACATGGTCGACACGGCAGGAACGCTGTGCAAGGCGTGCGACCTGCTGAAGGAGATGGGCGCCATGCGCGTGATTGCGTGTGCGAGTCACGGCATTCTGACCGACCCCGCCTGTGAGCGCATTAACGCGTGCACGGCACTCGAGGAGCTGGTGGTGTCCGACTCGATCGACCAGAAAGCGACGACGGCGAAGTGCGACAAGCTGACTGTTCTGACGACGGCGCCGCTGCTGGCGCAGGCGGTGCACAGCCTCCACAAGGAGGCATCGCTGTCTTCGCTTTTTGTGAAGGTCTAAACAAGGCCATCAGTTGTAGAGGAGTGTGAAGGCGAGAGAGGAGTGAGAGGAATGTAGCTCGCGCTCATGCATTCACACAAAGAACACAATGAAAGATCCAAGAAATAATGCAAAAGCAAATAAACACAAGCGAGGTATTAATTCTATATCGAGCTACGTAAATGGACAGGAGAAGCTCTTTTTTTTTTGGAATGTTGAAGTTGTGACCGTTTTCTTTCTTCGGCATTTTTTTTTTGCTAATTTGACGTACGCTTAAGATTATCTCTTTTTTATTTATTTCGCCTTTGTATTGCTGTGGAGCATGTCTTATCGCTCATTGTTCTTCCTCCATTTAGTTTGTAGATAGCGACTTACGAGTGGGCAGCAGCAGTGATTCTTTTTTTTTTTTCATTTTGAACCTTGCATCCTCGTTAAAGGAAGAACGCGATAGGCTCTCAAGTTGTCCACCCCACCTTTTGGCATTCAATTCCGTTTATCTAGTCGAGACGTTCATATTTCGGCTGGGCGAAGTGATCTGCTTCCATACATTGCCACGTGTTTTTTTTTTTTGTATATGTCAAGAGAGCAAGTTGAGTGCTCTTTTAGTGTGTCGTATGCTTTGTGCTTTACGAGCAAATGCCCTCCTTTTTCTTCCTACTCGCACTTTTTTTTCTATTGGTCAGCGCCATGCTACTTACCTTTTCTTTCAGTTGTAGTTTGTACGTGTGATGCGTCTGTTCTTGCATCACGCGTACAACCAAAAAAAAAAAAGTGAAAAGGATACACTTACAATTACTTACACAGGCTGGCTGATGCAGCGCACGTGTCTGCAAACGTGGATGATAAGATGGATAAACTAGTTGAAATGGCGACACTTACGCCTACACACGCCCAACGTTCTTCGTGTACGTGTATTCATCGAATAAGCTCTTCGTTATAACAACAACAAAAATAGAAGAACAGAACGCTTACGGTTTTCTTCTTTCTGAGGCGCACTGTGGTTACAGCGGAACGAAAAAGGAGCTGTTTTGTGTCTCCTCTGTTCTTTTTTCCGCCTGTTGGAACAACAACAAGAAAAAAGCAGGCTTGATGTCGTGCTGCTGACATCAGCGAAATCACTGCTTCGATGAGGGCTTCGTCCAAGCTCTGTCTCTGATAAAGTGAGAAAGGAAAGAGGTTTTTTTTTTTTTCACACATGCAGAGGACTTAAAAAAAAAAAAAAGAAGTACATTTATATATATGTTCTTTTTATTTTGTGTCATTTGCTCTGATGGATAACATGCTTCTTTTTTTCCGACGACTTCTTTCTGACCCTTTCCTTTTCTTTCCACTCTACATTTCTGAACCAAAGTTAAAAAATGTTGTTCATATTGTTATCTTGACAACTGCGTGTGCTTGCCTTTTTCTACTACTCAGAGTCCGAAAGACTGTCGTTTCGGATCATTCTTTTTTTCTTTTCTTCCCCTTTCTCGTTCGAATATCAGGCTTCACCTTAGATTTTCTTGCGCTTCTAGTTTTTTTTATTATCGCCGCTACGCTGTTTCACTGCGGGGGCTCTCTCTGCTGTGGCGTGCTGCGTTCTTTTTCCTTTTGCTTTTACCGGTTTCTGACCCTTTCTATATTTACCGACATAAATCAATAAGCAAATCCTGTTCTTTCTTTTTTTTTTCCACCTTTTCCCAACCGTTCTCTTTCAAGAGAAATTGATACAAGTCACGAAGGGACGAAATACGACTGCGGAAGTCGTGATTCTCAGCCGTTCCTTTTTTTTTTTTCTTTCCCTGCACCCACAATCACAGACCACAATTCCGCAAGAAGCCTTCTTAGAATCAAATACGCATAACTCACTTCTTCCCTCCAAAAAAAAAAAAAGAACGAAAAAGAAAAAGAGAAGAGAAAAAAAAAAAAACAAGAAGGAAACGGTAAAGCGAAACGTTACATAATGTCGTCCAACAGAGTATCCTCGTTTCGTAGCAGCTCTGATTGCTCGACAGCACATATCCTGCAGCGCGACCTCGACTCCCCTGAACTCGACTCCAGGCTGTACTCCGCCACCTTGACGCGGCCAAGCGCGTCTGCGGTGTACAACGAAAGCGGCATGGCCTCGCTCGACTCCGCCGCCTTCGCGTCACCGTTGTCGCGGCTGCCGACGGGGGTGTCTGCCAGCCCTACGCCCAGCCCTGGCACCGCGCGAGGAGCGCGGCGGCTCGGCGGCGTGCAGTCGCCAGGCATCTCTGTCGTCGCTCCCGTCGCTCCTGTCTCGCCCTCGCTCTCCTCCAATTCCGGCGCCGCCAGCTCCGTGAACATGACTCTGCCCCCACAGCGGAAGACGCAGATCAGCCCCAGCAATACTAAGCCGCAAGACGCTGACGTGGTGGATACGAAGCCGCCGACGCCCCCAAGCGCCAGAACCACGCACAAAAAACACGGCCTTCTCAGTCTTCTGCACATCCACGGAGACTCGTCACGAAACGCGGCGTCCGCGTCCGCGCCGGCCCATAGCCACCACGCTCTTTCGCAGCAGAGCAGCGCGGCGACCACTGCCGCCACTGCACTCGGCGCGTCAGCGTCCTTGCCAACGCTGCGAGCCACCGTCGCCAGCCCACCGCGTCGCGCGGTGTCGTCGCCGATGGTGGTGCCCGCCACGCGAGGTTCTGGCAGCGACTGGCTGCGGCGACCCAGCGGCGACGACGGCGACTCGACAGCTGCGGGCGATAACGCCGCCAGAACGACGCGGGCGCCATCTCGGCTCCCACCCCTGCGCCCACCGTCCAACTACTTCGCGACGGGGAGCAACACGTCTGGCAGCAGCCCCGGCAGCCGCCGCAACAGTGGTTCTCATGCCGCCTCACCAACCTCGCGGGTAGGGGGCGGAGGAGGACAAGGAGGCCTCACGCCGTACAACACGGCGCTGAGGAGCCCGCTGCCGCACAACCTCGCCTCCGTGAGGGAAACTGACGCGGAGAACAGCGGATGGTGGGCGGCGACGCGGCGCTATGCGGCGAGCAAGGCCGACCTGGTGAACGTGTACCTGGAGAAGCTGATCAACCCCGGCGCGGTGAACCTCGCCACGGTGCATGCGCACACGGCTGCCGCGCAGGCCCGCACCCGCCGCGCGTCGCAGCTGCTTCAGCCCCTGCCAGGTAGTGCGTGGAACAGCACGAGTGGGGGCGGCCAGCACAGCCGCACCGCCTCCGCCTCCTCCGGCTTTGACGGCGCCTTCGACGTGGAGCGCCGCGCGCCGCCGCCTCGGCCGCCTATCTCGCCGTCCCGCAGCGGCGTTGCTGGTAATGCGGCCCACCGCTTCCCCTTAGAATCCTTCAGCAGCGCGACGCAGCAGGACGGCGGCGCCAACAACGGCGACGTCCCGCTCGACGTTGTCGTGATTGATCCGGCGCGCGAGCCTTTTGTGTGGAACGACCCGGTCATACCAGTGCCAGAGGTGCATGTTGAGACGCGTGATGAGGCGAACGACGTCTACAACAACGTCGGCGACGTCTCCGGCTCGGACGACGAAGATGGAGAAGGGGAGCCGAACAACTACGTCGTCGATCTCCTCTCTGCCCTGCGCGGGTATCTGACGAGCCCGACGGAGCCGTTTGGGCACTTAGTGGCGGCGGCGCTGGCCTCGCGGTCGGCCGAGAACCCGGTACACGGGTTTGAGGTGGCGGCGGCGGAGCACAACCCATTTCTGGTGCGCATGATCGTCGATTCTGGCACGCTGGAGGTGCAGGACGAGGAGGCGCAGCGCAACGTGCAGGACACCGTCGATGAGCTGATCCCGGCGACGGAGGGCGAGCTGAGCCCCGGCATCTACGAGTACCTTAGCTCCTTCTTCAAGATGCCCTTTGTCCGGCTCTCGCATGGGCAGTACTCGCTGTTGAAGCGCAGCGGCTACGAGTACATCAAGTTGATGTACGACCACCAGCATGTGCTGCCGGATGAGCCGTTCCATTCGATTCTGGTCAACGAGTCGCGCGTGATGCACGTCGTGAACATCGTCTTCATGATCATCGAGCTGTGCTCCATTATCTTCTGCACCGTCACAGTGGCGCTCGTACTGGCGATGTGGATGAAGATGGACAACAACAACCTGCAGAGCTACGGCTTCTACACACTCATCGTCTATGGCGGCGGCTGGGCACTGTATCTGATCTTCATCATTTACGCCACTCGCAGTCGTCAGGACGAGCAACGGTACGAGCCGCAGGAGCGGGACTCCGACCGCTTGCTCTTGCCCTCCCCGTACGTCGCCGTGGTGCCCGTCATTCCGCTCTTTGACATCCTGTGCGTGTTGAAGTACTTTATGGCGGTGCGCAAGAAGCGGATGATTCTTGGCCACAACATCGTCGCCAGCAGCCGCCTCTCAGGCGCCTTCTACGCCGTTTGGTTCGCCTTTCCGCAGCTGATCGCGCAGTCGTACTTCAACAACATCGAGCTTTCCATCGAGGCGCAGTACCGCCACCGCTGGGCCTACACGATGCTGATTGTCGCCGTTATTATCGAGTGGAGCGTCGCCATCCTCGGCTATATCAGCTTTCTCTTCACGCACGACTCCATCGACGGCTTTGGCTTTGCGTGCTTTAACATGGGACGTGTCCCCCATCTGCTGGAGCGGCACAACGCCGCGGCGCACACCCTGCACTTCCTGACTGCGTTTGTGTTGGAGACGAACGTCTACCTTGTGACGGCGAACGGGATCATTCGGCCTGTCCAGCCGCCGTGCGACTCATACTGGAACGTGGTGCTGGCGCTTTCCGCCTTCAGCGTTTTCTACATCATCGTCGTGTACTTTGCAATCACGCTGACCGATGCCTCGGCGGTGCGCATCAGCTTCACTTCTATCGCCCTTGTGGCGATCCAGATAGCGCTCTGCGTCTGCTCCGAGCGACTGCAACGGTCTCTGTGTGAGATGTTCCGACATTACTACTTCCGCGGCACGTTCGTGTTTGGCTACCTGTCGTGGGGGGCGTACTTTGCCGCGTTCATCGTATGGCTTATCATGATGCTGCAGTGGTATATCTTGGGCTGCCATAAGCTCAATCTTTTCCCGCGCGTGCTGTGCCCATACGCACGCAGAGACGGGCGCTTCACCCTGTCGAAGAAGAGCGAGCGATCGTCCGCGGAGAGGGAGGTCTCCTCGCACACGGCGGTGGAGAGCAAGGAGGAGGCGGCGCATTCCATGTGAGAGGAGGGGGGGGGGGGAAGAAACGAGTAACGGGGTGAACGAGCAGGTCTTGGATAGACGAGGAGAGGAGTATTCAACATTTTCGGTCATGTGCTGAAAGCGACAGTTGAAATGCGTTTTTTTTTTTCTTCTTCATCCCCCTCTTTTCTGTTCTCAACTGTTTTCGCTATTTTTCTGTTATTTGTATGGTCGATACACTGTGTTTTTTCCTTTTTTTTTTTCTGCTTTGTCAGCGTCCAGAGGTAAGCTGCTTTTCGTGTTTACTACACCCTGCAAAAGGACTACGGGGGTTTCCTTCTCAACGATCAAGCCAACGCACAATGATGGACTCAATTTACTCCTCCATTTTTTTTTGTTTTTAAAAGCTCGTTTTTTTTTTCTTTTGTGCATGTGCACATATACTGAATACCTGTGTACCATTCTAGTTTTTCTGACAAACTCTCTTTTTTGTCTTTTTTTTTTTCTGCTTGCCATGACGTTTTCCTCAAAAAGCGCCGAATGTGCGGTTGAATGCGCCACTCTCTGGGAGCTTTTTTTGAATTATGGTCTTCTGCTTGGCAAGAAATAGACTTCCATCAAAGAGAACGCAAGAAGAAAAGTAGATTTACAGAAGAGAAGAAGCTAAAGGGAGAAGGGAGAGAGAAGGGAGGAAGGGAAGGGCACGCAGAGATGGATGATAGCGACTTGCTTGTCATGTAGACATGAGTTGTTTTGATGTGAAAGATCTTTTTTTTTTTTTTACGTACATGTCTGATGCAGTATGACAGCTAGTGCCTGGATTAACCAAAGAAGAGGATCGATTTTAACAGTGCCAGATGCTTGCTTTAACGGTGCCTTTAGTCTTTCGAGTTGCTGCAGCAATGTGTGCGCAATGTCTTACTGTTCCTCATCATTCTCCTTTTTTTTTTTTTGTGCTCTGCATTTTCTTTTCTTAGCCGCAATGAAGGTTCACAATGCCTCTGTTTGCATTCACATAACGAAGAGGTATTCCTTTTTTCCCTTTTTCCATCCTGTGAGGGTCTGGCTTCGAGTTGCCTACGCGCCATGATGCACCGCCTTCGAGTGCCGCTGGTTGCCGGCTTCTCTTCCTGCTTCATAACGACGTACCACCGCATGCATCGCAATGCCGCTGCAACTGACCGTCAGCGTGTCACGTGCCCCTGCCGGCACTTACACGTTTCCTGCGGACAAACGAGCAAATGTGGTGTTTTAACGCCAGGGGTAGACGCCGCCCTCGCAGGCAGCCGGAGTTCAAACGAGAAGTCGAGTAAGAAAAAGACAAGGGGCGCTGTGTCACCCGAGGAGCAGCTTCTGCGGAAGGTTAACGCACTTGTGAGTAAGCGTGACGCACAGGAGGCGGTGCGAGTCGTGAAAGCTGCACTGCGCGGAGAGTGGTGCACACCGGCGGCGACGCACGAGAACAACGCCACATCCGAACACCGCGACACCTTTTTTTGTTCTCTTTCTTCTCCACCTCTTTCTCCTCTGTCGAGTCGGAAGCGAGCGGTTTTTTCCAGCAGAGCTTTGGCTGCCGCGCTTTACGCCTGCGGTACGGCCGGCAACGCGGCCGAGGGACTTTCTCTCGTGACGGAGGTACGCCGGCACGCCACTTCCATCTCCGCCGACTGGCTGAGATCCGAACATGTGCTCTTTGCTGTTTTGCGCCTGCAGTGCGCCGCAGGCGATCGCGACGGCGCGACACACATGTTTGCCTACTTGGAGCAGCACGGACTGCTGCGTCTGCGGAGCGCCTCTGTTTTTCTGCGCTTCTGCTGTACTACGCTGCGGGATCGTCTTTTGGCGTTTGCTGCGTACGAGAAGGCTCTTCAGCACAAGATCGAACTGACGGAGCCGGACTACGTTGCCCTCGGCAAGCTTTGCGTACACGTGGGCGAGCCCATCTCCACATTGTTTTTCATGCTAGAGGAGATGAAAGAGCATGTGATGGAGGTCACCGCCAGCTTTGTACGCTGTGTGTTGGAGCCGTGGATCGATCTGGCGAGTCGCGCAGGCAGGCTGGAAGAGAATGAGGCAACACAGGGCAAACAGAAGCCCCGCTACTACATGCAGGTGGTCACGGAGATGGAGCGGCGGGTACCAGCTCCACCGCAGTACTTGCATGAGGCATCCCCCAGCAGAAGGGAGCCTTTGCTCCCAGATGAGGAGACAATGCAGACCAACGTCTCCGTACAAGCCTCGATTCACGCGCGAGGTGTCTGTCCGGCGTGTCACACCGAGCTGTCGGGCTACGCTTTCACCACCGCCTGTCGCACGCACCTCTTAAGTGAACTGAGAGACCTGGTCATTCCGCAGGCGTGTCGTAGTCGCCGCGCGGTGCAGGGCTTCGAGCACTGGAAACGCTACATACATGGCCGTTTCGACAGCGGCGATCGCGTGGACGTCTTCATCGACGGCGCCAACCTCGGCTACTACGGTCTCTCTAGTTGGTATGACTTGGCCAAGCGGGCGTTGCTGCTGCATCGTGGCGTGCCAGCGGATCAGATCACGGCCAGTGATCTCGACTTCAACACGCAGTGCAAGGCCTCTGGCAACGGCGTCGACGTCAGCGTGAACTTCGATCTTATAGACAGCGCGGTGCAACTCGCGATGGAGACGTACGGCCTGCGACGCCCGCTTGTAATGCTGCACGAGCGACACGTGGAGCCGCGGTGGATGACGTCGCAGGCAGCCGCCGTGGTGGAACGTTGGCGCTCACTCGGTCTGCTCTACTGCTCCCCCACAGGGTTGAATGATGACCTGTGCTGGCTCTACGGGGCGCTGCTCATGACCGAGCCAACCGATGCGCCAAACGCTGACGCACACGGCAACAGTTTAAGTTCCAGCCCTACCCGTACGTTTGTCTGCACCAACGACAAGATGCGCGATCATCACTTTCGACTCTTGAGCCCGCGTGCCTTCACGCGGTGGCGGGACCGGCACCGCATCGGTTTTCATTGTGCGCGTGTGGGGGATCGCACCGAACTGCACTGGGAGCTGCCCGCACCATACCAGCGGTGCATTCAGCGGCACGACATCTTCTCTGCGAAACCACCACCACCGCGTTTCTCCTCGTCCGCCCCTTTACACGGCGAGGCTGAAGAGAAAACAAAGGGCGGCACATCGTTGTCGACATGGCACATCCCCTTCTCCAGCGATTCAGTGGCCTCTGCAGCAGCAGCAGCAGCAAAAGGTGAAGAGACGGACGCCGCGAGCGAGCTGGCTGAGAAACAGCAACACGAGTTGCAGCGCGCCGAAGAACCTTCCCGTGAGGCTGACATCTCTGTTCTTCAAAAGGAGAATGAAAACAGCGAGGAGTTGCCGGTCGGGACGAAGGCTTCGAAGTCATGGGTCTGCATCACTGCCATTACGTGAGCGAGACTGAAGAAGTCCGCTCGTTTTCACATGTTTGGCTTCTCTTTCACCCAAATCAATGAACAGTAAAACAAATGAAAAACAGTGTGCTTTTACCTAAAAAAGAAAGCAAAAAAAAAAAAGAGCATGGAGCGCTAGCATTGATGTGTCTCAAACAGGTTAACTCGTTCTCTTCTGCTGGCAAGTCGGTGATTTGGTGCTTTTGGAGTGTGTGTGTGTTTTGGAGGGGCCTTCTTTTACGCTTCTCTTCTTCCATTCCTTCCCTTTCTGTTATTCCCTCGACCTTGCTTTCACTTGTTGTTGAAATCACCGTCACTCTTCTACGCACTTTCCGTACAAACATAAACACAAACACCCATACAAAAAAACACCTTCAACGCGTACGCAACTCCTTTTCTTTTCTTTCTTCTCTCGCAACAGTCTCGAAGGGTGATTCTCCTCTTGTAGAACCGGAAAGAAAATGACGAAGGGTACGACGTCGATGGGTCAGCGCCACGGGCGCACGCACATTCTGTGCCGCCGCTGTGGCCGCAACTCCTACCACGTCCAATGGGAGCGCTGCGCCGCCTGCGCGTACCCGCGTGCCAGCCGCCGCCGCTACAACTGGTCCGTGAAGGCCATCAAGCGCCGCCGCACCGGCACTGGCCGCTGCCGCTACCTGAAAGTGGTCAACCGTCGCATCGCGAACCACTTCAAGACCCCCAAGGTGTAAAGACCTCCAGCGAGGCAGTGGAGTCGACACGGTTACGCTTCTACACGCACATAAAACAAACAAACAAAAAAAAAGAACATCTGCTCACCTACAGCGGCGATCGAGAAGAAAGGTAGAGATCGATGAAGAGAAGAAAAAAAAAAACACGTGATCTTCCGTGTGGAACTTCGCTGTGTTTTCTTGTTTCCCTGTCTTGCTCTTTTTTTTTTTTGTTGTTGTTTGTGGTGTAACTGTGTTACCGTCATGGGTTCGTTTTTCTTTTTGATCCTTCGGCCTTTTTTTTTTTTCCTTGTGTTCACCTTTTCTTTCGAAAAACAAAACAAAACAGCGAAACATGACTTTCATTAATATCTCTCGACTCCCCTGAAAGTAATGCCGTGGGCGAGCAGTTGAGCTTCTTCTACTATTATTAGTATATGAGTCGGTGTCCTTCCAGAGCTACGTACTAGGGCACTATATTCGCCTCTTTTTTCTTGCTTGTGCTCGGAATGAAAAATACAGCACTTCACGTCTTACCACCGCAACTCATTTTCATAGTGGAAGCTTGCTACACACACACAAAAAAAAAAGAACCCTGACTGCAGTATTTGCGCACATCAAGTAAGCGAATGCCCATTTGTTCCCCTTTTTTTCAATTGACTTTTACTCTTTTTCTCCACCCCTCTTTCTTTTTTCTTCTCCAATCTCTCTTCATTTTGCCACATGCACAATCACTGCTGATTATTATTATTATTATTATTGTAGAGACACACTACGGAGAGCGTTTTCGGTGCTCTTCTTCACCTCCCTCGTAGAAGATCGGAGGGCTTTCCAGGTCCGAAAAAAAAAAAAAGAAAGGAAAGAAAAACCGCCAACACAGACGTCAAACAACAACAACACACACACACACAAAAAAAAAAAAAAACTAACAGATCCAGCACGCAATCAACGGAGCGCAGTGAAGCTAAAAAAAAAAAAAAAAGGGAGGCGGATGATGCCGAAGACCACTACACCTGCTGGTGGCCCAGCCGATCCTGCGACGTTGTCCTCCGCCTCCCCCACCACCTTTCCCTTTTCCTTCGACGCGTTCATGGACAATTTCAACGGGTGGTCCGCGAACGCGACCGTCGTGGATAGCGCGGCGATATGCCCAAGCGTGCGTACGCGACAGTCGAAACCGAAACCCGACGGAAACTCCATTCAAGGCAACAGCGAGGGCATTGGGGGAGGCAGCGGTGGCGGACGCGATGCCGATGCTGAAGGTGGTTTCGGCTTTTTGCTCAACTTTGGCTGCGCAAAAGAACTCGACCCCGACGGCTACGAGTCATCGATGTTTGCGAGCAACACCGACGACGAGCTCGGCTCCTTTTTCCCGACGAGTGCCTCCGATGCCACGAACAACAAGGCGGAAAGCCTCAACTTCGACTTTGCCTCTTTCTTTTTAAACCGCGAGGAACCGAAAAAGGCGAAGGAGCAGAGAGCCGAAGGCACAGGTGAGGAGAGCAACGCAGCCACGCGTCCTTCTCCGAAGCACACAAAGCAGAGCACAGCTTCTAAGCAGTCTCCGCCTCTGCTGCCACTGCCTCCAGCCACAGATGAGGGCCAGACGGTTTCTTTCACCACCAAACCGTCGCAGTTTGCAGAGAATGCAGACCGCGCTGCGTGTGCGAACCAGATTCAGAAGAAAGACCTGAAGACTATCCAACCGGCTGCCGCTAACCTTGTCTCAATCACCTCCGCCACCGACCATACGGCAGTGAATTCGTCTACGCCGTGCACGCTTGCCTTCAACGCTTCTGCCGATATGAGAAGCGAAAACAAAGAACGCGGCGACCCCGTCGTTTCTGGCATGAGTGCGCCGTTGAACAACCACCAGAAGGCTCCCTCTTCCGAGCTTTCCTTGTCCGCGGCACTCGCCGCTGCGTCCTTTCCACCACAGTATGCCTCTTCGCGCAGCTGCGTGTTGCCCACCGCGACGTGCGAGGAGGACGTAGGCGAGCAAAGCGTGCAAGCCATCAACGGTGAAGCATCGATGGCTGACTCTTGGGCGGAGGATGGCCTGAGTGCGGGTGATGTGGAGGGAGGCGCAAAGAACGAAGAGGAGACTGAAGGCAGAGACGCGAGGCCTCACATTACCTCGGCAGAGATCACAGAGGAGAACAACAAGGTGGCTGGGCTCAATCCTGCTGACTCAACCCTTCACGGTGCAGATGAGAGGCTGCGCACCACGGCTCTGCTTCCGCCGAACTCCGCCTCGGATCGCGCTGCACACAGCTTCAACGCCACCTCACTGGAGACGCAGGACGCCCAGACTCTGACAGCTCGTCGCCAGCTCCCAACAACGCTCACACCGTCGACCTCGCAGCCCATCAGGACTCAACACTCCTTTTCCGTGGACGAGGCCACTTCTGTGACTGTGCCCAATGCTGCTCTGACGAACCTCCTTGCTGATGCCCAACGCGCCTGCGAGCGTGCTGCCGAGGTGGAGGAGGTGTCCCGCCTTTCGTCCGTGCCTCCAAAGCTTCATCACAGCTACCTACGCGGCGGAACGCTACCGACACCACCGTCTTCCATCGCAGCAGCAGTTGCTACAGCAGCAGGAAAAGGCGTGAGGCCAGCGAGCAGCAACAACAACAGCAGCAGCGGCGACGCCTCTGACGCCGTTTTTTTTGCGGGGGTGGCGCAGTTGCGGCAGCAGTTGACGCGCCTCTCCGACGAAGCGACGAAGACGGCCGCACAGTTTCAGGCGCAGACGAGCGACTTTCTGCGGCTGTTGGGTCCCCACGCAGGACTGGCCGGTTTCGTGGGGGAAGAGTTTGCAGCCACGCCGGTGGTTCACCTCGAGCCTTTCCTCGTCTCCTTGCTGGAGGATCTTTTGAAGGAGGAGGAGGAAACCAGCGATGAGGAGGATAAGAACAAAGAACAGTGATCAGCATTCACACAGATTCTTGAAGGCTTTTTTTTTTTTACCGTTTTGACTTGTTTCTGCTTTCTCCTTCTGCTATTAATAAAGAGAAAAGAGAGAGAGAAAAAAGAACCTCTATAGGTTCACAACATGAACCATGGCTGACCGGTGCGTTGCTGCGTGCATCCGCACGCATAAAAGGACGCACTTGACTTCAGATCCACCTTGTTCTTCTTTCCTTTGGCTTTCCTCTATTGCGGAGTTTGTTCTGCATACACGGATTGCTTTGTGTTGACTGGTACTCTTCTTTTTTTTTTTGTGTGTGTGTGGCTTCATAGATAATAGTAGAGCTCATCACGCTTTTCTCTCTCTTTACACCTTCACTATGCTCTTGTTACTTTTTTTTTTTTCGATTCTCTCGAACTCGTTCGGTTTCTGTTCGTCTGCTTGCATACTCTCTCTCTTTAGTTCTAGATTTTGAAATTGTTGGACTTCAGGATAAAGTGATCAGGCAGCGCTTAACAGGGTGAACGATTGGTAGGAGGTGAAAGTGGTATAATAAACTAAAAAAAAGGGGGAAAACCTCGTTCATCCTAACGATGCGGTGCTGCGTTCAGCAAACGAGTAACGTGTATCGCGGCCTCTCCGCTCCGATGACGGCGAAAGTAGCCACAGCCGCAGGAGCAGGAGAGGCAGTTTCCTGGCATACATCTGCCAGAGCGGCCACCACTACCTTCACCTTGACTCATCGAACTCCCAACACCCTTGACACTCCGTACACACTTCGCACTACAGTCTGCCGATATCCGCGTTGCAGCACGTTGTTGCAGCCCCTGCGTCACATCGCCTCCACTTCTGCACTTTCCGGTGCAGCATCGCCGTCGTCGTCATCGTCGGCCTCTTCTCGCCTCGTACATGAACCCGTGTCTTCTCCCGTCGCTGCTGATGCTTCGCAGAACGGAAACAACACATCGGGCAATTTACCGGATGTTTGCTTGCTGTGCGACTCGCCCTTCTCCTCCTGGCACGAGCATTGCTTGGAGCCGGGGCACATTGCACGAACCGCCATCTGCAGCTTCTTCGTTTTGCCAGAGCGCAGTGAGAGCTTAATGCAGCACCTCGAGCGGCACATCGCGCTGGACCTGAAGGAGGTGGACGCGTTGGCGATGAAGAAGGTGAAACGTCGTCGCCGCCGCCTTCTCGCCGGGCTGCTTCACTTGGTGGAGGAGGGGGTGCTGAAGGACTCGCTGCCAGGTATGCCGGCCTCCACAGATGAGCAGCAATCCGCAGACCGCGGCAGCTGCTGCGGTCGCAAGGCTTCTGTTGAGGCTGGGCTGCAAGTAAACGCCGACCTCTTTTTGACGCGTCTTCTGCTCGGTGAGAGCTACATGCGACGGGAGGTGATCGACCGGTCCGCGCGTCTGGTGCCCACGCTGACACACGTGGAGCTGAACGCGGTGGTGACCTACCTCATGTCCACCCGCCAGCTGGCGCGCATGTTTGACGAGCTGTCGCTGCACGAGTTGATTCGTGCGTATGCGGATAGGACGAGGGTAGCAGCGCAGACAGATTCGAAGCAAAAAGTGGAGACAGGAAGAGTTGACAACACCCGCTTACAAAGTCAGGCGAGCGATGGGGCGAACGGCGACGCCGGCCGTAGTACTGACAGCAGCTCCCCTGCACGCGAATCGGGCAATGCGAATGCAGCTGCTACGGGGAGCAACACAGGGCTTGCGAGTCACACTGACACACCTGCATCGACACTAGCAGCGGAGCCTGGCGTCTCGTCCGCAGCTTCCACCTCAGGCACGGAGCCATCGGAGACTTCTCCTTTGCCCGTTGCCTCGCCCGCCACGTGGAAGCTGTCGCGTGACGAAAAGGCGGCTGTCTTGCTTGCCTGCATCGGTGAGTTGGAGTATTTCCACCGACAAGATCGTCCTCGCTCGGTGTCTTCAAAGCTGACAGCCGACGCCCTGGTACTGAACGTCGTGGCGACGCACGCGCGCGACAACGTCATTTCCGAACTCATCCACGAGTCGCTGCAGCGTATGGTCGAGGAGGGCAGCCCGGTGTGGCTCGAACACGAGAAGCAGGTTCGGCAGCGCACCGCTGCAGAGCGATCGGCTGGCAGGGGGCGGGTTGACATACAGAGACAAAACAAGTACCGCAACGGCACCGACGCACAGCAGCCGGCTCCGTTACGAAAGGAAGCAACAACGTCGGCCTTTGTGCTCGATCGAAGTAGACCGTTGTCGCCCACTCCCTATCTGGCAGCTGCGCCGTCTACAACGTCCACGACAGGGACGTCGACGTCTCCGTTGCTGGACGCGGAGGCCGCGGAGCGGCTGATATCATCATACGTTGTGTTTCAAGACGTGGACAGCAGGAGCGCAGCTTCTCCGGCGGCCACGCAGAAGGAAGCTATCTCTGCTCCTGCAGCAGTAGCGCCAGCAGGGGAGGCAGGTGTTTCTCTTGGGCCGCCGGTGTACGTGTCTGGGGTAAACTTGGCGCCGATGAAGTGGACTTCCATGGAAGCGGAGCTGAAGCACTGTGCCATGGTGTATCAAGACTTGCAGATATGTCGACCTTTTCCTAGACTGCGCTACAGCAACGGCGACCCCAATGCGTAGAAAAGGGGGGGGGCTTTCCCTCCCTGTTGATTCTTATAGTGCCAATAATAGAAATTGTCGTCACACAGGTATATATATGTGTTTTATTGTTAATGCAACGGCGGTAGGCAAATCAGGGTAGTTTTTATCGAGCAGAAATCTGTAATGTCTTGTTTTGGTCTTGACAGGGAAACGGCAGAGAGGAGTCTGACGAGCATTCATGACAACTCAAATCAGTATATGTGAGAGGAAGCAGATCTATGCGGTGTTTACATCTTTTATCTGTTCATCCCTTTTCTTTTTTATGTTTGTTTTCTGCTTGTCTTTGTGACATGGCTTAAACTTGGTTCCTCTCTTCTTTATTCCTCTCTTCTTTTTTTTTTTTTATGGGGTACTTTTCTCTTCGCTTGCGTTTTCAGGAGTTAGCCGTCTTTTATGTGTATCTGATCCTCAGTTTTTTTTTTTTTTCCACTCGCCTCTCAACACCGGAAACGACTTGTTTTTTAGACAAAGTAGTTTTTTTTTCTTTTTTTTTTTCTCTCTCGTGCCTTCTTTTCTGTGTTTATTTATTTATTTTTTTTTTTGTTTCTACCTGTTTTTTTCTAAGCAGTTTTTTTTTTCTGTCTTTCCTGAGAGAGTTGAAGAGGTGCAGGCTGTGTCCTTTTGTCTAAGCACCACGTTACACATTCACACACGCACACGGCTATAGAACCAAACAGAGGGATTAAAAAAAAAAAAACCACAAGAGGTGTGTTCTCTCTTTTTTTTTTTTTAGTTATTCGTAGCTCACTTACACTTTATTACCTCTCTTCTTCTTCCCCTCGCCACTCTCGTTGAAGCACAGACACACGCACACACACACGTACGTACAGTCGGACCACAGCTTAATCATGGCAGCCGTGATTCCTATGTCCAGTCAGCAGACGAACAACGGTGAGGTGGACACGCAGTTCAAAGACATCCTCGGCCCTCCGGGCTGCACCACGTGCAAGTATGAAAAGGTGCGGGAGTTGGGCTCTGGCTCGTTCGGCAAGGCCCTCCTTGTGCGCCGCGTGTCGGACGGACAGCTGCTGGTCGCCAAACGCATGGATCTCACGGCGATGTCGGAGAAGGACAAGAAGTACGCGACTGCGGAGATTCAGTGTCTCGCCTCGTGCGACCACTTTGCCATCATCAAGTACTACGAGGACTTCATCGTGGAGCCGCACATGCTGATCATCATGGAGTTTGCCGATGCGGGGGATTTGAACATGCAGATCAAGCAGCGGGCAAAGGACGGGTACGTGTACTTTGAGGAGCACGAAGTGAGCTACACCTTTGTGCAGCTCGCCATGGCGGTCGATCACGTGCACCGCCGTCGCATGCTACACCGCGATATCAAGGGGGCCAACGTGATGCTCATGACGAACGGCGTCATCAAGCTCGGTGACTTTGGCTTCAGCCACCAGTACGAGAACACCGTGAGCAGCCCCGTCGCCGTGACGTTCTGCGGCACGCCCTACTACCTCGCCCCGGAGCTGTGGAACCACCAGAAGTACAGCAAGAAGGCCGACGTGTGGGCGATGGGGATTCTGCTGTTTGAGATGATGGCGCTGCGGCGTCCTTTCGTGGGACACGGCATGCGTGCTTTATCTGAGGCGGTCATGACAAATAAACGTGATTGCGAGCTGCCGCCGCAGTACAGTCATCAACTGAAGGAGTTGTGTAATATTATGCTGCAGGCCGATCCAAACCGGCGTCCGTCCTGCGCACAGCTGTTCAAACTTCCGCACATGGTGAAGCTGCTGTCCGACTTTGAGACCAGCGTGGACAACTCGCAGCTTGTGAGCGACGCGCTGAAGAGGAAGATTCGTGAGAACATTGCTGAGATTCGGCAGACAAACGCGAACGACCCCGAGGCGTTTACCTTTGTCGGCCATGTCGGCACCATCTCCACCTCGGTCTTCTACGAGGGTTACGTGCGGAAGGAGAGCAGCAACACGTGGAAGGAGCGCTTCCTCGTGCTGCGCGACGGCGGCCTGGTTATCAGCCGGCGCAAGGGCGACAAGGAGACGAAGCCGCTGCCCGTGACGTTCATCAACAGCGTGGTGTTTGTGCCGGAGCACACGGCGTGTTCACCTGGCGTGTTTGCAATCAACTTGACTGACACAAAGACGATGTGGTTCCAGGCATTGCCGCCAGAAACCGCAGAGATGTGGGTGCACAAGATCCAGCAAGCCATCGGTGTGTCGTGAAGTCGGTTTTTGGGGAGGTCCGCAGGCGAAAACCTGGAGATTCTCTTCACTCTCCTTTTTCGTCTGACTTCTGTTAGCTTATTGTCCCCCCAAAAAAGCGACGCTCATGCATTCTGCATTTCCTAATAGCCTAAACGGAAGAAGGAGGGGGGGGGGGAAAAAAAAAACATGCCACGACAAGAATTCTAGCTTTTGGTAGTGATTTTGACGGCACTTTTTTCGCTTTCTTCTTTTTTCTAGCGCTGTCTCTATGTCTTCCTTTTTTTTTTTTGGAGGGGGCTTGTTTTGTATTTTGTTTTAGGGTAATATATATATATATATATATATATATATATATATAATACATATGCATTAAGTACTGGCGAAGTTCGTTGCCATAGTTATCACCAGGTCTTGAAAAAAGTTTTTTTTTTTTTTGATCTATTCATGGAAAACAAGGTTCCTCTCTCTTTTTTTTTTTTCAAGTCTAGCACGAAGAAATAGTAGAAGTGCTTTTCTGTCTTTCTTTTGCCTGACTTTTCTTCTTCTTTTTATGCTCGTGTGCATGACTCCATACGCTTTATCGCCTACTTAGTCTTTTTTTTCTCTCTTTTCTCTCTGTGCCTGTGTTTTTGAGCTAGCTAACAGAAGCACTTTTTTTTTTAACTGTAGACCTCCTGCTTATTTTTGCCAGCTTCACTTTTGAAATTGTGATCATAACAAAGGACCACCTTCTGATTTGTTTTTTTTTTCTTCCTCTATCTCTCTATTCTCGCTTCAACAGTGGTAGCTGAGAAAGAGAGAGTGAGGGAGAGCTATGAGTAGGAGGGGTGACGTCGGTAGCGCGCGTCTCTCCTCCGTATCTTCTTTTCTCTTGATTTCGCTGCTGTTTTTTTTTTATTCGCTTTTTTTTTATAGTCCGAACGTTGAAGTGTGGGCAGTTTCTATATGGCTGAAAGGTCTGTTAGACCTCTTTTTCTTCTTTCTAAGGCCGTTTTGCCTTTCGTGTTTTTGGTTTCTACCTTTTTTTTTTTCTTTACATGAAGTATTCGCAAGACTTGCCATTCTTTTTTTTTTTTTTTTTGGCTTCACCCATCCTAGTCCGCCCCCGCTCCCCCTTTGGGGACGTTATTCGAAGCCTTCAACTTCGTAAGTTGGGCAATTCTCGTGCGAGAAAAAAGGAAACGAAAGGAGCCAAAAATGAAAGAGGCTAATAACCGTAGTGTGTGTCCTATCTTCTCAAGCATGTTCTGTCCAGTTGAGAGATCTTAAGTTACTCGAAACGGTATTGTGCCCTCTCTTTTCCAAATTTCTCGTTTTTCTTCTTTTCCCTATTCTCCTTCCTCAAACACCAGAGAAAAACACGTAAAAAAAAAAAAATAAAGGGACTTTTTGGGCAAGTGGTGCGGCAATTTATGTGTTTACAAGAAGCAGAACCTGTTCTTGTGTCTTTAAAAGAAAAAAAAAACAGGAAGAACTGCGTTCTAACTCTGTTTTTTTTTCCCCCTCTTAGTTGCGGCTCCTGCGCTACTTCTTCTTTCTTTCCGTTTTGTGTTATTATTACTGTCTTCTTTCTTTTGGCTACGCTTGTAGGTGCAGTTTTAATGCACCGCAACCACGCATGGGAGGAGCTGTTGCTCACTTAAACAAAGAGCTGGGGTGCCGTTAGAAGCTCAGCCAATATCCGGACTTGTGTGCAGGCGCTTATTTGCTTATGTTGTAACTCCTCCGTGCTTGTTTTTCGACCGTCCGAGTAAGAGCACGTATTGTTATTATTAAGGTCACAACAGTAATAACTGAAAAAAAAAAAAAGAGAAGAGGAAAAAAAAAACAAAAGACAAAAAGACGTAGACCAGGGCGTTCAGCTGGTCTATTGTTTGGGCTGTTTTGCTCGCTATTGTGGAAAAAAGAGAAAAACACATCGAAGAGGCTTCAAAACAACAGCAAAAGAGCTCATTTTCTACCGATTGGCCCATTATCCTCGCTATTGGAGGGCTGGTGTGTAATCTTGTGAGGTTGAGGGAAAAAGAGGGGGGAAAAAAGCTGCCTGCGTGCTTGACTATCAAATCGAAATGAAAAGGCAAAAAGCTCGTGTTTTCTTTTCCCTCTCCTTTCCTACATCTTTTGCCTCTTTGTTCTTTTTGCAGAAGCGCGAAAAGACTCAAAGGCTATCAGAATATCGTTGCGTGGCTGTAGAAGGCTGCATTCAACACTTTTCTTTTGTTTTCTTGTGGAATCGAAGCGGTGCACAGTGCTATTGCGACACAAACATATACGTATAGCCTACACGGACAAGACAAGGGCCGGCGCGTCTCACCATACATGTTTGACGCGGCCTATCCGCGTGATGGCCTGTCTCTTCCTGCTGTAGCACCGGCTGCCGTGGCGCGCCTCCGTGACGCAGACGCCGCCGTTCCCTTTGCGCTCACGACGGCGGATGCAGTGACATACACGTTTTTCCTGTCCCCCCGCATGTGCTCCCACTCTCTTTACCTGCAAACCGCGAAGGAGGTGGCGGCGCGTGAGGGCCACGTGCCGGTGGGAACGGCGCAGGCGGTGCGCGACTACGTGGCCTACCTGCAATACGTGGACCTGCGTGCTCAGCTGGCCACGGAGCTGGCGAAAGGCTGTAATGCACAGCAGCGTGAACACGGAGGGCGCCCGACAGACGCGGCCGCCGCCTCACCCGCCGTCGCCGCTCCACTTCCCATAGCGGGACGGCAGCCGGCATTGACCGCTGCAGCAGCAGTGGCAGCAACAACAACAACAGCCTCTGTGGCCGCTGGAGGAACGCCGTGGGCAGTAGCGCGAGAGCCGTCCGAGGATGTGTGGATGTCTCCTTTTCTGTGGGAGGAAGCTCTGTTAAACCGTGCTACATTGAACAACGGCAATGCAAGTGAGGAGCCGCGTCTGACGCCGCCTACTTTCGATGGGAACGGTGTCATCGGGTATGAGTTGCAGCCTCTCGACTGTGACCGCACGTACGCCCAGCACGCTGCCACGCTGCGGCATTGGCTGACGGTGGGCGAGCTAGCGGCCCTTCGAGGCGAGGCGGCGCTGGCTGAGTCGGACGACGCGGACGGCAGAGGCGACGGACAGCGCGTGGAGGGCCAGGAAGGGAGAACCCATGATGTGTTGCCGGGTACGGATGTGGTGACAGCACCGCCTGGTCCCAACCCTGGACACGCTGTTCACGCAATGGCAGACGCGGTGCAACTTCACCCTCAGCTCACTCAAAGCGCAGCCGTACCGTCTTCACGCTCATCGTCGACAGCGTCGTCTAGCTCCTCCGCGTCGCTCTCCGCGGCCTCGCTGGCGGCCTACAAGGCAGAGGTGCGGCGGCAGATGTCTGCGAGCTTCGACGTACCGTCACTCGGGCAGGAGCCGGGCTACGGCGCGCATCTCGCCTTGGACGATGCGGAGGGTGTGTTCTTTATTGAGCGGGTGTTGCTTTCGCACGTGTGGCACAACAGTGCTGGTGGCGAGGAGGAGGAGGAAGAGGACACACTTGTTAAGCTGAGCGACCACCATCACAACGACAGCAGTCATACAACAAAACTAACGGGGCAGCCGCACATGGAGAGGGGCAGTGCTGCAAGTCCCAGTCCAATGACCGGCTTCGCTGCGCACGCTTCTCCGTCCATCGGAGAAGTAGTGGAACAAGACCCACCTTTGCTTTCCTCCTCTTTTTCGCCTACGTCTCGAGTGGCTCTGTCAGTGCGGCAGCAGCGCCGCTTGCTGGAGCTCATCTCCGTCGCTGACTTTTTAGGCACGCAGTCGCTGGTGGAGTTGTGCGCGAATTACCTTGCCGCGTGGCTGATGGACCGCACAGACGATGAGATCGTGCGGTCCTTCCTGACGGCACCGGCGCAAGAAAGCGCCGGCGTGCCGTGTGGAGAAGGAATGCCACCAACGTCACCACCACCACAACCCTTGTATGAACTAACCGGGGCTACAGCATTCCAAGAACCGTGGCTTCGGCAAATCGTGCCGGCGGAGCGGACTACTGCATCTGCCAAGGCGGCGGTGACGACGACAGCGTCTGCTGCACCGCAGAGTCCCACCAACGTCGTCTCCACTAGCAAAGACGCAAAGACCGCAAGGAAAAAGAACGCCGCTGTCGGAGGAAAGAAGAAGGGTCGGCGTTGCAAAGATGCAGAGGAGCTAAAAGACAAGAGGGAAGGGGAAGAGGCTGCTGGTGGAGGGCCACCGGCAGCGGCGACTACGATGACGGCAAACACGCGCCGTAGTCTTCTCAGCGGCGATCAGCGCCTCAGCGTAGTGCGGCAGGTGAAGCACGACGGCTCCATTATGGTCTCCCCGTATTGATGGAAGACTTGTTATTGTTGCTTCTTCTTTTATTTTATTATTTTATTTTATTTATCTGTTTATTCGTATGTGATTATAATGCGAACTGCGTAGACCCCAGTTGGGTTTTGTTGCGGGTCACATAGCTTTGTTTGTGTGCTGTTTATTGTCTTGTTCTGCTAGTTAACAAACCGAATGAGAAAGAAGAGAAGAGAAAAAAAATAGCAGGATTAGGAAGTGTCTTTTTTTTTTTCTTCACATCGTACTTATTTTCTTCTTTCTTTTTTTTTTTTTTTTTGCTGCTGCTGCCCAGCAACGTAATGATACGCGAGCCTATTAAAGTTGTTTTTTTTTGTTTTCTCTTTTGTTTTTCCACCCCGTTGTGTTCTTCCTGTCTCTTGTCTTCTTTTTTTTTTTTATTCCAGTTCTTCTAACGACATAACCATAGAAAAGCAATTCACGCGAAACGCAGGTGCACTGTACTCGGATTAGTCTTTTTTTTTTTTTGATTTCTCTCACAAACGATGCTTGTGCGGGGCCCCTTCACGCTGGAAAAGGCAGAGACGGTGTGCCGGTGGTACTACCGAATCGGTTTTTTTGGGCTGCCGTGGATGTGGGGCGCGATGTACATCTTCTTCAGCCACTACCAGCATGAGAGCGAGACGATTCGCTGGTACGTCGAGCGTGCAAAGCTGCTGAGCTTGAGCGGGGGTGCGGTCTTTGTTGTCATGTCGGCTGCGCTGCTGTTCCTTCTTCCTGCCACGAGCTCCCTCTGGGTTATCGCACCCTTCCAGGAGACCTTTCAATGGGGCATCTTCGCCGACAATATGTCGGCGAATATCACAGACGAAATCACCACCAGCAGCAGTATTGCTCAGCAGTTTTGACACGATGTGGATAGTGAGGCTATCCGTAAAAAAAAAAAAAGGAAACTGCTCAAGTTTTTCCTTACCGTTTTTTTTTTTCTTGCGAACTAAGGACTTTGCTTTCGTCTTTCTGTGCCTTTTCCCATTTTCACTGCTTTTGAGAGATTTCTTTGTCTTTGAATTCGCTGTTAATGACAGGTGGCGCTGAGCTAAAGAGGGAGAGAGAGAGAGCTTGCGTACACACACACACAAAAAAAAAAAAGAAGACCGCGTGCGTCTTGCGATGGAGCTGGATGTTATGGCATTCTCGTTATTACGTTCCAATCATTGTAGAGCTTTGAATATGCGATGCAAGCTTTTCTTTCAGTGTTGAAGCCATCTCGTGCCTTTGATGAAACCCCAACGTCTTATCTCTCTCTCTTCTTGTTATATGTGAAGTTAGTTCTCCATTGATTTTTCTTGCTCTACTTAGCAGGCTTCGCTGTCATTCTTCATTGCTCAGCTTTCCTTTTTTTTTTTTTACTACGTATAGTAAAGTCAGCAGAGGAGACTCTTTTTAGTCGTTTCTGTAAATCCCCCTTCAGACTCCGTTATATACGTTGATCATCACTCGCTTTTTTGCCTTCTCACATATATATTATTGTCATTGTGCAATTTGTGTTTATTGCATTGTTGAGCTTGTCTTACTACTCTCTTGCTTCCGTTTTTTTTTTTCCAGTTGGCTCTTAAGGCACTGTCAGCTTATTTGCTTATTATATTACTAATATCTTACTGCATTCACCGGACACACAGTAGAATCCGTGAAGTGGCTTCTATTTCCTTTTCCTGCCTTACTGACAAGACACCAAAAACAGAATATCTGTTCGAGGTTTCACATCTTTCTTTTTCTATCTTCGAATCTGCGGCTTTTTTTTTTGATTTGTCTGTGCATCTATGTGTTTTGACTCTAACCTATCGATCAAAAAAAAAAAAGAAAGGAAAGAAAGTGTGAAGAAAAAAATATAAATGCCCTCATCTTTTTTAGCCGAGGCCACTATCTGGATGCAGAATGCGGTGCAACTGGACACCGGCGGCCGCTACGTCGAGGCAGAGGAGTGCTACACGAAAGCTATCTTGGTGTTCCGGCAGGCACTGCAGGACCGCCACATGTCGGATGCAGAGCGGCAGTCGCTGATGAACTACATGAGCGACGTCGCGAAGCGAATCCAGCGGCTGCGTGCGCTGAACCGCGAGGTGCAGGCCGCCCACACCGCCGCCGTGTCCAACACAACGTCGCCAGCGAACTCACCAGGTCGCTATGCCTCTACGCAGACCTCTACCAGCACCAGCGCGCAGACCTCGCCGCACGGCGCAGCGGCCGGCAGCGGAGACGCCCTGCCACCTCCTGCGTCTCCGGCCGCCGGCATTGACAACGACCTGGCCATGCTGGATGCGATCAAGATCAACACCACGGACCCGTTTAGCTGCGGTAGCAGCGGCCACAGGAGCGCCGCTGCCTCGATGGCGTCTGGCCGCTCAGGTGGACCGTCAGCTTCAGCCTCTCCTGGGCCTGGCTTTGCCACGCCAGGCTCTCAACCGCCGCCGTCTGATAACCCGCCGTCGTCTGCGGATCTTAAGAGAAGCAACAACAACAACAACAGTGGACGGCGACCTACCGGTGCAGACGCGGCGTCTTCCCCGCCCGTGACACCTCCGCCTCCTCTCTCGCCGTCGAAGCCGTTCGGCGTGGCCGCCCACTTCGCTCCACGCACCTCCGAGATGGTCTACAAGGCTATCGAGATCGCGATCACTCTCAGCCGGCAAGGGGAGCTGAAACGAGCGGTGGACGTCCTCCAGCACGCCTACACGCAGGGCAGCCGTGAACGCAACAACCCGGGCAACTTTAACGACATCGCTGATACGCTGAAGTTCATGCGACAGAAGTACTACGACCGCTACCCACCGCGCTTTCTGCAGGACAACCCGATCTTGCCGGGCGAGATGGAGTTGCTGCGCAAGAGCGGCATCACGAGCACCATCCTGCTGCCCTTATGGGACGACGTGCAGGAGGGCTACGGCGCGGAGAACATCTTCATGCCCTGCGAGGGCGTCTGGGAGGACGCCTTCACGCCGAAGCTGAGCCCGCAGCAGATAAGCGCGGGCGCGAAGCTGCTGCACTTCGCGGACTACCAGCGGCGGGGCCTCGACTACACCATCGTGCGGGACGCCGACCCACTGCACATTCAACAGAGCCTCGTTGGCGACTGCTCGCTCGTTTGCAGCCTGATGATCTGCGCCAGCTACCAGAAGCGCTTCCCCAACGCAAAGATCATCAGCAACGTCATCTACCCACAAGACCGCGACGGCAACCCGATTATCAATCCGAAGGGCAAGTACTGCGTAAAGATGCTGGTCAACGGGATCACCCGCATCGTTACGATTGACGATCGCCTGCCTGTTCGCCCAAGCTCCAAGAGGTTTCTGTGCACCAGTAGCACCGACCCAAGCGAGTTGTGGGTGTCGCTGATGGAGAAGGCCTTCGTGAAGATTTGCGGCGGCACCTACGACTTTCCCGGCAGTGTCAGCTACGCGGACCTGTACAAGCTGAGCGGGTGGCTGCCCGACTCGACGCTGTTTGGCAAGCCGGAGTTCGACGAAGAGTTTCAGTGGACGCGGCTATACCAGAACTTCAAGACAGGGGCGCTGCTCTTCACCGTGAGCACGCCTTCAGAGATGCCGCCGGCGGATGTGAAGTTGGGTCTCGCCACAGGTCACGCCTACGCTGTGCTGGACATGCAGCAAGTGGAGCAGGAGCGCGTGCTGCTGCTGCGCAACCCCTGGGGCAAGCAAGAATGGAACGGCAAGTTCGGCAAGCACGACATGAGCGAGATCAGCCTGACCGTGCGCAAAGGCTTCGACCTGACCAAGGAGCAGGAGGACATGGGCTGCTTCTGTATCGCCTACGAGGACGTCGTCCGCTGCTTCGAGCAATGCAGTCTGAGCTGGAACCCCTACATGCTCTACCGCAGCCCAGAGGGCAAGCCGCGCCGCCCGGTGCGCATCGCCTGCCACGGTACCTTCGATTACACAAAGAGCACCGCGCTGATGCCGCAGCTGCACATCGGCGTCGTCGACGCTCCTAGGCGGACGCGCATGCACCTCATCCTTTCTCGCCACATTACCGACGTGGCTGAGTTCGGCCGGCAGCACGACAAGAACGACGAGTCCACGCCGTACCTCGCGTTGCGGGTGTACGACGTGACGGGTTTTCCTTCTGTGGCGCAACACCTCGGTGGGAAGTGCTCACTGGAGATGTGCTACTGCCGTCGCCTCGCCTCCAACGCGGACTTCGAGGGCGGCGTGGGGCTGCTGAACGACGTCATCTACTCGTCGTCGTCGGCGCGCACCTTCAGCTTCGACTGCCCCGCTGGCACGAGCAACTTGGTCGTCGTCGTCTCGCGCACCTCCTCAAAGGTGCAGACGCCCTTCAACTTCACCGTGACGCTGCACACGGAGCTGGAGCAGATGCGGCTGCCGCGTCTGCAGAAAAGCTCTGACAGCGCCGCCGAGGACGAGAACTCGCTGCTGGCGCGCGCAAACGCGACGGCCGGCAACCCGAACGCCGGCGTCTACATGCACATGATTCCCGCCTCCTCGCTCAAGTCGATCACAAAGCTGTGTGGGTCGTGGGTGAAGGGCAAGAACTGCGGCGGCCGCACCGACGCGGCCACCTACGTCTTCAACCCGCAGTACTGCCTGCACCTCGACCAGCCCTCGCACGTCTCGCTGCGTCTCGCCGTGAGCGGGACGGAGAGCACCTGCGCCATTCAGCTTGTGCGGCCGCGTGCGACCAGCGACAACGGCGGCATCGAGGCCGCCAAGGCGCGGCAGCTGATCAACTTTAACGGTCGTGTGGGCAACGGTGCGAGGGAGGGGGAGCTGGTGCTGGAGAGTGTGCGCTACTCCTTTGACGGGGCAGTGGTGGACAGCGCCCTGCCTTTCTGCGTCTGCTACGACCGCTACCGCACCCTGGGTAAGCTGAAATGGAAGCAGACAAAGAAGGTGGTGCTGAACGTCGTTACGGAGGACCACAAAACGGAGCCACTCATGATCTACAGCATCGAGGAGAGTGAGACGGTCAGCGTGTTGTTGCTGCATGTTATGAAGCAGGGCTACGCCGCCTTCCCGCGTACGACACAGTTCAGCGTGAATGGGAAGCCTGTGGAGCTCGACAGCACCGTGGAGACGCTCTTCCAACTCGCCTCGAGCCTGGGCGGCGTGTCGCTCGCCACCACTCCCCCGCCAGCGACAGACGAATGCATGAGCGGTGCGAAGTCGGTCACGGTCACCTGCGCGCTGGGGCCCAAGTCCTCGGCTGTCAAGAAGGCCAGCAGCCCGCAGTCCTCAAGGCTGAAGGATCTGCTGAAGGGTATCGTTTCGGACGTGCTGCGGTGCGCCTCGCAGTTCAGCAGCTACGTGCCGCGGCTGACGCACCTGGCGCGACAGGCGAAGAGCGTCCTGGACACCCCGGCAGACGCTGATGTGCGCGACTACCTCCTCGAAGCAGCGGCCTACCTGGGCGACTACGTGAAGAAGTGGTCGAGCGTGGTGCGGCAGCCGCAGACCCCTCCGCTGCTGCTGCCCATGCTGCCGGCTGGCGACTACACGCTGATCCCGTCGTTGTGGGACAAGGGCACACCGGGAAAGTACGAGATCATCGTTGAGACGACGCAGCCGCATAAGTTGAGGGAGATCCCGGAGGAGGGCAGTGGGATGCAGGAGACACTCGTGCACGGCGTGCTGCGCGGCGAGGCGCCGCGGCTCTCGCTGTCCCTCATGAAGCCCGGCGCGGTTATTCGCAAGGAGGACCCGTTCTTCAACAACAGCAAGGTGCAGGTGGTGCTGCCGACGCGTGGCACATTTATGAGCCGGCTCTTCATGCTGATGGATATGGCAGATGCGGAGGCGAAGGGGCAGCCGGCGAAGGCGCCCGCCACGAACCTCAGCCTTTACCGTGTACGTGACGACTACTCTATGGCGCTGGTGTGCTCCTCGGACGGCTACTCCTTTGGCGGTGTGGCGACACCGCTAGTGGAGTTGGAGGGCAATACGCCATACCTGCTGGTTGTGAGCGCGGAAGGTTCGTCCACGGACAAGTATTTACTACGCCTCTATAGCAGCGCAGTTTGCACGGCGAAGCTGGGAAACTGAAAGAGAGAGACACACATGGGATGAAACATATGTGCATACATGTCTGCAGCATTGGCTGCTTGGGCGAAGGCTTGGGTGCAAAAGGCCATTTTCTTTTTTGCCTTTGCTTTCTCCTCTGAGTACCTTTTTCCTTTTTTTTTTTTTAAAGATGTGTTTCGCGTTCTTTGCCGCGAATTGTAGACTACTATTTTGCTTTGCTGTTATTATGTGTTTCCTCTTGATCTCCATTTTTTGGCAAAGTGAGGCATAACCGGCTGAGTATTCAGTTAAGGAAGAAGTTGAAAAGGCAGTTTTGTGGAGCGACGAGTTTTTTTAAAATTCTCGTTGCTGTTCTTCTTCTATGCGTGCCACATGCTTTATGTTATGAAAGCACTTTCCATTGCTGTTAAAAAAAAAAAAAAGATAGGATATGCCGACGTGCGGCAGGCGTATGGGCGAACAAAACGCTTTTTTTTTTTCGAATCACCGACTAAACTCCTTTTTCCACCTTCGGGTGTCTCTCCACCTTCGTTCTACAACACTTACGAATTAACGCTATTCACGATTGTGTAGTTTTTTTTTTTTCTCTGTTGGATAGAGAGGAAAAGAGGAAGAAACAACCCTTCTGCAAACAAACACACAAAGAAGCCTGTTACCTTCCTCTTAGACCATCGTTTTACCTCTCCGCATAAAAGCAACAACAACAACACAAAAACGCAAAACAGGCTTTTTAGAACGATTAGCGGCACATAGGGCGTCCATTGATAGAATGCCACCAAAACGACCGCTACGACGGCCGTCAGGGCCTGCCGTGCCCTCCCGCACCGCTCTCCACACACAGGAGCTCATTCTCTTTAGCAGTAGCCCCGCCTCGGGTGCCACCCCATCACAACGCACCAACTCTAAAACAGCCCGGCGCACATCCGGCGCTGCCGTGGCGACGCCACCTCTGCCTGGCAAAGCGCGCAGCTCCTCTCAGCGCCGCCAGGCACCGTCGTCGTCGGCGGCGACGGCATCTTCATGTGGCGTTAATGCGCAGCCCCGTCATCCTGCTGCTGCCGCACCGGAGTACGAGCCACTGCCAGAGCACTATCGTACGGTGCCGTGCGCACCGACGTCGTTCTCATCCGAAATAACTCCTGCCGCGACTACGAGCGCGGGTGCGTCGTCGCTGCAGACTGGGCATGTGCCGTCACCACCGCTCTCTCGCAGTGGAAAAGACTGGACCCACAATAGCTACCACTATAGCAGTAGTGGCGGAGAGCGGGGAGGCGGCATTGTCGCCTCGGGCTCCAGCAGTCGCGTTGTGCGGCTGCTGCGGGATGCCCGTGCCGCCGTGCAGGACCCGATCCGACCAGAGACGCCACTCGACACCTACGGAGGCCCAGTTAGCCTTCAAGCCTCAGGAGTGGCGGCTTCGCCGACGTTTCTTCAACGACCTCCGCAAAGCCTCGAGCCGCGGCTGCGCAGGCGACTGCCAGTCGGTGGGCGCCTGGCACCGATGTCTAGTGCGTCTGCTGCATCTTCGCCCAGCATCTCGCCGCTTTCGCTGGTTTCCGCGGGGCTGTCGTCGCAAGTCGAAGTACGTGCTCAGCAGCAGCAGCACCATCCACAGCAGCAGCGGCAAAGCAGTGGCAGCACGACGGCTGCGCGAGAGACGACACCGACCTCTGCTTTTTCCGCAGCAGCGGCGGTGATGAACGGTACAAACGGCAATGGGGCAACTGTACTAGACGCTGATGCGTTTGCTCGGCTCTACAGTGCAGCCCAGCAACGCGGGGAAGAGGGCCTTCTTGACTGCGTGAACTTGCTGACGCAGCTGAAGGAGTGGCTCGCCGCGCCGCCGTCTTCTTCAGCGACCACGACGGCTGTGTCACGTCATGTGCTGAGCCCAGCTGCGACGGCCTGCCTGCAGACAACGCTGCTGCACTTCTGCGAGTATTGGCCCACAGGTGCGGCCCTGCGCAACGACATCGACAACTACTCGGCACTGAACGGCGATGCACTGGACGCGACGACGACGACGATGGCGACGACAAGCGACGGCAAACGGCTGAGTCGGTCCTTGTCGTTTTCTCTTCCCCTTAACTACGCCGAGGTGGCGCTCTTGGCAGCCGCGGCGATGCTGCGCGGCTACCCGGCGTCGTCGCTCGTTGCCGAGCCCGTCTCATTGCACGCGATGCTTTCCGTGCTGCACACCGTTGCCGAGTGCGGTGTGGCGGAGTGGATTGTGCAGGAACCGCAGGTGGTGGAGGAGCTGATGGAGCTGCTGCATGTGCTTGCGGCAGCGGCCCAGCGCGACAGCATAAACAGAGCTTCCTCGGAGATAGTGACCAAGCACCGGCAGTGGACGCTGTGGCTCTTGGATATCTTTGCATGCTGCCTTGAAGAGGCGTCGCCCGCCTCAGCAGCAGCAGAAAACGCAGTCCGCGTGGAGGAGCTGCGGTCTGAACTGTCGCTCACCGCTACACAAAATGACAACGAGGGGCAGGATGTGATTCGCGGGTACGGCTTGGCAGACGACAGGCCAGACTTGTCACTATCGCTCGCACCAGCTCAGGGTCAAATGCGGGTGGCTTCTACATCATTCATGTCCTCCACCGCGTCTCTACACCGCGCGGCACAGTCGTCAGCAAGTCGATCAGGTTCGCACTCCCCGATCGGCAACAGCGTCACGTTGCAAGGCTCCTCATTCAGTGTACTGCGGCACGACAGCAGTGGTGAGGGCGGTCAGCGGCTGCAGCGGGCAGCGATGGACACCCGGAAGGCCCTCTCCTCACACCTTCTGTCGCTTGACTTGCTCTCCATTTTACAAGAACTCAGCACACCAGCTCTCGCATCGCAGCCGGCAACGACGACAACAGCGTCGTCGTCTTTCTTGCCGGTGATTGCCTCTCTCTTTCGTCTCTTGGCGCAGTTCAACGCCGAATCGCTGCGCGCAAGTGGTGCCCTCCGCACACTCGTCTCCATGCTGCAACTGTACGCGTCAGACACTCCGACGGTGGAGTCTGCCGCCCGTGCCCTGGTGAAGCTGACCTTCGACGAGGAGTGTCTTGTTTCGATGCAGGCGATGGGGCTCACCCTGCTGGACGCCGCGGCGGACGCGCTGCTCACGCAAATGCGGCTGCACGCCGATGCTGGCTCGAAAAACTCGCTGTACCTCCTCGTCTCACGTCTGTGCGGTGTCGTGGCGCGCGTGGCGGAGGGCAGTGCAGCGCTGCAGGAGCATCTCACCACGCCGGCTATGACGCATGTACTGGAAGTCCTGGCGCAGCGCTACCTGTCCCTCGGCGACGCGACCGACGACGCTGGCAACTCCACGGGAGACAGGCGCAAGATCGCTAGCTCGTCTTTGCCGCCTACGCCGGTGCTGCAGTCCATCGTTTGGGTCCTCGGCATTGCGGCGATGTCGCCCAGGTGCTCGCTGCACCTCGTGGAGAATGTGACGCCGCTCCTCGTCGGCCTTCTGCAGCGCCTACGGGAGGCTCCTGCTGCACAGACGACGGCGATCTACGTTCTCATGTGTCTCAGCAATCTCTCTTACTTTTTCAACCGCTTTGACCTGCCAGGCGACAACGCTGCGGCCGGCTCTGCTGCTGCTGCTGCTGCTGCGACGGCCGACGCGGCGTCGCTGACGCATGCGGAGTGGTTGTCTACTCTGTGCAACGCACTCTGCTTTTCCCTCGCGGCGTACCTCTTCGAGGACAACGTCGAGGCCACCGTGGAGGCCACCCGCATTCTGGGCAACATCAGCTATACGAACATGGGCCGCGACTGGATGGAGGCGAACCGGTGCGATGAGGTGGTCGTCCTTTTTCTCGGTCATGAGGACCTGCGCATCGTGTACAACTGCTGTGGCGTGCTTCTCAACCTCACGGCTGCCTCGCCGTGCCGGGTGGTGGCGGAGCCGGAGCTGCTGCAGATGATGCTGTCCTATACCTCACGCTACACACAAGACGCGTCGATTGCGGCTGCAGCCGCGCTGGAGCAGGAGCGTCTGCGCCAACAGCGGCAGCGGCATGGCAGAGAGGCCGAGATCGATGCCGAGAGCGAGGACGCCGCGGAGGCCAGCAGCAGCGCCCGCCAGGTGGCGGACTTGGTGGAGAAGTTGCTGCTCAACGTGCAAGGCGTGCTCTCCTGGACGGCGCACGCGGAGCAGGCTCAAACGGCCGCCTAGTTCTTCTGCCGTTTGGGCGGCGTTCGTCCTCGTCTTCCGTGTAGCGTGTTCCCTTTTCCCTGCTGAAGGCTCTAATGTAACGCGAGGTACAGCGTTGTTGAATGTTGATGTAAAATAGACAAGAAAAAGGAGAAGAGGGGGGGGGGGGGGAAAAAAAAACCAGCAACGGCAACCTCGCTTTCTTTTTTTTTTTTCCCCTCTTTGGCCGTCTTATGCCACACACCATTTATATATGTAGCAACTTCTCGTAGCACACACGCAGTTGCGTCTTCAACAGGCAGAAAGCAGAGAAAAGAGAAAGAGAGAAAAAAAGACAAATAATATAATTGAACTGCTGCGACAGTGATGGAGCACGCACTTCTTCACAGCATGGAAAATGGCAACAGCAGTCTCGCCAAAGTAAAAAAGAAATGAATGCAGCAAAAAAAAAAAACAGCAAACAAAAGGCAACAGCGTTGTATAAACAACGCTGTTGCTTGATTTTGTGGTTGTTTTCTTGAGTACTTTTTTTCCCCTCGATATGACTAGTATCGCAGGTGTTGTGCAGACACACAAGCACATAAAACACACACATATATGCACTTCCAACTCTTCTTATCAATCTGGGTGACTTCACATAAATTGATGTCGATTACGAAGAAACAACAATAACAGCTCATGAGTCAGCCGTTGTCGCAGCAGCAGCCGCTGAGTACGTCCTCGGACGGATTACCGGAGTGGTGCACGGAGGAGTTCCGCGAGCGCTACCGCCGAGGCGAAGTCCCGCAGTTCGGGTGCTACGATCCGGTCTACATGCACCAATCGGTTCGAGAAACGCACGCGTCTTCAGGGCTGCCTTCGTCGTCGTTTTTCCCGCCGTTCTCCTCCCTTGTACGGCAGCACGCAAAGACGAGGGATGTGCTGTCAAGCACGGAAGCTTCGATGGTCGCAGCAGCAGCAGAAGATGAGACGCCCGATGAGGCGGATGGGCTGACGTTTGGTCGTGCACGTCCTGCACACAGCTGGGTGCACATCACCCCTGCAGAAGACTTGTGGAACGGACCGCCGTTGACAACAAAGATACCGCCGGCGTCCGATTACGAGCGCATCCTGTTGGACCGTACGTGACGATAAGGGCTTTTTTTTTCCCCCTTTTGACGATTTGGAGGTTTTTTCTTGTTCTCTATGGTTGCTTGACTGGTCTTTTTAGCTGACCGTCCCGCGATGTGCGCTTACAAGCTTCGTATATATATATATATATATGCAGTCTCGAGTTTCATAAAGTGGGAAAAGAGCAATAAAAAGAAAGATCATTATGGTATTACAACTGTTTTTTTTTTTTTTATGGAGCTTTTCTTTTCTGCTGAGCCAGCAACAGGTTATATATATGTACTTATTTATTTATTTATAGCTTTTTGAACGCGGTGAATGTGAATGATCTTTTCTTTTTTTCTTGGTCACGGTTTGTGCTAGATCTTTCTCTCTCTCCCTTGATATTTCTTTTCCATCTGCTGTTCTCTTTCCACAAACTCTTTGTTAGTTTATTTGTTTGTTTATTTTTGATTCAAATCAAAGCAGCGTCCGATCTGCCTTGTTATTCAGAAAGAACACCTGTTGAACGTGGTGCCTCGTGCCTGACTACTTGACACTTTGAATCGACTTCGTTTTCCTCCAGATCTACGCCTGCGAGTGAATAAACTTGCCGTCTTCCGCCAGCAGGAGAGCACTACACTTCCTACGCGCATAATTACAGATCACTTGTAAATTGTATTAAGCGAACTTAACTCACTTTTTTTTTTTTTGGATTGTGCTTTGTGGACTAAAACCATGACAGACTACGAGCAGCGCTACGGCAAGGTGGACATGACGGCATCGCTGCGGTCGTCGACGCGCGTGCACGACGTACATGGCCGCTCCCTGCCGGGCAGTCGTGCCCTTATCGTAGGCGCCACTGCGCCGCTTTCCACTCACGATGGCCAACGCAGCAATGCTGTCGCAGCGCCGACGACATCGCCACTGCGCACCTACGCGGAGTGGTATCTCCACCACACTGCCGACGCTTCCCCTATCCGAGCAGTGCCGACGGTCGAGCACTTCAAACAAGAGAGCCGCGCTGCCGGCCGTAAACAGGAGGAGTACCTGTGGTCTCTTATGCAGGACATCTACACCGACGCGGAGCAGGCGGATCAGTACCACCCGGACGCAATCGGCATCCAGTCTGTACAGCCGCACCGCCGCTGGTTCATCTCGCAGTACGCTCACCTGCAGGCCTTCCTGCAGCGTCAACCTGTGCTGCGCCGCGCGAACATCATCTGCCGCTGGCTAGAGAGCACCTACCGTGACGATGCGCGACAGGAGCCTCGCCTGCGTGGCGAGGAGGAGGTGGTGCTGCGCCAGCTCATTCTAACGCACCTGCGAGGTGGCGAGCTGCATCGCGCCATTCAGGCTGCCGTGACGTACGAGAGCTGCGTGCACAGCTGCCTTCTTAGCGCGGCGCAGCTGCAGACGGTGCAGGAGCCGTGGTTCGCGCAGACCGCGCTCGTACCACTCTTCGGCGAGTACGGCCATGGTGAGCTGGACCAGGCGTGGTGCGGCAACGAGTACCGCCTGGAGAACCTGTCGCAGCTCTACGAGGAGTCGCTGCGGTACTGCAGTGCGGCGGCGGCGGGAGCACCACCGAGCGGCAGCAGCGACTTTGACGCCGTAATTGGCGCCGCGCTGTGCGGCAACCTCAACGTGCTGGAGGCAGCGTTTAAGGTGAACGGGAGCTGGCAGGACATTGTCTGGTGCTACCTTCGCTGCGCCCTCGTGGTCGCTTTCACGAAGCAGCTGATGCTCGCGACGGGCGGTGGCAGTGGCGCGCGCGACGACGCCCGCTACCCTTCCTCTGCTGGTGCGATGGATGGCAGTTACGCGGCTTTCATCGAGGAGATGACCGGCAGCGGCGATGACTGGGCCGAGAGCTTTTCCCAGAAGCTGCTGCAGGGCCTTGTCACCCGCCTGCAGCGTGGCTTCCTGACTCGTGCATCACTCGAGGAGCAGCTGCAAATGCGCTTCATTGTGCAGGCGCTCACGTGCATGGACGGCAAGGGCGCAGCTGCCGCTGCGAGCGGGCTGCCAACGGAGTGGTTCGACATCGTGCCAGAGGAGGGCAACAGCGAGGCGGCGCGGCTCATCACACACGCCGTGCTGGTGCAGGACGTCGCGTACGGCGAGACACTCAGCCCACACGCCGTCCAGGTGCGCGCCGGCGCCGCGCTGGCCACCTCGTTGGCGCGCTACGCCGTCTTCCTTGCGCTGCTCCCGCGCTACCCCTTCGACGCGGGGCTGCGGGCCGTGACGGCGATGACGCTGCGGCTGCGCGAGCCACGGCACCGCGCGGGCGTCTATGCCGCCTTCATCAAAGCCGCGCGCGAGTACGAGCTGGAGCGGCGGGACCTCTCGCGCAGTCAGCTGGAGGAGCAGGAGGCACGACTGGTGCGGCAGTTTGTGACGGCGGACGCGGACTCGCTGGTGCACGCCGAGGTGCAGCAGCTGCTGTACGAGCAATTGGCCCCGACCGAGATGCTGACGCACAATACAGTGGCGGAGCAGGTCATGTGGGAGGCTATGCACGCCGTTTCAGTCGCGGACTACGTCCGGGTGCTGCGTGGCGGACTGACGGCCTGCTGCAGCTTCTGGCTGGCGCGGCCGGCGCCGGAGGTGGAGGCCATCGCCGACGTGAGCGGCATCCTCACCCGCCGCGTGCTGGTGGAGCTGCAGAAGTGGTCGGAGAAGACGGACGCGAACGGGCCGGCAGCGGGTGCCGATGACGTTTCCTCCTCGCACGACCCCGTCACGGCGGTGGAGCGCAGCGAGGCGACGTTTTGGTACGTCTGGAGCGAAGCGCGCGGGGTGGCGAAGCGGCACGCCACGACGACCGCCGAGCTGGCCGGTGCACGCGCCAACACGGCCTTCGCCGCCGCCGCCGCTGCTGCCGGGTCGCCGTCAAACCGCACACTCGTCTATCAGCTGACGCAGGACGAGGCGACGCTGCTGCACGCGTTGGTAGAGCAGACCCGGCGAGCGGTGCGGCACGGCGGCGCCGTCGTGCACCGCGACCGCCAGTGCCTGACGGCGATCATCTGGCTGGTGAAGCAGCTAACAGAAGAAGTGACGCTGTCAATGATGTCACACCGGGCACTCAGCGATGCCGCCGCCTCTGCGGAGGCGGCGGAGAGTCCTGCGCCACGTGATGAGCTGTGCCGCATGCAGCAGGTGTACGAGCTATTGGAGGAACTTCACCAGGCGGGATATCTGGAGCCGGCGTTGCTGCCACAGCAGTGCGCGAGTGAGCTGTACACGCAGATTCGCACGATGCGGGTCTCGTATGGCCAGCAGATGCACCAGCAACAGGTGATGGCCGCGTTGCGTGCGCGAGGCGCTCGCCACGCCGAAAACGCCGCTGCAGACGCGCAGTGGTAGAGGCTGTTCTTTGTGTCATGTCGACTGCTGTTTAATACTGTGTTTTTTTTTTTTTTGTGATGGACGGGAGGGGACAGAGAGCGAGCTCACTGTACTAATCGCGGAAAACCCAGAACCTCTTCTGACAGACACACAGACAAAAAAGGAAAAGAGTTGCTTTTTTCTTTTTTCTTTTTCTCTGTCGTGTTGTGTTGAGAAGCTATGAGTCCTGCAAAGCAAACACGTCGGATTTGTTTGGCCTTGTTTTGATCCTGTTACAACTCTCTTTTTTTTTTTTTGATTGATAGAGTCAACAACGTTCATTAACAAAAAAAAAAAAAACAACAACAACAAAAACAACCACAATGAAGTTGATAGAAATAACGATTGAGTCTTCCAAACGCACGCTGGTGCTGCTACTGCTGGGGCACGAAAAAAAAAAATGAAAGAAAGAAAGAAAGGAGGAGCATGGCTCGTCTTTTGTATTACTCCTTCTTGAGCTGCACAAGCTCTACAGCAGCGTTCTACTATGTGGGCTTTAATATCTGTGGGTGTGTATGTTTGGCTCAACTCCATCTCAAATGCTACGTTGCTTTTCAACGATTGTGCCGTGCTGTCGAGGTGAGATGAGTGGCATAAGCACCCATCCTTTAAAGAAAGGAATGGTGAGGCTTTAGAGTGAGTTTCCTCTTTTTTTGTTTTTGCCTACTCCATCTTTTGACTTCTTTTTTTGTTCTTCTTTTCATCCTGTGACTTCGCAATTCGCTTTACAGCTGCTCTACTCCTTTCCGGATCCTTCTATATTGTTATGGCCTCAGTTCCCTCCACAGGTTCCTCTGCGGTGCCGGCCGAGGTCGCAACGGCACCCGCGACCGCGAGCGATGCAGCTGCTGCGGCAGCCTCTTCTCCCTCTTCGTCTTCCCCCTCCGCACCGATGCCATCCGCCGAGATGATTCACCACTTTCAGGAGACGTTTTCATTTGTGCGACACGAACGCGAAGACGTGCGCAAGATGGCGATTCACGGCATTGCGGAGCAGAGCAAGGACAACCACGACCTCTGGCACTTCTTGGCCTCGCCACAGTACGGCCCGTCGTGCATTGACGCTCTGCTGCAATACCTGCATGCGGGCGGCAGGAACGTGCTGGGTGACATCCTGACCATCCTCGTGAACTGCTCTGCTGATGGCAGCTGTGCGGAGATGCTTGTGCAGCGCAAGGTGGTACGCAAGGCAATGCGTTTGCTGGACGGGATGGAGCGCAGTGATCAGCCGGAGACCTTTGTGCGCAGCGTGCAAGAGCTGACGCTGATGCTGCTGAATAACCTGACCGCGAGCCACGTTACCGCCGTCGATGACTTACTTCAGAAGGAAGATGAGGACATGCGTGGTTTCTACCTGGGGAAGCTGCAGGTGTACTATGAGCGCTTCGGCGCGGAGGAGACGGAGATGCGGACCAAGATCGAGGAAGCCGAGGAGGCGAAGAAGGAGAGGGACGTCGCGGGCGTCAGCGCGGAAAAGCAGCGGGAAAACGAGGCAAAAGTTGCCGCCGGTGCCGCCGCCGCTGCCACCCACCGCGACCTGAATCGGTGGATTCTGCACATACTGCTGAACCTGACCCGCACCCTGGACGGCCAGGAGCTGTTGCTCGAGGACGAAGAGTGGCGGGTGACCCTCAACGGTTCCCTTTCCTCTGCTAGCCCGCGTCAGCGCTACCTCGCTGCCCAGTGCTACCGCAACTGCGCCTGCTCCCCCAAGCCGCGCTACGACTTAATTATGAAAAGCGATGCCCTTGTGACGGCGGTGCATCGTCTGGCGCTGAAGGAGCCGATCCCGGAGATTCAGATGTCGCTCGCGGAGTTCATCGCAAGCATGCTCGAGTCCGAGGCAGGTATGGCACGGCTGGAGGGCATCAACGCCAAGAAGGTGTTGATGGCGGCGGTGGCCGCTTCGAAGCCGGAGGCGGGGGCCGATGCCTCGGGCAAGCAGCAAAGTCGAGTGGAGGTGATTGAGGAGGACGGTGTGCCAGTGGAGCCTGCAGCGCCAGCGGTGGTGGTGTTGGCTCCGCAGGTGCGCGACTTTGTGGAGCGGAGCGTACTACCCTACCTCGATGACGTCGTGGACGCGTATTTGGCCCCAGGATGCGATGAGCTTGACTAAGTGAAGGGGGGGAAAAAAAAAAGAGAGAGAAAGAAAACAAACGCAGGGCAGACATGTGGGCATTTCCATCTCACACAGCCAAGTTCTTTTTATCCGTCTCGACTCCGGTGTGTAAGCCTTTTTTCTTTCTTTTTTTTTTTTCGTATTTGTCCGTGTACTGTTAATTAAGAGCTCAGCAACCGGCTGCTTTTCTCTGTCTAATTGTGGCTCGTTTAAAGTGCAGTTCTGTAAAACTGAAAAAAAGAACTTTTTTTTTTTTTACATGTGACCATGACATCGTGTGGTGTAGAAAAGTGCCTTTTTTTTTGAGGTCAGCGGCAGCGCTGTACATTTCCTTTGGTAGCGTTTTTTTTTTCTTCTCCCTCTCTCGCTAAGTGTGGCTTAGTGAATTACACCGTTCGCGAATTGTAAAGGGGCCGTTGGCTGAATCGTCTGCGATTCAGAAGTGGAGTGTTACGGCAGTTCCCCCCCTCCCCCCCCCCCCAAGAAAAAGAAAAGAGGGAAGAAAGGGAGGTGATGCGTGTAGGGGAAGGGGAGGGGAGCATCAGGCGCTCGTCGCATAGGACGCTTGCCAGTCTACAATGTTGTACTCACCGTATCTGAATCTCATTTTTTTTTTTCCTTCTTCTTCTTTTTCTTTCTTTTTATTCAACTTCTGTGCATCTTGTTCTCTTTTGTACATATCAAAAAAAAGAAAAGAAAGAAAATAGAAAAACACAATTTTTCAGCTCACAACAGCTTAGTAGTAGTTTTCATCCGTTCTCTCCCCCCCCAAAAAAAAGAGCACTTTTGTTCACACTCAAAAAGCAAAACAAGAGACATCATGTTCCGTCGTCTTGGTCTTCAGAACCTCGTCGCTAGCCGTGCCCTGGGCACGGGTGCGCGCACGTTCTTCTACGCCTGCCCGGGCGAGACCGGCATCAGCGGTGCGACCATGAGGTGCGCTCTCAAGGTCACCGTTGGCCTCATTGTGGCGGAGGCAATTGGCATTCGTCTCTATATCTTTAAGCGCCTGACGACGATGAACCAGTTCGTGGAAGACTCCACCGACCTGTGGGACAGCGACGGCACGGAGATGGAGGGCGAGGAGGCGGTGGCCAACCTGCGCATCCAGCACGAGCGCATCATGCCGTTCATGAACGATATCAAGGATAAGCTGGAGTCGGCGTAAGATGATAAAGGAGGGATCACAATAGCCTTTTGCGCAATCTCACAAAGGGGGAAAAAAAAGAGCCTCATCATGGAAAAGGAGAGAGAGAAAGAGGAAAAGAGATCGTAGAAACAAAATGAGATTAACTTTGAGAGGAATTCCAAGAATAGCTCGTGCTCACAACTAACTATGCCCTTTTTAAAGAGTTGTTTTGCCTCCTCAATCTAACTTACGTTCTTTGTCGTTCTCTTCTGTGGTGCTTTCTTCCTTTTTCATGTGTAACCTGAGCTTTCTTTTTCACTCTTTCTTTTTCAGTCGTTTTTGTAGATGTGCGGTGAGCCAGCGTTGGCTGCAGATCTCCGAAAAAGAGAAGGAAAAGAAGAGGAAAAAAAAAAAAACAACAACAACAAAGCGAGGAGAGAGGTTCAGTAGCTAGTAGGGTTTTTTTTTTTTAGGTAATTAATACAAGGAATGCGTTTTTGTCTTTTCAATGATTATTTTTCTCTCTTTTTTTCTTTTTTTTTGGCTCTCGCCGTCGCTATTATGATTATTGTTTTTTTTTTTTTTCCTTCTTGTATGTGTAGCTTTGAAATGGATTGCAGCACTTATGTTGTTAGTGCTGCGTAGTATTACTTTGTTGAAACTCAAAAAAAAAAAAAGGAAGAAGAAGAAAAAAAAAGGAAAAAGCCTAGTGGCAAAGCCGCAATACTGACAACACGGAAGCAGAAGCACCCCCTTTTCCGTGCTGAGCGCAAACGTGGTTTCTCGATAGGAACAGAAGAACAACGTCACGCTGAGCCTCAAAGCTAGAGAAAGAAAAAAAAAAAAAAAGCGATGCGCGCTAAAAAGGAAAAGGTCAGTAGTTCAGTTTACTGCTTTTCTTGAACGCATCTTTGCTTGGCTTGTGGCGTCTCTTTCGGAAGCAGGCAGTATTCTCTCGGTTCGCCTAAGGAACAAGAGAACAGCAAGTACGCTTTGCGAGAGTGCATTCACCTTTCCTCATCCTTTCCTCCTCAAGCTGCTGTTTGAGCTTACGGTGGAAATGGGGGTCTTTGTGCTTGTGGCGCGCGCCACACACCTCACGTGATCGTCTTCTGCTCTTCCACCGTCACAGTTTTTTTTTTTCTGCTTCCCTTCTCTTTTTCACTTCATCCTTCCTTTCCCTTTCTCCCTCCCTCTCCCTCTCACTGTTACCACAACATCGACACTTTTACCCTCGTCATTTTACACGGCTCATCCACATGTGCATAAATATAGATTCTCGGCTTGAGCAAGGTGTAGAAAACACGGTTTCATTCCATCTTTTTTTTTTTTGCGAATAAAAAAAGGAAAAGAAAGAAGAGCGTTGTCAAGTTTCTTTTTTTACCCTTCTTCCTTCTAGGTAGTACGCAAGAAAGAACTCCGCCTTTGTGGACTGGCGAGCTCTTTACTTTTCAGCAAATCAAACCAACATATTTCCATTGCATCACCTCACTTTTTTCTCCTTTCCTTCACGACTTCTTCTTCTGCTCGTGTTGAATACTGCGTGTGAGATACTCTGCTTCAAGGCTCTTGTGGAGCAGCGGCGCCGCAAAATTGCTTTCTATCAGAGCATTAGCGCACCATACTTACTATTATCATTACTGTTATCATTTTGAATTTACTATTTTTTTTTCCCGTTTATAACTACTGCGGTTTATTCCCCGTTTTCTCCGTTCTGTGGCTTGCTTTAAGCTCAGCCATTATTTCAGCACACACGCAAAAGAAAAGAAAAAAGAAACAACGCTTGTGGCCTATAGGAAAGAACGGTATTGTTTTACTTGCCTTGAAGAGAAGTGAAATATCTTTTATCGTTTTTCTCCTGTTACCTTTCATTAAAAAAAGCAAAACAAACATAAAAAAGGAGAACTCTATTATAACTCGCACCGCGAAACAGCAATTTTACTGCCTCTACTATAGCTTCTGAGCCTTTTTTTTTTTCTTCTTTCAAGTGTTTCTTGGTCTCTGTTGATCTTCACCTCATCCTAGTTCGTTTTTTTTTTTTAGACGTTGTCTACACTAGCCTCAATATATATATATATATATTATATGATTTTTGTGTAGTAGTTGACGTTTTTTTTTTCGGTTTGAGTTGCTGTCTTACCTCATTTTTTCTCCTTAGTTTTAAAGTTGGCGGCAGTTGCACTACCATTGGACGTAGTGATTCCTAATTGCGTTTTACCAGGCTACTTAGCTCTTCTTTGTTGTTCTTTTCTTTTTTACTCTTAGGACTTTGTTTTCTGCGTCTTTGTTCCTTGTCGGCTCTTTTTTCAGTTCACTTCATAGTTTTTTTTTTTTTTGGTGTGAAAACAAAGCACAAATACATCTTCTTTTTGTCCGTTACGTTTGTTGGTGTTTTTGTCTTTTCCTCCTTTTTTTTTCGTCTCTAGCTGTTTTTTTTTTTTTCTGGTTTATTTGACTACTCTGCTCTGTTGCTCTTTTTTTTGTTTTTCTTTTAGTTGTTTCTCTCTCTGTATGTATACACGTGTATGCGATTAGCTTGATTACATTTAAAAAAAAAAAAAGAAGATACAGAGGAGCAAGCAGCTGCACGCACATCAAACTCTTGTGCGTATTGTTTTTGCCTTTTCTTTTCTCCCTTTTTTTTTTTTCGTTTGAAACGAAAGAGAAGACCCATAGTTTATTTCTATCACACACTACGTTCTACACGTCCAACACACACACACACAAAAAGAGGGAAACATGTATCTTTTAGTCGGCCGCTACATTCTCGTAAAGCAAATTGGCAAAGGCGGCTTTGGCGCGGTGGAGGAGTACGACGACCGTATCACGGGTGACAGCGTCGCCATCAAGACAATCCCTGCGCGGTACGTCAACCAGGAAAGCCGCCGCCTTGTGCGTGAAATCGACATAATGTCCTTTCTGCACGACGCCCATCCACACGTGATTGGCTACTTCAACATCTTCGCCACGAGGGGTACGGCTAATCCGGACCACAACTCGAACGGCAACGTGGACCCGCTGGCGAGTGTTGCCCAGGACGAGGAGCACACCCCGGCAAAGCTGAACTTAGCGGGGGACTACTACGCAGGCCTCAGCAGGCGTGAACAGCTGCACCTGCACCAGGAAGAGCTGCTGAAGTCGGTGTCAGAGATCACCAAAAATGACGAGTTCAATGTGCACATCGTCATGCCTCTCATGAAGGGCGACCTCTTCTACTTTATTCGACTCCTGAGCTCGCAGTCGGGCGTGCAACGGCTGGGCGTCACACATCAGTATCTGGCCCAGGTGGCAGTCGTCTTTGCGTTCCAGATCTGCTTCGGCCTCGACTACCTTCACCAGTGCTCCATCATTCACCGTGACATGAAGCCGGACAACGTTCTTGTGCGACTCGACATTACGAATCCGTACATGTCCACGGCCCTCATCGCGGACATGGGCCTCGCGCGTGACGCGCAGCACAGCGACACAATTTACATCTGCACCCGCTACTACCGCCCACCAGAGGTGATCACCAGCATCTCGGGCGGCTCCTCGAAGATTGACATTTGGTCGCTCGGCTGTGTCTTCTACGAGATGTGCACGGGACAGACGCTCTTCACGATGCGCAGCGCACTGAACGACCGCGGCGAGTGGGACGGCGCCAAGGCAAGCCTGCAGCTGGAGGTAATTCTGAACACGATCGGCACTCCATCCGCAGAGGACATCGAACGCTATATGCCAAACGGAAACGCGAAAATGTACCTGCAGCGCAGCACACCACGGGAGTCTCAGCTGCGCCAGCTGATCGAAAAGAACTGGATTCTGCAGTATACGAAGGACGAGAAGGAGAAGTGGATCGACCTGATCACTCGATGCGTCGTCTTCTTCCCAGAGCAGCGGCCAACGGCGCAGCAGCTCTGCCAGCACCAGCTGTTTCGCGACTACAACGTTTTTTACGGCACGAACGTGCAGCAGTACGCGCCGACGCCGTACACGCCGTCCTTTCGCCACTCCGCAGACACCTCGCGAGTTGAGAACAAGCAGGCGATGCTGTTGCTGTTGAAGCGTGCGCTGCAGGAGACCATGCTGCAGGACAACGAGGAGGACGAATTGAGCGACGACGAGGAGACGCTGTCCGACGCGAGCAGCGACGATAGCAATGGCAGCGACAACAGCGACAGCGACAGTGGCAGTGATGAGGAGGAGTACGACGAGGACGAGCCGGTGCAGCCGTCGATTGGTGACGCTTTCGACATCAGCTTCAGCACGCAGCACCAGGACCATGGCAACCCTGTGTTAAGTCCGGCGCGTGGTAGCCCCAGCGGCAACAAGAATCAAAACCAAGACATGAACGAGGAGATCGAGTCTGGCGCGACGATGTCCCTCTTCGGCGGCAGAAACAGCGTCTCTAACTCGGTATCAGCACCACCGAATGTGGTCGATTACAGCAACCGGGGCGGCGGTGGCATGGCACAAAAAAGAGAAGTTGCGCCGTCCGAGGAGCAGACAGCAGTGCCCAACCTCGTCAGTGACAGCCGCCACGATTACGGCGGTCCCGCCTACCTCGACGATGACGGTGACGATGGTGACGATGGTGACGGTGACGACGACGACGACGAGTCGCAGGGGAGGCCGCACTACCTGCGAGCAGTACTGTCCCCCGGCGCCCACCCGCCTGTGCCAGAGGACCCGACGGCACGCTTCAGCCCCGGCAACATCTTTCGCAACAGCCCTGGCAACGTCTTTCGCAACAGCCCAGCGGTAATGATGCGTGCTAAACCAGGCAGGGCAGTGCCGGCTCATCGCCTGCAGCCGTCGGCGCGGTCGACCAATGCCCACTCCGCCAGCTCCGAGGACAGCAGGCCAGTAATCGAGGACACGCCGCCGTTGGCACCAGCGTTCAACTTTAAAGATCGCATCACACGCCGCCGGCAGAGTACTGGCAGCGGAACGGCAGGCATGGAGGACGAGGAGTCAGGCCTGGGCAGCACCAAGCCAAGCGTCTTCAACATTAATAGCCTGCGCCATGCAGACGAGGAACGCACGCTGCCGCAGAGTGTAGTGCCGAACGCGCTGCCAATCGTCATGGAGTCCCGCGCCGCTTCTGGCGACTCACCGGTGCCCTTCAGCATGTTGCTGGACCGCTCGGAGACGCCTCCGGCGACGCTGGCGAAAAGCAACAACTACAACTACCTCTCGCAGTACCCAATGAGTCGCCCGGGCACGGACAACCAGCAGCCACAACAACAGCCGACCTCCTTTTACTTTGGCGGGACGGAGAGTAGCACGAGTCTGCCGCTGCCCAGTGGCAGCTGCATGATGCGGCGCATCGGCGACGCCAACGTCCACAGCATTAGCGGCAACGCCACCACCGCCACCGTTCATCCACCGTTGAGCACCGACCGCGCGGCTGCCTCATCCAAACGGGCAGAAGAGCAATACGACTACTTTGGCGTTGCGGACTATTTTACCAGCTCCAGCGGCACAACCGTTGAGAAACCGACCGAGGCGCTGTCAAAAGAGCCGAACGCGTCCGCTTACTTGTTCCAGCTGCCCGAAAGCGGACGTGCCAACCATTCGCAGCCACTCGTCTCTCCCACGAAGGCTGCTGCTGCTGCTGTGACCCTGCCGCCGCCGACCCGTCCGTCTGCCGTGCCGTCGCTGCCTCGAGTGGATTCCGTGTCTTTTCCACCCATCTCAAATGCGGACCTGCGTCAGCGGTACATGTCTTTCCGGCATTCGCCGCGCAGCATCCAGGCGGCTACTTCGGCGGTGCTGGAGGAGCTGGGAAGCTGCACGCACGACACCGAGCGCTCGAGTGAGCTGCGCGACTTACTCAACTACTTCACTTCATTGAAGGTCGACATGTCCTACTACATCTAATGAAGGGAAACACAGAGAAGACTTGGTCAGTTGGTAGTAGCTGCAGCAACGCTTGTGAAGCACGCTCTTTCTTTTTCTTTCGAACACTACATGCGGTGGCTTGTTTGCTACTAAGACGAGGTTCGACACACTCTGTCGCACCATAAGAGGAGCTTTTCCTCTTTTCTCTTTGGATGCTTTATTTTCTTTCTATTTCTTTTTCCTGTTTTTTTCCTGTTAGATCAAATCTATATTTTCATCAAGGTTGACCGAATTTTTTGTTTGAAAGACGGAGGAATTTTGCTTTTTCCCTTTCCGACCTCCGGCAGAGCCGTGACGTTGAGGGGCTCCTCTCTCATTTCTCCACTGGCAGAGCTAATAAAGGGCTGCGCTAAGCACTTTATCTCTGGCGGTTCTGCAGATTTCCTCTTTTTTTTTTTATTTATGACTGCGTGTATCCGCCATGTTCCAGCCTGGAACGGCCGTCGCGCACCTTTTTCACTATTCCTTTTTTTTTTTTATTGGATCGGGCTTTCCGTCACATTTGAGTACAACTATATAAGTCTATGTGTTTATTTCTGTCTAATACGCAGGAAGGCGCTCTTTTCAGCCCTTTTTTGTTTCCTTTTCTTTTCTGCATTGTCTTACTGTTAGCCAATAATAAGAACAATATAAAACGTAGCCATTACAGAGTCTTGTGATATATTCATAACTGAGAGAAGAAAAAAAAAAAAAAAGAATGTGAGAAAAGAAACACCAGATCGAAGGGAAATGCCTTTGTGCTGCATTTGTTTTCTTTCCCCTTCCCCCCCTTCAGAAGTGTCTCATTCTACACACAAATGACAAAAAAAAAAAACACACACACACACAACAACAACAAAAAGAGAACAACAACAACAAAAAAGGACTTTTATGAGATGAAGAGGCCAAGGGCTTACCGATGAGTTTATAAAGGAACCTAAAACCCATTGGCCGGCTCTTTTGATTGCTTTCCCCCTGTCTCTTTTTTCTTTCTCTTCATCGTTCACTCTTTAATACAATGGCCAGCGAAAAACAACAACAACAACAACAAAACTAACATCAGTAGTAAGAGAAAACGTGCGTAGAACATTGATGAGCTTGGTGTACGGCGGACTGCAGCGCAGCGATCGTCTTCTCCCGCTCGAGTCACCAGAGGTGTTCGCGGCGACAGAGCGTTTCCGCCTGCATGTGCTCGACGACGAGCACGATGCCAAACTGCGTGAGCACGTCTCCTTCTACTGGGACAAACAGCGAAGCTACCAGTACTACCAGCGCCGACTCCTGCGTGAGGTGCGCTCTACTCGTGGCCCGGTGCGCTTCGTCGGGTTTCCGCAGGTGCGTCAGTCACGCACGGTGACGGAGAGGTATGACACAAAGCCGACGACGTCAACTTTGCCCAGCGCGACTTCGGCTGTACACGGCGCTGCTACTTCCGCCTCTTCTTCTGTGGCTGCTACTTCATCAATTGTTTCTACAACACAGAGCGACAGCAGCAGCAGCGGTGATGCTGACGACGAGGGGTCGAAGTGGTCTCCGCCTCGTGCTCTTGCCGCGTGGAACTGGGTGCGTCTCGTCGCCCCGTACGAGCGCCTGCTGTGTCCCTCGCTTCTGTTCAGCGCACTTCTGTCTCCTGCCATTGGAAACCGGACGTCGCTGATTTATGGGTCACAGCCCCCGTCTTCTTCTGCGTCTTTTCGTGCCCGTGATCGCACGACTTCAACCGCGGCTTCGCCGTCGTCATCATCATCCTGCGTGCTGCCGTGCGTTGCGGCACAGTGGAGCTCGCAAACCTGCCGCACGCTGTGGAGTTTGCACGACGTCGCCGCCGTTACGTCGCTCCCGGCACAGGAGGTGTATATTATGTTTGCCGGGACGCTTCTCTACTTGGATGTGGTGATCACCTCTGGTAGGGTGTGGGCTGAGTTGGAGGAGCTGTGGGGGAGTGACCTGCTGCAGCACGCGAGAGATAGCAAAGACGATGACGCCGACGACGATGGCGGGACCAACAGGAACACCCACAGGCTCGACACTGAGGAAAACGTCGAGTGCGAAGATGCACGTGTAGGCGGTTGCGATGCGGCGCTGCCGCAAATGAGTACGCTGGCAGAGTTGCACGCGAGCCTCTCCCAGCCCCCGCAAACCTACGCCTCTCTTTTGCGGCACGTCCGCGTTCTCTTCGAGGCGCTTCTCTTCGTCAGTCCCGCCACCGAGGGAGGCACCTGCGCCGCCGCTGCTGCTGCTGCCCCTGCCCTTTTTAGCGCGTCCACCGGCAACGCCGGCACCGCGAAGGTGATGCCGCTGTGCCCGCAGCCGCTCCTGCCGTGGCTGAGGGCTGCCGCGGAGGCGGAGGAGTGGACTGCCACCACGATCATGAACGCCACGTCGGCGAACGCGCCAACGAGCGACAGCTCGCCATCGCCACTCTCGTCTTCACTGACGACTCGCCGTGCACAGCACATGTCTGCGGTGGCGCAGGTGTTGAAGCTAGCGGTGCGGGAGTGGCTGTCACGACGCGGCACCACCGTCACGGCCGTCGCTCCTACCGGGAGTCGCGGCGTCTCGCTGCCCATGCGGGATCTACGCGTCGGTGGCACTTCTGCCGCAGCGAGCGGGGCCACCGCACGGTCTCCTTCGGGTGCGACCTCTTCTTCTGCAGCTGCTACTTGCGGCACTGGACGCAGCACACGCGCGCAGGGAGGCAAGGATAGCAACAACAACAACAGCAACAAGAAGACCGGTGGTAACACGCATCCAACATGTCGACCGAATTCGACGTCACGGGCTTCTGTGAGTGCGAGTGCTCGCGGAAAGGGGAGTGGCGGCGGAGCCTCCTCCTCCTCTTCCTCCGCCGCTTCTGCAGGTGTGTCGATCGCGTTTGAAGCCTTCGAGTCGCACGATACCCCTCGTGCACAACACCCCTTCTTCCTGCCTCCCCTGCCGCAGGATCCTGCCCTCCTCGTGTTCACCGCCGTGTGGCGACGTACCATACGACGGTGCGTGCTCGAGAAAGACGTCGTGCGACAGCAGCTGCGGCAGGTGATCCTGGGTCAGGCCGGACAGCGTTGCGAGGAACTTCGGAAGGCGGTCAGCGAGCAGCAGCGGACGACGGAGACGCATAAAAATGAGCAGCCTTCACCACCACTATCATCCATACAGCCACCGTTGCTCCTCCTCACAAGCGATCCTACAGCCACGTCGTTTCGCGTGCTCGGCCCCCGCTCGGGTGAATGGCTGACTAGCCGCGCCGGGGCGTGGAGCGGCTTCCGCGGTGAGCTCTTTCGCTGTATTGGTAACCCACCACCGCCTCTTCTCCCTCTTCAGTCGCCGCTCACGCCCACGCCGACGTCGTATGCAAGACGCTCACGGCCTTGCACCTTTCCGTCCATCCAGTCAGGCAGCACAGCTCCTCATTCTGCCGGCTCGCTGCCGCTGGTGCCGCCGGAGAGCTTCGTCGATGGTGCGCTGGAGTTGGGCAGCAGCGCGTGCACCGCACCCGTGTCAACGGAGGAGCTGGCGGATCGCCTCTGCCGCCTCGGTGCGACGCTGCCGCGTTACGCTACCGAGGTCACAGGCGACCGCTTGCGGCCCGGCGACGCCGACTTCGTGCGCGAGGTGCTGCAGCAGCAGTGCCTGCCGCTGTTCCTCGCATGTAAGCGTCGTGGCATCCAGCAGTGGTGTCTGCGAGGCTGGTTGAAGGGGGTGGCTCTCACGATGCTCGACAACAGCGGCACGGAATCCCGCGTGACGACGCCGGCGAAGCTGCTCGAGATGAGTCGGCAGCAGCTGGCCGCCGCGATGGGCGGTAACGACGCCACCGACACCACCGCCGCGCTGCGGATGGTGATGGAAGGCGGGCTGAGCGAGGCGGTGGCGTTTCTCGAGCACGTGCAAAAGCGAAAAGAGCGGACGCTGCGATGGCTGCCGGTGACAAAGGTTAGCAGCAGTGGTGCCGGCGTCGCCGGCGCTTCCGGTTTTTTCTCGGCTGGGTTGCCGCTGCCGTTTTCCGCCGTGGAGGCGCTGCTGCTGCGTCGCGCCGAGGAGAGTGCCATCTTCAGCATCTTTCAGTGCCACCCGCAGGCTGTTGCGCTGACCGGGTGCGGGGTGCAGCGACTTGCCCTGCACGCCAGCACGCACAAGATCTGGGCCTCGCTGCTGCTCGTGCGCACCTGCGGCGTGGTTGTGGAGTGGGACATGCAGGACTGCTACGAGCCACCGCGGCACCGCCGTCTGCGCGTGCCAAAGAGAGTCGTGACGGAGTCAAGAAAGAAAAGCACTGCAGCGGCGAGTGGCGCTGGTGCCAGTGGAGCTGCTGTTTCAGCAGTGTCGTCGTTGAGCGAAGAGGACGTCCCGCCGCCAGAGATCGGCGGCGCGACGGAGCGTCTGACACTGCGGCATGTGCGGGGGATGCTGCAGTACTACTGTCATGCGCTGACGACCTCTGCGGCGCCTACGCCGTCAGCTTCGGCGTCCCACACGACGCCCACCGTTAATCGAGCCAGCGGTGCAAAGCGGCTGCGCGAGAGCGATGAGGCAGTGGCGGACGCCGCGGCATGCAAGCCGGAGCATGCGCTGAACGCGAAAGACGAAGAAGCGCGGCCACAAATCAAACAGGAGAAAGCAGAGGAAGAAGAGGAGGAGGTGAAGAGAGAAACTGGCGGTAACAGCTCGCCAGCCTCCCCTTCCTCCGCTTTTCAGTCGCAGCCGACCAACTCTGAACAGACGGCGCTTGAGAACAGGACGAGTTTGTTTCCCATCGATCGAGCAGTGGCGCTCTTCGTGCTGCGACACCATCCGCAATACTACACGCAGGTTGTCGGCTGCGGCATCAAGGAAGTGTTTGTCGCTATCAGCGCAGCTCTCGGAGCAGATGTCGACGCGGAGCACACGAGCTCTGCGCGTCGCAGGAGTGCTGTGGCTGACAGTGCTGACGCTGCACCGCAGGTGCTTGACGACGAAGCAGTGCCGACCTCGTCATCTACATCAGCGCACTCGGTCCACACTGCGGTGTCGTCGTCTCCGTCGTCTGGGGCGTCTTTGCGGCCTGTCCTCGTTGTGGAACGCGTGTGCGGCCAGCGTGTGGAGGTGGACGTCGAGGCGTGCTATGACCACAATGCGGCTGGCTGTCCACTGCGACCACGCGTCATCCTTGTATGAAAAAGGCGGGAGGGGGCTCGAGTTGAGTAATTTTGCAGGGTAGTTAGAGGCACGTTTGAGAGTTGACTCCCATTTTCTTTTTTTTTTTTTTACACTCTCGTTTCCTCATAATGGTGTTTCGGAATAGCAAGCCAACGAAAAAAGTAGATAGGAGTTTTGCGTAAGACGCAAAGCGGTGGTGTCGGTCGCGTTCAGTGAGACCGAATGCGAAGCTCAGAACACACCGAAACTATGAACAACAACAATGGCATTTCTTTTTTTTTTTGTTGTTGTTGATAGCGTGTTAGGAAGAAGGGGAAAAGAGTACTATGCGCTTGCTTCCTTTTTTCTTCCAGGGCCATGTCTGTTTATGAAATCACGAATGCACTACAATCAGTCCTTTCTGCTTCTTCTTTCTCTTCTTGCTTCTTGTCTATATTATCTACCTGTTTACTATGCAGCTGCTAAGTCTTCATAAAAGCGATTTCAGCCCTCTTTTCTAATCTAAAAGCAGCCATTTTCTCTGTCTTTACGATTGTATAGTTTTTTTTTTCTATTTCGAACACGTGTCGAACCGATCGGTTTCAGTCGTTCTATTGTATCACGCTTGTTTCTTGTTTTTACTCTTCTAGTGTTCTTTTTTTTTGTCGTTTTTATTGCTTGCTGTGACATTTTTCTACTTTTAGTGCTTGTCTAGTGTTTGTACACACATTTACGTATACATATACTTCTCTCACCAGTTTCTAACACGTCGTAAGCCGGCAGCCTAGTTTTTTTTTTTTTTTTTTGGTTTTCAAACTCCAGTCTTTGGTCAGTTCTGCATTCACCTGGCCATTTTCTTTCTCGTTCGTCTTTGAGGTTTCTGGTGGTTTCAGTTGTTTCCCCCTCTTTTCATAGCCGTATTTTCGTGTGAAGTTTCTGGGTCTGGAGGACGAGAAGTTACGGATGTGAACAAAGAAAAAGGAAAGAAGAGAAGAAAGAAGCTTATCTGTTGTAACAAGTCAAGTCTCTTAGGGGGAAGAAGCAGAAGAACCTCTCTCTATTATTATTATTATTATTATTATTATTATTATTATTGTTACTTCCTTCTTACCCTCATTAAGGGGTAAGTGCTACGTTGTAAACGACTTCCTACGGGACTTTTACCTGTCCTCCTCCTCCGACCGCCCCAGCTCGCGCGAGCACTGCTTCCGTATACTACTGCGCGTGTCCGTGTCCTACTAGCAACTCCTTCTCCAGCTCCACGAACAGCGTTAGCTGTCGACTCTGCACCTCCGCCACCTCCGCAGGAACTGCGTCTTACACTATGAGCACCGACTCACTCAACGGCTTCGAGGCTGCTGCTGCTGCTCTCATGCCGCAGCCGCAGACGAACCAAGACCGCCCCGCACCGCAGCCTCATTTTACCCTCTACGTGAGTGGGATGACGTGTAACGGATGCGCAAAGCGGGTGGAGGAACATGTCGCGGAGCTGCCTGGTGTGGCCTCCGCGCACGTTGACTTCGCCGCAAAGCGTGCGGACGTTTACTTTGAGGAGGGGAATGATGAGGAGGCGACGGCGGCGCTGCCAGCTCGTGTGGAGGCCTGCGTGCAGTCCATGGGCTACGAAGTCTCCACCAAACAGCTTCCCGCCATTCCAAGCGAGGAGGCGACGACGGCAGCGGTGGAGTCGCCACGTCTGCCGCAGCTGCGGCACAGCCTCCACAGTTTAAGCGAGGCGCGGCTGCCCTCGTCCGATTCCGTCTCGTCCTGCTGCATGTCACAGCACCTCCGGGGGCAGGAGAGCAGCCCAGTTTGGCAGAACCGCGCCATCACCACTACACGCTTCCGCCGGGTGCCCTGCGGTTGTGGTGGTCGCGGCTGCCTCTGCGCCTGGGCCCCGGAGACGGAGATGCTGACGGAGGCGACGCGGCTGCTGGACGGCGGTCGTGAGGGGGCTGGCGACGACGAGCTGCCCGCGCCGCTGGACGTGAACGAGGTAGCAAAGCGCGTGCTGCTGCAGCCGCCTCCGAGGCCGCCGCGCTATGATGCCGCGGTGCCCGCTGCCGTTGCTGCTCCAGCCAAGACAAGACTCCTGATCGAAGGAATGTCATGCTCCTCATGTGCGGCGCGCATTGAGACGGCACTGCAGGCCATGGACGGCGTCCTCAGTGCCAGTGTCAACTTCTCCACAGTGAGTGGGCAGGTGGTACACAACACCTCGGTCGCCTCCCTCGAGAAGGTGCTGAAGTGTGTGGCGGATATGGGCTACACCGTCACGACGCAAAGCACGACCGCGAAGTTCGCGACCGAGGCGGAGGAGAACTGCGGCGAGTGCACCTGCAGCACGAATCTGCGCGCCGTTCCCGTCTGCATGGGCGACGTGGCCTCCTGCTACGAGCATCGGCTGCTGGTAAAGGGGATGTCATGTGCGTCCTGTGCCGCCCGCATCGAAAGCACAGTGCGGCAGCGGCCCTCCGTGCTGAGCTGCACCGTATCTTTCGCGACAGGCACGGCGGTGGTCACGACGCGCACCGCTGATGGCTACTTGGAGGTGTGCCGTGTGATCGAGTCGCTCGGCTACGAGGTATTTGAGATGTCGCAGGTGGAGCCGGACGCCTCGCTGAGTCGCACCCGCGAAGCTCTCGAGCGGACACGCGAAATCGCCGAGCACGAGCGCAACCTGATAGGCAGCGCGGTGCTGAGCATCCCCCTTGTGGTGGTGATGGTGCTGATGATGTCGAACGTGATGGAGCAGCATCCACTGGCGGCAAAGCTCATCGACGGCATACAGCTCTGCGCGACAACGCCGATCGTTTTCTACTTTGGCCGCGCCTTCTTCGTCAATGCCTGGCGCAGCTTCCAGCACGGCGCCTACACGATGGACACCCTCGTCGCTCTTGGCACGGGCTGCACCTACGTCTACTCCGTCGTCGTGTACGGCCTCAACCTCTTTGTGTATCCCCATGCGCACATGATGACCTACTTCGACACGGCGGGCATGCTGTCGACCTTCATGCTGCTCGGTCGCTTCCTCGAGGCGCGGGCGAAGCGCAGCACGAGTGGGGCGCTGATTGAGTTGATGAGCCTCGTACCCGCGACGGCGCTCTGTGTGCAACCTGACGGCAGCGAGGTACGCGTCAGCTCCGCAGAGCTGCGGAAGGGGGCGATGGTGCGCGTCTTGGCCGGCGATCGAGTGCCGGTGGACGGCGTCATCGTTGAGGGCAGCTCCGAGCTGGACGAGCAGATGGTGACGGGCGAGTCGCTGCTGAAGCAGAAGAAGCCTGGCGAGAGCGTGGTGGGTGGCACGCTGAACATCACCGCCACACTATTGATCCAGGCAGACAAGGTTGGCGAGGAGACGATGATCGCGCAGGTGCTGCGCATTGTGCAGGAGGCGCAGAACACGAAGCCGGCCGTGCAGCGCGTCGCGGACCGCGTGGCGATGCACTTCGTTCCCGCCGTCCTCCTTCTCTCTGTCTTGACGCTGGTCGTGTGGTTGGTGCTCGGCGCCACGCACGCGTACCCTGACACGTGGCGCGAGCACGGGTCCAGCTGGCAGGCCTTCGCCTTCAACTTCTTCATCTCCACCGTCGTCGCAGCCTGCCCGTGTGCGCTGGGGCTCGCCACGCCGACGGCCATCATGGTCGGCACGGGTGTCGGAGCGAAGAACGGGGTGCTGGTGAAGAGCGGCACAACACTGGAGGCGGTGCGGAAGGTAAACTGTGTCGTGCTGGACAAGACCGGCACCATCACGAAGGGACATCTCGAGGTCGTGCGCACGGAGACAACGCTGGCGGACGACGTGGCGGTTGCCAAGGTGCTGCCTGAGCTGGACGCCGCCCTCGCTTGTCGCCTCGTTGGGCTGGCTGAAGCGCAGTCGAACCACCCGATTGCAAAGGCAGTGAGTGTGGCGCTGCTAGCGGAAACGCACTTGTCCTCGCCGGCGTTGCGCGAAACAAGGTATGAGGTGGGGGCGGTGGTGACGCATGGCGGCAAGGGGGTAGAGGCAACCATCACCGTCTCTGGCACAACGACGACGACGGCCACGACCACAACTTCTACTGATTTCACAGCTGAGGGGGTTGCGCCGGCACGTGTGTACCGCCTTCTTGTCGGCAATCTCTCGCTGTTGCTCGACGGCGGTGTGAAGCCAAGCACGCATCTGCTACGCCGCATGGAGGCAGCTAACAGTCACGGCCTCACCACCGTCCTGGCCGCAATTGATGGCGTTGCTTGCGTGGTGGTGAGCCTCGCAGACGAGCCGAAGCGCGAGGCTTTTGGCGTCATCCAGCATCTTCATAAGGCGGGCGTCCGCGTGCTGATGGTGACCGGCGACAACGCTGGCGTTGCGGGTCGCATCGCAGCGGAGGTCGGCATCCTGCCAGGCGACGTCCACGCGGAGGCGCTGCCCATCACTAAGGCGGAGATTGTGCAGGAGCTGCAGGAAAGTGGGTTGCGCGTGATGTTCGTGGGAGACGGCATCAACGACAGTCCGGCGTTGGCGCAGGCGGACGTCGGCGTCGCCCTCGGTGCCGGCACCGAGGTGGCCATCGAGGCGGCGGATGCGGTGCTGGTGCGCAACAGCCTGGTGGATCTGCTGAACCTACAAGCGCTCTCCGTCGTGACGGTACGCCGCATCTACGGCAACTTTGCATGGGCCTTTGGCTACAATTTGCTGATGTTGCCGCTTGCCTGCGGTCTGCTCTTTCCCCTCCTCCACCGGCAGCTCCCTCCGGTGTTGGCGGGTGCTGCGATGATGCTGTCCAGCCTCAGCGTGCTGAGCTCCAGCCTGTCGATTCGCTGCTTTCGCCCACATCACGAGCAAGAATTCTACCACAATTGATGCTCTTTTTCCTTATTATTATTATTTATCCTTGACACCATTTAGAGCTAATTGTATCTACTTGCTGTTTTTTTTTTTTCGCTATACCAACCTTTTTTTTTTTTTGCTTTTCTTCTTTTTTTTTTTTTCGCGCATGTACGATCTGAAGAAACGGCGCCAAAGCGTCTTGTATTGTTTCCCCTTCTCTCTTTCTCATGTTCGGCATATCATGCTGCGGGGAAAACAGCCGTTGCTTTCTGCCATCCATAACGGCTAAAAACGACTCTTTTTTTTTCTTTCTTCTCTTTCTTTTCGAACAGCATTCGTGCTGTGTTAAAAAAAAAAAGGGGCGGGGGGGGGAAAGCAAAATAACGTCAGCGTAAATAGAGAAGTGGGGCTGTGAAGGGTGTTGGCTTTGCATGCTCATGTTATGAGAAGGCAGAGCTTCCATTTCTCTTTACCAGTTTTATTGTTATTATTGCCTTTGCGGTCGAGAGTCTGGCTGCTCTTTTTTCAAGCTTAAAGAGCTTTTTTTTTTTATCTGGAGTGTGTATGTATGTGCCGATGCCCTTCTCGCTTCAACTAGTTCTTTTGCTTGTTCTTGAAGTGATCATGCGAGACCAGCACATCTGTGTGTGTGTGTGTGTGTATGTGGGGAGAGCTGAGTGTCTCTTTAGAGGCATTGCAACGAACTTTTTGCCATTCTCTTTTTCTTTTTGTGAATCCGCCTACTACTGTTTCTGTGGTGCTGTTCATCAACGGCGCTTTTGAGCTTTCGCTGCTTCTGATCACTAGGGGAAGGAACAGGTTATAGCGTTCTATTAAAAAAAAAAAAAGAGAGAGAGAGAGAATCACTTCTGTTGAAACGCACGCTGCTCTCGTCAGCTACAAGTTCCTTCTATTTTACCCCCAAAAAACAACAACAACAACAACAACAACAACACAGAAAAACAGCAAGAAACAAACAAACGCAGCGGCAGAAACGGTACAATGCGGCAGTGCAACCTTCGGCGACGGCTCTATTACCCAAACCAAGTCTTCATCAGCAATGACTACCGCCGCATTCAGTATCAGTGGCTGCCGCGCCGCCTCCTCTTAGTGCGTCACGGCGAGTCGGAGGCGAACGTAAACCGCGAGGTGTACAGCAACACACCGGACTGGAAGATCCCGCTGACACAGCTGGGGCGCGAACAGGCCTTTGACTGCGGCCGGCGTCTGCGCAAGATCATCCAAGACGAGAAGCTGTACATCTACTACTCCCCTTACGCGCGGACGCGACAGACCCTGGACGAGATTCGCCGCAGCTTCGACGAGTCGCAGATCCAGGGCGAGCGCGAGGACGAGCGACTGAGGGAGCAGGAGATGGGGAACTACCAGCCTATGGCCGACATGGACCGTACGTGGGCCTCGCGGAACGAGTTTGGACGGCTGTACTACCGCTTCCCGTTAGGTGAGAGCGGCGCCGACGTCGGTGATCGCGTCTCTGGCTTCTTTGACTCACTGCTGCGCGAGCGCATTGGGCTGACGGTGCCGAACATGAACGAGCGTCTTATGCAGGGCGCGCGCGAGGAGCTGGGCTGCCTAGGGCTAGGACGGTGGAGTGGCGAGGGCGATTGTCTCTCTGTGCGCTCCGGTGACTCACGTGAGAAGGAGGCGACGTTAACAGCTGATGCCGCGGCGGCGCCCTTCACCAGCACCGCGCCTCATTTGGATGGTGACGTGGTGTTGGGCGTTCCAGACGCTTCTGGAGTAACGGACTCCACCATCGTAAAAAATGCTGCACATGGTGAAGGAAAAGCTGCGGCGAGAAGAGCAGACGTCACGCCAGATTTGCCTTTCCACCCGTCTCACCACTCCGCACGCTCGCTCTCGCACCTGGGCGAGGCAAATGTTCGTGGTGTGCTGCCGCCCAACGACCACGGCGCCAGCGCTGGAGAGGACCAGAACGTGCTCATCGTCGCGCACGGGCTGCTCATCCGGCTCTTTATCGGACGCTGGTTCCGTGTTCCGATGGAGGTGTTTGACACGATGTGCAACCCACCGAATTGCTCCATCATCGTGCTAGAGCGCAATGACGACATTGGTCGTCTTGTCATGACAGACATCAGCAAAGGTCTCTTCGGCAGCGACCCGCTGTTGCAGATGATGAAGTTCGACGGACAGGAGGACACACACTGGTATCGGCAGAAGTTTCTCGGAATTGTAGACCCGAAGAAGGCGCCGGATGAGACGGTAGCCGAGGACGACGATGAGAATCACTACTCGAAGTCCGCCGCGCACTACCGCTCCGTCGGGGCGCCGCAGCCGTATGCGCGTCGCACCGTATCCACCGCGTCGTCATCGTCATCGCCGTCACCTTCTTCGTCTGCCCCACACTCCTCTCAGCGGTCGCCGCTGCCACAGCCGCTACCGCTGACAGCAGCAAGAGCCGCTTTGCACGCGTCCAAAGCCGACGAAGCTGCGCGCGCAGCCGGCAAAGAGAATGCCAAAGACAGCACGGATGCTCCACCGAAGCCGACACAATAAATGGCAGTTGTGACTTCTGCTACAAGAACAGCTCCCTCTGACCTTTCTTTCTTTACTTTTTTTTTTTTAACTGAGGGTTCAATCGCGTTTAATGTATCAGTGCTTTGTTATCACGCTTGCCGTGCTGCTTGAAAAGGGAAAGATAACAGCAACAACAACAACAACAACAACAAAAAAAAAAAAACGTAAGTGCGCATTTTTTTTTTCCCCTTTTTACCGGTTCGAGGGGCTGTTGTGTCTTCTTCGTTGTCATCGCCCATTTTTCTTCCCCCCTTTACACGAACCCAAACTACTTCCAACTCCTCTATTCTGCATTCCTCCACTTTTTTTTTTGTTTTCCCTGGAAATCGAATGCTGCGTTTTCCCGGTAGTTGCTGAAGGCAACAGCAAAGCGTGGAACAATTCAAGGATGCGGACACGTGCAGAAAAAGGACACCTTGGCCTCACTGTTCTGTACTTTAAGGCTAAAAAAGCTCGTGATTCAGTACAGTGACAGTTGGAGCGAGAACGCTATTCAAAATGAACCCTCTTCCCTGCTACGTAATGCAGTTTAACCGCGCCATCGCAGGGGGGCGCGCTGCGACGCCTCACTCCTGCAACTTCCGTTGTTGTTCCCGCGATGAGTTGGCGCGGCTGCAGTACGACAGCGTAGCGCAGGTTCTAAGCTACTTCCCAATGTCGTACATTCCAACGCTGCCCGGACGGTTCTCGCACTCTATCCGCTACCATACACTTGCCGCCGTCAGCCCTCGGGCACGGCTTTACGCGGAGGCGATGGTGCTCCGGTCCAGCACCGACACCTGCTTCGAGGGGGTGCAGGTCTCTGAGGACGAGCTGGTGTATTGGATCACGCTATGCGGCAGAGAGCCAAATCTGCCAAGGCTGGCGCTGGCGCTTTGGTGGTCGGAGCGGTGTGGGCTACCAATTGTGCTGAATGCACCCAACGCGTGCCCTCGTCTGCTGACGATGCTGTCCGCCAGGTGGCGGATGCAGGTGCAGCGGCTGCGACTCTGGCTGCGAGCGACGCCTATCAGCGACAACATCGATGCTTCATCGGAAAAGGAGGAGGATTATGACGACTGGGACAAACCGGGAGAAGGAGGTCAGGAGCGAGAAGAGTGGGATAGAATGCCACGGCCTACTCGGTGGGCGGCGGCGCTTCAGCTGCCTCTGCGCTCACGGCAATATGACAGCGACACCTTGCCACCTGTGCGATTGTCGTGCTCGACGTTTCTCAACGCGCTGCCAAGTTTTGCATACCTGAATCGGTTGGCGATTGCTGGGGAGTACGCGGCGGACCCGTTACGCACATCTGAGGCAGTGACGGGTGCTTTCCGTGTGGTAAAAAGCATGCTCATCACGGAGGTGGAGCTGCTGCGGTGTGAAATGCTCGCGTCTGTGTCTGAGCTGGCGGGTGCGCCGTGCCTGGAGAGACTTACTGTGCGCTGGAGCAGCATTGCGAACCTTGAGGGCTTGGCGTCGTGCTCGCGTTTGTCCTTCGTGGGAGTTTCGGAGAATTCGCATTTGTCTGATCTTTCCGGTCTGGCGGGTGCACCGAGACTGCAAGAGCTAGTAAGCAGCAACTGCGCTCTGATAATCCTTGGCGACCTCAACAAGTGCCCGTCGCTGCGGTTGGTGGACATCTCCGAGAATCCCAATCTATATGACCTTCACGGACTCGCCGACGCGCCACGGTTGGAGATGTTAAATGTGTCACATACAGCGGTGAGCGACATTGCTGTGCTTCACAGCTGCCGGAGCTTGGCGAGGGTGGACGTGAGAGGCTGTCCCCGCATACGCAACATCGCTCCACTTTCAAACTTCGATGTCCTAGCTGACATGGTTGTATAGCGGTACGGCACGTTGACAAATTGGGCTTTTTTTTTTTTGTCGAATACTCGTGCATTTTCTTTTTCCTTCCTGTGTGAATGTGTGCTTTGCTCTGCTCTTGCTCAGCTTGAGGTGCTTTTTTTGCATGTGTGGTTTCTCGTTACTGTCATTACCCAAGTGTTTAAGCGCGCATGTTGGCTTATTGGCAACAACAACCACCACCACCACCACCACCACCACCATAACAACAACAAAAAGAGATATATGGTGCAAAAGTGCCTTTTTTTTTTTTTTGTATTTGTTTTTATGTCCTAAAAAAAAAAAAAAAGAAAAAGGAAACATACTAAGGACAAAACACACCCACATAAAAAGGGAAAGAAAAATGAAGATAGAAGGAAGGAGAAGTTCAGCACAAACACAACCTTCTATAAACCTTAGAACGAGAGCAAGGATCTTTATTTTTTTTTTTTTTTGTGACATGAAAGAGGTATTGTGCATGAAATCGCCTTTTTAGTGTTTTCCTTCGAAGCTGTAAGTTGAATGGTGCTCTTCCTCTCTCTCCCTTTTTAAACAACTTACACACACACAAACACACATAAACGACAACAACAACAATAAAACCGGACCTGTCCGATGACCTTTCTCTATCGCAGTCAGCTGTGTATTTAGGTGCTCAGCTGCCCCCTTTTTTCCACCGCATTTCTCTCTTATATACATACATATATATATACGTAGTTTTTTTTTTCCTGTCGCCCAGTAGTTTATTCATCGAGTTTTCTAGCCTCGGTACAACATTCAAACTCTGCTGCTCCAGTGCTCGTGTTAGCTGTGGCATTTTGAGAACGTTCTTTCAACAGTATTGGATTGCTTTTTTTTTTTTTTTAAGCGACGTAGTTCTGTAACTTCTTTTTTTTTTTGTATCTGGCAGATAAACCAACAACAAGGGTAAAAAAAAAAAAAGATAGAAAGGCTTCTCCACTTACACTCAGTTTGCTTTCTTTTTTTAAATTTTATTTCTCTTTGCTGTAGTCAAATAAACAGGGAAAAATACTGAGTTTGTAGGTCCACATTGACCTCCCCCTCTTTTTTTTTTTTTCTGCCCCCTCGTGCGGTTCATGTAGAGATGCACGCACCTCAAATTTCTTCGAGAGTGCAGGCGTCGCGTAACACTGCGGTGTTTGCTGTCACTGCCTCGCACTCCTATTCGCAACTTCGCCACTGTATTTATTACAAAGACTACTCGTGCCGTGCCTTGTCACGCGTCCTCGCTGCTGCAGCTTCTGTGACTCAGCGCCATTGCGCGATGACGATGTCGGCGCCGCGCACTCTGTGCCGCCTCATCAGCTCAGACCCTCCACGTGGAACACATCATTTACCCACCGTTGAGCAGAAAAGGAGCTACGCGATTCACAATGGCAAGGAAAGGGTGCCGAGTGCGCCGAAGTGGGTGTCGATGCAGAAGCAGAACGGAGAGCGGCGCATGTCGGTGTCGATCCGCAGCGGCCCACTAGGGCAGCGCGAGCGACGACTCACGAATGTCGCACCGTACGCACCACCGCCCTCCTCATCGTCCGTGCACCCGTTTTCTACTGTCCGGCAGGCAGAGCATGATGCGGGGGTCTTCACAGGCAATGTAGTGAAGGGCCTTTCTGAGCTACCTCAACAAAGCAGTTCGATGTACGAGTCAGGCCAAGGAGCCTCCTCTGAGCTGACATCTTCTGTGATCGATGATGTGGGATCTTCGCACTTGTCTGGCGGCCGTAAAGAGTCGTCTGCCAACAGTGCATTCTCGTTTTCAGAATGCTCTACCACTTCGCCTGATGCTGCCGTTGCTAATCCTACCAGTTCTATAGACGTCTCTGAAAAACGTCTTTCGAGTAACCAGAACGGGCAGCTGTCACCTTTAAGCGACACTTCAGCAAACGCAAAGCGTACGGAAGACGAAGCGTCAACGGCGAAGACGTCTGCCGCCGCCACGCCTCCTCCTGATACAGCTTCTACATCTTCCTCTACCTTTTCCTCCTCCTCGCACCCGTTGCTGTATTCTGTTTCTCGCTTCACTGAACCGGTGAAGCGCATCATCTTAATCCGCAACGGCCGCAGCGAGGCAAACGAGGACGTCGCCGCCTACGTGCACACCCCGGACTGGCGCATCCCACTCGTCGAGGAAGGCAAGCGGGAGTCCGTCGCGGCGGGCCGTGCGCTGAGCGAGCTGGCCGGCGATGACCCCGTCTATTTCTACTATTCCCCGTACATCCGGTCTCGTCAGTCGCTGCGTTACGTCCTGCAGGGCTACGACGAGGCCCGGCTGAGTGGGCGGCAGCACACGCCGGAGTGGTGGGAGGAGGAGGGCGAGGGCGACATGAGCTTCGCCCCCTATTCGGAGGGCGGCGGGACGAGTGGGCTGGGTGGGTTGCCACTCGAGGCAGCGGCGGGCGTGGTCCCCATCTCCGGAGAGGGGGCCGGCTGTTGCGGTGACGAGGTGACGGACGCCGTTTTGACAGACCTGACAACCGACGCCGGCTCCGCCTCGTTCCTGCAAAAGGACGCCTCGCTGGTGCTGGATCAGGGCACGAGCGACAACATCATCGGTGTGCGCGAAGATGTGCGGCTGCGCGACGGTGACATCGGCCGCTACACCTCCGTCGACGAGCTCATGCACCATCTCCTGGAACGTGAGCGCTACGGCAAGTTCTTTTACCGCTTCCCGTACGGCGAGAGCGGTGCGGACGTGTGCGACCGCGTCACCTCGTTCCTCGACGCTTTTCAGCGTGAGCGAGTCGAGTTCCCCATGAACACAAATGTCGTCATCATCACGCACGGGCTGACGATGCGCATGTTTATTAAGCGGTGGTTTCACCTGACGGTGGAGACGTTCCACCGCATGAAATCGCCTCCGCCGGGATCGCTCTGCACTCTGACCCGCCTGCATCACCGCAGCTGCTTCCGGCTGGACGAAAGCTGCGTGGAGTTGATGCACTTGCCGCTCTCTCTCAACGAGTACAACGGGTACAAGTATCGGAATAAACAGCTGCTGGGTTCGATGAGCTCTGGTGCGCCGTACATGTAAGGTGGCAAGGAAAGAGGGAAGAAACTGAGGCGTCTCCAATCTATGCGAACGAGAGGGGTTTTATTTGCTTTCCATTTTTATTGTTATTATTATTATTATTTTTTTTTTTTTTTACATTTAGGAAGAGAAGTGCTGGAGCACAAAACGAAGATTAGGCACGCAAAGGAAAGGTAGCGTTTTGCTTTTTTTTTTCGTGTATTTTTGTGAGCATCTGCACGGCCAAAAGTCCTCCCCCTTTTTTTGTCTTCTTTTCTTCAGCTGTCACTGTTGTTTTCTTTTTTTCCTTATTTCCTTTTTCTTTCTGAGACCGCGTTCTCTTTTTTTGACGGCTATTTGCTATGGTTGCCTTTACTTCAACTACTCGCTATGTGTGAAAGCGGTACGTATCTACGTCTAACGCCCTCCTTTATATATATATATAATCTCTGTTTTAACTTAACTGTCCGTCATGGTCGCCTGCTTTTTTTTTACTCATGAATAACACACTTCTTGCGCAAAACAAACACACGAAAACAACAATGACAATAACAACTACACAGGCCGCTGAGGGTAAATAATGATGTGCTGCTTGAGCATCTTTTCACAGAGATCGCGTTGACCGTTGTCGCTTTTTGGCAGTGAATAGAAGGGAAAATAGCTTGAGCTGCTTTCTTTTTCTCGTTTCACACGCACAAAACGAGGAAAAGAACATTTTGGTAGATGTCTTTTTTTGTAGTGTATTACTCAGTCTCTTGGACCAAAAAAAAAAAAGAACATATGCGCTTTTCAAGGGTTACCTGAAAGTGCTTTTCCACCTGATCGACTATATTAGTTTTGTTCTCTTTCTATGTCTGCTGTTTCCTTTTCTTCTTTTCGGGTTCTCGTATCTACATTAAAAAAAAAAAGAAACAATATTCAACTATATTTGTTTAACCTGCTGCCTATTTTGGGCAAAGGTACGTATGAAGGAAAAACAAATCAAAACAAAACAAAAAGCTACACTGAGATAGTAAAACAACACGCAACTTCAGTAATTCAGAAAAGAAGAGAACAGAAAAAAAAACCGAAGAAAAAGAAAATGAGGTGTATAGTTTGCGATGCGGAGAAGGCCAACTATCGGTGTCGCGTGTGCCGTTCCGCCTACTGCTCCTCTACCTGTTACAAGAAGCATCGCATTACAAAAGAGGAAGCGGTGGCGAGCAATGCGGGGCCGAACGCGGAGAGTTGCGACTACCTCTGTGAGACTATCGTTGCTGCTCAGCACCCGGTGGAGGAGCAAGACGCGAAGCGACAGCGCACAGAGGCCATGGCGGACGTGTTTTCGGATGTCTCGCGAGAGAAGGCACTTTCAGCAGCTATGTCCTCACCTACCACCACCACTCGCTCTCCCCTGGCGGAACCGGAAAACGGTAGCAGCAGCAGCGACAACAACGACAACAGCCACACGTGCGACAACAGAAGCACTCACGCCGCGGCACCGTTTGATTCAGCAGCGGACTCGCAGCCGCACGATGCTGCGGGGCATCGCGGCGACGTGGAGGTGAGGACGGACACCGCACGGACGACGACGACCACCACCATCTTGGCTGCACCAGCGGCGAATGGCGGCGAGGAGACGGGGGAGGTAGCGGCGGACGCAGATGCGGTATACATCCTTCAGGAAAAGCACCTGAGTGCGCTGGCCAACGATCCAGGCATGCGGAGTGCGCTGCGTAGTCCAACCCTGCAGAAGTTGATTCTCACAATCGACTCGAGCCGATCTCGTTTGGACGCTCTCCACGCCGCGCAATACAACAACGCCGACTTTAATCAGTTCTGTAATGAGGTGATGCGTATCATTGCAAGGGCAGAGGGCCGATAAGAAGGGAAAGTGTAGGAAACAACAACAACAGTGAACAAGTTGCACGTCAGCCGTTTTTACGTTCATCAGCGCAGCGTGCTAGCGACAGCTGGGAGAGGAGGGGGTGGGGGGGGGAAAAAAAAAACAAGCAAGCAAGCAAGAAGGCAAAAGAGTCTCTTTTCCTTATCCTCTTTCTTTTGTCGAACTTCTTTTTTTTTCCTTTTAGATCTTTTCTCTCTTCTTTTCCATCACTATATATTTATATATATATTTTTTCTTTTTAACCTGCATTAAAGCGGTCGTAGCTTTGGACTCGTCCAGCAGTTGCTTTTTTTTTTTTAATCGTGTTTAAACGAGTCACGAAGAACGATCCTATTTGTTATTGCGGCTCTCTAACACACTCTCGCAAAAAGCCCCCTTCTTGATATGGTGTTCTGATGTTTCAAAGTTATCCATTGCACGCACAGGCCGGCCTGTGTAGGCGTTTTGCAGCTCTGTAGTCAAACGGCGAGAAAAACAACAATAGGAAAGCCTAAAGGCTGTTTCTTCCATCTTCGTTTGTTCTCTCCTTTCTCCTCTCTTCACTTTCTCTGCTTCTCCCCGTTGTCTGCCACGTTCTTCTCCCCTTCACATCTCTGCATCTCTACCTCTATCTTGTCCTTTCTGATCCATACAACCACAGTCCCACACGATATTATCATAGCGCAGCTAACCACCACCACCACCACAACAACAATCCTTTTTTTTTTTCTACAGTGATCAAGTGCACCTTTCGCGTATTGTTGCTCCTCTCTAAAATAACGCTCCACTCTCTGTACCTCTGCTTTCTGACAAAAAAAAACAAAGAAGGAAAAAAAAAAGGATTGAAAGAAACAGAAGAGCTTCGTGCTATATTTAAGGCGTTTGTCAGAACTGTTTTTCGTATTTTCGGATTTGATTAACGATTTTCGTACTGTGTGCGGTTTTGTCGTCTTTTTCCTTCATCCTCTTACGTTTCTTTTCTTTGCTTGTTGTCTTTTCTTATTGTTGTGACGTACTCACCCACTAGCAAGTTGGACGAGTAGCTTAGTCTCTCATCTATTCGTTTCTCCCTCGTGATTAAAGAACTTCTCGATTTTCTTCTTTTTTTTTTCGTTTCTCACCTGGAAGTGCCACCGCTATAGAATAATAACATTAAAAAAGAAAATCGTTTTGCTCATAGCCGATTACACATTTTTTTGTTAACGGAAATTCGGCAAAGTACAGAACAAAAAAAAAAAAAAGAGTGAGGATCACATTGTCTTTTCCTTTTTTTTTCTATCCTAACAACTCAGTAAGGCTAAGCAGCACCGCGATACGAACGTATTTTATTTCCTCTCTTTCCCTAATAGTAGTATTAAAAAAAAAAAAGATCCTATCTGCGGCGTCACTGAGGCCGTGGAAACGGAACACGTAAGTGCTTATTTTACTTCATTTCCTCAAAAAAAAAAAAAAACGTCTTTTTTTTTATCTGTCAAGCAAACACATCATTTCTTTTTTCTTTGTGTTATTGCTTGCTTTTTTTTTCTCGTGTGCTTTTCCTTTACCCTCTTTTTTTTTTTCGTTTTGATCCATCGGCTTTCTTATTGTCGTCACGGTGGTTCAAGCCATTCTGCTCGGGCAAACAGGAGGGAAAAAAAAAACTTGTCCGTTTTGCCCAATCAAAAAGGAAAACGAAAAACTGGGCTTGCTCTGCCCAAGGCTCTGCTTGATTGTTGATCATCTTCTTGCTGTATAGCTTTTTTTTTTTGTCAACCACGTATTCGCCAGTGAAAAAAGGGAGACGTACATACACATACATATATATATATATATATACACAAAGGAGAGTCAAAATCATGTTATTTCGAGGACCACACGACAGCAGCGATGTCGGCGCCGTCGGTCTACGCACTGGCAGCGAGCACAGCGGTGATGAAGATGAGACGTGTTCTACGAGTGGTCGCAGCTACACTAGCGCTGAATCGGCCACCGCGCAGAGTTTTGAAATGCGCATGGCTCAGCTGGACGGCAATGGCGGTCTGGGCAGCGGAGCGCTCTCCACGGACAACAACAGCGGCAGCAGCGACCACAAGCTTCTCTCGCCCAGTTATCATCTCTTTTCCACCAGTAACAACACGTACGGTGGTCTGAGCGACGACAAAGAGCGTAATGGCGGGCAGTACGGCCTGACACTGGTCAGCGGCGGCGACAACGCCGGGACCGATGGCGATGCGGCACTCTCAGGTACCCGCGCAAGCGACTACCCCGACGAGGATGCGCGCGACGACGATTACCTGACGGCGCTGCTGAGCGACATTGAGCGACACGCCGCACGACTCGATACGCAGTTCTTTCGATATCCTTCCGCGGAGTCGCTGAAGCAGCAACAGCAGCAGTTGGCGGCGCATGCGAAGGACTCGCCGACTGGTGGCCCTGCGAAGGCCGGTGACACTGCTGCGGGAGCAGAGGCAACGGCGACGAAGACGGCCACCACAGACGATGGAGGAGCACGCTATGTGGACGCCGCAGCTGCTTCTGCTTCTGCTTCTGCTTCTGCTTCTGGGTCCACGGTGGCCACTCCGGCAACGGGGACGCCGAGCACTAACGGCCCGTCCGGTTCTTCGCACAGCACCGGCACGAAGCTGTTCCTCGGCGGGCTGCGCTACGAGGTCATTCAAAGCGGCCGCCACACCGTCAGCTGGATATTCCAGGTCGCCTGCGGGGTACACATCAACCCCTCCAGTATTCTCATCCACCGCAAGACGAAGAACGGGCGCTCCAACGTGGCGCCGACCGGGTGCGCCTCTGTGTTTGTCGCCGACGACAACGACGTGGCGGCGCTGCTTGAGATGAACCAGCGTATCTACTGCGCCGAGGAGGGCGTCTACGTCTCCCCCTCGCCTGACGTTATGAAGGAACTCATCGCGTCAAAGGACATTGTCGATGTGACGGGCGGCCGTGTGCGCGGCCCGACCCACCCGGTGGTGATCGAGCGCGCTTACAGCGTGAACCACCATCACGGCCACCACAGCAGCGGCAGCGGTAGCGCCACCACTAGCAGCACGGCCGCCGGCAGCGCTGTGGCCTCGGCGCGCAGACACGCCACCAACAACAGCAGTGGCAACAGTGCGACGACAGTGGGTGTGGGTGCGGCAGCGAATGCCGGAGGTGGCAGTAGCAGCGGCAACAATAACGTACATAGTCACGGCAACACGAACAGCGGCGCTGCCGGTGGCGGAGCCAACCGCCACGGCCGCACCCAGTCGGTGACGAATGTGGAGAGCAACCTGTCGAACCAGCTGATGGGTGTGATGCCGCCCCCGTACGACGGAGCAATGCCGCCGCAGTACAGCAGTACCTCCAACGTTTCCTCTTCTACTGTGGGCGCCTACGGCCCCCCGTCGTACGCGCCGTCGTCGGTGCCCAGCGGTAGCCTTGGCGCGCCGTCGATAGGGGTGCAGCGGATGGGCGCCACCCCGAGCAACTTCCCGCCTGGCGCCGTGATTATGTCTGGCCAGACGACGCCATCCATGCCGCTGGCCCTTGACGACGGTCGCAGCACCAACACGGCTGGCCCGTCGCAGCTGGACCTGCAGCGTGTCACCTTCCACCCGTACCTACGCGGCGGCAAAGCTGGAGAGCTGAGCGGCGACAGAGCTGAGTCGCCAGCGGCGGGCACGACGACAACGCACACCGTCCTCTTTCTTGCTGCTCTCCCTTCCGACTCAACGGAGGACTACGTCTCGTGGCTTTTCTCCCTTATGTCTATCACGTTGCCGAGCACGCGAATCCACATCATCGGTGGCGGCCCATCCTCTGTCTCGCTTTCGTCGTCGTCATGCGCCGCTGCAGGAGGCGGGGCGGCCGGCAGTGCCTCCACCCCCACGGACTGCTGCGCCACCGTCAGCATCTCGGAGAGCGACGTCACGATCGCCCTCAACTTCCACCACCGCGTGCTCTGCACCTCGCGTGGGGTCTGGATCGGGCACTCGGCGCAGGATATCATGGCGCTGCGGGCCAGCGACGCCTCCCTGCGCGACGCCGCCGCCCTTCATGTCGATCGCCGCATGTTTTCACAGCCTTTGACGAGCAGCGGCCCCAGCAGCAGTAGTGCGGCCCCCACCAACGGCGTCGGGCTTCCCTCCGCCTACCCGCACGCGCTTCCAGTAGGCGGTGGTGCTGGTGCCTCGATGCCGCCACCGCCAGCTTCCTACCCACAGGTCTTCGGTGGGATGCCGCTGCCTGGTGGACTGCCCATCGCGGGTCCGTGGGGCTTCGCTCCGGCGCCCGGAGCTCGTCCGGGAGTGACCGGCGAGGCGATGTACGCGAACCTGCCACCGCCGCCGTCGGCCGGGGCTGCTGGACTGCCGCCTGGCGCGGTGCCGCTGCAGACGATGATGTCCGCCGGCTCCGGCTACTCCATGCCGCCGCCGCCGTTTGCGTTCACACCGAGCGTCACGATTGGCGACCGCACCTACCAGCTGCCGCCTGGTGCGACGGTGCAGTATGTGCCGGTGATCACGGCAAACCAGGGGGTGGGCGTTCCCAACGAGGCAAGCATGAATAAGAGCGCGTCGTCGCATGCGTCGACGGCTGGCAAGGAAAGCGGTGAAGGGCAGGCGGCTTCGCATGGCAGTGCGTCGCCTCATGCTGGGCCGCGCAATTAGGTCGCTACGCGGCGGCATGGCGTCAAAATAGAGAGGGAGAGGGGTACAGCGACGAATAAAACTATGAGCATGTGCTCGCTTTCCCTCTTTTTTCCTTTTCTTTTTTTCTTTCCTCTTCGTTTTTTTTTTTTTTTGTTCGAAGTGCTTCAATAACAACGTTTTACAGCTGTTTTGGTAGAAGTTGATGGCGCCGTAAAAAAAAAAAAAGCACGTAAGTAAAAGCTCTGCTGTCCACCTTTTTTTTTTTTCCCCTCTTCTTCTCTTATGTGCATTGCGTTTTTTTTTTCTTCCTCTTTAACCATATTACTTACGTTGCATCTGGGTGTCAGAGCGTTTCAAGACGGCTCAGTGGCTTCTTTTTTTTTTTTTTTGTATCACTTGGGCATAGCTATGGCAGTCATGACTGGACCGTGGTCGTATCGCGTCCTAATATCGTCTTCTTTTATGTATGGACGGCGTTTAACTTTTTTTTTTGTCCATTGTTTTCCTCTACTGATATCTGCGCTTTGACGTTGCTGGCCTGGGGACCTTTTTTTTTTTCCTCCTTCCTTTCCCGTCTTTTTGTGATCGCCCTCAGCGTCATGATCTTTGTTGTTTCGATGTAACTCGATGGAGTAGTGTTCAGCCCTAACTAATTCTTGACGTACACAGAAATTTATTTTTCTCCTTTTATTGATGGCATTTCCCTCCCTTTCAGAGGCTGCGAAAATAGGTTCATAAAACAGAGAAAACAGCAATTTCAATTAAAAAAGAGATAAAACCGTGTGTGTTTTATTATTATTATTGCTTCGTTCTACCACACTGTGTTGCTGCCATTTGCCTTATTATTATTATTATTATGAATATGTCTTTTTTTTTTTTCCCTTAGCTATCGCAGGCATGCGCGCATTAGAAGGCAGATGAGGTGGGACGAAAAACGTCTGTGGCAGAGTTTCGTTAGCTGGTGTAAAAAAAAAAAAGAAAGGAAAACTCCATCATGAAGGGCATTTGGGTGGGGCGTCGCTTTGCGTGTTGTCAAGTCGAAAATACGCAGTGCGTCTTCTCTAGCTTCTAACTCCCAGAACTCCCCTTATTTCCGTTTTTTTTTCTTCCCTTCATCACTTTTCTATCACATTCCATTTGACGAATAACACATTGCGCGCAGAACCACTGTTGGCGTGCTCACTCATTCTCTTCTTTTAGACCTATATATCTCCCTACACAAGGTGGCGAAGGTATAGGAGAAGAGAAGCTGTGTTTTTTTTTTTTTTTTAGTCTTTTTTCGTACCGGAGACGTGTACGCATCCGCCCACACATCCATACCGTATCTTTATCAGGAAATCAGACAAACAGTAATACACATTTAGATCGGTCACACGAAAGACCCTGTTCTATTGATTTTTCTTTTCTTTTTTTTTCCTGCACACCTTTCCGTTTTGGATTTTGTACTCCATTGCATTCGCTCAGGCTTCACGAAGTCAAGTTTTTGCTACCAAAACGCGTCTTTTTTTTTTTTTTGCGTCTGCTGTAGTTCTTCGGGCATCATTATTATCAGCAATAATCACCATACAAGTGCACGAAAGCAAAAAGAGAGAAGAGAGAAGAAAAAAAAAAAAAAGCACAATTCAGACCATAAAGTGGAGAGATTTGAAGCACTCGTGCATCTGTGTACGTTTTTTTTTTCTCTTTCCTAGACAGCATGAGCATCGAGGTGCACGTGCGCATCCGTCCCTCCGTTGGCAACATCGTATGGTCCAGCGCCGAGACGGTGCTGTACAGCACCGCCAATCCCAATACTCGCTACGTCTATAACAAGGTGCACCCAAGCAACAGCACCAATGAGCTGATTTTTCGCGAGATGGAGGCGATCGTGCACGCAGGCTTTGACGGGAAGAACGTCACAGTGATGGCTTACGGACAAACTGGTAGCGGCAAGACGCACAGCATGATCGGCGTAGACGACGACCCTGGTATTGTGCCGCGTGCAGCCAAGCTCTTGTTGGAGCTGAAACGTAACTCACCAGGCACCACCCTACGAGCTTTCTACACGGAAATATACAACGAGACGGTGCGTGACTTACTTGACACGAACCAGACGGAGCTGGCCCTGCACGACGCCCCGGATGGTGGGGTGTATTTTGAGAAAAAGATGATCGACGTTCAGTCTTACGAAGATTTTTTGAAGTTGCAGAACTTGGCGGAGCGAAACCGCAAGTACGGCGTCACGAACCTCAACGAACACAGTAGCCGCTCCCACATCATTCTGACGTTTGAAATTCACCGCGCTAACCGACCTGGCAAGACGGTGATCAACCTGGTTGACCTCGCCGGCTCCGAGTCGGCGTCGCGCGCCAACACGGAGGGCCTCTCATTGCGTGAGGGCGGCTACATCAACCGCAGTCTGCTGACGCTGGGCAACGTGGTCGACGCGATTGTGGAGAGACGCGCTTACGTGCCCTACCGCGACGCGAAGCTCACCCGCATCCTGCGCACCTGCCTGGGTGGTGCCGGCATCACCTTCATCCTGTGCTGCGTAAACCCGTCGCGCGACAACTTCGACCAGACGGTGGCGACTCTGCGCTTCACGCAGCGCGCAATGAAGATCAAGAACGACCCGGTGGTGCTGCTGAACATGCCGCCGCTCTTCACGCACCAGTACAGCGACGGCGCGCGACAGCTGATCGAAGGACTGAAAGAGTCGGCCGAGGCGGAGTACCAGCGAGGGCTGCAGGACTCCTACATTTATTGTAACGCCACCGTCGGCTCCGTCGTGAGCAACTTCCAAGCCCAAGTCTCCGACTGCCTACACTCTCTCGCCAACGGGCAGCGGCTGCTCGTCGCGCACGATCACGCAATGGCCATCGACCACATCGGCCGCCTGTACAACCAGCTGCACGATGTGACGCGGCAGCGGGCGAAGAATCAGGAACTCGCGGAGAACGAGCGGAAGCGGCACGGTGACATCGCCACCGAGCTAGAAAACCGCAAAGCCAAGATTTCTAAGTTTGAGAAGGAGCTCAACGCGAAGCTGGCCGCCGTCGACACGGATATGGCAAACTGGGAGTACCAGTTGTACGACGCACGGCAGAAGCAGCGCAGCGACGTGGACGTGCTTTTCAAGTCGGAGCTGGCGCGGCGAGCTCGTATTCAATATGAATGGGCCGTTTGCTTTGAACGCGTTGCCTCCCGGTTCGTGCCACTGCTGCGCAGTGGACTGACCACGCTGAAGGCAAAACTCGTGCAATCAGCTGTCGCGGAGGGCGTGGCAGGAACGACAGATTTGCCGGTGGCGCTGCTCTCCCAAGATGGCGACGACAGCCGACATGCACTGCAGCTGAAGGAGCTGCGTGCAGCGCTGATCAAGGCGCGTGATGAGGTGGCGGACCTGGAGACGGCGCATGAGATGGTGCGCGACGACGTGGCGGAGGCGAAGCGGCAGCTGCAGCAGAGTCAGAACCCGCGCAGCTCGGATTCCGTGTCGCCGCAGCCGCGGCCAAACCTGGCGGACATGACGGAGGAGGAGGCTTTGACGTATTACCGCGGCGTCCCCGATGATGAGGTGGAGGAGCGCATCCGCCGCCTGGAGCAGCAGGAGAAGGCGCTCATGGCCGAGGCTCGGCGCGGGCTGCGGCGGGAGAGTCTGCGGCGGGTCCGCGAGAGCCTGCGGGTGTCGCGGGGCAGCCACGGCAGCAGCAGCCGCTCCCCGCAAGGTGGCGGCGTGACCATCACCCGTCGCCCGGACCTCGATACCGGGTCTGCTGTGACGTCGTCTAACACGCAGGCCGGTACGCAGGAGAGTCCACTGCAGCAGCAGCAGCAGCAGCAACAAACGTCGCGGGCGCGCGGCGAGGCGGAGGGACAGCCGCCGATGGGGTCGCAGGCGCAGGTGGAGGCCCGAGAGCGGCGCAGCTCTGCCAGCTACAGCGAGGGGGTGAGGAATGCGCTATCGATCTTGGACAATCTAAAGGCGCAGCTGCAACGCAAGACAAGCGGTGGCGGAGGTCACGCCTCGCCGACTGTCGCCTCCGCCAGCCGCAGTCAGCAGGCGCGGCTACAACGTCGAGAGTCTGCGACGTCCTCGGCGCAGCGACACCGCAGCGTGAGCACTAGCAGCGACGTGCGGCGACGTGGGCGGGAGAAAATGGCGGCCAGCGCGGATGAAACGGCCGTCTACCGCGACTTCGATGGAAAGGTAGAGGCGGAGGCGGAGGAGACTGCGAATGCAGCAGATCGTGCCGCGTCGTCAGACCGGCGCCGAGCGCGTCACAGGGATCCGTCGAATCGCCGCCGCGCAAGTCCGCCACCGAATACGGGCCACACGACGACGAAGACGGCGGGCTCTCGGCGTCCTCGGACGTCGGAGACGGTTGAGGCCGTCGACACGGAGAACATGACACTCGCGGAGCTGTACAAAGCCTCTGTGGGCAAGGAGAACTGGGGCCGGTCGAAGCCGACCGGCGACGGCGGTGCACGGGTCACGAACAAATACTCTGTGGTCGAGGAAGACAACGTGGCCTTCGATGTAGACAAGGATGACGACAACAAGGAGGAGGGTGGCGACGATGATGTCGACGCTCGCCACCTCACAAGCTCGCCGCCGGTGGGTATTGCGGCGCGACGGAAGATGGAGCGGCAACACTCGCGGCCCGCGGTGGAGCGCGCGCTCTACTCGTTGAATTCGAACTCGCACTCGCCCTCGGTGTCGGTAGAGCGGCGTAGTCGGTCTCGGCGAGGGTAGGACAAGAAAAACCAATTGCTGTTTTTCCCTCTTCTTTTTTTCTTTTTTTTTTTTGTACACTAGATACTTCATAGATTTGTGACTTGTATCTGTTCTAGATTTTCGTCTTGGTCTCCTTAATACTCTTTTTTTTTTTTCTTGAGTCTTCCTTTTTGATCGTTTCGTTTGGATTCTACAGCTTTGTCGAATAAAAGAAAGAGGAACATAAGACACTCTTAAGGTGAGAACGGTATTTACAGCTGCAGATGGCAACTTGCAAGTCCTACGACTGTACTTCATCAGCAAAGCTGCAGGTTGGAAGTGAGTATGCGTGTGTTTTTCCCTGCTGCCGACTAGCCTACGCTCTGTTTTCATTCCATGTTGAGTAGCGTTAAACACGCCGCCTCACAACTGGCAAAGGGGGAAAAGAGAAGAACAACAGCGGAAGCACCGCATGCTCATTTTTTTTTTTTCAAGTAGGAAAAAAAAAAAGAAGAAACACTCAAGCCATTATGTGCGAGCTGAGGCAAAGTGGGGATCCATCCGTGTCATGTTATAAACCACGGAAACTGTCAGGCAGCTTCCTGTCTCCGTGAACTTTACGTCACCTTTTACTCTCTTTTGACCTTCTTTTTTTTTCATACGCACGCATATCACACCTATCCCTCTCTTTTCCTCACCTTCCTTGCCGGTTTTTTTTATATGTAACGAGGGTATGTCGTCATGTGGAAAAACTGTAGAAAAAAAAAACTGCTGATACTATTAGGGTAAAACAAAACCGATAGTAACACCAACGTCAACAATAACAACGAAATACACGGCATAGAACAGTCTTTCCATTTGCACTGACTTTCTGCATTTCCTCTTTATTTGTGAGGATTTTATACTCGTCTCTTTTTTATTTTTTGTCTGCGCCACTGGGCGTTTTTTTTTTGTTCTTTCCTTTCTTCTCCTCTTCTAAGAAAGGCAAGTTGGTGCGTCTTTTTGCCGAGAATCAAAAAAAAAAAAAGAAGAAAAATTGAACGGGCCCTTTTCTCTCCAGCGCGTTCGCCTTTTTGTTTTTGCTTTTTAGGTTTTGGTTCGTGAGGGTCTTCAGAAAACGTTCGCTTAAAGAGAGGAGGGGAGACAACAGGAAACATCTACGTACTCCGTAGCACATTGCTATTGTTGGCCTTTCATCTTCGAGCAGCGCTTTCATATTTTTGTGCATACACAGCCTCCGCAGTTCTCTGAGTGGTCTTTTTTCTCCCCTTTTTTTATTTGGGACTACCAGATCCGCTTACTTGGTTTCCTTGCCAGTGCCACCCCCTTGGTGTGCCAACGAGGAGAGACGGAGGAAGAGGTGGAAACAAGCGAAAGAGCGGAAACGAAAGCGTTGCTCAGCAGCTACAGAAGTGGAGTTTCTCTTTTTTTTTTTCTTCTTGCTTTTCTTCGACAGTGAAGCCAAGCACGCTACCGTTCTATACACACACACACACAAAAAAAAAAAAAACTATACTCAGTCTTCGTATTCGAGTAGAGCGTGACCGCAACTGGGAGCCCGAATACTGTCTAACAAAAGGAAGCATACAACAGTAAACAAACAATCAAACAGCAAAAAACTCAACAACAACGATAGCAAAAAAAAAAAAAGTGAGAGAGAATTATCAAAAGCACTAAGCAATGCCCGCGAAGAGGCACAGCTACGATGTTTCCACTACAGCGGAGGCTCTCAACGCCAGCTTCCTCTTCGGCCCGGACTGCCATATCGATCGCGTCATGCCTGACGCCGTGCGCGAACTCACGCGCGCCGTCACAGTCGAGAATTCGCGCGTGGCCGCCGTGAACGGGCAAGTGGTGGAGAACAGCGGAGACTTGAAAGAGGTGCTGCTGGCGGCGGTGGCGCGGCACAGCGGCGAGGTGGCGGGCAGTAAACGGAGAGAACCGAACATCCCAGACTTTTCCGAGACACCCATCACCGTTACATTCGAGCGGACAGGCGAGAATGCGCCGAAGATTCCGATAGAGGACAGCGTGCTGTGCAACGGTGCGGTCAGTAAAGTCGCCGCCCCCAGTCCGGCCGCTGTGGAGGAGCTGCTGAGCGAAATCAAGGCCCCATCGCCGAGCGACCCGCCGCCGCCGCACATCGACATAGACGCCGAGCTGCGCGGCTCCTTCCGCCGTAGCATGGTTGGCCACCCGGCCGGGACGGTGACCACCAACGCCTCGGCCACCGCGGGCGGGCAGGCGAACACCACCAGCTCTGCTGCCGCAACGAGTGTATCGTCTTCCGGTGCGCGCAAGGCGGCGGCCGGCAACAACGTCGTGCAATCCGCGACCCACCGCCTGTCGTCGCCTCCGCCGCCCGCAGCCGCCCACCACGACCACCACGCTGGCACCTCCTCGTCAGACTTGGACGAAGACGAGGCCCACTCCGAGGCTTCCTCGAGCGAGTTCGACACGGTGCGAATTTACAACTTGCAGGAGTCGCCTGCGCCAGAGCCGCCGACGACGCTGGCCCCCGGCTTGACCCACCCAGACGAGTCCCCCACTCCTGGTCTGCTGGAGTTTGAGAAGATGAAGCTGTCGATGCGCGGCGACGATTTGCGCAACCTCTTTCCCGGCGGCACCTCTTGCACGCAGCTCTCCGGTGACGCGGCGGAGATGACAGTGAAGGGCCGCATCAAGCGCGCGCTCGACCGCGTGCAGCCCGGGCAGTGTGTCATCTGCGTCACCCAAGACATCAACCCAATTGCCGAGATTGAGTTGCTGGCGCTGGCGCAGCAGAAACATGTCGTGGCCGTAGACCTGGGCGTGAAGCTGCGTCTGCGACCGAGGCCGGAGGTGCTGGCGGCGCAATTCGCCGAGGCGATGCGGTCTGGGGCGTGGTTCGTCATGGTGAACGCGCACAAGTCCATCAGCACCTGTCTCGTCTTCGAGGAGCTCCTGCAGGACGCGCAGACGCACAAGCTGGAGGGTTTCGACCCGAACGCGCGCATCATCATCGCGCTCGAGCCGCATCCGCACTTCCCCAAGGAGCTGGCGCACAACGCCGTCGTTATCAAGCTCGTCTCGACCTTCTACGGCTCTTCCATCCTGTCTGACTCCATGGCCGCCTCGGTGTCCCGGACGCGGCTGGTGACGGCGGACGCGATGACGCAATCACAGATCTATGGCCGCAACTCCATTACGACGCCGACGCCGACAACGACGGCGCAGAAGCCGGCGAAGAAGCACGTGCGGATCAGCGCGGCGGTGGAGATTGTTGACATCGCGCCACGCGAGGTGATCAAGCCGCCAAAGCGCGACTGCCCCATCGACGTCAGCGGCAGCGTGGCCCTCTTCAAGACCTTCAATGGCGTGGACAACGACAAGTTTCTCTGCGTCCAGTCCGCTGGTGAGCCGGGCCGCTTCGCCGTGGGCTCGTCGTGCGGCAACGTCTACTTCTTAGACTCCCTAGGCAACTCACTACTGCAGGCTCACGCCCACAACGCCTCCATCTGGGACGTCAGCTTCAACGACAAGTTTCACTTCGCCACCGGCTGCGAGGACGGTACGTCGGCTGCGTGGAAACTTGGCGCTGCGCTGTCTGGTGACACCGCGAGCGACGCCATGCTCGTGCCGACGGCGGCGACCTCGCTCGGCTCTGATGTGTACTGCGTGTGCTACCTCAAGAACATGAATCCCTCGCCACTGCTCATCGGCGGCTTGCACAACAGTCTCGTAATTCGCGATGTGGATAGCGATGCGGTGCACCTCGTGCCGATCCCATCCAACGCGCAGGTGGTCGACTGCTTGCCTTCTTCGGCCACCGCACTCGTCGGCGGCGGCGACGGCTCCGTCTGCGTGATCGACGTCGCAACAGCGAAGCCGCTCGGCACACTGGTGGACCACACACGCAAGCTGCCCGCCCTCTCGGTGCGTGACGATAACCAGTTTTTCACTGGTTCATTTGACAGTAGCATCCTCTCGTGGGATCTGCGCGTGCCTGGTGGGGTGACGTCGTCTGTGCAAAACGGCAGCAGCGCCTCGTCGGTGGTAACGGAGCTGTCGGCGCACACTATGCACACGCTGAAGCTTAAGAACTACGTGACGGGCCTCGACGTCGACGACGTCCATCTTGCCGCCAGCGTGGGCGAGAATCTATACCTGTGGGACGTACGCAAGCTGCAGACGGTTCTCGGTGGATTCCCGCAAGGCTGGAAAGGCCTCTCACGTGGTATAAAGGTACACAGTGCAGCGCATTTGGTGGTCACCGCGTCCCCCGACGGATTCGTGCGCTTCTGGAATTACGTGTAAAACACCGAAAAAGTCAAGTGGTAGGTGAAAAGAGCAACATGAGAAAAACAAAAACAAGCACACTTTTACAAGCATGTTGTTGCGATAGCTCACTTCAGCGAGCCGTTATGTGTAGTACACCTTTTCTACCAGTGAGACAGCGTGGGAGATGATGCGCAGCGCCATCAGAAGAGAGAGAGAGAAAGAGAAAAAAAAAAGAAACGTGTCTAATACGAGCGACAATAACAGGAGTGCCTTTCACCGGGACAGAAGCGCATTCTTCCCATCTTTCTTTTTTTTTTTTGAGGGGGGGGGGGAGTAATTCTGCTATTTACAAAGGAACGCACGTCTTGTTTAAGACGACCATTAACGCAATGTGACGAAGGGAAAGACCTCTTTTTTTTTTTTTTGCTTCTTTTTTTTTTCTTTCTCTCTTGAAGCCTTTTATTATAACTAACGTAACCCAAGTAGTTCCCTTCTTTTTTTTGTTTATGTGGTTACTTAGTATGTATGCTTTTTTTAGTTTAAAAAAAAAAAAAAGAGAATTGTGTATACCGAATCGTTTCGATTCTTTTGTTCTTTTCTTCTCTTTGAATTCTCAAGTATCTGCGTCACGCAAAATTGTTTTTTTTTTTGTTTTTCTTCTTTTGGATGGTTTTATTTCGAGGGAAGCGATGCGGGTTTGTGCCTGTGCTTGCAGTCCCACAAAGGTGAAGAGTCTCAGATCTATATGAAAACAGGAGATGAACGCAGACGCACTAAAAATGAAAAGAACGAAATGCAGAGAGAGAGAGAGAGAGAGAGAGAGAGAGAGGGAGAGAGCAAAGAAAGGTCTGTGACTCTTTTTTTTTTTTCCTTTCCTTCCCTAGCTGTTCATGAGGTTAAAGAAAAGGAAGGGGAAAAAAGATGTTTCCTGAAAACCCCCCCTCCCCCCCAAAAAAAAAAAAACAAAAAGTGCGTGTGTGTGTGTGCTTTGCGCTGGTTTCCTTTCGTTTTGTCTCCACCCTTTCTCTCCTTTGCTTTCAGCTCCTTTTGTGCACTATTCTAAAGTAAATCCGCTGCATGCAAAGAGCTACTAATGTGTTTGTTGAAGGACGATAGTTCCTGCTGTTACCATGAGCTCTTTTTTTTTTTCCTTTTTTTTTTCCCTCCTCATCGATGTTATTCTCATTTTCTTTTTCCTGGCTGTTCGACTGTTCTTCTGGTGGCGGTAGTTTTTTTTTTTTTTAGTCTTTTAGGTGTTTGTAGAGTGTTCTGGGTGGCAAGCAAAAGGTCCCTTTCAATTTGTCTAAAGGCATGTTCTCCACCACGAGGTTCTCAAGAAAAGAAGAAAAACAGCCTTAGGTTTTTTTTTTCTCCTTTGCAATCTGCTTTTTTTTTTTCCTACAGTTACGTGTGGTGATAGCGCGTTGTCTAACGAAAAGCAGTCTTGAATCGTGAGTACACAAAAAAGATCGGTTGCTTCGTCCTTTTTTTTTTCTTCTTCTTTCCTTGCTCTTTATCAAGCAAGAGTATCTTGCTCAATCTCGCATTTTTTTTTCTTTTTTTTTTTCTGTTTTCAGGTGCACCGCACGCATATATTGTGAGATTTGTGAGTTGGGTGATGAGCGGCCGCTTGTTGTCATCAGTGCGTTAACAGCATTCTCGTCTTTCTTTTTTTTTTATTTCGCTGACGTTTTGTAAGACGCATTTTTTTTTTCTCCCTTTTTGGCTGCCCGCATGAGCACTCCACAGCCCAGCATAAGTTCTTTTATATATACACACACACATGCACTACCTTTTTGCGGACACGTACGCACACACACGTACATTAAACAAACAAGAGTAGTACGAATAATAACCAGCATTTATGTTGTTTTATTGCTTGGAAAGCAAGCCGGTGCATTGCCTAGTTATGTATCTATCTCGTCGTTCCATGAGAAAAAAGAGCTAAAGCTGGGGGAAACACCTAACTGAGTTTCTGAACAATAAAGCAACGACAACAAACATTGAGGAAAAACAAAAGTACATGGCTTGCTTTTTTTTTTTTCTGTACAGGACATTGCCGTTATATGAGCGGGTTGTGGGACCATGTCCCCGTAAAAAAAGAGAGGAAAAATGTGCAAAAGACAGCCAGCTTTGTTGCTTTGCGCGCTGAATCTTGTGCTACCTCCAGCACCCGCAAACCGAGTAGAGGACACGCAGTTGCAGACGATGTGCGTTTTTCTCACTACCGCGCTGAAAATCCACTTTCGCTTTCTACTTTTTGTCGCTTTACCCTTATTTCGTTCATTGCTATGCGCTTGAAGAAAAGCAAAAGAAGAAAAAAAAAAAAAACAAAGCGTCCTCTGACTTTTTTGGTGTTTTATTGTTCACATCACCAATGAGTAGTAGCGACGAGATGCTTCCTCGAGTCATTGTCTTCGACCTTGACGGAACTCTCTGGGACCCTGAGATGTACGAGCTTTACGGTGGGGCTCCTTTCAAGCCGCACCGCACGAACCCCAGCATCATGGTCGACTGCCAAGGCACGGAGGTTCATTTGATCGGCGAGTCCCGCACCGTGCTCCAAACTCTCTCAACGGATCCCAAGTGGGCCAACACATATCTGGCCATCTCCTCCACCTGCGACGTGCCGCAGTGGGCCGCAGAGCTGCTGCGGAAATTCACGTTTACGAGCAGCGACGGCAAAGCCGTCACGATGGGCTCCCTCTTTGGCGACCGCATTGAAGTGTACAAAGCGAACAAAGCGAAGCAGCATCAAACGATTCTGCGCAAGGTGCAGGGTGTTGACCCAAGCGTGACTGAGTTCTCGCAGATGCTCTTCTTTGATAATCAGACGGACAACGTACATTACGTGTCGCAGATCGGGGTGCCGTCGTGCTACTGCTCTCGTGGGATGACGCCGGGCACCTTTGAGCGCGGACTTGAGATGTGGCGCAAGGCTCAGAAGTCGAAGATGTGACACTTCGCTTTTCGGCATGCGCCGATGGCAGCGCCGCTGGTGTGCTCCACTTTTGTGTGTGGTGTGCATTCTGTTAAGGAAAGTTGCGCAATCGTTCTATTAATTGCACAATAACGGAAAAAAAAAAACAGATCAAAACAAAAACTCTTCGTTGAGCAAAAAAAAAAAAAAGTCAAAAAGGTAGTACTGAATTAGAGCGCATTGCAACAACAATGACAACAACGACAAACAAACAAAAAAGCGGTAGTAGTGGCTCATGCTCGAAAAGGACGTGGGCGTTATATTCACTCTATTTTCTATCCCTTCGGTTTTCCTCTTTATTTCGTGATGGCCAACTCCCTTTCCCTCTTTTTTTTTATTTTATTTTATTTTATTTTCTACTCCTCACCAATTTCTCTTTCCTTGTTGCCCTTTTTTTTTTCCCCTCACATTTTTTTCACGTCCGACATGGTCAAACAGTCAAAAACAAACAAACAAAAAGCAACAATAGGGGCAAGGGAGAAAAAAAAAAAAAAGCAAAGAGTAAAGCTCTTTTTTGTTTTGTTTATTCAAAACAGGCCACAAGTGTGCGCCCCGTAACTTGTGATTGGCTTCAGGCTTTTTTTTTTTTTTTACTCCCTCTCTACCCGTCTGCTTTACAAGTGCGGAGGATCTCCAGCTGCGTCCTTTTTTAATCGTTATTGGTGATACCCGTGCGCAGCATGGGCACGTTTGCGCTGTGCATAGAGAATGCCACACGCGACATTCACACTCTGCTGACGCTGCACCGCGTTCACCCACAGGTGCACGCCGATATCCAGCGCATCCTCGGCAGTCTGCTGCGCAAACAGTACACCGACATGACGGTGCTACACTCGCCGGAGCTGGCGGACTCGCCGGAACAGATCTGCCGCGCCCTTGTCGATCACATCGTGGACCAGACACTCCACTCCGCCATCCCGGCGGCCAACACCGCTGCGCTAGAGCAGCGTTGCACGCGGCTGGAAAAGGAGAAGGACGCCTTGGAGGTGGAAGCTCGGAAGGCGGAGAATCAACTGGCGGAGGAGCAAATGGTGCTGCGTAACCTCAAAGACGCGCATGACTACATGCTGCGCAGCTACTTTCGCGAGGTGCTCACACTGCGCAGCCGCATCGACGTTCTCCAGCGGCAGAATCGTGCCTATCGAGCACAGGCTACCGCTGCCTCCGCCGCCACCGCCACCGCTGCTGCTGCTGCTGCTGCCGCCGCCGCTGCCTCCGCTGCCTCTGGCGTGCCTGCTGCCAACACAGGTGCCAGTGCAGCCTTGACGACTTCCATGGGCTCGCAGCTGCAGCAGTTTGTTTTTAGTCATGATAACAGCATAGCTGGCTGCGGCAACAACAACGACGACAGCAACAGCCCTCGCAAGGATAGCGTGGTCAACAGGCGACTCGGCGCTGATGAAGTCTTCACGCCAAAAGCAGCAGCCACGGTGAATTGTGATGCAAAAGCCGACACGACGGACACCCTGTCGCGTGACAGGAGTCCGACACACGAGCTTTCTGAGACACGCCGAGGCGTCGACGACGGCGAGAGCCTCGGTGGCAGGGATCGCAGTGTACGGATCGCCTCCCCATTCACGGCAACCAGCTCCCCGCGCGGGCAGAGGATGGCGGTGCAAACTACGACGACGTACGAGCTGGTGCCGTCTGGTGAGTTGGAAAGCGTAGATGCCATTTTCGACTACGAGGAATACGTCCGCATTTTGAATGGCGAACGTGGGTCGTGGTCGAAGCGCTTCGTCGCCGTCATGAACGAGCCGGACGGTGGCGCACGCCGGCGACGGCGCTCCCTGCGCATGCGCACCCGCTCCTTCTCTGACGTGCTGCCGCGCAGCGGAGACCCGTTGCAAGACGCAGAACCGTCCACAAGTCCACTGGAACCGCCGCGATCGGAGCAGCAGCAGCAGCAGACGAAGATGAAGGGCTTTCAGTGGCTGCTGCACCTCGCTCTTGAGCCGATTCGGCACAAGTTCCACACCGAGTTGGACCAGCTGCGTCAGGACGTCCACACAATGCAGAAAGAACACGCCCGCGACGTGCGAGCCCTCTCGCGTGCATTGTTGCAGGTTCAGAGCAGCAACGACGGCTTGCTTGACTTCCTCGAGACGTTTGTGGAGGAGACGCGGAACACCATCGCCGTGCTGTCCCGTGACTCGCGTGCGCACACCATAACAGACCTCCTCTTCAGCGGCGCACTGCCGGCGGAGCGGCTGGACAAGATCTCCACCTTTTTCATGCCCAGCGCACCGCCGTCGCTCGCGTTCGGGTCGCCGTCGTCCCCGCTCACGCCGCCGCCGCCGCTCACCCAGTTAGCAGAGATGGTGGGGACAGATAGCGCGACCGGAGCAGCAGCAGCAGCGATGGCAGCAAAGGCACAAGAGAACGTGTCACCCGATTCGCAGTCGGCCTCCTCGCGCATTCTGCACCCGCAGAAGGAGTGGCGGCTGAAGCCGGCTGCCCGCCTCTATGCAGAAAAACGCACCGCCGCGATGAAGGCGGCGGACCGGCGGCTGAAGCGGCCTGACTTGTCGAAGGCTGCGCCTGTCATGACAACGCCGCCTGAGGAAAACACGGCGGTAAACTACTACCGCGCCGACCTCGGTCTTCCGTACTGGAGTGCGCACCCGATCACCACCCACGCGCAGGAGGTGTTTGGTGAGCTGCAGCTCGCGGCGAAAGAGATGCGGGTGACGCGGGTGCAGCAGCTGTACGCCTACGAGGAGGCCGTGACGGCCGGCGCCGAAAGCGGCGGTGGTCAGCGGGTACGTTTCAAGAAGCCGCTACAGGAAGGCGGTACACCGGCGGCGTCAGCTGGTGCTCCTCGTCGCCGTCGCCGCAACAACTCGGCTTCTTCTTCGGTGAAAGAGACGGCAGACTCATTTTACGCCGTGGACACCGGCGTAGCTGACGGCACCGCGAGCGCCGGGCCAGTGAAGCCGCGGAGACGGCTGCAGGAGGGCTGGCGCAACAAGACAGTGATCGAAGGAGACGAGGCGACGGCAGGCGATCTTTTGCAGGAGCTGGTGCATCTGCGCATGCGGCGCGCCTGCGATCAGATTCGCCTCACACGCGTGCAGGACATTTTTCTGCGCACGTTCTACCCGGATCTGGTCGGTCCGGAGGAGGCACCGGTGATGTGGACGAAGCGGGGCAGGCAGGTGTTGAGGGCCACGGAGGGCGCCAAGTTGATGCCTGCGGAGTTGCCACCCATCAACTTCACCTCGCCGGAGGAGGTGCTGAAGCACCGCGCACTGCAGCGCGTGCGCAATGACACGCATCAGCGCATCGCACGGACCTCGCAGCGCATCGCGGAGCTGCTGCGACTGCTGGAGATGTACTTTTCGGAAAATGAGGTGCAAGAGGCGGTGGACCACACCGGCACTGATTCAGCGCAGCGGCTGGCAAGCGAGGAGGCAGCGGGGCTGTACCGCGTGAACGGACAACTGAAGAGCAAAGCACAGCTGTGGAACTCGCCCTACCTCAACGACGGCCGCGGTCCTGGCGACGGCGTGCTGTACTTGCCCATCGGCCTGGCCAGCACTGTGGATGCGGCGGGCAACGTGGGTGGCGGTGCTGGCGCCGTGGTGATGCTCGGCGACGCGCCCATCTCCGTGGCACCGTTCGCGGCGAAGTCGTCCGTGCAGCAGCAGCAGCAGCAAAGCGGTACCGTCCGCAAGGGCAAACATGCGAGGGCTGACCGTGGCATGGGCCTGGAAGGATCAGCAGTGGCAGACGGAGAAGCAAACGAAGCGGATTCGTGCAGCGGCAATGAAGCTGATGCCCCGGAGGACGGCGCGCAGGAACTGTACAACGCGCCGTACGTGGCCGTGATGGACTACTGTCGTGGGGTGCAGTTGGGCCGGCCGGTGGGTTGCCGCGGCGGTCCTGTTTACCTTTTCCAAGATGCGAGCACTGGTGCATACTATGTCGGCGACGCAGAGGGGCGACCGGCTCTCCGGACTGGCAAGGAAGAGGGCAAAAGCGTTGTTTCTGGCGGTGGTGGCGAGAGCGGAGCGGAAGACGGTGCACCCGTCATCGCGACCGACAACAACGCGTCAGACGTCGAAGAACGTCGTCCACCGCTTGCCATGACGCGCATTCTCTTTCCTGCACCGCTGCATCAGGCGTCATTTACGGACAGTGGCGCCACTACCACCGCTGCTGCCACCTGCGATGAGAACGCAAAGGAAGCGGCGTCGCGGCGGGCGCCACCAGGAATGGCCTCCGTGCCTGCCACCACAACCGTGTGTGATGCAGCCAAGGCTCTCCAGCCGCTTTACCTAGTACCGATGGCTATCCCTCTCTCAGACGAGGAGGCCGCGGTGCGGGAAGGGTGGCAGGCATGCCACCGCCACGGTCACACGCGTCAGGACCCGATCTTCTACACAACCCTCTCCCCACTGCCGCTGTCATCTTCCTATCACCACGTCGTACCACAACGGCAGGAAGGCCGTGGCGAGGTCACAGGCACCATCATTGGGGTAGGGAACGAGGTCGGCACCACCGTCCTCGCCAGCAACAAGTACTTGACGAACCCGCCGAGGGTGTTCCAGCCTGCCGATGAGGCCTCGTCAATGGTGCGTGTGCGCGCGCTGCAACTGCAGAGCCGAAGCGCATCGGACATGAACCGCAGCTACGACGGGGTTCTGCACCCATCGTCGTCATCGCCGTCGTCACCGCCCTCCGGAGCGGTGGATGCTGCTGCGTGCTCTGTGAACAGAGGCACTCTGCGCGGCGCACCGGCGTCTCACCATGCAGATGACAACAACAGCCGCAACAGCGTTGGGGAAGGTAGGAATGACCATTTCTCCAGCGTGCGCTCTGACAGCACCAACCCCGGCATCACCGCCAGCTCGGCCGACACGGCCTTCACCGTTCCCACCACACGGACCACACCACCCACTTCCGTCCAGCCAACGCTGCTCTCCGCCGGCAGTGCCCCACTTTCGCCAGGCCCGCTTGATCCAATTTACCCGTTTCCCACTCAAGCGGCGGTTGCGGCAGCAACAACGACAACAAGTACCGTGACACCAGCAGCAGCAACAGCAACGGGAAGCGTGGAACCGCAGCCGTCCCTTTCTGCCTCTATGCCGCTTGGTCACATGAAGGCACACAACGACAATGCCGTCTTCGCCGCCACGACACCACTTCCTTTACGACGACCATCACCACCGGCGCCGGTGTCGACAGCGGCGGCCTCCTCCGTGACGGCAGCCGTCCTGTTCGCGAAGCAGCAGCGTACGGCACGCCTGGCTAAGGAGGCGGAGGCGGCACAGCAGCTGAAGACGCAGCGGCAGGAGGCGTGGCAGCAACGGCAGCAGCGGCTCGGTGCACGTGCGTCGTCGTCGAAAGATGCGTTTTTTCAACTGCCTCACCGCCTCACCCCGCTCCCCTTGCACGGCGCGGAGACGTCATTGCTGCCGCCAGCTGCGAGCTCTGCACGACTGCAGCGTCAGATGCATCCTGAGAAATACGCACTGTCGCCGCCACCGTCGTCTCGCCGCACCGATTCATCTAAGCAGTCGTCATCTGATTGGAATTTGAAGGATGACGCATAGACTTTAATGACATAAACCTCTTGGTCTGTCGAGCTGTTTTTTTTTTTTCTTCTTTCACCCCCCTTTTCCATGTATTTCTAGTGTCTTTTGGCTTTTGGATTTCCTTTGCTTTTGCCTTCTCTCCTTTCGTGTTTTCTTATATATATATATATGAGTTTTTTCCTCCCTTTAATTCTCTCATATTGGAGAATGATGTACTGCACTGCGCTCGTCTTTTTGTCTTTTTTTTTTTTTTTGATAATTCTCCCTTTTTTTTTTTTCGATATGTATGCATAGTACTGTTGGAGGAGCACCGCTGTGTCTCTGGACACCACCTTTTTTTTTTTTTTGGAGTTTCTTTCGATTGTTCATTTTACGTACCAGCACCATTACAGAAACGCCGAGGTGATTTTTCAGCAGCCTCTGGTGCAATGGCAAGGCAAGAATCCAACCTTTGAAGGCAAGCAGAATTCGCTCTACTATTATTCTCTCTCTCTCTCTCTGACGAATCGCTTCGAGTCGCTGTCATCGGAGCGCGTCTCTTTCCGTAAGTGGCACAAATAAAAGCAGAGAAAAAAGAAGATCGGCTAAAAGGTAATCTTCGCTGAGTTCTAGAGCAACACAAATTGAGTTTTTAACAACTGAAAACAACAACAGCGACAGCAACAGCAACAATGTAATTGCTGACTTGTTACTCATGTCCGTTGTGTAGTCTCCTACTTTACTTCAACCTTTTCGCTCACACACCTTTTCTCCTCTTTTTATTATTATTCAACTGCGAAGTGTTTTCTCTTTCTTGAGCTTCTGCCTTTTTTTTGTTTAACTCTTCACCACACCCTGTATATTTGTGGATTGCTCATGCGAGTTTATTAAAACAGCAAGTTCGTCTTTGTACTCGTGTTGCGTTCTTCACCGGCGTGTGTGTGTGTGTGTGTGTGTGGCTTTCACGTTGCAAAGGAGGCCGTTGTGTAGCGTGTAGGCAAAGCGGCGCGTATTTCTCAATACAGTATACTCAAGAAGGACACACTCTATATATGCACACGACTGTTTTGAGGAGGAGTTTACCTCGAAAGCAAATATCTCTCGTTTTTTTTTTGTTTCTCAGTATAAACACATGTATTTTGGCTTTTCTTCTTAACTCGATCTCCTCTTTGTCTCGTTACTGCTTTTTCTTTGCTTTTCACCCCTTGACATAGGTCATTTCCGTTCGTTTCCTTCTTGTTTTTTTTTTTTTTGTTTAGTTGTTGTTGTCGTTGTCGGCACATCGAGTCGAAAAATAACTCTTCTTTTTCCCTCCCCCCTTTTTTTCCTGTACCTCCTTTACTTTTTGCTTTGCTTCAAATTCCTCTCCTTGCTTCCTTTGCTTCTGTCACTTGCTCCTTTTCATGTAAAGCTATGCCTCATCCTTCCATGTGTCGTGCCTCTTATTCACCTTGCTGAAAAAGTTCATTTGGAATTCGTTCTTATTACTTTTTTTTTTTATACATCGTTGTACGATTCACATTATATTATTATTATTATTTTTTGGAGAGGTTTCTCTTCGTTATCGGCAGTTCTGTTTCGAATGCTATTGTTTTTTTTTCTTTTTATCATTTTGTTTTCCTTCCCTTCTCCGTCGATCTAGAATTACTGTAGTGTAGAGCTCACGGTTTGTACAGACTACGCCTACGAGGCATTGCACGAGACTGTTGTTGCGACTGCTTTACCTTTTTTCCCCTTTCCTCAGTTTTTTTTTTTTTTTTTGAGAATTCACAGACGAAACAAATTCCTGTTTCTTTTTTTTTTTTACTTTTACTCTGTTTTCTTTCTTGTTCACTTTTTTTTTTTTTCAATTGGCGTTCTCACCGGATAACATTGTCAAACTCGTATAAACACAGGTAGCTGACTTTTTTTTTTTTTGTGTCTGCTTCAGCAAAGGACGGTTGTTGTTTGGACTCCGCTGCCGTGAAGTTGAACATATACGCCTCTTCTGAACCTTCTTTCCTCTTTTTACCTCTTTGTTTTCCCTGTATACCTCCCATGAAAACAGCAACAGCGACTTTGTCCTCTTCAAGCACCTAGATTCCTATACTCCGTCTCTTCTTGTTCCTTTTTTCTGCTGTTCGCATTTGTTTCCACGGACTGATTTTGTGTGTGTGTGTGTTTTTTTTTTTTCTGTACTGCTAGCTGTTCTTTTCTTTTTTTTTTTTCTTTTACACAAGCAAGAGATTTTAATCATGCCGCTGCTCAAGAGAATGGCAGATCCATCGTCCACGTCTCCGCCATTTTTCATCCACGGCTGGCAGAACAAATACGAAAGGAGCCCTCTTGATCGTTCCTTGGGCAGCGTATCGCGACACGTGCAGACGCAGTCGTGGCATTCAGATGAGTTGGAGCCGGAGGAGGAGGCTGCTGCCTTGCAGGGCTGTGCAACTCCCATGGCAGCTTCCCAGGTCTCGCGGCAGGAGTGCAAGTACGACATGTCATACTCACCACCGTGGTACGGCGCCGTCCTACAACCACACGCAGCCGCAGCGTCATCTGCAGTGAACAACAGCGGCTCTGTTGAACACGCCAGACACGTTGGTCTATGTGCCGGTGCCCCTGCAACTCCACCAACACGATTGTCATCACCAGCAGCAGCAACAGCGGCTGTAACTACTGTTGACGGAGACGACATGGACAGCGTGGTGGATTCGCTGCGGGGTGATGGGGCCGACGCGCGCTACGTGGAGGTAGCGAATGAACGCGCTTTCTCCGCGTTGCAGGTGCGCAGTGGCGACACCAGCAACACAGCGACGCCGGTGGGCCTTCACATCCCTGGCTATTCGAGAGCGGGACGAGGCTCACCGCTGACGGGACCGCACACATACTATCTGGGAGAAGAGAGGACCACCGCGGCAACACTGACACCGGTGCGCACGCCACTCACGGGAACGACATCGGTGCAGCAGCTGCATACTCCGCTCCACAGCACTGGCTACGGCAGCAACTGCTACAACCGGCTGCTGTTCAATGCGCTGCTCGGCGAGTCGGAAGGCCGCGTGGGCGTCTTTTCCTTCCCCGCACGGTCTACTCCGCTCTCGGCGACGCAGCACACAGGATTATGCGCCGCGCCGATCGACGCAGCAGGGACCAAAGCTGCGACAACGGAGCGGGCTGCGGAGGAAGGGGAGCGGGCGGGCGTCAGCGCACGCGACAGGATGCAAGGCAGCCTAGCGGAGGGACCCGTCACGGGATCAGCGTCTCCACCTTACACGAAGCAGAGTGACGATGCCGACAACGTACCGGCCTCCTCCAGCTCCTCACCACACCCGCCTACCTTATACGACAGCAAAGCAGAGGAAGAAGAGGGGGGCGATGAAGACGGATCGGAGGCCGCTCTTCGTCACGTTCGGCTCTCTTCCACAAGTGGTCAGCATCAGCAGCAACAGCAGTGGCAACACCAGCGGCAAGCACAGGAGCAACCAGGCGATGTGCGCGGACACGACGCGTGGTCATCAAGCGGCCGCACCCCGGCTGTCACGTTGCCTGTCTCGTACTTCCAACACGCACCTCCTGTGTGGAGTGGTGGCAACCCACCAGCGGTGCGGCTATGTCTCGAAGAGGGCGGTAAAAGCGATCCCAACTTTGGCGGCGCAAACGACGCGTCACCCTCAACTCACGCGTGGCCAGGTCCATTGGTGCGTCCCGGTCTGCCGCTGCGCACGGACGGCGTGGTGCCTCATACATTCTTCTCCTTCTCTCCTCCGACGCTGGCCGGCCCAAGGGGCGGTCAAGGGGCGGAGCTGTCGCCACACTTCAGCGCCGTTGTCGCAGCGCCGAACGCGACAGCCGCGTCGGCGTCGTGTGACACGCCGCTCTCTGTCCCCAGCGAACTCATGCGCCAAACGGCCGATATGGTCAACGGATCCTACACCCCGCCGTCGTTGCACCTTCGCTCTGCGGAGGCCGTACAGGGAGATCGCGGCGCACCCTCCCACGTAGACGCCGACGCGGACGATGTCGTGCCGTCTTTCCCTCTTTTCCTGCACAGTAGCATGCCGCGGAGCTCCATCTTCAACACCCCTGTCACATATTGCTCAACCTGTGCGCTGCCTGCGTCCACCGCCCGTGCGGCGTACTTGGCAGTGAACGACGGAAGCAGAAGAGGAGACGCGCTGCCCTCTCGGCAACTCCTTTTCAGCGGCAGCTGCGCCACACCGGTTCCCGCGTCCTCGACCGACTCACCGGTTGTGTGGAGGTCTCGTCAGGAAACGGAGGACCGCGACGCCGAGCACCATGCAAGCACGACAAGTCACTCTCTTTTTCCGATGCCGAGCGCATTTGGTGAGGGGCGTGGCGAGGCCTCTCGTGGGCGTCCGCTGACGGCGTCACATGCTGTGTCTACGCCGGTGCGCCACCACGACAACCTACTGCGCGGCTTTGCGAACAATCGCTACAGCAGCGGTCCGCAGTCTGCGTCTCCAGTTCCCCCTAGCCCCGTCTCTCATTTTCCTGTCTCGCCTGTGGGAATCATGACGCCTGTTTCCCTCTCTCCCGCTCGTCAGACGTTGCGTTACGGAGCCGCAGCGGCAGCAGCAACAAGAACAGACGGCCTGCTTCACTTGTCCCCATATCGCGACTCCTTTCTCGGGCCTGCTGCGCGTACCAGCACCACCACGGGTGTCGCTGCCCATGCTGCTGCTGCTGCTGCTGCGAGTGCCGCGCACCGACGCGGCTGCACGTCCCGCCGCGACGCCTTCCGCTTTATGCGTGCTTTGACTGCCAATGAGACCTCGACGAGTTTTTTGCGCAGCCCCTTCTTCTGGGGCTGCTTCGGTATTCTCGTGGCGCAGGGGTTGGAGGTGTGGTGTGTGGGCAAGGGGCAGCCCTTTCGCATCTTCCCGCATGACACGGACCGGGCTGCCCGCGTACGGGACAACGATGCCGCCGTGACGGCGGTGGCCTCCACGACGGTGCTGTCGCTGGAGACATGGGAGGAGGCGGCGACGGTGGCGGATGACGCCTCCATTGCTTCCTCTTCTTCTGCCACTGCCGTTGTGTCTGCGATGGAGGATCTTGTCTACCTGGCTGTCGGCACTAGCGCCGGAGATGTGACGGTGTATGCGTACGGCAAGTGCTCCACGGTGACGCCCGGTGCCGTACTTGTTTCCCCCTGCTTGCCGCACCTTTCTTCCTCTCAACAACACCAAACCTCGACATATGCTGTGAAGCTACAGCATTATGGCACGCTGAAGTTCACAGATCGAATCGGAAGCTGTGCGCGCGCCGACGGTGAGGAATCTGACTGTCATCACAGCAGCACGCTTCACGGTCGAACACCATCTGCCCAGAGCAGCGGCAGCGGCGACGACCAGCAGCGCCACGCCATCTCCGTTATTCGTATTGTGGGGCCGTGGATGTACGTCAGCGACCAGTCCGGGCACGTCTCCCGCTATGACCTTCGCCACACCGCCTTCTTACACCGGATGCACGAGAGTGCAGCAGCAGCGGCAACAACAACAACAACACGGCAGGAAAGCACGCGTTTGCCGTCACCAACGGGAACGGCGCGGCGGCTGCGGCCGGCCGGAGGTGGGGCGAGCACGCCAGCGCGTGTGACCGCGTCGCCAGACCCGCGGATGCCGGTGCACCACTTTGGGCGGCCGCGCGCAACGCCATCCGCCCACGGCACCACCACCGGTGCAACAGCGCCGCGCTCCGCAAGCACCTCTTCGCAGCAAACAACCTCTCCTTCCTCTGCCTTGTCGTCATCGTCATCGTCGTCGTCATCGTTTTTTCATTTTGCGGTGCACACAGGCGAACCAGTGTACAACCTTGAAGTCACCGACAACCATAGCTATCTGGCCGTGGGCACCCAAACGCGTTTGCTGGTGTACCGTGTTGCTGAGATGCCACGTGTGATGGACGGCAACGCCGCTGCTTCGGCTGTTCCGTTGCCCGCTGCGCACCCACGGCAGAACTATGCTGCCAGCACACCTCTCCCTGAAGCAACTCCGTCTGATGCAGTGCCCCACACGATGCTTGATGTGGCGGTGGAGGCGGCTGCCCCGCTTGTGGTAGTGAGCGATGCTGTGCAGCCCGTGCGCTGTTTTGCGTGGATGCTGTGTGACTATGAAACGCTCGCGTCAGCGAGAGGTGACCAGTGCTGGCGTGAGGACTCGCAGGCGACGGCGGACGGCGAGGCGCTTGAGCATGGCGATGCAGGTGATAGGGTTGGAGGGGTGGGTCTGCGTGCATGCGGCAGGTGCTCTCCCTCGTCGCCCTTTGCCCACACACCGACGCCAAGTCTTGTGTTTGCGACGGCCTGTGAGGAGGCGGCTGGCTTTGCAGGCGGCGCTGCTGAAGCAGAGAGCGAGGAGAACGGCTGCGCTACGCCGTGCTGCAAGACCGTGATTCGACTTCTCCGTGTCGTCACGCAGTCCGTTGTGGCTTCCTGCACACTCGACTACCCGGTGCGTGTCCTCAGGGCGGTGGCTGGCACGACGCAAATCATCGTTGGTACCGGGAGCACCGCAGAGTGGCAGCGACACTCCACCCCGGCCTCTCGTGTGCGGATGCCCGTCATGAGCCCGTCGCCACGCCGGTCATCGCAGTCACGCTTTATGACGCCAATGTCGCTCCCACCGCCGGCGCAGCCAACCCACACGCTCTCGCAGTCCGTCAACACGTCAACACCCGTCACGGCTGCCTCGGCGCTTTCGCCGACCTTTCCGCGCTCACCCGCATTGACGAGTCTGCGCCGCCGCTCCACGCCTACCTTGGCTGTCATGACAGCCCTGCGCATACTGACCGGTGATGAGGGCTCATCCTCGGCGGGGCTTTGGCAGTCGCCGCAGCTCACCTCGGCCGGACCAGCAGCCGTGCGGCTGGCCACACGTATTGGCAACAGCTCTATGCGGCCCAGCAGCGCTGGCAGCGGTGGCCATCGTAGCGGCACTTTTCCTATGTTAAATCGAGGAGCCCACGCTACGACGCCTGACGACAGCAGCGCAGCCCACCAGCTACGTGCGGAAGTGACAGGCGGCAGAGAGCACGGCTTTCTTTTCATGTTTGAAGTGTGTCCCTGGGAGGCTGACGGCATGGCGGGGGGAGATGACCGCGGCGGGTGCGTGTGTCTGCGCTGCCGCGGCGAGACCATAATAGGTGAGGGAGAGTGTGCTGTGAGCGGGTACGTGAGTCCCGCGCAGGATCAGGTGTCCGTGCTGGTCCAGCCCTCGACAAGTCATCCGCATCGCACCGGCGGCGTCTCTCATGCCTTGTCGGTGAAGGTGAAGGTGTGGAGTTTGACTGCAGGCAGTCGCGGCGGTCCGCCGGGGTCCGTTGCTCGCCACCCGCTCGTGCCGTGCATGACGTCGTCCAGCTCCGTGGTTTCAACTGTGGAGAGTCTGCGCTAGCGTGGGGTTGTCAAAGACGATGTCTGCATCGTTGTGCTTATTGGTGTTGGTTGGGAGCCAATGCTACTTTTAAGTCCATATATAATGAGCTTTTCTTTGCTTTGGAAACCTCCGTTTTTTTTTGTTTCTCACTTTTGCTTATTCGTTTTTTTTTTTTTTTTACTCAAGATGTACTACTCAGATCATCCATCACTCTCTGATGTAGATTAGGTGGTTCTTTTTTTTTTTTCTTTCTTTCCTGAGCTACCATCCACATTTACCTCTTTTTTTTTTCTTTCATATTCCTTGTCACCTTTTTTTAATTTTATTTACGATTTTTCACTGCTGCGTTGGCTCACACATTTCTCCGATGTACGGGCCCGCCCTTTTCCGGCGTCTGCGCATCTTAACGCAGACGACATACCTGCAACAACATCAAAAAAAAAAAAGTTGGTTTGTAAACAGGTTTTCACCTTTACGCTCACTCTCTCTTTTATTTCTAGAACCAGCTCTCATTGGATTTGAAAGAAGAAAGAAGAGTTCGGCGATCATCTCTTTGTTTTTTTTTTTCTCCTTTTACAGCGTTGCTTGAAAGGGTGAAGCTTCAGTTTTTTTTTTTTTTCAATTGCTGATTTGACGATTTGCCTTTATTTTGGCTATTACTCTATATAAACTCACGTATCACGCTTAGTAAAAGCACGAGTTTGTTGTGCAGAATACTAGGAACGGTGTTTTTTTTTGTTTGTTTTCTTCGCTCGTCTCGTCGTCTGTTTTTTTCTTTCTTTCCCTTTTCGGCCGCCGACCATATTTTAGTATATACAAATAAAAGTGTTCGATGCTGTAAAGATGGCTTTTCGTAAACCAAAACTTCTTTTTTTTTTTTTTTGAATTCTTGACTTCGTCGATGCCGTTATATATAAAACTCTTTCAGCACTTTATATTCAGCCTTTATAACAATGAACCTTCTCTCTCTCTTTTTTTTTTTTTGACCTTTTTTTTTTTTACTTGCTCATTTTGTGTGGTTTGTCTTCACCTTCACTTGACTTACTGCACACAGGAACTGTATCTTTTTTTTTTTTGGATTGTGCAGGTCTGACCTTTCTTGTTTATACAATGCAGCACTTCAATTGCCCTTTCCATAGAAAGCAAACAAACAAGCAAAAAAAGAAAAATCAACATAGAGTTGTATATATATACATAAATATATATATGTATATATATATATATATATATATATTTGTTTATATTAGTGACGAAAGTAAACTGGAGAACAGGAATCCAGATCTTTTATTTTGAGCGCTCTATGTCAAAATCTAAGGTATTGCGCTCGGCTTTTAATTACCAATTGAAGTAAAGCAACGCATTTTTGTCGTTTCCTTTTTGTGTCGTCGTTGCGCTCGTTTTTCTCTGTTGCCCTTCTTGAAGAAGAGAACTTCCTATCGAATTGTCAACAACATTTTTCTAGTAGTCAAACAAAAGGGGGGAAAAAAAAGAACACATATTTAGACATATACGTATATATATGTGTGTGTTTATTTAGGCGTACACCTCGGTGTCGTGCTTGCTTGTTTGCGCGTTTCAGGGTGTCTTTCTCATTGGAGGCTTGGAAAGACGAGTGGCGGATGCAAGCAACTCAGGGCTTTGCGTTTATCCGCTTGATGAGCTGTTCCCTTGGGATGCCAAGTTCCCTGCTCAACCTTTACACAAGGCGTTACATAAAAAAAGTACAAAAATGAAAAGCAAGCAATCCAAAAAAAAAAAAAAAAAGAACAATGCGCCATTGCAGCTTTACTAGCGTGCTCTGCGACATCTCCGTGCTTTCTTTCTGTTTTCCCGCTTGCTTTCGTGCAAGTTGTGTGCTGAACAGTAGCTTAGTTTACTCCCTCTGTCTTCTTCTCTTGCTGCCCTTTTCCTTCCTTATTTATCTCAATACTCTCTTTTTTATTTGCCGCTATTATTATTGCAGGACTTTATCGGGAAAACGGTGGGTTGTATTCCTTACGAGCGTTGCCATATCCTGACACACTTTCTAGTGCAGATTACGGAAGATCCTTCTATGTACAGTACTGTGTTGAAGAAAAGCAATAAAAAAAAAAGGAAAGAAAAACGACGACATGTATTCGCAGCACTCAAGTGCTCGGTCAACACATGAGTGCCACAACCATGCCAATCCGTATCCACGTGTCGTGCCGTACACGCACACGACGGCGTTTATGGTGATGCCGACTGCTTCACAACTTCGCGTTGAGGTGCCGCCGCCTCCCACTGCAGCTCGCAGTGCGATCGTGGGCATCTCTTCAGCTTGCACGCCACAGAGCTCTCCGGCGTTCACTTTACGGCCCTCCAACTCGTTGCTGTACCTCGCAGACCCTTTTTCAGCTTGCCCGTCGCACAGCACTGCATGCAGGCACCAACAACCACGGCAGCCGCGTGCATGCTTCTACCATGATGTTCAACCAGCCCCGCTGTCGCCCGTGCCGTCTGTGTATGGACACGACACGCAGCTGCAGACACACAAGTCATTGCGCGCCAGTGGTGGCGGGCTTCGGCATAAGGAGGATCACCGACGGTTTCACGATAGGACTGCCGCTCCTCTCTCTGCTTGCCTTCACGAAGAAGTGCCGCGAAAACCAATTGACGTCGCCCACTACCGCGACCTTCCTCCTCAGGTGCCCACGCCTGACAGGTTCTGTGAGGCGAGGTGGCGCGAAAGATGTCACGAAGACTTTGCAGGCATCTCAGCTGCCTCACTGCGTACTCGCGGTGCTGTGGAGAACCGCCCACTCGTGGAGGGGCAGCCATTCTCTACAACAACAACGACGAAAACAACAGAGGCAGCTGCAGCGGGTACGGAGTCAACGCGCTGCGGCCGTAGAGAGTTGCGTCAGAAACTCCGCCTGCGCCATGAAAACGAAGCAAGCCACTCTACTGCTACGACGCTCGCGTCTCACACGGTGCAGGTTGCACAGCCCCGTTACTATACCGATGACGATTTTCTCGAGGTTCAGGATGTGCTGCCACCGCCGCAACTAAGCGTTTGCGACGTGGAGAAACAGCGGCCCCTAAAAAGACACGTACACACAGCAGCAGCACCACCACCAAAGGAAGCACACAGCCATGGCGCAGTCCCTCTTGTGCCTCTGAAAGGGGAAGAGCGGCACACCACTTACCCAGTCAAGGAGCGACACGCAAGAGACGAGTCACAGCAGTCGACGCGGGTTTCGCAAATTGCCCTCAATAGCGTGGCACCGTTGCAGAGCGACGGAAGCAGCAGAAGACGCGAGAGACGCTACAAGGATCTTCTCGCGCCTGCATGGACGCCGTCGTCCACGTCTTCGCGCACACCGCATGAAAGTGGAACTTTGGCAAGGGTAGCCACGGCGTCGGCTGCAACGTCGCTCGAGGGCTCCCATGAAGATGACGAAGAAAGCACAACTCCTCAATTCACCAACAATCACTCGGCGCTCGACATAACGGTCGTCTCTGCACTATCACCGTCGCCGAATAACTGCTCGCCGACGCCGCCATCCATGCAGGATCGCCTCGGCAGCGCGGAGCTTGCGCCGAAGGATCCCCTCACCGCTCCGTCGCCTGCCTCGTCAGCGTCACCAACGCACGCAGCACGGGCGCCGTGTGCAGTGCAGCATGAGAACGTGTCAAACCCTCCAGCGAACGCGTCTGGTGAAGTAGCGCCAGGTTCACGGGAAGTGCAGGACGGCGTCAGCCCTGTCTCGCCGTCCGATGCGTTCTCCCCGCCATCCGTCAGCCCATCCTTGCGCGGGCGTCTTTCGTTTGACACTGCATCCGTGCCATCTCCAGTGTTGTCCACCGCCTCCTTTGGTGAAGTTGGCAGTCTTTCTCCCCTACCCCTGCCTCCTCCTACCACAGTCAAGAGCGAAAAGGTGCGTAGTGAAGGGAAGGACCGAAGTAAGGGACAACGCTGCCTGCTTGTTTGCGCAGCGGAGTCGGCAGCGCGCGAGTGGATCGAGATGGATGCCAGCGTTCAGCTGCACCACCTCGCGTGCGAGGAGCGTGTCTGCTATCGCCTGGCCGAGGCTGTGCAGTACCGTCGCCGCCTTCGGGAAATGCCATGCCATCCGAACATCAGCCTGCAGCCGGAGGACCTCGTCACGGCACCCGCGAACAAGAAACACGAGGCAGCGAACAGCAAAGAAGAAGAGGAGGAAGAGAGCGTTGTGCGTTCATGTGATGCTGAAAAAACACAAGGATCGGATCCTCTACTCACCACACCATCGCTGTCGGCAGCGAAGGTGCCTCGTCGGATGCCGTCAGTGACGTCTTTGCCGCCGCTCAGTCCGCAAGGAAAAACAACGCCAATAGAGGAGGGAGGAGGAGCTGACGTGACGCGAGATGCCATCTCACCGTCCTCGCCTTCGTCGTCGTCGTCGTCCCAGGACGCCTGTTCGCTTTCACCGTCGCTGGAGCCGCGGCGTGCTGATGATGGCGATGCTGCGCCCCACGGCTTTCGTGACGAAGACGGAGCAAGCCAGCCACGTCGATGCCGCCCATCTTCCTCACCACCGTTGCACGAGGACGACGATCTGTGTGACGCCCTTCAGGAAGAAACGCAGGAAAGGGCGGGGAAGGTAGAGGACTGCTTCCCGAATCATGGGATGGGTGCTGCGGATGATTGGGTGACGAACAGTGATGAAAGCGGTGCGCCACAACAGGAGGACGACGGCAGTGCTGCATGGGAAGATGAGCACGACGAAGCGCGAGACAGCGATGGCGTGGAAGAGGAGGAGAAGGGCGCAGGGGAAACAGTCATCGACGGCGCGGCAGTGGTCGAAGCCACCACCAGCGGTGCTGCGGACGCGTCGGAACCCTCTTCGTTAGACACCGTTTCCTCATTCGACGTGACGCAGCACCACGAAGTCGAGCCAAGACACATCGTTCGCACGCGCATACGCTCTCCACCGCAGCGCTGTTCTGCGCCGACGACTCTCCCCGCGCACCTCCTACAGGACCTCGAGGATGACGAGGAAGATGCACGCTACCTTCTCACGGGCGAGTGCCCGCCGCCACACGTCTTTCGGCGTTGGGCTGATCGCTTTTTGCGTGCGCAACGGAGCCCGCGCGGCATAAGTCCCGCGCCGAGTCCGGAGGCGGCGGCACCAGCACCGCAAGATGCAACCCTGTCGGAGGTCTCTCCAAGCGACGCACGCTCGTTTTCGGGCAACGGCCGCCACTCCACGGGCTCTCCCGAGGCATTCCTCAGCACCGCAAAACAGAGAGCTACGGCTGGACAGGCAACTGCTGCCGAGACAACAGCGGAACCCTCCTTCTCTCCCGACAACCGTCGCTCTATTTCGCAACAGCGCCTGTGTAGTGAGCGCAACCGAGCCAGGATGTTCGAGAGCTTCGTGGGCGACGTCGAGGAGGTGCGCGCGAGCGGTGGTGCACTGCAGCCGAGCAAGGATGGCGAACCTCACGCAACGTCCGAGTACAACGCATCGGGTCGCGACGCGCCAGATCCGCAGATCTTCAGCGAGGAAAACAGGCTCCAGGAAAGTCCGTTTTCGCAGGTTGAGCGGGGTGACGACTCGGAAGCAGGTGTTTCGTCTCCATACTACACTGATGGACCCTCCGCACTGAACGTGACGGCCCTTCCAGAAGAGAGTTGCGCAGAAAGCGTGGAACGCACCAGCGATGACAGCTCCGAAAGAAGGTTATCCCCTCCTCTTGTTGTGGTCGAAGCAGAGGCCGTGTCTGCTGCGGCAACGGCAGCCTTTGCGCCGTTTGCGTACCCATCAGAGGAAACCTACGACGCTCCTTTTGGGAGTGAGCGGGATGCATGGCAGGAGTTGATGGACAAGTTCATCGAGGGACTTGTGAAACTCATGAGCTGTGAAGTGTAAGCTCTTTAAGGGCCGACATTCTCTGTTTCTTTTTTTTTTTTTAACTTCGACTATTTTTTCTTTAGATTGTTTTCCTTGTAGTTGTGTGCTTAGAACTTCCCTAGATGTCGTTTTTTTTTTCTCTCCTTTTCTCTTTTTTTTTTTTTTGATTTTAAAGAAGGATAGAAAACAACAACAACAACAACAAGCTGCTATTGTACCGTTTTTTTTTTCTCTTTTCATTCCACCCCACGCTCCTTTTTTTTTTTTTGGAAAAGAGAGGACTTCCTGACATTACTATTATTTTTATGTGTTCTTTAAAGAGTTGCATCGTGCTTTGCTTGCCTTCCCTCCATGATTTTATCTCTCTTTTTGTTTTTCTCTTTTTCCCCTTTCTTTAAACTCACCCACACACACACACACACACACACACACACGCTTCGGTGCAACGTCATACTTTCAAAAACAGGGGAAAAAGACAAGAAGCTCTTCCTATACCCTAGAAGACGCTCAAAGAAACACCGGTTTTACTCACGCATCTTGCTTCCTTTTTTTTTTTTTTAACTGCTCATTTTTTTTTTCCGGTGTTTTCGCAATTCCAGTAGAACTCTTCTTTTTTTTTTTTCGGAATCGCGTCTTTCCGTAGAAACAATGATGCCGTCACTTAGACAACTAACAAGCGGGCTTTTGAATAGCGCCACAGCTCTTCCGGGTTCACGCAGAAACATGCGTGTCGTTCCCTACAGCAAGGGAACAGTGTTTTTCCAACCTCTGCGAGTCACGGTAGAGGCGTCTCGCACGGCCGGACAGCCTTTGCGTGCAGTCACCCTCTTCAGCTCCGATACTCAGCACGGTCATGCGCTCTGTATCCGACGCCGGCACCTTCACACGTCGTCGTGGGCTTTGGCGCCAACGTCTCCCTCAAACCAAAGAGTGTCACGCGCCTCTTCCGCGGCAGACAGTCTCCTTTCGCGGTGGAGTCGGCGATCTGCAACCCACAAGGCACCCGCACCTGAAACGGCTTCAACAGCGGTCAAGCAACAGCAGTCGTCGCCGCCGCCGCAGCAGCAGCCAGAAGACGCCATTGTGAACAGTTTAAGTGTGGAGGAGCTGCTTGATTTTGACGAAGGCGAGCCAAAGCGAAAGTCAGCGCCTTTACCAGCGTCAAGACCACAAAACGGAGGCTCAAGCGACCTTGGAATGAAAGCAACAGGAGACAGTAAACAGGCGCCATCAGGAACACCTGCTCCTGCGGCGAGTCCTCCCGCTTCTGAAGGTCTCTCGACGCTTTCCCTGCCGAATGAAGAGATAAGCGAGGAGGATGCGGACGTGTACGGCATGGCCACCTCCGCCGCAACGCTCGAGCGTCAGCTCATGGACGACTTGCTCCAGCAAGCGTCGCTGAACACCGTTGCTGAGTTGAACCCGGACCTCGTTGATGATAATGATAATGTCGACCACAACGCCAACAACAAAGAGGATGAGGAATTCGAAAACGAGGAGGGTAGTGACGACGCACAGGTCGACTCCTTTTTTCGGCGGAGCGACACACAAGGCGCACTGGGTCGCGCTGTAGCGTCGCCAAGTCCTGCATCAGGTGTGGAGGACGATACGGCGAGTGCTTCCCGTTCTGGCGGTGCGGTGGCTGAAAAAACGGCAGGTTCATTCACAATAACAAAAACAAGGCCGCTTACTCGTGAGGGAGGCAACGAAGACCCGTCTGCGCTGGCCAGCGGCGTCGGCGGTGTCGCGGATTCAGTTGACGCACCTCACGAGACACCAGCGGAGCTGGAGGGTGACAGTAGCGCGGATGAGATGGAAGCTGACAAGGGGGAGGACGAGGATGCGTCGTTGGACACCATCTTGGAGGAGGAGGCGGATCGGATGTTGCAGGCAGCGCTGGCCAATATGGCGAAGGAAAGTGCAGTCAAGGCTACGGCTGCTGCTGCTGCGTCGAGTGGTGTGAGTCGCTCACAAGTGGGAGGGACGGACGGCTATGTGTTCTTTTCGAAGGAGGCGGTTATGGCGGCAGCTGAGTCGCTTGCTGCCTCGGAGCAGACGCCCACTCGAAAACACGGCACGGGTGACGGAGGTGGTGCGGACGTTGCGGGACGCGCTGGGTCGGCGGCGACGGCGGCGAGCGACAGTGGCGCTGACTTTGACGACGACGCGGTGCGGGAGGCAGAGATGGAGAGTTTAGGCCTCGACATGGAGACATCAAAGCGATGAGGCTTACCTGTGTTTGTACTTTTTTTTTTTGTCACAATAACAAGAATGAGCATGTGGTCACAGAACATTCAAGACCTTCTTTTCTTAAGAGAGAAAAAAAAAAAAGCTAAGACATTAATCGTCTATAAAGAGAAAAAAAAACACTGGTGCTTTCTTCTTCGTAACTTTATTGAAGGCAATGTGAGTCAACGAGTCTTTCTTCAGAACTTCAGCAACTTTTCCTCTGTTTAATCAAAAAAAAAAAAGAAGATTAAACGGGCAAACAAACAGCAGCAACAACAACAACAACAACAAAAAAAAAAAAAACACAGTCATGCTTTACAATGTCCGTCTCACATGCAAATATCTCATTATCTTATAGCTCAACTGTTTCACTTCTATATTTGTTTTTTGAGGATTCTTGATTATAGCTAGCGCACCGGCTCTTCGAAATACGATTGGAGACTTGAGTTGTCGCAGTTTTTTTTTTTTTGTCAACGTGTGCTCTTCTTTTTTCTATCGACGTTATCACTATTATTATACTTTTAATTGCATACTGCCCTTTTTTCGTGTGATTTCTAGATTTGTGTGAAGCTCTCAGTTTGCATAAATATCATAACGTACTTCTGCATTATACACTCTTTTTTTTTTTTTTTTAACTCTCCTTCCATCATTTGAAATACGCAATGTTCTCCCGTATGGCGGTGATCGCCGCACCACAGCATATACCGTTACGTATGCGCACTGCGTCTCTTACTCCAACACGGTCGCACTTTGGAAGTGAATTTCTGCACAGTTGCACGGATAGATTTTCGCACCCCTTCCTTCTCTTCGCATCAACTCAGTGTCGTAAACCGATGCAGCAGCAGCGTACATTATCCATGAGCAGTGGGACTTCTGCATTGCGTAGCGAGGCACGGCTTGTGCATACATCTCCTTCTTTCTCTTCATCCTCAGCCACAGTGACGACGGGGAAAGAAGAGACAGAAGAGCAAGTGGACGCGGCAGGCGTGAACAAGACTGCAGCTGCTGCAGAGAATGGAGAGGCACCGCTAAACAACATTAAAAGTGTGTCCCCCGTGTCTGCGACCCAGGCAGCCGCGAACGGAAAGGACGCTGTGACGGCTGCTGCACAGGCGTCGGGGCGCCTCGAAACAGATAAAGACGCAGCGGCGTCCTCCAGTGAGGCCGAATCGAGTGACCGCACGACAAGTCACGCAGACGGGGAGGAGAAGACCAAAGAGGAGAGTTGGTGGCACCGCAAATGGCGCTCTTTCAAGAGTGAGGGCAAGGACTTCTCCCTCTTTTACCTTCCCTTTTACCCGGCTACGTTTGTTTTGCTATACGTGGCGTTTGCGGTGAATGCGCTCCACAAAGAGTCTATCCTAGATTACGTGCTGAGTTTCATGGGCGACTACGTGGATCGCAAGAAGATGTACGCTCGCATTGAGGCGTGGAACACGTGGGCGAACCTCGGCTTTGCGTTTGTGATCAACGAGCTGCTGGAGGTGGTCCGTTTTCCCGCGGTGGTAGTTCTATATTACGCCTTGAAACCGTATTCGACCTATTTCGCCCGCTGGCTGCAGAAGGGAATGCGCCACTTCCGCCGCTCAAAGTCAAAGGTGAGCGAGAAGAAGTGACAGCTCTTTTTTTTTTTTTCTTTTTTTCGCTCTCTCTTCTTATGGTCACACCTTTTACTTTGCCCCTGAACAGCAACGAAGAAAAACGGAGAAGGGAAGAAAGCTAAAATCAAAGAGAGAAAAAAAAAACAAAATCCGATAGAAACAGTGGCGCTGATTGCAAAGAAGAAGAAAAAAAAGACTGGCTGGTGGCCTGATTTTTGGTGACCTCACGAGAATAGCTCTTGCCTTGGAACGAGAGAGTCGCCTTCCCCCCTTTTTTTTTCTCTCTTCCTTGTGTGTGTGTTTTTTTTTTTTTGTTTATTTCTTAGTGCAGTCTTGGGGGACCATATGACAAGACTTGACCGCAACTGGGAAAGACCAATGGCTTGAATACTGCCAAAACACTGCTATGGCCTTATATATAGAAATATATGTACATATCCGCTTTTTGTCTTCTACTCTGGTTGACTTTGGAGGCTATGTAAGAAAGTAAAGCTGGTTGTTTCTCGTGCAACGGCAACAGAGCAGTAAACGTCAGCTTGCTTTGTCTGCTTGCGGGGCCCTTCATTTGGATTATTCTAACACATTTTTTTTTTCGCACACCCACACCCACACACACACACTCACCCAAGAGAGAGTGTGTGTGAGAGAGAAGAAAAATAAAGGCAATCTAAGTCAAGTGCAATACCCTTTGACAGCGCACCTTTGTTTAGAGATGCTGTCGCGCATTTTAGGCACTCACCTGTCCGCAAGTGCGGTGCGAGCCTCATGCGTGGTGGCTGCGCCGGTGGTACATACCACCGCTCTCCGCAGCGTCGCCGGCAGCTCTCTTGGCATTGCCGCAGCTGCGTGCAGCAACAGTAACATCAACAGCAACGGCAGCCTTCACCTATGGATGACAAAGCGCTTCGTTCAGTTTGAGCAAACGAGTGAGACGATGTTGGGGCTCAACACAAACAAGCGTGCCTTACACAATCGGTGGGTGACGAAGAGTACAAAAGAGTACATAAGCGAGGCAGATTCAAAGACGGCGAAAGGCAACGACTCAGTATTTTCAAAGGTTCGCGAGCAGCGGATGGAGGCGCTGGAGAAGCGGAAGGAGCGCTTTCGCGAAGTGGCGGAAGAGACAGATCGCACCTTTGACCTGGAGATGGACCGCATCCGCGATGATCAGAGCCGGCAATTTCGCAAAGGCTTCAACTTTTTCAAGCGGCAAGGAAAGGCCTTCACCCTACTGTACATTGTGGCGTACTTTGGTACGCTTGGCCTGCTCTATCTCGGCTTTGCTTCAGGGCTACTGCACAAGGAGGCGGCATTTGAATTCGTGTATCTGCTGCTGGCGCAGTACATGGATCGTGACATGTTCTTCCAGCGTGTGGAAGCGTGGGACACATACACGAACTTCGGCTTTGCTTTTGTGATTAATGAGTTGCTCGAGGTTGTGCGTTTCCCGCTGGTCATGTTCTTCTTCTATCAAGCTCGACCCTACTTGACCGGCGTAAACCGGCGAGTGAAGTCGTCGATCTTCCGTTTCGGTGCGGCAGAGTCGTGAGAGGCTCTGCATACGCGTTTATTGCGGGGAGACTACTCACCAGTTTTTTTCGTCATATGTGTGTGCTTTTTTTTTATGTGTGTGCCTATGTGCTGTCATGGTCGTGGAATGAACACGAAGGTGGAAATCAGGCGTAGTGCTGGCAGAGGTTGTCCATCACGCTTTTCCTGCGTTCCAGTTCTCTGTGGCTTTTTTTCCCCGGTTTAGTGGCCCTCTTTTTTGTTTTTGTGCTGATCTTATTGTACTTCTTCCATATTGAATCCGCAGTGAGTAACCAGCTGCTGCGTGTAGTGCTTTGTTTCTTGTTCACACTATGAAATGGTTTATCCACCACCTGAATGAACACGCTCTCGACGTGTACGTCAACGATGGAGCACAAGGATCACTCTCTGGGCAGACGACGTCAGCTGTTGCCGCTCACAGAACGCTTTCTTTTTTTTTTTCACTTTCCTAGTTACATGCGCTTTTAATAGCTATACAGCGACCTTTTTTTTTTTTTATTGCTTGGCTATCAGAATGGCACGTGAAGGTCGGCGTGCACATGTGTCCTGTTGCTTTTTTTTTTTTCCTGTCTCGTATTGTCTTTTTATTCCTCTCATTCTTTAAAGTTCTTTTTTCTTCGTTATTTGCACAATGTGTGTAGCTTGACACGACTTATTGTCGAAGAACAAGTAAGGTTGCGTTTTTTTGTATCTAAATTCTGTATTTTCTGTTTGTTTTCTCTGCAGGGAGGAGAGAGACGCCCTTCCTCCCCAACTGACCTATGTACAGGCAACGGCAACAGAGTATTTCGAGCGGTCGCGGCTACGTGACGGAGGTGACGGGCCGTGACCGGGCCAAGTTCTTCCGCCGACCCGTGGAGCCGGACAACACGGTGCTAGACCAGCCGCACAACGCGGACACCACCACCACCACAGCACAGTTCGCCGCCTCCTGCCCTTCCTTCACTGTACCGCCCAACGCGGCTGCGTTTACCAATTCGTCAGTACCACCGCAGCAGCAGCAGCAGCAGCAGCAGCAGCAGCAGTGTGGGCAGGGCAGCGCGAATGGGCGGATACGCGGACCGCGCCGTCCGTCCTCGGCCCTCAGCGTCCATCCTCGCCGTCCCAAGTCCTCGTCCGACGCCAACAGTCAAATGGGCCGCAGCCAGGAGCCCCGCTTTCGACGACCGTACCACCTGCCGCGTTTGAACCCGAACGGCGACGACGAAGGCGAAGACGATGGCGCCGCCAACGCGACCGGTGTACTGCAACCGGATGGGCGCACGACAGCTGCCGTGCAGACGTTGCAGCGCGAAAACGAAGCCCAGACAGACCCTTATTCACCTGACTACTACATCGCTGATGGGGCCTCGACACCAGAGGTGCTGTCGCTGCAGGGGCTGACCTACCAGAACGGTGGTCTGCCGGCTGGGAGGGAGGAAGTGCAACTGATCCAGCGGCTGCGGCGGCGTCGTGAGGTGGAGGCGGCACTGCCGACCGGCACCGACGCCGCTTCGGTGGAGGCGCGCTACACGGTGCTGCACGAGCTGGAGGAGAAGGAGTGGGCAGAGCGGGAGGCGCACGTGGAGCAGCTGCAGCAGCGGCGGCTAGATCGCCTGAAGGAGTCGCTGCTGGCCCGTGAGGCCGCGCGGGAGGACTCGAACCGCGAGCGTCTCGACCGTATCAAGGCGCAGTACTTGGAGGCGCTGCGTGGCAAGTTGACCTCGCTGGAGAAGCGCCGCGCCGCATCGAACAAGCGCGGCAATGAGAAGATGGCGGAGCTGCAGACGCAGTCGAGTCGTGCCGGCGCCGCCGTGTCCACCACGCTAGGTGGAACGAATGGTGGTGGGCCGACCATCGCGTCCTATTCCCGCTACGGTATTACCGGAGCTCCCCCGGCGATGGCGACGGACGGTGTGGCGGACGCGTTGATGGCGGCCAGCGGCAGCGGCGGCGACGTCGGCCTTGAGGCTCCGCAGCGCACGTCCCGCCAGGCCTTTAACTACGACGTCCGCCCACAGTTGTTGTCGAACATTGGCGGTGCACAGCTGGTGGACACGCAGCGCTGCGCGCGCATGGACCGGGTGTCGCCGCAGACCTTTATGGTGCCGGTCAACGAGGCGGTGCAGCGGCTGCCGACGCTCTACCAGCGCCGGGAGGCGGAGCACGTGCTGCAGTCACTCGAGTACGCGGACAAGAAGATCCGCCAAGCCAACGGTGAAGATGAGGGCAAGTCGACCGAGGCGAGCGTGCAGCGGGTGCTCAACCTCTACCGTGCTACCCCCAAGCTGCAGCGGCCCGCCACCCCTGTGCTGGAGCTGGACGGCGACGACGAAGAAGAAGAGGAGGACGCCTGCGTACTGCTGCAGCGGCTGCTGCGCGGTCGTGCGGTGCAGAACGGCTTCTTCGAAGGACGCGAGCGTTGCCGCGGCCTTATTGAAGAACTGCAGGCCGCCTCCACGGCGCAGACGGCGGAGATGCAGGCGGCAGCGGCGACGCAGGACCAGGCGGCCGCTGCCGAGCGGGCGGCGGATGCGCAGGCCGTCATCGACAGCGCTCTGGGCGCTGTCGTGCACGACACACTGGGCTTCCTATCGCAGGAGCTGCTGCGGCAGCAGGACATCGCGGCACTGCGGCAGCTGCAGGAGGAGGCGGAGACGCTCCGGCAAACGCGCGAGGCGGCGGAGTTGGCGCGGCGGGCGGAGGTGCGGCAGCGACGGGACCGCAACGAGGTCGCCTATACGGCGTACATGCGGGCCACCGACACTACGGTGCAGTGCCTGTTGGACGATGTGTTGACGACGGCGGTCGAGGAGACCGCGCTGGACGTCGCCGTGGCGGAGGAGAAGGCGCGGCAGGCGGCCCGGCCCTCGCCGCACGAGCCAGCCACGCAGGCAGAAGCCGAGGATGTCGTGTGCGACGTCTTGGATGCCTTCCTCCTGCCCACCGTGGTGGATGCGATTGCGCTGCAGCACCGCACGCTGGAGAAGCAGGCCGTCGCAGAGGCCGCAATAGATGTCGCACACGCCGGCATCGGAAATGACGATGCAGGTCCGAGAGAGAGTTGATCGGCAGCTGCTGAAAAGAAGAGATGCTGCATTTTTGCTTGCTGGTCTTTTTTTTTTTTTTTCAGAGTATGGCGTGTGGTGTTGTGTTCCTTGGTGTCCATTTACTTCTCTGCTTTCTTCTTTTCACCCCCTGAAAGATGTAGTTCTGCCGCGTGTATTATTGCGGACCAGCTTGCATGGCGCTAGAAGGTTCTTCTGTACTTATTCAAAGAGAGAAAAAAAAAAAAGAACCTTTTTCCTTTTTGTGCGCGCTGCTCGTTTTTTCTTGTTTTCGATGTTCACTACCTTGTTTTTTTTTTTTCCTCCGTGTGCACGCATGCATGCGTGTGTGTCTCCGTTTTTGGTTTTCGCTTCTTTGAAAAATAGAGAAGAAAAAAAGAAAACAAACAAACAAACAACAACAGAAAGAGATAAGAGTTTTTTTTCTTCGGTTGCTGAGCTGGGAATGTCAGGGGCAAAATGCTAGCTTGTGCTTCAGAGCTTCACTTTTGAAGTGGTGCAGCACGCCTAGACAGGCTTTTTTTTTTTTTTTGAAATGCTGTACACAGCAACCCAGCAGTTATGGTCTCGACTGCGGTGCTTAGTACTCGCAAATCTGCGTGTTTGATTTTCTTCTTTTTTTTTTTCTATTTCAAAAGGTTGAAATTCGAAGCGTCAGTTGCTATAGGCGCTCTTCCAACACTCGCGGAAACGCTCGCGGCGTTGCAAACATGGCCTCTTTTCATGTTACTATTTCATCCGCTACTCATCACTTCACTTGTTTCTCTTCTTTTTTCTTTTTTAAATCACAATTGTGCCGATATCGCAGCTGTATGTCCAAGCGACTCAGCGTTATACACTTACGCTCACGACAACACACACACACACACACACACACAGACAGCAACAACAAAACACTAGAAGAAGAACTCCCAGTTTTCTTTTTTTTTTTTTTAGAATTAAAGTTAATGGAATGGAGTCTTTCGTTCCACGCCTTCACCTAAACAATTCACGCACTTTCACCGGAAATGGTCGACTCGAGGGCATATCGCGGCTGAACGAGACTGCCGTGCCGTACAATGCCTCTCGCGTGTCTGGTGCGGGGTACAACATCAATACCAGCAGCAGCAACAATAACAACACGTCCATGACCAGTAATACAATGAGCAGCGACGTTCAAAACGAAGGCGGCTACCGTGGCTTTGGCGCCAGTGGCGCGCCGCCGTCGCCTGTGCCGAGATTCAACGAGAATTGGGCCAGCGCGCGACACGATGGCTTTCGCGCCACCAGTGGATTTGCCGCATCGGCATTGTCTGGCTGGCCAGGGCAGAGCCAGCGGAGCTACGCAGACCCACTGGGGGAACGTAATGCACACACAACATCTCCTACTACCACCAGCGGCAGTCGCCCCACGCCAGGGCTTTCCACTATGCGTCCCCTTTTTACTTCGCAAAGTGCTTCGAGCCCGCGTGACACGAACGTCTTGGCGGGCGACACAGGTCATGCACCATTGTGGGGCGCCGCGTCTCCGTCATCGTCATCATCTGCTGCTGCTATTGGCGCTGCTGGTGAGCCTCGCGAGGACTTTTTAAACCGTTATCGCCGCTTCTACGATGCAGCTGACGGTCCCTTTACCACCGCCTCTGCGCCGCGTGACGGCACGCACTCGCTGTTCGGTTCGAGTCACCCGAATCCGAACACGTTCACCTCCACCTACATTGGGACCTCGACTGGGGCGATGCCTTTCAACAAGCCGGCTTACGCTGGCGTCAATGGTGGTTGTGGTGTGGCAGACTTTGATTGGCGTGGTGACACCCATTCACTCACGACAGGCGCTCGTAGCGCATGGCAGCGCCAGCAGTACAGAAGTGGCGAGGGCACGAATGGGTTAGTGGACAGCCGCTCACGTGCACGAGTAGATCGCTGGACGGATGAGGCGGTGGACGCCTTCGATGACAACGCTACCACGTTGGACGACATCGCGCCACCCTCCCAGACAACGTCGTCGAGTGCGTCGTATGAAAACCGCCGCTCGCGCCGCAGACGCCGTGGCAGAAGAGGCAGCCGTGGCCGCGGAAACCGTGGCGACACGGAGGATGGTAGCAGTGGGAGCAGGAGCGACAGCCACGCAGATGGCGACGAGGATTCCGACGACCTATGGGACGGCGACGACGACGCCGATTCGCTGTCCTTCGCCGACGCCGTGGTGCGGGCGATGGATGCGCAGCCTGTCGTCCCACTCGAGATGCTCCGCAAAGCGCAGGCGACGCCGTTCATTTGGATCCGCCACCCGAGTCACGGCATTGTTCTTTCACTGCTGCAGCACCGCGGCATTTACCTTCCCCGGTACCGCGAGCTGGTCGACTACCACATGGCCGAGCTCTTCTTGCACTACCTCGACCTGTGTCGTGAGGGAGCCTACTTTGTGTACTATGCTCCATCCAAGTGGCCAAAGGAACGCTTCTTCCGCATTCGCATGCTGCCTGTGAACCGGCTGGAGGCGAGCACGGAGCCGGTGCCGCACCTCGTCATGACCCTTCACGAGTCGGGCGTGCACATCCTGGACGCCATCCCGCTAGACAACCTGGTCGGTGTCACCGTCAGCCCGCAGGCGGCGTGCTTCCGCCCTTTTCTGGAGTCGCCTAACACGATCATTGGCTGCCGCGAGGGCCGTGGCCACCGTGCGCGCATGCCGATCGACGGCGCCTTTAGCCTGTGGTTCTACGACGTGCGACAGCACACCTCCCGCAGCGTGGACTTGTTGACCTGCGATGCGAAGGTGTTTGATATTTGGACCAAGACATTCCGCGGTCTCGTCAGCGTGAACAGCTCCTCGGTGGTGCAGGTGGCCATGACGCCGCAGGGCGATTCGGCCGAGTTGGCGGGGCTGACACAGGCGGCACGGGAGCAGAGCGAGATCGACTGCGGCGAACGCAAGGGCAAATATGCCGAGAATTGAGCTGCAGGAATGAGCGGCGAGCCAGAAAATGTAACAAAAAAAAAAAAGCGCTTGTGGGCGGGTCGCTAAGGGCTGCTGTCACTGGATTTCGTTGTAAAAGACGCAAGCGCCTACAGTTTTTTTTTTTTTTGAAGTTGCCTCTCTCTCTTTTCTTTTTTTTGATTCACTAGATTAGATGCTGCTGCTTCCTGCAGCATGTGCACACACAACCATAAATTAACAGATTTCGCCTTAAAAGTACAGTTTGTTTCTTTATATAGAAGGGCTTGCTTAAACACACGTGGCGTTTTCACGTTGTAACATTAACGTAAGGTAAACGGTGCTTCTTATGGCGCGCGCGCGATGTGCGCTTATTTGCGAGCTTTTCCTTCCTCGAGCCTGAAAGCAGCGGCTGAAAAAAAAAAAAACACGTAATGCAGTCTGACGCTTCAATTCACTAACCTTGATGCCTCTCTGGTACCAAGGGAGCTTCATCATTTGCATACTCACGAAGAAAAGTGTCTTCTTTCTACCTGCTTCACTTGCTTGCTTCCTTTTCTTTTCTTCTAACATTTAGCAACGCTCCCTTTGGATATGGGCAGCAGCGCCAGGATCTTTTAAGCAAACAAAAGCTGGATTCCATCATATAAGGAGCAAGAGAAAGAGCGCTGCAGTGAAAGCGCTTTTTTTTTTGTTCACCCGATACCTGGAGCTTTCTGGTAGATTGAAATAGCCTCAGATATTCTACTTTGGGCTTTTGAAATCGCAGCTGCCAATTAAACACGAGCCGCCGCCATGAACACGCGACGGAAGCTGGTGCAGGCGGAGCCGGAGAAGCCATCAACGCAGTGGCACCTCATGAACGAGGCCTTCCACCCCCTTTTCGACCCTAGCAAACAAGCACACGTGGAGTACTGGTACAACATGACTGCCACGGGTCGCCAGCGCGATCAGTTCCGCACCATCTGCAATGGCATCTTCCAGCAGGATCCTGCCACGCCTGACCCGGTCTTCGCCTCCGCCACGACTGCCACGGTAGAGCAAGAGCAGGTGCGACTCTTGCTAAAGCACTACGGCGCCGTTCTCTCTGACAGGGAGGGCAAGGCCAAGGCACGCGTGTGGCTGCTGCACTGTGGGACGTCGAATCGTGACCGAAACGAGTTCCGTAGCGTCTTCACCGGCTGCCAAAGCACCTACGAGAAGCGCAGCGTCATGCACACGGACTACATCGCACCGGAGGCCGATAGTTACCCAAATGACCGCACTCACTTCGTGCGGTCGGCTGACTGGAACAGCGTGAAGAGTCGCGAGGAGATGCAGGCGTTGGAGGCGGAGCGGCGCGAGCGTCTTGGCGCCGGTGCTGTCCGGCTCGACAAGCGACCCTCTGCGATTGAGGAGGAGCAACGAAACGCGCAGCACCCCAAGCCGCGCGTGACGAAGCCGAAAAATCAGTTTGACGGCATCAACGTGCTGGCTACACTGGGCTACCAGGACGTGCCGGCAGAGGAGGCAATCGCGCAGCTGAAGGCGAAGCGCGAGGCGAACCATGACGCGGAGTGGTACTACTTGGACAAGGATGGTAGTACTGTGTATAAGGCGAAAGGTACGAAAAAGCAAGCAGGCGCTGCGGCAGGCTCAAGTGAAGACGGCGGCGGCATTCTCACCTCCGTGACGAGCGAGCCGATGGCGCGGTGGGTGAACAAGACGTGCGATTAGATTCCAATCCAGTCACATTGATTGAAAGGAAGAGAGAATGGGAAAAAAGGTAATCCAAACAACTTGATGAACATCTTGTTCCGTGTTCACTGCTTACGTCGAGTTTTCCTCCTAATAAAACGTGAAAGTGAAGGATGTAGACTACGTGTCTCAAATGCAACGCAGCTCTCTCTTTTTTTTTTTTTTAATTGGTTGTCTGCAATTTTGGCCTCGAAAAAAAAAAAAAAGGAACTTTGCAGACGACTGTTTGTGTTGCACCAGGTGTATGTGAATGACGGGCGTTCTCTCGCGACAATGTACATTATTATTGCCTCCAAACGATGTGTTTGGAGAACTTTTGCTTTCGTATTGTTTTTTTTTTTTGAAAGACAAAAACACAAACAAATATGAGAAAGGAAAGAAAGAAAGAGGAAAAAAAAAAGAAAAGAACCGAAGAAGACAGAGCGAATGTGTGGAAGTGCTTTGCGCTTGCATTCGAAGCGCTCTTTTTTTTTTTTTTGCTGTTTTGTCATTATTTTTTTTTCTTTCCTTTGCAGAAGCGCCTTGCACCGAGTTTCATTAATGTCATCTTTTTTTTTTTTTTCTACACAGGTGACACGTTCCACGCAGACAAGCAGGCCGCACTGCTTTACAAGTGCATAAAAAAAAAGCTGCTCGAGGCTCTTTTTTTTTTTTTTCTTTTTCTCCAACTCATCTCACTGCTGTTTTTCCTTTTTTTTTTTTCCCGTTCGTGTTCTCGCTACTTAAGATGCAAGCTTGGCGAAACACCTCTTGCTGCTCTTTTCTCTTTTCAACGCTAACCTGTAAAAGGCTTAACAAAAGCAAAAACAACGAATAGAGAAAGGAAGAGGATAGCTTAGTTCACATTTTTTTTTTTTTTCTTAAACTGCTTCGATTCAATGGAGGGCGTCATTCAGTATCGCCTGCTGGGCGACCACCCCGCCGCCTCCGCGCGGTACCTCACTCTCGGTTTTCCCGGCGTGACGACTACCCGGGATAAAGTACTCGAGCAGGTCATTCAAGAGAACCGCATCAACACGAGCCGGTACAAGTTAGAAGTGCGCAAGCTGGTGTCTGGCCGTGACGCAGCGGGCTACAAAGCAGCAACGTCGCCGCAACCGCCGCCACCTGTCAACGAACTCACTGACAGCAACAGTAACGATAAGAACAGTAACGGTGTTTCAAATGCCACCAGCAATGCCGTTGTTGTTGGTGCTGCTGCTGCAGAGGACAGCGGCGCTGTTGGCACGTCGTGGCGCGACGCCGTCGTTCTGCACAGCAACGAGGAGCTGCACACGTACGACCGACTCGTCATCAACGTCTCGCATCGGCAGCTCGCCGACGACGACGCCCTGCGCAAGGAACAGGAGCAGTTGGAGCAGCAGCGACGTGTACGGGAGATGGAGGAGGAACTCCTGGCCACAACAGCAACAATGACAGCGGTAAGCGCCGCGTCATCGTCGCCGCCACCGCCGCTACAGCTGGCGCAGGCGGGAAATGCATCGAGCAGCGTTGTCACGCCTCCACCACCTTTGCCGTCATCCACCGCGGCGACACCGCAGGACACCTCGAGGTCGCCAGGGCGTGGTGTGGTGGCAGCGGCGGTGGTGGACGGGCTTCGTCTGCAGCGCGCCGCAGCCCTCGCCAGCCAGCTCTTCCCCATCTTAAAGGGGCAACACAACACCTTGACCGGCATCGACGACCCGGCGAACACGCACCAGTGTGTGCTGTGCCGTTTCCCCGCCTTTGAGGAGCAGCTGACCCCGTGTTGTCACTTCTGTGTCTGTACGAGCTGCTACACCTCGGCGGCCGAGATGGACATGGAGGAGGGGCGGTGTCCCGTGTGCGGGGCCAAGAACGCAATGACACAGCAACGCGCCGGCAACGGCAGCATCAGCGGTCATGGACTTACTATTGCGGATGGTGGCAGTGGTACTTTAAAACGCGTGAGGGAGAGCGACGTGGTGATGTCGCATACGGCGTGGAAGGTAGAAGAGGCGGCGGAATCGAAAGATCTGTTGCACCGCACTCTAGGTTTGGGTGAGCGCGGTGGTGACGATCGTCATTGCGCCACCTCTGCTTCCCGTTCTGCGTTGTCTGCACCCGTGCTCGCGAGAGGGGCAGCAGCAGCTGCTGCGCCGAGTAGCACTGCTGCGGTCGCGGCCCCCAAGGAGGTGCTTCAGTTGGAGGAGCGGCTGCGTCATGACCTGGAAAAGGCTCTCGCCTCATTGGATGGCCCGGACATGATCTCAACCGCTGCCAAGCAGAAGCGCGTCATGAGCGCTGAACTCACCGCCCTCTGCGAGGAATGACGCTTTCAAGATCGGCTCAACCCCCCGCAAAAAAGAAGAAAAAAAAAAAACTGGAAAAAAAAAAGCGTCTGCAAACGCGTTAATACAGCGAACTGCGTTTTTTTTTTTGTTCGAAACTTCCGTTGATTGTTTTTCTTTTTTTTTTTTCTTCTTTACGTTGTGTGATGTTGCTGTTCTGTTTGCCTCTATTCCGCTGTATCCGCTACGCCTGCATATATATATGTACATGATTAAAGATGCATGTACGTCAGAACTGCAGTACTTGAGAGCTCTCTTTTGTTGGAGGCAAAAAAAAAAACCACCATAGCTTTATGATTATTATTATCAGCGATGTGATGTGAGGATCCGGAGCTTTGTGTATGGTTCCTTGTGATGAACTGTCTTATCAAAGCAACACTCGCCTCTACAAATGATGTCTTGTGGATGCCCTCATAATGTTCTTTCTTTTTTTTTTTTGCTTCTATATCTCTTCAAGAATCATTTTCGCAGGGTTGCAAACGTCAATCATATATATATATATATATATATATATATATATATATATATATATATATTTGTGTCTTCTTTTTTTTTTTTTTTCAGATTTGTGGAGTGTTACTTTTTCTCATTGTCCAACGGGTATCCGAGCACATCACTCGACATCAACAGCGGCAGACGATGTCTTCTTCTTTGTCCAGCTCGACGGTGTCCTTGTACCGTTATGACTTGACGCAAGGGATGGCGCGCAGCATGGGCCCCATGCTGATCGGGCGTCCCCTCGAGGGCATATGGCACACCTCCATCGTTGTTTTTGGAAAGGAATACTACTTCGACGGCGGCGTCGGCATCATGGCGGACGCCAACCCCGGCCGCACACGCTTCGGCACGCCCTATCGTACCGAGGTGCTCGGCCAAACCACAAAGCGGCAGGAGGAGTTTTTTGCGTGGACACAGCGACAGCGCACCTCTGGCTTTGGCCCAAACGACTATCACCTGCTCAACAACAACTGCAACAGCTTCTCTGACGCGGCGAGCATGTTTCTGCTGAATCGGCACATTCCGCAGGATATCCTAGACATGATTCCCTCACTGCTCTCTACGCCGATGGGCCAGATGCTGCGCCCGATGCTGGAGCAGGCGACCTCGGCTGGAGGCCCCGGTGGCGGCGTTGGTGCTGGTGGTGGGGCGGCAGGGATGGCGGCAGCACCGCTGACTCCGCGACGTATGCCTGGCGGGACCACTTCATTGTCGCCTTCTGCACCATCTGCTGCGCCGGCAGTGGGAGGCGCTACACGCACCGACACCTGCGTTGGTCTCTTGAGCCCGCGTCAAACGGTGACGGAGTCAGACGAGGAGGACCTGATGCTGGCACAGGCGATGCTGGAGAGCAACGAAACGATCGCCGATGGCCCGCGCAGTCCGCCCGAGGCTTTCGATAAAGCCATCAGCGGCCTGACGCTGCTGCAGACAGTCATGTCGAACATCTGCGAGCACCCGGCAGAAGCGAAGTACCGCGCGCTCTCCGTGGAGAGCAATGCGTACAAAACAAAGCTGAAGCCGCTCGAGCCATACGGCGTGACGGAGGTGCTGCGTATTGCCGGCTTTGTGCGCCGTCCACACAGTAGCGGCAGCGGTGGGGAGCAGTGGTTCCTCTCGGACAGTGCGGGTAACGCGGCGCTGCTGCAGCGGGTGCTGGAGATGCTCACAGTGACCATCTCCAGCATCGAAGGCGCCGCCGCCGACGCGGCAAAGGCGCGTGCGGAAGCTGGCGGGACAGCCGCTCCTCCGTCAGGGTGCAGCGGTGATGCGGCAACGAAAGACATGGAGGGGCAAAAAAGTACCGAAAAGGCGTCCCTGCAACCACCTGCGTCCCATGAAAACAACACCAGTAGTAATGCAAGCCCCAGCAACATGAACGACAAGGCCGGAAGCGCGTTCTTGCGGTATTGCTACCCCCCCTTTCCGAAAGACTGGACACCGCTTGTCGTCGGCAGAGACAGCGGGGAGCCGCTGTTCTCCATCCACTGCCTCTTCAACAACAGCAGCAGCCGTTGCACGGTAGAAGGCCCATATTGCTTTGGTAAGTGCTACCTCTCCTCCGATCAGCAGCACCTGCAGGCCTACTACTGCAGCAGCGACGGACGCGAGGTGGCCATCAGCGGCGGCTACGAGGTGCTCTGCGTGCAACGCGGCCAGGAAGGCAGGGTGACGTGGGTGCCTGCGCGGCTCGCGTGCGGGTCTGCCGCAGCGTCGCCCAGTTTTGTCTTCTATGGTTATGGCAAGTTCGGTGTGGCGCGGGCGGAGCAGGGCTGCAGCGTGACGCCGGGCGTCATGGAGCCGTCCGGCCGCTGCGTTGTCCCGTACTGCGGTCGCGCTGTCGTCGTCACGGACACCGCGGAGGTGCTGTGTGAGGCCGCCCGAATTCCACCTACGCTGGCGCAGACCCTCCACGAGCTGGACACCGGAGCCCGCCTTTCTGAGTTGCTGCGGGAGGCGAGCGGGCAGCCGATCGGGTCGTTTGATTCGCTTTTGAGCGCGTGGCAGCCGCCTGCCTTTTACGTGAAGCCGCAGCTGCTGCAGGTGCACACGCGGCTGCCCGCCTCGGCGCTGGACTGGGAGAGCGGTAGCGCGTGGAAAAGCGGGGGCGCTGAGGCGAGTGCTGCCACCACCTCCGCTGCGAGTGGTGGCAGAAGTAGTACTAGCAGCAGCCACAACACGAGTTCCACCTCCCCGTCGGCGTCGCGGCTGCTGGTGTGCCATGAGCTTTGCGGGAGCTACACCGCGGCTGAGCGACACCTGTACGTGTTGGAGGAGAGCGACGACCAGCGGGCAGATCGCAAGACTCGCACTGAAGCGAACGCACCAAACAAGCGCATCGCGGCAGTCGAGGGCGCCTACACGGTCGGCTACTGGGACCGTGTGGACTATTTTGTGTACTTTTCGCACAAGCGTATTAGCGTGCCGCCGCGGGAGTGGATTAACGACGGACATCGCCACGGTGTGCCGGTGCTGGGCACCATCATCACGGAAGGCGCAGGTGGTGCGTCGGATTTGCAGCTGCTGCTGTCGGATGCAAAGCGCATGGCCGCCATCATCGAGCGGCTGGTGCAGCTGTGCGATGTCTACGGCTTCGATGGTTACCTGCTGAACGTGGAGAACGACCTGCCGGCGAACCTGGCGAAGCGTGTGGTGGTCTTTTGCACGCAGCTGCGCAAGCAGCTCAACCGCACCGCCGCCTCGCACGGCAGCGCCGCACGCCTCGTCATTTGGTACGACGCAATGACCGTGAATGGCACGCTAACCTACCAGAACGCACTGACACCATCCAACAAGCCGTTCTTCGACGTCTGCGACGGCCTCTTCACCAACTACTTCTGGAATCCAGTGCATGTGGCGATCTCCCGCACCGCGGCAGGCACACGCGGGGCTGACGTGTTCGTCGGCGTGGACGTCTTCGGCCGACGCATGTACGGCGGTGGCGGCTACACGACCAATATCGCTGTGGAGGAAGCTGTCCGAGCTGGCCTCTCCGTCGCTCTCTTCGCGCCAGGGTGGACGATGGAGTCGGAGAGCAAAGGCAGCCACGATGGCTTCGAGCAGGCAGAGCGTCGAATGTGGTCGCGGCTGCAGGACAAGTTCGCCTACCACACTCGGCTGCTGTCGTGCGGCTCTTCGCTGCCGGAAAGCTCGCGCGACTGCTTTCCGCTGTGCGTCTGGACGTCATTCCAGTCCGGCGTGGGCTACGACTTTTACGTGAATGGTCGTCGCCTCACCAAGTCGTCGTCGCATGGACCGAAGAGCGGCACGAGCGCGTGGTGCGCGCTTTCCAGCGCACACAAACTCCCCCCCTTCGCGTACGAGGCGCCGCCTACAAACTCTTCCTCGTTTGGCAATCCTGTCCAGGCACCGGCAGCACTAACGGATACGGAGGGCGGTGGTGCATCGACGTCTGGCCCGTTCGCTGCGGTGCCGTTTCGCCTGCCCGCCTTTTCGCTGCAAGGGTCGATGTACGGTGGCATGGTGCACGCGGCATGGCGCTACGACAGGGCTTGGTTTGGCGACCGCTGCCTGAGCTGCGCGCTTCCGCCAAAGGAGGCGGCAGAGGTGCTGCGGTGGAACGTGCGGAACGCGTTGCCGGCGATGACCGCCGCTGCTTCCACTGCTGAAAACACAGACGCTGCTGTTGCTCCTGTCGTCGCTTCACCTTCGCTGAACATCGAGGTGGTGGTGCTTGGGCGTGCGAGGGCAACGGCGGCGCTGCCGAGCGGCAGAGATGATGGCACAGCAAAGAGGGCGGCGGGGACGCACCGCGGACTGCGCCTCGGCTTGTACTCCCCGTCACGCGGTGCGTTCCAGGTCTTTGTGTGGGAGCAGACCGCACTGACTAGCGCGATGCCGGTGCCTGTGGGGGGTCTCGAGGGCGTGCAGGTGCGCGTCACCGTCTCCGACTGCAGTGACGGCGATGACAGTGCGGTGGCACGTACAGAAGAAAGTCCTCTAGATGATACGCCGTTATCGTCGTCGTGTGCTGCTGCTGTCGCTACCGAAAGGTGGTGTCGCGTGCATTATGAGCTGCAGAACACCTCGAGCGAGAGTGTTCATTTGACCTCCGTCGCCGTAGCCAACGGAGATGCGACTAGGACGCTGCGGCTGTGCGTGGGTGCCATTGCCCTTTATCAAACAGCGTCGTCACCCGCTCCGGAGAAAGAGGAGGGCGTGAAGACGGAGCCGTCGGTATTGGAGGCTGCAGGTCCACACATTTGGTCTGCGCACGTCACCCATCCAACTCGCAGAGCTGCGGAGCAGGTTCTCTCGCTGAGCGGCGCAGATGACGTGTTCGCCAACGTGCGCGCGCAGCACGGCGCGCAATCAAGTATCGTTCTTTTTGCTTCTGTCACGTCCACGTCTGTTGCCGGTGCTGCTGCTGCGGCGGCGTGCACAGATGGGCACCACATGTACCTTGGCCAGTATTCGGTCGATCCGGCGGATGGGGCTACGTACGACGGCGCGTTGTTGGTTCCGCTGTTGCTGCCTACAGATAGCGTGGTGTCCCAGGTTTACTTCTACGTTGTACAGAACGGCTACTAGCGCGACAACAAACAAACAAACAAACAAACAAGAGAAAAAGGTGCTTTTTTTTTTATTTTTGTGCGTGCTTCTTTGCTTTTGTTGTCTGTCGTTATTTATTTAATATTTAAACCTCGGAAGAGCAAGAAAAGAGAGAAAAAAAAAAAAGGCGTAACAACTGCAAGCTGCTTTTAGCGCGCCTGCTGCTTTTTTTTTTTCCCCCGAAGTTGCTCGCTGACGTTTCCTATTACACAGGAACGTCCTCTTTTCATAATTACGGATGTTGCTTTCGCCCATCAAAAACGTGAGCATACACATGGAAGAGAAAAAAAAAAAAGAAAAGGTAGCGTTGCTCTCCAAGTCAAGCATGACCAACACTTCTCTTTTACTTGAGTTTCTTTGAGATGCTCTTGCTATGTGCTCTTATTGCTGCTCTGTCGCCTCTTTCTCACAAGTACATCTCGTTCTCTCTGTGTCAACAAGCAAACAACAACGACAACTAGAAGTGAGTTTTTTTTTTTTTTGATTGATTTAGAACGATTACGTTGACGCTGTTTATTATATATATATATATATATATATTTCTTCTCCACGTCTTTTGTTCGTGAGCGCTCATTTCTGCCTCTATTCCTTGTGTGTAAACAAGCAAAACGATCCGTTTCACTGGCTTTTTTTTTTTCTTTTTCAGCATAGATAGATTATATATCTTCTTTTTCTTTCTTTTTTTTCTTTTATTTATTTATTTATTTATTTATCAACAAAAGCTACACCACTCTCACTTTTTTTCTTTTCTTTTTCTTACATATCGCACACTCACACAAAAGAGAAGAAAGAAAAGAAAGAAAAAAAAAAAGAAAGCAAGAAGAAGCTGAGAAGCAAACATGAGCAGCACTCTTGGCTTTCGTGAGACCTCGCCCGAGGCGGCGGACCCGTATGAGGTCGACAATTCCTACGACGACTCCGCCTCGCAGGCATCCTACTCGACGAGTAACTCCCGCAGCTCCAGTGGCAGCGCCTACAGCAACTCCACCGCAACCACCGACAACGAGGCTTACCAGAACCTGCGTCTGGAGCTCGACGTGGCGCAGGAAAACCTGGCTGAGTTGCACCAAAAGTACGAAGACCTTGAGCGAACCTCCAGCTATGCGAAGGGTCAGTTGGAGAACGAGCTAGATCTGCTGCGGACACAAATGGCACGTATGAAGAATAAGGCGGTGACAGCAGAGCAGCTGGAGGAGCAGGTGAAGGGCTTAGAGAAGCAGTTAGCGGAACAGAGCATGGGTTCTGCCTCAGGAGCCGAGCACGCGAACCGCGTGAAGGAACTGGAGGCGCTGATGGCCGAGATGCTGAGCAAGGTGGAGGCACTAGAGGCGGCGAAGACCGAAGCTGACGCGAAGGTGGCTGAGCTTCAGGCTGCTCAGGGACAGTTTGAAGCCAAGGTAAGTCACTCCGAAGCTGCGCAGGCAGAGGCGGAGGAGAAGGTAAGGGAGATGGAGGCGACGAAGAGCGCTGCGGAGGTGAGAGTAAAGACGATGGAGGCTGCGGTGGCGGAGATGGAGCGTAAGGTGGGCACGCTCGAAGCCTCCGCCGCGTCTGCCGCGACGCATGCCGCACGTGTGTCGGAGCTCGAAGCGCAGCTGAAAACGCTTGAAGCCGCACACAGTGAGGTGGAGTCAAAGGCGAAGGAGATGACGGCTGCGCATGCTGAGGCGGAGGCCAAATCCAGGGTGATTGAGGCCGCCAAGGCGGAGGTGGAGGTCAGACTCAAGGAGCTAGAGGTATCGTCGGCCGCTGCTGCGGCGCAGCATTTGGCCCAAGTGAAGGACGCCGAGACGGCTGAGGCGGAGGCGGAGTCGAGGATCAAAGACCTGGAGGCGTCGCAGGCGGCGAGCGAGAAGAGGATCCAGGAGCTGGAGGCTCTGTGCGCCACTGGCGCCAAACACGCGGCACAGGTGAAGGAGTTGGAGGCGGCGCGCGCAAAGGCCGAAGATGCCAACAATACACTGGTGGCTGCCAAGGCAGCAGCAGAATCAAAGGTGCAGGACCTGGAGGCGTCGCAGGCGGCGAGCGAGAAGAGGATCCAGGAGCTGGAGGCTCTGTGCGCCACTGGCGCCAAACACGCGGCACAGGTGAAGGAGTTGGAGGCGGCGCGCGCAAAGGCCGAAGATGCCAACAATACACTGGTGGCTGCCAAGGCAGCAGCAGAATCAAAGGTGCAGGACCTGGAGGCGTCGCAGGCGGCGAGCGAGAAGAGGATCCAGGAGCTGGAGGCTCTGTGCGCCACTGGCGCCAAACACGCGGCACAGGTGAAGGAGTTGGAGGCGGCGCGCGCAAAGGCCGAAGATGCCAACAATACACTAGTGGCTGCCAAGGCAGCAGCAGAATCAAAGGTGCAGGACCTGGAGGCGTCGCAGGCGGCGAGCGAGAAGAGGATCCAGGAGCTGGAGGCTCTGTGCGCCACTGGCGCCAAACACGCGGCACAGGTGAAGGAGTTGGAGGCGGCGCGCGCAAAGGCCGAAGATGCCAACAATACACTAGTGGCTGCCAAGGCAGCAGCAGAATCAAAGGTGCAGGACCTGGAGGCGTCGCAAGCGGCGGCAGCGGACAAGATCAGGAACCTTGAGGCGACCGTGTCGAACAGCGCTGCGCACGTCTCCCGTCTTCATGAGCTCGAGGCGGCTGTGGGTAGCTTGGCAAAGACTGTAACGAAGATCGATGCAAACAAAAGCGATGATGCACCGGTGATGAACGGCAAGGCAGCGGCGCACCCGTTCGATGGGCTGGCGGTGGCGAAGGAGTTGCAGGCCACCCTTACGGCGCAGGCTCGTGAGCGTCAGAAGGCGACATCGGAGCTGACGGAGGAGCTGGTACGCCTCAAAGGCTTACTCGCCGAAGCCGAAGCGGAGAAGGCGGAAGTGAAGCGTATGCGCGCGGAGGTCGAGGTGGACGTGCGCCGCCGTGCCGAGGCGACGGAGAAGACGGGGCTTCTCAGCGGGGAGACGAAGAAGGAGCGCCAGGCGTGGTGTCCTGTCTGCGCTGTTATGTGAACCTCTTCCCCCCCCTCTGCAGAGCTTTACGATAAAGAGACGACGCTACCATTCTTCCTTTTTTTTTTTTAAGGTGTTGATGCTCGGTTGCGCTTATCTAACTTGCTGCAGCTCTTGCTGTTCTTTTTTTTTTCTTCTTCTTAGAGTTTTTTTGTTTTACGCTTTTGCCTTTTTTTTTTTTTTGCTTTGCTCTCGCTTATGTTGTGGACTTGCCGGTTTGGGTCTGGCCATGTAGATGATCCGTTTTCGTTAAACTTCTCTCTCTTTTTTTTTTTTTTGCAATTCAAACGTTGGCTGCTGTCTGAAGGGTACAGCACCTGTGCCTTGTAGCGGGTTTTTCCTTAATCTCTGTGACGACATTACTTTCGTTTTTTTTTTCCTTAACAACAACAACAACAACAACAAAAAAGAAACAACGAGAGTAGTAACTTACAAAGCTCTGGCTGCAGCGCTGGATAACGTTCTCGATGTGTGCAAGTTTCAGTGTGGCTTCTCCTATTTCCTCTAAAGAAGTGATTTAATTGTGGATTTGGGCGCGTGGAGATCTTTCTCTTTTTTTTTTTCTTCCCGCTCTGTATCTTCATGTAGATGGGACTTTCTCCTCAGTGTTAATGTCGCTTGTCCTTTGTCGGAATTTGGGAGCTTTCGATTAGAGGTGTAGTAATACCTTTAATATTCTAAACAGCTGCTGCTGTTTCGATGACGGTGATAATAGTAATAGATAAAAATAAAAAAAAAACAAAAGATGCTCAAATGGCTTCAAATCAACATCTCATCTCTCTCTATGCATCTTATTTTCGCTCTTTCTTTCTTTTTTTTTTGAATTTCCACTGTTCGTTAACTACTTTTTTTCCGATTCGGTAACGGTAGCTTTATTCTCTTGTTTACACTTGCCTTTTTTTTTTTTTCCCACATTGTCGTGCGAGCAACAACGCCGTTCGGCTTCACTCTTATCAAGTCTTTCTACCTTTGCCGATCTTCAGCGCGCGTGACTGCATGTATAAACACATTGCGTGACGATTGCCGTTGAAGGACCTGCATTTTTTTTTTTCATGTAATCAACCCTAATGCGGAAACGTTAGTTTATTATCACTATTATTATTCAAGACGCAAAGCTCACCTCCACATCTGTGAAACTCCGCATACCAGAGCTAAACAGAACATCAAAAAGCCCTTGACTACAGTATTTTGAGTTTCTTTTGTATCATGTCGCGTGCCGAGTCTTTTCTCCGTGGAGGCACGCCGTGCACCAAGGTGCCAGAGCTGATCGAGGTGCTGGGCTCCGGCGCTGGCACGTCGTACACGCATTGGCGCTTTGTCGCGTACTACCCACAACGGTGGCTGCACGACGCGGTCGAGAATCGCACAACGGCGCCGGTGTTCTTTCTCGTCTTTGCTGCCGCAGCTGCCACCGGCAGTGGACAAGGAAAAGCGGCAGACGGAAGCACTGCGGGTGAAGGAGTGGTGCTTCCGCATCAGATCGACATCGCGGCCTGGCATCTGCTGTGTCACACGGTGCTGCCTAGCGGCGCACTCCCACACGAGAGCTTCCAGTACGGCGGCGTAGGCGATAACGGCGGTGACGGCGGTGCAGCCGCGACGGCCGGCACGACGGCGCGCGTGACAACCGGCGGCGGTGGCGTTGGCGCGCTGCGGGCGCTGCTGCACACCATGCCCCCTAGCCTGCACCCATGCGCCTCAATAGAATGGCTGAGCGTGGTGGATGGGGTGGTCTATGAGCGGATGGGGCTGATGTCGACGTCGGTGTTTGAGGGGACAGTGGCGCCGGCGGTGTCGGAGGTGCTGCACAAATGCTGGAAGCCGCGTGGAGGCGTTGCCACAGGAGTCGAAGCGGAGGAGGAAAAAGACGCAGCGAGTCCCATGGCGAGTGCGCACTACGTGCATGATTCTTATTGTGCGAGTACGATCGACTTGATGCCGCAAAACTGTGGAGCCGCAGCATGTCGTGTTGCGAAGCGCGCGGACGTTGACACGACCGTGCAGCCTTTTGTAGTGGATGTGGTGCGTGCTGCCGTGCAGTGGACGCTCTCCAGCACGTGCCTGCGCTCCTTCACCGCTGATGCGTCGGTACCTTCGCTGCCGGAGGAGTGCCGCGGCATGCTCTATCCCATTATGGCATGCCTTCCGACCTACCTTTACACATCGATGTTCGTAGAAGCCGCGCATGTGGACGCAGACCCCTCTCGCGCACCACTGGTAGACCCGGAGACGTTGACGGGGCTGGCGAAGCTGCGTGCCGAGCGAGACGCCGGTATCGCGGAGTGGAAGAAGAAGATTGGCGAGTACGCCTCTTTCACGCTGCCGGACACTTCTGTGACATCTTCTTCTTCCGCTACTGCGGCCAGTACCACCACCGCCACGAGCACCGCCACGAGCACCGCCACCACCCGCCCGTTCCAACACGTTGTTTTGCTTCAGCGTCCCATCGAGCAGAAGAGGCACATCGACGTCGACAACAGAGATCCAGGCCCGCTGGAGCCGCAGCCCATCGGCGCCGAGCTGCATCTTCTGCAAGACCGCGGCGATGTGCAGTACACGCTGGAGCAGCTAGGCAACCGCTCCAACATCCATTTCGTCTACGCCGACACGCTGCCAGACGACGGCGAGGTGCTGGTGCAACTGACACCGGTGGAGGGCACCCCATTTTGCGACCTGGAGGCGTACTTCCAGGCGCTGCCGGCAGACGCGCCGGTTTTTCACGCCGCACCGGCGTCGCAGTGCGCCGGCTCGTGCTGCGGCGTGGTGGTGCCGCGCGTGCTGTTCCGCCGGCCAACCGGCAAGACAGAGAAGGCTAACCCGATCGCCACGGCACAGACAGCGGTGGAGGTGCTGCCACCGACGACGAAAATGGTCGCTGCGGCGGTGGCCGCGCTCAAGTTTGTGGGTGCTCACGCACAACCGATTGATCATAACGGCAGCAACAGTGCGCCGGCGACTTCTCTTTCGACACCACCATGCCCCGGCTACACGCTGACGGTGCCGCCGGTGGATCTGACGCTGCTGCCGACCAAAAAGTGTGGCTGGTGCGGCCGCCGTCGTGAGGTGCTCCTTCGCTGCGGCGGCTGCAAGACGGTCATGTATTGCAGCAAGCGGCACCAGGCACTGGATTGGAAGGAGGGCGCGCACAAGGTGGAATGCAAGCAATGGCGGCGCGCGCGGGAGTTGCACGAGTGCGTGGTGGAGCCGTGGGCCGCCCGCACGTCGCTGACGTGGTACGAGATGCGCGGCGACGGTGATACCTTGAAAAAGGAGCAGATGCCAAAAGGCAGTGGCTGGTCCTGTGCGGCGACGCTGGTCCAGTTCATCAAAGACGTTGAGGCAGAGGCCACGCGTCATCCATGCGCCACCAGCCGCAGCGACAACGGCGACGTGTTAAACATCCATGTTGCTGGGTTAGACCCAAGCTGCCTGGACGAGTTCCTCCGCGCCTCAGCGGAGCTGTTTGCCTGCTTCTCCCACGACAACCATCAGTATCGCGTTTTGCTGTGCTGCGACACCTTCAGCGATGCACAGCGGAACGCAGTGTGGGCGGTACGCCGCTGTCTCAGCAGTGCAGATGCGGCGGAGCGCGTGCTGTGGCGTACCCCGAACACCGGCGTCCTCGGCGATGCGTGGCACTGCCAGGGCCACAACGAGGCAGCAACGAGACCGGCGGCATGTGTGGCGCTCCTTCGTTGTTGCGGTGTGAAGTACCACAGCGTGGACCGCGGCAGCACCGCCGAATCTGGCGAGCGGCCCACCGCCGTCCTCTCCTTCGGGCCCTTCAACGGCGAGGGTTGCACCTACCTTACCGCCGCGCTGGAGGTGTTTGCAGCTCAGGACGTGGGCATGGTGCCGCTGCGGCTGGTGGACAGCTCCTACGTGGGCGCCGTCCGCACCCGTGATGCCCTGGCGGCGCGCATGGCCAGCAGCGACGTCTGCAAGACGTCCATCAAAACTCGTGCAAGCGCGTTGGTGCTTCGGGCAAAAGAGAGGGAGAATGCAGAGGTCAAGGAAGGTGCGACGGCAGCGTACATGGCGAGTGGCCGTCGTGGGCACGACGAGCAGCACCAACCTTTTCTGGTTCTTTTCAACGACGACGGGGCGATTGCGCGAGAGGTGACGACGGCGACGACGGAGGTAGCAGGACCGGTCAGTGACATGGACGGTACGGATGGTGCGGTGAATGATGTCGATGCCGGCGCAGGTGAGGCGAGGAGGGAGGCACGTGCCGGCGGCGCGGTGCCGCACTACGTCAACTCCTACTTGTTTGATGCCTATCCTTCTGACTTCTAACATCTCCCTTTATTTTGCTGTTCTTGTTCCGTTTTGCTTTTTTTTTTTTCTCCCTTACACGCTGTGTGAGATGGCAACATACCTTGAACTGGAATGTACTTTTTTTTCTCTTGCTTTCCTTTTCTTGTTTGTCTTGCGCACGGAACGATCAGCGGTAAATCGTATGTGGCCGTCTCTCTATGTGTTATTGTACACAAGCTTCAGCTTTTTTTTTTTTTACAAGATCTATACGGTGAAAAGAAAACCCTTTTCTGAGGACACTTCGTTTTACAACTCAGCGACTTGTAAGAGCTGTGTCGCACATGGAGTTGTTCTTTCAACCGCAAAGAAAAATCGAAGGAGATGCTGCCATTATTTCCACGCTTTTTTTTTTTTTAAGTGTTTTTGGAAAAAGAGCGTTTGTCTTCGTATCTACTGCATTGCTCCATATCTGTAGGCTGATTCTGTTGGAGCAGCGGCTCCACAAATTACTCCCGTGATTTCGATGCCTTCTCTCTCACACGTCCAGTCTTTTTCCCTTGTCACTTCCTTCCGCACCTCCGTATTCGAAGAAGCGAATACCGTTTTATTTGGTCTCCATTGCCCAGCCATAACTCTCCAACAGGCTTTTGAGCACTTTTGTGTTGTTCCTCCTTTTTATTTTTCTGCTTGCAGGAGCGACTTTCTTCTTTTTTTTTTTTCCCTCAGTATCATCATGAGGGTTCTTGTCTGCGGCGGTGCGGGCTACATTGGCACCCACCTTGTGCGCGAGCTGTTGCGCCACAGCAACCACGAGGTTGTGATCGCGGACAGCCTGGAGGCGGCGCATGGCTCGGCCACCCACGTCGACACAGAGAAGAACTTTCTCCTCAAGAACTCGAGTGCAAGTCTCGAGAAGGCGAAAAAGAACGGCCGCCGCTTTGCGAAGCTGGAGGTCGGTGACGTGCGCGACGTCAGCTTCCTCGAGCGCGTCTTCACCACCCACGGCCCGATCGATGCGGTGGTACACATGTGTGCCTACATCATGGTCGGCGAAAGCGTCTTCGACCCGCTGCGCTACTACGACAACAATGTCATCGGTATGCTGCGCATTCTGCAGACGATGCATAAGTTCAAATGCGATAAGCTTGTCCTCTCCAGCACGGCCGCCCTCTTCGGCAATCCGTATGCCCGCATCAAGGCTGGCGCCTCGGACGAGCCGAACCCGATGCTGCCTATCCACCCGAATGCGAAGCGGTTGCCGGAGAGTCCCTATGGTACGACGAAGCTGGTGGACGAGTACATGCTGAAGGACTGCGCGGTGGCCTACGGCATCAAGAGTGTTTGCCTACGCTATTTCAACGCCTGTGGCGCCGACGCGGACGGCGACATTGGCGAGACGCACGAGCCGGAGTCGCACCTCATCCCGCTGATCCTGCGCGTGCCGCTGGCGGACAAGATCAACGAGTACAACGCGATCCACCACCCAGAACGCAAGAAGGTGAACCCGTTCATCTCCATCTTTGGCACGGACTACCCGACGCCCGACGGCACGTGCATCCGCGACTACGTCCACGTGAAGGATCTCTCCTCGGCCCACATAAAGGCTCTCGACTACATGGAGAAGCTCACGCCGGCCGACAAAGACAAGTACTTCAGCACTTTCAACTTGGGCACGTCGAAGGGCTACTCTGTGCGCGAGGTGATCGAGGCGGCGCGCCGCGTCACGGGGCACGCGATTCCGGCAAAAGAGGAACAGCGCCGCGAGGGTGATCCGCCGGTGCTCGTCGCCAGCGGTGAGGAGGCGGCCACCGCGCTGGGCTGGAAGCTGGAGTACGACTCGATTGACAAGATCATCGAATCCGCATGGCGCTTCCACTGTAACCACCCTTTCGGCTACGAGGGCATTGGCAGCGGCAAGTGCAACCACTAAAGCGCCGCGGTGCAAACAATACCGAGGCACATTTGCAAAGCACAATGCGACGTGCTTGATGAGTGTGCTGCTCTCTCGGTAGACTTGGTTTCTCATTGCATATAAAAAAAAAAAAACAGAGTGCTTTCCCGTTTTCTTTCACTGTCAAGTGACAACGAAAACACGCTTTTTTACTGTTTATCTTTTTCCTTCTTTTTCTTTTCAGATCTGAAAGCCTTGAAAAGTGCCGGGTTGCAGGTGTTTTCAAGCCTTTCGATCTTTTTTACAAAGTGCTTTCTCTTTTTTATATATCCGCCTTTTCTAAGGTGAAGGTTCTTTTTTTTAAAGCATATTCTAGTTTTAGTCATTGACTTATTCTGTTTTTATCTAGCCGTTTGTTACGAGGCGCGTTAAGAGCCTTCTGTGCTTCCTTCGTTTTATGTCCATGCCTTTTTTTTTTTGTTTTTCTTTCTTTTTTTTTTTACTGTATGGCAGTAGACACTAATTCACTGCACAGTCTTGCTTCAACGGCGAGACACAAAAGACAACGAAAAGTGAGTAAAAAAAAAAAAAAAGAGTCAGGGCTTGTGAGAGCTGGGAGTCGAGAGATTGCATGAGCGAAAGAAAAGCACCTGTGCTTTGGGCACCAATTGCTCTTTTTTTTGTTGTTGCCACTTTTTTAATATGGGTGTATACATATATATATATATGTATACCGTTAGGGAAGTTCCTCTTTTTGTTCTATCGGAATGCGTTTATACGCGTAGAGGATTCTTGTGATAAAAGCAGCCGAAGACGACGACATTGCCGTCAAAGTATCAGCCTGCTGCGTTGTTGCTCTCTGCCAAACGAGTGTGCACGTGAGCCTTCTGATGGGTCGCACTGCTGTTCTTTGCACACTGATCGACAAAATAATAATAAAAAAGAGAATTCTCTTTCGCCTACTTCTTCTCTTCTGCTTTCGGTATGTATAGTCATTGTTTTTATTACTAGTTCAAGATCTTGCTGTCCTTTCGTTTTTCTTCATCCAGTATGCGTCATACACACGGCTGTCGTTGTACAGCTGCGACTCCATCGACGGCACAGCACACGGCACAGGTTTTTACCATGTGGGCTTCTCGTCTCGCGGTGCCTCGCTCGTGCCGCTTCGACAGCAGCCGCAGTAGCTCTGGGTTGCTTCGACGGACAGCAGCAGCCTCGTCTCCGCTTCAGCACTTGCCTCTTTCGTCACTGTTGTGCAGTCGCTGCACGATCAAGTCGCGCTCCCTTGCACCCGACGACCCATTTGGTGAAAAGAGCAGCTGGGAAGATCCCAGCGATGGCCTCTACTCAGCCTGGAAAGACGTCGACCAGGAGGGGTTCGCAAATGCGGCGCAGAGCGCAGAGGTGCGCAACGCGCACTTTGGCCCAGAGTGGGCTCGCTTCACCACCGTAGGCCGCCTCTCTGTGAAGAAGATGAGGGAGGAGCAGGCGCTGCAGCCACACAGACCTCCTGACTCTTCGTCCGGTGCAGCAACGCCAGGGACGGAGGGCTCATCAGCCGTGAATAACGACGGCACGGATGGCAACGCACCTGTGCCACCGAAGCGCTATCCTTCCGCGGAGGAGCTGCACGAGGCAGAGTTGCGGGAGAAGCGTCGTGTGCTCCAACGCAACTACATGACCTACGAAGCCTTCGTGGAACATGAGTTGGGTGCCGGCGAGGGCTTTTCGGAGGAGACAACCGCGAGCTGGTCGGCGGACGGCATGGATGCTGGGGCGGAGCTATACTCGACGGCGTCGATGGAGAGTGCATTCTCGGAGGTGGAGGGCGTGGATGGCCGCGATCGCATGGCACAGCGCAACGTCGAGCGAGAGGCGCTGGACACGGTCGAGGCCGCGGAGGTGGAGGAGACGGTGCCGCTGCCAAACTTTATCTTTGAAAAAAGCACCCGTCGAGACTCGCCAACGTCAGCCGTAGAGACAGCCACGTCTGAGACTGCGGCAGGTGACAAAACCAGCAGTCGCACCAACGTGCCGGGAAGCCCACCGGCGAACGAAGAGGGTGAGCGGGAAGGGTACACGATGGTCCCACCTGCAGCGCACACGGAGGCCATACCTTCCTCTGCCTCCGCGGCTGCTACCCCCATTACACGACCATCGCAAGCGGCGTCGGCCGCCAGCTCCTCTATTCCCACCTCCGTTGTGCTGCAAGTTGTGCGTGCTCTCGGCACTCCACACGGCGACGCACGACTCCCCTTAACGGATCCCTTAAATTGGTCGACGGAGGACATCATCTACTACCTCACCGTGATGGAGCAGCGTCCACCAGACGTGGAGGCAGCGGTGCCGCGTGAGGTGTGGGCGACGATGGATGAGACGATGAGCGACACCTTTCGCATGGCCGGCGCCACCGGCGACACGTTGCTCAACGTCGTGGTGCCGCCACGGCTGTTCCGCCTCATGCGGCGCTGGCACGTGCGGCGTCAAGACGTCGTGAACAAGGTGTGGAAGCAGTATCAGGCGAATTTAGCAGCTGGTGCGGCGGCGCCAGCAGCCGGCGAAGCCGCGGGCGATAAACCGTCGAGTCGCAGCGATGACGCGTCAGGTGGGCTGGAGGTTCCTGCGGATGTAGTGGAGGCGGCGGTGGCGCAGAGTCGCAGTAAGCTGGACGAGGCCGTGCAACCCCTTGATCGGGTTCTTATCCAAGAAACGATCTTGTTGTGCTTTCCTTATGGTCATTAACGGTGTCGTCACAAGCATGGTAAAGCAAACAAAAGACAAAAACAACAGAGCATGACTATTAGAGTTACTGCAACACGCAATTATCATGAAGTACACGCAATGGTGGTAAGTAAACGAGATATATAGAGTAAGAAAAGACCGCTACGACTCGATGAAAAAACAAAACAAACCAACAAACGAGCTGTCACCAAGCTTCTTTTCTTTTTCAAGAGTTGCACTTCTTATCTTGTTTTTCCTCCACCCCCTTTTTTCTTCTAAATTACATGTGGTACGAAAACTGAAGTGACACTTTGCATGCACTTCGCTCTTTTTTTTTTTTGCTTCTCTTTTTTTTTTTTTGGTGTATATTCCTTTTCTCCGCGATCACCCGCTCTTTGCGGAACAGTAACAAGCTCATAGATACACATAAAAACAATCATAGAGTTTTTTTTTTTTAATTAATAAATACACGTACGCATACATTCACACTCACAGAGTGAAAGGAACCAAAGCCGTCTCTTAGCTTCCATTACTTCGTCTCAGGGAGCTTACAGTGTCGTTCGAATTGTCTTTGTTTTCCTGTCGCATCAGCATAGAAGATACACAAATCCTGCAGCTTTTTTCGTCTTCCACTTTTTCTTTTTGTAATAGAAAGGCAGCCGCAGTCACTTTGGATAGACCATCGACACAGGTCTTCAACCACGCCACCATGTCCGAACGTAGCGGCGCGCCCGAGCCGTGGGACCGCATCTCCACCTTTTACTTCTCCACTCGCAAGAGCATCAACGTCCTCGTGGCCCCCACCGCCGACGCCGCCGCCGCCTCGCTCAGCCTGACCTACTTGTTCAAGGTGTTCCTGTATCCCTTCAAGCTACACCCCACCGGCTCTTACGATGAGGTGAAGAATTTCATCGAACAGACCAACTATGCGCAGGACAGCGAGCGCAAAGACGAAAGCAGCTCAGTGATCGACGACCTCTTCGTTCTCGTGGGCCTCGGTGCACCGGTGGTGCTAGAGGATTACTTTGACTTCTCGCGCCACATCGTCATTGTAGTAGACGCCTACCGGCCTTTTCACCTTGACAACCTCCGCCGCGAGGACGGAGAGCGGCTCATCGTCTGGGGCAGCGAGCGCATTCAACAGGAGGTGGACACGTTCTTCCATACGCAGCGCCTGGCGGAGGCGCAGCGGAGTCGTCGCCGTCGCCGGCGTCATGCGATGGCGGCCGCGCGGCAGAGTCAGAATCGCCACCGCTACCACCGTCGCCGTGCTCGGCACGAGTTCAACCCTCACACCCACGCCGGAGAAGGCAAGAGCGACAACAGCGACAACGATGATGAGGCGTCGGAACTCTACGAAGAGGAGGAGGAGAGCATGGAGGACAGCAGCAGCAACACGAGCAGCAGCAGCAGCGAGGACGAGGAGGACGAAGCTGCGATGTTCGACGGCGAAGACGACGACGCCACTCCGTCGCAGAGTCAGGAGTGGGTGGACTGGCGTGGCAATCAGGAGGCTGCGGCTGCGGTGCCGCCGCACCTGGAGGCACTTTATTACGCCTGTGCCTGTGCCGGTCGCAGCAGCGCCGTAGAGATGTACGACCTCTCTGTTATTCTGCACCGTTTTCATGACGCTATTCTGTGGCACGCCGCGGTGGGTGTCTGCGACCTCTATCTGCGGCGCCTGATCGACTACGGAACCTATCTAGTCGAGATGGCACCTCTGCAGGAGGCGGTGTCGCTGCAGCAGAGCGTGCGCCGCGGCGTGCTGCGGGACCGCACGGAGGAGGCGGTCAACCAGGCCCGGCGTGCTGCGACGAACAACATGCAGCTCAGCAACCGCGAGGAGGAGCAGCTGTACCTGCTGCGGCACTCGTCCTTGTGGGATGCGATCTGGTACGATCCGCAGGTGGCGAGCGCGCTGGACTTGCACCACGTCGAGGATGGCCGCCCGCGGCTGAGTCAGCTGCTGGCTAGCCGCTGCGGTGTCTCCATGGCGATGGCGCGGCGGCCGTGGCGCGAGGTTCCGGTGGACGTCGGCAGCGAGGCGCTGCGGCGCGTACAGGCGGAGCTGCAGAACTGGGTGAATGCGCGAGGCAACGCCATCTCGTACCGCAACCAGATCCGCTGTGTTTCGCGCAAGGTCGGCTACAGCACCGAGGTGTCCACCTTTGACGCGTGCAAGTTGTTCACGGCGGTAATGGCGGCTGTCCCACCTGCCTCCGTGTACGTCATCGAGAAACCCAGCAACAACAGCAGCACCACTCTCTCGGCGGACGACGTCGCGGCAATTGCTCAGCGGCAGCTGGTGGAGTTCCAGCGAGGCCAGTTCTGGCGCGCGCACGCGCTGCTCGACATGGACCCAAATGAGAAGCCGTTTCACGAGGCGTTGGCGGAGGCGCTCTCGCTGCAACAGGCTGTCGCCGACGCTACGAGTTCCATGATGCAGCCCGGCAACGTGCAGAGCAGCACGGGGCTGCACTACGCCCTTCCAACCGACTCATCCAAGACGTCACCGACGCTGGAGAGCTTCTGCACCGTGCGGCGACTCGCGGTGCTGGCGGAGCGACTTTTCTTTACGCTGACGATGGGCCGCCAGCGCGACCGGCAGGCGCTGGCGACGCTGCGGCCGTTGGTGCTATCCTGTGCCCTGCCGCAAGCCCGTCTGCTTCCCTCACCTGATCCAGGTAACGGCGCTGCGGTGATTGGCGGCGGTGCTGGCGACATCCGCAGTGTGAATGGGGCTGCGTCGGTAGGCGTTCCGCCTACCAGTGTCACCAATGCCATCCCTTCTGGTGCCAATGCAGTGGGCATGGGCAGCGGTGGTGCACAGGTGGAGGACACTGCGGAGTACGCGGTGGTGTTGACTTGCGCTGGCAGCACCAGTGCCGGGATGGATCCGCTGCCGCCGGTGTTCCGCTTCCTGCAGTGCATGCGCGATGAGCACTTCAGCACCCCGCCTCGGCAGGTCTACGTGGAGCGCAACGCGGTGCGAGTGCAGGGTCGTGAGAACGCCACCTATCTGGTGGAGCGTATGCTGTTGCTCTCGGTGAAGCCGACCATCTCGCACCACGAGTTCCGTAGGCAGCCGGAGGTCGACGAGCAGGAAGAGGATGACGAAGAAGGTGAGGCCGGCGATGACGACGACAACGGCAACTCTTCAAACGCTGCTGCTGAGGTCATTGACTGAGTAGTCTGCATGCGCTGCTCTGGTGTACGCGTTTCAGTCTCCTTTTTTTTTTATGTTCTCTCTTCCCATCACCCCTTCCCCTGTAGAACGAGAATGCGCACATCTCTTTTCAATGGTGCGTGCTATGCACTTTTCATAGATGTCTTTTCTCTTTCCCTTTTATTGATGGACTTGTTTAGCAAAAAAAAAAAAAAAGAATAGATAATCATGACGAATGCAGTTTTTTTTTTTTTTTGAATTGCCGTCGCCGTGTCCATGAACACAGTGTTATGTAGCGCGTTCAAAAGTACACGTCGTTATTTGATAGCAGAGGCGAACCCCCCTGCGGTCGTCATGTGTTTCGGGGGCTGATCTAGAGAACCTGGCGATGAATGACGTGCTTGAGTGGCTATTTTGTGCTTTTTTTTTAATATTTCTCGAATAGAGCTCTAAGTGTGCTCTTTTTTTTTGATTTTCTTTTCCCCTCCTCCCTCTTTGCTTTCCTAAAAAAGGAGGAAAAAAAAAACCGACGCGTTCTTGCTTCTCGGCGAAAGGCTCGGAAATTCGAGCCCGCTGTAAAAGCTATGGACGGACCCACATAACAGGTTCGAGTAGAGAAAACTGTTGTCTTTTTTTTTTTTCCTACCCCAAGATGCCAGATCTTCATGGCGTCAAGAAGAGCAAAAAAAAAGAAAAAGTAAGTGCATCTTTTTTTTTTTTTTTAGACTTAGACCTTCCAGCTCAGAAAGCGGCGCTTTGCCGCCGATACGAGGTAGCACAAACTCAGCGAGTCAGCGAAGCTGTTTGTTAGTGTCGTTAAATAGAATCCGTTTTTTTCTCTTTTTCTTACTTCAGCATCACGCTGCTCTTTTTCTTTTCTTTTCTGTGAGGTGGAAGTGGTCTCGCGCTTTACGTGGTGCATCATCGCTTCTTTTCGCTAAAGCAAACCGCTAACAACTCACTGCTTTCCCACTAGCAAATGAACTCCCCCACCTCCACTTCTTTCCCACCGCAAGATGTGGCGACACCTGTCGTGGAGATTTCTGAGATTGTCGGAGAGAAAAAAATGGTGTGTCAAGATTCTGTCGCGTGTGTGCCGTCTCAAGACGCTGACGATACGCTACCGACACCGCCAGCGACTCAGCAGTTTCACCCCGCAGTGGCGAGCGCAGGCGATGCACATCGGTGGCTGAATGTGGCGCTCTCCGATGAGCAGACGCCTCTGGATTGGGTGCTGCACGACACAGTCATTGAGGAGGAGAGCGACGAGGAGGGGGATGAGAGACGACGTGAAGAAACACTCTCTGTCGCTGTGTCGGCAGCTGTGGCTGGCTCATCAAGTTCTCATCACACTGCTAGTGAAGCCGAGGGTGGAGTTTTGGCCCGCGTTGCCAAGTCACAACGTCCTGCGGTACTCGTTTCTCCGTCCATGACGGAGGATTTCCCCGAGACGAACTCGTGGATGTCGCCCGCACGTGCCGATGAGGTGGAGTGGCAGAGCCCTCACTCCATTAGCATGAGGAGCCAGGCGTGTCAGTCTCGGTGTGTGAGCTACGCGGACGGTCAAGCTGACGCCGCTGAAAGAGCTTCCGCAAAGCCGCCTTGTGCACCACGAGAAACAGCGGCGTCTGTGGCGACAGCAACAGCTGCCAACTCTGCACCGCCTTATGTAGCAGATGAGGCTCTCGAACAGCACCACCGAAGCACGTCTCATCCTGATGCGATGAAAACGGCACAGCTCACATCGCCGTCACCGACGCGTCCAGCTGAGCTGAAGGAAGCTCAGCTGTCCCTCGCCTCTTCTGCGGAGCCGCAGCGTCCCTCTGCCGCCTCACAACCCGCGGCGGCGTGGTGTACAGCCCTTCAAGTCCACCCGACGAACTCCTCGACGAATACCACGGAGGAGATGTCGGCAACAACGGCCAAAGGAGCTGCGCTGCAGCGCCTTCGCCTGCAACTCCATCAAGCCGAGCGTGCCGCCGCCCTGCAGCAAGCCCTGCGTGAGGCGGTGCAAAGCGAAAAGGACGAGCTGCAGTTGCAGTTCGAGGAGCTGCTGCGCATCCAGTCAGAGCTGGAGCGGCGCAGCCAGCAGCACGAAGCCGACCTTGCAGAGGCGGCGCAGCGACACGCGACTGAAAAGCTAGCGTGGGAGGTGGAGAGACAGAAGGAAGGGGCGCAGCTGAAGGCGTCGCAGAATGAGGTGCAGGTGCTGCAGCTGGAGGTCGCGGACGCTCGCGAGGAGTTGCGAGTACTCATGGAGGATCACCTGAGCAAACAAGAAGACCTCTTGGCGACGAAAAGCGCACAAGCAGCAGCGGAGCAGCTTTGCGGAGCTTTAAAGACAAAACTGGAAGTGGCAAGTGAGGAGGTACGCGCAGCGGAAAGGCTGGCGGCAGCTGTCAAAGACGCAGAGGAGCGCGCGGCCGTGTCGCAGCTTGCCTTCCACACCTTGTGTGACCAGCTTGCATCGGTGCTGAAGCGGCCGAGTAGTACCTCTGCGTCACGTGAGGGAAGCGCTCTTTCAATTTCCGGGCTTGCTCTGTTGAGCGGTGCCATGGACAGTCCAAGCAAAAACCCCACCACGCACTCCACTTTCGACGTGAAGGACATGCTGAGGACAGCTATGAGTGAGGAACGCGTGGCGGCTGCCGTAGAAGCTGCCCTGTCGCAGCAAAGTGTGGGACACCATCTCGACTCTTCAAATCCACCGAGTCGCGCAAACAGAGCCGCAAAAATAACAACGACAAACGCCAACAACAAGGAACATGGCAACTCCTCGTTATCTGCTTTCAAGGTTCAAACAGCCGCAACTGCTGCTTCGAGGACCACCCCGAGCGTTCAAGGGGACGTGCACATCTTGTCCGACGCTTGCCTCGCCATGCTTCAGCAGTGCCGACAGGAGGTGCAGCAGACGCTGACCTCCGTAGTGGAGCAGCACTGCCGCGTCGCGCGCGACACGCAGGCCGTTGCAGACACCCGTGCAGCCGAGATGGAGCGCGCGCTTTCGGCTGAGCTGCGACAGTTGCGAGCACAGATGGAAGGGCAGAAACGACAGCAGCAGCAGCTTGAAGAGGCGCACCTCGAGCGAACTCAACGGCAAGACGTCGGCGTCGAAGTTCAGTTGTTCCAGCAGGAGAAAAATGCCATGGATGTGGCTGAGGTACCGCGTACCGTGGCCGAGAAGCCTCTTTCGACTAATGCAGCGGACGGTGCAGACACTCCAACGGCTCCCACGCTTCACTTCTCCACGGCAGATCCGCAGGTACTGCAGGCGGCTTGTGCTGAGACGCAACGCGCCTTGCTGCTGGAGCGACGCCACACCGCGCTACTGCAAGCGGAGCTGACGGAGCTGCATGAGGCACACCACACAACGACGCTGCTGACAAGCGTGGAGCAGACACTGCACAACGTGCATCAGTCCATTGTGGTGCTTATACGAGATGCTGTGGTCGAAGTGCGCAATGTGGGAGGGACGTGGCATGACAGCGACGCCATGTGCGACAGCGGGGATGGAGACAGAAGAGAAAAGGGCCACCAGGGACGTGTCTACGAGCGAGGGGCGAGCAGGCTTCGCGAACACGTGCGGCCCATCCCCACTGCGGTGTTTTCCAATGGCACGGAAAGCAGACCGGCCGCTTCTCTCGACGGTGCAACGATGGAGTGTGTGCGCAGAGCTGTTCTCTTGGCCGAGGCGCAGGTGGCGCGTGTGGGCGAAGAGCTGCTCGGCGACATTCAGCGCGATCGTTTTGCGGGTGCCGTAAGCACTCTCGTTTCTGCCTACCCCAGATCGGCCACGGTGGACGTATCCGTTTCACAGGGCATTAATCAGCAGATTAAGAGTGAAAAACGGATGCCGCCTCTTGCGTCGCCTCGCTCTGCGAGGCAACAGCAAGTGTACGAGGAGATGCAGGCGCTTCTTCGCAGATCGCACGCTGAGGAGCTCAGCCAAACAGCAACACAACTGCCGTCTGCTTCTCGCTACTCCCCTGACGGATCGCGGTGGCTGGCGGGCATCCATCCACCACCTCCCCCTGCTCCGTCTTCTCACAACAGTGTTTCTCGGCAGCCGCAGCACCGATGCTCCACACCGCTGCCCTCCGGGACCATCGTAACGCCAGCGCGGCAGACCAACTCAGGAGCTGACGCGATAAACGGCGGGCCTTCTCCCTACGTAAGAGCCTATGTACACGCACTGGAGGAAACACCTGAGGACACGGGTGCTGCGCCTTCGATAGCCTCCCATGCAGTCTTTGCGGAGCGGCACAGCGGTGCGAGAGGGTGCGCCTCTACGTCACCTATGGCGCTTCGACTCTTTGAGGGCATGGCGACGACAACTCAGGAGCTGCGTAATATTGGGGATTTGCTAGAGCTGCTGCGTGATAATGAGATGACACGGGAAGGGCGGCTGCAGGCGTGCTTGCTGACGTGGGAGGCACACATACGGACAGCTGTCAAGGAGGGGCTGAGTAGAGTGCAAGCATTAGTGACCCAGCTGCGACCACCTAACGCGGCACTCGAGGCTTTTCAGCGCCAGCGACAAGACCGACAAGGTGTGGAGTCTTCGTCTCAAACACCCACACTCCCAATGCATATCGAGGCTGCTGCTGCTGCTGCACTTGATTCTACGCGGCGCAAGCCAGCAGAAGCGCGTCTTTCGGATGTCCTGGCTGGGAAGTCAGCGGCGACCTCCGGCGCTTCCTCAACTGGCGCGGTCTGCTTTCCTCACAGGAAGTGAAGTGTTGACACTTTGCGTGGCACAGTCATTCGTGCGCTTGGTTTTTTTTTTTTTTTTTTGCTGTCTGAGGTGCGAGTCGCACTTAGATTTCTGCTGCGAAATGTGCGGAAAAAACAAGGCAAAAAAAAAAAAAGCGAGTAGTTTCATAACTTGGTACTTCCTCGTAAACGGTGTCTTTTTCCCTTATTTCTTTTTTTTTTATCCCCTTGATCTGTCCCCCGATGTCTCTTAAGAACAGCGAATGTCACTAGAGCCGTTTTTCTTTGCTTTGTCTCAACGGAAATCAGTGGGTGCCCTCTTTCGCAGTATTGCTGTTTAATGAGCTTGATTGATACACACACACACACGTATACCACTCTTCTCCACCTCTTTCCGCTTTTATTTGTTTATATTGAACTCCCCCTTTCTCTCCAAAACGCAAACACACACACACAACGCTTGCACCCTCTTCAAAAAAAAAAAAAAAACTCACGTGAACCGTATTAACACACAACATTTGACGTCTTCGGTTTAGTATCTCTCTATTTTGCTCGTTTCTTCTCTTTTTAACGCACTCTCTATAGGCAAAACGAAAAAGAACTAAACTCTCTTCAAAACTACCACAAAATCTCTCAATAACAACATTATAAAGATGTTTCGCCGCAACTTCTGCCGCCTGTCGGGCCTTAACAAGGTCTGCAGCATCGACGAGGCCGTCGCCGGGATGAAGGATGGCATACAGGTCGCCTTTGGCGGCTTCGGCTGCGCCGGTGTGCCGGACGCCGTCGTGAAGGCGATGGTGAAGAAGGGCGTGAAAGACCTGACCCTCTTCACCGACTCTGCGGGTATCGACGGCTTCGGTCTTGCGCGCCTCATCGAGGCGAATCAGGTGCGCCGCATGTGCTGCTCCTACGTCGGCATGAATAAGATCTTCACGAAGCGCTACCTCGAGGGCGATGTGGAGCTGGAGTTCACGCCGCAGGGTACGCTGGCGGAGAAGATGCGCGCGGGTGGTGCCGGCATCCCGGCCTTCTACACCGCGACGGCCTACGGCACGCAGCGCCAGACCGGTGGGCAGATTGTGCGCTACGACAAGGAGGGCAACCCGTGCATGATCTCAGAACCGAAGGAGACCCGCAAGTTCGGCGAGCGCTGGTATGTTCTGGAGCCGACAGTGCGTCCGGAGTACGCCGTGGTGAAGGCGCTGAAGGCGGACAAGAGCGGCAACCTCGTCTTCCGCGGCACGGCCCGTAACTTTAATATCCCGGCGGCCCAGTGCGGCAAGACCGTTATTGCTGAGGTGGAGACGATCGTCGAGAACGGCCAGATTCACCCAGACGACGTCCACCTGCCTGGCGTGTACGTGAATCACGTCGTGCAGGCCTCTTATGAGGTGCCGATCGAGAAGCGCACCGTCTCCGGCAGCAGCGAGAAGAAGAGCGCCGTGGACCCGAACGACGACCGCCAGAAGATCGCCCGCCGTGCGGCGCTGGAGTTCGCGGACGGCATGTACGTCAACCTCGGCATTGGTATTCCGACGGAGGCGGCGAACTATATCCCGGCTGGCGTGTCGGTGACGCTGCAGTCCGAAAACGGCCTGCTCGGCATGGGACCCTTCCCGACGGAGGACAAGGTGAGCGCGGACTGGATTAACGCCGGCAAGCAGACTATCTCTTTCCTGCCTGGCGCATCGTGCTTCGACAGCGCGACGTCCTTCGCGATGATCCGCGGCGGCCACATGGACCTCACGATGCTGGGCGCCCTCGAGGTAGCCTCGAACGGCGACCTGGCGAACTGGGGCATCCCCGGCAAGCTGATCAAGGGTCCTGGTGGCGCTATGGATCTCGTTGCGAGCGGTTCCCGCGTCGTGGTGGTGATGTCACATTGCAACAAGAACGGCGAGCCGAAGATCCTGGAGAAGTGCTCCCTGCCGGTGACGGGCCTGAACTGCACGTCGCGCATCATCACGGAGAAGGCCGTCTTCGATGTGATTGACAAGCAGCTCGTGCTGAAGGAGGTGGCGGAGGGTCTGACTGTGGACGACATCAAGAAGTGCACGGGCGCCCACTTCCACGCCGACAGCGTGAAGCCGATGACGTACGCCCCTGTCCGCGCTTAAAGCGAGCAGAAGGTAGAGGGGACTCAAAAAAGCAGAAAAGAACATAAACGCAGAGAAAAAAGAAGAGCAGCTCGAAGTGCGAGTAATGACGACCTCTTAGTGTAGTTAGTGCAGTAGCGTAGTGAGGTGCGATTTGTTGTTGACCTTCGATTGTCTTTTTCTGTGTAGATTTTTGTTTTGCTTGGAAAAAAACAGAAGTAGTGCTCTTTCTGTTTTTTTTTTTTTTCCGTTTTCCTCCGCGCGATTTTTCGTTCCGTATTTTCGTCAACTATGCTCTTTGTCTTTTTTTTTTTTCTGGGGCTTTCGAGTCCCTTTTTTCACAGCGTTCGTAAGTCCATCTCTAAGAAGGGAGCCAGCATCTCTTTTTTTTTTTTTTTGCGTAATACCCTCCGCAGTTTTTTTTTTCTACTTTTTTTGCTTCCAGGATTTTCAACTGCTCGATGAGTCTCTGAAATCCTGACACACATGAAAGCGTACACAAACATAATACACAAGTGAAGTGCAGGCAGCTGTGCGTGCGAGCTAAGTGCATTTCACCAAAAATAGAAAGAGAGAGAGAGAGAAAAAAAAAAAAAAGGTTAGACAATGGGAGAAAAACAAATGTGGCTACCTCGTCACGTATTTTTTTTTTTTTTTTCAAATCGTCTTCTGAAAAAAACAGAAACGAGGCAGGAAAAGAAAAGAGCCATTAGTACCAGTTTTTTTCCTTTCGATGCTCTACCACGATGCTTAATTTTCGTTTTACTTTCGCAAAACAAATACCCCTTCCTTTTTCATTTATTTGGCCTCGGAGAAAAACTATCATGCAAGCGTAAGCACGCTTACAAGCACGATGCACGACGGTCTCTGCGACCCTTTTCCCTCTTTTTTTTTTTTTTCTCGAGTCCCATCAATATATACGCTTGTTTTATCTCTTCTTTACTTGTTTGTTTGTTTGTTTGCTTGCGAAACACATAAAACGGTACTTTTTCTTTGTTTTTTTTTTTTTAGCTTTTAGTTTCTTGTTTCACTCTCACAACTTAGTCTTGTGACTCTTTTTTGTTTTATCATTATTATTTTTTTTTTTAGGACGCTTTTTTTTTTTAAAACCTTAAGTTGTTTTCAATGAGGTGAAAGGTGCTCGTGTGCTCTCTTTACAATGATATTCCCTCTCATTGTTCAAGGTAGCAATCTCTCTCTCTTTTTTTTTTTCTGTTGTTCTCCTCTTCCTCTTAGATGGGTGCTATAAAAGTACAAACAAAAAGGGAGTTGAAAGGCAAAAAAAAAAAAAAAGAGAAACACCAAACCACTTACCACAAATGGTCAACGTGCTGTTTGCAAAGCATGTACTCGAGCTCTTCTTTCATGCTGTTCCCTGTTTCTCTTTTTTTTTTGGGGGGGGTTTCTCTTTTTTTTTTTTTTTTGCTGAAGGACAACACAGTGTGCTGTGATTGCATACCAGGCCTGAACGCTTTTATAAAAAAGAAAAGAGGGGGAAAAAAAAAAAAGATACTGGCGCATAACACAATACAGCAAAACAAGCTACCTTCATAATAAAAACAAACAGCATAAGCATGAGAAATGTGCTAGAGGGCAAGGATTTGGATGAAAATCTCTGGAGATCATGCTTACAAAGTCAATGCACTATGATGGTCGCTATTTTGTCGGAGAAAAGGAGGAAGCCAACATCTTCTGCGTCCAGCCTTTTAAGTACAAGGCTAAGCACTGCCGTCGGACAGATCGTAGTGACATTGATGTAACGCATTGCATTGCGGTCACTTCGCCAAAAGGGTAAAGAAAAAGGGAAACAGGTGCTTTGTTTTTTCTTTGTTAAGTCACTAAATCGTTTTTTCTTCTGGCCTCTATATGTGATGTGGCCTTTGCGCATTTCTCCGCTTCTCTCTTCCTCTCTTTTTCTTCTCTGTTTCTTGGTGTTTTGCACGACCTAGAAGGAAAAGCACCCTTTTTTCTAGTTATGGGAGAGCTTTACGATTTACCCACCGTCTCCCTTTTTTCGGTGTAGTTATCTTGTTACTTCTCGCACCTGCACAAGCGCGAGCTTTTTTCGCGCACCGCAGTCAACCAGTACTTGTTTATTATTATTATTGTTCTTTCTTTCTTTTTCTCATCTATACCGTTTTTTTTTTTTTTACGTAGTGAAGAAGACCAGTGCTGTGCCTGAAGGTCAGCAGTTCGACAATTTGCCAACTAATACACAGAACTTTCTTGTTTTTTTTTTTTCTTTGTGAAGCTCAATAATCAATGAAAGTGAAGTAGAAAACTCTTCCTAGCGTGTAGCTTTCTGCTTTTTTCTACTAACCAAGGTCAGTATAACATTTTCGTTCCTTCTTTCTTTAGATATAGTAAAGAGCTGATTCTCCGAAAACAAGGGGTTTTCTTTTTTAGTTCCCCCTTTGTGTTTTTCTGAATTTGAGAGCGCAGGTATTTGAACACACCAAGTGTAGTATAACTATAGAAGAAAGGGCTTTTCTTTCCTTGCTCTCTTTAATCCAGAAAGAAACACTGTTTAGCTCGACTTCCTATTTTGCTAGCGTCTCCAAAAGCAACACAATTCCCGGCTAGAATAATAATCACCAAGAAGCAGAGCTTTGTTCTTCTTTGAGAAATCTAGTGAGATGTCCCATTACAACGTCGATGTGCGCACGCCCATCTTCTTCCGACAGAGCTTTGCCAGCTCGCTGGAGACGCAGTCAAACAAAACTTATTCACGTCTCACGCACACACCTCTCATCGCGGGGCATCTGCCGCGCGGCGCCGCCAGCGGTGTGCGTATCGCACAGTATGGCACGAGCCGCCTGCGCAGTCTAGACGAGTTGGAGAAGTTGCTGCACACGGTCTTGGAAGACGCTGGTGCGAAGCTGGCGGCAACAAGCGCTCTCGCGTTGTCCACCCGCGAGCCTGGCCCGGAGGAGTTGGAGCGTACTGCCCCTACACCTTCCCCCGCAGCCGGTGTACAGGCTCCAGAGGCTTCACAGGCACAGACCCCTGAACGAAGTGATAGAGGCGATATGCAATGCACTACCTCGCTGGCAAGTGAGTCGCTCTCTGCTGCTCATGGCGACCACCACAATGCGCCGTCGTCCACGTCGGCCAGGCGGCTGCGGCGCTCCGTTTCGTTTCCGCCAGCCTCGTGTAGTGCGACGCCACGGCTGCAGCCCGACGTCGCTGATGAGAAGAGCGCCGTGGCGGCCTCCACCGCACAGCGTGTCTGGTACCGGCTGCGCGGGTGGGTGTGGCGAGGGTCTCAGCCACCGCCGCCCCCACAGTCTCCTTCACTCCTTGCCACGGCGCGACAACGAGAGGACATCGCAATGGCGGGCGGCGGCGGTGGCGCTGCGGACCTTCGTCGTGAGTACACCATCAGTGCGTTTTGGTCTGCTCCGTCGTCACAGTCGCCGCAGAGAACTTCAGCTGCGGCAACAGCAGCGATCCCCACCTCGGCAGCCTCCTCCTCTTATCAAAGCGTGCCGACGTGGGTGCGGGCCGCCTTCACGCCTGCCGCTGCAGCCCTCGCGGTCGCGACCGTCAACCGCGCTCATCCGGCGCTCTCTCGCGGCGTCGACGCTACCGCGATTCAGGCGACCGACGCGGGTGCGCCAGAGGACGAACGAGCGGATGAGGAGGAAGAAGAAGGGAACGGCACGTTGACGTCCATGTCACGCGAAGATACAGTGCCACTGGCCGGGGGCATGAATGGGGGGCGGCACTCCGCCCTTCTCAGCGGCGCCTTCGTCGCCACGTCGGACACCGCAGCTTCAGTGGGCACGCTCGCCATGCCGAGCAGCAGTAAGTGTGACCCGCTCAGTACGGATGTGAAAAGTGCAGCGAGTTCACAGTCGACGCGGTCGTTGCACCCACACTGTAACGCGCAGACTCAGTCGTCTTCGGCGGCGGACGGCGAGTACGACGCGACCTCGTCGTCATGCCGGCGTGCCGGCGCAGAGAGCATGGAGGACGGTTTAAAGTGCTCCAGCAAAACCGACGTGCCGGCTGACAACAACAACAACGCGGCCCACGAAGCTCCACGTGCGACAGAGCAGCACTCCGTCCTTTCGCACACGACAGCTGGCACCAACGTGCTGGCCCGATGGGACCGTCACGTCTACGCCGTGGAGCTGGTTGGCTGGCTTAACCTGCTAGTGTGGATTCGCTGCCAAGTGATCCACTTCCTTCGCGACTTGTCAGGTGTGCAGGGCTTCGTGGCGTGGAGTGCGTGGTATTGGTCCTGGGCGCAGGAGCACCCACGGCAGGCCTCGTTCCACCAGGCCCTGTCGTCGCGACGCTTTTGGCGGGGGCTTTGGCTGCGCGGACTCAGCGCACAGCTGAGCGAGGTGCAGTACGAGACGAGCGGGCATATGTTCACGTTGAAGAACGCCTTCCGGCTGATTGTCAGCTACATTGGAGCCGCCTACACCTCGCTGGATCAGCTGAACTCTGTAATTCTGCAAATCCAGCACCGCTGCGAGATGACGACGTCGCCGATGGCTGCTGCTGCTGCTGCTGCGGCGGCGGCGCGTTCTTGCACGGCAAGCCTCGGCGCCGCAGGTGGCACAAGTGGTGGTGTTGGTGGTGCTGCCGGTGTTGGGGTGAGCACCACGACGGTGCCAGAGCTGAACGGCAGCATCAATAGAGCTTGTATGATGGGACGGCGAGACTTCCTGTCCAACCAAAACAACGTCTTGTGGAGCTCCACACCAGTGACGGTGTTGGTGGACGACTTCTCTCCCCTCGCGCCGCGGCCGCGTGGCAACATCGAGAGTCGTGTGGAGAACGTTAATGCCGCAGGCGTGCGTGGCGGGCCTCACCGCTCTGCCTTCGAAGACGCCTACGAGCAGGACAGCGTCAATGAGACGGCGGTGGCCGAGGCCGCGGAGGAGGCTGAGGCGGCGGCGGCGCTGCAGGTGCTGGACGAGTTGCGCTACGCTATCTGGGCGATGCTGGATGAACAGCGGGCAATGTTTCGCTTCAACGGACAGCAGCTGGACGTGCTCGAGTCGAACGACTTTTTTGGCTGGCTAGGCGACCATCGGCACGCCGGCGTGCCGCTGAATGCGGACAACGTGCTCCTCAGTGCTTCGATGCTCGGCGACGGCTTCCCGGGCAGCCCGTCAACGCGTCCACACGAGGAGCCCCGTGCGCCAGGGGAGGAGCAGGACGGCGACCGGCCTGTGACGGCGCGGGACGGCGCTGTGGCGCTCCTGCAGTGCGTACAGCAGTCCCGTCGTCTGGTGCAGCGACTCAAGGCGCTCGTGCAACGTGCACACAACCCGCCGGCCTCCCGCCATTGGCAGCGCATCCTCGTGGCGGCCGCGGCGACCATTCCGCCCTTTTTCTGGCTCTACTGCAAGACACCGGCAGAGCTACTGGAGTTTGCGCGGAGTCGCTACCGCTTTGGGCAGCAGCTGATGAGGTACTACCTGCTGGAACCCATTGCACAGCTGCGAGAGTCTTTCTTCTACGTCCGTCCTGGAGTCGAAGACCGCCGTGGCGCTTTTGAGCGGGACGCCGCGTCGCTGGCCAACATCATCCGCGATTTCCACGAGGACATGTACCCTAACATGTCTCTGGACCGGTTGGAGCAGCTGCGAAACCGAACGCTGGACCGCCTGCGCGCCGGCGTAGCAGACCCGGAGGGTTACGGGCTAATTGACCAGCAGTACCGTCACTCCGTGCGCCACCCGATCCGCAGCGTTGTTTTCGGTGATCTGCCCCGCATCATCCTGATCCAGATGTCTTATCAGGCACTGGAGATGAGTCGGGTGGCAAACGGCGTGGACGAGGTGCTGGAGGGCAACGACCTCAACTTCAAAATCATGGCGTTGCTGCCGGTGTTCGCGGCCGGTAGTCTGCTAGTGACGTGGGTTCTTTTTCGGTACCGCGCGAACCACAAGCCGGTGCGCATGCGCATGAAGCTGCTTTGGCGCTCCCTCTGTCGCGTCATCGGCTTTGCCGGCAGCGGGCAGCAGATGCTGCCGCCGTGCATGAACGGCGCGGGCCACCACCCGGTGGCGGGTGTCCGCCTTGCAGACCCGCCAACGCGCTTTCCACGGTGCGCGCTGTCCTCTGGTGCACCCGCGGCTAACATCACCACCACCACCAACATCAACGCCAATAACACGAAAAGCAGCCGAGGCCGTCCTGGTGCCGCGAAGGGTGGTATTCGTTTCAGTGCTGCCGGGGCTGGCGCAGCGAGCCCAGCGCCGACGGCAGCGTGGCCGCGCAGAGCAGACGAGCGACAAGTTGAGGAGGTCGATCCAGCAGGCTTCTTCATGGAGTCCAGCGAGGAGGACGCCTCCTTTGCCGCCGCGTCTGTCAACGCGCGTGTGGACGGCGTCGCCGCGGTGCAGCAGCTGAATAACTACGAGCAGGGGATGGTGCTGCTGCTCTCGCACGTGATACGGTCCCTGGCGGCGGAATATCTTCATTCGTACGAGTACTTTCACGAGCTGCTAGAGGACCTGAACGACCTGGAGAGCGTGCAGAGCTCGCGGCATCAGCGCTTGGCCACGCTGGAGCGTATGCGCTCCACGCACACCTTTTTGTTTTAATTTCCATACAACATGAATGACTTCCACTAGGGGAAGAGGGCAGGAACTTGCAGTGCACGAGATGTTTTTCTTTTCTTCATTGGGCTTTTCTTCGAGTTACGTGGAGCAGTTTTTCCTCAACGCTGTGATCATCATCGCCATCATAGCCGTGAGAGCGACATTCTCATCAAATGTGGTTCTAGCCGATCTGTATATGTGTTTTCTCCTTTCTCCGTGTTCTCTGTTATTGTGACAAACTATCGAAACCTCTCTCTCGTCTCCTCCTGCTGTTCGTCTCTCTGTTCCTGCCGCTGCCTCGCTCCGTGAAAGGGGTATCCATCACATTTAACAAACAGCTTTTTTTTTTTTTCGTACTTTTTCTTTTTTCCACTCTAGTAGGTTAATACCAGTCTGACTCTTTAACAACAACAAGGGGAGATTTACAGATTAGCTACTCAAAAAGAGAAAAGAAATTTGAATTGAGGTGGAAGATGGCAGGCAAGGCAGCGAAGAAGGAGCCGAGGGCGAGCGCGGCAGAGAAGCAGCGCGAGGCGCAGGAGAAACGTGCGTTGAAGGAGAAGGCGAATGAGCAGGCGCTGGCGGAGTGGATCGACACACACGACGCCCTGCTGGACAAGGCCACCGATGCACCCATCCATCTGGAGGAACTTTTCTCTTCCAAGCTGGTCCACCGCACTTTTGCACAGCCGGGTGTCGGCGACACCCCGTACGACTGGACGGAGTTTCGCAAGGCTCTGGAGGAGCGTACCGCGACCAGCCCACGCTGGTTCATTCAGCTGCGCGAGGAAGACCTGCTGGCTGGTGCCGATGGCCTGGAAGGGGTGACAGTGGACTGCTACGTGATCGCCGAGGCAACGCAGCCGACCCTTGCGCCGGCGGAGTACATCGTGAAGGTGCACTGGCCTTACAGCGACGCCGAGGACAACGCGCCGGAGCGCATTCTGCCGCTGGAGAGCCAGGGGATGTGCTGGCGCCGTGTCGTGAAGGCGGATGGCAGCGACATGAACGTCTACCTCCTGCAGAAGCGCAGCGACGGCGGGGCAGCGGCGAAGGTGCCGGCGGTGAACTCCGCCACGTTTGGCTTTGGTACGAGTACGTCAGCTGCTTCAGCCGCAGCGGCGCCTTCAGGCTTTAGCTTCGGCTTCGGCTCCGCCGCCCCAGCACCCACCGGAGCTGCGCCGCCCAGTTTTGGATTCAGCTTTGGCGGCGCAGCGCCACCGGCGACGACAGCTTCTGCCACTGCTCCTGCTGCTCCGCACAACAGCGGTGGTGCGGCCCCGGCCTTCAGCTTTGGCTTTGCGCAGAACACTGCTGCATCCGCGACAGCGCCCGCGCCGTCCTTTGGCTTTGGCGCGCCGGCCTCCACGACCACGACCACGGCCACGGCAGCAGCAACGACAACGGACTCGGCTGCGTCGGTGACTGCCACTGCCCCTACACCAGTCGAAACCGGCGAAGTCAAGGTGAAGCCACTCAAGACATCGGAGATTCTCTTCGCACTATGGTCGCGTAAGCGGCTCACCGACCTGGCAAAGGAGGTTCGCTCTGGCAGCCGCATCGTCCGCGAGAACTTCTCGCTCGACGCGTCGACCACGATGAAGCTGATAATGCAGAACGACCGCAAAGACGACGTCGTGGCGACGACACGGCGCCTTCTGCTCAATCGCCTCTTTGCGAAGCAGGACGCGGATGTCAAGGCGATGGACAAGTGGATCGACGACTGCCCGGTCTACGACGAGGCCCTCGCACCGGCACTGCAGGCGTTCCGCGAGCGGCAGCTGAATGAGCTGGCAGACGAGTCGGAGAAGTTCCACGAGATGTACGAGAAGTACCACGGCAAGATCGAGGCGGAGCTGCAGCGCATTGTGGAGGTGCGCCGCACCGCCGCGGACGCCGAACTAGACCGTATTGCAACCATCACGGAGCGGATTAAGGAGCACAAGCTGGCAGAGAAAAGCACCTTCCGCCTGCTGAAGTTCTACGCGAAGAATGACATCATGCAGTTCCGTCCATTTGGCAAAATCAGCGGTATTTCCGAGATGGGGGAGAGCGTTGATGTGTGTGTGCCGCCGGCGCACGTGAATATCAACCCCTTCACGGGTAAGGCTTCTTAAAAAGTGTGATGGGAGTGAGGCATAATATATATGTGAACGTAGTTTCCTCTCTTCTCCATTCGTCGTTTTCTCCGTTTCGTTTAAGCAAACCTGAAACACGTACGTTTACTTTTTAAGTTGTGACGACGCGTGAAGACGATTTGGAGGAAGGAAAAAACAGAAATGCATGAGTTTAACAACAACCACACAGTAAAAAAAAAAAAAAAAGCAATGAAGGATAGGATACCTTGCACAAGTATTGTGAACGACAGGCTTGAGTGTTTTATTTCATAAGTACTTTTCGAGAAGAGCCGTGTGTGAAGCTAGTGCTCAGATGCGAATCGAGGCGTTTTCATCGAGTATGAGTTGCAGAGGTTGATTTCTCACATTTGATACTTTAGTACGATAAATCAAAAAAAAAAAAAAGAAAATGGAAAACGACAACAGTACCCACTGATGCTTTCTTTTCTAACTGTTTCTTTTGTCTGCATACCCGTCTTTCTCTTCTCTCTAGGTTATCTTTTTTTTTTTTTTTACGTTGACATGTCTGCAAATTCTCGTACATACAAAATACGAAAGGAAAAAAGCAGAGAAAACAAGAGGAACTAGGCGTTTTTAAATTCTGGTTTGATTTCAGTAGATCTTCAACTTCACACAGCCTTCTCGTCTCACTGGTTTTATTTTTCCCCTTTCCCCAGCACGTTTCGTTTCTTTTTCTGCTGCTAGGATGGATCCCCACACTCCATCGCCGGGGACTCCTCAGCGGCCCAGCCACCGCCTGTCGTTTTCGTCACTCAAAAGCTGGTGGTCGCAGAGCTGGATGTCCGCCCTCTTCTCCACCCAACCCGCCGTATCTTCTGCCGCATCGTCACCAGACCATTCACCTCCGACACAAGTCAGCACGGCTGCCTCCGACGCCGTCGATGAGGGCAGCGCGCCGCACACGCCGGCGCCCGCCGACGACAAGGCTCGCAACAACGTAAGCCATCACACGGGCAGTTCGCCATTGCCGAGTGTCCCTGCTGTTTCTCTTCCTTCCCTTATGCCGCACGACAAGAAAGAGATGAGCGGGGGACACCAGACGGTCCATGCCGCGGGCTACAAGTCCACAGCGACATCTCTCGCGGGACCAGCAACAACCGACGTCGAGGTGAATCGCATTCCTTCCGTGTCGATGACAAAGGGCGGCAACAGCAGCGTCAACTTGCCAGCCGACTCAGTGGTCGTGGCGGAGTCTTCAGCCAGCACGACGCCACAACCGTCGCCCTCCGTCGCCTCCACGCCACGGTTCTTGTCGCCGTCCATGGCGCCGTTATCGGAGGAGATGTACATGGCGAAGCCGTGGATGCTGATGGGGGGCATCTCCGCCGCGCCGTCGACCAACACAGGTGGCACGACTGTTTCCTCGTTGCCCGCGTCAACCTCGACCGCAGACGTGCTGGCAGCGGAGCAGACGCGCACCCTGCCAGCCTGCGTGGAGCTGCCGGGACCACAGTCGCTCTTCGTGCGAGGCACGACGTCATCAGGCTGCGACAGCCGCAGCATGAATCTGCTGCAGAAGAGCGTCCTTGCGGAGCACCTTTCTGCATCAGCTTCTCATGCGCAGTAGAGGCATACAAGGGGCAGAGTTGACGGGGGCGTGATTGGCGCGCATATCTATAGTTTACGTGAACTTTTTTTTTTTTTGGTCGAAGCGCAAAACTGTACAAACACGATTTTGCAAGTGGGCGTATGTGTGTGCGTGTCGGACTCACTCTCCGGGAACGAAACGGATAGAACAAGGAAAAAGACTCGTGCACTTAGCTCTTTTCTTTCAGTATTCCGTTGTTGTGTGTGATACAGGTTTGCTATGCTTCACATCGCCCTTGTGGTGCTTTAAAGTACAGATGATTGTCTTCTCGTCATACATGTGTATAGACATCCGTGTCGCAGCTGGTTTATCATGCACACATATTAAAAAAAAGAAGAAGTGGGTGCTGCGATTGCTGTGACATCAAAACTGAAGCTCTTGCTTCCCTTATATACTCCTCAGTAATACGATTCAAACTCGTACTTGTTTTCATCGTGCTTTATGGTTTTTTTTTTTTTACCGTGCGTTGTTTGGATTTCTTCGTCGTGTACGTTTTCGCGTGCTGTTGTAATCACGTTTTTTTTTTTCTTTTCACCCTTTTCTAACTTGCCGTTTTTACATTAAATTCAGCTTCGGACACATCCCCTGCATCCCTTTCTTCCTTCTTCCTTTTTTTTTTTTTAGAGAGAGAGAGAACTATTTAAACTCTGTTGCAGTACAAACACACGATGTTCAGCTGCTAAGCAACCTCTTGTTTCTTGGGCTAAAAAAAAAAAACGCAAAGGAAAAGAGCAAGTTATGCTGTATTGCACATGATCTACGTGTTTTCTCGGTCTTTTCTTTTTTTTTTTGTTCTGCTTTTTTTTTTTTTTCCTATTTTGTTGCCGAAAGGATGTAGATGCTGCTACCTTGTATCATAAGATGCCTACTGGTAGACTGCTCAACTGTGGAAGAGAACAACAACAACAACAACAACAGAACTGTGAATATGACTCCTTACATTCACGTTAGGTGAAGGAAGTCTATGAAAGCTATTCTCTCTCTCTTTTTTTTTTTTTTCTCCTTTCTTTCTGCTTGTACGCAAGGGAGCATCATTGTTTTGGCGTACAGCACAGCACTTCCAAAAAGCCGTTGCGAGGCTGAACTGCTGCGTTGCTCTTTTTTTTTTTTCTTCCCAAGCTGGACAGAGTCGTGCGCTCTCTTACTGTTTGCAATACCCCCCTTCTTTTTTTTTCTTTTCGTCTACATCACATCATAACGCGCGCACAACAAACCTAGCGCGCATAATTGCACAACGTAAAGTCCCTCAAGTCAATCTCGTGCAAACGAACAACAACAGCAGCAATTTGTAGTTTTGCTTTCGGATATCTAACCGGGTGCAGTTTCTGTGGTTGTTGCCTCTGAAAAAAGAAAAGGGAGGGAAGGGGAAGCGAGAGAATACTGGACGAGACCTTTTTCTTTGTCTGGCACTTTCCGTTTCCCTGCAGCAAAGCGCTTTCTGCAGCTTCTTTCTTTCTTCTTTTTTTTTTTTCTTCTTTTATGGCTTGCGGCAGGAGAAACCGGTGCCCTATAAAAACGTCTTTTTTTTTTTCCGCGGCTTCATCCTGCGAGCCAGACGAACAAAGAGAGAGAATTCCGTTAAAGTGCGCTGGCGTTGCGCCACGGGCCACTGGTTGAGGTGTTTCCGTGTTGTTAATACATGTTTTTTCTTTTTTTTTTTTTAGTTACCGTTTTTTGTTTGTGTGTCCCCCTTTGTACTTATTTTTGTTGTGTTACTTGTATTTTTTTTTTTTCCTCCTCTTAGCTTTGTTCCTCATTCACTTCTCTTTTTCTTCTCTTCCACACCGAAGTCCGTAGCAGGGGAACGATGGGCCAGGACCAAAGTAGCGTGAAGGATGGCCAAGACGGGCCGACGGGTGCGCAGGGCACCAGTGAGGCTGCCGCGCCCGTGACAGCTGGCTCGCAGGGCTCAACAGTCGCCACCGTCCCGCTTGCTGGCATCGAAGGCTTCCAAGTCGTACGCTTGCTGCCCTACAGTCCTGCTCACAAGGCAGGCCTGGTGCCTTACTTTGACATCATCACCTCCCTCGATCACGTGCTACTCGAGTCGGAGGGCAAACCGGCCCTGCAGTTCTTCAAGAGCTACGTCGCCAACCACCGCGATCAGCCGGTGTGCTTCACGGTGTTCAACCTGCACGTTCGTGCCTACCGCGATGTGTATTGCGTACCGTCTGATGCGTGGGGCGGAGGCGGCTTACTGGGTTGCAGCATCGAGTGGTCGCATGCCGAGGCGTGTCCGGAGCGCTGCTTGCACGTCGTGGACGTGCTGGAAGGCAGTCCTGCCGCCCACAGCGGAGAGTTGAAGGCGAACCGCGACTACATCATCGGCATGCAGACGGCGCAGGAGCCGCTGGTTTCGCTCCTTAAGAACGGACAGGACTTTTACAGCCGGTTAGAGGGCTGGCACGAGGAGCAGCGGTGGATGCTGGAGCGCAAGCAGCGCTTTCCTCTTGAGGCGGTGGATGTACCGCACATCCTGCTCTTTTTGGTGTACAACAACGAGAACAATACAGTGAAGGAGGTGGCTGTGGACATGGGTACCAACCCGGAGTCTGCGCTCGGCATGAGTGTGGCGACAGGGCTGCTGCACATCATTCCTTCCGCGGCCACCGTCGGTGACGCCGCCACAGCCTCCTCGCTGCCTGTCATGAACAAGTTTGTCCAGTTGGAGGAGGACCGCGCGGTCATCAGCGTCGTGGAAACACCGCCGCCGGACCAACTTTTTCCGTCGCCGCCACCGCCGTTCTGCACGCAACACGTGCAGCCACAGCAGCAAGACGAGGTCTGTCCTCCATCAGGAAACGGCTACGCGCTACCACAAGACAGCAATCGGCCAGATGAACGTTTCGTTCCTGCGGTGCCCACCGCGCTGGACGTGGTACCTTTGTCAGCGCCGCCGCCGCCTCCGCCGGACGCTGCATCGCCAGCGGCTTCAGCTATGGGTGCGGATGCGGCGGCGCCACCCGAATATCAGCCTTTTTACCCATCGTCACAGCCGCAGCAGCATCAGGAACATGAGGAGCAGCGGCTTCCCTATCCGATGCCGCCATCCCTTCCTGACAGCTTCATTCCGCCGCCGTGTGATAATGTTGATGGTGTAGGCGCAGGCGCCGTTGAGTCCCCACCGCAGCCGCCGTCGTCTCATGACACGCAGCGCCCTCATTCTGCGAAGAAGAGCCCTTTCTACCGCGCGTTGGCCTCGCTGGACGCTTACGAGAACCCGCAGCGGACCGCTTCTGCGTCTACTCCTGCGGCACTTCCTCCGCCGGTTCAACAGCCACCACCGCCACAGCAGCAGCACCAACACGCCGTAGCGGAAGTGGCGCCACCGGCGGTGCCACCGCACACGGTGCCTCCCGTGGCCTGTCCAGCGCCAATGGTGAACGCACATGACACTCGCGTCTCGCCTCCACCACCGCCACCGCCGCCGCCGCCGCCGCAGCCCGCTGCTCCGCAACGCGCGACGTTTAGCATGACCCACATGCCCCCACCTCTGCAGTTCCCTGTGTTTCCAGGTGCGGCGATGAAGCGGCTGCAGAAGTGAAGCAGTTGCAGGCCCGCCGCATGACTACTGTTTGCTATCGAGTAAGGTGGAATAGCTAGGAAATGCGAGAGAGGGAGAGAAAAGAAAGGTGATGGTGGTGGTGGTAGGGGAGGGGGGAGGAACAACAGCTAAGTGAAAAACGCAACTCTTAGGTGTACCTCTTGCTTTCATACTCGTAGACACACAATTTGATTCAATTCAAGTGCTCCTTCGCACCTGTTCTACCGTTTCCTCAGATTCTGCGTTTTCTTCTTCTTCTTTATTATTTATTTATTTATTTGTTGTCGGAAGTAATCACCTTTTGCGTATTGGTCAAGTTGCGAGCGTTTTCTGTGCTGTTTTTGTGTTCTTTTTTTTTTTCTCTCTTTTCTTTCCATTGTCGCTCTATTGGCATTCTCGTCTGCTGGAGGTGAGGGGCTGAACCAGAGCCGCCAGATAATAATAAGAATAATCGCCAAAAAAAAAAAAAGAAGAAATGTATGAAAAAAAAAAAAGAAAAGAAAGACAGAACAAATTGACAGCACTTGGGTCTTTCGGAGAACAAATGGGGCAGCAACGCTGATATATATATATGGGTGTTTTTTCTGCTGCAGTGTTCTCGAGTGAAAGCGACAATTACGGCTGCGGTGTTTCGCAGATTCAATGCGCAGCTTTGCTTGTGTCTTATGCCGCTACAGGTTTTACTGCAGGAGACTAGCAGACTTTTATGCACCTCGTGCTCAGCGCAAAAAAAAAAAAAACAGAGGTAAAGCAAAGCGAGCTGCACTCGTCCAACTATATATCTATTGTTTAACGACTTCTTCTTCCTCCTTTCCTTCATCTTCTATTCTTGTATGCGTGCCGTCAAACACACACACACATACACAATGATCTACTTTTCTCTTTCTTTTTTTTTTGTTACTTTAGCCACGTCACGCGAATTATAGAGAGCACAGCTGCGCACCTTAATCACAAACTACGAGTTCAAAAGCTACATATAAATATAAATATATATATATATATATATATATATTCATATTAAGAGAGTTGGTAACCTATTATTTTTCTTCCCGTTCGTTGACTACGTTTTCAAACAAGGCCACGGAAAAGGGCAAAAGAGGAAGGAAATGCGTCGCGCAATTCAGAAGGCGACGGTGACCACCGCCGTAGCCGGCTCAAAGCGGCTGCTGTTCCCCGCAATGAGCCGGTGTGCGGCATCGCCTACAGTGCAGCGCGCGGCCGCCGTGTCCGGCGCAGCCACGACGTCGTTCACCGCCCTCAGCGCCGCTCGCCGGCTTTGCTCCACCGCGAAGCCCGCGACGGAGGCAAAGAAGGAAGAGGAGGCGAAGAAGGAAGAGGAGGCGAAGAAGGAAGAGGAGGCGAAGCCCACCACCACCGCCACGACAGCAGCTGGGGAGATGGACGAGGATGTGATTGTCGAGCCGGTGCCGGAGAGCGTCAGTGCCAAAGGCAACGAGGCCGATGCGCCGAAGGGCGCCGCCGCGGGGGCGGAGAAAACGGTCGGGGAAACAGAGGAGATGGGCTTCAAGACGGAGACGCGGCAGCTGCTGGACATCGTTGCCTGCAGCCTCTACAGCGACAAGGAGGTCTTCATCCGCGAGCTGGTCTCCAACGCCAGCGACGCCCTGGAGAAGCGCCACCTGCTGGAGCTGAGCAACCCCGAGTACGCCCGCGAGGCCGACGACGAGGCCCCGCTCATCGCCATCTCGTGCAACCAGAGCAAGAGCCGCTTCATTATCCGGGATACCGGTATCGGTATGACGAAGGAGGAGCTCGCCGAGAACCTCGGCACAATCGCTGGCTCCGGCTCGAAGGCGTTTGTCCGCGAGCTGCAAAGCAGCGGCCAGTCCGCCGCAGAGAAAATCATTGGCCAGTTCGGTGTCGGCTTCTATGCCTGCTTCATGGTTGCGAAGACAGTGAAGGTGTACAGCCGCAGCGCCAAGAAGGGCTCGAAGGGCTACCTGTGGGAGTCGGACGGCACCGGCACCTTCAAGATCACCGAGTGCGAGGGTGTGGAGAAGGGCACGAAGATCGTGCTGGATGTAAAGGACACGGAGCTGGCCTTCTGCACGCCGCAGGTGGTGGAGCGGGTGTTAAAGAAGTACAGCAACTTCGTCTCCTACGAGATCACGTTGAACGGCGGCAAGGTGAACACCGTCGAGGCGCTTTGGATGAAGGACAAGAACGAAATCACAAACGAGGAGCACATCGATTTCTACAAGTTCATCTCCGGCTCCTACGACAGTCCGATGTTCCGCCTGCACTACTCGATCGATGCACCAATGAGCGTGCGGGCGCTGCTGTACGTGCCACAGTCGCACACGGAGAAGTTCGGCGGTGGCCGCATGGAGAGCGGCGTCAGCCTGTACTCGCGCCGCGTGCTCATCCAATCCAAGGCGAAAGGCGTGCTGCCGGAATGGCTGCGCTTCATCAAGGGTGCCGTGGACAGCGAGTCGATCCCGCTGAACGTGTCGCGTGAGCACACGCAGGATGGTGGCATGATGCGCCGCCTCAGCACCATCCTCACGAAGCGCATTATTCGCTGGTTTGACGAGGAGAGCAAGCGAGACCGCAGCAAGTATGAGCGCTTCATCCACGAGTTTGGCCCGTTCTTGAAGGAGGGCGTCTGCACGGATCAGGTGCACAAGATGGACCTGGCGAAGCTGTTGCGCTTTGAGACGACCAAGTCGGACATCGACTACCCGTACATCTCGCTCGACAACTACCGCGACCGCATGCAGCCGAACCAGTCCCACATCTACTACCTGAACTCGCCCAGCAAGGAGATGGCGATGCAGTCCCCGTACTACGAGCAGTACAAGGAGCATGGGCTCGAGGTGCTCATCTGCACCGAGCCGATCGACGACTTTGTGATGCAGCACCTCGACACGTACGCGAAGCACAAGCTGCAGAACATTGAGATGTTCGACGCGAACCTGGACGGCTACGTGCAGCACAAGAAGAAGCTGGAGGGCGACAAGGAAGCCGACGTGTCGGTCAAGAAGCAGCTCAACGACGTGCAGGTGAAGGCGCTGGCGGACTTCTTCTCGAAGCGGCTGGTGGGCCGCGTCGGCGTGGTGAAGGCGACGAGCCGTCTGCGCGACAGCCCGGCTGTGCTCGTTGACCACGAATCGGCGCAGACGCGCAAGATTTACCGCATGACCGGCCAGTACGCAGGCCCGCCGCCGAAGTACAACCTTCAGTTCAACCCGCAGCATCCGCTGATTCGCAAGCTCTACACGCTGTCGCAGTCTGAGTCAAGTGAAGATGTGGAGACAGCAGGTCTGCTGGCGGAGCAGGTGTTCGACAACGCGGTGATTGCAGCCGGTCTGCTGGAGGACCCTCGCAGCATTGTGTCGCGGCTGAACACGATCATGTCTCGCATGGTGGAGAAGGTGCCTGAGCCGTCGGCGGACAAGTAAACGAAGGCTGTGATGCCATGCCCTTTTTTCGAGGTGTTACCACCTTTCACTTTCCAGGTTTCAAGACTTTTTTCAGATCCCTCTTTTTTCTTTTTTTTTTCCCGAGTCTCTTTTACAGATTAACCTGATCCATCTTATTACTATTTGTCATTACGTAACTCTTCACACTCCGTTTGTGTTTTTGTTCTTTTGTTCAGTGAGCGATGTTGTCGATAGTCGAGTGGTGACGTTTGGTGCTGTAGCGGTCATTCCGTTCAGCTTGTTTGTCTTTTAGTATTATTATTTCTGTTGGCTTGTTTATCAGTTTTTTTTTTTTGTGCTAAAAAAAAAAAACTCAGAGGTAATTAAAAAAAAAAAAAAAGAAACGATCCCCTTTTCTCTTTTCTTCTGCACAAAGGTACTAAGTAAGTGATCACAGAGAGAGAGAGAGAGAGAAAAGCAAGAAAAACAGTTTTTTTTGAGCACTAAAACTCAACGCAAGTGGAACGTTGCATTTCAATTAGGCTCATTTTGTGCTTTTCTTCCTTTTTTTTTTCCCATCCGGGTCACAATATACATATATATAAATATAAATATAAATATATATATATATATACATTTTTCTAAAGGGTTTTTCATGTGGACGAGCGAAAGGAAAAAAGGCAAAAAAAAAAAAACACACACACATACACATAGAAATAAAAACGATGATGGAGTGTATTTGGTGTCCTTCTTAGCTCTTACACAGTGCCAGATTGTAGCGAACGGCTATGTCGTCTTTTATGCTCTTTTCTAGATTTCGCGGCATTGACAGTTACGAGATTGAGTTTGAAGAGCGAAGGGCGCTTCTATTTGCAACTTTGCCCATGTAAGGTTCCGATTGCACAACCGAGATAAGCTGCGGACATTTCTTGCTCTTCCTGTATGCGTTTCAAAGGCGCCTTTTATTGTCTCTACAACAGGTGGATGTTCTGTCAATTTCAAGGTAGGCTTCCGATCTTTTTTGTTTATTTTCTTTTCATATATTTCTACGTGTTCACTTCCCTCTCCCTTTTTTTCCCTTTGTGCTCTATGCTATTTTTTTTTTTTTTAGCCAATTTTAAAGAAAGGAGTTTAGGCCTCACAAAACACACATACACACAGACCTATGGGGGGTCACTCAAAGAAGAGTGGCAAGGGCGGCGGTGGCGCGCACGCACGCGGCAGCCGCGAGCAGAATCCGCGCAAAGCTCTCAAGAAGGACCTCGGCGTGCCAGACCTGAAGGATGTGAAGCGGCGCCTTTCCCAGACAGCGCGGGGACGCACACACAGCATATTGAGCATTCCACACATGCACGGCAGCGGCACAGACGGGCAGGGTGCCGGATCGAGCACCGGGCTAGGCGGCAATGGCGGCGGCATGCGTCTTGCTGGTTTTGTTCGAGGTGGCGCGGCGCTTGGCAAAGCCGGGAGCGTGCAGATTCAGAACAAAGTACTGCAGCAGCACGGACTGGACAGCGGCAGCGCCGCCGCCTCCTCTTCCACGCTGGCTGATCGTCGTCGTGAGATGCTCACCCTCGCCTTGCGTACGTCAGAGAAGGTGCACGACTATGAGGCACCGGCGCAGCTCTACGGCGACGTGGCGGACGGCACGGCGGAGGAGGACGACCGGTGGGAGGACGACATTGGCCGCCGCGGGCAAGATCGCTCGCTGCAGCGCTTTTTTAAGGAGTTTCGCCGCGTGGTGGAGAACTGCGACGTCCTGCTGCAGGTGCTGGACGCCCGTGACCCGCTCGGCTGCCGCCTGACGCAGCTGGAGAAGAACATTCGGTCTACCTACGGCGATGAAAAAAAGAAGATAGTGGTGGTGCTGAACAAGGTCGACATGCTGCCCTCGAAGGAGGTTGTGGACGCGTGGGTCCACTACTTCGAAGAGCAGGAGCGGCTCATGTGCATTCCGTTTGCAGCGACGGTGAAAGGGTCGGCTGGGCAGACGTACGTGACGAATTTGTTCAAGCGGCTACGCTCGCTAGCGCGCAGTGAGGAGACGGGGGAGCGCAAGGCCATCGTGGTCGGCGTCATCGGCTACCCCAACGTCGGCAAAAGCTCTATCATCAACGCACTAAAGAGGAAGCAGGTCGTGGGTGTAGGCAACATGCCCGGCTTCACGACTGGCAACACGGAGGTGGAGCTGCGGTCTGACATTCGTGTGATGGACTGCCCTGGGGTGGTCACCCCCGGTGAAGACAACGGCGACGTGGTCCTGCGCAACGCAATCAAGGTGAGCGACCTCGTGAATCCGTTTTTGCCGGTGCAGCGGCTGCTGCAGCGGTGCACCGCCGTTCAGCCCGCGGACGACCGCGACAACGTCGACGTCGCTGCTCATCAGGCATTGCGCGCGAGTGGGCTGCACCCACTCGCCCTTTTCTACGGAATCGGTCAGATTCGAGAGAATGACGTGATGGATTTTATCCAGCAAGTCGGCTTGCGGCGCGGCCGTCTGACGCGGGGAGGCCAGGTCGACGAGGAGGCGACGGCGCGAATGATCTTGACCGACTGGAATGACGGCCGCATTCCGTACTACACCTATCCGCCGGCGGTCGATGAGCTCTTCTTGCGCAACGATGACGCCTACCGCGCTCGGCCGGCCGGTGGGGCGGAGGAGGACGATGACGAGAGTGGTGCGCCGGCGCAGCTGGTGGCAAACATGGCCCATGGCGTCACCTTTGACGGGCTACCCACCTTTCATCTCCACATGGACCTCATCGAGGGTCGGCCGACGAAGAAGCGGTGGAAGCGTGGTGGGTTTGCTGAGGGCAGCGACAACAATGGCGACGAGGACGCGGATGAGATGCTGTAGTTGCAGGAGTTTTTTTCTTTTCTTTTCCTTTCTTTTTTTTTTTTTTCATGGAGGAGGCATCTCCTCAGCTTTCCACTCGGTGTTCGCTCGCATGCCGGTGTGTCTGCTTGCTAAGGGAAAGCCATTTTTTTTTCCCCCCTTTGTTTGCTCTAACTCGCTGTGGTGGTGCGTTGGTCGTTTAAGTAACTTTTATACCTTAAGGTCCCGCGTAAGACAATCGTAAACACATATGTACGTAAAGAGAGAACTTTTTTGTGTTTTGTGCATTCGGCGTTAGTGTGGAAGCAGTAGTGAGCAAGCAGGAAAAGAGGGAAGCCAGTTAGATTCCTCACGCATTGGTAAAGTAACGCAGTGAATTGCAGCGCCTGTAATTCTCTTTCTGTTATTTGCTTTCTTTTTTTTCTTGGGAGGGTGCATGTGCTGCGAATCGATGGTGTGAAACTCACCATCTTGAGAAGACTGGCTCTCTTTTTTTTTTTTTCGCCTGACGAAAAACAGGTCTAAAGTGGTTCTTTTTCTGTCACAGTTTTTTCTTCTTCCAAAGCCCTGCCCTTTTTTTTTTTCTTTTCTCTCTCTCCCTCTTTGCCACCTCTTTCTCCACTCTGAGAAAAGCCTTTGCTGACACTTCGTATATGATACTTACGTTCAGACCACGCGGCAAGAGATAAATTAAAAAAAAAAAATGTTATTCTCCTATTTGAAGTTCTTTCTTTTGTGTACACGCTTTAATTCTCCTTTGCTCTTGCTTTGTCTCTGTTAACTGCTTTTTTTTTTTCTTATTGCTGTTAGTTGTTAGTCTCACGTAGCTCACTTGTTTTTCCGATCACTGCTTTTCTTCTTTTTTTTTTTTTCTAGCAGCTATGTTTCATGACGCCCCTGTCGAGGCTGCCGTAGTGGTGCACCGTCACCGTTCCCGTGCCACCGCAGCAGGCAACACCTCTCACGAAATACCGCAGCGCATCTTGCACGAATATCAGCTGCATCGTGTCGTGACATTTATCCTCACCGGTCAAGATGGCAAGAACGGCGAGGCTTCATCGGAAGCAGCACCAAAGCCTCTTGCACACGAGAAGGACATTATGCAAAGAGTGGAGTCGGTGAAGGGAGAAAAGCCCTGTTGCTCTGCTTGTAGAACGGCGTGCACCATGCCCGTACAAAAATCAGCTCCTTTCATGCGTGTTGCATTGCAGTTCCCGGACGATTTGCTTGCCGATTCCGTCGCGGTGGTGGGCGCTCTCCAGCGTCTCCTCACCTCCGACCCACGCTATGCAGCAGCCATGCACGCCATGCTGGAAGCCGAAGGTGATCTGGGAAGCAGTGCCAGCGAGTCCGCTGTAAGGAGGGCTGTCGGGGCGGTGGGGACCGCGGCAAGCGCCCGTCCTCCCGCGATGAACAACCCACACAGGCCAGTCGGCGAGGTGCGGGTCTTTGTGTTGGCCGACAACACCTTTGGCAGCTGCTGCCCCGACGAGATTACGGCGCAGCATTACATGGCGGACTGCATTGTGCACTTTGGCGACGCCTGCATGAGTCGCTCGACGCGGCTCCCGGTGCTGTACATCCAGCCCGAGTTCCATTTTGAAGCGCTGCTGAGCGACAGCCTGCGCCACGCCGATCAGCTCGCTCCGCTGCCGCAGGCCGCGGCATTGCTCGAGGCAGAGGCGGGCGTCGTTGTGGGTCTCGTCGAACGAATTGCAGTAACCTTGCGCCGGCGCGTGACGGCATGGTGGGCAGAGCAGGGGAAGGCACCGTCGGTCCCGTGCACCGTCGTGCCGCGCCTTGCCGTGGTGGGCACCTATCCGACGAAGCAGATTTTACTGGCCGCAGAGCGGCGCTGGAACGAGCAGAGGAAGGCGGACCTCGGTGACGCGGCGGTGGCGGTGGACTGGCCGCGATTTGAGGCGCGCAATGGGATTGTGCCGACTGGTCATGGCGCCAACCCATCTGCGGCAGCCGCGGAAGGCGGTGCGGCGACGGTGACAGTAAACACGGAAGCAGCGGCTGCAGAGGACGAGGAAGACTGGCTGGTCAGCGGCGTGCGATTTCCCCGCCTACGCGGATGTGCCTCCACAGCTACTACTGCCACCATTGCTACCACCACAACCCACACCGCCACTACCACGGTCACGGCAGACACAGCAAGCGTGCAGTACCTTCTCTTTATCGGCGCAGCTGGAACGCCGGCGCTGGTGCACGTACTGACGGCGGAGCAGTACAATCAGTTTCACTACTCCGACGCCTGTCACGAGTTCGTGGAGTGGGACAGCGGTGAGGAAACGACGTCGGTACCGGTCGTGATGGTGGTGAATAACACCTTCGCCACGGAAGACAGCGACAGAGGTGCAAACGAAAAGGCCGCTTTGCAGATCATGGTCGAGTCGTCCACGCCGGCCCAGCCTTGTAACGGTGGTCTGCAGTCGAGCGTCTCCGCGTGGCTGTCGGCGGTGCTGACGGACGGCGTGTCCGCGTTGCTGGCGGGTGATTACGTTGTCGCGCAGCAGGCGCTGCAGCGGCGTGTCCGGCAGCGCACTTTTAACATCGAGACCGTGCGTGCCAGTACGGCCATCGGCATCTTGGTCGCCTCGCTCGCCATCGAGGGCTATAACGAGCTGACACAGCAGCTGCATCAGCTCATCCGCGCCTATGGCAAGCGCAGCTACGTCATCTACATTGGCCACCTGAACGAGTTCAAGCTGGCGAACTTCGTGGACACAGTGGATTGCTTCGTGGTGGTGGCGTGTCCCTACAGCCGCCAAAGCCATTTCCCGGAAAAAGGGGATCACTTCATGAAGCCGATTGTGTCGCCCGCTGAGCTGCTCGTCGCGCTGACGACGTCCGACGACACGGCGGCAGACGTTCAGTACGGGATGGCGGCGGTATATACAACGTCGTTTCAGGCTTCTCTGCGCGTGCTGCGAAGCGCCGTACAGGCACGGAAAAAAGAAGTCGCGTGCCACGTCAGCGAGGATGAGGCGAGCGCGCGGCGACGGAAGGACGAGGAGGCGGAGCGGTGGGCGTCGAGCGGGGCACTCGTGCATGCTGGCGGCGGCAGCGGCGGTGACGGTGCCCTTACGGTGCACGAAAGCTCGCAAGGAGCCCTGGCAAGGCTGTACAAGCGGGAGTACGTCGGCCTTGATCCGCGCATTGGACAGACACCAGTGCAGACGGAGACGATAGAAGGCAATCACGGCATTGCGCGCGGGTACGCGAAGGAGCGGGAGGAGCAGCACGCAGAGCCCCCCGTGTCACAATACAAGTAACATGCTTGTGCACGTTATTTGTCTGAGCAATGTCAGGCACAGCACGGACTTCCTCTAAAACACGATGCTCTTTTTTTTTTTTTTTTGTTGTTGTTTCTTCTTTTCATTTCCTCGTTTACACACTGAACGAGTAAGTAAGATAAGAACATAACGAGACGCACTTTTATTTCTTAAGTGCTTAAATGAACACTGAGTCTGAAAAAAGAGGAAAAAAAAAAAAGAAGTTGCAAAAAAAAAAAAAATGTGTCTCTTTCTTTTGCCTTAGCACAAATCGTAGTAGCTTTGTGACACTACACACCTGACCTGACAAGAGGTTGTGCGTCGGGAGAAAAGAAGAGAGAAAAAAAAAAGTAGGCAAGTTATACTCTTGCTAACAAGCTCACGAAAGGCAACGTTAACTGCAGGAAACACCACTTTTTAATGTGCTGAATGCACTTCTTTCAATTCTGTTTTTTTTTTTTTTGCTGAGTTCTCTTCTTACTTCTTTTGAGTATTGGTAATCGATATTTTTTTTTTTGAAGTCTCTCGCTGATAGTCGTAGCCTTTCCGCATCACAGCAAAGGGTCGCGTGAACGAGGTCTCTTTCAAGAGAGCACAGAAGGCTACAGAGACCGTCGTTACCTAATATTGCTGCTTGTTTTTAAGCCGTGTCAGGTGAGTCTCACGCGCGTTCTGCGCCCCCAAAAAAAAAAAAGAGCACAAAGTGTGCGCTTGCGCGTGACGAAAGTCATGAGCAGAGCAGCACATGCACCCACACATTCCACAACGACGCACACACCAGTTATCAAGACTGTCAGCCATCTTAACTCTCATTTAGCTCCTTTTTTTTTGCTCATGCAATGTCGTCTTCCTTTCCATCTCCCCCATCCCCCTTGCACGATCGTACACTGGGCAGCTCACATCTGCGCAACGGCGGCCGCTTCGCCGTGTCGAGCCCAAAACGTGTTGCTCAACTCGACCGCCTCGACAGCGATCCCTACGTCGTCCCTGCCGCGAGCGCCAGCAGCCCATTACCCAACCCACTGCACCTCGCCAGTCTCATTGCCTCGAACAGTTTTGCAAAACCCTCCTACGCCATCAGCCCTGTTCCCTCCCCCTCACATGCTGTAAGGAGGAAGGCGTCGCCCAATGCTTGGTCAGGCCGCCGCGACCATTCACACCCGCCATCGCCTGCTAACCGACGCGGAGGGCGGTCACCGACCACCGTCCACAACACCACCGCCTCCGCCGAGGAGCACGAGCTGACGCTTGTCACGCTCCCGCTTCCGCCATCGCCAACGCAGCGGAAAGTCGGCAGTGCGGCCACAAGTCCGATTCAACGCGGCAGTCCGCGAGGCCGCAGTCGGCAGCGCCTAGAGGAGAACCAAAAAGCTCGTCGTGCAGGCTTTTCGCGAAAGAACAATAGCTGCAGTGACGCAGACATCGCTTGGGGAGGCGCAGCCGCTACGCTGAGCAGCAGTCCGTTGTACTCCACGCCGACGCCGACGTCGTCTGCGTCTGGCAACGCTGGTGGCAATGGGAATGGCACGGCGGCTGGCGTGTCACCCGCTATTTTGCACGTCTCCGATGCGCCCAACCCGCTGCGCCCGACGCATGTGACACTGGAGGGCCCCGCTGAGGCCAGTGCGAGCGTTAGCGGTGGTGGTGGCGGTGGTGGGGGCAACCTTATCGCGACTGCATCTCCTGCTCCCGCCCCCCTCATCCCTACTGGGCCTTCCAAGGAGCACTGCTCCCATTGCAAGGTCGAGGACGAAGAACTCTACCTCTGCCCTTGCGGACTCGCGCGTTACTGCAGCACGACGTGCCAGCGCGCACACTGGTCGTTTCACCGCGCCGTCTGCTCCAACGCCGTGCGGGCTGTGGAGCCGTCGTGGCGGCGCTGTGACTGGTGTGGCACCTCCTCGCAGACACTGCGCAGGTGCGGTTGCGGCTTCGCCTACTACTGCGATGTGCATTGCCAGCGGGCAGACTGGCCGTATCACCGTCTGGTCTGCAGCACCGTCACCAGTGAGGCGATCGTGACGGCGCTGTTGGGCGGTCCGGCACCGCGCACCACGCGCGAGGCCGCCACGCAGACGGCCCATTGGCAGATCAACGTCCCAGTGCTCCGCTCGCTGGCCCGCCCTGACGCATCCGCGCAGGACAGCCGTGGCGTGAGCGGCTACGCGTCGACAGGTCAGCCGTGCCCCCTCACCGGCTCCGACAGCTTTGGCGAGGCCTACTCGCCTGTTGGAAACAGCGTGGCGAACAATTTGTCTTTCCCGCGCTTGAGTCGCACCCAGCCTCTTCCATGGGAACACAACTCGCAGTTGCCGGCCGAGAGCGTGTACACGGATACGACACTGTCGAACAGCCGCAGTACGTCGGCGATGGCGACGGCCGGGCATGACGGGATGTCGGCGACAGGTCACGTCGATCCTGCGCACCGCATGTTGCGCTCACATGTCCACAGTGGTGGTGGTGGTGGCGGCAACGGGGCCAGCCCGCGCGCCTCGTCTAGTCGCCACTCCCAGCAAGCACATCACCGGTCCGGCTCGTTGTACGAAAGCCTCAACCTCACTGCAAGTCAGCAAGAGCCGCTGTCGACGGCGATGGTGCACTTCCACAGCGACACGGAGATGAGCCCAACAGCGAGCAAAGGGCTGACGGGCCAAAGCAGTGTGAGCGTTGCGAAGTGCGCGACGCTGAGCGGTATCGTCATCGGTCCAGGCAGCCGTCACTCCTATGGGGTGAGTGAGGTGGACGCAGCAGGCGACGGCACCGGCGTCAGCAACAGCATCCCATCTTCTGCGGTCTTTTCTCCGGTGCGCGATCAGCCGAGCTTATTGGCTTTTGCTGCGACTTCGCAGCGCAAAATTGAAAGCGACGAGCAAAAGGAGTGGGCGGAGCTGAATCGACAGTTCTACATGGAGCGTGTCAGCATTGAGCTCAAGGTACTGCCGAGGCTAGAGGAGGAACAGCGTATGGTGATATTGAAGGAGGAGGTTATGTGGTGCGTTGTCACGGGCAACCCTACTGCGAAGGATCTGAAGCAGCGTCTGCTGCTCAAGGTGAAGCAGTAGTTCTCTCTCTTTTTTTTTTTCTTCTCTGCAATTTGGCGGAGGCCCACAAAGTGCTTCAGAAGGACGTGCACTTGCTTGGCACACAAGCATATTCACGTAAAAGTCTCTCTTTTCTTCCTTCTTTGTTATTTTGCTACACAGAGTAGATATTCACTTAAGAGAAAAAAAAGTAAGTAGACAGCTTTGCTCTTACAATCACTTTCTGTGCCCCATTTCCCTGCGCTACGTAAGCGCTGATATACATATTTCTAAGTGTATTGCTGAGAGCGATGTGAGATCCCGTCACGCTGTCGCCACTGCGTGATCGCAAACGATCGCCCTTATCGAGGCATCATCCATCAGTAAGACGACTTCAATTTTCTGTTTTTGTCTGTAGGCATTTTGCCAGGCAACCCCGTTTGCTGCCTTTCCTAGTGTTTATTATCACATTCTCTTTTTCGGTTACTTTCCTCTCCTCGCAGTTCTATTTCCGCCGAATTGACGAGGGATCCTTGGAAAAACCTCCGTCTTGCTTTCTTTTTTTTTTTTCTTAATCACTTACTGCTGTCTTTACTTTCGTTTGCTACCGTACCCTCTGACGAACCAAAGGTCTGCTTTGAGAAGGCGCGTGTGGTTATATATCATCATCAAAAGAAGAAGAAAAAAAAGCCACCTCGATAATCTAATTGTATTTCTTTTCTCCTGGAAACAGCTGTGAACGTCTTACTTCATTTTTTTTTTTTTGTATACCTTGCTGAGAGACGTATTCCTCGTTGTAACGCGATCAGACTGATTGCTCTACTTAAGTGCTTCCCCAAAAGCTGCTATCGTTATTTGCGTATCACGTATTCGTGCAGGGGAAGTTCACACAGCAACAATTGCCCCTCCCCCCAAAGCACACACACACACACACACACAACTCAAGCTTGTTTTAAAGATGCTGACAGATTACTGGTTACTGTCGGACCTGGATGGGACGCTGATTGCCACGCCGCACAAGGCGCAGGGCCGCTACCTCCCCATCACCCAAAGCCCCTGCTACGAGCCGGTCAAAAAATGGTTGGGCAACGGTGGCAACGTGTGCATCGTCACCACCGCTGACGTTCGCGTGATCGAGCAGGTCTATCACCCATTGCGGCCCTTCCTTAAGCCGCAAGCAGAGTACGTCGCGGAGGCTGCAGCGACCATCGCAAAAGACAAGACGGCGTCACCGCGCCGCAGCGGCTGCCTGCTGCTGTCTCTCTACACGGGTGCCGTTCTGTACTGGTGCACCGCGGACGCGATTGTGATGCTGCCTGGCTACGCAAGTGCGGTGCATTGCGCCACCCGCGAGTCCATCGAGCTGGCGGCGGCGTACAACGTGCTCATGCCTCGTGCGCAGCTCTTTGTAGATGGCAGCCAGACGAAGCTTCGCGAGGAGTCGCAGATGTGCGTGCGTGGCACCTGCATCAGCACAGCCACGACGCGGTGGCTGCAGCGACGGGTGGAGGACCTCTACCTTACTTATATTCACGATATCCTGGCTGGCACCGATGAGTCCGTGCGGGAGGCGATGAAGTGGCTGTCGCACCGCTACAAGCGCATGTGGGGCGGCTTGCTGCAGTACCTGGATATGCTGTACAACGTTGTTGTACACAAGGTGACGTCGACGACGCTGTTCCTCGGGGAGGCGGCTTGCCGCACCTTGGAGACGCTGGTGACGCAGCCGCCATCGGACCCGGCCGAGGTCGCGTGGAAGATGGAGTATCTGCGCTCCCGCCAGGAGCTGCTGACGGCGATCGGCATCCTGCGCGTCGAGTACGTGGAGGCCCGTCTGTCCTTCAGCGCCACCCCCACCTCCACCGCCGCCGTTGCGTCTGTCCCGTCCGCCACAGCGGAGGCAGCAGAGCGGGCGGAGCTGGTGGAGCATTGCGCCGCTGTGCTGCTGGACGACCTGTCACCAGCGGTGGCGAAGCAGGTGGCGGGTGCGACGGCAAACATGGCCAACTTTCTCGTCGATTTGCTTTGTCCCAGCGCAAAGGACCTGCGCCGGCGCATGAGTGAGTCGCAGACAGGCGTTTCCACGGCCAACCCCTCTGTGGCGGCTGCAGCCGAAGCGGTACCGCCGTCGTCGACGTCGTCAAGTGAGTCGGAGGCGAACATCGCCCAGGTGATCCTGCTGGGTCTCCCGCTGCGTCTCTTCTCGAAGTACTTCCGCACGCACGTGGCCGATCTCGTGCGTGGCGGCGTCAACGCCATGCCACAGCCGAACAGCGTCGTCTTCTCCAAGATCGGCGTAAGCAAGTCCACGGCGCTACGCTACCTACTGGGCAAGGACCGTGTCGCCTCGGTGCAGGGCAACTTCCATCTCCACTTTACCTACAACCCTGGGCCGAATGCGACGCCGGAAGCGCTGGCGACGAACTTCGCCGGCTGTGTCCGCCGCAGCCACGGCATCGCGATGGGCGATAACCCGCAGTCCACCGACTACGAGCTGACCGTTTTCCGCGATGTACCGTTTCTCTCGGTGGAGAAGGAGTCGCAGCGGGTGGAACGGCAGAAACGCATCCTGCGGCGGCTGCAGCGGACGCAGGTCATTGAGAGCAAAGGCGGGCAGCCGGTGATGCCGGATGGCAGCCCCGCGCCGTCCTACGCGGACTTAGTGAGCAGTCTGCGTCGCAGCGGACCGATGATGGACGACCGCCTGTTTCGCAACATCAACTATATCGGCGCAGAGGAAGACGGCACGGCGCTCTTTCTGACGGCGCTGCAGCACTACGTGGCCACGGAGCCAAAGGTAGTGAGGGGAGAGATGACTCCGGCGGAGTTTTATCACGCCATCGCGAAGGCACAGGTTACGAGTCGCGACCAGGTGATGCTGCATACACCTCCGCCAAAATTGTAAGAAGCAGCTGGTTTTGCTTTTTTTTTCTTCTTTTTTTCGTAATACTAATGTATGTATGTGTGTGTGCATTTTCTTTTTTTGTTGTTGTACTCATTGACCTTGCCGTCTTACACATATCTTCCTCTCTGGCGGTGCAGCACACACATGCAAAAAAAAAAAACTACTAAGGTATGTTCAGCATGAGACCAAGGCAAAGAGTCCATTTGGGCAAGGAGACGCTTGAAGAATACGAAGCAGAGGCACTACAACTGCTTTCGAAAGTACAAAAAAAAATGGTAACAAGCAAAGAGGAAATGCCTTTTTTTTTTTCTGTGCTTCTGTCAAGTGTTCTTAAAGTGAAAACAAAAAAGTTGATGGTGCTTTAGGTAGAGACAGAAGATTATAAGAGAAGAGAAAAAGAAATATGTTCATTGATGATTAGCTCTAGTAACGACGTTTTCTGTGGATCTGCAACTGATCGAAAGGCAAGGTGCTTTTTTTTTTTTAAGTGTTTGTCTGACAGGAGTTTCCGACTCAGTCTCTTTCAACGTTGATTCTCCGCTTCTTACTGCTTCTTCTCTTGGGTGTCATTGCTGTTGTCTTTCCCTCGCCTGGTTGCGCGTTTTCAAGCTTTTCATACGCATTTTCCACCCTAGCAGTTTTTTTTTTTTTTAGAGTTAGTTCTTGCCCTCTCACTTTTCTATACAGCGTTCACCAACAGAGTAAAAGCTGAAGCTTAAAAGACACTCCAGAGCAACAGCACCATGTCTACCAGGAATTCGTTCAGCAAGACGCCCTCGAAGAACTCGTCTATCGCCTCCCGCTCAGCGGAGGCGGCGGCGAACGTCCACCGCGAGGAGGCGCCCATCAAGCCGACGGAGGCCAATAAGGTCGAGTCCACGCCGCGCTCTTCTCGGGCGATCACCTTGCAGCCGTCCGCCGCCATGCTGAGGGCGGAGTACCGCCGCCTCAAGGCTGAGATCGAGGCCACCCGTGCCCGTCAGGGCGCGCGGTTGCAAGAGGTGACGCACGGGGAGACGATGCCGTCGCTGGAGGAGCTGCGCGACGAGCGAGTGCGCCTCTCCGAGCAGGTGCGCCACCACAAGGATGAGCAGGACTCGCTGGCGCTCGACATTGAGGGGCAGGAGGGGGCCTCGGAGGTCTACCAGACGGCGGCGCGTGTACAGCGGCTGGAGCACTTCGCCAACCGCGCTGAGGAGTACGCGGAGCGGACGCTGCCGGCGGAGATTGAGAAGACGGTGGAGGAGGACCGCCACCAGTCCAACTCGGAGCTCTGCGCCTACATCCAGGAACTGCAGAACAAGCGTTCCACCGCGCTCAAGAAGGTTGTTGCCTCTCAGGAAAGTCAGAGCAAGAGGAATCAGCGCAGCGCGGCCGCCAAGCAGAGCGCTGCGGCGGAAGAGGAGGACGACCCGGCGGATAAGAAGGCCGTCGAGCACACGAAGGAGAACAAGAGTGAGTCCGTCGTGCTGGCCGACAAGATCCGCAAGTTCCGTTCCATGAAGACGAAGCTGCTGAGCGACATTGTGAAGGAGAAGGCGGACAGCAAGAAGATGGAGGAGAGCCTGCGTACCCGCACCCGCGCCGCCGAGCTAGCAAACGCCCGCGACGCCCGCCAGTGCAAGGAGAAAAACGACCACAACGCCGCCGTGACGACCAACTCGCAGCTGCTTATGGACCAACTCAACGTCGAGCATTACGGCTTCGACAACGCGCCTACGACGAAGCAGCTGCTGCAGGATCGCAAGGAGCGCGAAGCCACGCCGCCGCCGACACCAGCGAACGAGCGCGCGTACGGGCGTCACGGCTCGGGTGCTTCGGTTGGGTCGAAGCAGTCGAAGACGAACTCCGTCAGCTCGCGCCAGCACGCAGGCAAGCCACCAATTGTGGCGTTGAAGCGGACGGAGTCGCAGGTGAACCGCGACAATGCCATCCGCGAGGAGATGTCCGCCTCGCGCCGCCGCGACAGCGACGCCGCCAGCTACCAGTCCTCGCGTCGCCAGTCGCTGTCGAAGCCGCCACTGGTGGCCTCGAAGCCGACGGCGTCGCAGCAGAGCCGCGACAATGCTATCCGCGAGGAGCGCGAGCGCGAGCGTGAGGAGGCATCCGTCTCCCGCAGCCGCCACCGCAGCAGCTCCATCACCTCTGACGTCCGCCCACCGTCGGTGGCGGCCAAGTCGACGGCGTCGCAGCGCAGCCGTGAGAACAAGGAGTCCGCCTAACAAGCGAGAGAGAAAAGGAGACAATGGCCTTTTGTGTGAGCTGCACGCTATCACAAACGTACACGCCTCTGCGCGAAGATGAATACGCAAGATGCTGAGAAGGGCGTTCGAGTGCAAATGCCTTTGCTAGATGCCAAAGCTGCGCCACATTTTTTTTTTCTTCTCTGACTCGTGCTTCACTTTCGAACTGCGGCGAATGTATATCTTTCCCTCTTTTTTTTTTTTCCTCTGTAGAGCATCTGAAGGTTCTAGCCTTTTTTTTTTTTTTTGTCAAAGCAATGCAGAGTGTAAAAGAGTCAAGTCGTTTTTCTTTTTCATTCTATACCTCTAGTTCTGTATCGTGTCTTTCTTCTTATTTTTTTTTTTTTACTGTTCTTTTCTCCCTTTGTATCTCACTTTGTATCTCGCAGCAATACGAACAACTTTTTCTTTGTTTTGTTCGGTTTGTCGCAGCTCTCTCTAACTTACTCTCTCTTTTTGTCCACCTACGCTGTACTGTTTTTTTTTTTTTTCATTTCTTATTTGTTTGTGTCTTTTTTTTTTTTTGTCTTAGTGTCGAAGTTGTTTGGCTTTTAATCGGGTTACAGAGTGCATTCGTTTGCGTGTGAAATGTTGTATGCTGCGATTTGTCTCGATTGGCGTTCTTTTTTTTTTTTTTTAGTGAACCAACTGCCTCATTGATGTTGGTCAGGAGGCAAATACACTGTCTTCTCCAAAAAAGAAAAGAGAAGAAATGCGGCGGTGCGACGTGAAGCGTAGAAGCAACTGGCTTCATCCCAGTAGACCTCGGTAACTGTTGGCTGTCTTTGTTTCTCTGCACTGAAATTGAGGGCTTTTGTGGCAGTTTTTTTTTTTTCAACTACTCTGGGTTGTTATCTGTCTTGTGTTATCCTGTACCCCTCCAAAAAAAAAAAAAAAATGAACAAATAAACGAATTAAAGGAATAACTGTTTTTTTTTCCCCCTTTCAACCCTTCTCATAAACTAGAAAACGAATCAGGAACTTCCTCTTTGATTGTGTAACCGTGCAAGAGGATAAAAAGCAGTATTGCGAAAGGCGCGCAAGGGTCGTGCAAGAGATGAGCGTACTTTTAGGGGGCTGGCTGCGCTCTTTTCTCCGGTTTACGACGCAGTTCCAAACACCGTGGCGGTGTGCTGTTCCTTGGCTTTTTTTTTTTTTTTGTGCTCACCTTCTTTTCCTTGCTTAGCGCTGTGTCGTCATGGAGCGGATACGATGGGAGCCAGCGGCATGCAGGCAAGTAATTCTCTTTTATCGCGACGGGAGAGAGAAGAAGTACAAAGACGTTAATGCACATGCATTGAAGCCGAATGCAAGGTTATTTCATTTTTTCTTTTTAGTGCGATCTGTTATGCTTGCTCTTCTAAAGAGACGAAAAAAAGCCGTTGCTCTATCTTTTTTTTTTTGTATCTTTTTATTTTGCGTCTTTTCTTTTTTGCTCTTTTTGCCGGCGCTACGCTTATGCATCACAATACGAATAGTGCAACAAGATCTCAGGCAAACCACACATAAAGCGAGGCCCGCAAGCACTTGCTTATAGTTCCTTTTTTTTTTTCTTCGATACAGCAATCAAGCAGATGGCCACAAAGGCCTGTTTATACGAAGAAGGAGCAGCTGCCGAGGACGAGTTCTGCGAGTCGTCTGCGGATGCTATCGTGTGTTTTGAGGCGTTTCGCGCCGCTTTTCGGGCGTGGCACGCTGATTCGCCCTCGTCGCTGGACTGGATCAGGCGCAACGAGTACGCTGTCACGTTTTTGGCAGCGTCCAACTTACAGCCGCTGCGTTTCGAGTTCGACGCAAGCGCGACGGTCAGTCCTCGTTCCAATCTCCACAACCCATGTGTTTCGGCAGGTGCTGTTACTGCATCCTCGCCAACGACCTTGCAGCTCGTGGTGCACGCCCCTTGCTGCGGCATTTCAACTGCGTTGACAGAGGACGAGCAGCTGACGTTGGCGCAGCTACCCCGCTTGCTTCCTTTCCCCGCATCGACCACCGCTACGAGCACAGCAACTAACGAAAGTTCGAATGGGGTTGCTGACTTGCCTGCTTCACTCACGCTGCTGGGGTGCCAGCAACGAATTGTGGGTGGCCTTCTGGCCCGGGCCCACAGAGACGGCTGCGTGTGGCGCGATGCCGCCCTCGGCAACACCTGCACCGGCGAACAGCGGAGAGAGGCATCGTGCTCCGTGCGGCAGCTCTTGCTGGGTGGTCCGTCGTTGAGTATCACGGATGCTTCGCTGGTGCGCGCCTTCTGTGCCGCGGTGGCACTGCAGCCAGCCGCTGGTGGTGGCACATCAGGATTGAACAACGGCGCCAGCGGAAAAGACGGGTCGGCGCGCGGGCGCTACCTCCTGCCGCGTGGCACTCCGCCTAGTGCGGTGCGCCGATGGATGGAGGGAACGGTGCGCGTTCTCGGGTCTTCCACGGTTTCTTCTGAAGGCGACCCATGCAACTCAGAAGAGGACAAGAGCTGCTGTGGTCATCTTGCACACCTGCGCTACACTGGCAGCAACGTTAACGATCGCATTTTGCGGCTGTTCTTCGCCGCACAGAAGCGTGCGCGAGCAGACAGCGCGGCAGGCGACGCCGCTGCGTCTCGCGCGGACGACAGCGGCGTGGCTACGGAAGTAATCATGGAGTACATGGGGTTGCTCATGGGCCTCTATGGCTACACCGCCTCCCCAATAGAGTGTAGCGCAGCACCAGATAGCACAGGAATCGAACAGGCATCTGATTACAACGTGACTAACGAAGGCGGCGTAGCTACCCGCGGTGATGCAGTAGCAGCAGCAGCGGGAACGACCGTTGTCGCGTGGGATGGACCGCCCACCTTCGTCAGTGCCTCGAACTCACAGAAGGGCAATCAGCGGACGCATAGCGAGACAGTGCGACGGTGTGGCACTTTGCCTGCGGCGGACGCCGTAGCGCTACTGGGCCGTCACATGAGCTGCCGCTACTGCGCACACGCGCCATGGATTTGCGTGCGACAGGAGGATGTAACGACGACGACCACGACGACCACGACGACCACTGTTGTGACCACGCAGGCAGATCCAATGCCCTCGATGCGTAGGGAGAAGACGCCCGACACGTCCTGTGCAGAGAGCGCGAAGTCTCACGAAAAGAGGCATGCCGAAGACGGCGATGCTAGGGATGCGGACGCGGAGGAAAATGAGGAAGATGAGGCGAAGCCGACCGAGTTCAAAGCAGATCGGTATCACAATGAGGAGGAAGGCGACGAGCAGAATGGCGGTGCTGTTCAGGAGGAGGGCGACGCACCGGCGGATCCCGACGACGCGTCCTCTCGCGCAGCATCTTCTACGGACCAGGGCAAAGATGAAGACGAGGAAGCTGCCAATGAGTTTGGCTCTGCAAAAGCCTCTCCGCCATTCGCGCAGAATTACGATGAAGGAGGTCGCGACGTGGGGCCTCTCACTGGCGGTGAGCCTTCCGTAGGCGAGAGCGCGGCTCTTTCGCGCGCCATGGCGACGCAGGACGACGCGGGGGCACAAGACGAGACGCTATCGCAATCGGGGCCTTCTCTTCACCCGGCTGGGTCGGCGGCACCGGCGGCGATCACGACGGTGACCAAGGCTGTCACCACCACCTCCACCACTCAGACAACGGATTCGACGACGACCATCACCGTCACCTTCTCGCGTCGCAGCACCGCCCCTCACGAACCTGGACATGAGGAATACTGCCCGTGGCATCAGCTATTCTTGACAAGGGTGGTCGACACCGCGGCGCTGGCGACAGCGGAACGCTGCATGGATTTTACATGGGCTGTGGAGGAGTCAGAGGGAAAGGACGACCTTGACGCGGAGGGTGGCCTCGACGAAGAGAGAACTGCTGACGACTCAACGCTGCTGAATAGGAAGATTAACGCGGAGGGTGGCCCCTTCCTGCCTGCGGAGCTGAAGGTGACCGGAACGACGATGACACTCCTGCCGCGCGAGGGCGTACACAGCGCTTTAACGCCAGAGCATTCAAGCACGCAAGATCCCGACAACTTGGGCGGCAACGCCACCAAGGAGGCGGTGGAAGTCACACACCGCACAGTGCTCGTCTTTCGCTTTTTCCAGTCTGAGGTGGAGCGCCTCATCACGACGTGGCGACTCAGCGACGAGTGGGAGTGTCTACGACCAGGCCAGTACCTGCGGCACCCACTGTGGCGAACCTGGAGTACCGCAGCGGTGCTTCACCCGATCCACACGGAGGCGGCGGATGGGGCGATGGAGCAGTATCTACGCGAGCTGGAGAGGCGGATGTCGTCTTCCACGGGAGCGGGAGAACGAGCCGACGATGAAGAAGAAGGTGACAACGATGAAAACAGCAGTGATGGTAGGTACGGTGGCCGTGGGCGTGGCGCTGCTGCGTCGACGATGCTGGCGCTGCTGGGGTCTAAAAAGGAGTTACTGATGACAGTCGGGGCTCCGCTGTACCAGTCCCCTTCAGCGGCGGTAAATAAAACGGCAGAGACGGCGCTGCGCGTCGCCGGTGCAGCGCTGCGGAGATGCTTCGGTGAAACTGCGGAGCAGCAGACACCTGCGTATACGCACCGCGAAAGGTCCGCGAGGGCGCAGACTTTGCTGATGGCGGGCTTGCACGCGTTGCTGAATCTGCCGGCGAATGAGGTGACACGGAGGAATGATCTCCCTTCTGCTGTTGTTGCTGCTGCGCACAGTGGTCGCACCGCTGAAGAGCAGGAGAGCAAGCTGTCGGGTCATCCGCTCCACGCCTCTGGTGCTGCTGCTGCTGCTGTCTCTGATAACGTCGACGGCCCATTGGCTAAACGCTCTGCACAGGACACTTTTCTTGCAGACGTGCAGCAACGCTACAGTGCTGACATGACGGCCCTACACAACTCCCCTTTTCTTCAGCTTTACACTGCGTTGTCGCGCGACGCTATTCCGACCACGCTTTACGCCTTTACCGCGCCGCATTACAGCATCGTGCAGGACGCGGCCGCTGCCGTAAACAAAACTACAGCTTCTGCCTCGCGGCTTTCCAATGAAGCGGCGTTCACGATCAAATCGAGCCCTACCGCCGCAGCTGCTGCAGCCGCTGCTGCTGCGCTAACCAGCAAAGAGGCCACGCTGCTGCCTCCACCTGCGGCCTCTGCCTTTCACGCCATGACAAGCACGGACCGTGAGAACGTGATGATGTACCTGCAGAGCCTCCGTGCGACGGCGCAGGAAGAGCAGTTGCAGCTGCAGCGCGAGAAGGAGGCTGCGGAGGAGGCGCGGCGTGTGTCAACCGCAGCGGCAACGGCCGCCGCCACCGCCGCCGCAGCAGCAGCGAAGCCGCAGGCGGCGTTGTCTCCTCCCGCTGCCTCCAAGACGGCCGTTGCGAACGCAACGCGTAGTGCCCGGCGTAGCGCTGCACACTCGGCGTCACCTGCGCCCTCACCAACACCTCCTCATGCACAGCATGGAAGTGCAAGGGCTACGCACAGGGCCAGCAACGCGGGAGTGCTGGCGGGAGGTGTGAGTGGCGGCGGCGGCGGAAAGCCATCGACGCTACACCAAAGCGGCAATGCGCATTCCACTGCGTCGAGTGCACCAACGTATCACACGCCCGGGCCCGGCAGCCACCACTGGAGCGGCCATCTATCACCTTACGTTAATGGCGTCCCGATGACAACAACGGCGACGGCGGCTGCACCACCGCCGCCTGGCACGTGGAACGCTGCGGCTGACTTTTCTTCTGCACCCTCCCAGCCTCCGTCGTATTTCTTTCCATACGAGACAAGCGGAAGCCAACCAATTGGACCAGACCCGTATAGCACCTTGCAGCCCGTCTTCGCACCGGGCGGCGGCGGCGGTGTGATTGCTGATGATGGTGGCTCCATCGGCGGTGGTGGCGCCGTGCTGGCGAGCGGTTTTCCCTTTGGCTGGTCGCCACTGGCTGCCGGCTCCGACGGCATCCTAAGCGTTGGCGGCGACGCTTTATCGAGCGCTGCTACTGCCATTAACAGCGTTCCCGGTGTCGCTACTTCCGGATTGGTGCAGCCGCCACCAGTGCTCCCTGGTGGCTACAGTAGTAACAGCATTGGCGGGGGCTGTAGTAGTGATGGCCGCAACCAGCGCGGCACCTTCGTCTTGGGCAGCGGCGGTCACACGAGCCAGACAAGTGTGCTGAGTTCTGGCGACACGAGTAATAACGGAGAGGAAGTACGTCTGTCCAACTGGAGCGCGCAGTCGAACTCAACACGTGCGCCGTCTTCTGCTGTTCCTGCATCTGGAGGTGGCGTGATTGACAGCGGACGGTCTGCTGCCCCGCCATCGTCCACTTCTGCTGTTTTGCCGAGCCGAGGAGGTGCTTCTGGTGGTACGGCGCCGCGCCATGGTAGAGTAGGCGGTGGTGGTGGTGGTGCGGGCGACAACACCAACACAAACGTTGCTGGCAAGCAAAGTCACGTCGCTGGGCCGAATGCGAGTAGTAACGCGGGTCGCGGTGCCTTGAGCGGTGGCCGCGGTGGTCGCAGTGGTCGCGGACGTGGTGGTGGGGCAGCGTCGTGGAGAGGCGCTGGTCGTGGCAACTTCAGACGAGGTGGCTGACTGTGTGTTGGTTCCATGTGGAGTTCCTCCTCTAGATACAGGTGCTTGCGAGCATTTTGTTGACGCGTAAAGGAAAAGTGCTTTTGCATAAGAGGGGAAAAAAAAAAAACAGAGTGAATAACATGCTACTTTTTTTTTTTTAGTGTTCGTTTCTACTGGCGGAGCATATTCGAGGGACATGGTCAGCCAGCACAACGGCTTCGCAGTTGTATGCCTCATGCAGTGAAAGAAAGCCGACCGGTGCAATATTTGGTGGGACACATGAAGGTGAGGTGAGTTAAGTGTGTGTTTTTTTTTTTTTTACTTCAATGTCTACAACACTTATCTTTCGCTGTGTCTCTTTCATCGCGTACCTTTTTTTTTTTTCTCTTTCTCTCCTTGTTTCGCACATACGCTGCTTCTTTCAGCATGTTGAACATCTGGAGCATACACGCGCACGCAGGTTTTCTTCTGGTTGTTTTTTGTTTCTTTCCTCCCTGAAGCACGGAAAGCAGGAAAAAAAAAAAAACGAAAGACATAAAGCGAAACAAAACGACAAAAAACTCTTTTTTTTTTTAGAGCTGCTAAGTCTAGAAGTGGCCAACACCAGCAACACATACACACACACACACACACATCTCAATGGCGCTTGTTCCGCAGATGCAGGAGTTGCGGCAGGAGGTGGAGAACGTTCAGCAGCTGCGCCGCTCCTTGCATGACGCATATATTGTAGAGTCTACCATGGGCCGCCGGCCTGCCGCGGTCAGCAATAAGCCGCCGCCCGCGATGGAGGTGCATCGCACGGTGGATGCGCCGACGCTGAGCGTGCTGAAGTCTCCGAACTACCCCTTCACGCTGTGCGAGGAGGCGCCGCCGTCGTACGTGCCACCCCCGGTGCCCTACGACGTCGAGGGCGAGATCGAGTCGCTGAAGCAGCGCGTGCTGCTGGTGCAGGAGGACTTCCAGAACTTCCAGGCCCAGAACAGCCGCGGCGGTGCCCCGCTCAAGCGGTCGCAGGTGCTGGACTTCTTCAGCCATAACGCCACGTACGCCGAGATGGCGTGGGAGGTGTCTTCGCTGCAGTGGTTTTATCGCTGGGTCCTCTCGCACTCCATCAGCCACCTTTGGAACTGCAAGGAACAGCTGGAGTATGTGCTGACGGAGAACGACCAGACACTGCCGCAGTCGGTGGAGGAGATGGACCTGTGTCTGCAGGAGCTGCCTTTCTCTGCCGCCGTCTCCATCCTTGACACGGACCGCCAGTCTGTCGTGGCGCAGGAGCGGCGCCGGCTGCGGTCTGTCAGCCGCACCTTTCGCGACCGTCTACCCGTTGAGGCCGTCACCGCGGCAACCAGCTGCTACCTTACGCCGGAGGAAAAGTACATGTATCAGGAGTTCTTCAACCAGTCGGAGCACATGCTGCTTTTGCTGAACCACACACTCATGCTCAACCAGGCGAATAGCAACCTCGTGAAGGGCAGCCACCACGGCAACCTGAATGGGGCGGCGGGGCTGCTGTCGAACTCGCAGAGCTCGATACGTGGCGGCTCGCTAGACAGCGGGGCGGTGATGGTGGCGGCGGAGTCTGCCATAGGCGAGATGGACACCACCGGCCTGACCGAGGAGACCCTCAACGCAGTTTTGGCCGAGGAGGAGGTGATTGCGACGCTCATGAAAACAATTCGCGAGCGGCAACAGCGGGATGAGTGCTTTGACGTGTCCGAGGAGGAGCAGCAGCGCAGCCGCACCGCGCAGATCGCCGTCTACAGCTGTCTGCTGAGCGACATGAGCCTCATGGGCGAGCAAATGCGGATCGCCGCTGAGTTCATCGAGCGCTACGAAGACTGGCTGAAGCTGCGAGGCTTCCAGACCCACGAGGAGCTGATGAGTGAGTTGTCGAAGCTCAGCGGTGGCACGCCGTGGCCGTCCATGAACATTTACGGCGACTGCAGCCCCGATGACGGGCACGACCATTTTGTGCCTCCGACGGAAGAGATGATGGCGCGCTACCCACGTCCGACGGACGGCGATAACGCGCGTGGGGATGCGTACACGCAGTTTGACTCCAGTAAGGGGCCGCACGCCCCGACTAGCCGCAACCTTCTTGCGAGGGCCGCACCAGTGAGGCCGGAGGCAAAAACGGAGGAGAAGGGGAGCAAAACGAGGGCGACACCTCCGGCTGCCGCAGCAGCGGCGAAGGCCGCACCCGTCTCGCCCATTTCCCCTCCCGCCGCGGCGACGCAGGTGTCCAGCGTTGCCTCTGCTCGTTCCGTTCCTTCTCAGTCCCCCAAGAAGACGCCGGTGCCTGTCAGCGGCGTCGCTGCCGTGAAGACGTCGCCCGCCGCGAATAACGCTGCCGCATTGCGCCCCAGCCACAACAGCGAGACGGCATATACCTTCTACGGTCTTCTCGAGCAGGCCGCCGCGGTGTGTCCTCCGAAGGACGACGCAGCGGTGGCGCGTTTGTGGCTCATTGCGGCAGTTCGCTTCACCATCGTGAAAGTTCTGCGCCGCGAGTGGGACATCACCGCCACTGCCAAGGATATCGCCCAGGCGGAGGAGGAGCTCCTCGGTGCGCTACGTCGCAGCGGCGTCTACGCCCGCCTCACCGCCACGGCCGCCGCCCTGTGTGTGGTGACGCAGGAGGTGGCCCGCCTTTGCGTGGCGCGGTGCGAGATGCGCTCTCTCACGGTGGAGGTGCCGGTGGTCGTGCACGTCCCTGAGGACGCGGACGACTACGCGCAGGCGGTGGCGGACGTGATGAATCCGGTGGAGCGCGAGAGGTGGGGCTGCGTGGTCGATGCGCTGTGGTTCCAGGCAGATCCGTCCGGCCTGGCGAATGGAGGGCTCCTGCTGCAGCCCGTACCTGGCGAGGGCTCCGTGTCGGCCTTGTCGTGTACCATCCGCGGCAGCGTGCTGCACTTTCTGTACATTGAGGCGATCGACGCGCCGCCCGCCCCGCAGAACCGCTGTGTCGCCTCTATCAACCTGCGCTACCGCCTGCCCCGCATGTCGCCCGACGCCACGTCCAGCCGACGCGTGGCTCCGACGTTGGCGGCCGTCTCCAGCACGCAGCCCTCCAGCAATCGTGGGATGTCGCGTTACCTGCTGGCCCGTCGCGTGCTCACTGCACTGTTCGAGATGGAAGCGAAGGGCTTGCTGCCGTGCTTTGCGTGTCGTGTGACGGAAGCTGCCACGGTGCCGCTGTCGCAGGTGCTTTTTGTGACCTTTGACGACACCAACACAAGCGTGGTGGTGGACAAGGCCCACGCGCCGGTGCTGTGCGTGCTGCCTCCTTCCGCGGTGGAGTTGAAACGGCTGAGCGTGGACGTCGGCACGGCACCCCCGCCGGAGGGGCCGGACGACCAGAACTACGTCACCTACGCCGCCCCGGTGAGTTTCAGCACGATTGAGCTGCTGGTGGCGGCGCTGCTGGAGGATTTGTCAGTCCGCGTGCCAGTGTTGAATGACCTCTACATGACCGCCTCCACGGTGCGGGAGCAGGCGCTGTGGGAGATTCAGAACCACGAATCATGCAGGTATTTCGCCAACGCCACGACGCACCCGGCGCCTGTTTCCTGCGCACCCGCGAAGACGCGCGCGATTAGCATCCAACGGGAGTCGATGGTGAATCGGAACAGTATGGCGTCCCTGCGCTTCATTTCACCGCTGCTACGCCGCATCGACGACACCATTGCCGATATCGAGTTTGGCGGCAGTGGCAGCGGCAGTGTAGCCGCTGCGCTGCCGACCAGCAGTACCAGTGTGAACCCAGTGGGCTCTGTCTCGACGCCTCGCGCCCCGCCGCAGCAGTCCGTGACGGGGCGTCAGACGCAGATGATGGCCGGCAGCGGCACCGCATCTCCGTCGCCGTCTGCGGTGCGGCCAAACCGTCGCTGAGCTGTAAATAGAGGAAAAACAACAACACTCTTTTAAAATTAAAACAACATTATCAAGCAAACGCTCATGTTTATTTTCTCTCTTTTTTTTTTCTCTGTATCAAACCTCGTTTTTTTTTTTTTTTTGTTGTGCGCTCGGTAGTTGGTTTGCTGTGTTCTGTACCTCCTTTTTTTTTTTCTTTTTTTTTTTTACTTTTGTTTCAGCATGTAAGGGCGTGGATTGTTGGTGACACTTTTCATCTTGACTTTTGTTTCCTTCCCTTACTCTTTGTCTTTAGTAAGGATTCGTTTGGGTTTTCGTTGAAAAGGCCGTGGGCTCTCTGCTCTTGAAAGTTCCACGACTTTCGATCATTGGAGTTTGCAGCACGTCTGCTGCGCTAGGATACGCGAACTGAATGGGCTAAAGCAAAACACAAAAAAAAAACGGAAGAGAAAATCCGAAGATGATCTTTTCTTTTTCTTTTTTTTCATTTCAGAATAGTTGAGGCATTTTTCTTTCTCTTGTCATTTGCCTTCTGCCGCGATCGTCTTTTGCCCACTTTCACTTTCCCTTTTTTTTTTTATTAGAGGCTACTGCGTCTTTTTCTGTATGTGCCTTTTTTTTTCTCTCTCTCTCTTTTTTTCTCACTGTTTTCTTATGCGCTATTACTTTTGTTAGCTTTTTTTTTTGTTTTCTGTATCCTGTACAAGATGGAGTTGTTATCGCGTTTCTAGCGGCGAAAAAAAAAAAAAAAGAAAAGGACAGCAGTCGGGTTTGGAGTCATACGTGTTGCGTAGCCTCTGTCGGTGCATACGCACAAACACTACCAATGCTGAAGAAAGCAGGCTTACCATCTGTAAGCTTCTAGCGAGAACGGCGGCAGGTAATGAAGAAGTGAAAGAGTGTCGCATGAGTGCATTACGCTGCCGATCCTCTCTAGAGTAGCTTTCGCCAGTTTTCTTGCGGTTGCGCAAACGGCACAGCTTCAGTGCCTCTGATACACATGTCTGTGAGCTGAGAGCGCAGTGATGCAGCTACGCAGTGCAGTAATATCTACGGAGTTACACCAGCTGTGACCAGAGCTAAAAAAGAAAAAAAAAACAATTCTGTTTTTTTTTTTTCTTTCGTTTCCGTTTTTGTTGTTGACTTTTTCTTTTTTTTTTTTTTTATATGTGTACAATGTACTCTTCAAAACTCCGGCCCCTTCTTTGTAATTTTCACATTCGAGTCACTTGTTTTTTTTTATTTATTTATTTCTGTATGCGGCTCGCGTTGCTTGTCGGCAAGGCTTAGGAGAGCTTCTCAACAAGGCTTGTGAGTTGTGTCTTTGGCCACGGACGCCCACTGTTTTATACATCTTGTGTTCGCTTGCTTTTACATGCGAGCTGTGTTTATTTTTATTTTTTTTTCTCCTTCTTTTAGTGATGCTAAGCACTCCTTTCATTTTTTGTCCTCTTTTGCATATACACATTCATCCGTGAGAATCGATCGTTTTCCTCCACACCATATTACACGCAATCACATTGCTTTGGAAGAAAGCTGCCTATTGAGGCAGCTGCTAATTCTCGAAGCCAGACAATAGTAATAGCGTTTTTTTTTCTTTAGTTTTTTTTTTTTTTTTAGAAGGAAAAGGCTCTTACACTTCCAACCCTTTTGCCTGTCTGCCCGCGAAACTCTGTTGGAGCATTGTCCTTCCTTTATTTCCTCAAGGAAGAGAGAAGAAAAGAAACCACGAGTAGCTTTTCTCTGTTTTCTTTCCTTGAGGCACACACACACACACACACACAGAACAATAAAAAATGACGGAATCAGGTGAGTCTGTGGTGAAAGGCGTCGTGCCGGACAGCTCTGCTGTTTCTTCCACTGCGGCGCGCAATGTGCAAGTGTTACGCTATGGCTCTCTCGCCATCCTTGGTGGCTACGTCATCGCCACGTGCTACAAGGTCGGTCTCGTCAGTCGCCTCCTGCCAGCCAGGCTCAACCGCAGGCTGGAATCGACGGTAGAGACGATCAAGCAGCATACACAGCCGGTGGGCGACACAAAACGCTTCGCTCTTGTGCGTGCCCATCTCACGCGTACCTACGGACTGGCCACTTCTGGCATGCTGGCGATCGCGTCCGGTGTGGCCACCTTTTGGGTCGCTCCACGGATTCCGTTTGCCCTGCCTCTCGCCACGACGCTCGTACCGGCGGTGCTGCTGATGGGCATACCAAAGGCATACATGCAGCCCGCGGCACGTCTCCTGTGCTTTTACCTCTCGCTCTATTCCACAGGCTACGCCTTTGGCCCAATCGGCTGGGTCGCGCAGGACACACTGGTCGTCTTTGTCCTCCTCTCTGGCTGTACCATGACGGGTCTGTGCCTCCCGCTCTACCTGACGCGTGGCATGATCAGCTACGTGGTGAGCGCGCAGGTGCTGTCGTCGGCACTGTCCGTTGCGTTGATTACAGCACCAAAGCAGTCGCGCAATACGTCGGTGTTCAAGAAGCTGAAGGACCAGGCGGGCGTGCAGATCATTCTGAACGGCGACATCAACGTGCTCTTCACCATGCAGCTTCTTTCCAACGTCGGTATCTGCGCGTTGCACACGTTGCCGAACATCTATCGCTTTGTCACCTGGCAGGGCAGCGAGGAGGCGTTGGCGAGTTCCGCGGATGCCGTGAAGGAGGCGTTTGCGATTTGCGCTGGCTCCATGTACGTAATCTATCGCGCCGTCCGCTGGTCGTGCCGTCTTCTGATCCGCCGCGTCATGTCCGACAACGCACATCACCCAAATGGCGGCGCAGGGCAGAACACCTGGCTCACTATGTCGAACCACTCCCTCGATGTGAATCGCGCGAGTGGTGTGGTGTCGGGGCTCGTGATGGGCCTCTGGTATGTGCGCGCGGTGTCGCTACTGCAGAGAGGGGACGTCGAGTCGACGTTGAACAATCTTCGCACGGTATGCGCTCGTATTTCGCCGATGGGGGTGTTGCTGGGCAGCCAAACCGTCAATCGCTAAGACGAAAATGCTCTTTCATTTGCCAAAAAAGAAAAAGAAGAAGAAGGGATTGGTGCGCGTGTCGTCGACAACCATCTTGTTAAAGGAAAATGAAAAGAAAACAGTGTAGGTCAAGTGCTCATCTGAGGTCAGGTCTAGCTGCAAAGCTGCTAAACTATAAACGGCTGTGACTCTCTTGCCATTAGGCAGCCGTTCACAGTCCCAGACTTATGCTGAGTTATGTGCTGTTCAATTACTCATCAAGGAAGCACAGCGTGCAGTAGCTCGCATAGAGGGATGAATGCGAGCACACAACAAGAGTAGTAAACTAGCTTTCCTCATTTGTTCCTCTTTTCTTCATCCCCCTCTTTTTTTTTTTTTGTTGCCTGTCACCTTTCAAGTTTTGTTCTGCTTCTCGAGAATGACAGTGGCTATTATTATTATTATATGTTCTTTATTTTAATTCCCCTGGTGCTTCGCAGAGTCTGTGAAACTATATGGCAAACTCTTTTTTTTTTTTGACTTTTGTTTTCCCCTTTTTCGCTGTTTGGAATTTCATTTTAATCGTGTTGAACGTCTTATTGACTTTGAAGTGTTAGAGACAGGAAAGTAATCTGTGCATTCTTGTTTTTTTTTTTTTGTTGTTTTAGTTTCAGAGGCTATTCTTTTCAAAAGAACACAGGTTTTGCTGTTTGTTTTACGGACACTTTCAAGCACCTGTATACAAATACACACACGCAGACACCGTGATGAACGCGTCGAGATCGTTTGCGCCGCAGTCCTTTCGCGATGTCACTCACCATGTTTTTTGCTCCGCCGTTTTTGCCGTGCCAGCGGCGGTGGTGGTGAAGAAGCTCAAGAGCATCGACAGCATCAAGCGCTATGGCGTCGACGGCAGCGTCATCGGCTGCTGTGTGATGGAGAACCTGGTGCCGCCTGACGAGATAGGCGCCATGCGACGCTGCACGCTGCGCCTGCCGCCGTACGCGGACAAGCTGGTGCGTGAGAAGTTGACGCAGTACGCGGAATACTGGCAGCCAAGCGAGGGCGGGGCCAGCGGCGTGGGCGACGTGAATGGTCTTGCAGGAAGCGTAGGTAAGGTCGGCGATGCAGACGCTGGGGAGCTATGGAGGATGGAGATGTGTGTCGACTACGTGCCATGCAAGGAGGACGAATCTCACCGTTCCCCGTTCGAGCCTGTGGTGGAGAGGGCGGTGCAGCACACCAGAACGCAGATTCGCGTTTCGACTGTCACCCGCGCACCGCACCGCTGCTTTGTTGAAATGGGTGCCGAATGCGTGCTGCGCGTGCACCAGGGCCGCCATGTTACGTTAGAGGAAAAGCTGCACGATCAGACATGTCAGCGCGCCGTGACGGACTTCTGGCGTCTCTACCTCGATGCGCAGCTCGTCGCGCTGGAGCAAGAGGTGACGAAGGAGGCGTTCCCAGAGGTGGAGGCGCGCGAGGATGCGGACTACCGTGCCGCCTTCGCCACTCACGAAATGGTGCTGTGCGACTGGGCGGTTGACAGCAGCGACACGCTACCGCGGCACGTCGCCGTGGATGAGTTGGAGAGCGTGCTGGTGTGGTGGGCCCGCGCGCTGGAGGCATACAAGCACCAAAAGACGCTCACCGACATTGCCGAGACGCGTATCGACCGAATCGGACCGTCTTCGCCGTTCGACCCGACACGCCCGCTGCCGCGCCGTTTCACAGAGGCGGAGAAGTCGCACATACCACTGCGGCGTGCCTCGGAGGCTGTGATCATGAACAGGGTTGGTGTGCATGGCGGCACCGCAACCGGGGACGCGAACAGCACCACCGACTCTTCGAGGGTCTCGCCGTGTGGCGTGGACGAGGCGATGACAGCTTTTCTGCCGCCATGCTCCTTCATGAGTGTCTCAGCATCGCCCGACGCCTTTCTGCGCTCCAGCTCGCATGCGGTGAACGTCACGTCGCCGGAGCTCGACCGACAGTCAGCCCTGCCGCCGCGCGATCGCCGGCACACCGCCGTTCCGAAAAAAAGCCTCGTCTCGGCGACTTCGATAGCGGAGCCGGCGCCGCCGTTGAAAAGGCTCAGCCCGGCATCGTCCTCTCTCACCACATCGAGCGCAGCGGTTGTGTCCACCCCGAGCACTCTCCAGACCTCCGTCCTCTCACATAGCGGGCGACGCAAGCTGATGGCCCCGCAGCCACCTCACCTGCTAAAGCACGCGCAACGACGCATGTCGAACATGAGCAGCTTCTCCAGCTCCGCTTCACGGTACAGCGCGCCGCCGCAAGAGGGGCCACGCGCGACTGCCGGCGAGCCCACCGGCCTCTTTTTCAGTCAGTTATTTCCCACACCGACCTACACGGCAGCCGCTGCCACGACGACGACAACGACGGCCGCGAACACCCTTACAAGGGGGGCTGCCGCCCAGAAGTTGCTGTCGGAGAGCGCTGCTGCGCCCTCAGGAGTTGCGTCGTTCTCCGCTGCGAAAGGCGGCAGCACCGGCCTTCTTGCTGCGACAGCTGCGGCGCAGACGTCGCCGCAGGGTTTGGCGCCGGCGGCGACGGCAGAGGCCACGGAGGTGTTTCAGCCGGAGATGGTGCGGCATCTCTTTAGTCTCACAGGGGTGCTGCAGGAGGCGGTGGCGCGTCGCGTTTTTCGCTCTCTCTGCAGGCGCGATGATGATAATGCGGCGGCAGCGCCACCACACCTGACGGCAGACGGGTTGAAAAACGTATTGCGTTGCCTGGACTTGTGGGGGCTGCGCGGGGGTGGCTACCTCGGCCGCAACGCTGAGGTCGCTGCATGCGATGAGGCCTACCGCGCTGAGGTGCACCGGTGCTACCGCAAACAGAACGCGCCAACACCGTTGCGCAATGCGAAGGAGGAGGCGATGAATGCGCCCGCAGATGTGAGCAGGGCGTCTACCACCGACGGGTCGTCCACGCTCAGCTGTCTCACTGCACGCAGGGAAGCAAGTTTGCGCAAGAGCGACGAGATGGCGCTGGATAAGCTTGTTGAATCCTTGCTGTCTCGTTTTGCGTACCACAAAAAGCAGGAGCTAAACTACGAGGAGTTCCACCTCGCTTTACTGTACCTCTGGAACAATTAGAGGTTCTTTTTTTTTTTTTACTTAGCAGTCTTGTTTTTATTTTTGTTTTCTATGTTACTCCTTATTCTGCTCCGCTGTCCGTTACATTACCCCTTGCGTACCAGCTTGTTTTCAACTCAGTCTTGGAATACTCTTTTTTTTTTTTCTAATGTAGATAGTTACCGTTGTCTTTTCTTTTCGGGGCTTGGCTTGAAACGTGCTGCATTTTTTTTTTTCTTCTTGATAACGATCGTTCTCGCATTCTGTAGAGGCGCGGATGGTCTGCCAATGCAAGCTGTTCTGTCATTTTTTATTTTCTCTCTCCCACCCTCTTTTCCTCCAAAGCTCATAAATGGGGGAAAAAAAAGAGTTGTGATATTCACTGCGAAAAAAAAAAAAAGAGGAAGGAGAAGAAGCAAGAAAGAAAAAAAAATGAGGAAAAAAGCACACACATCCTGGGGTTGGCTGTTGCTTTGATCGCGTCCCTTAGTCTTTGGAAGGCAATTTCGCTCACGACATTTCAGTTTGCACGGTGGTGCTTCACCGCCAGGTCACAAGTAACACGACTGCTCCACCGCTTAAAAGCCGTGCACTTAAAAAAGAAAATAGCGGCTTACCGTCGAGAAGGTGAAAGCAGCTATACTCAATAACGGGCAATTTTCTTTTGTTTGTTTGTTTGTTTGTTGCTGCCGCGATGTTCTGCTCCGCTGTCGTTTTCGTCTATAAACTTGCTATTCCTTCTTCTTTTTTTTTTTTTTCTCCCTTTCCATGCGGGATATCTTGAATGAGACCTTTTTTTTTTTTTTGCTTTCCTGACTAGCAGCTTTTATCAGCGAGTTTACCTTCGTACAGAAAAAGAACAAGAAGAAGAAAAAAAAAAAACGCTATGCGTCCTCGCAGCGGGTGGTCACACAGTAATAACCAATTTACGTCTTTGAAAGCGACAGCAAAGTCCCGTGCGGCGACGGCGCCAGATACCCACGCGCCGCCAGAGTGGCTTAGACGATCTTATACGCGAACTATTCCAGAGGATCTGCGCACCGTTGAGCAGCTACGGCTGTCTTTTGAGGATGTCCGTCGCCAGTGGGCAGAGCTGTGCAGCAGCTATGTGGAAAGTAAGGCACCTTTAATCAGCTCTTCCGCAACATGCCATGCGCAGTTCGCACTACAGCCAGGTGTTCGCGTATCGGTCGATCGCCTGGTGAGCCAGCTGAAAGCTGTCAAGCAAGAACTGCTGGCGCAGCTGACGCGCTTTCTAGGGTTCCTTTGCATGCCGAGCGAGTGCACTCTTACTGCTAACACTATCGCGGATGGCGCAGCTAATGGTGGCGCCGGTCTTGCAGTCTCGGCATCGCTCAGTAAAAAAGGTAGTTTTGCGCCGGAAGAAAAATGGCTAGGGGATCTGGTCGGTGTCTCGCCTGCGAGGGAGACTGCCACTGTTGCAGCTCATTCCAGCAATGCACCCTGTCAGGAGTCAGAAGGGCCACGAAACGAGTATTTTGCGGCTGTGTGGCTAGCGCGCCGCGTCTGGGTGTGGTCAATCTGCCTAGCTTGTGCAACAATGGACCTGGAGCTGTTGTCGGGTAGCGTCAGTGTCTCTACCGAGTTGTTTTTCGGCTGCCCCTTTTCGTCTCGCTGTGGAACAGGAGCTGTCGAGGTAAATGAGTGCCACAACAGCGTATACAACAGCTGCTACAACCGGAACGGCGCCATTTCAGAGCAGGAATTGTATTCATCCATTGCCGCGTTATTGAAAACAAAGAGCGACGGCGGCGCAGCCAATGCAACGGCGCGTGTAGATGCGGAGACGCATGAGATTCGCTCCTTCTTCGTCTTTGCAGCCAGCAAGAAAGCAGCCTCTTCCTCCTCTTCCTTGTCTCACATGAGTCCTCGAGAAGCTGCTGCGTGCTCCGAAGCCCGTCAAGCTGTTCCCCACTTCGCAGCCAGCATGCTAGCTACGCGCGATGCGCTGTGGGTACATGCAGCTGCGTTGTGCTACAGCATTGTGGCGCGTGACGACACTAGCGCGGCCCGTCTGCTGGCATTTTTTGACGGCGCTCAGCGAGTACTTCACGATCGTGCTGGACGTGACGAAAACCGGACCCCCAAAGCCAATGAGCCTCTCCCTCCAGACACAGAGAAAGGCCAAGAGCAAGTCAGCCGTGCCATCAGTTTTGTTTTACGGGTCGCTACGCTGCTGCTGGATGAGGACTACGTGGCGCTTCAACATCTGTGGCAGAGTGAAGGCTACGGCGTAAGTTGTGAAGTGTGGCAGGAGTTACCGCATGAAGCAGCAACTCCACATGTGAAAGCAGAAGCAACACGTGAATTGGGCTTTTCAGGCCTAGCGCCGCTAGCTGCAGTGTGCCCTGAAGCTCACTTGTTGGTCTTGCTTATTCGATTGCTAAGCGAGCATGTAGTGCGCCGTAGGTGGACAGAGCAGGGAGTCGGGCAGGCGTTTCGTCCGATCGAACCGGTAGTACACCCGACTGACGTTCGCAGGGAAGACGACGAAAAGAACCTCAATCGGCTGATCACAGCGCTTGTGAAGCCGTCGCGCTATGTAGCCAAGAGGAACGCAAACACGATTGATGCTGCGCCTCGCACTACCTCTGCGGAGACTGAACAGTGCGGCACCGGCGCACGGCGTCTTTGTGACGCGCTGCAGATTGCAGCCCTGCGCGACATGGGCGGCGACTGGCCGCTGCCTGGAACTCTGCTGTGCGCCGTATTCGGTCCGCTTTAGAAGAACAAGAAAGAAAACCCCCCACACAAACAACTAGAGGACGTGATCAAAAGTCCTCTTTTTCATGCCTTGCCCAGAAAAGTGAAAAGAAAATCACTTACTGTTTTTTTTTTTTTCTTTACGTCGACTGTGAAAGGAGACTATTCAGTTTCTTAGAGGAGAGCTACCGGCCAGGCAGATCCTGCTGCCCCACGCTGCTCTGTGTTGCTCAAATCAAGCTCATGAACCTATTATGTCTTTCCTCTTTTTTTTTTTCTTCTTCATTGTGCACTTATTCTGCTTTTAAAAAATCACAAGGTCATTCTTAGCGTGCTCACATTTAATTACTTGCAAAAGAGGCCTGGAAGGCCCACCACTTGTTCTCTCCAAGTTTTACACCATTGTTCCCCTCTCTCCCCTTTTTTTTTGTCTAACTCCTCAGTCGCTGAGTGTCTTGTGTCGTTCTTCAGCAGTTGAGTCTTTCTCTCGGCCGCAGTGCTGTATGAAGGGATGAGAGCAAAAGGGAGCGTTTTACACCAGTAAAAACACACACGCCCAGCTTTTTTTTTTATGTGTGTGTAGGGGTTTTCTCCAGATCGCAATGGCCACCATCGAATGCTGCGAGTGCTTGTCAAGCTCAACCAAGGCGAAGCTGCAAGATGCTGGCATTTTACATCTGACAGATCTTGCACGTCTGCTTAAGGGAGAGCAGAGTACGGGTGATGATCGGAAGCTGGCGCAGATGATCGAGGGCCTGAGCAAACGCGTTGCACAGTGCGCCTCGGCGCACGCTGACGCTGCAAGCGATGCTCCCAACACGTGTGGCAAAGCTGATGCTCCTCGCTTTAAGGCCTCAGAGCCAGACACCATTGCGATAACACCCATCGACAACATCTCTTTTTTCACGGAAAGCGAGGTGGATGAGATTTATGAGGCAATGCGGTCGATATCAACAAGCACCAAGTCGCCCTCAGATGACCTCGGTGCGGGCGGAGACTTGAATATCAGCCCGTCTTCACCCTCTCAGCCAACTCGCAGTGCGGGCAAGACAATGACATCGATTCCTGGCTGCTGCTCCTTGCGCGACATTTTAGACGCGACGAGGTGGCAGCAACGCAATGGCGGGCAGGCGACACACGCAACAACGTTCTCACGCGCGCTGGACACGCTGCTCGGCGGTGGTGTGCCTGTTGGTGGGGTCACGGAAGTGAGTGGTCCACCCGGCGTGGGCAAGACGCAGCTGCTCATGCAGCTCGCTGTCAGCTGCGTTATGCCGGTCGAGTTCGGCGGACTGGGTGGCAGCTGTCTTTTTGTGGACACGGAGGGCAGCTTCGTGGCAGAGCGCCTGGAGCAGATGGCTACGGCCGCGGTGGCGCTTGTCACGACAATTCTGGCAAAAAACAGAGCCACAGAGTTGCGTGGCACGGATACCGCTAAATCAACGACCCTCGATGGCAGCGTCGTCTCCGCATGCAGAAGCTCCGCACGAAAACGTGCGCGATCTGTTTCTTCGGATTCTGCTGTCGCTGAGAGCGCAAAGGAGCAGGCGAACAACTATGCTCACTCAGAAAGTGCTGACGACAATGAAGGTGCCTCTGACGAAGATGGCTTGCCGGCTGACAACAGTAACGAAGCTGACACCCACCGCAACCTGCTCAAAGACGAGCCAAGAATCACCTCTTGTAGGAAGGCGTCTTGTCTCTCAAGTGCGTCATTTACAGTGGAGCTTGTTCTGCAGCGGGTGCACTATGTTCGAATAACAGAGCTGACTGAATTCCTCGCTTTCCTTTACAGCCTTCCACTTTGGCTAGACAGCGAAAAGACGTCTGAGGTCACACATGGCACGCATTGTGACGAGGCGCACGCACCTTTACAGCCAGCAAAAGATCGAAGCAACGGAAGAGCAGGCAGCGATCAGGCAGGGCCTCTGCGAATGGTGTTGATCGACTCGGTCGCCTTGCCGTTCCGCGACTCCGACGCGTTCGAGAAGAATGCGTCCACCAATAATGACATGTTCAGCATTCGATCTCACCCGCCAGACGCAATACCACTGCCAGGCAAGCCCTCTGCTTTTGGGTCGCTGTCGAAGCACGGCCTGTGGCAGCGGTCTCGCTTGTTGTACCAGTGCAGCACCGCCTTAGCGAGCTTGGCGTCCACCTATCACCTCGCCGTGGTTGTGTCGAACCACATGACAACAAAGCTGCTCTGCACAGCGACAGGCAACGGACGAGGCTCATGGGCTGCTTCCTCGTCAGACATGGATAGATGTGGAGGCGACTCTCGACAGTCAGTGCTGGTGCCTGCGTTAGGGGATGCGTGGAGCCACGGACCCTCTACACGAATGCTGCTTGCCTTCCACCACTACGAGCTGCCGTCTTGCGCCTTCGTGACGGGAAATACGGCTGCCACGAAAACGTGTGAGATGCCGTGCCTGGAGGACGTGGTGTACAGTACGGCGAGCACAACAGGGTCTTCAACGGCGCCGACACCCCCGAACAGAGTGGTGCAGCACCGCGTAGCTCGGCTGCTCAAAGCGGCCGGGCGGCCTCGTGCTGAGACGTGCTTTCTAATCACGTCAAAGGGGATCCGTGATGTGCGAAGAGATATGGTTCAGAGTTGGCTGGCTCCACCTTCAGCGGCGCAGCATTAGCTTCCTGTCCCAGATATCATACGACCTCAGCCGTTAAAAGCTGCGCCATTTCTCTCCTTAATGCCGCCTCTGCAAGCCTGACAAGCTTTTGGTTAACCGCCATTTGGGCCAACTTAACAGTTTTGCGACAGAAACGCACGTTTACCTCAGCAAAGGCGTTCTCTATTTTCTTTTTTTTTTTTCTCTTGTAAACCAATTGCTTCTTGGCAGCAATGTGGTTTATGGACCGTCCGCTAGACAAACATAAAAGAAAAAGGAAAAGCAATTTCAAGCAAGCGGTTCCATTCAAAAAAAAAAAAAAAAAGAGAACATGCTCATCACCATGAACAACTGAGGTGGGGAAGCTTCAACCATAAAAAGCACGCATTAGTGTTTTTTTTTTTTTCTCCTCTTTGGATTTCTGTTCTACTCGGCACTTTTTCTCATTCTTGCCTTCACATCAAAATCATGGGACGCATTGCATTACGTGCAAATCTTGGGTGCTTTTCTCGATGGAAGCCGTTTTCTATTGTAAAGCGCGTTTTCTCCTTCTTTCTGGAAAGAAGACTGCTTGTTCTTGGAAAAAAAAAAAAGCCGCATACTCACACACAAATACACGCGCAAATACGCGTACGCACACACAACATGGCGACACTGCATCATCCGATGGAGTACGCATTCGAGACAGGGGCCAGTTTCTCGCCCAACGAGCGCGTGCAGCTTTCCAGCTCAGTGCCCATTCTCAGCGCGCAGACAAAGCGCAAAAACCTTGTGCTGTGGGGTAAGATCTTTGGCTGTAAGGCGGATTACACCGTTGTGGAGGCCTTCGACGATGACGCGGTGGCGGAGCCGGAGATCTACTATACCCTTGACGAGGGCCGCAGCTTCAACTTGCTGGGCACGTTCTCCTCCGTCTTCGCCGCATGCCCTGGCTATAGCAGCGGCAGCGGGATTGAGCGGGCGGAATGGAAGCAGACAATGCTGCTCGGCACGCGTGGCCCGTTCATAGGAGACCCGGCCTACGAGTATCGGGTGGCAGCGGACGGTGCAGCTGCAGGCGTGCAAAGCATGAAGGAGTCGGTGCGGCTAGCTCTTTTTATCGAGGAGTTCGACTATGAGTGCCGCGTTGCGCCGCGTGGCGCGTACGTCAAGGCGGAGCGCCAGCCTACGGCGACAGCGACTGCCGCAGCCGGAAACGCCGGGGCGGCGGTAGAGCGGGCGCAGGTTCGACGCAACGCCGCGTTTAACGGGCTTGCCCGCAGCCCCGACGGTGCTCTGACGCTGCGTAACTTCTACCACCTGCGCGCCCAAGACCCCTACCGTCGTTTGCTGGCACGCAATCAAAACGCCCTCTTCACCAAGTCGGAGTTGGAGCAGCTGAGTGAGCATCCGTTGGTGGACGCGGTGTTCGAGCCGCTGACGGAAGACATCCCGTCCGGGACATGGCAGCTGCGCTACGACGCGTTTCACGACGTTATGACGGGAAAGAACGTCCGCTTTCCTGGCTCGTTGTTTTACCACGTGCCAGAGACGCCGGTGTACGGGTCCTTGTACATGGGTGATGGCAACGTTAACGTGAACACGGCTTTTGAGTTGTAAGAGAAGAGAGAGAAAAAAAAAAAGAGAAGACTGTAGTGGAGATCTTCTGGGTGATCTTTGTCTCACTGGGAGTGATGGGTCGATGTATACATGTAAATAAGACTCACGGCAATAACAACAGCGACGACAGCAGCAACAACAGTAAAAACGGAGCTTTGAACTAGCAGTTCTGACTCGAGATTCTTGGCTGTCCTGTAGTGATAGAAGGCAGTAAGGAACAGACGAGAATTGACCAGAGATGTTTCAAAAGCGTAGAGACCTTATTTGCTGTTTTGGCACTCGTCCTTTGCTTTGGCAAACTGAGTCGTTTTGAGTGCGTTGATGCGAAGTCACACAGTCTTCAGGGAAAAAAAAAAACTCATATCTCTGTGCAGCGCAGTTTCCGCTCTCTTTACGTGCCTTCTTTATGGGACAAGAGCAAAGTTGCCTCTGCATCTTGGGAAGTGATATTCTTGTAGCGAGAAGCTCTTCATGGGTTTTTTGTGTTAGGTGCGGTCCGTCGTTTTCCTCAAGTGGGCTACGCAGATGGGGGAGAAGGAGAGGCGTCAGGCTAACGTAGATTGCAGCCACTTCTAGCCTAACTATCATCTAAAAAAAAAAAAAAAGAAAAACAAACAAAGAAAAAAAAGATCTCATGTGCAGTGTTGAACAACTTTTTTCCCTTTAATTTGCTGTTCGTGCTGAAATGCTCTTTTTTTTCCCTCTTGTTAAGCAAACGTGTCTTTTTTTTTTCTCTCTCTTGTGTTTTTACTCTCTCTCTCTCTCTCTTTTTTTTTTTTTTAATTCACTCTTGTAGTAGCAAGCGAACTCACACTTCGTGTGCGTAGCAGCTTTTGCTTTCTTCTTGGACTTTGCCTGCCTGCCTGCTCCCGTAGTTGCAGTTGGCTGAAAGCGGACGATAAAGGGAGAAGAAAAAAAAAAAAAACAAGAACTAACACACAAGAGATAAAGTCAAGCTCGTGAGGGAGGACACTACACTTCACTTTCAGTCACCTTTTGCAGCAAGTGCAGCCGCTTTTTTTTTTTCTGCGTGCATTTTTCTCTCTAGAATATCATAGGATGCTTTGCCGACGTTGTTTAAGGACGAGTGCTGCTGCCGTTGCGGCCACCGCCGGTGCGCTCTCCGGCGAGCATCTTTCCACGCTTCTCAGCTCTGGCCGGTGTGTCACTACTCGAGGGCAGTTCAATCCGATTCACGCCTTCACGGCGCAGAGCACGTCGAGTGCAAAGCGGGCTACCAACGAAAAGGAGTTTGAGGTGATGATCACAAATCCCGGTCCGCTGCGTGTGGCGTATTCGCCCGACTACCTCGACTGGCTCTACCGCGCCTACAACTCGAAGCTGCGCTACGCGAGCGAGCGGCAGAAGGCGGAGGAGGTGTTCGAAGGGATGCTGCTCACGGGGCAGCCGACACTCGGCGGCGACGCTGCCGCCGCCGCGACGCTTCCTGGCGCGCCGCCGCCAGGGCAGATGCTGCGCCCTCCCCACTCTATCCGCCGACGCGCTGGCGAGGCACGCCGGACTGCGGCGCAGGCGACGCTCGACACCGTGGCCCAGCGCCAGGGTTTGCTGGACTTGTTTGAGCGTCAGCCGCAGTTTCCCGCCATTCACCTCGACAAGGCCTCCCGCTATCACATCGTGGAGCTCTTCAAAGAGATGGTGCTGGACCGCGCCTGGGAGCCGGAGGAGGTGTGGGACAAGGCTCTGCTCTACCGCGCGATCATGCACGAGCGCAAGTCCTCGTACCCGAGCAGCTACAAGTACATCCTCGACACCACCGAAGCGGTGGTGCTGAAGCCGCGCTCTGCTGACGGCGCAGCGGCTGCCCCCTCCAGCTCCAACGTCCCGTCGCCGGAGGCGGACATAGTGACGGAGTCGGCTGACCTCGTTCCGAAGGAGGAGGACTACCTTTACTTCTTGTACCTGGTCCGCCGCTACTACCTGGACAATGCGGTGGAGGGCCATGTCGTGCTGCGCTGCCACAGGAGCGCCAACGCGGCTGAGCTGCTCTTCTCCAGCCCGCCGCCCAAGGACGAGCAGGAGGTGCTGAAGAGCGTCTACGGCACCGGCGACACGAAGCCGTCCGACAAGGCAGCCGCAGGCGATGGCGACGCGGCTGCTGCGTCGACAAACACCAAGCATCGTGGAGGACAGGGCGGCTTTGCACGGCCTCGCCCACCGTCCGCGTACCCGCCCATCGAGGCGCTGTGGCGCTGCGAGGAAAACGAGGCCTTGCTGCGTGTGCTGGTCTTCGGCGAGCTGAACCTGCTCGTCTCGGAGAACCCGTTTGTGCGGTTCCCGAACGCGCAGGCCTACCTGACGCGACCGACGGCGGCAACGCCGGCGTCTGCGACTGCCGCTGATGCCGGTGCTGACGGACGCGTTGTGGAGCCGCAACAGCAGCAGCGCGACAATCGCCGTGGCAACCGCCGTGGCGGGGACGGCGGTGTCTCTCTCTCGGCCATCATCTCCGAGAAGCGTGGCCACCTGCTCGCCCCGCTGGCCCGCAACGTCGCGATTATGGTCGATGCCCGCGCGAACGACGTGCGGAGGCTGCAGCAGCGCTACGAGCGCGAGGACACAGCGGCCTTCCAGAAGTTCCTGCGTGGCTCGCAGGTAGAGGAGAACCCTGGTCTCTATTCCTCCTACACAGATTGGAGCTACTTCAACCCGCGCGCTGTGCGTGCTGAGGACCGTGACGCGCTCGCCCGCCAAGCAGTTGCGGCTCTGAAAACGTACGACCAGGCGTCGAAAGACATCTACCGTGTTGGGTACGAGGAGGCGGAGTCCACCAATGCGCAGCGCGCCGTGGAAGGCGTGGACAACATGCCGTCCTACGTACCGACGCTGCCGCACTTCATCGCGCTCATCAAGAAGGACCCTTACGTGTCCTTTCTCACTCATGTTGCACTGCCCACCGAGTACGGCGGCGCATCGTCGGCCGCAGCAGCCACGGCGGGCGCCTCTGACAAGCGTCAGTTGGAGAGGCTGGTGGTGCAGCTTGGCCGCGCTTTGCACCGCACCGCGCTCGACTTTTACAAGCAGCCGCTGCGTCGTGTGAACCGGCAGAAGGTGCAGGTGGCGGCGTCACTGCTTGACCGCTTTGTGCGGAATCATTGGCAAGTGTACTGCGTCGAGCAGCCGTCCACGGCGGGCGTGCGTGACATGGCACAGCGCTTTAGTCCTTTCGTGCCGTTTGAGGGGCGCATTCTTGACGAGAGCGGATTTCCGACGGATGCGCGTGTGGAGGACTACGAGCGGTGGACGGCGCCGCTGTCTGCGTGAGGGAGTGACAGACTCACGCATCTGTGTGCGAGAGAAAGAGAGTGAGAGAAAGCAGCAAAAACAACAACAACAAACACACACACACAAAAAAAAAAAAAATACACTCCTTTTTTTTTTTTATGTGGAAGCTGCGCTGGTGCTGCCTTTTTTTTTTTCTGTTTTTTTTTTTTACGTATGATTCTTGTTAGTTCTCCTTTATGTTGTTGTTGTGATCACAGGTGTATTCATTGTTGTGCTTGTCACAGTGAATGTTGTTCTTCTTTTTTTTTTTATTTTTGTTTTGTATAGTCTCTTGTTTTGCTTTTCACGTTAGCTCTCGCGTTTACATGGTCACACATTTTTTATGCTCGAGTCGCGGCTTTTTTTTTATTATCCTCCTTCTTTTTCTGCGGAGTGCCTCACTGTGAAGACTGAACTTGAGAAATTGAAAAGAATGAAAACTAAAACAGAAAAAGCGCGGATGACTCTTAGCGTCGACGTTTGGAACAGTATTATTGTGGCGGCCGAAGTTGTGTTTTTGACTGGGAAGCGAGATGAAGAGCACGCGGCAACAGTGAAGGAGAAACAACCACGACACCGCTGGAAGGGGAGTGACCATTTCTTGACCAACTGGTTTTTCTCACCATTGAAGCGAAACAAGTCGGGAGTGCCACCGTCTAACGACATGAGTCGGCAGCTCGTGCCTGCGTCGAGCCACAGGTTTTTCAAAAGAAAAGAGAAGAAGAAGAAAAAAAAAAAGGGAGAAACAGGATATGTGATTTATGAACTTAGCAAGGAACCTACAAGAAGCGCATTGGCGTTCCATCTCTTCAGCGAAGCTCTTTTTTATTTTTCTTCTTCTGTGTCATACTCAATTCTGGTTTACAGTTCGATAAGAACAATCGTGCTGTTACAGTTACGCCCCTAAACAGTGTTAGCAAAAAAAAAAAAAAAAAAAGAGCGTCACACAAACAAACGAACAGCAGGGACAACAAAAAAACTCGTGTTTGACACTGTGGCTTCGGGTAAAGATGACAAGCAAGGACGCTCTGCTGGCCATTCTGGATGGTAGTGGTCAGGAGCACATCTTGGCAGACTACGATAGCCTGACAACCGCAGAACAGGCTGTGCTGGCAGAACAAATCACGTCCTACACCAATGTGCAGTGGAAGCACATAAACGCCATTTTGCAAGACAGTCTCGATTACCTTAACGGGAGCACGCGCGCCGACAGCGCGGCGGGCCCGTGCATCACTCCGCCACCCGCCGCCACGATCTTCAACTTGCCAAAGCTGCTATCCGAGAACTCTGCGGATCTGGCACCAATTCGCGCGGCAGGCATGAACGTCATCGCACGCGGTGAGGGAGCCGTGCTGCTGATGGCGGGCGGCAGCGGCACCAGACTCGGCGTCACCATACCCAAAGGCCTTTTCTACTGCGACCTCCTCGCCAGCGGTCGGTCCCTCTTCGCATACCACTGCAGCCGCGTTCGAAAGATGGAGCAGATGGCAGCAGCGGCGGTCTCGTCCCTTTTGACTGCGAGCTCTCAACCTGCGTCCTCGTCTGGCGCGCCTGCGGCGGGACGCGGTCTGCTCCCGGTGTTGGTGATGACGTCCGACCAAAACGACGCCGCCACCCAGGCCTTCTTCCGTGAGCACCACTACTTTGGCTTGCTGCCCGAGCAGGTCATCTTCTTCCGGCAGAGCTCGCTGCCGTGCTACGATGAGAAGACGGGGAAGGTGCTGATGGAGGAGAAGGGTAAGATCTGCCTTGCCCCGGGCGGCAACGGCGGCGTGTACGAGAGCCTGGTGCGTGTTTCAGCGAACGGCACGGCGGAGCAGAGTGTGCTGGCGCAGCTCGAAGCGAAGGGTGTGCGATACGTGCAGATCTTCAGCGTGGACAACATTCTAGCCAAGCTGGGAGATCCGTACTTTTTCGGCATCGCCGCGGTGCGGCAGGCTGAGGTGGTGGTCAAAACGGTGCCGAAGGCGTCTGCCGAGGAGCGCGTCGGGGTCTTTGCGCTGACGGACGGCGAGTGGGGCGTCGTCGAGTACACGGAGATCGGCACGACGCGGGCGCTGCAGCGGGACGAGGCGAGTGGCGAGTTGGTCTATAACTGCGGCAATATCGCCTCCCACTGCTGCTCCGTTGAGTTTCTGAAGCTTGCCGCGAAGGATATGGCGACCAGCACCTTCTACCATGCAGCGCGCAAGAACATCCCGACCGTCAACGGGCCGGCGCCGGCGATCAAGATGGAGGCTTTCATCTTTGACGAGTTCAAGCTGGCAAGGAAGGTGCCGACGCGGCCGCATGGAGCGGACCTGCCGGATGCGTTTCAAATCATGCAGGTCGATCGTAGCGCTGAGTTTGCACCGATCAAGAATGCGGAGGGTGCCGCGGCGGACACGGCCACCACGGCGGCTAACCTCGTGCTGCAGCTGCATTCCAAATGGGTGGTGGAGGCCATCGTGGCATCGCCCGAGTCGCTGGAGGCCGGCGAGGACTCCTATTCGGTCCACGACCGCGCGGTCGCGCTGCAGCGGCTGTGCGAGGGTTTGTGCCAGTGGGAGATTAATCCGCTGGTGTCGTACGAGGGCGAGGGGCTGCTGCCTCTGGTGCCGCAGTTGATCCGGCGGTCGCTCAGTGGTGAGGGGGTGCTGGCTTTGGAGGGGGTGTCGGCGGCGCAGAGCCGCGCAAACATGTAGGCGGCTCTTCAGTGAGTACGTCTTTGTTTTTAGGAACTGCTGAACGATCAAGGCAGTAAATGGTTACAGCAATATTGTCAACAACAACAACACACACACACACAAAAAAAAAGAAAATTAAGTATCAAGGTCAGCATCTTTGTATACTGTTAGTCCAACGGTAGTCCTGACGGAGGACTACACCACGGTGTTGACTTACTTTTTCCTTTCCTCTTTTTTTTTTTTTTCTTTACTCCTTCATTCTACGTGGTCCTTATTTTACGGATCTTCGCTCTCCTTCTTTTTTTTTTTTTTGGTTTTCATCATTTTTTTTTTTTTCCTGAGAGTGTTGCATCTATGCTCTTCAAAGTGAGGCTTTTTTTTTGTTGTTTTTTTACTTACAATTAAAAAATCCAACAAGTACCGAAAAGAAAGGAAAAAGGGCATAAACTGCGCCTATCACTTTTTGTATGGACAGTGAGTTGTCCCTTCCGCTTTCCGGCCCTCTAGCATGAGCGCAGAGAAGAGGTGTGATGTCTGAAAGCTGTTGCTGTGCTGATAAACGCTGTCCTGCAGAAAGAGGGGGAAAAAAAAAGAAAGTAATAAAAACCTTCTATGCTACTCCACCGCTTCCACGTCGCTCCAGCTCTCACACCGTTCTTACCGCTCTTCGGTACTCTTACATATATATCAGCTTCAGAAAATCCCGTTTTGATTCTTGCGAGGCTTCTTTTCTTCTTCTTTTTTTTTTCTTCCGCCTTCTTCTCGTAGCGGCGACGTAAGAATAAGAGAAGGCTGCACCAATTAAATTCTTTTTTTTTCTGGCTTGTTTTCTCTCTTTCTTTTTAGGTCACAGTCGGAGACACACAGCAACACGAAACGAAGCATGGTAGGCAGGCTGAAGTTTGCCTCCGCCGGGGCTGCTGGCTCCAAGAGCAGCGCGGGACTCCGTCGTACCAAGAAAAGCGCTAACATGAGCCGCAAGCAAGTCTTCGAGGCACAACGCACCATATGGAAGCAAAAGGAGCGCGCCATGAAGGAGGAGGAGAAGGCTGCGAAGCGAGAGAAAATGGTGCAGATCCAAAAGCTCAAGAATAAAAAGGTGCATCGCGTGTTTGACCGCAACACGTTGCACGCGGTACAGGACGGCCTGACGAGCGCGATCGAGGTGCTCGGTCAGACTGTCAATCCTCTTGCCATGTTCATGAGCGCCTTCACCGCCCTCTCCAAGTCGCCGGATCAGCGCCACGTGCCGTACATGCTTTCCATTATGGCCGCCTGCGTGCCGCGCCTTACCCAAGGTATGCTGCTGCATCAGCTGCCTACCTGCTTCTCATTGTGCGACCAGCTTATGGCAGAGTACGGCAGCAGCAGCACGCTCGTTGTGGCGAAGGCGCTGAAGCTGGCCGTGGCGCTGCTGCTCGCCGTCAAGGCGCCAACGACGCAGCAGCTGCAGCTGTTGGAGAAGCTGGAGCCGAACAAGCTGCAGACAGAGGCTATGAAGCTCTACCTCTCCAGCTTCCGCAAGGTGCTGGAGGCGAGCGCGCTGTGTGCGGACGGCGACGTCACGGCCGCGGCCCCGTCGAAGGACGCTGTCTCAGCACTCTACCCGCTTAACACACGCCAGCGCTTCTTCTGTGCCGGACTGCCGATCTTCGTTCGTGTCTGCGTGCGCAACCTCGCCGAGGCCCCTGCTGCGGTCGTCTCCGCTGTCATGACGGAGATGACGCTGCTTTTCGACCGCTCTCTCTCGCCGTACATCGTCGAGTCGCTGGAGGGCCAGCGCTGCCTCAACAGCCTCCTCTCCGACGAGCTGCTCTCGCTGCTGAAACCGGTGCACCAGCAGTGCTGGGGGTTGGCAATGGAGCTGCTGGCGACCGTCTTCAAGCGCATGAGCTATCTAAAACGCGTGCAGCCTCCGCCGCAAGAGGTTGCAAAGGCACAAGCCGAGTACAACGAGGCCCAGAGCAGCGGTCGAGATGGCGCCACTGCAAAGATGGAGCGCACCCGCCTGTACACCAGCTTCACCGACCGCTTCCCTGCTGTTGGCTTCCTCATTAAAGTGCTGAACAAGCTGCGCGTGATGGACGACAGCTCCCTCAACGCCAAGGTCGAGCGCGCGCTGGTTGCGGCCGGCAACTGTATGTACATGCGCGAGTTCACTGCCCTCCTCGACTTCGACCCCCGCGCCGCCTACGAGGCGGAGATGGCGACCGGCGAGGATGCGGCGGAGCAGGCGGAGCTGCTGTGGTCCACCAGCTACCTGCTGAACGTGTGGCGCCGCACGGCCTCACACGACTCGCTGCCCTACTTCATCCAGAAGTTCTACCCTGCCATTCAGTTTTGCAGCAAGATGGCCGTCGAGGCGGAGAAGGACCAGCGCACGGAGGAGTTCACGCGCTGGTCCGCACTGCTGGTGCAGTACTGGCGCGTCGCCGTCGGGTTCTGCTACTACCCGGTCGAGGTGACGCTGGAGTCCTTCCGCGACCTGGCGAAGCAGCTGGTTGGTTTACTGGCAAGCCCGTCGTTCGTGAACACCAGCGCGTCGGCCATTCACGTCTTATGCGACGGCTACTACGCTTTAAAGGAGGCGGAGCAAGATGACGACGACGACGATGAACTGGGAGAGGACGAGGCCCTGCCGGATGACCTGCGCCACGAAGACGACGACAGTAGCCGTGGCGCACGCGCAAGCCAGCAGACGCCGCAGCGGCACCTCCGCAAGGACGCGCTGGACGACGACCTTTACTTTCTCTCGCTGAACGACCCGGGGTGGAACCCGCACCGCTTTCACAACATCACGCAGGCCTACGCCCAGCACGTCTGCGACGCCATCTTCGCCAAGTTCAGCGCGAACATCATGCCGAAGCTGTGCAACTCTTTCGAGACACACGACTCCACCGCCGTGCTACTGGCCATTCAGAGCTTCTCGAAGGTTTGTAACACGGAGGTGATGACGACCATTCTCAAAGGCATTTTAAACGTCAGCTCGAACATTGCGGCACAGCAACAGCAGGCCGCGGCAGCTGCTGGCGGGTCGAAGAAGAACAATGCGCCGCTGACGTCGAAGCGGCGCGTCATTCTTGACATTGCGTGCGCCGTCGTGCCGCAGCTCTCTACGGAACATGTGCGAACGCTCTACGAGGACATAATTGAGCCCGTGCTGATGGACCCGGCGCCGGAGTCGCGCCTGCTGCAGAAAAAGGCGTACAAGCTGCTCTTTGCCATGTTTGAGAACCGCGTGAAAGACATCTTTCCACTCATGCAGCGCATTCTCGGGCTGCTGTCGGTCGGTCGCCAGCACGTCACCATCTCCGGTTTGAAGATGCGCATCCGCTGTCTCTCCTGGGCTCTGGACGCGTGCAAGATGTACTTCCCGGACGAGCTGCTCCCCACCATTCGCGCGCTCGTCGGTGAAGTGGTGCTCTTCTCTCGCGAGCGGTCCAGTGAGACGCGGGCTATGACGATGGAGGTGCTGGAGAAGATGCAGCGGTACATGGTCGGTGCCGGAGCCCCTGTGAATGCGCTGTTGCGCGTCGTCATTGCCGGCCTCTCGGGCAAGACCCCGATGATGGTGTCGAGCACGGTGGTGTGTATGGCGAAGCTGGTGTACCTGACGCACAGCGAGCTGCCTGAGGCAGACCTGCAGGGAGCCGTGGCGGTTGGGTTCCAGCTGATGGAGTCGTTGGAGGTCGAGGTGCGCAACGCGGCAGCCATCTTTGCGCGCATGGCACTGAAGCTGGGCAAGCGCAGCCCACCCGTAAAGGCGGCGGTGGCAAAGGCCCTGCCGAAGTTGTTGTACGCGATCGCATTGGTCACATCGCAGCCTCACGTTTCTAGCGGCACACGCATGCAGATGCGCGTTCTCCTCGAAAAGTGCCTCAAACGCTTCCCCATTGAGCAGATCGACCCTGTGTTCCCCTTAGGCAGCAAGAACTTCCTGCGCTACACGCAGAAGATGATGAAGCGAGAAGAGAAGAAGGCAGACAAGGAACTGAAGCAGCGCAAGGAGAAGCAGCAAAGCGAGTTCGACAAGCTGTTTCTCGGCGCTGCGATGAACGCTGGCCGCGAGGAGGCGGCGGCGGAGGACCTGTTAGAGGCCGGCGCCCTCAGCAGCTTCGTCGCGAAGCATGCTGCCCCGGTCTTCCAGGGCTTCGGCGGCGGCGGCCTAGGTGGCGCCAACGACAACACCGACGAGGAGGACGAGTACGACAACATGGTGCTCGACTTCCAGGCGGACGGCAAGCTCCGCATCGTGAGCAAGGAGCAGAAGCGGCTGGAGGAGGCTCAAAGCGCGCGGCAGGCGATGGCGGATCGCCTGCTCCGTCGCGGCAACGGCCTTGTGACGCCCTCTGCGCTGAACGACGAGGCGCAGGCACGCCCCGGCAAGCGTTCCCGCGCCGAAGACGAAGACTTCGAGAACGAGGAATTGGCGCTGCGCTACGGCAGCCGAGTGACGGAAGACGCGGCGAAGAAGGCTACGGAGGCGTACACCAAGTCCGGCCGCGGTGTTGTGGGGCCGAGCGCGCTACAGGTGTCCCGGCTGCGTGATCAGAAGGCCGCCAACCGCGAGCTGAAGCGTCTGCGCGTCGAGGAGGACATCCGCAAGGGCGACGAGTTCCGCGGCACCGGCGACGGTGATGTTAAGCGTGGCAACTTGGAGCCGTTTGCGTACGTTCCGTTGAACCGCCGCTACATGAACCGACGCAACGCCCGCCACGCCGTGCACCGCTTCGAAGTGGTGGCGAACAAACACCTGAAGGGTAACAAGGCGAAGCTGGCGAAGGAGGCAAAGGGGAAGTGATGCAGCGTCACGGAAGTGCACCGCGCGTCTTGCGGACTGAGCCCGGTGCTTTTTTTTTTTCCCCCTTTGTACTGTGTGCGTTGCATGCAGCGCTACCCCGAAATTTCCAGGGTTGCAATGTTGTTCTTTTTTTTTTTTATTTCGTCTTCTTTTCTTTCTCTCCAATTCTGTTTCCAATGAGTTTTTTCACAAGGGACTTGCTCGAACAGAGTGGGCTGAGTTGCTTCGCCGCGTTAGCTGCATTTGTGTATGCGTGTGTTTTCTTTTTTTTTTTTTCTCTGTTGTCGACTAAATGGTGCTTTAATCTCGTTAATGCACACGTATAACAACGTATTAGTAATAAGTGAGTAATACTGCACGCCAGCAGCAAAAAAAGAGAAAAAAAGAGAGAAAAGAGAAAAAAAAAAAAGAAGCTGATTCGGTTATATATTGCCGTCAACGATTCACTTCGTCATGTGCGGAGTTCTTGTGGTAATTGACCTTGCAACTTATGCTGTAAATGTCTACGGTAGACAGACTCCTCTGTTATTATTGTTGTTATTATACCATTCTTGTTTGGACTACACAATGGTGTTTTTATGATTAGAAGTGTGCTCTGCTCTATGTCTGGTAAGCGATGGTGCGTCTTTGCAAAATCGATCAGAACCTTCAAATAGGCGTGTGCATCGCGTTGAAAACAACATCTACTCTCGAAAGAGAGAGAAAAAAAACACACACACACACGTACTCTTGCTAACCGAAAAGAAAGGACGAAGCGCTCTCAACGATTTCACTTACAATCTCCTGTGAAAAAAAACTCTTTTTCGCCTCTCTTGTTTCACTTCATTTTTTCATGATGAGCGTCCCTCGCTTTGTTACGACTATCTGCATTGGTCTTTTTTTCTTTATATATTACTCTACGTTTGTGCTGGGTAGCAGATTGTTGCATCGTAGTCGATCTTCTCTCTGTTTTTTTTTTTTTCTTTTTCAACTGCGTTCACTTCCATCACGTTCCGTTGCACACCTTCGCTTCTTCGTGTTTCGCGCTTGCTACTAGAGAAGTCACCTCCTGGCGCCGCAAACATGGAGTCCTACAAGAAACTCGAGGAGCTCTTCACGAAGGTGAGCCGCCTCAACCACTTCCTCTCCCTCGGTAATTGGGACATGAACACGTACATGCCGCCAAAAGGCGAAGAATCGCGTGGTGAGGCGCTAGCGTTTCTCTCGGAGATGCGCCTTGGCTTCATTACGGCGCCCGAAGTAAAGGAGTGGCTGGAGGCGGCGAAGCAAGGCCAGGCGGAGCTGAACGCGGTGCAACGGGCGAACCTGCGCGAGATGGAGCGTGTGTGGAGGAGCGACAATTGCCTACCGGCGGAGTTTGTGGCCCGCAAGATGCGGCTGACGACGCGTGCGCACAGTGTGTGGCGTGACAGCCGCGCCGCAAACGACTTTGCCAAGTTCCTGCCGGTGCTGAAGGAGCTGATTCAGGTGGCGCGTGAGGAGGGCAGCTACCTGGCCGCTGGCACGTCGCTGTCGCCGCTGGAGGCGCTGATGAACCAGTACGAGCCGGGCATCACGACGGCGCAGCTTGACGACGTGTTTGATAACGTCAAGTCGTGGCTGCCGCAGTTACTGCAGGACATCCTGAAGAAGCAAGCGAACGAATCGGTCGAGGCGTACTCGCAGAAGTTCCCGCGGGACAAGCAGGAGGCTCTGTGCAAGGAGTTCCTGCGTGTGTGGCAGTTTGACATGGAGGCCGGCCGCCTTGACGTGAGTCCGCATGCCTTCACGGGTATGACGAAGGAGGACTGCCGCCTCACCACCAACTTCATCGACGAGACCTACGTGCAGAGCCTGTATGGCGTGATTCACGAGGGTGGCCATGGCAAGTACGAGCAGAACTGTGGTCCGCGCGACATGATCACGCAGCCCGTGTGCGAGGCCCGCTCCCTGGGCGTGCATGAGAGCCAGTCTCTCTTTGCCGAGTTCCAGATCGGCCACGCCACGGCCTTTATCGAGTACGTTGCGAAGCGGCTGCCCGAGTTCTTCGACCCACAGCCCGCCTTCTCGCAGGAAAACATGAAGAAGGCGCTGCAGCGCGTACAGCCTGGCTACATTCGCATCGACGCGGATGAGGTGTGCTACCCACTGCACGTCATTCTGCGTTACGAGATCGAGCGCGACCTGATGGAGGGAAAGATGGAGGCTGAAGACGTGCCGCGCGTGTGGAACGAGAAGATGCAGCAGTACCTTGGCCTGTCCACCGAGGGCCGCGATGATCTGGGCTGCTTGCAGGACATTCACTGGTCTATGGGCTCTCTTGGTTACTTCCCCACCTATGCGCTGGGTGCGATGTATGCGGCGCAGATCATGGCGAGCATCCGCAAGGAGCTCGGCGACGCGAAGGTGGACGAGTGCCTGCGCACCGGCCAGCTGGGTCCGATTCTGGCGAAGCAGAAGGAGAAGATCTGGGACCACGGCTGCCTGTACGAGACGGACGAACTGATCACTCGTGCGACGGGCGAGAAGCTGAACCCGGAGCACCTGCACAAGCACCTGGTGGCACGCTATTTGTCGGCGTAAAGTTAGCAGACTTGTGCTGAGCAAGTATCGAAGTAGGTTGTTCTTTTTCTTTCGGCTCATCCAGACGAGCGGGAAGCTAACCAATTCTCTTTCTTTTTTTTTTTTTTTCTTCTCATAAGTTACGGACAAAGTTGACATGTTAGCTTCAAGCATATCGTGATTTCATCGGGAATGTTCAGGACCAACGACTCTTACGAGTTCAGTTTTTCAAACATAGCCGTGTATCTCTTTACCTCTTATCGAATTACAATCGTAGTTAATTTGTTAAATCACTATTCTCTGCTATCTGTAGTGCAAAACAACGGCTCATGCTCATTTACAGAGGTGAGTGAGAGTGGCAGGACCATTGCTATGGTGCCCGTGATTCTGAACCAGCCGTAGCCCACTCTACATATACACACACACACATATACGACAATAATAATAGTAATAGCAACAGTGAGTGTAACAGACGCTTGGCTGTTTTGCTACCTTCCACGTGCTGCTGTTTTCCGCCTTACACGCAAGTTGTTTCTCAGTTATTTCGCCGTTGCGGGCCAGTTTCTCTCTTCTTTTTTTTTTTTTTTTCTTCTGCTTGTTTTCTCCAGACGTTATTACGTGCAACTTGCATTACTGTTGCGGTATTGAAAGTCAAAGCTCCGGATCGGCACCATCTGTGTCAACTCAAACATTATCGAATCCCTCAGGAACCGTTCTCCAAAAGGGGGGAAAAAAAAAGAAAATGGAGCCGTACAAAGCGCTCGAGTCGATCTTTACGAAGATCTACCGTATCGACCACTTCCTTTTGCTGGCGGACTGGGACATGAACGTCTGCATGCCGCCAAAAGGTGAAGAATCGCGTGGTGAGGCAGTGGCGTTCCTGTCGGAGCTGCGCAGCAGCTACCTGACCGCACCGGAGGTGTGTGCGCTCATCGACAGGGCAAAACAGGGCGAGGCGGAGCTTACGTTCCTTCAGCGGGCGAACCTGCGTGAGATGGAAGTGGAATGGAAACGCGTCAAAGCGCTACCCGCCAGTTTTGTGGCCCGCAAGATGCGGCTGACGACGCGTGCGCACAGTGTGTGGCGTGACAGCCGCGCCGCAAACGACTTTGCCAAGTTCCTGCCGGTGCTGAAGGAGCTGATTCAGGTGGCGCGTGAGGAGGGCAGCTACCTGGCCGCTGGCACGTCGCTGTCGCCGCTGGAGGCGCTGATGAACCAGTACGAGCCGGGCATCACGACGGCGCAGCTTGACGACGTGTTTGATAACGTCAAGTCGTGGCTGCCGCAGTTACTGCAAGAAGTGGTAAAGAAGCAAGCCGCCAAGCCCTCTGCCGCGTTCACGCAGCCTTTCCCACTTGATCAGCAAAAGGCAATTGGCAAAGAGTTTTTGAGAGTGCTGCAGTTTGACATGGAGGCCGGCCGCCTTGACGAGAGTCCACACGCGCTGACCGCCATGACGAAGGAGGACACCCGCTTGACGAATAACTACAGCGAGGAGAGCTTTATCCAGAGCCTGTATGGCGTGATTCACGAGGGTGGCCATGGCAAGTACGAGCAGAACTGTGGTCCGCGCGACATGATCACGCAGCCCGTGTGTCGCCCGCGTTCAATGGGCGTGCATGAGAGCCAGTCTCTCTTTGCCGAGTTCCAGATCGGCCGCTCTGCCGCGTTCATAGACTTTTTATCCGCTAAGTGCATTGAGTTTTTTGGCCACCGCGCAGACGTATCGAGTGCGAACCTGAAAGGGATGCTGCAGCGCGTACAGCCTGGCTACATTCGCATCGACGCGGATGAGGTGTGCTACCCACTGCACGTCATTCTGCGTTACGAGATCGAGCGCGACCTGATGGAGGGAAAGATGGAGGCTGAAGACGTGCCGCGCGTGTGGAACGAGAAGATGCAGCAGTACCTTGGCCTGTCCACCGAGGGCCGCGATGATCTGGGCTGCTTGCAGGACATTCACTGGTCTATAGGCTCTCTTGGTTACTTCCCCACCTACACGCTGGGTGCGATGTATGCGGCGCAGATCATGGCGAGCATCCGCAAGGAGCTCGGCGACGCGAAGGTGGACGAGTGCCTGCGCACCGGCCAGCTGGGTCCGATTCTGGCGAAGCAGAAGGAGAAGATCTGGGACCACGGCTGCCTGTACGAGACGGACGAACTGATCACTCGTGCGACGGGCGAGAAGCTGAACCCGTCGTTTTTTCGCAGGCACCTGGAGAGCCGTTACCTCAACGATTAGGGGTTACGGTGTAGTACTGGTGTAGGCTTCACAAATTAGCAGCTTGAAGAGTGAGAGTATTCACGAGACAATGTTAGTGCTCTCTGACTCGGAAGGAGCGAAGGAAAGGAACACTTTTTTTTTCCCCTCTTCTTTGGGCGTGGGCAACAACTGTTACGCTCTGCTTTTCTCGTAGTTGAACAATGCAAAGCATGCTTTTTTCCCCCTTACATCCTTTACTCACTCAGGAAAGGCCGGCCTTCTTTTTATGGGTCAGGGAAAACGAAACGTAAAAGAACAAGTTCGAGTTTGAGGGGGAGGGGGTTTATGTGCACATATATATCTGTATATGCACTTTTTTTTTTTTGTGTGTGTGTGTGTCTGCGTGTTTTCTTCTTTCTTCCTCTTTGTTATGCCGCACTATATTGCCTTCTTCTGTTTTTTCTTTCTCTCTTTTCAAAACGCGTTTTGTCGTGCTTGCTTTTTCTAGTCCCTTTTAGAGTTTTCTCTCTCTCTTTTTTTTTTTTTTTCTCCCAGCTTCCAATCCGACAGAGTTTATATCAAGGCTAGTTACATCTGGCATTGTCACTGGCAGTTTTTCTTGTTATGGATTGGGTGCGCACATAGATAAAGGAGAACGTACTTCTTTTACAACCATCTCTTTTTCTTCTTTTTTTTCCCTGTGCGTTTCTTGCTACCCTTAGCAGAGCACATAAACAACCTCAAAAAAAAAAAAGCACATATATATATCTTATCGATATAACAAACTCAACACCTCCTTCTCTGTCTCCATTAGAAGAAGATAGAGAAAAAAAAGGAAAGATAAAATGGCGGATATCATTGCTTTCTCAAAGGGCAAGCTTGTCGTGCCCACGCATCCTACGATTCCATTCATTGAGGGTGATGGCATTGGGAAGGAGATCACGGCGGCTGCGCAGCGTGTCTTCGACGCCGCTGTCGCCAAGGCCTACGGTGATGCTCGCAAGGTGTCATGGATGGAGGTGTTAGCTGGACAGAAGGCCTTCGACGCAAAGGGCACGTGGCTGCCAGATGAAACAGTGGAGGCGTTTGAGAAGTACAGCATTGGACTGAAAGGTCCCCTCACCACTCCTGTAGGCGAGGGTATCCGCTCCCTCAACGTGGTGCTGCGCCGCCGTCTCGACCTCTTCGTGTGCCAGCGTCCGGTGCGCTGGTTTACCGGTGTAGGCACTCCGATCAAGCATCCGGAGTGGGTGGACATGGTTGTTTTCCGCGAAAACACGGAGGACATTTACACCGGCATTGAGTGGGCCCAGGGCTCGCCCGAGGCGGCCAAGTTTACTGACTTCCTGCAGAAGGAGATGGGCGTTACGCAGATTCGCTTTCCCGGCTCGAGCGCCTACGGCGTGAAGCCGGTCTCGGTCGAGGGCAGCGAGCGCCTGGTGCGCGCGGCGATCCAGTTCGCTATTGACCACCACCTTCCCTCTGTCACGCTCGTGCACAAGGGCAACATCATGAAGTACACCGAGGGCGGGTTTAAGAAGTGGGGTTACGCGCTGGCCGAACGAGAGTTCGCCGACACCACCTTCACCATGGCGCAGTACGAAGCTCTGAAGGAGAAGAGCGGCACGGAGGCAGCCGACGCAGCGTTGCGGGCGGCGACGGAGAATGGCAAGGTGATCATCAAGGACTGCATCTGCGATGCCTTTCTGCAGAACACAATTCTGCGTCCGCTCGACTACAGCGTTGTTGCAACGATGAACTTGAACGGCGACTACATCTCCGACCAGCTGGCGGCGCTGGTGGGTGGCATTGGTATCGCGCCTGGCGCGAACATCAACTACGCCACGGGCCACGCTATCTTTGAGGCTACACACGGCACGGCACCCGACATTGCGGGTCAGGGCAAGGCAAACCCGTCGTCGTTGATTCTGTCCGGTGCGATGATGTTTGATTACATGGGCTGGTCCGATGTTTCTGTGCGCATTGTCAACGCGCTCGAGATGGTTTTTCAGTCTAACATGGCGACTGGCGACCTTGCGCGTCAGATGACATTGGCCAAAACGCTCTCCACCGATGAGTTCGCAGATGCGATTATCCGAAAGATCAACGGTGATGGCGTTTGAGTCTGGTAGAGGGGTTCCAACTAAAAAAAAGAAAAAAAAAAGAAAAACGAAGATTTTTGTTTTTTTTTTTCTTCTTGTTGTTTCCATCTCCCCTGTATGTGAATGTTTTATTCCATTTGTTTGGTGCTGCAGTGCGCAAACGCTTTCCTTTTTTTTTTTCTCTGTAATCCGGATCGCACGCTATATATATATATACATATATATTTTTTTTTTTGTATTATACTTCTGGCTTTTTTTTTTTCTTTCTTGCGTGCCGACATGCAAGCTAGTCTCCTACCTGGCATTTAAAAAAGCAGAAGCACGTTTTTTTTTTTTTTTAAAGCTGAGCGGAGCTTGCTTTCAGATTCATTACCATTACCTTTCTTTTCTTTTTATTTCTTTGCGGTTACTACTAGAGCTGACATGCGCCCAGCAAAAAAAAAAAAAAAGAAACCAGCTTTACTTTTCTTTTTCCTCTTCTCTTCCTACACGATATTACAGTTCGTACAGCGTCCAACACTTTTGTCTTGTCGTGATAACTCTACTCGATTTTTTTTTCCTCTGCGATGTTCTTTATTTGTTTATTTGCATTTTTTATTACTGTTTCACTCCTTGCGGTTTTTTCTTGTGTGCTTTCTTTTTTTTTTTTCCTTGTAGCTGTCTCCATTTTTTTTTTTTTGTTATTGTTGTTGTTCTTCGTTTATTTGTTTTCTCTTTTTAAACCAGAGTTTTTGTTAGCCTGCTGTGTTGTTTTCTTTGTGGCCGCTTTTTTTTTTTCTTCCACTTTTAGTTCAATTCTTGTATTTGCGGAGTGGGAAAAACGCCGCAAATAAGAAAAGGAAGTACATAATAATAATAATAATAAGTGCGGCTAAACGCACTTCAAGGAGGCGGGTCGAAGTGGGGACTAAAAGGAAACAAGAGAGAAAGAAATAGGTAGAGAGAGAGAGAGAGAGGTCCAAGAAAGAAAGAAAAAGTGAATATGGCGAGTAAAAAAAAAAAAAAACGAAGTAATGCATAGTAACTCCGACAAAAAGAAAATGGCTTATGCTTGGGTTCACACCGGCTCGAAAAGAGGGAAAAAAAAAAACACGTAACAAAACAAGGAAGCAAGAGAACGAAAGTGTTTGCACACCTTCGATCGGGAGTTTCTACGTGGGCCAATGTGCTTTGGAGAAGTAGATCTGCAATTTGCGCATTGTTTCTTTTTTTTTTTTTGGAAACTCAAGTGATAAGTTGCCTTTCACCTTTTTCCTGAATGAGTAAAAAAAAAAAAGGGAAGACGAGCTTCGCTGGTTAGCAACTCCGTTTCTTCCCCTCCCCTCCACCTGTAAATCAGTGGCCGTTAGTGTTCTACGACGCTTCTTGTAGAGGCGATTTATATGCATATTGCTGAGTGTTCCATTTTGTTTTTGGTCTTTCTCCCGAAGGAACAGAGCAAGCACACTTGCGATGAAGTGTGCTTGCTTACTTGCTTGCTTATTATCTGACCGCCACACCCCGATGAAAATGAAGTTGGCAAGGCACTCTGTGCTGAGGTGCATCTTTTATGTCTTGTTCTTCCTCTTAACCCCTCCCCCTCCCTTCAAAAAAAAAAAAAAAGGTCTCTCGTCTTTTTTTTTTATTGCTTCTGGCACTTGTTTTAGGGTACAAGAGAGTGGTGAAACTTCGAGGGTTTCTCTTCATCTTTTCATTAAAAAAAAAAAAAACGCCTGCTGATCAAAAAGAAAAGTCTCGTTTTATCGAACTGTGCACACGCAGGTTACATAACCAAGCTTATCTAGTGTCTTTTTCTTCTCTCTGCCCAACTCTGTTCATCATGTCGGAGGCTTATAAGGAGCTGGAGAGCATCTTTGAGCGGCACTACCGCCTTCACCATCTTGCCCAGCTTGCGCTCTGGGATGCGCGGACGATGATGCCACCCAAGGGCTCGAAAGCGCGTGGCGCGGCCACGGCAGAGCTGAAAGAGGTTATGCATGATCTTCTAACCAACGAGCACACCAAAGCTCTGCTGGCGGCGGCAGCAGCGGAGGAGAACAAGTTGACGGACGACGAACGGGCAAACCTGCGCGAGATGCAGTACCGTCACCTGTCGGAGAGCGCGCTGCCGACCGATTTCGTGACGCGCAAGGCAAAGCTAGGTGCAGAGGCGGGCGTCTGCTGGGCCAAAGCACGTGCCGAGAACAACTTTGCTCTCTTTGCCCCTTACCTGCGGCAGATGGTCGACTACGCACGGGAGGAGGCGCGGTACCGTGGCACGGTCTTCGGCACCGGCCTTTACGAGTCCTTGTTTAACGTATACGAATCAGGCATGACTCTGGACAGCATAGATGCCATTTTTCAGGACATCAAGGTGTGGCTGCCGCCAAAGCTGCAGAGGATTTTGGCGAACCAGAAGGACCGTGCAGCCAACATGATCCCGTTACGCGGCCCTTTTCCAGTTGAGCAACAAGTCCCGCTGTGCCGCTACATGGCCGAGACGTGGGGCTTCGACTTTGAGGGCGGCAGACTGGACCCGAGCGCGCATCCGTTCACCGGGATGACGCCGGAAGACACCCGCATCACGACAAATTACAGCACCGCCAACTACACCAAGGCGATGTTCATGACCATCCACGAGACAGGGCACTCGCGTTACAACGTGAACCGCGGACCGGTGGAGAAGCACGGCCAGCCCATCGCGGAGGCCCGCTCGCTCGTCATTCATGAGAGCCAGTCCCGTATGGGGGAGGTAGTCGTCGCGCGCTCAGCCGCTTTCGCCGAGTACGCCACACCGGCCTTGCGTCGCTTTCTCGGCGACGACCCGGCCTTTGCGACAGTCGAGAACGTGCGACAGGTGCACCAGTACGTGAAGCCCGACTACATTCGTATCACCGCGGATGAGGTGTGCTACCCACTGCACATCCTTCTGCGCTACGAGATCGAGCGCGACTTGGTCGAGGGAAAGATGGATGTAGAGGACGTGCCGCGTGTGTGGAACGAGAAGATGCAGCAGTACCTTGGCCTGTCCACCGAGGGCCGCGATGATCTGGGCTGCTTGCAGGACACCCACTGGTCGCAAGGCTACATTGGCTACTTCCCCACCTACACGTTGGGATCCATGCTGGCCGTCCAGCTCATGGCGAGCATCAAGCGCGAGATTGGCGAGGACGTTGTGAATGACGCCATTCGCACCGGCCAGCTGGGTCCGATTCTGGCGAAGCAGAAGGAGAAGATCTGGGACCACGGCTGCCGTTATGTGACTAACGACCTCATCCGCAAAGCGACAGGCGAGCCACTGAATCCGCAGTATTTCAAAGACTACATTGAGCGTCGATACCTTCGTGGTGAGGACTGAGGCAGACGCCGCTTCCCAGCAGAAGTTGCAACTGTTGTTGTTGTTATTGTTATTGTTTTTTTTTTTCCCCCTTGCAATTCGATAAGCAGCGAGCTAACTACCTGCTTAGTAATGCTCCCTATATGCGTCTGTGATTTTCTTTTCCCCCCCTTTTTTGTAGTTGTTGTACAAGCCATCTTTATTTTTCTTCCTTGGAGAAGGAATGCAATGCCATGCAAGTTTCTGCACGCATCAATGCTCTTCCTTCTTTTTTTTTTTTTTAAACACATTATTATACGTTTTTTTTTTTCTCAAGTGATTTCAGACATCTGAGTGTTTAGATATGAGAGCGCCATTATCCCATAAGCATCACTTAATATTGTTACTGTTATTAAGTTGGTATCAACTTCTTCTTTAGAAAAAAAAAAAGAAAATGAGAGTATCTGTGAATGGCACTGATGAACAGCACAAAGGGAAAGAGAAAGAAACACTGATTACGAGGGTCAAAAAGGAGAAAACGAGGATAACTAAATGATGTGCTCCCTAGGGATACCCACACAAAAAAGTGCATTTCAGTTTTCTTTAAAGGACCTAATTGTTATTATTATACGTGCCGATTCTTTCACAGCTTCAGGAATCTCTTTGCTTCCGTTGTTTTTGTTTCCTTCTGCTCTCCCTTTTTTTTTTTTTTCATCGTGGCGTGTCGTGTTTCTGCTACTGTGCAGTTTTTCAACTTTAGGCGTGCAGTTGTGTGCATAACGCCTCCCTTTCTTACTGTTCTGCAGAAACAGCTTTCTTACACATTCTTCTAAAACACAACATCGGTACGCTGAGTGTTTTTCCTTTTTCTCTTTTGGTTGCGTCAAGTTTTCCTTTTCTTTCTCTCTCTTTATATATATACAAATTGCTTCATTGTTCCTTTCATTACTCTTTTATTTTTCATTTTTTTTTTCTTTTACAACAGAGTGTTTCTATTCAGCCGCGACAACAACAACAGAAACGAAGCAAAGCGAAAACGACAGAGAACCAATTCGATTTACTTGGTGTGCTACTCGCTTCATTCTTCCTGGTGTTGCCTTGCCGTTTTTTTTTTTTTTTGCACCTCTGTGCTTCGCTGCACACATTTGAGCTTCGTAAAGAACGGAAAGAAAAACAACTCCTTTTTTTTTGTGTGTGCGCTTGTCTGTATTTCTTCTGAAGGTGTTACCTGCTGAAACACGGAAAAGATGAAAGCGACACCGCGGGAGCGGCCTACCAACTCCCGTAGAAAATCCATCTCCACTGCACACGTGGACGAAGACGGCGCAAAGCCGAGCGAGGACTACGAGGATGGTCGAATCACTGTCAGCGTGCGACTGCGTCCCCTCAACGCCCGTGAGTCGAAGCTTGGCACCGGCAGCTGCATCGCCGCCCTCCCCGCGTACAACACCCTCTACATCTTCCCCAGCGGCGAAGCCCATCAGGACCTCCACGCCCTTATCGCACGCGACCCAAAGCTGCGGGGCGTGTCACACCATCGCTTTACCTTCGACCACGTCTACCCCACCGACGCCACGCAGGAGCAGGTGTACGAGCAGATTGGGCACCCGGTCCTGCAGTCTAGCTTCTGTGGCTACCACACCTGCATCTTTGCCTATGGGCAGACGGGCAGTGGAAAGAGCTACTGTATGATGGGTGCTGACGGGGGCCGCGCCATCGAGGAGGCCCCTGGCATCATTCCCCGCCTCTGCAAGGAGATGTTTGCCGAGATGGCTGCCAGGCAAGCCGCTTCTAGTCCCAGCCACGATGGCGGCACTGGTAACTGCAACAGCAACAACAACAGCGACGAGCAGGTGGAGTTCAGCGTATACGTTAGCTACCTCGAAATCTACCGCGAACATGTTCGCTCGTTGCTGGACGAGGCGAGCGATGCAAGAGCTGTCTGCCCCGAGCACGAGCCCTCGTCGCCGCGGGCGACGGTCAACGCGCTGCGTCGTGTCTCAGCAGCACTGCAGTCGTCGTCATCGGATGTTGGTGGCGATGGCAACCTGCGCGTGCGTGAGCACCCCACATTGGGCGTCTACGTGGAGGGTCTGGCTGAAATCCCGGTCACCAGTGTAGCCCAGGTGCTGCGGCTGATGGTGCGCGGAAACCACCGTCGACACACCGCCTCCACCCGCATGAATGACACCTCCAGCCGCTCGCATGCCATTTTTACTATTCAGCTCCTGCAGAAGCGCACCCATACGGTCTCTCCTTCCAGTCCGGCGGCCTCGACGCTTAGCAAGGAACAGGGCAGCAGCGACGGCGCAAATCCAAATGCGGCGGAGGTGACTGCCAGAGACGTGGCCACTGCCACCACGGCCTCGTCTTCTGCTGTCACGACAACGACACAGCTGGGGGCAAAGATCAACCTTGTCGACCTCGCCGGCAGCGAGCGCGTGAAGGCGACCGGGGCCGAGGGCGACACCCTCAAAGAAGGCGCACAGATCAACAAGTCCCTCACTACCCTAGGCATCGTCATCAACGCCCTTGCAGCGCAGTCCACCTCTGGCGGCGGCAATGCTGCTGCTGCTGCATCTGGCAAGCGCCACATTCCCTACCGCGACTCCACGCTGACTTTCCTGCTCAAGGAGTCGCTGGGGGGCAACAGTAAGACGTTCATGATCGCCACCGTGAGCCCCAGCACGGACAACTACGACGAGTCGCTCAGCACGCTGCGCTATGCAGACCGCGCCAAGGCGATTGTGATGCGTGCCTTCGTGAACGAGACCGCGGGCGACAAGCGCATTCGCGAGCTGGAGGAGGAGGTGACGCGGCTGCGCGAGCGCATCAAGACGCTACTCGACGCGGAGGCAATGCGCGCTGCTGCCACGACGGCCGCCCAGAAATCCCCCTCGCTCGCTCTCAGCCCGACGCCGTCGCCGGTTGTGCTGGCCGACAGCGAGTCCCCGACCGCGCGAGCCGACGTGGATGCGCGCAGCAGTAGAAGCGACTCCGGTGCCACCGACCTGGGCGGCGCTGCGAGCTCCGCTGATGACCGCCGTGACGCACCGAGTGCTTCACCACACCACGACGACGACGTCACTGAAGGGGGCAGCAACGTTGAAGGGGAGCACGAAAGTGCCGCGCAGTCGGGAGGTGGGGAAGAGGAAAGGGAGGAGGGCCGGGCAGCTGCGTACGACGCGTCACCGCCCACCTCCCCGTCAGCCGCCTCGCCGACGGAGCCCCGCGAAACACTTGTGGACACCCTGCAGGGCGAGTTACGCCGTGCCGAGGAGTTGATACGGCAGATGTCCGTCACGCAAGCCGAGCGTGACGCCCACATCGCACAGCTGGTCAAGGAACAGGAGAAAGAGCGAGCGGCGATGCGGGCGGAGGCGGACGCAGCGGCGGCAGCGCGAGCGGAAGCCGAAAAGGCCGCCGCCGCCGCAGCAGCAGCAGCAGCCGCAGCAGCAGCGCGGGTCGCCTCGGCGTCTCCGCCGCCGCAAGCGTCTACCGTGCGGCTTCACCGCGACGAGCCCTACCTGCTAAACATGGACGGTGCAGGGGATTGGGTTGTAGTTCACCTCGGTCCAGTGAAAACGTTCGTCGGCGTCTTCCACTCGCGACTAAGAGGTGCGGTGAAGGTAAAAGCGGCAACTGCAGCTGATGAGGACGCGAAGGCAGTCAAGGATGCCGGGGACGATACACCAAGAAGCCCTGTCAAGTCGTTCGACTCCTCTCTCTCTCTCCCATCCTCGGATAGTCCGGCACCTTCGTCAGCGACACAACGCGATGACGATGACGATGACGATGATGCCAATCATGATGATGCGCGAGACGCCGTTGCAGCGGACGAAGGCAGCGACGACAGCGCCACTGCCGCGACGCACTATGTTCGACTGCCACGCGAATTCGGCGGCGGGGTAGGCGGGCCGCACTGCGTCCTGGAACGCATCGCCGCCGCTGCCAGTCCTACCGTCTCGCCCACCGGTTTCGTCGCCACGAGCACCGTTACGCTGCGCGGCTGCGGCCACTACGAGACGCTCGTCATTCGGCCGTTCTGCCCTGCGCCGTTTCTTGTAAAGGGCAAAAACGACTCGTTAGTGCTGCAGAGCGGCGACGTGCTCGACATAGGGAGCGAGCACATCCAGCTGAAGTACATAGACCCAAGCGCACCGCCGCTGACGGCACGTGGACGGCGCGCCGTGTCACTTTCCGTCGGTCGTGCTTTTCCAAGTGCGGCGGGTGAAGCAACCGAGAACGAGCGGGCGATGAGCCTTGTCTCTGCGTCGCCTGCGTCACTGGGATGCCGACAAGAAACACCGCCGCGCAACATGTCCGCGTCGCCGTTAAGCAACCTACGCTGGCATGAGGATGCCAACGGCGCTGGCTCGGAGAAGAAGAAGAAGGATCTGGCATTGGCAGAGGGCGATGAGGCCAACGAGCGAGATGACGACGCCGCGGTCGAGGAGGAAAGCGGGGACGACGAGACAGGGGAGAGAGCGGCGAGTGATTTGGACAGCAGCGACTCACAAATGAACTCACCAGGCGATCAGCCAAGAAAGATGGTCGGGCTGCCGGGGCGTCCTCATATTCCCACTTTGTCGCTTGGCAAGGCGCTTCCGACGATGCTCTCCAGCGTGCAGCAGCCTGTCGTCCTTAACGGAATCGGCGCCGGTGACCGCGCGAACGAAACCTTGTCTATTACGACCACAAACACTACTACTACTACTACTACAGAAGCGAATGAAGATGGCCGCACGTCGACCTCGTCGCCCTCGGCGGAATGGACAGGCAGCAGCCATGCTGTGCACCAAACCAAAACACTCACGTTTAGCGAACCTGCTTCTGGTGCGCAAGGCGCGCCGGTGTCTCAGCTCAAGTCACGCAGGCCCAGCAAGCGGGCGGAGGTGGCGGCGGCGGCGGACCTCGTCCCACAAGCGTCACTCATGTCTTCAGAGCTGCAGTCGATGCGGTCGGGCGCCTCATCGAGCACGTATCGCAGTGAACTCCCGGCCCGCTTTGTGGGACGCTACAACCTCGTGCTCATCGGGCCCTCCAGTGGCGGCAAGACGTCCCTTGTGAACAATCTCGCCTCGCCAGACAAGCCGTGGCTGCGTTCTGCCTTTTCCGCCTTGACGAGCGTGAGCCGCGACGCCTCTGCCGCGCCAACGCACCCGACCATCGGCATCCGCACCACCACCCTCACCACCACCGGTGCAGTCCCGATGTCTCTCTACACCTACGAGCTCGGCGGCACGCCGTGCTTCAGCCCGTTGCTGGACCAGCTGCCCTCGCACCGCGTCACCTACCTCCTCTGCTTCCCCTTGCACGGTCTGACCTCCCTCATGACGCTGCGAGGGGTGGTGGAGGACATCCTCTGTCGTACCGACAGCCACACCGTGTCGCTCGTTCTTGTCGGCACCCATGCCGGCCGCAACGCAGCGGGCAAGGAGGAGGGCAGCTTTCTGTATCGCCTGCCTGCCGCACGGCAGGAGCAGCTGGAGCGACAGTTGGAGGAAGTGGAGCAGCAGGTGGTGAGCCTGATTCAAGTGCTGCAGCCCTACCCGCAGCTGCGGCCAACAGTTGTTGGCCGCTTTGCCGTCGACAACGTCCACCGCCACGTCTACACCACGGGCTACCAGGCCGTCGAGAGCTTTCCGCAGTGGCTGCAGTGGCTGGCCGACCTCGCGAAGGTCCGGTGCAAAGGAGACGCGGACTTCGCCAACGGTTTGGTGCCCGCGCGCTGTCTTGAGCTGGGCCGCCAGGTGAGCCTCCTGCGCGAGCACGGAAAGTGGTGCATTTCCCTCCGCGACTTCAAAACTCTCGCAGCGGCCGTCAGCTCACAATACAAGGCCGACAGCGTTGCCGTCGCGCCACCGCTGGAGCCACGGCCACCGCAACAACAGCAACGACAACGGCCAGGACAGGTTTTTTCGGTCGCGCGCGACTCCCTGCGCAGCCACGTCCAGCTGCTCGCCGACTGGGGAGTGTTGATGCACCGCTACCGCAGCCTGCAGCTCCGCCAGCACGTCGTTCTGGACGTGGTCTGGCTGTCGCGCCTGCTGGCGGCGCTGGCGTGTGGCCCGCTCATCGCGGCAGCCGAGTCGGACGGTCTCAGCAGCGACGAGGCGGCACAGATGGTGGACGTTGTCGGCGAGGAGGGTGCCATGTTTCTCACGCGCAAGGAGGCCGCTCTGCGCACGCTCCTCACGCAGGAGGCGGAGCAGGTTGTGGACATCGTTAAAGTGGCCACGACGGACACGCCTCACCTGCTGCACTGCGGCGTCCTTTCCCTGCCAGTGCTCATCGCAATACTGGAGCCGCACTTTAAGCAGGCCCGCTGCAGTGGGGAAAACGCGGGTAAAACAGTGCCGGTGGGTCGCATGGTGGACAACACCGGTGGACGACCATTGCACGCGCTGAGCCTGGAAGGGTCTGGCAGTGCAGCGAATGCTGCTGCTGCCTCTATTGTCACCCGTTACGCAGTCCCGCTTGCCGGCGCAGTCGAGTTTCTTGTCTTGCTTGATTTGATTATCCTGGGGAGCAAGCTCGCCATAAGCCCGTTGTGGAACGACACGCAAAAAAGGAACGCTGGCGCCGCTGCAGCGATTGTTCAGGCAAACGCCGATAGCTCCAGCCGCCGCGATGCGGTAGACGACGTGGAAAAGGAGTCGTTTGTGCTCTACCCGCTCAGCTTTCGCACTCCGGCTTCGGCGGGCGTCACGTGGCTGTTTCCGTGTTTCCTTTCTGGCCCGTTCTACGTTTTCAAGCTGGACATGGTGCCGCGCAACTTCTTTCCGAAGCTGCTGTGCCGACTGGCCACCGTGGCGGACAAAGTCTACATGGGCCCGGTCCAGGAAAAGCAGTGGGGCAGCGCGACGCAACGCTGGTTCAACGACCCGACGCGGCCGCGATCGGCGGTTCGGCGGCGCAGCGCGGGCTCCGGCAGCGGCAGCAGCAGTAGCAGCAACGCCACCGACTCAACACCTGGAGCTACAGACACCACAACAGCCACGCTGGCGACTGCCACGGCGGTGGGACCCTTCGACGCTTACTTCGAGCACCACGCCGGTCTGCCCTTTATGCTGCCCAGCTTCGCTTCGCTCCCCGCCAGCACCACGGCGGACGGGCGGCTGCGGCGACGGGACGGCTTCTGGTTCGATGCTGCCTGGCTTGTGTACAACGGCGGCAGTGACGACATAAACGACGGTGGCGGAGAGAAGAGCGAGCGATGCCGCGTGTTGGTCCGGCTGGTGCACCACAGCGTCTTCTTGTCGTTCCATTGTCATAGCGTGGCGGCGCCCTCTGCGGCAGCGGCGTCTGCAATGGCAGACGGATGTGGGTTCGGCAACGTCGAAGGTACGGCGAGCCCAGGGGTGCAAGACTTTTACGAGGCGGTGCTCGAGGCGGTGAGGTACGTCGTGGAGGAGTTCCCAGGAGGCCGTTGCGCCGAGTCGATGCAGTGCTGCGTGGACTCAGCGACGCTATTGCAAGCAGAGCAGCAGCACCCTGCCATGCAGACAGACGAAGAGACCGCCGCGCAGGACCGCTACATGCGTTTTGCCAGCATTACTGACAATATCAACAACCTCGAGCGCGTGCTGGCGAAGAGCGGGACCGCCTTGCGGACGGCGCGCACGGCTCGGCGACCGAACATCTTGAGATTTGGCGATGTGCACGGCGAAGGCGGGAATGCAGTGGAGGACGACAGCGCCTACGTGCCGCTTCTTCGGCACTTCAGCGATACGCCACCGCTGTCGGTACATGAGTGTATTTGCCGGTGGAAGTCGGAGCAGCGCATGTACATTGCGCCAGATGTAGAAGCGCACCTCACCATGGCGCTGCACAATTTGGAAGAATGCTACCACGGTGACAAGTCTGCCGCGACGTTGTCGGACAGCTGCGTAAACCTCGATGCGCTTCTGGACGTGTTCGCTCGCATCGACACCATGTAGGGATCGGACCGTGAGTGGGCAACGCGCGAGAAAAAGCTCGTTGTGTTTTCTTTTCTTTTTTTCACCCTTTTTTTTCCCATTTTCTTGAAAGCCCCCTCACATCAAAAGGGGCTATTCCGCTTTTATTCTGTCACACTTTTGCTGTGTTTCACAACTGTGATTCATATGAGAAACAACTGTGCGTTTTTTTTTTTGTTGATTTCACATGGCTGCGGCGGCTCATGGCTGTCGTCCGCAAGAATGCCCATGTGCCTGTTTTCCGACGCTTTGAAGAACACTTGAGCTCCCTTTCTTATGCAAAATAGAAAGAAGGGAGGTATCGTTGACACCGCAGGGTTGTCCCCCTCCCTCACGTCGACCGCCGCCATTTGTTACTTGTACACCTTTTTGAACTTGTTACCCTCGCTTTCCTCGTTCTCACGCTCAGAACATCTGCGTTTCAACACTCTACTTTGCCTCCTTCGGTTTGCCGACCTTCCATGAGGGTGCTTGACGCGCTCCACTTTACTCTATCGTGATTCTTGTCCTTTCTTGTTTTCTTCGCCTCAACGAACGTGCGCTACTTTGTGTGTGACTGTTATATTAGCCATTATCGAATTTTGATTCTGTTTGATCTTTTTTTGTTTTCAGCTTAACGTTGAGTGTCCGAGATGAGCTCCTACAAGCGTGGGCGCTCCAGCTCAAAGTACGAGGAGACAAACGTCTCCGCCTACGTGGACAGCTGCGTGGACTTCCAGTCCAACGTGACCTTCTACACGGTGGAGGAGGGCAAGGTGCTGACGGCCAGGGAGGGGCACATGCACACAGTCCTCGTGCTGGGCACAGACGCGCAGCTGAGGGAGCCATCGGCAGCCACTGTGTGCCCCCAATACGACGCTGCTGCAGCCGCTGCTGCTGCTGCTGCACGTGAGGCACGCGCGCACGTGGCCATCACCTCGTCGAAGATGCGCGTGCTGATTGGCAAGGTGCCGTCAGAGGCTTCCCGCCACAACTGCCCTTCTCGTCCGGATGTAATCCACGAAATCGTGAAGCAGGCCATCAGCGAGTGCCCGAGCGACGATCCATCCGCTGGACTGGACATCTACTACCTGGGCTCGGGCTACGATCTGAGCGTGGCGACGGCGATTGCGCGCTCCTGCAACCAGTCGTTCTCCGCCAAGAAAGGCCTCGCGGAGCACAGCTACCTGAACGCTGGCCGCCCGGTGCGTGTGGTGGTTCCCTCCGGCAAGCCCGAGGCACTGGCCACGGTTGCGCAGAGCGTGCAGCTGTGCCAGCGTCTGGTGAACGCGCCGACGAATTTGCTGGACACGGTCACCTTCACGGAGATCGCCGTGCGCTGGGCCGAGAAGCTGCAGAGCGCTGGTGTGGACGTGTCTGTGGACGTTATCGCTGGGGAGGCGCTCCGCGAAAAGGGCTACGGCGGTCTGTACGGCACCGGCAAGGCCGCCGAGTACCCGCCGCATCTTGTGACGCTGTCGTACAAGCCGAAGGCTGGCATATCGCCGACGGACAAGATCGCGTTTGTGGGAAAGGGCATCGTGTATGACACAGGTGGCCTGTCTATCAAGCCGCGTGAAGGCATGTGCACGATGAAGCACGACATGGGCGGTGCGGCGGCTGTCTTCTGCGGGCTGTTGGCGCTCGCGCAGCTCGGTGCTCCGGTGGTGGCGTCGAGTGTGCTGTGCCTTGCGGACAACGCCGTGGGGCCGCGCTCGCAGCGAAATGACGACATCATTCGCATGAAGTCTGGTGTGACGGTGGAGATCAACAACACGGATGCGGAAGGTCGCCTTGTGCTGTCCGATGGCGTCTTCCACGCCAGCCATGAGCTGAGCTACACGCCGAACATGATTGTGGACATGGCGACGCTGACGGGTGCGCAGGGTATTGCCACTGGCCAGCGTCATGCGGCGATTTACTGCAACACGGAGGGCGGCGAGGCCCGCTTTGTCAAGTCGGGGAGAATCTCGGGTGACTTGTGCTTCCCTGTGGTGTACTGCCCCGAGTTTCACAACGCGGAGTTCGCGAGTGCCATGGCTGACTACAAAAACAGCGTGAAGAATCGCGCAAATGCGCAAGTGAGTTGCGCGGGTCAGTTTATTGGTAACAACTTGGCGAAGGATTTTGAAGGGGATTGGGTCCACGTGGACCTGGCTGGTCCTGCGACGCGCGACGAGGCGACGGGCTTTGGCGTGGCTTTGATCGTCCAGACTTTTGCAGAGGAGCTGCTCTGACAGGTCCCTCAGCACGATGCCAGCAATCACTCTACTTCTCAACTGTAATGTGACCAATCTACTTGTCTTAGGGTTTGTCTGTCTTTCTCTCTTTTTTTTTTTTTTTAAGTGGTGTAGAGAGTTCGCGTTCTTCTTGTTTTTTTCCTCGCTTAGTGTCACTCTTTACTTCTCATACTTCTTTCTTTGTCTGATTAAGAGTGTTGCCACTTATCTTGCGGCCATGAAGAGTCTGTCAAATGAAAATCCCGTTTCCACTCTCCTCGATTTGTGTAGGAAGAAAGCGAAAGCAACGCCATTAAAAAACAAAAAAGGAGAAAGGCAGTATTTTTCGTCTTCTTCAACTAATGCGAAATAGAGACTATAACGAAGATCGACTTTGAAAAAGTAAGAACAGCAGCATATACTCATTTTTCCTTTTCCTCGAAAACCACACGCTTTCATCTCTGTCCTTTTTTTTTTTTAAGTCACCGTGACTTGGTATAGGCCTTTCTTTTCGACGTTCAACTGCGTGATGCGAACATGTTTCTGTGAGCATCGGTGGAATGCTCTAAAACTGCAACCGGCAGAGCAGCAAAGGCAGTCCGTCAAGGCTGACCATGCCGCTTATTTTCTTACTCGAAACACTCTCTGGATCTTGTCTCACCGTAGCTATCCTTAAAGTTCTTTTTTTTTTTTTGTTCTTATTATTATTTTCTTTTTTGGCGGATAATTCACTACTTTAGCTTACCCCTTATCATTTTTATTTTCCTTTTCTGCATAGTATGAGCTTTCGATTTCACGGCATTACAGTCACAGTAGTTTATTCCGCGTTTTAGCAAGTCGCAAAGCAGAAGCAAAACTGAATACAGCGCTGCTGAATCAACTCTTTTTTTTTTTCCCTCTTAAAGCACCTTAAAACCGTGCAGTTTTACTCGTTGCCGCGATGAGCTCCTACAAGCGTGGGCGCTCCAGCTCAAAGTACGAGGAGACAAACGTCTCCGCCTACGTGGACAGCTGCGTGGACTTCCAGTCCAACGTGACCTTCTACACGGTGGAGGAGGGCAAGGTGCTGACGGCCAGGGAAGGGCACATGCACACAGTCCTCGTGCTGGGCACAGACGCGCAGCTGAGGGAGCCATCGGCAGCCACTGTGTGCCCCCAATACGACGCTGCTGCAGCCGCTGCTGCTGCTGCTGCACGTGAGGCACGCGCGCACGTGGCCATCACCTCGTCGAAGATGCGCGTGCTGATTGGCAAGGTGCCGTCAGAGGCTTCCCGCCACAACTGCCCTTCTCGTCCGGATGTAATCCACGAAATCGTGAAGCAGGCCATCAGCGAGTGCCCGAGCGACGATCCATCCGCTGGACTGGACATCTACTACCTGGGCTCGGGCTACGATCTGAGCGTGGCGACGGCGATTGCGCGCTCCTGCAACCAGTCGTTCTCCGCCAAGAAAGGCCTCGCGGAGCACAGCTACCTGAACGCTGGCCGCCCGGTGCGTGTGGTGGTTCCCTCCGGCAAGCCCGAGGCACTGGCCACGGTTGCGCAGAGCGTGCAGCTGTGCCAGCGTCTGGTGAACGCGCCGACGAATTTGCTGGACACGGTCACCTTCACGGAGATCGCCGTGCGCTGGGCCGAGAAGCTGCAGAGCGCTGGTGTGGACGTGTCTGTGGACGTTATCGCTGGGGAGGCGCTCCGCGAAAAGGGCTACGGCGGTCTGTACGGCACCGGCAAGGCCGCCGAGTACCCGCCGCATCTTGTGACGCTGTCGTACAAGCCGAAGGCTGGCATATCGCCGACGGACAAGATCGCGTTTGTGGGAAAGGGCATCGTGTATGACACAGGTGGCCTGTCTATCAAGCCGCGTGAAGGCATGTGCACGATGAAGCACGACATGGGCGGTGCGGCGGCTGTCTTCTGCGGGCTGTTGGCGCTCGCGCAGCTCGGTGCTCCGGTGGTGGCGTCGAGTGTGCTGTGCCTTGCGGACAACGCCGTGGGGCCGCGCTCGCAGCGAAATGACGACATCATTCGCATGAAGTCCGGTGTGACGGTGGAGATCAACAACACGGATGCGGAAGGTCGCCTTGTGCTGTCCGATGGCGTCTTCCACGCCAGCCATGAGCTGAGCTACACGCCGAACATGATTGTGGACATGGCGACGCTGACGGGTGTGCAGAAAGTAGCGACGGGTCTGCTCCACGCCTCGATTTACTGCAACACGGAAAGTGCGGAGACACGCTTTTTTAAGGCGGGACTTATGTGTGGCGATATGTGCTTCCCTGTGGTGTACTGCCCCGAGTTGCACACACCGGAGTATGCGAGTAAAATGGCGGATATCCGTAACAGTGTAGCAGGGCGCGTTGCTAACGCCAGCGTTAGCACCGCCGGCCGCTTCGTGGAGATGAATCTCGACAAGGATTTTGAAGGGGATTGGGTCCACGTGGACCTGGCCGGTCCTGCGACGCGCGACGAGGCGACGGGCTTTGGCGTGGCTTTGATTGTTCAACTCTACGCTGCTGATCAGCTCTAAGTAGAGGCGACGTAATAACCAGATGCAATGAGTGTATCGTAGTTTTCTGGCCTTCTTTTTTTTTTTTTTCACCGTTCTTATGATCGTATCCAAGGTGATGAGGCTGTGAAGGGTGTTTTCCTCTTCTGCCCATAGGGCTTTCGTTAAAAGGTAGTTGTGGGAAGGTTCTCTGTTCGCTTTGTGATTTACACTTATCGTCCTTTTTTTTTTTTTTGTGATATTGCTGTTGTTATTTCTTTTCTCCCCCCTTTTTTTTTTCTTTGTTTGGCGCGGAGCTAGCGTATTGAGTCGCAAGCAAAAAGGAGCAAGCTCTGAGGCTCGTTTTTCTTCCTTTTTCATTTAGGCATGCAGCGTTGCACAGCATTCGCGTTCCAACGCGGTGGCTGGGAAAAAAAGAACAAAGTAAAAAGTGGAAGAGAGGCGGCTTGGCATAATCTGCTAATGAATGCTCTTTTTTTTTTGGGGGGGGGGAGGGAGGGCACGAGTCATTTTACCGTCGCGCTACTGCGTCTGGCAGCCTTATACTGGTTTGGAATGCCCTTCCCCATGAAAGAACCAACTAAAAAGTAAAGCTTGCCTTAAACCTACTCGCTCTTTCTCTTAGGTAACTCTCTCTCCCTTCTATTCCCTTTTCCTTTTCCGACGAAGGATCGCGTAGTGCAAGAGTACAACGTTATCTTCTACGTACATTTCTTTCACAGCGTGCTTTTTTTTTTTTTTACCGTTGTTGTTTTTCTTCGCTCGTAAAAGGTGTTTTTGAAACTTCTGGTTTTACTAGCCAGATTGCAATAATGGGACTTCCAGGATGGATGCGCCGGTGTGAAATCTACGCTGTGTGCATGGTGTGGCCAATTGCAACTGTATTTGGTCTTGTTGCCACATACCGCATTTTTATCTGGAGCTACGGCGGCCGGGAGTGCTTCCGCTACGTGGCGATTCAAGAGCCTTTCAAAGAGGAGTGGTATCAGGCAAATCCGAAGTCGACGTTGGGCATGGATACGCCCCTCTCGCACGTGCCAAAATACCTTGAGACGCCAGGCTACGCAGTGCAGGGCTCCAACGAAGAGCACCCGCACCACCGCAACTATTAGGTTGCACATACACTCACATAACAACAACAACAACAAAAAGATAGCATGTGCACCTGCTTGTGATTCGCTTCTTGTATGGATTATGGTGACTGCACTACATCCCCGTGTTGAGTGACGGCGACGCTGATGGGTAAAGCGCTACTCTTTTTTTCTCCCTTGTTATTATTGACGTTCGTTTGCGCTGTTACGACGCGATTGTTTCTAACACTCATCGAAAAAGAAGAAAGAAAAAAGGAAAAAATGGGTGAAAGTGAAGATTCGTGGTTTTCGCTATCGAGCTCGCCTTTGGATTGGGCAAGCATGGCTGTGTGGCACACAAACTCTCTTTTTTTTTTTTCCTTAACGGCGCTCAGCTTTGCACAGAATAAAGTTGTAGGGAAGCTGTACCCTTATTACGCTGCTTGTGTGGGTTTTACATCTGAAGCAAACAACAACAACAAAAAAAAGATGTTTGCTTGCCTGTAATTTGAAAGTGCTTCTGAGAGTCTCGTTTGCCTCTTTGAATGAAAAACTGTCTTTAAGCCCCAAACGTTTGTTAATTGCATTGCCTTTTTTCCTGTCTTTTGCTTCTTTTTTCCCGTCTATTATTCTGATTTCACTGCACTCTGTTTTATCCACATTCGGATCGCTAATCGCGTGAATCTAATTTGTGTATTCTGGTAACTAAAAACTCCTTTTTTTGTTGTTGTTGTTGGTCGTTTAGCAATTCTCTTCGCTGTGCCTGTTCCTTTTTTTTTTTTCTCCTTCCCCCGGAATTCAGGGCTCCAGCACAGGGAAACCGCCAAGCACTTGGCTACAGAGCGTTGTCTTACATAAGCCTAATACACCCAAAAAGTCTTTTAACCCTCACAGCTGAGAATCGAGAGGGAGGATCTGCAGTCTTCAAGCGTAAAAAAAAAAAGTGAAAATAGAATTTAAAAAAAAAAGAAGACCTTTTTCCTCCTTCTCTTGCTCATTGCTTTAGTTAATCAACTTTTTTTTTTTTCGTTGTTGTTGTTGCTATTGCTGTTAGTCACTGCTTCTTCCGATTGCTTTGATTGTTTTGCTGCCGCCATTTAGAATTACACCTTTTATCTTACGTTGCATACATCGTGTGTGAAAGAGAAACACACAAAAAGAAGAAGAAGAAGAAAGAGAGAGAGAGAAAGACTTTTTTTTTTCATGAGGGTGACACCTTCTCGCTCTTTTTTTTTTTTTTGTTCTTTTCAGTACTCTCTGTGAACAACGAAAACGGTGTATCCAACGCCACAAACTTGCGAGATTTTCTTTTTTTTTTTTTCTCTCTCTTTTTCCAGTAAAGCTAGACACAGCCAGTTACGCACTTTACTTATTCTACTTTTCTTTAATAAAAAGAAAATATACCTGGAAAGGCAGAGGAAGAGCGATCATTCTACACCAAACTTGAAGCGCCAGTGGTTGAATGTGCTACGATTGAGAGCCACTTTTCTTCAACTTACGCAAACAGTCAAACCACACAACAACAACAAAAAAAAAAAAAAAAAAAGAGAGAGAAGAAGAGCAGCGGCGATAGTCTTCTCTTAGAGGAAGATGCGGCACATATTCTACTTTCCAGGTTCCTACCTGGCGTTCATATACGCCTTCATCACCGGCACCACACTGCTATGCTGCCTTTACATTGGTCTGGCGATTCACTCGAAAGAGATTCTTACAACGGCGTGTGGCGAGGATCATTACGAGTTTTGGCCCAGCATCAGCGCGACAATCGGGGACATGATGCCAGAACGGCAGACGTGGCGCATCGCCTTCGTTTTGTGTGCCCCCTTCCGCCTCGGTGCCACCGCTTCCCTTTTCAACGTCTTTTGGCAAAAGTCCTCGCGCGGCATGGCTGACTTGTACAGCTTTCGTACGTCTATGAAAGCGTTTTTCAGCAGCAATGCGTTCTTGTCGCTGCTCATGCTGTGGGTGGACATGTGGCGACTGGTGGGTGCGTGCATTTGGACTACGGTGGCTTCGTTCGAGTCCCTGTCCTACCACAACCTCGGCTTCTGTCCCTACATCTTCCTGTGCTTTGTGCTGCAGCTGTCATTGACGTCGCTGGTGCGTCGCAACCGCTACAACATGGCGATCTACCCCACGCAGCAAGATGCGGCCACCTCGCTTTTTCTCAAGCGTGTCTGCGTCTGGGGGGAGAGCATCTGTGCCCTGGGCGTCGTTTTCAGCTTTGCCTACCACTTCTCCACTTGCGCCAACGGCTCCTTCAGCATGTCGAACATGTTTGAGTGGGTGTTCGCGGCGTGCAACGTCATCTACGACGGCTCGGCCTGGTACGATCTGAAGCAGGAGGGGTGGTGGCTGAGCGCCACGCCAGGTTTCTACCGCAAACGCTGGGGACGGCGCAGCAGCGGTGCAACCGCCGCATCCTCGCTGGTGATGGGCGCAGTCGGCGGCACCAGTTCGTCGAATGACCCGGCCAGCCGGGCAGAAAGTGGAGAGTTGCTTGAGGCTGACGCTGTCGTCCTCGTCCCCGCGACCTCCGCCGCACAAGGGGACGGCTCTGCCAACGTGGAGAAGGGCAGCTATGACGTAGCGCAGGCCACCACCGAGGAAGGCATGTCGCTCTCCTCGCCGCCCCGGACGACGACCGGCGAGTTCTTTCTCGACTCCGACGTCATTCTACACCGCTTCACCTTCTGCAGTGCCCCGTCTCGGCTGCTGCTGTGGTTGTGCGACATCTACTGGGCACATTTCTTCTTTGAGATGGTGGTGCACCTCGTGGAGCACATATACTTCATGCCACTCGTCGCGATGTCACTATCGTGGGAGGTCGTCTTGGTGTTAGTGGTCGCCACGCCATGCTTGCTGCGTATTGGCAAGTTCCGCCGCTGGGCAACGGGGCCCTGTCCCTTTGCGCGGACGTGGCTGAAGCCGTCGCACATCCCGATCGGGCTCAGCTACCGAGTGGTGCCGATGTACATCCTCTTCTACGCAATGGCGTGCCTCACGCACCTCCACCAGCTTGTTCGCAACGACGCAGGCAAGAAGATTCTTGTGGTCGCGCTTGGTCCGCTCTTTCTCTACCTCGGCATGTTCACCCGCTTCCTCTACCCGTCCACCGTGACACTGAAGCGTTCGTGGCTGGAGGGCAACGAAGACAGCCGCCGCATGACGATGGCCATGCCGCTGGGTCTGGTGATGTGCATGCTGCTTCGCATCCTGCACGTCAGCGTCTCCCCTTTTTACACAGTTCCCTTTTACGGCTGCGTCTTTGGCATAGTGCTAGGCCTGTTCTTCACCACCGTCATCTACCGCCACGCAATGTTCGGCAACACGCTGAAGGAGGAGCAGCAGACGCAGCTTGGCGGGGTGGGCAGCGCGGCAAGCAGCGCCTCGCCCACAGCCCCCACTGTACCGCCGCCGCGCACCGCCTCCCGCGATGCCGGCGACGGCGACAATGCCAAGCCGTTTGCGGACGACGACGACGAGGATGACAAGAAGGAGGGTACCGATGGTGGCCGCGTCCGCGGTGTGCACTTCAGCCTTAGTCAGATTGATGAGGTGAGCGAGAACACCGTGGCGGCCATCGCCACCCTCTACCCGGCCCCCTCGCCTATTCTGCTCGGCATTCTCTTCGGCTGCATCAGCAGCATCGGCGTGATCTTCTTCAACTGCGCCAACTATATTCCTCGCTTGCTGGCGGTGGACCCGTACCCGGCCAATTTTTTCGTCGTGGCCGTCTTCACGCTTGGCATCTTCTACTCCACGGACGTGCTGCCTATTTCGCTCGTGCTGTTGCGGCCGAAGCGCCGGCCTGACGTGGTGCGCCGCGCCCTCCACGTCGTCTTCCGGGGCTCCTGGGCTCGCTTTGGCCTTATGCTCGGGGTGAGCACCTGCCTGATGCTCTTCGCCACCCGTCAGACAAACTTCTCCTATGAGCTGCCGCATAAAGGGGGCCCAGTGAGGATGAACTCGCCCATAGAGGACGCCAACATCAATTACTGGGGCGTGCAGAGAAACTTTTGGGGCAGCAAAAAGCTGGCTTTTCTTGGCGGTCTCGGCTTCACCTTCTGCTTTGGTGTGCTCTTTCCCTTCGTGATGGAGGTGACGTGGTCGCACCAGCGCGACCGCCGCTTCGCGCAGATCGCCGAGACAATGGACGCCGATGCCGCCATTGACCGCGAGTGCACCTTCTTCACGTCCTTTGAGCTGGTGTGGACGACGGTGGTCATCACGGCTGGTGCACTCTACGCCCTCGTCATTTCCTACCCCTTTGTCCCAATGGCGTGGCTTGTGCGGGAAAAGTCGCGGCCGCTCATTCTCGTCCACGTCGCGGTGACGTACACGGCGGCATGGCTCGTGGCGCGGCGCATTCGCGGCTCGCGCAGCGTGGCGGCATCCATCACCGACGTCGCGGCCGCGCGCAAGCAGCGGTCGATGCAGCTCATGGTGCTGTTGATCGTCCTCTTCTCCTTTGCTTGGGTCTTTCTAGGCTACGTTACGATGGGCAGCAACGCCGGCTTTGCGGCGAACAAGAAGACGGCGCTGGAGCACCAGGACGAGGTACTGCACCTGCACAAGATGCTGATCGAGCTGCGCAAGAAGCGCAACGTCATGACAGACCCGCTCACGAAGGAGTTCGAGACGCTCTTCTACACGAAGCGCTACGAGGACGAGATGGAGCGCATGTGGAAGAACATCAGCGGGTCGAGCAGCACCGTCCCCGTCGACCCGAAATTCCAGCTGGGCCATCTGCACGTCGAGGACCGCGTGGACGTGTGGAACGCCGCACAGGCCATGACGTTCTTCTCCGGCGCCATCTTCACCGTTCACTTCGCCCTCGACAACTTCAACGTCGACTCCCTGTCCCGCATGGTGGAGCAGCTGCGGGCCACCGAGGCGAGTGTGATAGGCTTGCTGGAGAGCGACAGCATGCATCTCGTGAACGGCAACCGCGACATTGTCCACTACGTCGCCTACCATCTTGGCTTCCCCTACACGGACTACGGACCGACCGTGCTGGACAACACCTACGGCTGCGCCCTCATCACCCGCTACCCAATTTTGGAGGTGCACCGCTACGTCCTCCCGTCCCCGTTGGGCGAGCTGTCGTGCACGATTCACGCCGTGCTGGACGTCTACGGCGTAGCGATCCACACCTACGTGGGCCACTTCGGCAACACGGACCACTGGGCCGACGGCCTACTGCAGTCGCAGTTTCTCGGCGAGCTGGTGCAGGCGAACCCGGGGCCGTCCATGTGGCTGGGCTACCTCGTCACGCCGCCTGGGATGCAGAACCGCTACGCCGTCTACGCGGACCGGACCGCGCCGGGCAAGTTCCGCGACACCGCTCTGCAGCTGTACCGCGATCACCCGTGGGTGCGTCTGTGGGAGCGTGGCGGCTTCGAGGAAGAGCTGCCGGTAACTATCACGAAGACGCCAGGCGAGAACCTCGACTTCAACGTGGAGCACAAGCTGCAGTTTGTGCACAACCTGGAGGAGGGCATGGCGATCGACACACACTTCCGCCGCCCGCCACCGGGCAAGCCGCCGCGCTACTTCTTCTACAACGACACCGGCCGATACAGCGTTGCCCACCCACGCTTCGAGTTCCTCGACCGCTACTGCCAGTATATTCTGTACAAGACGGGAGCCAAGGCGGATGAGAAGCCGGAGGACGCAGGCAAGCTGCAGAAGTACCAGCTGTGGCTCTTTGACTGGTGGCGCATCCTAGACCACGGTGTGGAGCTGCTGTCGGACACGGAGATCCAAGTGGTGCAGCTTGCTTTTGAGAAGCAGAGCGGTTGAACAGAAAGAGAGAGAGAGACAGAAGGGGAAAGAAACGAAAAAAAAAAAAAAGAAAAGAGAAAAAGAAGGACATGACGCCTGATAAAAAACGAAGTCTGACTCAGTCTCTTTTTGTATAAACTAATGCTGCTTAATTTAGATGGCGGACGCGCTTTTCACAGAAGAGAGGGGGGGGGGAAATGCGATCCACTTGTTTTTTTCTTTTACATTTACTTTTTTTTTTTTTCTTTGTGCTGTTGACTAAACTCCAGCAATGATAGTGATTTAGTTGCATAAATGAACGCGCGTGTTATAGTCTTTGTGCTTTTCCTTTTTCTGTCTTGCGTTTTTTCTTTTCTTTTTTTTCCCCGCTTATCAAAAGTGCTCCTTCGGAGCTTTGATGGCCGTGAGTAATTCTCTTCTTTTTTGCCAGTAGCGTTCTGCTACTGTTTTGCCTACTTTTTGGGGTGCGAGAATAAGACGTTCTTTTTTTTTTTTCTGTTAAGGTTTCTTAGATTGTCGTTGTTACTCGTAAAAGTTCTGCAGCTTCTGCGTTGCTTGGCTAATGTTGAGTCGAAAGGACAAAAGACACAATATCAGTTTTGGGTGTTCGAATGTAGCTTTTTTTTTTTTTTTATCACGTACATGCGCATGACGAAAGCGCTAAAGAAGAGAAGGGAAGAAAAGAGAAAATAAGCAGTGCTGATGATCCTAAGGTGCTTTGATGTACTATGAACAACTGATCTTCACATTGACGACCGAAAGTTCGTTTTTTTTTTTTTCGTTTGGCGAGGATTCAGTGCTGTTATTATTATTATTATTATTATTGATAATCTGTGGATACGTGGCTTTTCGGGCCTTACTCATCACAGCTTCAACCGCTCACTGTCTTTGTCAACTCCACTTTTTCCCCTTTCTGTGTTCTTCGTTCGTTAATTTCATTCATGAACACCTTCACTTTTTTATTGATCCATGATCAGATTGTGGATGCACTTACTTATATGTATATATATTTACATACATATATAGCGCCAGTGTGAAACGATCCGTAGAAAGTGACTTTTTTTTTTTTTGTCAGTGCTGGTTGTTCAGCGTGTACGTGCGCGAGATTTCTCGGCACGCGTCACTTATTGGCTTTCATTACCTCTGCTTCGTTTTTTTTTTTTTTTAACTGGTGCGCTGCAAGCTCATTGCTGTACTGCTTTTCTCCCCTTTTTTTTTCCCCATTGTATCTCGGAACATTGTGGAGGTAGTTCTTTCTTTTTTGTTATTGTTTTCTTTGTTACAATATAACACGGAAGCACATCTGACATTCATAGACCTCCGTTTATTGCTGTTCAAAGTTACATGTTCTTTGGGGAGGTCCTTACCGAGCCCTTTTCTTTTCCACTTGACGCTGCGTATTCGTCTTTCTCACACTTGTGAACGCAAGCCCCCCCTCCCTCCTGTGGCCGCCTACCACGATGTCCCGCAGGCAGAGCGGCTCCTTTACTCGTAGCGGCAGCGGCTCTAGCAATCTAGCCGGTGGGATTGGCGGAAACCAAGATAGCAACGCGCCAGGAGCCGGTGGCCAGGCCGTGTACGCCGTCAACCCCGTCCTCTTCGAAAACTGCGGCGCCCTGCTCGACGCGCCAACGGGGCTGACGACGGCGACGGTGCTGAAAGTGCTGCAGGGCAGCGGCAACAAGACCTCCATCTCCTTAGCGAACTGGAAGGAGACGGCGATGACAGTGCTCGGCCTGCGCGAGTCCACCGCCTACGCGGTGTTTGACGTCTTCTTCGCCTTTAGCGGGGGTTGTATCCAGAGCACACCGGCCTACACCGGCGGGGAGCGGACCAGCGTGGCGCAGCTCCGCCAGGAGAGCAACCGAGCCCTCTTAGAAAAAATGGGTGGTACGGTGGACCAGGGTCGGTGGCCGGCTGCCTCGACGGCGCGGCAGGTGAGTCTTCCTGGTCTGCTGGTCTTCTTGCTTTGCCAGCTGTTCGTAGAGCGCAAGCGCACGACGGCGCCGGCGCAGGGCGATGCCGCACAGAGCAACAACAACAACAACAACAACGATGTCGCCGAGTACGTGCGCAACCATCTGCACGACTTCATCACCGCCGTGGCAGTCACTCGAGCGTCGCGCCTCACGCAAGCCGACGCCGCCGAGCTCGGCTACCTCCTTCGCGAGGTCGTCAACGGCGTCGAGCAGCCCTTTGGGCCAAGTATAAGCTTTCTGTGGCAGTACAACGAAAAGACAATCGATGTCGCGGTGCTGTCGCAGTACCTGCGCGTCCGCATCCGCCCGAACAGTGAAATCAAGAAGGGCGTTGCCACGGGTACGGCGAACGCGTTTGGGTTCAACAACGTTGTGTTGCAGGACTTGGCGAACACAGTGCACATTACGCCCTACACACTGCTGCCGGACATGGCGACTCGTCTCCTCTCGTCAAACCTGACCATTGCGAACTGCACACAGACGAACATCTACGCCCCGTCGGCGCTGCCCCACACGCAACTGTCGTCGCTGACGAACTGCACCGTCTCGCTAGGCCCCGTGAGTGGAGTGCTCAGCATTCAGAACTGCCATCAGTGCTGCGTTTCGGCGCTGTGCGGGGCCGTGGTGGTCAGCGACTGCTCCAACGTGACGCTGTACATCTGTGTCAACACGCCCCCCGTATTTATGCCTGGCGACGGCGCGAGCAGCCCCGCTGCTGGGGCGCGGGACAAGGGAAGCGGTGCGGCTTCTTCGCCTACCCCGACCTCACTCAACGGGGTGCGCTTTGCGCCGTATAACTCCTTCTATCCGGCTATGGAGCAGCACATCAGCAACTCCGGCATCAGTCCACTCCTGAATTTGTGGAACGTCGGTCTGCCTGACCACGGTGCCATTCTGCCACCGTCGGAGTTTCAGAGCATGCCGTTCCCACTCACGCAGTCCGCCAACTTGAGCAACGTGACGCGCACGAACCCGTGCCCACTGCCGGCGCCGTACCGTGACGCGATGAACCGCCGGCTGCAGCGTCTGCGAGAGGTGAATGAGGCGATCGCGGGTGCGTGCGCCAAGCTGCGAGACGCAGGACGCAACGACCTTGTAGATGATCTGCACCAGCGCGTGACGGCGATGTTCCGTGACTGGCTCAAAGAGAGCGGGCAGGAACACGTCTTAGCTGACCTTACGCACACACCGCCGCCAAGCAAAGCTTCCGCATAACACAGTTTACGCGAAAGGGAAGGTGTTGACGATAGATCGGCTAGCTTTTCATGTGTTAAATTCCGCATGTGAATATGTGGTGTGTGCGCGAATGTGTTGTTACTGTCGTTGTTTTTGAGCAGCAGGCGACGTTGTTGTTGGTGGACAGAGTTTTCGACACCTTTTTCTTTTTTGTTATTCTGCTGGAGTGGTTAGTCTTCCTGTTTGTTAGTGCCGTGCGTGACCTATTCTGTTTTCGCTTCCTCATGACTTCTGCGCATACGCAGATGATCTTCTACCTTTTTTTTTTGTTTGACTTGTTGTTGTTGTTTGTGCTCTTAGAATTGTGCAGCGTTCATTTTTTCTTTTTTTTTTTGTGTGTGTTTTCGTGTTCTCCGTTTCTTCTTTTTGCCAAAAGAGCAAACCACGAAGAGAAGCCTCTGACTTCCTCCCTTAACAAAGAAATGCGGCTGTCTTTATGTGCGCAGTGTCGCTTTTTTTCCCCCTACTTGGAGAGGCTTTCATTTGTTTTGACAGAAGACGGCAGTGGAGTAACTCTCCGTCTTCTCTCCAAAAAAAAAAAAAAAAAGGTGATCAAGCTATGCTTTATTCGTTTTCAATGACCAAGATGTCTGCTTTTCTTTTTTTTTTTTTTCTTCTCCTTTGAACGTTACAGTAACGGGCACAGAGAAACTCTGTTGGTCGAGTTTCCCGTGTCCCTCAATCTTATTTGGTCTGATGTTGCCAAGAAAGCACTCTCAACATCACTCTTCAATGCTCACTGCGTGTTTCTCTTCCTCCTCCACTCCCACCTTCTGCTTCTCTGCTTCTTCTTAGAGCAACAGCAGTTTTGTCTTTCTTTTTTTTTTTTTTTGATGTGTTTGTGAGTGCGCCTGAATAGTCAAAATCAACTCTTAGCAACCCGAGTTTCTTTTCTGTTTTTTTTTTTTTCTTCTATTACCACAAAGTCGATAGATCCGTTGATGTGATACAACGCTTTTTTTGTGCGTGTGTGTATGTGTTTTATTTTGCACTTGTTTTTTTTATTACCGTAGTTCAGCAGCTTGACTTGTACAAAAAAAAAAAAAACAGAGGAAAAAAAGACAGGGGTGAGAAACATGTCGGGACTCATCTCTGTAGAATCGCAGCTCGCCAGCACCGCGCAGCGCCACTTCCAACTTCGATTTGGCAATGTACAAACTCGTCGCGGTGATGGCTGGCTCCTCCTCGCCTTTTCCCCTCTCGGGGCGGACAGAAAGATCGAGGTGGAGGTGCAGTCGCTGTGCAACGCGTTGGTGCGCGACATCACAAACAGCAACGTCTCCTCCGTGCGCCTCGCCGGCGATGACGACGAGACCCAGTTTGGCAAGATGGCCGACAAGAGTGTGTCCTTCGCAAAGCTGTTGAGCAACTCCGGTGTGAGCCTCGGCGTGGACGGCAGCGGGGCAGCCACGTCGGGCGGGATAGAGAGCATCCCGAACACGCCTGGGGTGTCGGAAATGGTGGAGGTGCTGTACCACGACGTCGTCGCGGAGCTCAAGCACGGGGCTTTCGCGATTGTGGATTTTCCCTCCCTGCTGTGCCCGCACGGGAGGCGGTGTGACGTGCAGGTAAAAGGCACGATTTGCCTCAAAGCCTTCTCCAGCACTGTGTCGGCTGTCGTAGCCGACTCGGAGTTTGAGACGACGGCGATAAAGACACCAACAGTCCAAGACGCTGACCATGAAGACAAAACCGACGACGACGACGCTGTCGCTGCCGCCAACGGCAACGGAAAGAACAGTGAATCGAGCCCCTCGAAGTCAGTCGCGAAGACGCTGCGCAACGGCTCCGGCGGCGGCGTCGCCGCGGCGGGCCTCAGAATGGAGGGCTCCATTCTGCAGAACTCGTACAGCGCGGTGAAGTTGCCGGAGGGGGAGCTAGCGAAGGTGTGGATTGACATTCGCACTTGGGCTCAGGCGCTCGCTTTGAACGCCGCGAACGCCGTCGACAGCGCCCTCCCCGCGGCGTGGCGGTCGAAAGCGTTCAACCTGGTCGAAGCCACCGAAGTGCTTCGCAAGGTGCACCTGACGCTGGCAGACTACTGGAACGAGAGCAGGGCGGCCAACGCGGACCGCGCGAAGGTGAACGCGCTGTCGCTGCTGAGTACCGTCTCTGGCGACCTACGCGAGTACCTGCGCAGCCAAGTCGAGCTTTACAGCCCTGACTGGCGTGCAGTGTGGCGTATGCAGCTGGACGAGCTGAAGACGTCCGTTGCCCTCTGCAAGCAGTGGAACCGTATCGTCGCGCAGCTGGTGAAGCACGACTGGCGGAATTGGGAGGGGGGCATGTACCACGACGAGAGCTTCGACATGTTCGCCCAGCGTCTGCATCAGGTGCTGCGTATTCGCGAGACGCTGGCGAGCATGACGGCGCTGCAGGAGAAGATCCCAGATGGGCTGCAGCCGGAGGTCATCTTCGACGGCGTCAGCGCGGTGGACCTGCGCACCGTCGCACCGATCACGTGGGAATCGCGCGTGAGCACCTTTGAGCGGGAATTCTCGTTCGTGGAGCCAATGCTGCGCAGCCGTGTCAAGCAGCTTTTCCAGACCCCCGTGACGGACACGCAGGTGCGCACGCTACAGCAGCACAGCGCGCTGCTCCGTTATGGGGGCATCCGCACCGCCGTCGCGCGGGAGCTTGACGGTGTCGCGGCTTACCTGAAGGAGCAGCTTGACCGCATCTTCGCGCGCTTCGAGAACAACTGCAAGCGTGCCGCCACTCCACTCCAGAAACTCCGCGCCGCCCGTGGCTGCGTGGCGGAGTGTGTGATGGTGCCCGACGAGGCGGGCAAGCTGTTCGGTTCCACCAGCTCCTTGCTGAGCGACGTGTCCAGCCACGCAGGCAATCTCATCGCCAGTGCGTCAAAGGAGGAAGCTGCGGCGATGGAGCAGTGGTGTGCGTCCATCGAGGCGGCAGCAAAGAAGGTGTTGGAGCTGCCGGATGCGGTGGTGGTTGCCAAGGTCGAAGTTAAACCCATGATGGGTAACCGCACCAGCATCGTCAGCAGCAACAACAACAACGGTGGCAACCTGCCGTCCTCGAGCTTCCTCACCTGCGCCGTCCACCTTTCCTTGCGGAAGTTTGTGCAGGAGGTGCGCAACGTGCGTGCCTGGCTGAGCGACGCGGCCGCGTTTAAACAGCAGCAGGGGGACGCGCTCAGTGGCGGGCGGCGCGGCAGCGTGGGTGGCAGCGGCACCTCGCCTTCACCGGCCTCCGCTGCCGCAGGGTGGAGGCTGAGCAGCGCCACGGAGAGCGCCATCACCGCCTGCGAGCACCTCATCGCCGCAGCGATGCAGACGCAGCAGTGTGTGGCGAACCACAATACCGTCGTTGCGCAAATACTACCCTGTACCCGCGCCATGCTGGCGCCTGCAATAGATCGGAGCATGTCACAAGTGCTCTACGCCGACATAGAGCGCCGCACCGTCACGGCGGGCAACTACCAAGAGCTGGAGGGGGTGAACTTGCGCTTTCAGAACTCGATTGAGGCGCTCAGCAGTGCGAACCGCCAAGTCCGCCGGTTTCATGAAGAGTTCGGTGCACAGGTGATGGAACTGATGAAAGTGGACCTGACGACACGGATGGACGAGTGGCGTACGCGCGTGGACGACATGCGCAGCAGCCTCGACGAGTTCCTGGCTACGCAGCACCTGACCGACTACGAGGACTGGCGGCGGCACTGGGACTGCCAAATCTACAAGGCGCTGGAGTACCAGTACCGGCGTGGGCTGGAGAGCCTGCACGAGGAGATGTCGGAGTTCAAAGTCGAGCTTGTCCTGAAGCAGGGCGCCGTGAACTTCAAGCCGAGCTTTGAGGCGATCCGCGAGGCGTACTACGTGAAGCTACGCGAGTTCGTCAGCGTACCACTGCGCTTCCGTGGGCTGCAGCCGAAGCGGCAGGACACCAACTCCTCCTACGAGATCTACCCGCTGATGACGCTCACGAACAACGACCGCATCATCACCGTTCACACAAAAGCTATCGAGCTTTTTGCGAAGCTGAATCGCGTCCGCAAAGCCTTCCGCGTCCACATCGTGGTGAGCATGTGCGGCATCAACGGCTCGCCCGACCTCGACTCCATCGTAGACGCGTGGACGGCGAAGATGGAGGGCCGCTTCGACGAAGGCTTCCGCACCGTTGAGGAACACCGCGAAAAGATGAGTAAGATCGAGGACGTGATGAAGATCGACTGCTTCGCCATCAGCACAGTTCCCGTCCGCGCCAGCATCGAGGAACACCTGCATCGTCTCGAAGACGCTCTGCTGAATGGCATGCGCAAGCACATCCAATCCGCCGTGAACGACATCGACGACTTCGTGATTCGTGTGTCGAACCTGGTGGAGCGGCAGCCCACGACGATGGACGAGGTGGGCACGGCGAACAAGCAGTACAAGGAGTCACTGGCGCAGATGAGCGCCTACGAGGCAAAGCTGAGCGCCGTGCTGGAGGAGAACAAGGAGCTGCGCAACCACGCTGGCACGTCGGTCGAGCTTGGCGCGACACGGGCGCGCTGGGACCACCTGAAGGACGCGATGACGTCGCACACGAAGGTGATGGAGGCGGCGGTGTCGAAGATGCGCGTGTCACTGAACGGGCTGATCCAGCGCTTTTTAAAGGACGAGCAGCGCTTCGGCGACGGGTGGAAGCGGCAAAAGGCGCAGCTGATGCGCGCCTTCGTGGAGAAGGATACGAAGCTGGTCGACAAGCTGCTGCCGTCGATGAAGGATCAGCTGCAGGACCTCAACGACCTCGAAGCGCAGGCGAAGGAGCTGGAGTCGAAGTGTGAGTTCTTTGGCCAGGTGAAGCCGGTGTTTAACGTGCTGCAAGACACAAAGCGCGACGCGGCGGAAACGAGCGCGATGTGGGGCCTCTACGACACCTTTGAGGAGCAGCTGGAGAAGCTGAGCAATGAAGACTGGCTGACCTTCCGCGCCCACACGTTTCAGTTCGAAGACTTCTGCAAGGAGTGGCGCGCGACTCTAACGAAAAAGCTGGAGAAGTCGAAGGCGCCGTCCCCATCACCGCCAGCGGCGGCAGCAGCAGCGGCGGCAGCAGCAGCAGCGGCCGCATCGGCCGACAACCCGATTGCGTCCTACCTGCTGAACACGATCCAGGACTGGGCTGAGGTGGCGCCGCTGCTGAAGTTCGTGCGCGGCGACGGGTGGATGACTGAGCACTGGAATGAGATGTTCCGCCTGCTGAACATACCGAAAGACACAACAAGCACCAGTCTCACCTTCGGCATGATCCTCGACCACTACCAGAACTTGCTGGCGAAGGAAGAGGAGCTGAAGCAGCTGCACGCGCGTGCGCAGGGCGAGATCCAGCTCCGCGAAGCCTTGCAGGACATGCGCACCTGGGCCCTCGACGCGCAGTTCACCCTCACCGCCCCCACAGAGAGCGCAAGCAAGGTGCGGCTCATCACCGACTGGAAGGAGATCATGACGCAGGTGAGCGACAACCAAGCCCTGGTCAACTCGTTGAAGGACAGCCCCTTTTTTGTGCACTTCGCCGACGAGGCGGCCGGGTGGGAGGCGAAGCTCGTTTCTCTCTCCCTCAGCCTTACGCTGCTGAACAGCATCCAGCGCAAGTGGGCCTACCTGGAACCGATCTTTGCCCGCGGCGCCCTCCCGCACGAGCAGGCCCGCTTCAAGCGCGTGGATAAGGACTTCGTCAGTATCTTGCGCGAGGTCGAGGCGGATCCGCGGGTTATGTCGTTGGCGAGCCAGATGGACGTGAATGAGCGACTGAAGGGTATTCTGGAGCAGATCGAGCGGTGCCAGAAGTCGCTGATGGAGTACCTGGAGGCGAAGAGAGGGAAGCTGCCGCGGTTCTATTTTATCAGCGACGAGGACCTGTTGGAGATGCTGGGCCACAGCCAGAATCCGTCAGTCATCCAGGCCCACCTGAAGAAGCTGTTCATGGGCATCCACTCCGTCACCTTTGGGCCGGACAACAAAACGATCACGCACATGATCAGCGCCGACCACGAGGAGGTGGCGTTGCGCACGCCTGTTTCCATCACGAGCAACGATGTCGAGGACTGGCTGCTTGCCCTGGACGCCAGCATGCAGGAGACACTGCACACGTTGCTCGTGAACTGCGTCGACCAGCCGGACGCGACGACGAAGGAGAGCATCACGCAGTACCCGTCGCAGATCTTGCAGGTGGCGCAGGGTATCCACTTCTCGCGCAAAGTCGAGGGCGCAATTGCGGCGCAGTCGCTGAAGCAGCTGCTGGAAGAGCTGCGACAGCGGTTGGACACCCTCACCGCCGTGACAGCGGAGCTGGGCCCGGTGGAGGTGCTGAAGGTGAAGGCGCTGATCCTCGACACCATCCACAACATCGAGGTGGTCGAGCTGCTCATCGCGCGCGACGTGCGCCGTGTGGAGGAGTGGTGGTGGAAGAAGCAGCTGCGCTACCGCATGGGCGACGGCGACGCGAAGTACCGCTGCACGGTGCACATGGCTGACACCACCTTCGACTATACCTACGAGTACCAGGGCAACGCGCCAAAGCTGGTCCACACGCCGCTGACGGACAAGTGCTACCTCGTGCTAACGAAGGGCATGGACCTCGGCTACGGCGGCAACCCCTACGGCCCTGCGGGGACGGGCAAGACGGAGTCGGTCAAGGCGCTCGGCTCGGCGATGGGCCGGCAGGTGCTTGTCTTCAACTGTGATGAAGGCATCGACTTCAAGGCCATGGGCCGCATTTTCGTTGGCATCGTCAAGTGCGGGGCATGGGGCTGCTTCGACGAGTTCAACCGTCTCAAGATTGACCAGCTCTCCGCCATCTCGCAGATGATCCAGGTCATCCAGCAGTCGCTGAAGTCGAGGGAGTCAAACTGCCTACTGTTGGGCAAGGAAGTGAGCGTGAACACCAACGCGGGTATCTTTGTGACGCTGAACCCGGCCGGCAAAGGTTACGGCGGCCGAACGCGGCTGCCGGACAACCTGAAGCAGCTCTTCCGCGAGGTGGCGATGAGCGTGCCGGACAACGAGCTCATCACATCCACTATGCTCTTCTCCGAGGGCTTCACGCACGCCAGGGCGCTCGCCAAGAACATCGTCGCTCTCTATCGCCTATGTGGCCAGCTGATGAGTCGGCAGCAGCACTACGACTGGGGCCTGCGCCCGCTGAAGGCGGTGCTGCGCCTTGGTGGCACGCTGGTCCAGCGCTGGAAGAAGGCGAACACCGGCAAGACGCCAACGCAGAACGACGAGACAGAGCTGGTGCTGCAGTCGCTAAACATCAACACCCTCAGCAAGCTCACCTTCGACGACGCGCGCGTCTTTCAGGGTCTGCTGCGCGACATCTTCCCCGGCGTCGAGTCGCGCGAGATCACCTTCGGCGAGCTGGAGGCAGCGGTGAAGAGTGCGGTGGAGTCGCTCGGCTTGCAGCCCATCGCCTCGCAGCAGAAAAAGGTGCTGCAGCTCTACGAGGCGCTGCAGCAGCGCACTGGCGTCGTGCTGGTCGGTCCTAGCGGCAGTGGTAAGAGCACGCTGCTCAACATCCTTCGCAAGGCGCTGCAGACCATGCAGGTGACTGTCCCGCTGCATGTGATGAACCCCAAGGCGATGCCGCGACGCCGGCTGCTGGGCTACATGGACCCGGACACCCGTGAGTGGTACGACGGTGTGCTGACGGCGGCGGCGCGTGATGCAGTGAAGCAGCCGAAGGAGACCCGCCCGTGGATCCTGTGCGACGGCGACATCGACCCGGAGTGGATCGAGTCGCTCAACTCCGTGCTGGACGACAACAAGCTGCTCACCATGCCAAACGGCGTCCGCATTCAGTTCGGCGCAAATGTCAACTTCCTTTTTGAGACTCACAGCCTCGAGTTTGCCTCACCGGCGACGGTGTCACGCATGGGTGTGATTTTCTTCTCTGAGAAGGACGTGCAGCTGGAGGCGGTGGTGGAGTCGGAGATGAAGACGAAGTCGCCGCACGTGCAGAGCGTCGTCAAGCCGCTCATCCTCAAGTACGTCTTCGCTGCCATCGACGAGGCGCAGCGCCTTAACGACTTCGCTGTCACCGTCACCCGCATGGGGCTGCTGCGCACCTGTCTGCTCCACGTCATGAACACAAAGAATGTGCAGGACTTCATCTTTTCCCTCGCGCGCGGCCTTGGCGCCTGCCTGAACCCGGAGTCAGCTACCAAGCTCGCCCAGTGGCTCTACTCGACCAGCGGCCAGCAGCCCTGCTCGGCATCACGGCCCTTCGACTCCTACTGGCTCGAGTCGCAGCGCCGCGCGGTGGAGTTCACGGCGGACCTCTCGGCAACGGTAACGCCGGCTGAGCTCTTGGCAGGCCGCGCGCCGGTGGTAAAGACTGTCGAGGTGCAGCGACTCGTGTCCATGCTCCAGCCACTGCTGGATGACCCGAAATACACGCCCATCTTTGTAGTCGGCCCCGAGGGCTGCGGCAAGGGCGCACTGCTCGAGCACGTCTTCGCCGCACGGCCGTCTTTCCACACGACGACAATCAACTGCAGTGCGCAGACGAACTCGACGCATGTGGTGCAGAAGATCGAGCAGATGTGTGTTCTGACAAACTCCAACACGGGCCAGCTCTATCGTCCACGTGAGGGCGAACGTCTCGTCATCGTACTTAAGAACGTGAACCTACCCAAGGCGGACAAGTACGGCACGGTCGAGCTGCACTCCTTCTTGCAGCAACTCATCCTCTATCAAGGCTTCTACAACCAGGACCTCGAGTGGATTGGGGTGGAGCGGGTGCAGATCGTGGCCAGTATGAACCCCGCCCCGTCTGCCGGACGCTACCCTGTGACGCCGCGCCTGCTGGCGTTGGCCAGTATTGTCAGCGTCTCCTACCCGTCCAACGCGAGCCTGGTGCAGGTCTACGCCACCTACTGGTCCAACCTGCTGCGACAGACGGACATTGGGCAGGGCAAGGACTACGAGAAAGGTACGCAGCTCGCGCAGTTCATGCTGCAGGTGTACGACAAGGTGCGCAAGCAGTTCGAGGGCGAGGAGTACGCACACTTCTCCTTCTGCCCGCGCCACCTCACCAAGTGGGTGGCGAACGTGCTGCTTTACCACATTGACACCCGCACCACACTACCGGCGGTGCTGGCGTACGAGGCCAGCCGCATCTTCTCCGACTGCCTCCCGCGCGCCGAGGACCGGCGACAGGCGCTGCGCACCTTCGCCGAGCAGCTCGCTACCATCGGCTACGCCGTGCCGCCGAAGGAGGACCGCTTCGCCACCATGTTTGTGACGTGGCTCGACAACGAGAACGGCGCCGCCGCGGCCGCTGCTGAGGCGGCGGGTGCTGCAAAGACTTCCACGCCGCAGAAGAACGACTACGACGCGGTGGACGGCGTCGCAGGGCAGGAGGGCAACAGCCAAGACAGGGCGGTGACAGCAGCGGCAGCAGCGGTGCCGAGAAGCAATAGCCGACTGCTGCAACTGCAGCAGAAGAAGTACGACGACGTTCGCGACGAGGTCGAGCGCGCGCTGCTGCGGTACAGCCGCGAGTTCAAAGACCTTGGCGTCCCGCTCATTCCCGATATTGTCTGCTGGGTGACCTATGTTGACCGCGTTCTGGCACGGCCGGGCGGGCACCTGGTGCTGGTCGGCAGCACCGGCGTCGGCCGCCGCAACGCGGTTCTGCTGGCGGCCTACCAGCAGCGCCGCGAGGTGGTGTCGCTGAACATGACGCAGGACTACGCACTGAAGCAGTTCCGGCTCGACCTCCGCAGCTTCATCCAGCGTGCCACCTCACAAAACACGCCCATGGTGCTGCTGCTGGAGGATCACAACATCGTCGACGAGGCTTTCCTGGAGTACATCAACAGCTTGCTGAGTAGCGGTGAGGTGCCGGGTCTCTTCACGCAAGAAGAGATGGAGGCGATGCTCTCCGCCATCCGCGACGACGCCGCCAGCGACGGGCACATGGGCCCCATCTACACCTACTTTGTGGAGCGGCTGCAGCGCAACCTGCGTGTCGCACTTCTGATGGACCCGCGGCACGAGCTCTTCCTCATCCGCCTGCAGTCGAACCCGGCTTTGATGAGCCGGTGTGAGCTGCTGTGGATGGGCACGTGGAGCAGCGAAATGACCAAGACGATCTGCAAGACAGCGCTGAAGGACGAGATTGCGGTGCTGGAGGCGAGCCCGGCGAACAAAGGCTTCTCCGTGCATCGCGAGATCAACGCAATCCACGAAGGCATGGGCGAGCGGTCGACGCCGCACGACGTGCAGGTGCTGATTGACACCTTCCGCGCCATGCTTGCGAACAAGAGCCACTCCAGCAAGGAGAAGATGGCGCGCTTCGAGGCCGGCTTGGCGAAGTTAAAAGAGGCAGGGGAGAGCGTGGAAAAAGTGAAGAAGGACGTCGCGGAGAAGAAGAAGGAGGTGGAGAGGATGCAGAAGGCCGCCGACAAGGCGTTGAACGAGATTCAGACGAGCATGCAGGACTCGCAGGAGCAGCGCGACGAGGCCGCCAGCCTAGAGAAGCAGCTGGAGGCGGAGCAGAAGGACATCGCAGCCAACCGCAGCAAGGTCGAGGAGGAGCTGAGTAGCATTAAGCCGATGATGGAGGCCGCACGCGACGCCGTGAGCTCCATCCGCAGCGAGCAGTTGAGCGAGATTCGCTCGCTGCCCTCCCCACCCGAGGCCATCCGAGTCGTGCTGGAAGGCGTCCTGGCGCTGCTTGGCATCAACGATGTATCGTGGCAGTCGATGCGGCAGTTCCTTGGTGAGCGTGGCGCGAAGCAGCGCATCCTCGACTTCGATGTGAAGAGCGTGACGCCTGATATTCGCCGTCGCGTCGAGAAACTGCTGCGCGAACGGGCCTCCTTCTTCAAGCCGGAGACGATCCAACGGGCCTCGGTCGCGGCCGCGCCGATGGCGGAGTGGGTGAAAGCGATGCTGGAGTACTCAACCATTATGGAGCGCATTGCGCCGCTGACGAGTCAGCTGGAGCAGCTGGAGAATAATCAGAAGGACGGCGCGGCGAAGCTGGAGCACCTGCACAAGAAGCTGAAACAGATCGACGAGAAGGTGAAGGAGCTGCGCGAAGGCTTCTCGGAGAAGTGCAAGGAGGCGGAGCGCCTGCGTGCGAAGCTGCAGGCGGCCGAGGAGGAGCTAGGCAAAGCAAAAGAGCTGCTGGACAAGCTGAGCGGTGAGAAGAACCGGTGGGATGGCGAGGTGACGGCGATCCGCGAGGCGAACGACTCGATGCCGAAGCGTGCCCTCGTGGCCGCGGGCTTCCTGACGTACCTGGGCCATGAAACAGAGGACGGCCGCCGGCGCTACCTCAAGACGTGGTGCAACCGCCTCAACTTCACCGGCGTAGTGGACGTGGCGCGTTTCCTGCGCACGGAAGGCGAGCTGCTGCAGTGGAAGTCGGAGGGCCTGCCCGCCGACGACCTCAGCCTTGAGAACGCGGTTGTGATGTTGGACACGCTACAGACGCCGCTGATCGTCGACCCGGCCAGCAAGGCGGTGGAATGGATGCGGGAGCACCTGAAGGCGGCTAACGTGGCGGTGGAGACGATCTCGCTCCACGACGAGCATTTCACCCACACGCTGGAGCTGGCGATCCGCTTCGGCAAGACGCTGCTCGTGACGGAGGTGAACGACATTGCGCCGCTGCTGTACACGGTGCTGCGCCGCGACCTCACCTCGGCCGGCTCGAAGCGGGTGGTGCAGGTAGGCAACAAAGCCGTGGAATGGCAGGACAGCTTCCGCATTCTGCTCTTTTCGCGGCAGTCAGAGGTGCGTCTCGCGCCAAGCGCCGCGGCGCTCGTGACGGAGGTGAACTTTTCCGTGACGAGCCTCGGCCTGGAGGGCCAGCTGCTGGGCGTGACACTGCATCACGAGCGGCCCGAGCTGGAGCAACAAAAAGTGGAGTTCTTGAAGAACGAGGAGGGGCTGCAGTTAGAGCTGAACAAATTGGAGCAGCGCCTGCTGGACGACCTCGCCGACTCGCAGGGCAACCTGCTGGAGAACACGAAGCTGATCCAGTCGCTAAACAAGGTGAAGGTGCAGGCGTCGCAAATCGAGGAGTCGCTGAAGCAGTCGCGTGAGCTGCAGAGAGAGCTGGACGAGAAACGCGAGGTGTACCGCCCCTTCGCCCATCACGGCGCGACGCTCTTCTTCGTGATGCGGGATATGGAAGTCCTCCACCACATGTACCAGTTCGGCATCACGGACTACATCGCCCTCTTTACACAGACGCTGGCCGACTACAAGGACGACAGCAATGCCACGGACAAGGTGCAGGCACTGGTGACGAGCTTCACGAAGACGTGCTTTCAGACGGTGGCGCGTGGGCTGCTGAAGAAGGACCGCCTTGTCTTCGGCCTGCACATCCTGCACGGCCTGTGGCCGACGGACTTCCCGCAGGACCTGTGGGATGCCTTCGTCGGCGCCGTCACAAACGTGACGGCCGTCGACGACTCGCAGCTGCCGTCGTGGGCTCCTGTGTCCAGTAAGATCGAGTACGCCAGGATCCTCTCCAGTGACGCCGGCAAACTGCTGGTTGAGAAATGGGAGCTGAGCCACGAGCAGAAGTGGGGTCCTGTCATGCAATCCGCGGCACCCGAACAGGCTCTGTCAGGCGGAGGAGGCGGTCGTGCGGACGGCACCGCAGGTGACTCCGCTGGCAGCTTTACGGACATGGAGCAGTTGCTCTGGATCAGCACGTTTCGCCCAGATCGCATGGCCGCTGCCTCGCTACAGATCGTGCTGCGCAAGCTCGGGCTTGATTCGCTGGTGCCAGTCATGTCGCTCGAGGAGACGATTCTTGGCACGCGGAGCGCCTCGCCGGTGCTGCTGATCACCTCCAGCGGCGCCGACCCGAGCATGGAGATCCAGGATATTGCGAACCACCTCGTCGGGAAGGAGCGCTTTGTGCAGATCGCCTTGGGTGGTGGGCAGACCGACAACGCGCTGCAGCAGGTGCGACGCTGTGCGGCGCAGGGTGACTGGCTGTTCCTGAAGAACCTCCATCTGGTGCTGGACTGGGCTGCTGTGCTGGAGAACGAGTTGTGCTCGATGCCGGAGCCGAGCGCGGACTTCCGCCTCATTGTCACGACTGAGCCGCACGACCTCTTCCCGAGCGTGCTGCTGCGCATGTCAAACAAGGTTACCGTGGAGGCCCCGCCCGGGGTGAAGCAGAACCTCCTGCGCACCTACGGGCAATGGGACGCGGCCTTCCTCTCCGCGCAGACGCCGGTCGGTACGCGGCTGCTGCTCGGGCTGGCCTGGTTCCACGCGGTGGTGCAGGAGCGCCGCACCTACGTCCCGCAGGGGTGGTCGAAGTACTACGAGTTCTCCCCGGCCGACCTGAAGACAGCGACGGACGTCCTGACGGCGCTGACGAAGCAGCCGAAGCTGGACTGGGTCACACTCACCGGCTTCCTCGAGAACTGCCTCTATGGCGGCCGTCTCGAGACGGCGGCGGATGAGCAGGTTTTGCAGCTGCTCATCCGCAACTACTTCAGCGAGGCCGTTCTGCTGAAGGACCAGCCGCCGCTCTTCCCAGGCATCACTACAGCAACGGCGGGGCAGCACGACAGCGTGGTGCAGATGATCCAGCGCAATATCCCCGACGTGGACCCGCCTACGCTGCTGTGCCTCTGCAACAACGCCGACCGCACCGTGCAGGAGGAGGTGGCGCACGCCATGCGGGAGTCGTTGCGCGAGCTGGGCAAGGAGGAGCACACCGCGCAGACCAGCGCCGAGCAGTGGCGTGAGCGGCTCAACCCGGTGCTGGAGGTGTGGCGCAGCAGCGGCGTCGCCGCCGTCGGAGTGCCGCGGGTCGCCACCAGCCAGGGCAGCGACCCGACGCCGATGGAGGTCTTCTTCGTCAGCGAAGTGAACCTGCTGGGCAGCCTTATCAAGGACGTGACGGCGTACTTTGCAGCATTGCAGGGCGTGGCGGACGGCACCATCATCCCCGACGCCGAGCTGCGCGCAGAGGCGACGGAGCTGATGGGCGGCCGCATGCCGAGTCGCTGGCTGGACCGCATGGGCGGCCCACATGAGTCGAAGCTGTGGCTCGCACTGCTGACGCGCAAGTACAACACAACCTGCGCGAACCTGAAGCAGCCACTGAGCCAGTCGACCACGTACGACTTGTCGGCGTTGCTCCGCCCGCAGACTTTCTTCAACGCGCTGCGTCAGCACACGGCGCGCGCCAGCAAATCGCCCCTTGTTGACCTCGCTCTCGTCGCCGCGATGGATGGGGTCCTGCAGGCCGCCGTCACCGTGAAGATCGCGGCATCGAGTTTGCAGGTGCAGGGTGCGGGCGTGTCCGCGAAAGGACGGCTGTCGGCTGTGCAGGCGAACTCGCCGTCGTCGGTGCCGCTGCCAGCGGATGTCACGGTGGGCTGGGTGGACGCCGCAAAGGACGAGGCGGCGAAGCGCAGCGGCGGCGGCAGCACGATGATTCCCGTCTACGCCGACGCGGAGCGGCAGACGCCGATCTTTATGCTGCGCGTCGAGTGCGCGAGTGAGGCGGAGGCGGTGACGGCGGCGCTGAACGGCGTGGCTTGCTTCCTCGTGAATTTGTAGTTTGAGTCTGTTTCAAAACGTGTTTTTGTTTTGTTGTCGTTGTGTGTGCTTCTTCTCTTTTTTTTTTTCCTTTACTGTTGTTGTTTTAAGCGCGCTGTTCTCTTACGTTTTATGTGTGTTTGTGTGATGTACTCTGATGTTCATAGCACGACTGGCTGGTTTTCCTCCAGCCTTCCTGAAACTTAACGTTGCGATTATATACGAACGCTGTCAAAGCCGTTATCAACGCTTCTTTGTACACACAAAAAAAAAAAAAAAACGCGACATGCAGAGGAGAAGACAGGCTTTAGATGCTCATCTTATCTTTCTTTTTTTCTTCCTGCGGAATTGCGCCCGCGTGTAGCTTAAACAGCCGTTTTCATTTAGAGGGGTCTTTTGCGCAAATGTCCATCACAACCCACAAAGCGTGCCAAACGTCTTCCCAGCGGCGCTGGAACCCACTCTCGTACTGCTTCCTTCCATTCTTTTGCTCACGCGCCCCTCCTCTCGGGCCTACCTTGGTTTTCGTTGTTCGCTGAGGGTCGCGGGGCGCGACGGTCCGTCCCGCGCCTCCCTCTGGGGGCCATTTCACTCACCCGTCCCGTAGGGCCAGAGGAGGCCGCAAAAAAAAAAAAAGAAGAAGGAAGGAAGGAAACGAAACGAGAGGAGAAAGCCGAGAAGCTGACAAGGAAACGCGGCGCATCGCCGTTCATAACAAGCGGGCAGTATACAAAACGTCTTTTTTCTACGGCTTTCTTTCTCCAAAGCTCGTCTGGCCATTTGTCGAGGTACAGCTCGCAAACAAGGATGGCGCTCGCTGTTGTCGCCATCGTCTTCACATGTTTCTTTTCTTTTTGTTGGTTGGTTTGTCGTTTTCCTTTTGGAAGATAACGAGGAATTCACCGACACAAACAGAAAAGGAAGGTTCATATAATTGAGGTCGTGACACACATACACACATATCAGTGTGGACGAAACGAGCCGGCGGGCAACAAAAAAAAACCCTCCTTCGAAAAAAAAAAGAGGATAGGATAGGCTTCCCTCTTCATTGGGCTTTTCCTTTTTTTTTTTTTTTTCGACCTTCCGTGAAATTCGCGTCTTCAGGAAGAAACAAGCGGAGGGAGAGGAAAACCCCTAGGAAGAAGCACGCGGCTGCTCTACAAAAAAAAAAAAAAAAAGGAAGAAGTGAGGATTTACAAACCAACAAAACGGGACATGGGAAAAGGAAGAAAAAAAGAACACTCAAAAAAAAAAAAAACAGGAAACAGAGGGGAATGAACTGCCAGTACTGTACAGCTCTTCGATACATACACACTTACGTACATCCATACACAAACGCATCCGCACACTTGCGTTAGCGTTTCTTGCTCCTCTCCTTTCCTTGCTTATTTTTGGCAAGAAGATTCCTTTGGTGTGCATCCGCAAAGAATGAAAAGAAAGCGAAGAAACAACCCTCTTTACACACGGAGAGAGGTGTGTGCGCCAGCGTAGCCATGGGGAAAAAGGAGGAGAAAAAAGGGAAGAGGAGGGAAGAACCAGTTTCACTGTCACCGTTCGCCAGCTGAGCATTTTCGTTCGACTGCTACTTACTGCGCATTGAAGCTAAGCGGGTTCTGACTGTTCATGTGTGGACTCTGCTGCTCCTCTGGGTAGCAGTTGTCGTTATCCTTGTGCTCGTTCTGCTGCTCCTCTGGGTAGTCGTCGTGCTGATCCTGATGGTTCTGCCCTTCCTCCAACGGGTAGTTGTCTGCGCTGTGCTTCTTACTTGGGTAGAAGTCGTCGTCGCCAGCAGGGTCACTCACGTTGGACGCTGCGCCGTGGCCCTGCGAGTAGTGCTGCGAGCTTACATTGGAATTGCGCTTCGCCTGGCGCACGCTCGACTCCACCTGCGCCTTCTCCTTTAGCCGGTCCACACTCATCGCCCTCTGCGCAGAGCTGCCGTTGGTGTCCGTGCGGTAGCCGGCCATGGTCACCTCGAGCTGGCCGCAAAATGTCGCGGTACAATGCAAGTAGTTGTTGAGCGAGCAGAGCAGCTGTGCATCGGCGGCTTTCTGCAGCGCATTGATCTCTTGCTCGAAATCATCGCGCTTCGCATCAAAAATCTGCTTCGTCTTATCGCGCTTGACCATGTTCTTCTGGTAGTCCTTGTTCTCCGAAAGCGGCTTATCCTTTTTCGCGTACGACTTCTCCGTCTTGTCGAGGTTGTAGCGCACCGTGTCGTAGTCTTTCTGGCGCGCCCTCACCTCCTTGTAGGCCTTCATCGCGCTCCTCAGGGCCACCTTGATCGGGTTCATCGTATCGATCGCGCCCTCGTGGATCTCGCGGTTGAAAGTCTCGAAGCCGCCCTTATCCTTCAGCTCACGCATGCCGTCGCGGAACTCCTTCACCGAATTGTTCACCTCATCGCTGCAAGTCTGCGCGATGTTACCGTAGACCTGGCCTACTTGGTCGAAGACACTCAGCAAGTTGCGATACGCGTTCAACGTCGCTGTCAGTGCATCATTGAACGTCTTCATGCACTTGTCCAGGTCGGTGAGATACGCGCCATGCAGGTTGAGCTCGGTGTCGACCGTCGCCGGAACGCTCCCACAGAGTGGCATTTTCTTTTTTTCGCGTGTGTGTGTGTGTGTGTGTTTGTTTGCTTTAGTTCTCTTTTTCTTTTTTAAATGGGGTTTTGCTCGAAAAGTAACGGAAACAAACACTTGCACTTACAACGTGCTGACTCTAAAAAAAAAAAAAACAAATAAATAAAAAAGCCCGAACGCAAATTCTATTTTCTTGACAAGCCTAGCGTGTCGTGAAACCACTCAGTTAAAAAGAAGAAACAAAGCAAAACAGCACAAAAAAAAAAAGTGAAGAAGCACGGAAAAACAATTCGTATAGGTACAGACTCGGTTTCAAGAAAGAAAAAAAAAAACGTAAGCACAGATGAGCAGGAATGCTGTTTGGAAAGAAGCTATAATAAATAGACAAAAAAGGTTGTCTTGCACTGAAAGCGAGACTATAAATCGCTTTAGGAGCTTAGCGCGAAAAGCTAAGCAGCAATGAACGACAATTCGGAAAAGAAGTGAAAGGTGTGGCAGAAAGGGGAGAGGCAAGCCGGCACTAAAAAGCACTTCACGTAGCCATGGAATACGAGAAAGAGAACAACGCCTCTTGTTGTTGCTCTACTGGGTTGATTTTACAAGGCTGCCAAAATCACAACTGGGCGCACTGCTGCTGTACATATGACAGAGAGGACAGACATGTCAAGGAGCCAGAAAACTAAAAACGAAGCTATTATTATTGTTACTGTTTTTTTTTTTTTTTCGATGGATTGACTTTTGATAGTTGCAAAAAACAAATATATAACATCAAGACAACGCGATGGCAAATGAAAAGAAAAAAAGGCAGAGATTAACAAAGCACAAAGCCCACAAGTGCTCGGCAAGCACGCAGATACAAACATAACCACCCATGAGAAAAAAAAAAAAAGAAACGGAATTAACCCAAGTTGTGAAAAAACCGACGTACGACGACAGTGAAAAGGTGAGACATAAAAAAAAAAAAAAACTATTTTGTGTTTTTAGTTATTATGCATAGTTATAGAGCGGAATTACAATTAAGTGAATAATGTAAAAGAAAAAAGGGAAACTCACGTTCACTGTCGCTAAAAAAAAAAAAAAACTGAATCATGCAACACGCACCTTCACGCCACTCACGTGCTCGTTTACAAGGCTGAAGAAACACCGAACAAACCGACACGTGAAGCAGCTACGCCAAAGCAAAAAAAAAAAAAGATGAACGGGACGAACAACACAGTAAAACGCATGGGAGACACATACAGCACACACACAAAAAAAGAGACCGAGATCGTCATTCCTTTGGCCCTTGTCTGACGTTGCTAAGCAAGGCTGAGCACCTTTAGGCAATTGTGCACTGCGTAGCGCAGCAGTACCGAGAGCACCTGCTTCATCTCATACGCCTTGAACGCGTCGCCCCGCCAGAAGCGGCTCGCGGTGGGCTGGGTGTAGATGAAGTTGCGCTGATAAATTACGGGGAAGATCACCACTCCGAGAAGAATCTTCACAACGGCCATCAGCGCCAGCTGCATCGGCCGACCCATTGGCCGCTGTCGGCGACGCTCGTAGCGATCCTGCAGGCTCAGCAGGTACTTGTACGCCGTGGCTGGGGCCACGCTCACGACGGCGCCACACACCGCCTCCTCCAGCACAATCTTGAAGTTGATGTCGCAGTACATAATGCCATAGCTCCACACCCGCAGTGGCGCCACAGCCACGGCGCTGACGACCGCCGCCACTGCCGGGCTGCGCTTCCAGCCCACGACGTAGTGGTAGATCAAGTTACGCAGCACGGTTACGGCGATGCTGCAGGGCAGGTAGTGGTGGTGCTGCAGTCGCTGCAGCAGCCCGCCATAAAGCACGCTGGGCGTGTCCACGAGTGCCGTGGGCGCAATGCTCGGCGTCTCCGGCACGTACGGTGTAAACCGCATCGTTAGCCTCTGTAACGCCACGGTGATTATGACGTCCTGCACAATGTCCTCCCACAGGGCGGTGCTGCGTGGGATCGTGCAGGGAAGCGGGACGCGAGTGCGGCAGCTGTTCCGCAATGCCACCTGCGCCGGCGTCTGCTGGTTGTAGTAGTCCGCGTTTACGATCTGCCGCAGCGGCTCGGAGATGTTCTGGAAGAGCTGAATGGCGAGGTCGGGATAGCCGTTCAACAGGTCGTTCAACGCGAAGAAAGAGAGGCTGTAGGTGACGGTATCCGGCAACGCCGCCCGCACCGTCTCCATCGACTGCGCCTGCGTAATGAACTCGTACATGCCCACCGTCTGCCCTTTGCCCACATAGCGTGATGGGGTGGAGCTGTAGTCCTCGCCGTAGTGCGCCACGAGGCCGCCGCGCGCAACGAGGTACATGCGGGTATGCCGGTCGCCGCGGTGGAGAAGGAAGTCGCCCTCACCGTGGGTGTGGCGGACAAATTTGCGTGCCACGGTGCGTAGCTGGTGCGAGTTGCAGCCGGCAAAGAGCGGCAGCGTGCGCAGCAGCTCGTTGACGGAGATGTACATCTTCGGGTCGACGGGCGGCGCGACGTCGGTCAGGGACTCGATACCTGGCAGGGAGCCGCCCATGAGGAACTCCAGCGACGAGAGTCCACCACCCGACACGTGAAAAACCTTGTCCGCGATGCCGAGGTCTAGCGCCGTCAGGGCGGTGTGGTAGCCAGCGAGCACGGCGATGATGTCAGTGCTGGCCAGTCGCGTGGCAAAGCTGTCCGTGCCCTTGCGAAAACCCTTGCTGGACCAGCCGATCATGCCGGTCCAGAAGAACGTGCGGCACCCACGCAGGCTACGTTGGAAAAGGTTCAACGTCTCCAACCCACAGTCGACGCTGTACAAGGTCGGCGGCACGGACGGCGAGGGCACCTCGACAATCTTCGCCGTTGCTTTCCCATCCGCGGTGTCGTAGGGCTGGATGTCAGGGTCCGCCACGGCGAGGTGGTCCACCGGCAGTACCACGTCCACGTTGTTCTCCTCGCAAACCTGCAGAATCTCCGCCGCGAACTGCGAGCACGTCCGCGTCGTCGAAAAGCACTCACGATCTACCAGCGAGTTGTTCAGCGGCGTGCTCGCCACGCTGATCCGCATCTCCTTCTCCCCTGTCTCGTAGCCACGTCCGGCCTGCGCGCCGCGGGCCACCAGAAACGGGAAGGCGACGGCACCAGCAATAAGGATGCGGTCAACACGCTCCGCCAGACTGCGGATGAGTCGCAGCTTCCGCGCAATGTCGCTGCCGCCCACCAGCACCGCCAGCGGTCGCGATGGTTGGCTCAGAAACTTAGAGTAGAAGGCCAGCTCCCGCTCCACCGACTGTCCGGCTGCGCCGTGCAGCAGCAACTTTGGCAGCTCTACGTTGCTTGCGAGGGTGCGGTGCGAGGAGCCGAAAGAGTCGTTGATGAAGACGTCGATCTCCGCCGCGAGCACCTCGGCCATGGCCAGGCGCTCCTCCGCGATGGCGGCGGTCTCGTTGCGGTAAAACCGGAAGTTCTCCAGGACGAGGATCGTGCCCGGCTGCATCTGCGACGTCGGCGGCCGCATGCAATCCGGGGCGAATGTCACCTGCACGCCAGGGAAGTGCCGCTGCAGTGCCGCGAGAAAGGGAAAGGTGGTGCAGGACACAAACTCCTGGTTCGGGTAGGCGGCACGCAGGACGGTGGATTTCTGCTCATTCGACAGTGTGCCAAAGAGGGACGTCTTGCCGGTGTTCGGCGCCTGGTGGTAACCCGGCGCGCTCGCTGACGAGGGTGCAAAGTCGAGCCCGGGAACACGCGAGAGCAGCTTCACCTTCTCCGCCGGCGTGAGCGAAGAGAAAAAGTTCGTGTAGCCGACACCGTCTTCCTGGCGAAAGGCCTCCAGCGCGCCTTCCCGCTCTTTACGTGACAAATTAAGGGTCGTGCCGGGCAGTGCCCCGAAGGAAGCACCAATGACGACGACCGCCTGCTTTTTCAGCAGGTAATCGATGGTTCCGATGGTGGCATGTTGATCGGCTGTGTCGTGCAGAATGTTCTGCGGGTCTACCAGGAGCAGCGCACGCTTGTTGCGAATCGGGTAGATGTCGTAGACCGTGTGCTTCGAGCCAAGGTATCCGAGGGGCATCGTGTATGGATGTCGCAAGGGCGAAAAGGAATTAGAAAAAAGGGTTAAAAAAAGAAGAGGAAAACGAAAAGAAGCGAGCAGAGATGCACCGTTGCAAAGTCAAAATAGACCCAAAACAAAAATGCATGTCAGATGCTGTAGCACTCGCTAGAGAATTCTAGAGAAAAAAAGAAGCACGTTTTGATTGCTGTTGTTGCTGACTTAATAATAAAGAAAAAACGGCTTTGCTTTTAAAGGTCTTTCGTGTTTAGCAAAAAAAAAAAAAAACACTACTGATGTGCAACCATGGCAGAAAAAAAAAAGAGATTTGGCGTTCAGAAAAACAACAGTAAAAACAAGAAAAATGGGAAAAAAAAAACGCTCACTGAAAAAAAAAAAAAATAAGACGACTGCAAAGTACTCTATTGTATTCACTTCGTAACTGCTCAGTAGGTATACGAGGGAACGACGAAAAAACTAGATTAATAAAAAATAATAAGTGCGGCGTTCTGGCACTGTAATGTGTGCGTTCAGAGTATAGGAGGGAATAACATATGGCAATGACACGTGAACATGGAGTTTTCGGTTTTGTGAATTCGTGTTTTGAGATCAGTAAGACAAAAAAAAAAAAAAAGGAGAGAGAAAGAGAAAAAAAAAGTGACTGCTGCGGACAACCACAATCCCAGTGAGCAGCAACGGAGCGATCCAAGACAAAAGAAAAAAACTGGAATAAGGACCAAAAAAAAAAAAAAGAACAACGGCTGACCATGCACAGTATTTTTCTTCTCGTTATAACCAAGTTAGCCGCACGAGGTTGGTGAAAAGAAGAGAAAGAGAGAAAAGAACACCATAGAAGGCAGCAGCGCAATTAAGTCAAGGAATAAAGAAAAGCTCTTCTTTCTTTTCTCCCTTGATCATATGCAAAGAGATCGGCAGAGGCCATCACAGCCTATTCAGGTTCCACGAACTTTCAAGTCGTCTTTTCTTCTTTTTTTTTTTTTTAACTAGCTGCAAGCGGCTAAAGGTATGATGCCTTAAAAAAAAAAAACTATCAGGTCAGCCTTTGGGGGTCTTATTATTATTATTTTTTTTTTGTTTCACCTTTTTTTCTCTTTGAGTCCGCTCACTGCGGGGGAACCTATCCGTGTGTAACGGGAAAGCTGAATCAGCCACCTCCCATCTTTTTTCTCGTTTTATACAGCTTAGCGTTACAAAAAGAAAAAGAAACAGACAAGGAAAAAAAAAAAACGTTGATATTAACGGTGTCAGTGAAGAGGTAAAATGAAAAAAAAAAAAAAAACGGCCAACAGAAAAACTCACGCTTTGCGGTGACGACAAGATATATGTGGAACAGACAGCAAACGTATACAAGCATCGAGCCTAGAAATGAAGCGTCAAAACCAAATTGTTAATATATAAAAAAAGGTCTTTCCTGGCTTTGCAAGCGCATTGCTGATCAAGTACAGGTGAGAGTTTACTCCACAAAGTCATCTTAAGGAGATCACTTCACACACACACACACACACACACACACACACACACATCTGCGTCGCCTCGGCAATCCGTGTATATGCGCGAGATTCAACGTCCACTGAGAAAGAAGCGCTCACACGTTCACAAACGCTGAAGAGGACAATTCAAGAGCAAAGTCAACGTCACAGCACGCATACACACGCGCAAAAAAAAAAAAAGGTAAAAATGAGAAGCGAGAAACACAAAAGAGCAAAAAAGCCCCACAGTCCAAATAAGGAAAAAAGCTTGCGGCTCAAGTTGACTGTGCCACTCAAGTCACACGTACAAAGAACAACATTAGCGTGAACTCTACATGAAGTCGTCATCAAAGTCGAACTCCTCGTTGTTTTCCTTGACCTTGTCCGTTTCCTCGGCGTGCTTTTCGTGGTCGCGCAGTGCCATCACATCCATCTTGTAGCGCAGAATGCCGCCCATGCCGCCAAATCCGCGGACGAGCTGCGTGCCTTCCTGACTGCGGTCGCTGATGAGCTCCAGCGTGCAGCCGAACTTCTGGTAGTTGAGGGTCAGCCACTCCACGAAGTTCTCCGACTCGATCTCGTTCTGCGTCTTGCCGGCCTCGTGGACGTGAATGTTGTTCTTTTCCGCGTCCGCCTCGGTGAGCAGGTGGATCTCCTGCACCTCGTCTTCGCTGCCCTTGTTCTTCGTGATGACGTAGCGGTTCACGGCTAAGTCCTCGAAGCAGATAAGCGTCTCGACAGCGCCGGCCTCAAGGCAACGCATACAGTCGTTCACGCCGAAGCAGTACTGCTGAGTGTCCATGGCAATTTGGTCAAAGAACCTCTGCAGCAGCTTCTTTTCCTGCACCAGCTTCACGCCAGAGAGGGCGTCGGCAGAGAGGTCGATGGCCTGGTTGAGGCCGACGTCGCCCGGGTGCGCCACATCGACAATCTTCACTACCACCTCCTTCAGACGAGGGTCGAAGAGGTCGGACTGGAAGAGCACCTCCTTGAAGTCAGCCGAGCCAGCCAGCACCAGACCGCGCACGTTGGGCAGGTCGTTTGTGATGAAGTAGCTCACGGCCGTCTCGGCCACCTTGCGCACGTAGTTATGGCGGCGCTCCATGCGGATACGCCCAAAACGGTTCTTACTCTGACCACCGCGGCCGTGCTTCTTCGGCAGCTCCACCGTGAAGGAGCCCAGCTTTTCCTTCACGTCACCGCAGACCGTCGCGAACGTCGACCCGCTACCGTCCATGATGATGAAGCCAAACTTGTCATCCGACTCTAGCATGCGGTGCAACTCCTCCGTGTGAAACTTGTTGTCGCACAAGTACAAAGAGCGGCTGACCGCCTTGAACGGCTCGAAGTCCAACGTCACTTTCTTCTCCTTGTTGTCGTCCGTCAGCACAGTGCCGGAGTAGAGCAGCAAGCCGTTCGGTGGCACGCGCGGAATGATCTTGAGGCGGCCTAGCGCCGCCGTAATGGCGCTCTGCACGCTCAGCTTGTTTGTATGCGATTTGATGTTCGATGCCGTGCCGTACTCGGTGTTCAGCTTGGCAACCATGCCGGAGATCGACTCCTTCGGCGTCATGTACACGCTGATCACGCTCGTGCCCATGCCGCGTGCCGACTCCAGCTTCTGGATCAGCTTCTTGACCTTGTAGCGCTCGATGGTCTTCTCCGCCTCGCTGAGTTCGTGTTCGCCGGACATCTTTGGCTGCAGTCAATGGCGGTAGTGGTGATAATGCGCGGTATAGAAATGCAGACACGGGTGTAAAGAGGGAGGCTTTTAGAGCAGGGTAGCGGCTAATGTGCGAACTTCCTGCCTTGAGCTTCTCGCTCTCTGTTAATCTGTCTGAGTAAAAAAAAAAAAAAACAGAGATAGACGACCAAAAAGAAGATCAACGTTCGAGATTGAAGAGCGCACGCGAGGGGTATATGCTGCTTTTCAAAGACAACGAGCTGAGCTTAATGATCGACGAAAGTGTTCGAATGTAAACGAGGATGGGTAACTGTGGAAGGAAAAAAAAAAGGAAGGGAAAAAGTGAAGGGAGGAAAGGGAGAGAATATAGCAATAACAACAGGCTGTCAAGAAGAACGATGATCACTGATGCTCTTGCGCGCGAGATTAAAAAAAAAAAAAAAGCACGCAGTTTGTTAGAGCGGATTTGAGAGTGAAAAAGCATGCTGGTCTGCTAAAAAGGTGGCTGCAAAAGAGGGGGAAAAAAAAGAGAAAAGGAAGGAGGAAGAGTAAGCAGACAAGGGACAAAAGTGAAGTTCAGTGTTTATTCATGTAAAACAACAGAAAGAGCCTTTTGTTTTGTTTTTCTTTTTAACCTGTAGGCAATTGAAGATGAAAAAAAAAAAAAAGTTGAACACCTTAGCTGAGATGGGCAGAAAAGGAAAAAAAAAAAAAAACAGGACTAAACACGTAACGCACTGAAAAGTACAACGTTTGAGATCAGCAAAACAAAAAAAAAAAAAGAATAAATAAGAAACTTGTTTGGTGGCACAAACGCAAGCAAAAACTACGCTGATGAGAAAACAAAACAACAACAGCAAAAAAAAAAAAAAAGAGTGAGGGAGAGTTTTTTTTTTTTGCTTAATTTCGTTTTAGAACTCAACGTTCTCTTTTTTTTTCTTTTCCTTTGCGCCCACTGCTGCAAACTCGTTTTTTTTTTTTTTGTGTGTTTGTTTCTCTCTTATGACGACGAGAATAGCTTGAGACTGGAGGACAGGTACATAGTCAGCGCCAGAACCGCCATCATGGCAAGCGAAAAGAGAGAAAGACCCAAAACCGACTTGCCAAAGCTGTCATTTTCCAGTCCCATCACCAAGAGGTAGCTCTTCCCCAAAAAGCAGTCGGACGACACCTGTGAGTCTGACGTGGCCGCGTCATAGCCCGCAGTGCTTTTACACCAAAGCAGTTTGCTGATCTCCTCCGAAAGCATGCCGCCGTAGGCGATTCGCAGCAACGACACCACCTGGAAGAAAAGCGGGACGTGCGACAGACTTATCAAGTACCCACTGCACATCACGCAGTAGGCGTAATAGATGTGGTTTGCCCATGTCAGCAACTCCAGCCGCGGGAACCAGTACACGGCAAACAAGCCAAGACAGGCGTGGGTGAAGCTGAGCAGCGACATCATCGCACTCAGCGACACCGCGGTGGTTTGGGCAAAGATAACGGCACCGCAGATGCTGCCCACGAGCGCGAAGCACAGCCGCGGCGCGAGAAGCCGCACGATGGTGGCCACATAATACGGCGTAACGGAGAAGTATAGGTTATTACGGAAGCTCGTGAAGGTGCGCCAGTCACGCAACTCTGATTTGAAAAAGATGGAGTTGATCTGCACCGAACAAGAGAGGAGCAGAAAAAGAACACCGCACGTGTTTTGCAGGTTTTTGCCGGGGCTTCCATTTGCAATAGCGACGAGGACGATGACGAGCATCAGGACCACAAACAGGCCCACCCACGGCACCAGCGCCGCCTTGCCCAGGACGTTGCGGCGCAGCGTGTACACCAGCAATGAGGACTGCACGCTCGCGTACGACGGTGCGGGTCGCGATGGCTCTGGCGGTGAGGGGAACGCATTCGCGCTAATGCGGGTGCGGTGCGCCTCCAGCTCATGCCGCAGCTCGCGGTAGTACTTGCTGTTGTAGAAGGAAACAGTGGCGTGGGCCACCGCCACCGTGTCCACCTCTGTCTGCGCCATGATGTCCATGACATCCTCCCCCGGCACGCGCAGGATGCCTAGGTCTTTCTGCAGAAAGGCCTCCACGTTCTGCTTTGCCCCGGTGTAAAATGTCTTGCCACCCGTGGTGAGCAGCGTGATGCCGTCGATGCAGTCGAACAGCGTCCACGGAATCGTCGAGCAAGACCAGACAACGGTGCGGACGGGGTTGCGGCGATGCATGCTGTGCAGCAGCTGCGTGAAGAGCTGCAGCTCTGCAAGGGAAAAAAAGGAGAGCGGGTCTTCAAGGAGGAGCACCGTCGGCGCAGCCACCAGCTCCATCGCCGTCGCGAGCAAGTAGCGCCGCCCCGGCCCCAGTTCCGAGGCCCGGGTGTGCAGCTGGTCCGTCAAGAAGGCGTCCGAGGCGGCCTGTTCCACCAGTTCCCGCAGCGTCTGCTCGTCCACCAAGAAGCGAATGCGTGTGGCAAAAGCCAGGTTGTCGTACACGGTGGCTTCCTCCGTGCAGCAGTCCAAAGAGGCAACGTACGCGACGTGCCGCCGGTAGCGAAGCGACGAGGTCGGCAGCGCGTTGGCGAGCCGCGCCCCCTGCGCCCCCGCGATGGAGTCGACGCCCGCCAATGCCGCCAACGCGGTCCGCGCGTAGGCCGGGTTGAGCGAGGCAATGCAGTGCATGGAACCGGGGGCGATGTGCAGGCTGCAGTCGTCGAGGTAGGTGACGGGGTGCATGCGGAAGTAGCGCCGCTCCGAAAGCTGAAGCGTCACGGACTCCAAGGAGAGCTCGAAGCCGCAGTCGAGCTCGTTCGGGTCCGCTGGCCGCTCCGACGGCGACGACATGGCCGGCCCGCAGTGCCGCTGCGCTCGCGTCGCGATGTGCACGCTGCCATCCACCTCCTCACACGGGCGCGGCCCCGTGGCGATCGTTTTCCCGTTTTCCTCCACGGAAGCGGTGTTGGTAGCAGAGGTGAGATCGCGCATCGGAATAAGTGAGAGGCCGTCGCGTGGCGCCGGCGGTGGCGCCGGCGGTGGCGTTCCTGCACAAGAGGACGACAGTGGCTCCATTTGCTCGGCTAGCCCTGCCTTTGTGAGGTAAGACGTGGTCGATGTGCTGGTGGCTTGTGCGACGGGTGCGGACATCGTGCTGCTCTCCGCGCAAGCTGCGGAGGTTGCTACGACATCGGATTGCATCATCACGGCGACGCTATCGAGGCTGCGCATGCGCGACGTAGCACCGGCTGCCCCGCTAACGTTTGCGCGGCGGTACGCCTGCCCGCGGCGATGGAAGCAGTCAGTGATGTCGGGCGTCACCGCTGTATGTGGCGACGGGTCCACGCCACTCGTGCCCTCCGCGTCGGTGACGGCAAACAACAGAGAGGACGGGCTGCCCCGCTGCGCGCTGACCACGGAGTTGTCCACCGTGGGTGGATCAAAAAATAAGGCGTCGGGCAGGACGGCAAGCACCGATGCGTTCAAAGACGTCGTATCCGGTGTTGGAATCGGCCGCGTTCCTTCTTTTTCTGGAATAGGCATGGTGGCGCCGCAAAGGACGTCACCGGGGAAAAGAAACGAAGAGAAAATGTCGAAAATCGTCAAGACAAACCGCTCTGCCAGCTTTCTTCTTTCTTCTTTCTTCTCTCTTTTTCGTTTCGTTGTTTCTCAGCTCTCTGTTTCTCTAATTGTCAACAGGAAACCGGGTCAGTGAAAGAAAATACGAAAAAAAAAAAAAAGAGCTGAAGAATAGGAAAGAAAAGGGAAAGGCATTTCGTAAGCTCTGCCTGAGGTGTGGATTTTCTTGTTAGCTCACGTACATTTTATTTTTGCTCGCTCTCCTGATTGGTTTTCATTGCTTACACTTCGCATGCCAGCTTTAAGCAAAGCGACACTAGTAATAACAGTATTAAGTTACGCTCATATTACAAACTTCATTCCTTCTTTTTTTTTTTGCTTTTTTTTTAAAACTCTGTGCATTAAGGAAACCACATGAACAACGGTAACATCCCTTTTTGTGTTGTTGATGATAGATTTCGCCAGAATTTTTGTATTTCCCTTTGCCGGTTTAACCATACCAGTTAATTAATCGAGGCTAAAAGAGAGATTAACTTAAAAAAAAAAAAAAACAACGACAAGAAGCAAAAAAAAAAAAAAAAAGAGAGCGCGAGGTCGCCAAAATTAGATGAGCGGAAATCCATATGTTTTTTTTTTTTTTTCGGTAACAGGCAAGCACACACACAAACACACACGCTATGGGCTCACTGCGTGCAGGATAGCAGGCCAGTCAAGGCCACAGCTGCGCAGTACTTTCACGCCCTCGGCCGGCTCGATACCAAGTCGATTGCCGATGCGACAGAGAAAGATGCTCGCCAGCGGGTTCATGTCCACGAGCGTGGCACAGTGCTCGTACGTCTGCAGCGGGACATCACCGAGGTCCAGCAAGAAAGCCGCCAGTTCGCTGTCCGAGTGAACAAAGGCGCACAGCGTCTCCACAATCGGCGTGGGAACGCGGTAAGTGCGACCCATGCGTGCCGCCCGCCTCGGGTCTGACGCAGGCGTGAAGACGACGTCGTACGGGTGCACGTCACGGAAGAGTACGTTTTGCGGAGTCAGTGAAGCCATCTGCACCTTTGCGTTGCCCTGCGCGCTGTCCTTCCCGACCTCTGCTTCGTCGGCGCCGCCGCGAAACGGATAGAGTGTAACCATGTCGTTCACAATCCGCCACCGCCCCGGCTCCGAAGAGGAGACTGTCAATACGCGGGAGAAGTTGCGCTTGATGACGATGGCGTCGCGCAGCGACGCGCTGTGCTCTGTGTCGGCATTGGAGCCGGTGGTGCGGTAGCGCCACAGCATCACGCCGTGCAGCGTCACCACCGACAGTGGCTGCTTCATACCAACCACCGCGTTCGGGCCAAAGCCTTTGTTGTCCAGCACCGCCACATCAGGGCTGTCGTGGATGTAGTGACCCACGACGAAGTTCTTGGGGTAGAGCACGTGCTCGAGCTTCGCGCAGACGCTCGTGCGACCCATCGCGACAGTTGTTGACTTGAGGCCCAGCAGGATGTTGTGGTTGCTCTCCGTCTGCCGCATGCGGAAGCCGACGATCTCACGCACAACGTCGCGCTGCGCCGAGGCGACGCCGCCACCGGCGGTGCGACTGGGCGTGGAGACGGCCGCGTCGTTGGATACCAAGCTGAGTGAAAACGACGCGTTGAGGGCGTAGACGTCCGACACGGCGTCCACCCCGGTCAACATGCCCGGCGTCGGTTCCATCTCAAGCGGGTTCAGGACGGAGGCCTGGATGAAATGCAGGATGGCCTTCTGGGTGCTGTCGTAGCGCCGCACCAACGAGCTCGCTGGGTCGGCGAGGTCCAGCGCGGTCTCCGCGGGATCGAAGAAGCGCGGCCACGGCATCTCCAGCGGTGGCGCAGCCAAACTGGCACCGTCGAGGCCCAGCAGCCATGGCACGTGCTTCTTGAACTTTGCCTTGTAGTCATCGGCGGTGGTGCACGGGTTGCCGACGAGATTCACCTCGGTCAGGTTCGTGAAGTGCTTCAGCTCCAGCGCCACGTCAGACGAGGTGATGGCGTTGTTCGCGAGGGAGAGAGCACGCAGCGAGGTGTGCAGTCCCGCCTCCTCCAGCGCCTTGGCAAAGTGGTGGAAGCCGCTGATACTGTTGTCGTCCAGCTGCAAGATCGCCGGTGGTGGCGTGACGAGTTCGCAAATGCACGTGCACAGCGCAACGCAGAACGTGCGAGTGTTAAAATTGATGCTGGAGGCTACGGAGGACAGGTCCTCAAACGCGGTCAGCTTCGACAAGTTCAGCATAGCCGAGTTGGCGTCGTAGATGTTCTGCGTCTGCTTTTCAAAAAAGAGCTTCAGCATCGTGGAGAGCACCTTCACCGTGCCGTTGCTTTGCTGAGCCGCGGCGTCCTTGTGCTGGGCAGAGCGGATGGTGGTCTGATTGCGGACGTGCAGGTACGGGCAGCGCTGGTTGGAGCAGTTGCCACGGAGAAAGAACTTGCACGGGGAGTTGTGCTTCGTGATCGCCGCACCACCTCCACCGCCGCCCTTACCTTTCTTGTAGGGCCTAGACATCTTTTTTTTTTCCCCCTTTCTTCTGACTCACCGTTGTAGACTTTAGCTACTGCTAATGATGCGTGTACTTCGTTCCGTTGGCTTTGGTTTCGTTAAACCAGCCGTCAAGAAGAAAAAGAGTGTTGGTGGTGAGTCGCGAAAAAAAAAAAAAGAAGAAGAGAAGAGGAGATGTGAGGGGAAAAGAAGAAGAGAGGCGGTGGTTCATTGAGAACACACTTCGGTCAAAAACAAGCAAACGGCATGGAAGAAGCACCACTGCGAGGAAAGAAAAGGAGAGAGGAAAAAAAAAAAAAGAGCAAAAGCAACCACTTTCTTCCCTTTTTTTTTGTTGTTGTCGAAAAGCGATGGGCGTGCGCTGTGCCGGCAGAGTGTCGCAAGACGCAAACATATAACCATAAATCACTTTTCCTCTTTTTCCTCCTCAGCTTCAATTAAAACAGCTTTTCATCACTTTCAGACGCTCACGCACTTCTCCTTAATTGCCATTATTATCCGTTTTTCATAGACATACACACTTAGACTTGCAAAAAAAAAAAAAAAAGCGAGTGTTGAAACGATAGAATGAAGATGAAAAGACAAACGGGAGTGCATTCGTAATGCTGTTTTTTTTTTCTTCTTTGGCTTACCGAAAAAAAAAAAAAAACAGTAAAACACATAAACAATCAAACCGCTAATCTTGTGCTTCATATAGCCAATACATAATATCTTTCTTTTTTTTTTTTCTTCTTCGCATGTTCACGTTTTGTTGTTTTAACAACACTTCCCAAGAGAGAAAAATAAAAAGGGGGGGGGGAAAAAAAAAGCACTTACGTGACAGAAGGGTGAAGGAAAAAAAAAAGAAAGAGTACAGTTGATTCCAACACGAAAATGCAGAGATTAGAGTCATGATGACACCACCGTTAAACACACACACACACACAAAAAAAAAAAAACGCTTACCATTGCTGCAACTCTTCTCTCAGCTCAAAGCTCTCTTTTTATTAAAGTACATACAACATCGGCACCATAAATACACAAACAACAATAGCATATAAAAAGAGAAAACCAGTGAAACACGCAGCAGAGCTCATCTCACTCTCGCAACGCCGCACGTAGCACGTGTTCTCGCAATGCCCAGTCATTCACGGCTTCATTTGTAGCTCCGGTCCAATTCGCTCATCGATTCTGGCTTCGCGACGCACACTCGCATCCCCATTTGTTATTGCACCTATGCAGACCAAAAGCAAAGGGCAACAATTACCTATGAGATGCAACACATTGCAGAGTGAGGGGGGAAGAGAAAAGGCCACCAACTCGCACCTTTTTCCCTCCTTTTCCTGCGAGAGCGTCTCGCTGGCTCCGATTGCCAAACTAAAAAAAAAAAAAGTCTGACCAGTTGTAGTCACGAAGTTGTCTACGCGCAAGTCTTCAAAACACTGCGCATGTTGCTGCTGTCATCGATGAGACGGAAGTGAAACGGGCGCTACTTTGAACAGAAAAAAAAAAAAAAACGAGCACCGACGTTGCATTTCCCCGAAAAAAAAAAGAGAGAGAAAAAAAAAGATACCAAGAGAATACGTACAAGGACAGAAAAAAAAAAGGAAAAACAATAAGGATGGCTCTTTTCCTGGGGGGGGGGGCTTTACGCTCGACTTGCCCATGAGTAGCAGTGACAACCTCAGATCGCAGAAACAAAGGTTCCGTCTTGAAAACGAAACAAACAGAGAAGGTGTCACATTTGGAAAAAGTGAATGGGTGACAAACAGTAAAAGTAAAGAAAACAAGGGTGGAAAAAGCCAGCTGCTCTTTTCTTTTTTTTTTTTTTGTTTTCCGACTGCATGGCTGGCTAGTGAAAGAACGCTGTCATGACTTGCTCAGCGCACTCAAAAGGTCCGATCAACTAAATTTGGATACCTTTTCAGTCTTGTTGTGAAGCTGCAGCTGCTTCTTCCTTTGCAAATGGAAAAGGAAACACCTTTGGGACGAATCGAGAACAACTAAAAAGAAGAAGAAAAAAACCTAAGCTGAGCAGCAGAACTGTGAGGCCGATGAAACTCACAGGAGGCTTGCGGTAAAAAGCCCTTGAAAAAGCAAGGACGTCTTTTCGATGCTTAAAAAAAAAAAAGAACGAAAGGGAGAGGAGCATGAGATAGGACAGAGAGAGAGAGAAACTAGGGAAAAAGGGAGGAAAGATCTCATAGAAAGCACAAAAAGGTACTCAGAACGAGTAGAGAAAAAAAAGCTACTCAGCTTTTTTTGTTGTTGTTATGTTCAATGGTGTAATAAGCTTGATTGGCTGGGTGTGGCGGGAAGCAGATCCGATGTCACTAGGTGTGCGTGAGTGCAGACAGAAAAAAAAAAAAAGAAAAAGAAGGATGAACCGTCATACTTGACAGGGTAAGTGTGAACCGTCAGATGACGACAACGAACTGGTAATTGCTGCTGCATGCGTTCGCTGTGCAATGTGTAATGTGTAATAAAAGCAGAAACGCGCGCCGTCCGTATGCGAGCGGCAACCTATGGAAGAAAAAAATGAAGATCTTGTGTGTGTGTGCGTGTGTATGTATGTTGTGAGCACGAACAGTTGCGTGAGTAAAATGCCTAAAGAAAACGTATCCCAGCATGAGAGGAAAAAAAGTAAGTTAACTAGAGCATCTTCAGAGCAGGTTGGTGGTGTCCAAGACGCCTGCAAATAAAAAGAAAAGGAAAAGAAAACGCCCCCACGCACACCCAGTATGCTGACAAAAAAAAAAAAGATCACTGCTGTTTGCTATGCGCACTCCTTATGCCTCTTACTCACCAAAATGAACTCCATTTCAAAAAACTACAGTCCCCCGCACGCTTGTCCGTGCTTTCTCAAAAGCGCCTCACAAAAGAAAAGGAAAAAAAAAAAACCGATAAGAAAAGGGGGAAAAAACGGCAACACTGTAAAGTGCAGAGCATCAATTTAGTAGCCATTTTTCCCTCGTTTTCCTTTTCCTCTTTTTTTTTTTTTTGTGAAACGACGCACCGACAGCAGCGCATGTGAATGTGGAATATTACCGCTGGGCGTCAGCGTGCGTCGTCCAGAAAAAAAAAAAAAGTCACTATTCCTCTGAGGCGCAGTTAGGGAAGCTGGCTTTGTTTCTTGTATCGTTGTTAACATAACAAAAAAAGAAAAACCGTAACAGTATCTAACGCAGAAAAACTAAACGAACAACAAACAACTAACATCAACAACAACAACAGAAAAAAAAAGGGAACATGAAGTAGGTTAAACGAGATGATCCCTCTGTAAACTCCTTTTTAACATAAATCACGTTGGGGCCAGAAGAAAGCAATAAATCATAAGAAAGCACAAGAAAAGAAGTCAATGGAAAAAAAAAAAACAGTACTGTGCTGCCTCACAAGGTTATCTTAGAGTGAGACCCGCACTATAAATGTGTTTTTACCGACGTTTAATGCCAATCGTCCAAAAAAAAAAAAAAGCACGCGTACGCTCTCTCTGCGGTAACCACAACCAGGCAGTATTTCGACGCCTGCCTGTCTTCATTCCAGTTCCTTTTCCTTTTCCTTTTTTCTTTTTTTACGGCATGCCAATCGCCCGCTTTGCTGCTTCCGGGTTGGCCGCGACCTCTTGCAGCGTCTCTGGCGGCAGCTGCAGCAACTGCAGCACCGCCTGCTTCACATCCTCGTCTGAGCCGGTACCATTTACAATCGCCGTCATAACCTCCGCGGTGATGCCCGGCATGAGGCGACGCCGCATTTGTTCGATCCGCGCAGGAGTATTTGCAAAGAAAAGCGGGCTGCTCGGTGTGCCGTCGTCGTGCATGACGATCCGGTCCGGCCGCAGCAGCAACATGTCATTTGCAATTGCCCAGGTATTCGTCGTGGTGTCCCATGTGAGGGACATGGTACGGTCGAAAAAGGTAGAAATGGAGGGTGCCTTGTTCGCGGGAAAGGTCGGCAGCCGTGTGTCCGGGTGCACCGGGTTCCAGCGGTAGCGCATCTTGCCGTGCACAGTTAGCACGCAGACAGGCACACGCATGTGGTAACTCTGATCCATGAAAATGACGTTGAAGTTTGGATCGAACTCCACCTCGACGTTCATCGATTTGCCATCGCCGCAGACAGTGCGCAGCTTCTTGATGACCTCCTGCGGGCCCTTTGCCACATTCCGCATGGAGCCAGCGCTGTCGGTGGCCAGGTTGCGGAACTCCATCTGCGAGCGCAGCTTCGACAAGTCCGCCTGCATCTGGTTGCGCATCGTCTTCTCCAGGTCGCTCGTGTTGGCAATCGCGTTGAGCGGCACACGCTGCGGCAGCGGTTCCTGCCCGCGGCTCACCGACAGCGCAGAAAACTGCATCCCGTAGAGGCTGAGCGCGGTGTCGAGGCTGCCGCTCGCCATGGCGCTAAAGAGCGTCTGTTCCAGGTACATCAGGATGTTCAGCTGCTGCTGCGATGCCGGGCCAGAGCGGAGCGGGTTCGGCAGCCGCAACAGCGCACGATCCACCGGCACGCCATCGATAAAGGTCAGCCGGGGCAGTTGCCGAATGAGCTGCGTCCTGTACTCCTTCTGGTTCGTGACGGAGTTGTCGCGCAAGAGGAGCTCGTTCAGGCTGTCGTAACCGCGCAACCCGCTCACGAAGCCGAGGTCGGCGATGCTGTTTCGCATGGCCGAGATGGCAGTGATGCCGCGGTGGATGTCGGCCGCGGCAAAGGCAGTGAGGGCCACCTTGAACTGGCGAATGCTGTCGTCGTCCATCTGCAGCACGCGAATGCGGTCGGCAAACTTCTCCCGCAGCACCTCCGCCAGCACCTTACAGAAGGACACACTGTTGAAGTCCACGCGCTTCTGCACCGTTTCGAGGTCTGGGCTCGCGCGCATGTTTGACAAATCCAGCTTGCCCGAGGCCTCGTCAAAGATCTGATGATACGACTTCTCGAAGAGAAGCGAGAGGAGCACCTTCATCACATCCGCACCCACACCGGCGCTGCTGTTGTCATTATTCGAATTGTTACTGCCGCGGTTGTCGTTATGGTGGTGTGGGCCACGGCGGTTGTCGAAGCGGCCGCCACGACCACCGCGGCCGCCATTGCCGCCACTGCGTCCACCACCGAAGTTACTGTCTGCGCCACCGCCACCGCCGCGCCCGCCGAAGCCGCCACGGTTGTGAAACGAGCCACCCTTCTTGCTGTAAGGCCGGGCCATTTTTTTTTTTTTTGTTGTGTGTGTGAGTTTTCCTATTTTATGTATGTGTCTGTGTTCGTTTGCGTTGCTTTAGCACAAAATGAAGAGCGAAAAAAAAAAAAAGCAAGAAAGAGAGGGCCCTTTTCTTTTTTCCCTTCTTTTTCCTTTGAGCTGCGCTCCTGCAAAAAGTAAATTATATGGTGTTCTTACTTTTGCAAGCAGCCAATATGCAAAGCTGTTGTGAAAACAAGAAGAGGAGGCTTCGAAAAAAAAAAAAAAAAAGAGAGACACAGAAAGACGTTTGTGAGATTAGAGAAGCAGAGACAAGTTGGAAAGAGAAGATGTAAAAAAAAAAAAAAATGTGTGTGTTATGAAGAGAGAAGCAGAACGCGTCGGTCAAGAACGAGTGATTCCATTGCAAGAAATAGCTTTGGCTCACTACGTCCACGAGCAAGAAAAGGACATTGAAACACACACATAACAAGGCATCGTATGCTGTCGTACCTTTTTTTTTTTTAATCATTTCGTTGTTGCTGTTTTATCTTAGAGCGACGCTGGACACAAAAGCAAACTACAGAGAAAAAAACAAATCGCCAATAAAAAAAGCAGAAAAGGTGAAGAAAGAAAGAAAAGAAAAAGAACACACACTAAAACGTTGGTGCTACTGCTTACTGCGGCGTGCAGAACGCATGAGCAGCGAGTCCGTCCATTGGTGGTTCATGGTGGACCATAGAAACTCCTGTATCTCCGGGTCTAGCGGGAAGGCAAAGGGCGTGTACTGGCACCGCATCCACAGAACCACGATCTTGCCCAGACCAAAGACCTTGCTCCAGTTCACCACCGCCTGGCCATCGCTGCTACGAATTATCACAGTGCTGCCTTTGACATCCTCGGAGCGGAAGATGACACCCAGAATGGGAGACAGCAGCGGGATCATTGGTGTCTCCATGTCCCCCACCGTCCTCGCCGTGACGGAGTAGAGCGAGGAAGGGCTATAGGATGCAAACGGATCCATCAGCTCCTGCAGCGTCTCCAAGTCACGTCGCTCCACCGACGTGAGCAGACCCTGCGCGTGAGCTTCAGAAAAGACACGCTCGAGGTACTCCACAGCGGGGTGACGCAGCCCTTCCAAAATCGCCGACGCCATCTCGTAGTTTTGCTGCTCGTACAGCATGCGGCACACCTCGAGGAAGTAGCGCAGGGCACGCTGGCACTCCGCCCACGTCGTGGGCGTGACAATGACGGCGGCGGCCCACCGCTGCAGGTGTGCCGAGAACTCCATCAGCTCGGTCAGCTTCGTCGATACGCTGACCTTCATCGCGGTGTCTGTCCACGCGTTGTTCAGCAGCTCGCGGATGTGCACGCTGGCGAAGAGACTGAAGGACAGCAGACAGATCTGCCGCGCCAGGTGTTCCGCGTCGATCTCCACCACTGATAGCGGCTTTTGCATCACCGTCGTCTCCAGCGTCGAGGCGGGCGGAGGCGTCGCGTGGATGGCTGCACCGGCCGCCCCGTTCAGCGCGGCCCCACCCCCGTTCGCTGCCCCCCGACCCTCCAGCCCGGGGTTGTTCAACGGGGCTACGTACGGGTGGCTTGGCAAGCCTGTTCCACCGTAGCGCGGGTCCCGTAAAGGACTGCCGACGCTGCTGGGCTGCCCCGTGGAGCCAGGGACCCGCTCGCTGAAGCGCGCGCCGAGAGAGTTCGCCATTCCGGCCGAAAACGGCTCCGGCGTGAGACGCAGGTCTGCCGTCATGGCCGTCCGCAGCGGCGACGACGACGACGTGCACCCGAGGGCGGGCCGCAGCACCGCCGTGTCCGCAAACACCCGCGTCGGGCCTTCGGGGGTGAAGGGGAGAGACCGCTGACACTCCGCGGACAGCTCCACCGGGCGGTAGTAGACGACGATGGCGCGCTGCAGGTAGACAACGAACTCCAGCAGCGTCTGCGCCACTTCATTTTGTAGTGGGGCGCGGGTGGCGGGGTTCAGCATGACGCTCGCGTCAAGCGGGAAGTTGCGCTGCGGGAAAAGGCCAGCAACGCCGAGATCCGCCGCACGCCGAGCGTCCACAAAGCCGTGGCGCTTGTTGTGGCGCAGATTGCCGAGGCCACCGCCACCACTGCCGGGGGCGATGGCAGAGGTCGGCGAGGCACCCCCGGTGGCCGCCGCTGCGTGCGCGAAGGCAGCGGCACGGCGGCGACTGGCGCAGTAGACGCCTTCTTGGCACGGCCATTGCTCCTTCCCAATCGCGTCGTTCAGGAAGTTCACAGGGCCGAAGAAGCCCTCTGAGGCTACGAAGACGGCGAGGCGCTGCAGGCAGAGCAGCGTGAGGTCCGTCTCGTGCACGCGGCAGTACACGAGGATGCAGTGAAGAATTCTGCGCTCCAGGTAGACGGCGCGACTCGTGTCCTCCACCTCCGCCTCCCAGGCCCGCACGCTGCGGTAGAGGCGTATCAGCTTCGTGAGGAGCACCTCCACTTGCACAAAGAGGGATGCCAGCAGCAGGAAAACGTTGGTAAAGTTGACCATCGGGATGGTCGACGTGAAGGGAGCGTCCATCTCTGTCAAGATGAGCACCTCGATAAGAAGATTGACCGACCCGCCGACGGCAGGGGCAACGGCGCCGGTGCCCGCCATGGCGTCGGCCACACTCAGCTCCGCCTGTATGTTATCCAGCGCCTCCAGGCGAATTCCCGTCGCGTCGAAGTCGATCGGTCGCCAGGGCAGCGTGTCGTCCAGCAAACGAGCTCGCCGCGCAGCATCGCCAGCAAGCAGCTCCAAGTCTGTTTTCTCCAGTCGATAGCGGTCGGCCCCGCTCTTGACGGCGTCGAGGCTGCCGGTCGTGCGACCATCCACGCTCGCGGGGTCGCCAGCCGCACCGCCGTTGCTGCCCACGCGCCACCAATCGTTCTCGTGACGAGCATCACCTGCACCGCTGTAGAACGCGTCGCCAGAGCGAGGCGGGTTGCCTGGGTTGTCCGCACCTCCTTGGGCGGGTGCGGCTCGAGAAACCACCACCTCCGTGGCGCGCAGGAACCGCGCCCATGCGTCGGGGGTCCGCACCTGCTGTTCCGGCGCAGACATGTGCTTGCGGAACTGCGCCAATGCGGTGCGGTACCGCGGGGCGGCGAGGTAGCTCTCGACGAAGGCGTCCATGTGGCGCAGGTACACGGCGTCGGCGCGCTGTTGCAAAAAACTGCTCTGCGCCGTGGTGGGCTGGCTGGCTAGCTGGGCAGTGGCGGCATGCAGGTAAAGCTGGTGCTGCCGCTGCCTGCGTCGCTCTCGCACGGCCGCCACGTCGACATCGATCGTGCTCACGAGCGAGGAGCGGACATCGCGCGTTGGGGCGTAGTAGGCGGCGCTGGCCGGCGAGGTGAGGGTGTGGTGGCGCACGCCGGAGTTGCTGAAGGACACCCGCGACGACGGACCCTCACTCTGGTCCGTCATTTTCGAGTAGGCACGATGCACGCTGTTCGCGTCATCACCGCCGCCGTCATCGTCCTCATCTTCATCGTCATCATCATCGTTAGGATCATCGTCCGAATTGTCCAAGCTCGAATCAGAACTTGTGGCCGACAACGCTGCCGTGGTGGTTTCATGCGACGAGTGACTGGCGGAAGACGGGGATGACGAGGAAGCAGACGCAACCCCCAAATGCGGTTTCGCGTTTACTGCTTCGCTGCCTTCTCTAGAACGGCTGTTGTGAGCGTCACCTTGCTCACACGAGAGCACCGTAGCATCTGCAGGAAGATGGCGTGTGTCCGCCAAAAGTGGACGTGGTGGACCAGACGGCGGCAGAGGAGGATGCGTGTTCACGGGTGGGTGAAGGCTTTTGTGGTCTTCGTGGTTCTCGTTGCGCTCGTTGTGGCTCCTTCCCTCCTGCGCGTCGTCCTCGCCTGTGAGAGAAGGCGGAGCGTACTCGGTGTCACTCGAATCCGCTGAGCTGGTGGACTCGGAAGACGACGACGACGGGGCCACGTGCACTTTGCCCGAGCCAACAGCCTTATTTTCCGCCGAGTGGCGAATGCTGTCTGGGGCCATTGCGGCATAAGGATCAGGGTGTCTGCCTTGCGTTGTAGGTGAGTCTGCACGTCTGGGCGTCGGCTGCTCCTGCGTGTGATTAAAACCGGCCTGCTGTTTCGCGCCAGCCCCGTTTGCTTTGCCCGTTCCAGCAGTGTCGCTGTCGCTACTACTGATACTGTGGCTTTCTTCGCTACGGCCACCGCCGCCGCCGCTGCTGCTGCTGCCAGCCTGTGAGACGAACACGCCGACCCCGTGCTGGTCCGGGGTTGGCTTCCGCTGTGTGTTTTTCTTTTTACGGTGGGAGCGACGAAAGCGACGCGAGACAAAGCCGAGGATGCCAGACAACTCGTCGAAGGTGGCGGTGCGGTTCGAGCTGGCGCTGGCACCCATCACCGCTCCGCGTGTCTCCAGTTGCTGCGCTCCGTCTGCATTCTTGTCAGAGCGGTGCCCAAGCATACTTAAAAAAAAAAAAAGGCAGTCGTGATTCTCTTTATCTAGTTGAAGGTGTGTGTACGTGAGAGCGTTTTTCCCTCTCTTTTTTTTTTTTTTTCTCTCGCAGGTTCGATTAAGTGCACGTGGTGATCTATTGGCGTCTTCTATGGGAAAAAAAAAAAACAGACATGATGCTCTTTTCAAGTAACAATAAAAACAATCGAAAAGATGAGTCTGGAAAAAAGTGTGGGAGGAGAAAAAAAAAAAACAGGTAAGCAACATTAACATACTCAAGTCAAGGAAAAAAAAAATGAGCTTCTTTAAAAGAAAACAAAGCAAAACCACATATAAAAACCAAAAAGGTTATTATCCCCAACCACTTAATTTCAGCGCTTTTTTTTTTTTAACGCTTCTCCACTGTTTCGTCATTCCGACAAAGACGGAAAGAGGGGAGTGAGAAAGGGAGGGGGGGATGACGTTTTTTTTTTCTTCTTCTCTTCTTTCGGTACAGAGTAGCACATTTGCAAGCTTGTATTTTACTAAAAAAGAAAAGGAAGAGAGCAAAAAAAAAAGTAAAAGCCACCAATGGTGATGGTCCGCGAACAAGAAAAACAACAACAAACGGTGGAAGCAGTAACAGGGAAGAACCGCTACTCCAGTTTGGGCTTCGCTTCGGTGGAGTGGAGCTTCTTGGAGTCCTGTGTGGCTTGTGGCGTGCCAGCCACTGTGCGCTTCGTGCGACTGCGTGAGACATTCTGCCCTCCGCTGCGTGACCGCTGCGCCCGACTCGTCCGCGCGGCACGACGCCGCATGTACTCCGCGGCGGTGCAGTGCGAGCCATGGGCGTAGATTTGTGGCACGTGGAACTGCGGGAGCGGCGGTGGCATGGTAGTCGCAGAGGAATGCGCCACCGCCACGTCACCACTCGCAGTGACGTCGTCGCTTCCTTCGACGCTTCCGCTACCTGCATGGGTCGTCTGCCCGCCACTTCGCCGAGCGGGCGCTGGAGCGCCGTTTGCGGCGTTAGGGGGCGGGCCTTCGGAGCCTAGCTTCGTGGTGTGGTCCAGTCCTCCAGTCGGGCTCACCGCGGTCGCCTCCGTCGCGTTGTTATCGTGTGTCAACGACTTACTCATGGGCAGCGTTGCCGCCGCTGCCGCCGTCTGCGTCGCGCCGCCCCGTGTAGTTGCCATGTGGGTTGTGCGGCTCCTGCCCCCAGCAGAGAACGGCGCCGCACTGTCGATTAAATTCAGCGCCGCGTTGCCGCCCCAGAAGCTGATCGGGTGCGCGTGCTGTAGCAGCGAGGACACGTTGGCCACCTGTCCAAGGTCGATACCTAGAAGGGAGTCGTGCAGCGGCATCACGTTCAGCTGGCGCAGCTCCTCCTCCAGGTCACCCTGCAAGCCTGCCAGCAGCCCTTGAACAGAGTCTTTCGTTGTCGTGTTGACAGCAGAGGTGCCCAGTGCCGTAGACGGTGTCGGACGCAGTCGTGACAGTGCGCGCGTCAGTGGCAGCGGCGGCACGGCAAGCGGGTCGAAGGACGACGCGAGATCCAAATCGGTCACTGGTGCAAACGCCTCGATGGTGGCGGCAGACACCGGCCCACCGGGCGCCGGCCGAGGCGCTGTGTCAGTCGCCGAGGCAGGCGTCGGCCCCCCAGCTGGCTCGTTCACCTTCGCCGCCACGCCATCAACGCTCTCGCCCCTCTCGCCTGAGTAGCTGGCCATGTGGACGCTGCCACGTGGGTACTGCTGCTGTGGCTGCTGGCGCGCCTTCTCGTACGCGGCCATCGCCACAACACTACTCTCCCGCATCAAATCATCGCGGCTCTTCTGAGCCTTGGCGGTGAAGTCAATGTCAAAGCTGCGGATGCTCAGCAGTAGGCTGTCACACCGCCGCAGCGGCGGCTGTGCAATGGGCAGCCGCACCTCCGTGAAGTCACCCGAAAAAAGGTCTGGCGACGTCAGGAGAGGCGGCGGGGTCGCGTGTGCCCTGTCGACGCCGCTTTGTCTCTCCGCATCCTCGACGTGTGCTGCATCGATGGTGAATTTGTCAGGCGACGCCGCGGCAGCCGCCCTGGTGGCGGCTCCAAACTCGGGAAGAGACGGCGAGCCAGCCCGCGTGTTAACGTTTGATGCTGTCACGGCCGCCCCCGCAGCGGGGGTGTTGGCTGCCGTTGTCCCTGCTCCGACTCCTGCTGCCCCTACCCCTACCACCACGCCGTCATTGCTCACATTCTCACCCCCGTTCGGCGTGGCACCACGACCCGCGCTCCGCCTGTCGCCGGTCAGCGCCGTGGCGCCTCGCCGTGGTGCGCTCACCCAGTTGGCGTTGCCTTCCACTGGAGCAGCAAAGTCAGCGTCGCCGTCCGCATAGCCGGCGGCGTGCACCAGCAGACGCAGCGAGGTCGGCGCGTCAGCCTGCCGCCCCCGCTGAGAGGGGTACGTCGACAGCGACGTCGCATTCGTCTCCTGCGACCCGCTTGACGCGCGAAAGGCGGTGGACAAGTACGCTGCCGTGCGACGCCGCACGGCCGTTCGCCGCTTTGCCGCCGTTGTGCCAGAGTCCAACGGATAGTCGCTGGGTGAGAGCGCCGGGTACGGCGAGAAGCGCGTCAGCGCCTCTGGGGCCGCCTCCTCCGCCAGCACGGGGGTGTTGGTGGTCGTGCGCCCACGTCCACCCCTCTCTCGCTCCCTCTCCATCGCTAAATTGGTGGAGCTCGCGTCTTCATCGCCGTCCGCGCTCCCGTTCTCCACGGCGTCGCTGCGGCTGGAGAAAGAGAGAAGGTTCTCGTCTGCCACGGTGGCCGCGTCGTCGTCGGGCAAGTGGGTGTAGCGGGAGAGTGTATCCAGCTTCTGCGCCGCCGCAAGGCCGCGCTCGCACACCTTCAGGTACAACTCGATGGTCTGGCCGATGTCCACATAGCGACGCACCAGTGTCTCGACGTGCTGCTGCTCCTCGCGCTCGCGCTTCGCCGTGATGGCGCCGTAGTGCCGGGCGTAGCGAAGGTGCGTCGCGAACTGGTGCAGCGTCACCGCCGTAAACATGGCGAAGACGGCACTGATACCGAGGGTGCTGATCGCCACAAAGCCCCGCTCGCCCGACGGAGAAAGCTCGAAGCCCGACACGATGAGGTAGGCAAGCAGCAGCAGGATATTACACACAAGCAGAAACAGCACCCGCGACGCCGTCAGCACGCTGCGCAGCGTTATCGTCAAGTACCTGCACCTCAGCATGACGGACTGTCCACTGACGCTCCACATGCTATTGAAGAAGATCGCGAGGGCGAAGAAAGCCGCCAGCACACTGATTTGCAGCATTGGCGAGTCCGCCTGCGTCACCGCGATGACCGCGACGAGCTTCGTGAGGAGGTAAGTCAACGAGATGTAGAAGTCAAACGCGGAGTCGCCAAAGAAGATGACTGGCAGCGCCGCGTACATCACGTCGTCGCCGTAGCGCCGCTCCAAAAACACGGCCACGGCGAGCAATGCGACGACGGAGGTAAGCCCATACACAACCAGCATCGCAATCGCCAGCTTCCGCATCGCATGGTACTCGGGCGACGCGCAGCTCAACGTGGTGGCCATGACAGGGACATCCAGGGAAGCGCTCGACGTCCCTGGCCACACCTCCACCTTTATGCACTGCAGCCATAGAAAGGCGTTGAGGATGAGCGGCAGGTAGTAGCACACGAGCACCACAGACGCCGTGCTCGTCAGCAGCGCCGTCCAGCTCCTGCGGAACTGATGAACGGCCATCTCGCGGTAGGCGCCGATCATCCCAACGCGCTGCCATGAAATCAGCATCGCCCGCTTGGCCTTCGCCGCCGCCGCCGTGCCGCGTGCCTCTCGGGCCGTGTTTGTGCTCTTCGACGACGAGTTGGCGGACTCGTCTCCCCCGCGAGCGTCACCGGCGCTGCGTTGCTTGGCGCGCACACCCACCACGATGTCAGTTGTGTGTGCGGCCCACTCCTCCACCTGCCGTCGTGTAAGTAGTGGCGCCCGCATCTCTCGTACGCAGCTCAGCAGCTCCGCGTTGCCGTCCTGCATCGCACGGACGACAAGCTGTTCCCACGTTGCCTCCGGCCCAGCGGCGGCGGCCAGGCGCGCCAGCACCGCCGCCGTGTGCGTGGCAAAGGCATCCACGATGGCCCCCTCCACACCAACAGCCGCCGCACCAGCAGCAGCGGACGTTGTGGTGGTGGACATCGCCCCCATACTGTCCGTGAGGGGTGCTGGGCTGTAGGACGAGGCGGCGTGCCGCTCCTGCGCCGCCCACTCTGCCGACAAGGACAGCCGCGTCGCGGAGGCAGAGATGCCAGAGTACGACTCGCGCATCCCGGCTGCCTCCCCGCGCTCGCTGAATGCGGCGTTGTGAGACCCGTTAGCTGAGCCGCCGCCGCCACCTCCGCCGCCTTGCTCCGCCAACTCCTGCGCGATGGTGTGGCGCAGCTGGTGGAAGCGCTCCTGCTTACGGTGCAGCAGCGCCATCAGTACCACAGCGCACAAGCGATACGGATCGACGCGGTGCAGCTTGACAAACCACAGACATCCCCCAGCAAGGACGGTGACCAGCGGGACAAGCACCAGCGGAGAGCACGCGAGGAAGATCAGGTAGCCCTGAGGCGACATGGAGCAGCTCACCATAGTCTCGATCGCCTCGGCCATCCCGTAGAGGCCGTTGAAAAAGGTTTCGAGCTGGCTCGGCCATGGTACACTAATGAAGACGAAGAGGGATGCTATCTGCACTGCAAGCAGCAGGCTGCGGATGGACAGCACCCCAAGCGAATTCGGCGGGATCAGCGCCATCAGCACCACAAAGATCGTCATGATGAGCACCATGCCAAGCACGACAAGAAACGCGAGGAAGCCCTGCACGCCGCGAGGGAGGCACTTGCGGCAGGCTCGGCCCAGCGTGTGGTAGCCGTCGGCGCACTCGCCGCACAACACGCCTTGATAGCCCGGTGCGCACTGACCGTCCTTCACGCAGGCCTTGGCCGTGCCGTAGCCTGCTCGGCAACTTACGAAGGCCGTTGTGGAGGCGTTTACGCGCCAGTAGCCGTCCTCGGTTCGTACCGTGGATGTGCCATCGCAAACACCATGGGAGGGGCACGGCCCACATACCGTCTCCGAGTGCGTGATCCTCGGTGCGCTCTCCGTGGAACCTGCCGCTGCAGTTAAGAGGTTTTGGCGGTCAGACTCGCACGGCACCATCACGATCGGCGGGGAGATGAGGGCAGGCTGAGGCAAAGTGCACGTGATGTTGATGTAGAAGCGTCCTTCGGCGCTGTGTGCAGGAAAGGAAATGTTGCTGATGTAAAAGAGGTTATTGAGCGGCGCTGACACTGACCACGGTTCACCGAAGGGCTTACGGGAGAAGGCTTTGGTGCCGTCCTCGTGAGAGACTACAATCCGCTCCATTTCTAGCTGCACGGTCAGCGGTCCGTCTAGGACCGATTCGTTGAGGTACGAGTACACGTTGCCGCAGACGTCCTGCACCCCTACAACCGGCTGGTGCTGCAGCAGCGTATCCGGGTAGTACGAGGTTGAGGGCCACCCCACAAAAACAGGCGCGTACGGCACGCCCTCCCACACGTGCACTTTCAGCACCCCTGGATCGTATTCCCGCAGGATGTGCGTGTGATTGCCAAGAAAGAAGTAAAAGGAGTAATTGCCGACAAGCGGGCACACGAGCGCGAGCCCGGTGAAAACGGCCTTGCCATCTTCGTCGACGGGCTGTACAGTGGACCCGCTGAGCACAGCGCGCGTCGACGGAAATTGCGTGTCGGATTCTGCATCACTTGACTCCTCGTCTGGCCCGCCCTGTGCCGACTTCGCCTGCTTACGAAGCAAATGGACATGGAGCCACGGCATCGACTCAGGGCGACTGATGCCGGTTGAGAAGACGTCGGCCAGCTGCGCCTCAACTCGCGGAAGCGCAGCGTAACGAGAGGAGCGGATCGCCGGCTCTTGGTGCGTCTCGAGCGTGGCCGGGACAGTCGCGCTGGGCTCCACTGCCTCAGCGGAGTTGAAGATCCCCACCCGCACGCGCACACGGTCAAGAGGGCAGCGAACGGAGAACGAAGCAGACCTCTGCGTGACGGCGTGACCGTCGACCGAGTACGAAACGAAAGTGGGGCTGCTCAGTGCATGCAGGCCGAGGAACGTGCACTTCACCGTCGACTCGTTGACGAAAGTCGCCGGTGCAGACGCGATCAGCGCTGCTTGATTTCGTGCACTCCAGTAAAAACACTTACTTTGCAGCCCGTACTTGGAGCCATTCACGAAGTTACGCCCCATCACCAGCACCGTGATGTTCGTCCCGTTTTCGCCAGAGCTGGCGCCGGTCATCTCGTTCACGACCCGGTACACTTCGGGCTGAGGAACGTAGGACAACAGCGTCACTGTGGGCGAGACAACGGCGCGGTACGGCGTGCGCGACGGCACTGCCCACGGCTCCGCGCACGGCAGCCGCAGCATAACCGGGTGCGCCACGCACACCTTCCCGAGCAGCGGCGGCGTGACGCAGTCCAGAGCAAACTTGTCGTGGTACCGCGACGACACCACGGCATCGTCAGCGCCGCCAAACACGCACTGCATGGCAGGGAGAAGTCCAAAGCCCCTCAGTGTGGTCGGTGTCCCACCAACGGCGACGACGGCGCACGGATTGAGGCTAGAGATACCGAAGGCGGCGTAGGTGTACACTCGAATCGTGGCATCGGCACGTCGCATGGCGAGATACAGTAAGCGCGACGCGTTAGATAGGACAAGCGACACCACCTCCTCCGTGCCGTCGTCCGTGTCCGCTGCATAAAGCGGGATTGGTTGTCGCACCGGCAACGCGAGTACCTGCTGGAACCGACGACCGCTCTCCGCGGCCGCCGCAATCTCGACCCGCACGAGGAAGCGTTGTGCCAGCCCGTGACCCAAATCTTGCACCTCCGGGCAATCGAGCGTCACGTAGATGTGCAGCGCGGCGAAATCGTCCACCACCATTGCTGGCACCTTGCAAACACTCGCTGCGAGGCGGACCAGCTCAACGGTTCGCTCATCCTCTTCTACGGTGTCAACGTTTGCGTCGTAGGCGCTTCGCCGCTGCGACAGCACCGGCACCACATCTGTTGGCTGGGTGTCACTGTGGCGGTTGGACAACTCTGGCGCCGAGGCGTGCGAGGACGCCTCGTCAAAAGCCGCGATGTTGATGTTGCCCTCCGTTGTCTCGTCGCCCCCCATGGTGCACACCGTGCCGGAAGGGAGTAGCGTTGTGAACGTCGCGTTTAACGCGTGCGACGTCAGCGCCACCACAAGCCCGCGCTGCGACGCGGCCACGGCAACAGGGAAGCAATCGGAGCACTGCTCCGCGATACGTGACGCGTAGCACCGCGCGAAGTGCTCGCTGACAGTCGCGGGTACTTCAGGACGCAAATGGGGATCGCGGTTCTCGGCTGGCAGGATGATACCCTTGATGTCCCACGCATAGTTGTGCAGCGGAGACGCTGCAGCACTAGTGTTAGCAGCAGCGGGCAGCGCGGTGTAGGTGAGCACGTAAAGCGACGTGTTTCCGTGCCGCTGTCCCTCGACGGGCTCGACGACGCTCTGAGGTGCAGTGAACGCGTCAAGCCGGATAAACTGGACGGTGACGAGAGGCGTCCGCATGTATTCGACGACCAAATAGCCGTCCCAGATGGGCGTGACAACCGGCGTGGCGAAACCACTGAGTGCGACGGCGCGCATCATTACGGAGAGACCAGACCGCAAATCCGAGGAAAGGAGCGCCGTCGGTCTCGTCTTCGGCAGCGACGTAGCGAAAAGCCGCAGCGGTTGACGCAGCCCACGCTGAATTACGGTGTAGAAGTGACCCACGTCGTCATCTGTGACAGTGGTCGAACGGTCCGAGTGAGACGAGGAGGCGAAGGGCGACCACGATGTTGACGAACGATTCTGGGCGACTGTGGTCGCAATGTACAGTTCATGCCGGTTCACAAACAAGCACGCCGTGGCCCAGCCGTGAAGAGGTATCGTGCCGACTGGCTCGAAGTAATAGGCGGGCGGCTCCGCGCTGGTGTTGTCGCTGCCATGCAGAGCTGTCCTCGACGCTGCTGTTGCGGCTGCGGCTGCTGTCTCTTGCTTTACTGCGAACACGTGCAGGACATTCGAGCCGGTGTAGAGGACCTGGTTTTCTTCGTCAACACAGTACACCCCTGTCACGGACGCGTTCACGACGCCGCCGTACACCGGCAAAGGCCGTTGCAGGACGTCGGAAGGGACTGTCGAGGTCAGCGAGGCGACCGCCTGCGTGGAGGTGAACGAGGCGGCATCGCGAAGGGACAACGCAGCGTTACACGTCACGGCGCTGTCCCACAGCGCCGCATGTGTGACGACAACGAGCAGCACAAGCAAGCAGCGTGCGCTACGACGGGATCTGCAGACGTGACGCGGACAACATCGGGAAACACGATCCTGCGATATTATCATCACGGTATTAATTCTGCAAAGAACAGAAAACAAACAAGAAAGAAGAAATATGATTGCGGTACTTTTCAACTAGAGGAAAGACAGCTAAAAGAGAGGTAAAATAAAAAGCAATAGTAGTAGTAGTAGTAGAATAAGAACTGTGTTTCATGTGCCTGTCGTTAAGAAGTGTCTTGTCGCTCTGTTCTCGACGCTCACAGCGAAGCAAAGATTGGGTTTAAAAAAAAAAAAGAACCTTTTACTCCGTTAGGGTTAGGGGATGTACGTAGAGCGTACTCGTATTCGTCCAAGAATAAACAAGGCTAAAAAAAAAGTAAAATAACAGGAAGCACGAGTGGCAGGGAGAAAGGGAGAGGTGGAAGGAATAATAATAACTATAAAGAAGGTGCCTACGGAAGTATGCACACCCAACAACAACAGGAAAGAGAGTTCATCAAAGTGGGCACCGAGAGCCTTTTGACGCTTCGAAGCTACCATGCAGCAAAAAAAAAAAAAAGGAATGGAACGCTTTTATGCTCTTTTTTTTTTAATTGTTTTTTTCCTTTTTCTTAAGTTATGTTATTCTGTATGAGCATTTGGAACCGTACAAATCGAGACCATCGCGCTTGTCCCGCCATGTGACAGCGTAAAAAAAAAAAAAGAGAGAATTCAAAAGACAAGCAAAAGAAGAGTTAATAGTACGGAAAGTTGGCGTCGACGCGGGCGTGATATGCGTTCAGGCCGCCCTCCACGTTTTTGAAGACAAACCGGCGCAGCGGATTCTCTGCCCGCTGCGCAACACCATCACCACCGTTGTTGCTGATGCTCTCCTGACTCTCTGCCTTTTCAACGGCGCGCTGAATGAGCTTGACTGCCTTGACAGAGTTGACGCCGCGCCTACAAATGACAAACACGACAACGCTGCCCGACACGCGCCTTTCCACCTCGCCCACCTCCGCCTTCGAAGGCATGTAACGCTGCAGCACTTCAAAAAGCTGTGTGACGAGAGTCCCGGCGCGGTCCCACTGCAGCAACACTGAGTACGGCACACACACCGAGTCGGGCAGGTGCGCCATGTCGTACTGAACGCGCGCGCGCACATCCAACGTCACGCAGGTGTTTGCTGCCTCGCTGGCACTCGCAGCTGTAGCACCAGCAGCAGCAGCGTTCAAGTGCGAAGCAAAGCCTTGAACGGTGCACATAGCGGTCGGCGACAAAGGCTCGGACGAGATCGCGCACGACGCGTTGACGTACTCGGGGCGGCTCGTGCCGGCCAACTCGCTCAGCGGCGCGTGATTTTCTAGTGCGGACATGCTGCATGCCGTGCATTGTGGTTGCTTGCCGCGCAGCTTCACCACACGAGAGGTAAAACGAAGCCCGTTGAAGACGAACAGGCGTCCACTCAGCGTATCGCCGACACCGGTGATCACCTTTAGTGTTTCCAGCGCTTGTAGGCAGCCGATCATGCCCGGCAGCGGCCCCATCACGCCACTGTCGTTGCAGCTGCCGACGGTCGCGGGTGGTGGCGGCACGGGAAATAGGCAGCGGTAGCAGGGTCCGCCGCGGTAGCCGTAGACGGACAGCTGACCGTCCCAGCCCATCGCGCTCCCGCTCACGAGAGGCCGGCGGCAGCGCATGGCGGCGTCGTTGATGAGGTAGCGCGCCGCCACGTTGTCGGTGCCGTCTACAACAACGTCGCAGCTGCGGAAGAGGTGCTCTGCGTTCGCCGGCGTGAGGGCGATGGCGAGGGCGTCGACGTGCGCCGCGGGGAACAGACACAAACACCCCTCCTTGGCGCTCTCCGCCTTTGATCGACCGACATTGGCGGCGGCGTGGATTACCTGCCGATGCAGGTTGGACACCTCCACGTCATCGAAGTCGACGATGGTCAGCTGGCCCACGCCGGCTCCGGCGAGGTAGAGGAGGATGGTGCTCCCCAGCCCACCTGCGCCAACGCACACCACGTGGCTGCGGCGGATCTCCCCCATGTGCGCAGCGCCGATCTCCTCCACAAGCATTTGCCGCCCAAAACGCTCCACGTCGTCCTTCGTGAGCGTCGGAGCCACCGACTCGAAGGTGGGGCTGTGTGTGGGCTGTGGCGACCCTCCCGCCTCCATTCGTGCTATACCGCAGCGAGGCTGTGTATTCTCTTTTTCTTTTGTTGTTGTTGTTGTTCTGTGTGTATGCTTGCGTGTGAAGGAATGTGAAGCGTGGGTGTTGGCCTTTCTCGATGCCAACGATTTGCTTTCAGTCTAAGCAGAACGAAGGAAAGCGAAGGCTTGCACTGAAAAAAAAAAAAAAGAGCATAGCATTACCTCTGTAAGAAAATCAGGTTTTCTCAAGAGCAACTGTTTTTCTTCTTTTTTTTTTTTGTGGCTGTCAAATAGGTGGCTTGCTTTCTCCTTGGGGACATTAAAAAGCCTTCGCGAGCGTTTACTATTCGTCCTCACAAACAGCTTATATACATATATGTATATATATATATATATGTATATATATATATACATATACGTGCATCTACGAGCGGTGTAAGAAAACAGGCATGGCATTATAATCGAATATTGCATTTCCTTTCTTTCCTTTTGGTCCATCAGCAGCCGCGTAAACACTCATTTTTAAGTTGGACACACTAAGAGAGTAGAGCGAGTTTTGACGCGTCACAGAGACATCAGCACAGCCCGCTACCAGCAACAACAAATAGACAGAGCAAAAAAAAAAAAATGATAATAATAAGTGGCTCACTGAGCACGCACTCCTTGCGCGGGTGTCGCATGTGACGCCTGCACATACGAATCCAGGGAGTCAAGTGGAACCGTGTGCATCCACTCTTGCGCGCTGTACCGATGCAGGTAACCGTGAAGTGCATCCATCCATATGGGCAGCGACTTCGCAGATCGCATGATCAGCGGCGCCGACTCTTTCGTGGTCGCCTTCGCATTGCCGTTGGCGCTGCTGGTCGCGGCAGAGGTTGCGACACGCGTCACCTGCGCCAGAAGCTGCACAAGCAGTTGCGTCGCCTCCAGCGGGAACTGCTGCAAAATGCTCGCCACACCGACCGCCAGCACCGTCGCGTCCACGTCGTCTTTCTTCTCTGCCGGGATACAGCTGTCAAACTGTGCGCTGTAGGCGGTGTGCTCCACGTCCAGCAGCAGCATCACGCACAACGGTAGCACGAAAAGCGGCAGCGCCAGCGTTGTCGGCACAGCGACGGCGGTGGTGGTGGTGGTATCTGAGAGGGCTGCAGAGGAAAAGGCGGACGCGGATGATGTCGACCCAGCAGCAGCTGCGACAGGCCTCGACGACAACTCGGTCGCAAGAGAGGCAGACACGGCGTCACTGCTGCCACTCGTTGTGACTTCGTACACGGCGGCGAGCGGGTCGGCCAGCCCCACGGCCTCCAGCAGTGGCGCCGTTTCACAGAGCAGCCCTTCCGGCACGTCTGCGCACGGCTGCGTGGCGCGTGTGACGAACGACACGTCAAAGGCGCCGCTGAGGTGCGCCGTCAGCGTCGCTAGAAGCGACGAGTCCACCGCCTGCAGACACGTGACCAGTAACGAGCTGTCCTGCCGGCTGTCGGACCGCAGCTGATGGGCGATGAGCTGACGCATCAGCACAAGGCGGCCAATGCGCATCAGCAACGTGTTCACCTCCTTCGCGGCCGGACAGCCGCCGAAGTGGGCGGCGAGCTTGTCGTAGCCCTGCGCGAAGGCCTCTGTGGGTGGCGTAGCTGCGGTGGGCATGCACCGAGTCCACACCTCCTGAAGGAGCGCATGGCGCGCCGGTCCACCCCGCACCACCGACTCTGCCAGCCGCAGCACCACCTTCTGCGTGTATTTGGCGATGAGGAGGGAGAAAAAATCGTCAAGGCAGGTGAGCCCGACGCTGTCGATGGCCTCCGCCACACGTGTGAAGAGGCGCGGCCCGACGGACTCGCACAAGCGCTTGCGGGTGAACCACGCCCCGAACGCAGGGAAGTAGATCGCCTCAGTGGGATCTGTGAGGTAAAGCAAGTGCTGCACGAGGTGGCCCAGGAAACTGTACGACATCTTCGGGTTTGTCGGGGCGAAGTACGGGATGCTGATGCTCGCGCTCTGAAACGGTGAGTTCCATGGGTACACCTTCTTTGGCCAGAACACGTTGCATTCCATCTGCAGCGTGAAGCGGACGACGCGCTGAAACTCCTCCAGCCAAATCTGCAGCCCGTGCACGTTCACAAAGTCCTGAATGTACTCGAAGGAATTACGCACGCCGCGCAGCCGCGAGCCGAGGTGCTCCAGCTCCTTATCCAGCTGCTCGACACTTGACGGCGTCGATTGGTTGAACCAGATACCGGCGTGCAGCTCGCGTGCGATGTGCTCCACGAGCTCCTTACGGATCCCATCCTCCAGCAACTGGTGCGGGTTGACGCGCACCACACCGACGGTTGTCTCCTCCATGGCCAGCAAGCCGGCCGCATAGCGGGCGATGTCCGCCGTGTAGGCTGAGAGCTGCGCACGCGTCTCCAGCTGACTCCATTTTTTCCACTCCTCGCGCTGTAGCTTGCTCGGACACTCCTGCAGCGTATGCGTGAGGAGGTACATGACCTTGTGCAGCACCTCGAAGATGGAGGTGGGGATGACCTGCAAGACACTGCGCAAGAACGTCACCACCTCTTCGGAATAGAAGTTAGACGTGTACTCCAGGGCCCGCTCAAGCCGCATGTCCGCGCTCGTGCAGCCGAGTGTGATGCCCTGGTCAACGCGGATGCACGGCAGGTGCAGCAACGACGACATTTTCACAAAGAGCGCCCGCATCTGCGCCGCCACCACCGGCTGCGACCGAATGCGCGCCTGCAGCTCCCGCACCAGGAAGCCGTGGGCGGAGAAGCTCTCCCAGGCGTAGCTGAGATCCGCGACGGTGGCTAGACGCCCCAAAACGCGGTGCTCTGCGTTCATGTAGCGCAGCATCTGGTGCAGGTCGCCGCAGGTTTCCCGCACGAATTGCAGCACCTGCAGCTGTTGGTTCACCTGGTCGAACTCCTGAATGCTCTCAAGGGCCGCAATCAGCCGCTGCAGCTTGCGCCGCGTCGCGTTCGCGTCGTGCCGCTTCACGTGCAGACTCGCAATGCGCGCGGCGACTTCGTGGAACCAACGCTGCAGCTCCTCGTCCTGCACCTTTTTGTCCAGCAAGTTGCCTGGAGAAAAGAAGCGCGACAGCTTCTTCACCTTCGCCACGGCCTGCCGCTTTGCCTGGGACCACCGCGTCGTCTTCTCCTCCAACAGCACGGCGAAGCGCGACTGCACGTGGTACTCTAGCTGCGCCGTGGAGAGCAGCAGCGTCAACAGCTCCTCGTTGCTGAACGCCGCGCCCACCAAGCGGTGCGCCGCCGCTGCGGCGGTCATCAGCGCGGCCGCGGCGTTCATCCCTGCCCGAGAGGACGGCGAAGCCGGAGAGGAAGGATAAAGGGAGGAAGAAGAAAATTGTGAAGGCGACGACGACGAGGACGCGGTTGGTGCCGCGGTGGGACTGGCAGGCGTGCGGCTCATCGGCGACGCTGCGGAGGCACACACGCCATGAAGGACAAACCAGCGCAGCACGACGTTTGCCTCCGTGACGATCGGCAGCAGCGATGCGTGGACGTTGTCGAGGACGTAGCTCTCCGTCAGCACGCCCTCCTGCAGAACTGCCTCGACGCGCTCCATGCTGCGGGACAGCATGCCACGCATGAGCTGCAGGTGGAAATTGATGTTGCGTGGCTCCAGCGTGCGCTGCAGCGCCTCACACGCTGCAGGGAAGGCCGCCCACGCTAGGGACAGGTCCGCGGTGTAGCCGGCGTAGTAGTGCACGACCCAGTTGTCCGCAAAGTGCTTCTCCACGAGCTCCTTCATCACCGGCAGCTGCTGTGTCAAAACATCGCCGCAGAAGAACAGCAGAACGTACACCAGGCCGCCCTGCAACGCCATCGCGGCGCTGCGGTGCTCGGGGTTGGGGTAATGGCTCGCCATGCGGTAGATGTCGTCAGACCGGAGGCAGCCCAGCAGGCGGCTTACGACGCCCTTCTGTACTGGCACCCGTTCAAAAAAGCGCAGTGGGTAGCCGCCGCCGCTGCCGCCGTCGTCGTTGCCACGTCGCAGCTCATCGTCCGTGGACCTGCACAACTCCGCGACCTCCACGATGTGGGCCTCACTTGAGCCGCGATAGCGAATGTAGCTCACAATCAAGCGTTCCCGCACCACGCCACCGATTTTGTGGTCGAGCAGCAGCAGCATGACACCGTAGAGCTGATACAGTTCACAGAGAAGCTGACGTCCCTCCAGTGCGTCGAGCGCGGTGTCGAGGGTCTGCGCGACATATTGCCCGTCTTGGATGTCGCACACAAATCGATTCAACTCCGTCACATAGCCGTAGACGCTGCGAAAGAGGCTCATAAAGCCATCGAGCAGGTCGATATGCGTGTCGTAAAACTCCTTATCGAGCGCGAGCAGCTCTGCGTTGTCCGCGATGGCTTTCTCAATAGCGGACTGGTCCCTGAAGTAGCGGAAGTCAAAGATGAGTTTTGCGTAGGGGCAGCTCGAGGGAACGAGAAACTCGGTGGGGATGTGCGCTGCTAGGCGCTGCAGTGTCGCGATGATGGCGCTTCCTCTCGCCGCGAGCTGCAGAGCGTTGCGGCCGCAGTCGTCGTCGAGGAAGTCGTCGCCGCGGCCGTCGCGCTCCACCACCGCAGCGGGCGACGCAGCTCCGCGTTGACGCAGAGACATTGCACGATGTTCTTTTATTGTCTCTCTTTTGTTGTTGTTGTTGTTGTTGTAAAGGGCGATACGAGAAGAAAGTTATGAGAAACGGAAAAAGCTAAAGCACACTGAATTAGCTGACGAAAGCACGATAAGAAGTAAAAAAAAAAACGGGAAAAAAGGAAAAACTGATGCTGTGCAGACGCTGAACTTTTAGGCAGCATCCGAGCACACAGGAAGCAGGGAAAGAAAAAAGGCGAGCAGGAGACGGCAGGGAGTAAAAGGAAGTGCAAGAAAGCGCAGGCCGCATAAATGCCATATCCAACAGCATCACCAGCCAAATTGCTGATAAGGGAAAAGGGGGCGATATACCAGCCGCGCGCAGGTTACTTAATCGTTTTTTTTTTTTTTCTCTGGTGGGGTGGGGGGCGCTTGTATGCTGATTTTTCTTTAAAGCGTTCGCTGACGGCGATTGTCTCCGTTAGCATTTAGAAATGTAAAGTGCGTGCACGTCTTGTGAACTGGGGGAAAAAAAGAGGAAAAGAAGATACTGTCGTTCAGCTTGAGCGAGACGCGTCGTTGGTGGACGTCGTGCAAGAACTGGTGTCCGGTCTTCGCAGTCTGCTTTGCTCACACGCTCCACGCGCTGGGGAAACACAGAGGGGTGCCATTTGTTGTTCATAGCGAGGGGAAGCAAAGCGCGTCTGCAGGAGTGACTCCAATACGCCCCAGTGCTGCGCCCACTCCTCGCGAGCGGCGTCCTCTGCGGCGTCCATCGCCAACTCTAACGACGACTTTGAGCGCTCGTGCTGACGTTGCTGCGTCTGAGCGATACTTGACGCTGCATCGCCGTCGTCGTTTTCTGTACCGCCAAGCACAGTATCCTCAACGGAAGATAATGATCTTAGCTGTCGCAGCAAGCGCAGTTGTCGAGCCTTCCACGCGCTCTGCGCCACCAGATCCTCTTTCGCATACGATGCCCGCCTGGCCGGCATCGACGACGCTGCGGCCGTGTCTGAGACCGCGGGCTGCTGTGCGGGGATGGCTGCGTCCTCGGCGTTGAGGCGTGTCTGCGCCTCCTTCGTGGGTGCCGCCTCGCATGCAATTCCCGCTCGCAAAGGAGACCGTCCCTGAGCTGCACCTTCTTTTACAACGTCCTCAGTGTCTTCCACGACTTCAGTGTCGGCCACAAGCGCACATGATGCCGATGAAGACACTTCAGGCTTTTCACCCTCCCCGCGTGAGTCGCTTGCCATCTCGCCCACCGCAGAGGACTGTTTCGTCCCACCTTTCACCGCCGTGTCCTCCAGCGCCGACGGGTTCGCTTGAACAGCTGGGGTGGAGGGGTTGTAGAGTTGGTCAAACGTCGGCACCGCCGTAACGGAGCGCAGCGCCGCCCGTCGTCGCTGCTTTGTGAGGGCCATGTCTGTTTCCAGTGCCGTGAGGGCGTCCGTGCTGTCTGACTCGCTCTCCGTGAACGTGTCCTCATCGGAAGAGTTGTTGGCTGAGCTTGGTGTGGTGTCCACATCGGCGTCGTTAGAGGCTGTAAAAACAGTGGACGCCATTGAGTCTTGGATGTAGGCCTTGTTGTCGCGTTCGCCCTCATCGACGCATGCCCCACGCTTCACCGCCACAAAGACGCGTCGCTGTTGACTCTGCAGCTCCGCCGCGGACGTGTCCGTCTCGGTGGCAACAGCCGACTCCGTGTGCACGGACGCGCTGCCCGACTGGCCACCTCTACTTCCATCTACCTCGTCCGCGACCTCACTAGGAATAAGAGAGGAGGGAAGGAGGTCTATAAGCTCCTCCACATCGGAGGGAACGCTGCTCCTTGAGGAAAGAGCACTGGAAGATAGCTCGGCCAAGTGGTCCGCCAACTCCTCCTCGATCTCGTCCAGACCCTCACCAGCCATGCCATGGATGTCGTGACGCTCCCCGTCTGCCGAATCGCCGGAGTATTCTTCTTTAACAGTGGACGAAGCGCTGTCAGAGACGCGTCTGCCGCTGCGGTCATCAGCCGCCGTCATGTCTTCTTCAACGGACTCAAAGCTCTCGCTCACGGAGTCGTGGCCACCGCTCAAGGCCTCCCACGCATCTTCCACTTCATCGTCCACGCTGTCCGACGCGGCGTCCTCCATCGCGTCGGATACGCTGAACTCCTCAGCAATATCCTCCTCCAAGGCAGAGGAGTTTTCATGGTCGACGTCGCTTGGCAGCTCCGTCGCGACTTCATCTGAAATATCGTCTTCTGCCCCAGCGCGATGGAGCGCGCTTGATGGGGCGGTGTGGTGTTTCCACTGCTCTTGTGCCTCCACCAGTCCCCTGCTTCGCTTCACTCTTGTGCCTTTGACCTTTTTTAGCAGCTGCTGCACGTCCACCCCACCTTTCCCCGAAGGCTGGCGCAACAGCGTGCGACGCACCTTTGCCAGTGCTCGTGCCTCCTGCAAGAGCTGCTGTGTTTCACGGTTGGCCTTGCGATGACGATCCACCGCCTCAATATGACGGAGAAGGTGGTCGCGGAATCGTCGCAAATGACGGACGTTGCGCAACTGCCGCTCCAGGCTCTCACGCCACCCCTCCCCCGATGGTGCGGCATTGGCCTGCGACGCAGCTCCAACTTGATTCACAGTGGCTCCTTTTCCGCGTGCCTCGCTGCTGCTGCTGCTACTGGCAAGTGAGGTTGACATGCTTGTTGGCGACTTTGATGAGGAAGGCACTGCGGCCGGCTCCAGCGCGGCTTGCGTGTTTTGCTTGCGCACGCCAGGCGAGTGAAGAAGCTGCGTAGCCGCGGCGTTGACTGACTCGCAGGCGGCGATGAAACGCTCCACGACTTCGTCGGCTGTTGCAACTGGAGGCGGCTGCTTTCTGTTCAGCTGACGAAAACTGCCCCAATGACGACGGCGAGGACGCGTGTTCTCATCAACATCCTCCTCTACTACGCTCTCTGTCGACGTGAAGCTGGTCTGCGCGGACTGCGGTGCGCTTGAGACGCTGGACGACACTGACCCCCTGCGCGCGCCGTCCTTCGGACTCCCATCTTCCTCCTCTACCTCCTCCTCCTCTTCCTCTGCCTCAAACGTGTCGCTGCTGTAAGAACTTACGTCATCTTCAATCGACGAGGTCGCTTCGGAACCAGAGCGACTCCGCACACCTACGTGATGCCCGCTCACGACACTTTCGACGACACTGGAAGAATCATCCGCAGTTGCTGGGCTCCTGTCCACGTCACCCGGCGAGTGCTCTTCAGAGATGTCGGACGGCGAGGTGGTGGTGGCGCTGCTGGTGTGCGTTGCTGACGTTGCCGTCCGCAGCAGCCCAGCCGGCGCCGCAGCTACGACTAAGTGCTTCGCACTGATTGGAGAGTTGCGGTGCTGAACCTCTGCGTAGCGAATAACCACGTACGGACGCGGCCGCCGCGGCGGAAAAAAAATCGCAGCTCCAGAGGCGGTGACTCGAGGTGGGCGTGGAAACGGCTCGACCGCATCCGCGTTGTCTACCCCTGCGCCCACACCGCCATCGCCGCTGCCGCGACGAGCAGTGGTCTGTGCTTTCTCTCGGGTGTTTTCATTTTTAGAGACAGAGGACGCAGCGCCGGACATGTCCGCAGCGGAACGCTTCCCACGCAGCTCACGCGGCTTTGAAAACGTATTCAGAATATCTTGAAGGAGATTGCTAGTCGGAGACGCGGCAGAAGCCGGTGACGTAGGCGTGGCTGGCACCATGGTGGCGGCGGCTGCGGCGGTGGGTGTTCGAGGCAGTGTCTTTACTGCAGGTTGCGCCGAAGGCCACACGCCTGTCTGCAAAGTCTCTCCCGAGAGCAGCTCAGGCATGTTACCATCGGGCCACACCTGCTTCCAAAGGGCTTCTTGGCGCTCCTGTATGGCGCGCAGGACTGCATGCGTGCGACGCTCAGCGCAAAGGACCTGCACCGACCTTTCGGCAAGCTGCAGCTGACGGCCGGCTCTCGTCAGCCCACGGTGCACCTCCATTTGTTCACGAAAGCGCTGCTCCACCTCACAAACACGCATGTTAAACGGCACTTGCGCAACGCTCGTATCACCCTGCGCGCTACTTCGATATGGAGTGGAGTGCAGCAGCTCGTTGTGATCGTCGTCGGAGATGAGGTCCATTCCAGAAGCATCGAAATGAGCGGTAGGGCTGCGAAGGAGAACCTCCTCACTCAGTGGGTGTGGCACGACAGTCTCCCACGCTTTAATTCGCTCCGAGGCGGAGAGCGACGGAGCACAAAGCGGTGCGGCGCCAGCGGCATCCTCTGCTGCGTCACCGTCGGCCGGTTCAGAAGCCTGAGTTTCTGCACGCTTGCAGGAGAGAGCAAGCAAGCTTTGGAGCACGGTATTGTCGCACTCCACCCTCCGCGACTGGGCAATGTATGGATGATTGTCTAGTAAATCAGAACGGCGTACATGTGTGTACGTTGAACCAACAGCAGAGGCCATTCTATTCGGATGGATCTAGGAGTTTAAAAGAAAATGACTTAAAGAAAAAAAAAAAACACTACGAGCGAGGGGGTGGCGCTAATGCCCTCACCGCGACAGTGCAGAAAAGGGGAAAAAAAAAACAATAACAATACTACAAAAAAAAAAAAAACAATAAAGATGCGCTGAGTGCAACGCCCGCAACTAAACTGCGACAACACCTGTCTATTAACCAAAATGAAAAAAAAAAAAAAAGAGGCGGGAGCAAAAAAAAAAAAGTACGTAGGAAGGGTAGTAAGATGCTTCGTCCAACAAATAAGCACACATATACCCGCATACAGCAAAAGTAGTAGCAGCAACAAGCTGCGCCAACAAGACCGTCCTAGTTTCAAGGCTTGTAAGCGACCTCCAAGCACAAAGAACCAAAAAAAAAAAAAGCACTAGGAGTCACTGATGGCCACACACAAAAAGGCATAACTTTGCTTGGCACATAGGTAATGCTCAAACACGAGGTAAAAGAGGAGTATCTTTCTCCCTTCTGTATTCGCTTGGCGCATTTGACGCGTGACAAATCGAAAAAAAAAAAAAAAGGGAGCCAACAACAACAAAAAAAAAAGCCAAGTTCCTGTAGGAAAGGCCGCGGAAATCTCATTGTAGCCGCTAAGAGTTTGAAAAAAGGGGGAAACGAAAGAAAAAGAGCCGAGTTGCCCTCATCTTGTCCTCTACTCGCCGGCTCAGGTCGCCATGGAGGTGGACGATGGCCTTCCGTCTTCGTCCACAAGCGACTTGCCCAATATCATCGGAGACGGCGGTGGCTCTGTCCCACTCGCCGCCTGGTCCAGCGCTAGCTTCGGTGTCCCGATGAGCGGCTCGGGTCGTCGCGGCAGCAACTGCATGGGCGTCTGCGGCGACCGAGCACCCTTGCTGGGACGCGCGCGGGCACTCAACCACGACGGCAGCAATGAGGTCTGTGACGAGTCCGGTGAGGAGCTCCCCCTTTCATTTACGTCCTTGTCCTCAGTACTACCACCGCCGCGGTGTAACGCGCCGGTGCGGTAATTGTTAGTCAGCACATGGAACGGCGTTTCAATGCCGCGGTGCTGCGGCTCTGCCACTGCGGACGGCGCTGCTGCTGCTGCTGCTGACGATGACGCGGGAAGGCGGCGCCGGCGATGCGGAGACGAGGACGGGGAGGCGCTGGTGCGGTGGCTGCCCTGTGCGAGAAACGTACCAGGTGGGTGTTGGGTAGGCTGGGCGAAAGGGCCGTGTGCCCGCTGCGGTGAGAGCGCGCGAGACGACTCAACCTCACTGACTGACGCTGCCGGCGGAGCTGCTGCGGCTGCAGTTGCGGCGATGGTGCTGGGGTCGGATGCCACGCGCTGTCGATCACGCATTTGCTGCAATATTCTCTGGTACGAAGACACGAGATGCGTCGCCCCTGCCGCGGTAGGAATGGCAGCTGCGGCGGAGTTGTCCGACTCCACTCTTGCAAACGCGGACTGCGACGACTGTGCCGATGCGGCGGACGACGCAGGTCGAGATTCGAAGGGCGGAGCTGCAACCAGCACAGGAGCTGCATCAACTTTTGTAGTAGCTGGCGGCGACCCCTGCTGTTGCTGCTGTTCTCGCGTGACGTCCTGAAACTTCTGTGAAGGGTAGAATGAGCAGCCGCTGGTGTCGCTTGAAGACACCACTACTCGTGTAGCCGTTGCGGTGGTGCTGCCATTTGCAGGCGCCGAAGTGATTCGTGCTGTTGAAGGAGGCAAAGAGCTCATCCGCAGCTTCAGTATTACTTGATCCAGTGCCGCTGGAGGGTGTAACGGGTTCATGTCTGCCGCCATCGCGACCGTCGCGCTCGTGGGTGGTATGGTGGGTCGCAAAAAGTCGTCAAAGTTAACGAGTTGCCGCTGCGCCTGTGTCAGGTACTTAAAGTGCGGTACCGCCTTTCCCCCCTCCCCGGTCGAAATGGGAGCAGCAGCAGCAGCCGAGACCGATGCTGACGACGCCGGCGGAGGTAGCGGTGGAAAGAGAATGCTGTCTGGTGCGGCGGCGGTGCTGTCCATCGCACGGAGCTTTTCAGCATTGAGGGCGTGCCCGTTCAGCTCAGCTGCGTCGCGCGGGTGACCAAGTCCGCCGTGCGTGGGTATCGGCCTGTCGTCGCTGCTGGGGGGCTCGTTGCGAAGGAGAAGTGTGGAGGACGCTGCGCCAGCAGCAGTGGCAGCAGCAGGAATGGCAAAGGGAATCGGCACGGGCGTCTTTACCGCGCCATCCCGGTGCATCGAGCCGTCCGTTGAGGAAACCGTCACCTCCGACGCGTCTGACAGCTGCAGCGCTGCAGGAAACCACGCCGGTGCGTCGCCTGTTGCCTCCACCACGCCAGGCAATGTGAGGGGCCGTGCGTCACCGCGTGCGACGTGTGCCCCAATCTCGTCGTCGTGTCCTTGTTTTTCGTCGTCTTCCGTTTCAGGCCCTCGTTGCAGCTGATGATAATGATGACTCGGTCCGATCGGCTCCGACAGTGGATCGCCTTGAAAGGCCAGCTCTTTCTCATCTGGAGAGGCGTACGACACAGCGGCACTGTCGCGACGTGGGAACTGCAGGGTGGCGCCCAACGGCGTGGAGACGGCGGAGATGAAGCCGTCGGAGTCACCGAAGGAGTTGCTGAAGGAGACAGGGGAGAACAACTCTGCTACGGGGGAGTGGGCCATGGTGGAATTGCGGTACGCGTGAAGGGGATGGTGCTGCGGGTGGGGCGGATGTAATGACGGCGGCTCCACGCCGAGCAGCTTTGCGTACCGGTTGTACGCCGCAACCTCGCCGGAGTGCGGAGACGATGGCTCGCTGGACTGCGCCTCCTTTAGGCTCGATTGTGGTTGTGGCTGCAGCGGCTGCTCCATCTCTGGTCGCCGGACTACGTCCACGGAATTGGTGAAGTTGATGGAGCGGGTCAGCCGCGTCAGCGCATCGCTGTGGTGGTGGCTATTGCCCTCCTCCGCAACGCTGGAGGTGAATGTGGTCGGCAAGGTAGGTGAGCCCGCATTGCCTAACTTCGTGTACGCATCCGTTTGCTGGTCTGTACAGGCAGCCGGTGCCAGCCGATGCAGCGGCGATGGGACGGGTGGCACTGTGCTGCGATGGAGGGGCATCCTGCGCGTGACGGCGTCAAATGCGTCGGCGAGGGCTAACGCATCCGTGCACGCGAGATGGTGCAGTACAACGGATTCTACCTCGTGTGGCGGCTGACCTGTCACGACCCCATCGACGCAGCGCAGGCGAACCACTACGCTGGATCGACCCTCCGACGCCCCGCGCAGGGCGGTGGAGCACGCTGGGATGCTGTTTGTGCTGCTGGTACGCACGGCCTGCTGCTGCTGTTGTTGCCGTTGACCCACATGTTTCACTACATCCTTGAAGCTCCAGTCGAGGGAGAAGACAGACGAGAAAGGCAACCAAAAAGGCACCGGCGCGTCTGCCTGCAGCTGTGTTCTGTTGACACCTGCTGGTGCAAGTGAGGCGCTCCGCAACACGCTGGCTTCGCCCTCGTGTGCGCTGCTGCGTGGCGCTCTACGCACCGCTCGAACAAGACTCGAGTGTGACGACTTACCTTGCACGACACCCTGCCTTCGCTGCCGAGTTGCATTCCACCGTAGCGCGACGTCGTCCTCGTCAGCTTTGCTGCTGCTTAGCACTGAAGCATGAAGAGCGGAGCTCTGTGATGCGGAGGAGACGGGGCAGATTCTCAGTCCGCTCTCCACTTCACTTGCGATGTTTGCCGGCGACGAAGACGACAACGGATAAGAGGAGGGAGGGCCGAAAACCTCCACCGTGGCTGCGACTGGCACGAGGAAAGGTGTGACTGTGATGTCGACGTCAGCAGTAGCAGAAGCAGAAGTGCTTGTGTACGCGAACTGCACGAGGCAGGACAGTACAAGGTCCGCCGTTTTCGATGAAGGTTGCGACGGGGGTGCCGGCGCTCCTGTATACCACATCAGCTTCTAAGGGCAGCACAAGGAGGACGACACATGCAGATGGTGGCATCACATGAGGTGTGCCCACTGCCAATAATAAAAAAAAAGAAGTAGTCTATTAAGTCGCTTCCAATACGTTTCGTAAAACACGCTTCGTTAGGTAGCGAAGTTCTTTTGTATAACGTTATATGCTGTTCTTTAATTACATATACATCTATATATATAGAGAGAGAGAGAGATGTATATATGTGTGTGTATGTTAGTCTCTTCTGTGGCCCTTGTGAAATGTGTGAGAGATCAAGGGAATAAAGGAGAGAGTCCAACGTGCAGTTGGGTTCAACACAGCGAAGAACCACAAACGAGCGACGATGTGCACGAAAAGACACGCCTAAAAGAGTTAAAAAAGAAAAACTGCCAAGTAGATCAACCTCTACACAAAAAGCAACAACTCAAAGACAAAGGGTGTACGAAAAGAAGAGGACACGAAAAAAAAAAAAAAAAGAGGACAACACGCCGCGGGAGAGATAAAAAAAAAAAAAGAGCAGGAAAAAAGCAAGAGAAAGAAGGGCAGCTTAAAAAGGCAATTATCACGGAATACAACCATTGAAGCACGGTCTCTTCCTTTTCAAATAGAATGTCAACAACAGAGAGACATCATGAGCTATTTCGCAGATGCCAACATCACTGAGCAAAAAAAAAAAAAACTGTCAGAAAAAAGGCGCATTCTTTTACTGTATTTCTTTTTTTTTTTTAAATAATAATAAGCGCGGAGTAAGTGCGACTCAAAAGGGAAGCCGGTCACTTGATTTCGCTAAAAAAAGCAAGCATATCGTCTCCAGCGCGAATAACTCACGACCACGCGAGAGGGAGAAAACTACGCTCCTTTTGTTGTTGTTGTTTTTGCAATCGTTAAGGAGAGTTGCAAGTGGAGCACCTCATCCGGCATCTACATTCCAAACCAACTACGCAACCGTTGATGCAGAAGGCAAAAAAAAAAAAAAAAGCAACATTCCAAAAAAAAAAAAAAGTGCTACCCTTTTTTCTTCTCTTTTCTCAACGGAATAAAAAGAGCACATGTCGGTCATGCTACAATCAGTCAAATTACCACAATCAAACGGAACCGCTGTACACCATCACATAAAACCGAGCCACTCCCTACCACACAAAGAGAGGACGCGCCTATACCACGCGCTAAAAAAAAAAAAAAAGAAAAAGAAAAAGAAAAACCGGCACCAAACTTCACCAAAGCGAGAGAAAAAAAAAAGGAAACAGAAGCACTGAGTCATTCAATTCACATATATTTGATTTAATAGAAAAAAAAAACGAATTTACATGACTTCAAAGCAAAGAGAATCACAACATGATGATAATACACACACAGGGTCAACTCCAACTGCAACGCATCAAACCAAGGACCTAAATAAACAAATAGGTAAATAATGAAAAAGGAAGCAACATTTACAAGAGGCACCAATACAAATCGGACTTATGAATACACTGTCCAGTGAGACGAAACTCCGACTTGCCTTTCTCTTTTTTTTTTTTCTCTCTCTCGCTCTCTTTCATAGCGCACCTGGCGGCTTGTACGACGGGTAGCCACCGTAGTTGTTTGGCTGCGGAGGCGGGTACTGGTATGGGTACGCACATGGCGCTGACGGCGGCGGTGGCTGTGCATTCGACGGAGGAGCGATGTTGCTCAGCTGATCGTAGGACGGCGGTGGCACGGAGTCTTGCGGCTGCGCTTGTGGAGGCGGGGGATACTGATAGGCTGCGGGCGCCGGAGGCCTAACAGTCGGCATCTGGTAGTATTGTTGCGGCGCTGGTGGCTGCTGCGGCTGCGGCTGCGGCTGCGGCTGCGGCTGCGGATAGCGGCCCGGCGGCACTTGCTGCTGCAGCGAGGCAATTTGGTTCTGCAGTTCTTCCTGCCTACGGCGCGACTCGGCGATTTGACTTTCGGCGTTCTGCATCTCACTCATCTTGGCAGCGATCTGCTCATCCAGGCGGGCCTGCACATCCTGCGCCTGCAGCTCACGACTCATGGTGTAGGACTGCGCAGTGCTGAGAGTGCCGCTGATATTGTCCACCGCTTTGTTGATGTACTGCAGGATCGCCGCGAAGTCCTTCTTCAGCTCCTGGTAGACGGAGCAGGCGTTCTCGAGGCTGTTCGACACCTTTTGGATCTCCCCCGAGAGGGGGTCGCGGCTCTGCAGTGTGCCGAGCTCCTCCATAATCTTCTCCGCCTGTGGCAAGAGGGCTTTTTCCTCGCGCACCTTCACGTTCACTCGCTCGATGGCGTCTGACATGTCCTGTGCGCCTTTTGCCAGCATCGCGTCCCGCTGCGACGATTCCACCGACGAAATGCTGAAGACGACGTCGTCGGACTCCAGCTTGTCCCTCAGCACCTTTTCCTCCTCTGCCTGCTCCTTCTCCAGCCGCTCCTTCGTCTCCATCAGCTCCTGCAGCTTCTTCACGAGTGCCATGACCTGCGACGACTGCTGACGGGCTTCCTTCGTCTCCACAAAGGGCATGAGGGCGTCCAGGTCCGCGATGGGCCAGTCAAGCCGGGCGATGTCGCGCATGTTCGTCTCCATCGTCTTCTTTGCCGCGTTGAAAGGGACAATGACCCACTCCTGCAGGCCCTTCTCGTACTCAGCGATGGCGGCGGAGATGCTGCGGTAGTCGGGCGTTTGGTCCGTGGCGGGATGCACCGCGCGCCAGATCTTCTCCCCATAGGCCTCCATGAAGCGCGCATCCACCTTCTTGTCCTTCTCCAGCTCCGTCTTCACCTCCTTCAGCTTGTTGTCCGCCACCTCGTACATCGCGTCGCACGCGCTCACGCTGCCCATGAGTACATCAGTCACACTGGTGGTCGCGCCGCTCGCTGTCTGATTCTCCTCGCGCAGCTGCAGCAGCGTCGTCCGCAGCGGCTCCGGCACCCGCCCACGCCCGCTCATCTCCTTCGACATTGTCTGAATGGCCGCCACCACGCCCAGCTGCTGCAGCTTCGCCTTCGTGCTCTTGCGCGTGTGCGCGGCCGCCGATGTGCAGACGTTGACGAGGTTGCGCTGCTTCTCGCGCCACTCGCTGGCCTGCTTGGCGATGTGCGCTGGGACAATGCCGAAGAATGGGTCCTCGCCACGCTTGGAGACAAAGCGGACGAAACTGTCGTGCGCAGTCGCGGTGCCGAGCGGCCGCGGCAGCCCTTCCGGCTCCGGCACGTCCTTCGGCACGCGCGCAAAGTAAACGGAGTTGTTCGACTTCTCGGCTTTCTCCTCCGCGCCGTTGACGCTGGTCACAACGCTGTTCACCCAGATCGTCAGCGGCTGGTTCGGCATGCGGGGCAGCTTGCCGAGGTGGTCCTGCGCCTTGCGGTAGTGCCCGATTGCTTCGCCCAAGTCGCCCGCGGCCTCGTCGCGGACGGCCAGGTGCAGGTGCGCGCGCGCCTTGAAGACGACGACGTTCGCCGTGAGCAGCACCTCCACGTCTTTGGCGTTGGCCGTCCTCTTTGCCAGCCACACAGACGTCTTGAACATTGACAGCACCTCGTCGTACTGCTTCGCTGCCTCCGCTGCAATCTTGGCCAGCATCTCCGGCTTGCCCTTCAGCGCGTCCTCGGCCTTCAAGTAGCCGCAGTGGTGCGCCTCAGCCAGGCACATGCGCGTGAGCATCGTCAGCGAGTCCTTCTTCATGTCGCCCTTCGTCAGCTGTTCCGGCGGAAGCCGATCCAACATCGACATCACCATCTCGTAGTAGCCCGCGGCAGCCTGGAAGTTCTTGTACGCCTCTTTCACGTCCTCGGTGGTGCCTGTGTGCGCCTGCGTCGTCGCCACGTAAGCGTACGAGGCGGCGAGGTTGTAGATGCAGCTCACCAACTCCGCATTGGAGTTGGTGCTGTCATATTTGGCCCAGTCGTCGAAGCTGTCGCGCCATAAAAAATGGAGGTTCTTGCTGACCATCCCGCTGTGCAGAGGCAGATGCGCCTGTGCCTGCGCGACAAGCCGGCAGTAGCGGATGAGGGTGTGCTGAATGAAGCTCTCATTCGGCGTCCGTTTCGCGTCGTCGAGGGTGCAGGTTTTGACGATAGTGTTGTGGTACGCATTCATCGACTTAATCGCATCGTCCACGGTGGTGGTGTTGTTGCTGCTATGGTTCGTGGCGACGTAGCGCGAGAGCAGCGACCAGTCCGGCACGTCCTTCTCGCCGCGGCGGAAGGGCATGAAGATAAACCGATCAGCGGAGTGGTTCAGCGCGGCCATTTATTCCTTGTTACTGCTCTCTTCCTATTTTCTTCTTCTTCTTCGCTTGCTGAAGCGACAGCACCAATAAAAAAAAAAAGGGAAAAGACCTCGGCTCTGCGTCAAAACTAGACAAAACTAGATGAGACTAGACAAAGCCGTCGCGTAGAAAAAAAAAAAAAAAAGAAGAAGAAAGTCACGAGAGCACGCAAGCTGGAAACAAAACAAAACAAAAAACAAGCAAATATACACACAAAAAAAAAAAAACAGGAGCAGAAAGGAGTGCTACCAACGGCGGCACCCCGAAGAACACAAGAGTAGCGTTAAGAAGAGAAAGGAGGAGAGGAGTAAACACGTCAGAAGAAAACGAAACGAAAACAAGCAATATAAAGTGGAGGAAGAAGAAGAAAGAGAGTTACGCTCGAAAACAACAACAAAAAAAAAAACTCAATAGAACAGGATCAACAGAGATGCGAAAAGCGGAGCAGAAGGCAAAGGAGTTTCACAGAGAAATCAAAAAAAGCACTCGCGCACTGCATCTATTGCACCTATTGCTATGCAAGTGAATAGGGATCAAGAGAGACCTGAGCGTGTGTGTGCCTACGTGACTGATTCAGCTGCGTAAACGTTCAGACTCCGTCAAAGGCGATGCAAAGAAGTGGGTTTGAGGAGGAGAAGAAGAAAAGAAGAGGGAAAAGAAGCTGTGCAGCATCGGAACAACCACGAAAAAAAAAAAGACGGCTGCGTGATGAATCCTGTGAATGGCAAGGACCGAATACCCTACACTGGTTACAAGATCCAACTCCCCCAAAAGCGCTTTTTTTGACTTTCGCCTACAGCCTCCGCTGCCTTTTCTTGCTCGTGAAAACCGCACAAAAATGGGCGAAAAAACACAGCTTTCCAGAGCGTTTGGATTCGAAGTCTGCTCAAAGCTGGCGTCAAGTGTCCCACAAAGATGAAGGAATAGCTACACGACACTGAGGAAACGACGATTCACCACTGCCTGTTTTGACCTTTTGTTATTTATTCACTTTTGCTTGTTTACATCGGCAAAGCCGCTCAAACTTTGAAGTTGGCAAAACAACAATAACAATAATAAAAAAAAAAGGAGTCCAGTGTGGAGATGCAGCAATGCGCAGCGTCAATACACAACAACCTGCACAGCAAAACGGCCTAGTCTACATCGTTTAATAGATTAAAGATAAAAAAAAAAAAAAAGAGACACCATTTCGTTCAAAGTTCTCGCGCAAGAAAAGTAGTTCAAGGTAAACGAAGCAACAGCAGCTTCGCACCAAGCGTTTCACGCTGCAGCAGCAACATAAAAAAAAAAAAAAAAGGCCTGCACGGCAGAGTGTCACGTCGCGGACTCCGCCTTCAGTCGCTCCATCTCCTCTCGGTGCAGCTTCTCCACCAGCTCCAAGAATTCCTCGTCACGCTGCGGGTCCTGCGCGTACGGGTTGTCCAAGTCCTTCGCGTCGGCATCCTCCCTTGGTGGCCGCCGCTCTGCCGTCAGCAGCAGGTCGTCTGGCTCATTGTTGCCTTTGGTCCCCTTCGCTGCCCCTGCGGCGCCGCTGCCGCCGCCGCCGTTCGCGTTTGCCGTCGGGACGATGGTGCCACGCAGCCGCTCCGCCGCCCCCTGCAGGCCGAAGCGGTCGATCTCCATCTGCCGTTCCGACCAGCGCCAGCCGTAGTAGGCAACACGGCGCGTCTCGCGCTCCAACATGGCACGCACGTAGCGCCGCTCTCCACTTGTGGCGCGGGAGAGGGCGGTGGGCAGAGCATACCAGTGGAAAGTGCCGAGGTTCGTGCCGATGAGGATCTGTTGCGAGTAGCGACTGTTCACGCGGTGCGGCAACGGCTGGAAGGCGATGGAGGTGACGGCGTCCTGGACAAGGTGGTGCGTCAGCATCGGCTCCGGGTTTCGATCGAGCAGGTCCCACAGCTCCACCATGCCGTTACCGATGCCGATGAAGATCAGCCCTGGACGCGCGGGTGACCAGGCGGCGCAGTAAACGGCGGCGGGCCGTTGTGGCGACTCGTAGAGCGGCATCGCCACGCCGGTTCGCCACACTTTGAAGGAGCGGTCGCCGCAGGTGAGGTAGACGTCGCCGATGGTGGGGTGCCGCTCAACGCAGTAGACTGGGCCGCCATGGGCATCCGGCACGACGCTGCGCACGAAACGCGTATCGCGGGTGAGGCCGAAGGTGGGGATCACGACGGATGGCCGCCGCTCGTGCTGCGTCACCATGGAGCAGAAGCCCAGCTGACCGTCCATGCTGCCCACCGCCGCCGAGTACGAAGGCGACTCGTCCACGGTGCACCCGTTGAAAAACAAACGGAAGCCCGCGAAGTCGCCGCTGCCGTCCGACTTGCCCAGCAGATAGCGCAGCAGCGGCACCCACGGCTGCCCCGTGCCGCCGATGCGGCTCTGGTGCTTGATCTTGCGCAGTTTATCCTGCGGAAGGTGCTCGGGGCGGATATCCCAAATCAGCATCGCGCCGTCCTCGCTGACAGTGGCGAACTGGTGCGTCTCATTGACTACCGTCTGCTTCCCGTCAAAGCCGAACTCGAGGTTGTCGGGCAACCACTGCAGGTCGTGCACGGGACACTGGTGGGATAGCTCTACGCGCGAGAGCTGCACCGGCTGCAGACGCGGCACGTTCACGTCTCCGTCCAGTTCCAGCGTGACACCTTTCAGCCCGTCTGGCATCTGCGGCACTTCGCCAATTTCCCGAAACTCCGCCGCAGTCGTCTCGCTGATGCTGCCGTCATTGTTCTTCTTGTCCTCGTCGGCGCGCGCGGCTGCATCAACGCCCGCTGTGGCACCGTTTGCAGCGTTGGCGGCGTAGTTCGAGGTCTGCTGCTGCTGCTGCTGCGCGTTGGGGTTGGAGGAGAAGAGCGTTGCCGCCTCGCCGGCGCTGAGGTCCCAGAGATACACCTGCCCGTTCATGGCCCCTCCTGCTACAAGGTTAGGCCGCGTTGGGTGAAAGCGCAGCACCTGCACCTCCACCGGTGACTCGAGGATGTAGCGCGGGTGCATCGGGTCGGTCAGGTCCCAGATGAGCGACACGCTGCTATCGCACCGGCGATTCGCCTGCAGCCTCTCCTGCAGCGACTGCAGACCGATCGAAGCGATGCAGACCATATGGTCACGGCGGCGGCTGCTGCGCCAGCTCACTGAACTGACCTTGCGGTCCTTGGTGAAGTTGTGCATGAAGTTGCCCTTTTCTATCAGCACCAGCTCGTCCCGGGTCGTCACGACAGCGTCGTCCTCGTTGAAGCTCTTGAAGTCGTCCGTGTAAATCGGAATCTGGTAATTCTGGGTCAGACAGTGGAGGGTGCGCGGGAGGACCTTGTCCAAAAAAGCGCTTAGCTTCGGCTCCTCCTTTGGCGGCGGCGCAACGTGCCGGATGCACGCGTCCACCAGCGTCGGCTCGGCCTGCGCGACGGCGTTAACACGACGCACGTGGTGCGTCTGCGTCCCTGCCGCACACCTCCGCGGCACCGCCTGCACCGCCGTGTCAACCTCGTCGCGCAGGAGTTCGTAGAGGGGGTTGTGAACTGAGCGCAGGTCGCGGCTGTCCTCGCTCGCCTCCTTAGTAAAGTAGTTGTTGTGAGCCGAGGTGCGATGGCGCAGGATGGCCTGGCGAGCGACCTCGAACTGCACCGTGATGGGCGGGCGGTGCGGGATGGCCGGTGCACCAAAGGCGTCGCCGTCGGACTGCTTGCGGATCTCCTCCTCGCTGCCGTAGCTGTGCCAAGTACCCTTTGGCACGACCACCCGCAGCTTCTTGGCAATCTGGAGGAGCTCTTCTGTGATCAAAGGCGGGGTGGCCACGGACGGTGGTGTGGCAGCGGTTGCCTTGGCTGGCGTGTCCGCCTCCGCCCCCGCAGCGGCGGCCGCCACCACCTCCGAGGAGAGCTGGAATGCTCGCGCAGCACCGCCGGCGGCACTACGACTGCTATCGTTTGCTTGCCCTGACACTGACATCGGAATAGGCTATTTTTAAAAAAAAAGGGGGGGGGAAAACAGCCCTCTTTGCCTTCCTTCTTGTGCTGCGTTCTTTTCCTTTCTTTTACTTGTTTCTTTCCTATCAACGAAAGGGGAAGGGAGAAGACAAAGCGTACAGTAGTAAGTCAGAGCAGAAAACGACAGCAATTCAGAAAAAAAAAAAAAAGAGAGAGAGAAAAGCTGAAGTACATCTAGTTTCTTTTTTTTTTTTCCACGGTATTAGGTGTTATTTACTTTCGCTTTTCATGCTGGAGAAACGCCTTGCAACATGATCAAAAAAAAAGTAGTAAGGAAGCACACAGAGGCACACACACACACAAAAAAAAAAAAACTCTTCAACACTACGAGAAAACGAAGTCTAAAATAAAAAAAAGTTCGGCATCACAAAGATGCATGTTTTGTCTCGATGATGCAACAGAAGCGCCTAGTGAGTTCTCTGTGCTCGAGCTCTCGGTTCCACACCAGCAGCCACGCTGCAAAATAAGTGCGTACGGAGGGGAAGACGATGGCGCAGGGAAAGTGTGCTGAGGTAACACGTAACTCTTGCGAAACTCTGGTCTCGTCTGTTAGAGCACATACACAAAACGAAAAACGCTTCTCTCTCTATTTTTCTTTCTTTTTTCTCTTTGTGTGTGTGTGTTTCCACCGGGTCAGCAATGGTTCTTTTGCGCAAAGCACCGTTGCTGTTATTGTTTTTTTTTTTTGTGTGTGTGTGTGTTGTTGTTGTTTCATTTTGTTTGGTGCTTCTTTTTTAAAGAAGAACGTAGGAACAGCCACGAAGCGCGCACACGAAGTACATACAAACGCAAACACACACGCATACGATGTGTCTACGTGAGTGTATAGATGTGCATGCAAAAACGCACGTTCGCCTTCACATCTTTTGGGAGCATGGGCAACCCAATAAAAACACATTTGGTAGCCGAGAGCGGTTTTTTTTTTTTTTACAGAATATAAAACTGGAAACGAAAAAGTCGTCAAAGTAAACACTATTCATCGCTCGGTACCACATCGCAGAGAAGCACACACAAATACGCACCCAAAAACGCTACCAACTCTCCAACACCACACCCTAGTACACCCCCTTCATCAAAAAAAAAAAAAAACTCTCCTTCCACGGCCACCTCTTACTCCTTTCCCCTTTGTCTCTGTCTTGATCATTGAAGTCGACGTCGTGGGCAATTCCTTCGCGCATCTGCAGGTGCCGTCGCCTGCCACTGCGATCGTATAGTGCGTCGGTATGCACAAGCAGCCCGTGTTATTGCGGTTGTTGTTGCTGTTCTCTTCACGCTTTTCCTTCCTCTTGACATCCGCAACAGTGGCTTAAAAGAAAAAAAAGCAGGAGCTACGAAAGAGCGTCCACACATACACACACACACAAATACACGGAGCTTCAACTACTCTTTAAGCGGCTTTTCTTAGTTGAAAGAAGGGGGAAAAAAAAGAACAAAACAAAAGAAAGAGGAAACCACCAACTAAAATAAAAAAGAGCTCAGCGCGTCTTCTTTTTCAAGTCAGTCCCGCGCATAACAAAAAAAAAAAAAAAGAAACCAAGGAATAAAAAAAAAACGAAAGGAGAGATCCATCACCGTAGGAGGACTATGAAATCTCTCCGTGTTTTGTAAACACGAGAGACGCAATGGGGGGAAGGTTCGCCTCCTTCGTCATGGTCTTCTTGAGGGCGTCGATCTTGTCCTTTGCCGACGCATCGCTGACCCACACCGCGAGACGATTGTGATACTTCCTTTTGGACATGACTACGCCTGTCACGAAGGGCTCGCCGGTAGCGTTCTTATCCGCGCCATCAAGATACTCGCCCACGGCGGCCATCAGCACGTTTTCCCACGACTTGTCAAGATCGGTCTTAGCCTCCGCACCGTTAGCCACCTCGGCGCCGGCCGCAGCACCGCCGCTTGCGTTGCTGCTGTTATTGTTGCTGGAGCAGATGTTGCCAGCGTTGATGTCCAGGTTAACCCACAGCTTGCCGCCCTTCTTGTTCGCCGGGTCCTCCCACATGGGCTTGACGCCCTCCTGGAAGAAGTGGTACTGGGAGGAGGTGCGCAGGGCGTGGAGGGGCTTCATGTACTTGAGCATCACGAAGAATTCCTCGACGGAGTGCACAGTCATAATAGGCACCAGCGACATCTCCCAGTTCTCCGTGTTGTAGGTGGAGGGGCTGTCGTACCACAGCGTCCACGCTCGTTGTAGCTTGTGCAGATTCGACATTTCGCTTCTCCGAGCTTTTCAGTTTTTGTCTGTTTCTGTCCTTTCCTTTCCCTTTAACTATCAGTTTTTTTAAAGGCCCGTTGAACAAGAAGAGGGTCGAAAACAAAGAAAAAAAAATGCAGAAAAGAAAGAATGAGAACTAAAGTGTCCGTGCGCGTTTGAGTTCACAACACCAATCGTGTCACTTTGGCAGCGTGAGACAGAAAAGGAAAAAAAAAAAAAGCCGAGAAAAAAGTCAGGGGAAAGCGGTGACGCACACACACACACGCACACAAAGGGGATAACAACGGATTATAAAGCCAAAAAAAAAAAAAGAACTACAAACACAAAGATGATCACGTAATAAGCAATTAGGAGTGAAACAAAAAAAAAAACACGAGAAGCTAAAGCCAAAAAATAAAAAAAAACAAGAACACACAAAGAAAATACATATATATATATATAGATATATATACGAAACAAAAACGTGTGGAAATCGACTTCACTACACTGTAGGTACGCACACACACAAAAGAACTTCTATTCAATCCGAAAAAAGGCTGTCTTCCGACCTGAACGCCAGACTCTCTGGGGAAAGGAGCACGACTCGTCCCTTTTTTTTTCTTTTTCAACAGGGCAATTAACTAAAATAACTTAATAAAAGCTGCAATGCACCCGCGTAGAACGTTGTCAGTATGATAAAAAGAAAAAAAAAAAAAACAGAACTGTGAGAATCGCAGAGACGAAGAGACAGAGAGATAAAAAAACAGAAAATGCGACGATAACGGCGCAAAGCAGACAAGAGTCAAAGCCCTACATCGTTGTTGTTGGGATTGACGTATGCGGCGTTTCAAAGATCAAGTATGTCAGCGTATTGTGAGGGTGTGTGTATTCGTGCGGTCCGCAATAACAAAAACGAAAACGATCAAGGCGTGAAGGAAAAAATGAGGCGAAAGGTAAGTTGACATGATTAACAGATTCAGAGAAGCTCTGAAGGGGACAAAAAAGAAGACTCAACTAACGTTCAAGAAAGGTCTTGGTCTCCTTTTTCTTTCTCGGTGTTACTTTTGCTAAAGGTGCGCCTACATTTCACTCGTTTAGCACCTCTATTTTGCACGCGAACCTACTATGATAGAAACGTTTTTTTTTTTTTTTGGCGTGCAGCACTTTACCTTCTCCGCAACTGTACGGTTTATTTTCGTTTCAGCTTCAACGCTGCGGCTTTCTCTGCCAGACAAAAGTGTCGCTTCAGCACCGCTGAAAAGCACTCTCAGCGTGAGTTCATCTTTTTCTTCCCGTTCTTTTCTTTTTCTCTATAGCGGCTAAGTTGCATTGAGGCATACAAAGAAGAGCAACGACAATGAGAAGAAACACAGAAAGCACTCATCGTTTCCCTCGTTTCTCTCTACCATTGGCAAGAAAAGCAAAAAGTGATAATTCGGTGGAGGCAAATAATAAAAGTAATCTAAAAAGCTGCAGTCGTCTTTCTCTCGTGCAAAAACAACGCAGTCTTTTGCTTATATTTGTTCTCTTTCACTTTTTGTTTTTTTTTTTTTCCCCGCTCCGTGCACTCGTTGCAGTAATCAGCTTGTGAAAGCTCACCTGCCTCGTTGCATGACACTGCCTTCGTTTTCACGCAAATATGGTGCCGCTCTTCCCTTCGTTCGTCACTCGTGTCACTTATTATTATTATTATTTTCTTTTTTTTTTTTGCCCTCCGTTCTGATAGCTGTCAAACAGTCATTGCCTCCATTTCAATTGAAAGACGCAAGACTGCAGATGTTGAAAAGAGCTTTTTTTTTTTTTTCTTTCTTCCTCTAATAAGACAATGGAGGAGCGGCTAGCCAGAGCACGACCTCAACAGGTATAGAACTTCACATTCAAAAGAAAGTCAAGGTTGAAAAAAAAAAAAAACAGATATATATATATATGTATATATATTATATATATATAAAGGAGTCAGAGAGCGCCAACACAATGGACGATGGAAAAAAAAAAAAAAGAAAGCAAAGGATACAGTGTAAAAGTAATGGGTACAAGTTTATATACACTCAAAGGTGCAGAAATGGTGTTTTTTGTGTGTCGTGGTACAGAGCATCCAGTCTTGCACGGAGAGTCTACAACAGCAAAGGAAAAAAGAAAAAAAAACGAACTCAAAAAAAAGTCTATAAAAGCGCAGACGGACCAGGAAGTACACACTGACAGCTGCTTCGTCTGTAGCGCATATGCGGCCGCAAGGGGGAGGAGAGAGAAAAAAAAAAAAGCCCTTGCAGTACTGCATTACTTCTTCTTCGCCGCCCTCTTCGCGGCTGTCTTCCTCACAGTCCTCTTGGTGGCCCGCTTCGCAGTTCGCTTGGCAGGCTTCCTCGCCACCTTCTTGGCAGTCCGCTTAGCAGTCCTCTTCCCCGCAGTCTTCTTCGCAGTCTTCTTCGCTGTCCGCTTGGCAGGCTTCCTGGCAGTCCTCCTCACAGTCTTCCTGGCAGTCCGCTTCGCTGCCGCCCTCCTGGGAGCCGCCTTTTTCGCAGTCCTCCGCGGCGCAGCCCTCTTCACCGCGGCCTTGCGCGCTACCTTGCGGGAGCCAGCCTTCCTTGCGGCGGCCTTCCTGACTGCAGAAGACGGAGCAGCCATGATGAGCGATGCAAGAAAAAAAAAGGAACGAGGAATAGAAAAGTTGGAAAGCTAATGAAAGGGGGGTGAAACGTCTGTTGACAGCTGTAAGTCTAGCGTGAAAGGTCAAACGAAAAGAACGGGAGCTAAAGAAAAAAAAATGAGAGAGTCAAATCAACGGCACGAGAAGAGATAATAAAATAGTGGAGAGGAGAGAAGTCGTAAAGAGGCTATAAAATGTGTGGCGATTCAATCTGCGGTGAAACTCGTCGTAAGATGAGCGCCCTACTTTCATTTGAAAAAAACAGAAGTGACTTACCAAGCAATTCTCTCGGTGTGTTGAACCACAACGTTGTCGATAGAACGCAACCGACTCTTTGACGCATCTGAGAAAAAGACACCTAAAAGTGTTTCCTAACCTACAGATAAGCTGCACACACACGCACAAAAAAAAAAAGAAGAGTCGGCCACGGGTCATAATAACAGACCTTTTTCCTTCCGCCTTGTTTTCAAAGCAGTTTCACAGAATTCAAAAGAGCTCTGAATGCTGCGAGCCTCGCTTCACTCCTGCATTCCATAAGTGGCTGGAGATACATATATATATGTATATTTATGTGAGTGCTTTACTTGCTTGTTAAGTGGAAATTGCTATACTACTGCTACTAGTCCGAGTCAATAAACCAGAATTATCTGGAAGTCGTGTGGCTTCGTGGTGGAAAAAAAAAAGCCAAACAAGCCAACGCGCCGCAGCCCATCCTTCTTTTTTCCTCTCTGTCTCGACTTCGAGATTAGTGGTGATCGTCCAGGTGCGACCACACGTACCGGTGAGGGTCTAGCACGAGGTCGCGAGCGTTGTACTTGATTTGCATCGCCGGGTACTCGCCCAGCCACGCGCCGACCGAGAAGATGAAGAACATCCAGAACGGGTCGCGGTTGAACTGCGCAAAGCGACGAGGGACGAAACCACCAAGAAACATCTTTTCCTTTTTTTCAGTTCGTTTTTAATTTGTTTGAAAGCAAGTATGTGCTTGAGGTAGCGACAAACGAATATGCGATCTGCGTTTTCTTTTTTTCCTTCCCAGGTGACAGAGTTTATTTGCGTGTCCCGTGTGATGATTTGAAATTGTCAACAGATAGCGGAGATTAGGAGGGAGTGAGAATCAAATGTAATAGTATTCCAGTCTAGTGAGGGGAACAGTTCCCACGTAAAAATGCACTGACATGGGATGAGGAGGAGTGAGTAAGGAGTAAAAAAAAGTACAAAAGTGAGTACCAGCCAGTACATTTGGATTGGGACAAAAAAAAAAACTTGAGCAGTCTCACATCGACCTAAGTAGGAAGTACAAGTGGGCTTTTTTGAGTTTTTTTTTGTTCTTTTAATTCTACAAGTTCCCCATGAGCACCACAACAGGTAAAAAAAAAAACACCACACTTTTTCGCCTACCCCAAGGGACTCAGAATGGTCCGCACCAACTCACGGTCATTCTGTGGATCGCGTCGCACGTGCCACACCACATTCCACGTCGCCAACGAGTCAGTATCCACCGCTTTCCAATCCTTTTCTGTTGTTGAGTCCGACAGCGCCGTAGTGAGACGTAGACACATCATGCCCACCTGTAGAAGGTGCTTCAGCGGAAGCGCACGCAGCTGATCGAGGTCTGCGACGGTAAAAGTCAACTCGTACACCACGCCTGGCGACAACAGCGGCGCTGCTCCGTCATCTGTCAGCTCATTGGGCGCACACGGCAAAGCCGAAGAAGACGAGAGCGTCACCGTGTTTGCGTGTGACGCTGCCGCCGTGTCAGAGCGCTTCACAAACGCAGGAGGTGCAAGAGGAGTGAAGGGCATAAGACACACTGGTGGCTGCACGGAGGCGACGTCTGCGATGAAGTCCACTGCCGCGTACAACGCCGGGGCTGCGACGGGTGAGTGAACACGAAACGCGACGTGAAAGCGCAGCGGTGCGAAGAGCGGTGCGGAGGCGCTCGCGCGCATGTTGGTCACTGCGTCTACAACATCAAATGTCTGCATCTGCGCCATTAGAGAATCGGAAGTCAAAATATGAAAGCGCCCTTTTTTCTTCTGTATTTGTTTGTGTTTCTCAAAAAAAAAAAAAAAGCTGGGCTAGGGCAGAAAGGGGAAAAAAAAGCAGCGAAGATTAAGTACTTAAATCAGGTAACAGTGTAGATGCAACCAAGTTTCTGTAAACCACTCTGTGACGACTATTTATGAAAAGCGCGAACGAGTTGAAGAGAAGCAAGCAGTGGAGAGAATTAAAAAAAAAAGTGGAGTGGACGTAAAGGAATAAGCACGCACATACACGGACAGACACACAAATAAAAAAAAAGTGAACAGATTAAAGCAAAGATGCCCGACAAAGAATGCGGCACCTTTGTTTTCTACCTTCTGAGCGCAGTTCCTCCCTTTTACAAGAATCGCTGTCGCATTGAAAGCCACTAAAAGAAAAAGTGAATACTGCTGAATTAAGACAGGAAATCCTGTTACGTAAACTCGTTGACTACAGCCTTGCAGCGTTTATTCCACGTTTCTTTTCCTTTCCTTTTTATGTGCATTAATTAACAGTTATCAAAGCTGTGTTCCGCAAGACAGCTAAGACGCCAGACATGATAAAATGAAAAACACACCAACAGCGCTGCTTACCCAGAAACAAACGAGCATTCAAACCAAAAAAAAAAAAAAAGAGGACACGGACAAACAGAAGAATCAAACCACCTCGGTAGGCTCAAGAACCACAAAAACCAACTCACAGTAGTAACAAGAGAAGAGGGAGAAATCAAACCTCTCGGGATTACCGAGCAGGACCGTATGCGCCGTTTTAGCTCCGCCATCATCTTCCAGCTGAGGGGGTGCAACCACCGTTTCGGTTTTGCTTGCCTTGTCATAGCAACTCGCATCCGGTTGCTGAGCTCCGCTCTGCTCTCCTCGTTCAACTGGACTGGCAGATGACCGCAGCAAGACGTTCTACAAGTTGGCGATGAGCATTGAGTGCGTGCGCTGCTCACAGTACCGCACTGTCAGTGCCACCCCCATGGTCACTGTTGTAATGGCGAGGAGGCGGTTCAGGTTACGCCAGAACATTGGATACGCTTCCTGGTCCGGCAGTGCCTGAGGCCTCGACATACCTGGGAACATCTTGTCAACTTACGTGTGTACTTTGACGTCTGTAACACAAAAAAAAAAAAAAGAAAGAGCGTAGTTTTTTTTTTTTTTGTTGTTAGTGCTTTTGTTTGTTTACTTCTTTGATAATACGAGCGACGCAGTATCGTACGAACTCACAGACAGCGAAGAAATGAGGCAAGAAGCAGCTTCAGGAGAATGAACCAGAGGAGATATACATGTATATATATATATATATATATATATATACATATATATAAAGAAAGAAACCAAATCAGATGAAGGAATAGAGAAAAGGGAGATGTTACTTCAGCGTTTGTTTGATAAAGGTGTGAATAACGCGACGGTGTCTATAGAGGGCTTTCTGTTCGCAAAAAAAGAGGCACATCCTCAGAGCCAATAATAGTAATAAAGCACAGAGAGCGAGTCGCAGGCACACTTATTCGAAATTGAATTGGGAGTAAAGGGAATTTGCTTACGCTGGGCGCCGAGTTGCGCAGCTAGGTGAAAAAAAAAAAAAAGCAGGTCGCACAACTCCCACGAACCCTCTCACCACATGCCTATAGTCGCAAACACTCTACCGTTTTTTTTTTTGTTGTTGTTGTTGTTGATTTGTTTTGTCTTACTTATTAGGTATCTCCAATGAGTAGTAATGCAGTAGTTACGACAGCAAGAAGAAGCACAAACACATAAAATAAACAAAAAGAGAGGGCCGTGCAAGCAGGTGCCAGACTTAGACAAAAAAAAAAAAGAAGAAACACGAAAATGAAGCAGTTTTGTGGTCTACGGAGCAAACACAGGAGCGGAACCACCCACCACAAAAATGACAGTACATTTCGGCTTGGTAAAGACATCGTCACGCACCACCACTGCTACTACTACTCGCAAAAAGAAAAAACCACTGTGTCGAGAACCTTTAATCACACGTATAATTGTGCACACGAGCAAAAAAAAAAAGCACCATATATGGACTTTCCAATAAAAACAGAAAGAGGAAAACAGCATGTCATATCTAACTAAAAAAAAAAAAAGAAGAGCATGATGATGATGAAGCATGGATACACTTCAATCGAAAAGAAAGAAAAAGTCACAAACTCATGTTTTGCATTCCGCCGCGCACCACATCAGAAATGAAAATGAAGAACAGACCACTCAAAAAGTCGACAGCAGAAGAGAAATTGAGGCTGCCTCCACAGTAGTAAAAAAAAAAAAAGAAGACAACAAGGTATCAAGCGGAAAAAAAAGAACCTAGAAAAGACGAAGAGGATGTACCTTTATGAAACGCGGCAGAAAAGAACAGCAGTACAGCACACAGTTCTCCTTTCGTAACCGCACGCACGAAAAAAGCAGAAAAGAGCTCTGCGATCATGAGCGTACACTCCTCCTCTTTTTTTCTGTTTCGAAAAGGAAAATTGAAAACTAGAACTGTTAAGATAAGCTCTCAATTGGAAAAGAAGGGGGAAAAGAAAAAGACACAAGCGCACGCTTCCGAAGTGCTCGCCCACTACAAGTTTCAACGTCAAACTGAAAAGAAAAAAAAAAGGAACAGAAGAAGAGATGCACCTTGCAGATGTGAGAGCCCCAGGCTAAGAGTGAAAGCAATTCACACTTCAAAACACCACCTGATCACGACAATGAAGAGCAGAGAAAAATAGACCTGTGAAAAAAAAAGACGGCTGCGTGAAAGTTGAAACAACAAGAAAAGGGAAAGCGCATAAACAGCGCGTGCAGTGCCATGAAAAAAGGCGGGTATGTCCCCATATTTCCTTTTTTTTTGGATGCGCAGCTGCTCCGCGTTTTTAACGCTTTGGTTTCTCTTCAGCTTTCTTTTTCTCTTCCGACTTGACTTTCGCCGGGCTTCACTTCGTGTTTCTCTCTTCAGCGCTGCGCTGCGTCCACCCTCCAGTTGCCTTTCGACAATAGCAAAGGGGTGCTTCACGATGGAAAACAGCGCCGACGATGCAGACATTGCAAAAAAAAAAAAAAAAGACAACAAGAACAATAATAAAAAGAAAACCAGAGTGCAGCAACGGAAAAAACTGTAGGTTCACGTGGATCGGGCAAGTCAGCATCGGGTATTTCCTTGCAGACCATCGCCATGAGCAAGAAAACAACAACAAAAACATGCGATGTGCTTTTTGTTTGTCTGTTAAAAGCTTCAGTATTATTCTTTTTTTTTTTTTGTTTTTGGGCCCTAAAGGAGAAAACGGATAAAAAAACTAAAAGCTAATCGTAAAAAAAAAAAAAAAGAGCGTAGCGCCGTCGCACAAATACTGAAGGAATGGAAGGGAACGCTCAAAAAAAAAAAAAAAGAAACGAATTGTTGACGCGCATACAGCACAGAGACAGCATCCACCACGCTCTACCTGCTCTCCTTGACGCTTCGTACTGTGCACTTTGTCATCATCTCATTTCTTAGATCATTTTCCCCACCGTTTGTTTGCGTAAATCCGGTTTGCGTTTTTTTTTTTTCCTTGCTATTTGACCTTTCCGCTTTGTTTGAATGCTTTTTTTTTTTTTCCACCGGCATGTCTAAAAAAAAAAAAAGAAATGAAAATAGACTACTTTGTCATCATAAAGAAAAAAAAAAAAAGAAAAGAGAGGAAAAGGAAAAAAAAAATGAGGTTCAAGGGCGGGTTTGTCCCCAGAAATTTCCCTTGGTAACACTCACAGAAACAACAACAACAAATAAAAAAGAGGTTATGATTATAAACCCTAAAAAAAAAAAAGAGAAAGAACCTCTGAGGGTAAATAAATAGAAAGCAAAAAGAAAAATATAAATAGAGATAATGAAATCAGAAAGAGAAAAAAAAAAGCACAACTCTTCTGTTGCTCGATACTCACGACTGCTCGCTCCGCTGAAGTGAGATGCAGGCATGTGACGGACACAGAGAAACGGCTTTTCTCAGCAGTAAACCGTGGACGAATCGAGAGAAACAAACAAAAAAAAAACAGCACGGCAGAGGGAACTCAAAAAAAAAAAAAGGGTGTCGTGCAACGAGACGAAGTTGACCTCTCTCCTTTAAAGAAAAAAAAAAAAACAGTCATCAAGTTGCATGTCTTTCTTGCCGCGTTGGCTGCACCTGGCGCAGTTAAAAAAAAAAAAAAAAGAACTTTCAGTTCACCTCACCATAGATGGCAGCCACGGTGCCGAAAACGACAGCGATCACGCCAGCAATGAGCAGCAGGTACGTGCAGATGTAGTGGAACCAGCCAACCTGCTTCAGGCCCCAGTTTCCGGCGTACATCACGAACAGTGCCGGAAAGATAAAGCCGAGGAAGCCGCCACAGAAGCTGCCCACAAGGCCGAAGACAATGTTCACGGACGGGATGAAGATACCAAGGACGAGGGCGACGATCGACATGAAAGCGCAAATGGCTGCGTTCAGCCAGAACGGCACGGTGCGGATGTCCTTGAACATCGGGAAGTGCCAGCCGAGGCAGTAGTACACGGCGTCGCGCGATGGCTGCATGCAGATGGCAAAGCCCACGCACATCTTTATGGCGATGCCAACGTAGGCAACTGCGACCTTCGCGTCGCTGCGCACGTTGTAATACAGCAGGATGGAGTCCGTGATCTCCTCGCCAAAGTCAAGGTAGCCAAAGACGCCCGCCAGGATGTACAGCACACAGCAAATCGTCTGGCTGACCGCCATGTCGATCGTCACGCGGCGCGGCGTCGGGTTCGGCGTCTCGCGGGCCACCTCAAACACGTTCGTCTGCGCCAGGAAGGCGAAGAGGAAATTCGAGAAGCCGACCAGCGCGTTGTTGCCCGTCTTGAACATCCCCACCTTGTGGATCGCCTTGCCATCTTTGAAACCGTTCATGCCGGCGTGGACGATGATGATGATGACAAAGTACATCATGCACGACACCCCGATAATGGAGAAGTAGCGCAGCGAGTTGATCTCCTTCGGTATCGACAAAGGCAGCATCACACAGGCCCAGATCATGATCACCAGTACACGGTTACCCCACGTAGAGCGCACGAAGCTGTTCACCGACGGGTCGTCCGTGGCGCGGCTGAGCAGGTCGCCGGTGGAGATAACGTAGGACACGCAGGAACCGAAGCAGAACATCCACATGTGAAACGCCGCGAGGTAGTCCCAGCCGCGGCCCAGTAGCCCACGCGAAAGGGCCTCGTACGAGTACAGCCGCCGTCCCGTCTTGTCCGCCGCCTGCATCATGATGTAGACCGAGTAGATGGTGCTGAGCGTGATCACGACAAGGACGATCACCGACGTGATGATGCCGGTGGCCTGGAAAGACGAGGGCAGCGCGATCACACCGGAGCCGAGCGTGACGGCGGCCAGGTTGTACGAGTTGGACAGAATGCCGCCGTGCGGGACAATCTTGTGCATGAACGCAGAGAAGCGGTTACCCGGGACGTAATCGCCGCCGAGGCTCACAAACTCGTCATCGGAGCCCGGCGCCGAAATAAAACCGTTGATAGGGCCGCAATTCTGCTTTACTGGCGACGCCGTCGTTTCCATCTCCTCCATAAAGGAACAGCCCAACTCATTCACGCGCTCCGCCTGGAAGTCGGGTAAGTTCTGGGTGTTGGTGGACATCTTCCTCTTCAAAGACCTTTGTTTCTTGCTTCTCTTTTTTTTTTTGGGGGGGGGGGTTGTTTGTATGTTGACAAAACTAGCCGAGACGCTTTTCTTCAGAGTTCTGGAAAAAAAAAAAAAAGCAAGAGGTCAAGTTAGCACAATTATGCAATTTTACCTTCAGAAGCTCTTTTTTTTTTTTTTTAATCCTATGAAAGAGCAGTGGAGAAAGAGGGGTAAAGAGAGACAAAAAAAAAACGAAAAAGGAAAAAAAAAAAGAGCGTAATATCGAATCACAGAAAAGACAAGGTATTGAAAAAACGCTGAACGCTATGCGCGGTAGAACATGTCTGTCTGCCTCTTTTTTTGCACCGTATTGTTTTTCTCTGGGAAGGAGGAAGAGAATAAAAAACGGCATACGTTCGTTTCAGTGCCATTTCTTTCATTTAAATTCGTTTTTTCTTCTTTTGTTCCAAAATACTATTTTGTATTTCTCTGTTAAATCAGCCGAGACTTTGTTGCTTCCTTATTTTTCTCTTTTGCATCCAAAATAGACGGAAGAAAGGAAATTAGGCAGTTAATCTGTGATCAATAAAGTGCATCACCACAAACAGAACTTAAAAAAAAAAAAAAAGAGAGAAGAGAGCATATTTTTTTTTTTTCTCGCCCTGCACCACAGCGCGAAGCACTCGACAAACCTGGGCAATGCCTCACATCAGTGTGATGTGGTGTGCCGCTGTATAACAGAGCTGCATGCGGACGCTACCTCTCCAAACACATCAGCACCCAGCACCAACTTGTGTGTACTCTCTCTCTCCTTTTTACACGCGTCGCTCCGGATGCGTCGGCGACGTCTCCAGCGGTGTATCTCGGTCGCCGGAGGAGCCGGCGCCTGAGCCACGCTGGAGCAGCTGCATGATTTCCCGCACGGTATCGCCCACCTTCAACTCGAAGAACTTCACCGTGTGCAGCTGCTGGTTTAGTACATACGCATCCTCTAGCTCCGCCGGGGTGAGTTGGTGGTACTGCTCGGCCGCGACCTTGTCCATTAGCGAGCGCCAGCGACGGCGTTCCGCGTGGGCCGCGTGAGCGCCGATCGTCGTGACGTCGTACGAGCCAACAGGGCTCTCGCCGCGGGCGTGGGCGAGGTAGGCGCGATACAGCGGCGCCACGTCCTCGCGCAGATGTGCCGCAGACACGGTAGGCTCTGTCACAGAAGACAACGGAGGTGATGACGAAGCATCCAAGTGCGTTGACGTGTCAGTCGAAGCACCGTCCCCAGCGCGACAGCTCCCCGTTCTTTGTTGGTCTGCACTGTTGCTGTTGGTGACGGTGGAGTCTCCTTGTGCTTTTTCAGTTGAAGACATCGAGGAAGGGAACAGCGGCGGCAGAGCATCGATGATGTCCTGCACCACTTCCATAGAGCTCCTCGGCACCGTCGTCACGCTGTGGGTCCCATCACGCTGTGCCCCCGCTTGCTGGCTGGCGTTGTGCGCGGCCGCCAGAAGAACTTCGCGGCTCCCTTCGCCTGCCGCCGCCGCCGCTCTCGTCGCACGCATCGGCGCCAGCTGCGCGTCCACCACCGCAGCGTCTGCGCGACGCGAACGCAGCGCAGCCTCCTCCGCCTCCAGCGCATCCAGGTTGAGCCCCAGAAAGCGGCGATAGTACGCCTCCCGGGCCTCGACCGTCTCGCATCCGTACAGCACCGCACACGCCTCCATGAGGGAGAAATAGAAGTGGTTTTCCTCGCCTGCATTAACGCTGCTGCTTGCCATCTTGCCCTGCTCGCTCCTCTGGCGCTCGATGCGCTCGCGAAAGAAGGTCTGGAAACGGTCGCAGAATTGCATGCGTGACTCGTTGAAAAGGAAGCGCGCGCTCTTTACCTCCCGTGTGGTGTCGTCAACGTCTGAGTTGAAAAAAACACGATCGGCTTCCTCGCCGGCGGCACCAACGGCAACGCCGCGACGCTCGCGGTTCATGACGTCTGCCAGCTGCTGCCGTGACTTAGACAGCTCTATATCGCTGTAGGCGAGCTGGGAGATGTCAGAGGCCATGCGGGTGCGATACTTGGAGGAGATGAACTCGCGATGAATGATCATGCTGGGGCCGAAGTCCTCCTCGTACTCTACCGTCTGCGATGGCGGCATAGGCCGGTATGCGATCTGCAGCGCTTCCTGCGCCGTGACACCGTTCGTGGGCGCTGCCCCGCTGCGGGTGCTGTTGGGCGACCATGCCGTCTGGCCATGCTTGCGGCGCACCAGGTACCTCTGCGTGCGGCGTAACATAAAGCGTCGTTTTTTTTTCCCCCTCTCTCTCTTTTGTGCTTTCAGCAAGAAAGCACCTTTTTTCTTGTTGTATGTGTGTGTCGTCAATGAAGGACTGAGGGTTGAGGTTTGAAAAAAGAGCGGGAAAGAAAGCGACACGAAACTGAAACGAGAGAAGCTCAAAGCAACGTGTAAGCACTGAAGAGCCTGAAAAAAAAAAAAGAGAAAGAAAAAGTAACGATGCAGCAGTCTGGTGCAGCTTGTCAGAAACGCAGTGATATGCTGTTTGGTGGCAAATGAAATTCACGAAACGGAAGAAGACAGCAGCGTAAAAAGCGCGCGGTAGTGTAGCATTAAAGCACTGAGGATACGTGAACTTAAAAAAAAAAAACAGCTCAAGTTGGAGATGATAATCAAGCAAATAAAAAAAAAACGTGCTTAAAACAGTACAAAAGCGTAAGTTAAAACAACGAGACCTTTAATCAGCAAAGTAGAGTAAGCCAAGCATACCAAAAAAAAAAAAGGTAATATGACTGGCAGCAAAACGCTCAGGTACGGTTACGCCTCCTTTGCCGCGGCGGCGGCCGCCTTGCGCTTCGCCGCCTCCTCCTTGTCGTTCACCAGCTCCAGTTCCATGTCCGGGTAGCCGGCCTCGGCGCGGTGGCGGTAGAAGAGCGCCTTCAACTCCGCAAAATACGCCGCCGACAGCTTTTTCACATCCTCGGGGTTGTTCTCGTCAGCGCCCTCCGGAACCTTCACCGGCGCCCCCACGACGACCGTCAACTTCGTGCGGAAAGGCACAGGGAGGCCGAAGCGGCCGTATGGCACCATCGGAAAAGGGAAGCCGAGAAGCTTGAGTGTGAAGTGCTGAATGCGCGGGAACTGCACGAGGCCTAACACGTTGTTCTCGGCAAAGGACAGCAGCGGCACGAGCGGCACCTTGTTCGCGATCGCCAGCCGGACAAAGCCGCTGTGCTGGGTGATGAGCGTCATCTTTGTGTGGCTCACCGCCGTGTGCAGCATCTCCGCCTGTCCGCCCGTCACGATGAGGACACTGTTGCCGCGCCGCAGACTTGCATCAAGGCTGCGCCGACTTACCGAGAGGGCCCCGACGCGCAGGTTGAAGTCGCGGACAAGCGGCACGTTGAAGATGATGCTGGCGACGTGGGTGGAGACGTAGCGGCGAGGGTTGACACCCACCTTCCGCGCCCATTCTTCTGTCAGACTGGCGAAGAGGGCGGTACCAGGAAAGACGCCGTGCGGGTGAAATGAGAAGAGGTACTGCGTCGTGTCGTCGCGCATCTGCACCTTCGGGTCGTCGACGACGACGCTGAAGTTGAAGTAGCGCTGGGCGTCGGCGAAGAGGTACTTACGCGCGAAGTCGGTGAAGCGTTGGCTGCGCTGCGCACCGGTATGGAAGGGCTTACCAGAGTAGGTAGGGATGTAGGAGAGCCAGAAGCCCAGCACGCTGCAGTCGAGAAGGTGCACCACGATAAAGCGTGTCGCCAGCAGCCACGAGAAGGAGCCAGTGTAGGTCTGGTAAAAGACGTATTTGCGGTAGCTGAGGTACCCAATCGAGAAGTACACCGCCAGCTTGATCATAAATCGCACGCGGCCGAAGCTGCCCGCGAGTGTGAGCACCAGCGTCGTGTAGGACAGGAACCGCGTGCTGTACCGCGGCACTACAATGCTCGGGAGCACTAGCATCGACGCCGCCACCACCGGCATAGCGTAGAGGACCCATGTGACAACCGTGAAACGCAATGTGATGGCGAAGGGCGGCACGCCGACGTTGACGAGGTACGGAACGACCGACAGCGCCAGCGTCAGCGTCGTTAGTGCAAAGCAGATGGGCGTGTACGCCTCCACTAGTCGCACCAGCCGCGGCGTGTAGTGCGTGGAGAAGTAGTAGACGACGATGACGACCGTCACCGGTGTCACGGTGCCGAGAAGGATGACGAGCACCTCCAGCAGGTTCGCAATACTGGCCGCTAGCGTCGTGCGCTGCGTTGTCTCCTTCAACGAGGCACGGCGGCCGCGCTTCAAGGTCGCGCTGCCGCCGGCTGGCGTGGCGCGGCCGCCGGCTCTGCGGACAACGCGCTGCCACTGCCCTTTAGTCCGGCTCAGCGCCATCAGCGTGCACGGCACCGCCAGCGAGAGGCTGACGACGGTGAGTACGAAGGGAACACGGGTGCGCCGCGACGAGCCGCCGTCGCCGCGGCCGAGGTACTGCAGCCGGTCCGCGTCACCCCTGAAGAAGGCGCTGACGGAGGTGTAGACGCGGCCAAAAGCAATGGCAGTGGCGAACGTCAGTGCGGCGACGATGCCCTCGCCGTTTACCTCGAGGAAGCTCGGCTCGCCGCGGCGGTCCGAGAAGAGCGGGATGGAGCTGAGGATGAAGATCTGGCTGCACACGGACAGGAAGGCGGCAAACACCATCGCCGTCGCAGACACGTGGGCCGACTCAACGCAGCTGATAAGTGTGACAAGGAACGCAGCGGAGTAGCAGCCCCAGCCCGACATCTGCCGGATCACGAAAGGCGACCCGCCGCGGAAGGGCATGAAGGGGGCGTAGCTGTCGGAGTCGCTGTAGAGCACGGAGCCGTAGCCGGCGTGCACGCCGATGCAGGACACCGTCGTGACGAGTATGGCAATGACGGCAAAGGCCAACGACAGCACCGTGACTCGCGAGATGAAGGCCGCAATGACGAAAAAGGCGGCCGACGCGCAGGAGAGCAAAATGACGATGATTCGCACGTTCTCCTGTCGGCTCTGCCGCATGAAGTACTTGTCGCTGCTATTACTGTCCTTTGCCCAGTCGGAGTCGTCGCTCTCGTCCTCGTCGCCGCTGCCGCTGTTGCTGCTGCTGCTTGACCTGTTGCAGGTGCTGCAGCTTCCACTGCTCTCGTCATTGTCGTACTGTCGGCGGGCCCAACGCTTGCGAGTGCGCCGCTCCGCCTCTGGCTCTTTGTACAGCCGCAGCATGTTGAACGACGTGGGCAGCGAGAAGCTGTGCAGCGCCGCCGCCATCAGTGTCTGGAAGGCGACCTGCGTGATGGCCTTCTCGTCCTCCGTCTTAGCCTGCACCTCCGCGCGCAGGATGCGGCGGATCTCCAGGAAAGCCTCCTTGGCCAGCCGCTGCTGTGCGGCAGCGGCAAGCGTGTGGCGCGCCTCAATGACGATCGACAGGGTGATCAGGACCACCGGGATCAGCTCCAGCACACCAAAGAGCGTGTAAAACACGTTGCCGCGGTTCACGACAGTGACCAGCTCCTCTGGCACCATGTCGGCGTTCATGACGAGCACCGTGCCAAAGACGACGACGATGACGAACATGGCGTAGATCATCCAGCCCAGCACCTGCAGAGCGACAAAGCTGCCGCTGCCGGAGAAAGGGTGGAAGACACGGATGCCCTTGTCCCTGGCGGAGTAGTGTGCCAGCGGCACACACGCGATGAAGCAGAGGTTGCTGAGCATGATGAGGCGCATGTGTGGCAGCTCCACGTCGCCCCAGACGTGGTGCACCGAGACGTCGACGAGGAGGCGCAGCATAATGTTTGTCAAGCACAGCAGATAGCTGATGACGAGCTCGCCGTTCATGACATAGGAAATGTTTGCAAAGTCCTCCTCCGGCTTTTCGGCGCCCGCGGCGGCACCCGCAGCGGTCTGCGAACCGCGCGGCTGCAAGGGCAGAACGGCTGCAAGTTTGTAAACGGCCGCCAACTCCGGCGCGACGTCGGCGCTCGAGACGGCAGCTGGCGTCGCCGAGGATGTCGTTTCTGCTGCTGCTGTCGTTGTTGCCGCCTCCGTCGCCTGACCTTCCTGCTCGCTCTCGGTGTTGCCGGCGCCGCCGCCGAAGAAAACGGGGCGGTTGTGCAGCACGACAGAGCTGTAGATGCGCACAGACATCGTCATGCAGATCACACTCAACACAGAGACGTTCGACTGGAGCACCGCGATGGTCGTCACTTTGCTCGTCAGATAAAGCACAAAGTCAATTACGGCGGCGATGTAGAGCAGGTAGCCGAGGCCCTGCATGATGAGCACCGGGAACGTGACGGCCTCGCGCTGCGGGGCAAGCATGCGGAAGCGGTCGCCGTGGATGATCACGCCAGCTATGTAGACCAACGGCGTTAGCAGTAGCGAGACGAGCTGCGCCACCTGCGCGACAAAGATAAGCACGCCGCGGTAGGTCCACGACGTGCCCTCGATGTGCTCCTCCAGCCCCGCAGGGAAGTTCTGAAGGTAGAAGAAGATGCCGACGTTCACACACGCCAGAAGGAATACGCTGACGACAGTGACGAGGCCGCCAAGCTCAAAGACGCTGCTAGGCAGGGCCGCCGTCTCGGCTGGCGTCTCGAAGTGAAGGGTGCGCATGAAGAGCAGCAGCGCAATGCAGCTGACGACGTCCAGACCCTGCACCGCGAGCACGGACGACGACTGCACGACACTGTCGCTGGCGCTGATGAGGAGGACGTTGGTGAAGAGGGCAAGAACGTAGAAGACACGCGTCGCCCACAGAAAGAAGGTGTCCCAACCATTAGACAGGATGAGGCTCAGCCCTGTGTACCCGCTCCCTTTGCGGTAGCTCACAAAGAAGATGCTGGAGGCGCCGCACACGACGGCGATGGCGAAGTTGACGTGGAAGATGACCGACTGCAGCTGGGGAAAGTTGATCGCCACGTAGCTGAGCACGTTTTGCGCCACCAGCATTGCCACCTGCAACACACTCTCCGCGTTGGGGCGGCGGCGCAGGTGGCGCAGCACGCCATTCAACCCGCCTTCTGCGAGCACCGACGCGGCGCTGCGTGGCGCCGTCCCCGAGGTCCTGCTCGTCGATGTGGGGGGGCCGAGGCGGTTACTGTAATGGCGGAAGCTGCGCAGCGAGAGCAGGATAAGAAGGTTACCAAAGAGCGAGAGCACCGCCGCGGTGCTAAGGAAACCGTGGGCGTGGGTCTGCGCCGGGTCGTAGAGGAGGCCGAAACCCGTGATGGCCAGCAACGACGACGCCACGCAGGTGACGCCGAAAAACTGCAACGTCACGAAACGTACACCACCGGCAAACGGTTGGTAGAGGCGATAGGCCCTGGCGCCGAATTTGGCGCGGCCGAGCAGGTAGACGAAGACACCGGCGAGCAGATTCAACTGCCCGCCGAGGGCCAGGAAGAACGTCAGCGGGAATTCCGCTGAATCGTTCACGTAGAGATCGCACAGCAAGAGGCAGAAGAGCCCGCCGATGCAGACCACGCCCCACGCCGTGAGCAGCGAAATGGTGGAGAACTCCGGCAGCTCGAAATGCAACGCACTTTCACTTTCGAACACGGTGCTGCTGCTGTAGGAGCTCGTGCTACGCTGAAAAGCGGCAGAGGCCATGCGGGCCTGAGCGGCCAAAAGGGAGGGACTACTCGGTGGTAGTGAGCTGCAGACGCTGTGTGCCGAGGCGCCCATTGGAATGGGACTGGCACGCACGTCCGTCTCCTCTGCCTTCCGCGACGACGCCGCTGCCGCCTTCGTTTCTGGGGCCTTGAGCCCAACGTGATCAGACATGACTTGACTGTGAGACCTAGACATGCAAGCATACACACACACACACAAACGCAAAAAAAAAAAAAAGGCCTGCAATTGAGCGAAGTACTTCCTAGCCACACGAAAAAAAAAAAAAGAGACAAAGCAAAGAAAAAAAAAAAAGACGAGCAGGGACACGTACTAAGTCTCAGCACGGCAGTTTTTCAAAGCTGTTTTTTTTTTTTTTTTTTGAGTATAAAGGTAAAGGTGTACGTCTAAAAACGACGGACTGGTGTAAACGTCTGGAAAAGCTATGGATGCTTTAATATTCGTATTCGCCCCCTTCTCCCCCTCTGCGAATTCCGTCTTCCTTCTATTTATCTTGTGTCAGACAATTTGTGTATGAAGAATTACACCGACTTAGACAGGTTTGGATTCTTGACGTGTGTCGTTCGTTAACAATACTAGCGTGCGCTCCTTGTAAGCAGTGAAATGGCTTAAAAAAAAAAAAAAAACAGAGAATCCACTTTTTTATAGTTGCGGTGGGGTTCCTCTATTTCTTCTTTTTTCTCTATTTTGAAAGTGTTGCTTTCCCCCTCTGCGTTTCAGCATGCATGCTTTTTCTTTTTTTTTTTGTATAAAATGAGTTTTTTTTTTTTTTTGAGGGGAGGGTGTTGTTCTTGTAAACGTGAGTGAATGTGTACCCGCGACTTTTGTATAGAATTGCTTTTTATTTGTGTAGCCGTATGTGACCAAAAACACGCAGCTGTTCCCCTTTGCGGCTTCGCTAAGAAAAAAAAAAAAAAGAAGAAGAGAATTGCGCTGCCGAGCAACTTACTCTTTTTTTGTTGTTTTGCTTTCTCTTCTTACTGGTGACGATACAAACAAACAAAACTACAAATGCAGTTTGTGAAGGGGCGGAAGAAACAAAAAAAACACATAGAGAGATTCTTGTAAAAAAAAAAAAAAAGTACCTTTTAAACCCTATTCGTTTTTTTTTTTTTTTGCCTGTGTATATATATATTAGTCTTTTTTTTTTGTTTGTTGTTGTTGTTTGTTTCGTTTGGTGATAAACACGATCAAGCAAAGGTGTTGAATTGAGTTCAAAGGGAATCGAAAAAAAAAAAAAACAGGAACAAAAACGGTGGTGCGCACAAGTGAATGCCGCGACTTTTGCTCTACTGTTCTTCCGTTGTGCCAGCACGCAAGGAATGGCTCGTCCATTGAAGGCCAAGATGGAAAGACGAGAATTTGAAAAAAAAAAAAAACGGCGAGAGAGCATAAGTGGACGAGAGACGAAGAAGAACCTCCATGTGTATCAAACTCACGTTTTCACCTTTTCCAGCGGCATCCATCGCAAAGACGGCTGTTTTGAAATTCAAGTGGGTCGACTGATTTTTTAAACAATGTAAACGGCGGAAAGCAGCAGAAGACTCCTTTTACGAGCTTACTCAAGCTGCAAAAAAAAAAAAAATACGTTGATAATCCGCTTCCTTTTTCTCTCCCGTTTAGCTGTCAACATCGTAATTTCATTAGTTTTTTTCCCCCGGCTAGTATATTCATACATATATATGCATGTTATATAACTCCAAGGCAAAGTGGTTACTAAATGAAATGAGAGCAAGAAAGAAAGACACACAAAAAGCAACAGATATCATATGAAAGCAAGGTAGCTATACAGATGTGTTAGTTTCACATGGACAAAAAAGAAGGAAAAGGAAATAAGAACGCAACGTGCACGACAGCAAAAGTAAAAAAAAAAAAAAAAACTGCACACGAGCACAAAAAGAGAAAGAGAAATCGGAACGACAAAAAAAAAAAAGTTCATCTACCTCTCTCCCTTTTTTTTTTTTTTGTGTGTGTGTGTTTTTTTCGCTTCTTCCTTTCGCGCGCGGCTTACTGCATCTTCTTGTCTTCCGACTTCGACACTGTCGTTGTGTGAACAGCCGTGCTACGGTCCTCTTTCTGTTTCGCTGCTGCTGCTGCTGCTGCCGTTGCGCCTGCGCCTGCTTCTGGTGTTTTCAACGGCTTTAGGTTGCTGGATCTCTCGTCAGGTGACATGGCAAACGCACGGCGGACTGCGCTGTCGAAGATCTCCACCGATAGATCCGTCCGGTTCTGCCGCTGCGTGCTGCCCCGCCGCAGCGGCGTCGCTACGGACGGGGTGCCGCACACGCCCGGGTTGTAGATGCCGTTGTGCAGGTAGAGTTCCATCTTCGGGTAGCCGGCCTCGGCGCGGTACTTGTAGAAGAGCACCTCCAGGTGTTCAAAATAGCGCAGGCGCAGCTCCTCAACGTGCGCCTGGTCCTCCGGGTTGTCGCGCCCCGGTAACGGCGATATCGGTTGGCCCACCACAATTGTCACGGGCTTCGTCGTTGGCAGCGGGAGATACCAGCGGCCAATCGGCAAGGTCGGGAACGGGAAGGCGATGCGGTTGAGAAACCACCGCTGGAGGCGGATGCAGTGCAAGTTGTCCAGGATATTGCTCTCGGAAAAGGAGATGACCGGCACGAGAGGGACGCGGTTCTTCATTGCGATTCGAATGAAGCCGATGTGGTGGCACACAACGTGCATCTCGTAGTCCGTCATGCGTGTGAGCAGCATCTCTGACTGCCCACCGGTCACGATGAGGGGGCTGTTGCCGCGCCGCAGACTGCTCTCAATGCCGCGCCGGCTCACGCTCATGGAGCCGACGCACATTGGAAACTCGCGCATGAGAGGGACGTTGAAGACGATGTCGGCGCAGTGCGTGGAGACAAAATGCTCCTCGCAGTGCCCCACCGCCTTCTCCCATATCTCCGTCTTTGGCACAACGAGGGAGGTGCCTGGGAAGACGCCGTGTGGGTGAAAAGAGAAGATATACTGGTTCTCCGGCTTGTTCAGGTTTACCCGCGGCACCTCGCTCGGGTCTGACACGTAAGGCTCCTCCTGCGGCAGCACGTAGCCGTCGCCGACGATCACGCGCATCGAGAAGTAATAGGCGAGGCCGCGAAAGAAGTACTGCTGAAAGAAACGCGTCGCGCGGCGGCTCTGCAGGCGGCCCGTGATCTCCGGCCGGCCGTGGTAGCGGCGCTGGTACCACAGCCAGAAGACAGCGATGGCCAGATCCGCGACGCACTGAGCTGGCTCGAACGCGTGCTTGTGGATGTGCGCGCCGTCGTACAAGTGGTACTTCACAAAGTAGACGAAGGCGCACATGCTGAAGATGGACATTACGATCGGCATGTAGGGCAGGTTCGACAGCAGCGCCATCGAACACATGTTGATCGAGAAGAGGTAGGTGCCGCGGCAGTTGTAGATAAACGGGGTGGAGACGCCGCCGAGGACGGTGTAGGTGGGGATGTTGTATAGCGCCCAGCAGCAGAAGGCGCTGTGCACGTTGCGCAGCACGGAGGAGCGGCCCAGCACAGGGACCACGAGCATTGGCAGCACCACCAGGGCGGTGAAGCAACACAGCAGCGTCTCCACCGCCCGCACGGCGAGGCCGTACGTCACCGTCGCTCGCTGCGTATAGTAGGCGTAGCCCATGAACATGAGAGCGAAGGGCAGCACCACAATCACGAGCATTGCTAGCACCGTCGCACAGAGGTAGAGGACGACGGCGACGAGGCTGCGGCGACGACTGCCGCTGCGCCGCCCCGCAGAAGTTCCCGAGAAGCGGCGACGCACCACGCCAGGCGTCCCCAGCAGCGGCGAAAACGGATTCTCCGTGGTTGCACAGGAGTAGATGGATGGCGACATGCCGGGCGAGGTGACATCGTAGCTGCCGCCACCGCTGCTGTACGCGGACGCTGACGAGTCCGCCACGCCAGTCCACGGACTCAGCGCGCCGCTGGGCGGGTGAGAAGCGTGCGCAGCGTCCTCGGCGACGCCCGCCTCCGGCTCCGTCTGCTCCCCGTCGTCCTTGTCACCGTCGTCGTCGACCTCGTCGTCGTCGTCGTCCTGAGCAAACCACGCAGCGAAGGAGCCGAGGCCGTAGAGCTCCGCCTGCCGCTGCAGCGAGATGAGCCCCAGTGGCACGGCCAGGAAGACGGCGATGCTGCACACTACCACCGGCACCATCGACGACACGACGTGCGCCGTCGCCTTGCCCTGCTCAGCCATGTCGTACAGCCGGCAGAACGACACCGTGGCGACGACGGACATGGCGGCGAGGAAGCCCTCCGCATTGCGCTGCAGGAAGCCCTGCTTCAGCACCTTCGACTCGTCGAAGCAGCCGACAGAACACCACAACGACACCTGCGCAACGACGCTGAGTGCCGCCATGACGACGAAGACCGCCGCCGTGCCCTTCCCCTCCAACACGCACGCAATCATCAGGCTTGCGATGCACGTGTAGCTGATCCAGCCGACGGACTGTAGCACCACGAAGCGCGTGCCGCCCACGAAGGGCATAAAGAAGGTGTACACCGGCACCCGCGGCGAGAACTCCGACGCGTCCGCCGGCCGCGTTCCGCTGTGCACGCGTGTGCCGTAGATGTAGTGCAACGCCACACAAGACAGCCCCAGCGTTACCGTGCCGACGGCGCCGAAGCCGAGCGTCATGATGGGCTGAGCGTTGGCGAGGAAGGCCGCGCTGAGGAAGGCCGCGCTGGTGGCGAAGCTGAGGATGATGGTCAGGTAGCGCGCGGCGTCGTGCACCGCCCTTAGATTTGCAGGGTCTACGCTGCTGTTGCTGTTGCTGTTGCTGTTGCTGTTCCCGCTGGTGGCGCCGTCCTGCGCGAGGGACGCGTTGTCAACCTCTGCGACGGCCGCCGCCACCGCCGCAGCCCCACGCGAGCCGGCGATGCTGTGCAGTAGGTGTGCCAAGTGCACCTCGCGGCCGCGTCGCGCGTGCGTGGAGGCGGCGGCGTCGCTATCGTGGTCGTGGTCATTTGCGAAGGCTGAAGTGGCGGTGGTTGGGCCGCCGGACTGCGAGCCAAGCGCTGTCTGCTCGCGAAAGAGCCTCAGCGCAGCGGTGACCGCACGCTGCACGCGCTCGCCTGCTGCGGCTTCACGCAAGAAGGCGTGAGTTTGGAAGAGATTGCCAGCGAGGAGGCACAGGAAGGGGAAGCACCAGACGAAGCCTTCCACGGCGCCTTCGAAGGCCGCCGTCAGTGTCAGCGCCGCACCGGTGGTGTACTGGCCCTGCGCGTCCACCGTTGCAGCGTCGCATGACTGCCGCAGCCACGCCGAGAACTCCGACGACGGCAAAAAGCAGGAAAGACCGACGCGCGTGATGGGCGACGTGACGGCGACCTTTTCCATCCCCAGCAGGCCCCACAGCACCACGAAGCGCGACAGGAGCAGCAGGTAGGTGCCCCAGCCAAGCGTTGCCAATGCCACGTAGGCGTGACTGAGCGGGTGGAACAGCCGCACATGGTACCGCATCGACCACTGCACGAGGGGCGTCGCCGTCACGCTGAAAAAAGTCGCCGCGACGATGATGGCGGCCACGGGAACCTGTGACGCGGAGACGCCGGTAGAGGAGAGCGTCGTATCGGTGGCCACGGTGGTGTCGGCTGCCTTGCTACCGTCGCGGCTGCTCTTCTCTGCGCTGAAGTGCCGAATGTACGCGGCCGCGATCACGACCACGCGCAGCACAAGCGAGACACCTATCAGCACCATCGACAGCAGCAGCTCACCGTTTACGATGGAGGAGAGCAGCAGCGACGAGGCGGAGCCGCGCGCCGAGTCCGTGTTGAAGGCACTGAAGACGAAGGGCGAGGCACCGTCGCTGTTAAAGCTGGGCTGTGCGTCATCCGCGGTGCCGGTGCTGACCAGAAAGCGAAGGGCCGCAGGTGTCTCGCCGGAGCTGCGGTCGCGGAGCGGGGAGCGCTGCTGACTGCGCGACGTCTCTTCGCTGGTAGTGGCACCGCTGCGGGCGGGAGACTGGCTCGGGGTGCGGTCGTTCGTCAACGGGTCCTCGCCGCCCGACGTTGCGCATGCCGCTGCCGCTGTTTCGCTGGTGGGAGGCAACGCGCTGCCTTTTGCTGCGGCAGCGCCGTTGCGGCCGAAGCGCACGACAGACATGTGAATGAAAAACTGCGAGAGCACGAGAAACGCCATGAGGAAGAGTAGGAAGTTCTCGTGACCGCGCTCGTTCAGATGCAGCGTGGCGAAGAAGATGGCCAGACCGTAGCAGAGCCACCCCACCGACTGGAGGAGGATGAAGTCTGGGTTGCCCTCAAAGGGCTGCCAGATGCGATAGTCCTTGCCGTAGAGGAAGACGCCCATGAGGTGGGTGATGAGCGGCTGCACGAAGAGAAGCGCAACGAGCAGCGCCTCCAACTGCGCAAGGCCCTGACGGACGTAGGCGCTCAGGCGGTCGCCAGAGATGGAGGAAACGTAGAGAATGCCGATGAGAACAACGCAGAGCACCGCGCTGAAGAGCGACGGCAGCATGGGACCATAGGAGCTGATTTCGTTCTTGTATTCCTCATATATAATCGATGACGAGGTCTGCGCCGACCGCGGCTCCTGCCGCCCCTCCTTCTGCGCCTCAAATGACGTGGCGGTTAGACTGCCATTTCCCAGCGCGGGAGAGGGCGGTCGCGGCGACGTGACTGGTGACGACAACGGCGCAGCAGCAGCAGCAACAGCCCGCTTCTTCTTTTCGACGTTGTCGTCCTCCACCACCACCCAGGCGTGCAGCTGACCCACCAGCAGGAGGTGCGCGCCAATCGCCATCACCGCCATCAAGCCACAGCCGAGGTGCCACGACGGCGGGGCGTCCCGCTGCGCATTGAAGAGAACGAGCTCCGCGTAGAAGGTCATAAAGAGCAGCCCATTACCGAAGACCTGCAGCACGTACAGGGACGGTGACTGCAGCACGACGGGGAGGAGCACGTGGTAGAAATGGCGGGCCAGCCATTGCGGCACCACGATGTACTGGATCGTCAGCAGCGACACAAAGACAAAGCAGATAATCACCATGACGTTGATGGAACGGTAAGCTGGGTGATACTCCGCGGCGGTGGAGGAGAGGATGACAACGCCGCTGCACAAGATAATCCACGCAATCTCGCGCTGCGGTGAGTGAGCCAGACGCTCTCGCCACCCACGCGCCATGCCGGCCGTCAGCGAGGCCGACGACGATGAGGGCTGGGTGGAGGAGTTCGACGGCGGTGGTGATTGAAAGAAGGAGATGGACCACAGCAGCAAGGAGTGGCCAACCACCGCGAAGACGCCAAGCACGGTGTAGACGCAGTACCGCTCCTGCTTCTGGCTCAGCAGCACCGCCCGCACCGCCGCTGTCACGTATACGCAGCCGTAACCTGCCAGCTGCAAAATAACAAATGCATCGCCGCCGGAGAAGGGCATAAAAAAGTAAAAGCGCCGCTTCGTTAGTCGACCGAGGAGAACAACGAGGAACATGAGGAAAAAATGTATGCCAGCGTTGGTGCAGACGAGCAGCACCCACGGAATGGCCGGGGGATCCCGCAGCGTCAGCGAGCGCTGGAAGACGTCCAGCACGACGTCGAAGGAGAAGGCAGCGAAAACGGTGAGCAGCCACGCCGCCAGCAGCGCGATGCCAAGCGGGGAGGCGGTGAAGCCGGCCGGCCGCTCCGTCTGTGCGTGCCGCCGCCGCTGCGCGGCGGGCGTGTGACGGCGCGCCTTCGTTTTCGCCGGCTGAGTCTGCGGCCGCACGGCTGCCATCGCGATTGGCGGTGGCAGCCGCAATTGTCCTTCGTGCTTGAGCCTGTGCAAGGGCGGTGAAGACTCCGATGCGGCAGCAGCAACTGTGTCATCAGCCTTGGCGTCGATCGCCTCCCCTGCCGTTTGGCTGTGCAGCTCCGAGTTCATTGCTTCTCCTTTCTTTTTTCTCCTGAAACTCGGGTTTCTGCGCTGTTAACGTGGCGCACCAGCGGGGTGTGTACTGTGGCGGCAGATGCGGCAGATGTGATCCTCTCGAGAATTACTGAATATACTTGCTCGATGTGTGTGTTTGCGTTTGTGTGTGCGTGTCGGCTCGATCGCTCTAGGTAGGAATAGCAAGAAAAAAGGAAGAAGAAGAAAAAAAAGACACCACAAAGAAAGGCTAAGGATATATAACAAAATAACTGTTGTTGTTTTTTTTTTTTTTCAAGGCGGGCACGTAGTAAAAGCAAATGCGACAGCAGAATGAACTGGTTTGTTGAGTTTTGCTTTTTTGATTACACAAATACGCTGATATGCTCAATGCACCAAAGTAAATAATTAAAAAAAAAAAAGCGCAAGAAAAGAAGAGAAGACAGCAACAACGATTAACAGAGAAAACAAAAACAAAAACGCAGTTCGTTAGCTTTTTGATGGTATGCTTGTGCTTGCAAAAAAAGCGTGTCAAGAAACAGCGTGCCTCTTGATGTACTTGTTCTTTCTTTTTTTGCTTTCTTTTTTCTTTCTCTGCAAACTGGCTTTGAAAACCGCATACACGAAGCCAACGTGTTTTAAGCAAGGTGAAGTTGAGAAAAGGATGAAAGACAAAGAGGTGCACGCGTATAGGAGCAATCATTGCGCTTGTTCATCGTCGCTACAACGCGGTCAGCACTATGTACTTCGTGTTCTGCTACATGCTCGTTTTTTTTTTTTTTTTGACGAGCATATCACATTTGATCGGCAAACACCTATGCAAACGGTTTTAGCCCTTCTTTCTCTTTTTTCTTCAATGCTGCTCCATATTACGCAGCGCAACTTGGTATCATCTTATCACTTTTTTAGTCCAAACACTATTAGCGGTGATTTAAACGCCGCAGCAAATTCCACATAAAATTGACTTTCCTTAGCGCCTCTTACAATGCAGAGAAGTCACATTAGCGTGATCATTGAGAATACAGCAGATCTACTCAAGGTCCACACAGAGACACTGACACAGATTTAAATAATGAGAGAAAGGGGAAAAGAAACTCCCACCTTCACCTCCAGAAATGCCAGCAACAACTAATGCGGCGTAGGTTCGAACCGCTTCAGCTGCTCTTCCCGCCGCAGCTGCTCCTCGAAGTCTTCTAAATCCCTCAAACATCCGTCAATCGCGTCCTGCAGAGCCTTCTTGGGTGGTGGGACCGGTGCGTCCGTCCCGTCCGACGACGTCTGCACTCGCAGCTCCACGTTGTGCTTCGTCGGGTGCGGCACGCGGTAGCCGGCGATCTGCACAAAGGGTGACTCGTGCAGCTTCATGCGTAGCAGATTAGCCAACGTATGGTCTTCCTTTTCCATCTTGAAGAGGGACGAGTTAGCCATCGTGTTGGAGATCTGCTCTACGATCTTGCGATCACCCGGCAGATCCACCAGACTATCTGGTGTGATATCGTTGCGGGAGATCAGCATGCCATGTGGAACCGCCATTTTCGTTAAACCCCCCTCAAAAAAAAAAAAAGCCAATAATATAACAGCAGAAAGACGTGCGTCTGTGTATGTGTATGTATGTACGTGCTATCGCGCGGCTAAAACTCGTGGACCTCAAACCTCGATGGTGCCAGGGTGTATACATATCGGATAAGAAAAGCACACAAAAAAGTAGAGTTGTTGTGAGGACATTTAGAAAAAAAAAAAGAAAAAAAAAGACGACGCGATAAGAGTAAAACCGGTCATTGACAAACGGAAAAGCAGCTGTTATGGTGCGTTTTGTAGAAAGGAGGCTCTGCTGACACGCCACTTTGCAAGAAGGGAGAGTTGCGCATGTGTTATGCTGAGGACCCCACCCCACCCCCCGCTTTCGTAACCCGTCAGTCCCCTCTTGTGGCTAATCGATGCCGATCACGAGCACTGAAAGACCTCGACGCATCAACGAGGAGGAGACGCACACGCATACATATGCATACACGCTTCTATGCACATCGGTGAAGACGTGTCATGAGAGCGATTGAAAGGTCACAAACAGGCAGATAGAGCAGCAACAACAACAACAAAAAAAGAACATCGTCAAACCTTCTCAGAGTCCGTTGTCTTTTTTTTTTTTTCTTTCTCTTTCATTCTTTTTTATTTGCATGGATAAGTGGGCTGTGCACGCATGCAGGAACTTATCGGTAAACCAAAAAAAGAGGAAAAAAACACAGAGGAAATAAAAGAGAATACGCTACAAACCACCGTGTCAGCCAATTTATAAAAAAAAAAAGGTCGCAGTGAAGCTCAAGAAGACAAACGCAAAAGAGAGGGGGAAAAAAATAAACACGGCCCTGTACTGTTAGCGATCGCCTCTGTTTTCGGCATCACTCGATGGACTTTTGCGCACTCTTGCTGCCAACCTGCAGCTGAATCAAGTGCCGCTTGTCGAACATGATATCATGGTCAAAGAGGTAGCGAGCCTCGCCGTACGCAATGCCGCTGCCTACACCGGTGCAGAGGGCAATGATAGCGCTGCGCGCCGCCGCTGAACGCGCGAGCAGCAGTCCAGGCAGAATACCGATGGCAAAGCCGATAGTCGACTTGCGAATCAGGTTCTCCAGCGAGTGATTCCACTTTTCATCAGAGGAAACGGGAGTGGGAGTTTTGGGTGCGGAGGAGGCCATCGTTAACAAATGCGAGTCTGGTTGTGTGCCTTTTTCTTTAATTACAATACGCGTTTTTCGCTGGCGTATTAATATCAAACGATCTTCGGGTCGCTTCGCGGTCCTAGAGAAACCCTTAAAAAAAAAAAAACGTTTGATGAAAGCGTTTAAGAAGTGCTACTAGATAATAATGCGTATCGTACGCTTATTTGTGCGTTGTTGTTGTTTGCTTGTGTGTTTTAGTCCTGTGACGACAAATCGGAAAAGAGTACAAGAGGAAAAGGATGTGTCTCCTAACGACGCTGATGAGTTGTATTTTCCCTTTTCTTTTTTTTTTTTTTCGAGATTAATGTGTGAGTTGTTAAGAGGCGAAAAAAAAAGGGAAGTTGGAGAAAAGGTATGAGGCAAGTAACACTATCAAGTAAAGTGAGAGAACGACCTGAAAAAGGGGGAAAACAAAAAAAAAAAGAGAGAGAGTCCGGCTATCGACAGAGACGCTACCCGCAATAACAAGCACATCAAGTAACGAAGGAACGGCCCAGATGCCAAATGCCAACGTGCTCTTCAGGATTTAAATAAGACTTCTTCCTTTCTTTCTTTTTTTTTTTTGTGCACCGAATTGGCTTTGCAGATTTGTGCAGTCAGCTGCTCCATATTTGAAAAGCAGCAGTCAATTTTCAAGATGGCAGCACCAGGAACACTCTGCCTCAGATCGGTGCTTTTTTTCTTTCTTCTTCTTTTTAGTTTATTTGTGTGGTTTGCTTATGTGACCACGTGCCTTGCTGGTCACAATGACTCTGCAGCTCCGTCTACAATCACCTCATTGCGTTGATGTCGTCCGTTACGGTGGGTATCGAAAGCGAAGAGCAGACCAGAGAAAGAAAGAGCGAAGGCACGGTAGAAACGTGGCGTATTACTCTGTGAACAACTAAGCTGAAGGGACGACGAAACAGCGTGCATACACGCAAACAGAAAAAAAAAAAAAAGAAAGAACATCACAGTCCAACGCCGAAGCTTGGATCTCCGAAAGAGATGAATATGTGGCCTCCTCCTCACCGCGTAGCTGAGCTTGCCCGTGGGCGTCACACAGCACGGCCCGTCACCTTCATTGCTCTACATCACCGTTCTGCTTAACTTCCCTCATCAACCGCAGCAGGTGCTGAAGAGGCTGCACCGCCGCATCGCCCTCCTTCTTCGCCAGCTGTGCCACAATCGCCTCCGCCTCAAAGGGGCGGTCGTACTGCATGCAATACAGCAGTGCACGTATCTGCGCCGTGTGCGGCAGCTCCGTCTTGTCGACCCGGCGAGCGTAGCCCATGGCGTGCAACGCACCCTGCGGACTGCCGCCCTGTACGCAGATGTTGATGAGCAGGCTCAGCATCTTTGGCGTGAGTGGCTGCTCTAGCCGCACGTGCGCGGTGGTGTGTCGCGGCGTCGCGCCAAGGGAGGGGCCGGTGCCGGTTTCCTGGATGCGGGCTTCCCGCTGTGGGGCCTGGCGGTTCAGCACCCAACTCAGCGCGGACACCCAGTGAACACCCGACGGGCGAGGCGCACGCAACGACGACGAGCCACGGTGAAACGGTCGACGATCATTCCTGCTGTTGTGTTGCTGATGTTGCTCTGGTGGCGAAGCTGGCAATGCCGGCTGCGTGTGTTGGTGCTCACGGTGGGCGTCGCCCTCGTCCGCCACCGCCCGTAGCTGCAGCGCGCGGTTGTGGGCCAGCGCACACTCCAGCACGTCCTCCCACGCACACGCCGTCAGTACGCTATTGGAGGGGATAATGTGCTCGTGCAGCAGCCGCACCACGAGCGAGACCTGCTTCGCCTGCCGCAGCTGTTGCACCAACGCGCTTAGCAGCTCCGTCGGCGTCGCCACCTGTGCGCCACTGTGCTCCAGCAGCACGTTGGCTGCGATAGCCCAGCCGTCATCGTGGCGGGCGCAGTTCCGCAGCAGCGCGTGGACCACCACCGGGTGCCGCGTGGCCGCCACCGACCCCGCGGTGTGCGAGGGAAGGAGAAGGGGACACGTCTGCCCTCCATCTTTGCCGCCACACCCCTCGCGGCCGACCCCGTCAGAAAAAGCGTAGGAGGGAGATGACCTACTGCTGCTGCTGGTAGATTGGGCCAGCTGAGTGGCACAGCCACGAATAAAGGAGACCGCCATCTCCGGCGTGGGCAGCTTCTCCACCATCACCGCGATCATCGCGGCAGACGTCAGCGGAGACGCGCGGAGGAGCTGCAGGCGGGAGAAGAGAGCTGTGGACGCAGCTTCGACGGCATCCAACGTCGTCGCAGTGTCGGCAAGCGGCTCGTTCACCTCCGTGGCAGCAGCCTTGTTGCTCGTCTTAAGCACGGCTTCCTCATCCGCCGCAGTAGGCTCTGCTACAGCGGCCTTGTTCTTCTTCCGCCCTTTTTTTCTCTTCTTCCTCGCATCGCTTCCTGAGGCAGCAGAGGCGAGCGCATCCTTCTCTGGAATGAGCAGAGTGTCCCACACTTTCTTCCACTCCTGGTCCGTCAGCAAGTTTGGCTCACTCACGTCGCACAGCAGCTGCAGCGCGGCCGTCCACGGCAGCTGCGCCATCGCCGCCGTCGCACGCTGCACCTTCAGTTCTGGACTCAACGTCGTGCTCGCCAGCAAATGGGTGAGGTACGACATGCACAGCGGATCGCGCAGCGCCACTTCATGCGGCACCGTCCCGACAACGCTGTTCAGCACGTCGAGGATGTGCTGCTGCGCTGGTGTCGGGCCCACGCTATCCTGTGTAGAAGAGGGCTGCAAGAGTGCCTGCGCGGCTGCCGAGGCTGTCATGGCGCTGGAACCGGGCGGCCGCATGCTCTGGATGGCGTCGTGCAGCAGCGGTGGGTCCTGCGCGTGCAGGTGCATAAGCAGCCGGAGCGCATGCGGCCAGGCGGCCGGGGTGGCACACGCATGCGCCGCATCGAGCAACATCGGCTTCGTCAGTTGGCCATTTGCCTGGCTCAGCTTCAGTACGTCAATGGCGGCGCGCCACTGTCGATGTGGGGCGAGCAGACGAAGGATCGAGACAGTCACACGAGTGGGCAGCGTCGTGCCATGCGTGATGACGGCCTCGTTCATGACGCGCATCGCCGCCTGCCAGCTGACAAGTTGCCCGGCTCCGCTCCGCTCGACGTGGCGGTTGTGGCGCAGCATGCGGGCGAGCAGCGCGCCGTACGTCTCGGCCGCAATGGGCTGGGTATAGTAGGCGGCCTGCAGCAGCGCCAAGCCCCGCTCCCACGAGATGGAGAGAACCGCCTTGGAGAGCATGTCGGGTCGGTTGACGAAGAGTAGTCGATGCTCGTGGTAGAGGGGGGACATATGGGCCACCGGACTCCGCTCCAAACGCTGGAGGAAGTCCGCGAAGGTGTATCGAGACCCGATGGAAGGCATCGCACGCAGTGACACAGTGTGAAAAAAAAAAAAAGAAATAAAAAGAAGGACAACGGTGATCACTGCATCCCACCACCTCTTCTTTCAATGGAATAGGTCGTCACGTCTCGCTTGTGGAAAGAAGAAGGGGGAAAAAAAAAAAAGCGCAGCTCTGTTTCCTCAAAAAGCGCTGAGAAGCATCGGAAAGGGAAAAAAAAAAGAAAAAAGCTGATGAGTCGTTGAGAAGAGAGTAACGATCCAATTAGACAGACAAAGGCGCGCTTCCAATAGCAAGTCATGCTTGACGCTTGGCAGGAGCTACAACGAGTCGCTCAGCCTTTAAATGCTCCACTTACAACTGTCTGAGCAAGACTGAACTGATCGTTTTTTACGTCCTTTTTTCTACTGTGTGTTTTTTTTTCTTTAATAGACAAAAGGTATGACGTTCCAACGCGGCAGCACTTCCTCTACAAGGTCGTACTGCAGCATCCGTGCGGCCACATCCACGAGCTCAGCAGGCAGCGGCCCTGTCGCCCTCGTCGCAGAGGACAAAGAAGAAGAGGAAGAAGCAGAAGGTTGGGAGCTCAGCAGTGAAGTGAGCACGCTGGCTACCTCACGACGCACGGCATTGCTTTCGTTCCAGAAACGTCGATGCTCGGCGGAGGTGATGCTGAGGTTGGCCAGCGTGAATACCGTCACGCCCATACTTGCCACCACTGAGCACCACAGCACAGGTGTGCAGAGGAAGGACCACGGCACATCTTCTGAATTCGTAGTGTCCGACAACAACGGATGCGGCAAAACGCAGAGCACCATGAGCGCTGTGTTCACCGTGTACAGGAGAACCTCACAGGTATAGTGAGGGTCGAGCACAGTTCGAAAGACAGGGTTACTTTGGTATGGGAAGTGGTAGCTGCGCCACGCGCCATGCAAGCTGAGCTTTCGTACGTTACAGTCACTCATCGCCGCTGCTTTCGATACGCCTGCAGAACGCGAGAGAAGATTCGCCACATGACGCCAAAGCGCCTCTTCCAAATCCTGCGGAGTAGTTGCCCTCGCTACAGCTGCTGCTGCGGGAGACCGACGCAGCTTGGCGAGGATGGTGTGCACCATCACCTGGACTGCCTGGATGGAGAGATGGGCCACCGCCCCGACGAGGAGAATGCTCTGCAGATAGGTGGAGTGAAGCATCCACCGCGTGGCTGCTGTCGACGGAACTGCCGCGGGCACAGCAGAAGAGACAGCGGCCATCGCGTAGAAGGTGCAACCTGCAACTGCGGCAAAGAGAGTGACGGTGTCGTGTGGTCGATAGCGCTGGACGCAGCGGGTCTCTACAAGACGCACGCCGCAATGGAGGGCAAAAAGAAGCAGAGGCAGGGCCGTGATGCAGGCTGGGTTGAGGGCTAACTCACTGTTTGGCGCACGCGCAAGCTCAAAAATCTGCAGAAGAAACAGCAGTCCACCTGTCGCGAAGCCTGTGGCGTAGAAGGCGGTGAAGGACCGCTTCCGTGTGACCCTCACAGATCCAAGCCGAGAAGCTCTCACGGCGGCCATGAAAAATGAAGGCCACGTCTGAGCGTGTGTGTCCTGCTTCGTCAGCCTCACACTATGCTTAGCTGCTGGTGTTTCCTGGGAAAGTGATGCTTCTGCGTCTGCCAAATTGGCACTGCCGTGCCCGCCGTACGCCGCCAGCCTTTGGAAGTCTGGCCAGACAAGACGACAAAGCAGCACAGCAAAGGAGGCAGCCCAGTACAACAAGGCCAGACGCACAAGTAAACCACCTACACAGTTTACTGCTGTCATTATGGACTGAGCGGATTAGAGGTTTTTGGAAGCAATCAGTTCATTCTTTGCCTTCGAGTATCCGGGAGAAAAAAAACGCCCCTGCAAAGATAGTGTGTATATGTGAAAGGGAAGCAAACAGGAGAGGCGCTAGACAGAGTATACTAAAAGAAGGTGTAGCAACGAAGCTTAGAAAGCACCTTCCCTTTTTGTGTACTTAGAGAAGAACCTGCCGTTCACTCCTTCAGCAGGGCATGTAGCCGGCAGTATTCGTTCTCCATTTCGTTTTCATTCTAGCAAATTAAACAACAACAACAACAACAAAAAAAAAAAGAACTCTCAGCATCGACGACGACAAGACACGCTTTTCAAAGTTTGAACTGCTTTCAAAAGTGCCGCTTCCACTTTTTTAGGTTTGCTCTTTTTTTTTTTTTTTGAGTGTGTGTATGTGTGCTGTTGATCACAAGCATATCGATATGTACGTATATCTGCCTACTACAAAAAAAAAAAAAGAAAGAGAAGAAAAAGCGCTAAAACAAGGACACAACGTACCAACGACAAAAAAAAAAAAAGCAAGACAGCGCCGACAATCAACTCACAGAGCCTTCCCACGTGCTCAAATACAACGAAAAAAGAAAAGTAAAGACGAGGGAAAAGCTCCTTTGTTTTTTTTTTTTTCCTCTCTGCTGCTGTTTCGAATAGCTTAGTGGTGGTGTGCAGGGGCCTCCTTGCGGCGGATATCCGGTTCCGGATCTCCCGGCTCCCAGAGGTAGCTGGCGAGGAAGTTCGACCCGCCCCAACGAACATCCAGCTTGTTCTCCGCCCGCTCCCGCTGCAGCTGCTCGTATTTGATCGCGTAGTCCGGGTCGTCGAGGTCGAGCTGCCTAAAGAGGAAGTTGGACGCCATGGCCCGCTTGCCCACCTGCGCCACACGCGTTCGCTGGCCAAACGTCGTGTCGAATGTCCAGTAGAACGCAATGGGGAAGCAGATGGCGTAGGCAAATATGAGGTGATTCTTCGCGTCTTTCACTTTAGCGAAGGGCTGACCCCACCAGCCGGGGTTGATCGCGATGGGGAAGAATGCCGGCGCGCCGGCGTCGCCGTGCTCGCCAGGCACACGGGCGTAACGACGCGCCACACGGCGCATCATGCTATTGCGACGAGCCTGCATCGACCTGCTATGCCGCTAGCTGGGATGACAGAAAAAAAAAAAAAAGAGAAGTGCTCTGTCCCGTTTATCAGCTCATAAAAAGGGGAGCAGCTGCAATTTGTGAAAGCAGTTTGAGCAACCGTCCTTCTCTTTTTTCTTTTCTAATGGTGCTATGAGTGAAAAGTCCTGTAAAAAAAAAAAAGGAGGAGTTTCGCTAGTACCTTTCCTTTTTTTTTTTTTTACTAACAGGTGACTTGCTATGTCTATCTAAGTGGTGTTGATGCTATTCTACTCAGCAGGGAAGCAACACACACACAGTTGTTGCCTACGCAGAAGTATGGGAGCTGCCTATTCACTTCGAGAGAGAAAACACAGAAAACGGTGTTTCCAGGCTAGAACAGAAGAAAGTAAGAAAAAGGCAGAAGACGAGTGATGCAACGCGAGAATAGAGATGTGTGGATAAGTCAAATGCAGCTCCGTACAAGTGTTGTGGCCAGGGCATCCGAGCAACTTCTAGCGCGTGCCAACGTAAAAAAAAAAAAAAAAAGAAGTGCAGAAAACTCACCAGCAAAGCCATGAAAAAAAAAAAAAAAGAGCATAGCTTCTTTATTTGTCTTCTTGCTCCGCAGCACCAGACGTGATTCACTTCTTTGTCATGTGTCCCCAATTTAGAAAAAAAAAAAAAAAAGTGTGCATTTATCCAGATACAAGGAAACTCACAAAAAATGATAAGGTTTCTTTTTCTCTTGTTTTCCTTTTTTTATTATTATTCCGTACATCTACGATGAAAGCAAAAAAAAAAAAAGTCTAAAAACAAAGTGTATTCGATTCCACAGAAAAAAAAAAAAAAGAAGAAGTGGTAACGCAACCAGGGGAAAAGCGCTTCTTTGTTACTGTGCGCTGAAGGAAGAAGAAAAAAAAAAAAAGGGCAAGAGAAGAGACAAGTGTGTAGTAATACAATGTGAGATTATGAAAAAAAAGGGGGAAAAAGAAAAGAAGGCACCGCACTCCCTCTTCTTTAACGTTACAAGAATTGAGCAGAGGAAATGGAGGGAGGGCGAAAACGTCACGGCTATGTATAAATTGTGGCTGAAGCTATCCCCTCTTCCTGGGGAATGAAACAAGAAATACACACATATATGTAAAGATGACGAGAAGAACAGGGCGTGCTTCTCTATTTAGGCCGAAAGTGGCCCAATGTCGCAAAAGCCCAATCTATTGTTTGCCACTCCAGGTCTGAGGACCAGACGCACTCATCCCGGTCTCCGTCTGCGAGCGTGGCGTGTGTGAAAAGTTCCCTTTCGACGACGCCGACGACGACGCGATGCCGCCGCGGTACGGCGAAAAGCGCTCCTCGCCCCGGCCACAGTCGTTGCCTGATACGCCATGCACAGCCGACGACGACGACATCACCGACAACTTCCGCGCGTCCACAGTTGACGCACCCACCTGCTCCGTGTAAATAGACCGTGTTGGCGTGGACATGGTGGTGCTTGCTGCCGCGGCCGCCACAGACGCGGCGGTGGTAGCCGCGACATTCGCCGAATTTGCCAGTTGGCCGTCCACGGTGGCGGACAGCACCTTGATCACGTCATGCAGCTGCTTGTCCAGCCGCTGCAGCAGCTTTGCCTCCACCTTCTTTGTGTGCTTGCGCAGCCGCTTGTCCAGCACCGACTCCACGAATGCCCGTAGCGCGTCCTCAGGGAAGTCGACGGTGATGCTGCGGTGCGTCAGTCGCTGGTCAGCCGCAAAACCAGGAACCGCAGCTGCGGCGGCAGCAGCAGCCGCGGGTGTGCGAGGCGGTGACGGAACGACCATGGCACCGCTTCCTGTGAAGGCGGCGCTGAACGCGTGGTCGCACCTATGCTTCTCCTCGAAGCGCTGCTCCGCCTCCTTGCGACGCTCGGCGGCTTGCTGCAGCAGCAGTCGCTTGATCATCGTCAGGTCATCGCGTTGGTGCTGCACCGCCTCGTTGAGCGCCGCCACGGCCTGCTCCAGTGCGTTGAGGCGTGCCTCGTAAGTGGCGTTGATGGCTGGCCCCGCGGCTGGTGCATATGGCGGTGGTGGTGCAGCAGAGACGGGATATAAAGCCATGTCCGTGAGAGCGGCATGCTGGTGCTGGTGCAGCCGCGGGTCCGCAGAGCCGCCGCCGCCGTGACTGTGTCGCACACCCCTCTTGTCGCTACCCTCGCCATCGTCATCGCCGTCGCTCTCATTAACCTTGTCACGGTAGTCGTGTCGCCGATGCCCATGCCGCCGCTTTTCATCGTCCGAGTCGTCGCTGCCCATTGCGCCGCTGTGATCCGTCGTGAACCGGTCGTCCAGATTCTCGGCCTGCAGCCCTGATGGCTCCCGCGAGAGGTGCACGAGCATGTTCTTGCCAGGTGAGACGGTCTTGAGCGGCCTCAGCTGCTTGATGTCGTCGTCGAGGTCGCGCAGGAGTTGACTCATGCGGCTGCTGCTGCGCGCCCGCGGTGAACGCGTTCGCGAGCTGCAGCCGCGCTGCACCGGACTCGGCGGCTGCAGGGGCGCATCAGGGTTACTACTCCTCGTCGCAGCAGTGGTGCTCGTGGCGACAAACGCGCCGACGTCAGAGCGCCGGCCGTCGTCCGAGTAGCTGCCACCACCACCACCGCGGCGCGACACAGTGCTCGTGTTGATGCCTGCTGGCGGTGCCGGTGCATCAGGAGGAGGCGGGGTGTGCGCGCTGGGACTGCCATCGTTGCCGCCAGCACCACCACCACCTGAAGCCGAGGCGAAGCGGGAGAAGACAGGCGTGGCCGATGTCGTCATGGGGTAGGCTGGATCTGCAGCCTTGAGAGAGACATTCGTGATCGACAGTGCCTCGCCGTTCGCGCTGTAGTCCGGGCCCGGGTCCTTTTCCAGAAGCACGAGGGTGTTCATGTAAGTCGGGCCCGGTCTGAAACTCTCCAGGATCGTGAAGCGCACAAAGGCATGGTCAGCGGGTATCGCACGCGGCAGCTTCCACACCTGTGTTCCCGCGCTTGGCTGCGCCTCACAGACAAGAATCGCCTGCAGCTGCTGCAGGGAAGGGCCGGCGGCGATCTCCACCAATTTCGGGTTGGTCGGGGAGTCGAGCCACACGTGCCAGCCAGCGTACGACAACGGCGGGTGATCGGAGACGAGTCTCAGCGTCACGCGTTGCGGCGCAGCGCCGGCGAGCCAGAGCGCATCCTCGCGTGCGCGAAGAAGATTGGCGGCGCCGTTGACGCCGTTGGCCGCCTCGAAGGAGCCTTCGGCGATGCGTGCGCCGCTCTCCAGCATTGCCCAGTTCATCTCCGACATCAGCACAAAAAGTGCTTGATTGAAGGGATGAAAACACGGAAAGAGGAGAGAGAAGCAGCTGTGCTTTGACAAATCCCGTAGCTCTTTCGTTCTTTTTTGCCGTTTTGTTTGGAGCTTCGACAGTGGATCGCGTTGCGTGTAGGAGTGCGTGTGTATACAACAACAACATTAAGTGCTAAAGGAGAAAGGAAAAAAAAAAGAGGGGAAAAAAGCAATGTGTATCTAACGAAGAAACCGGCGAAGGGCGAGAAGATATCCACGTCTCTTAATTCTATTGAGACGACGCCTACAAACAGAAAAGGGGAAAAGAGAAAACGGTTGCTGAAAGTGATGAAGGAGAAGATGTGAACGGAAAAAAAAGAAAATTGCGGTTGTCGCGCCATCCTTTGGTTACGCTGCTGTCTGAAGACCACAATTGCAGAGCAACGTCCGCTGCGAAAACAAAGGCTTTCCCGTGACGCTCAGCGTGACTTTTAAAGGCAAAGCATGTTTGAATACGTTGGTTTCAAGTGAACTAAAGCTGCCGACGAATAATAGAGAAAAAAAAAACGTACAGGAAACAGCGAGATCCACAATTGGCATTAGTCGTTTTCATCAATCTGAATGATTAACCTTATCTTTCTTTTTGTGTGTGTGTTTGCTTGGTGATGGCGAAAGATCATCTCAAGACGTAAAAACGGTACATCTACTTTTTTTACTCTCTGAGGAAAGCGGAGTCAGCTACTTTGGCATATGAACTTGAGCGTTCCTGTCGAAACCGTGATTGGAAAGGGGAAGTACAAAACATGGCAAAATGAAGAAAAAAAAAAAAGAAGTAAAAAGCGCAAAGAAAAATGAAGTGAGTTTGGCTGATTTTCCTTGATTTCAACAATACATAGTCTCTCCAAAAAGAACGTGAGAAAATAGAGAGAAAAAGGGGGGAAAGAGGGGGACACAAAAAAGAAAAGAGCGTGATAAGAGGCGTAAATAAAAAACAGAACAAGCAGCAAGCCAGTGTTCTATAAGAACCTGTAGCCACTGACTTCCCGTCAAGTTAGGCCGCATATGCACGCCGCTTAGGCAACGGGTGCGGACTCACGACGGCAGCCGATGCCTTTCCTGCTGCATCGCTTCGCTTCGTTGTACTCGCCGCACCTGACAAAACGCTCGCCGCGTAGTACGCGACGTGGCTCTCCAGCGTCTTCCTGTGAACGCTGCTCGGCCCCACTCCAGCCGACGCAAGCACCGCCGTGTTCGGCGAAAAAACCGGCGGCGCCGCCAGCGTCTCCGCCGCGCGCGCAGTGCCCGGCAGCGGCTCGTACGACGGCACCACCTGGAACCAGCGGTCCTGCGCCGGCGTCTGGGACGGCCATGTAGCGGGCGACAAGGTGCCGTCATCACCACCGCCGACGTCTGGGCTGCTTGGAAGGGGTGGAAGGCTGCGTCCGGCGAGCGCCACAGCCCGCTTCGCTGACGACTTGTTCAGTTTCGCATCTTCCGCAGATGCGACAACCGGATCGCGCACAATGCGCAGCATCAGCGGGTCCGCCGCATCAAACACGCCGTCGTAGGCCGCCTTCACCGCCGGGTCGATCGATGTCGGCGTCAACGGAGCTGAGGCGATCGTCTTTTGCCTCGTGAGCCCAAGCCGAGACGCGTCATCGTTGCCGCTCGTTTTTCCATTCACAGCTGCGCGTGTGCGTGCGGCGCTGTCCACCCGTGTTCCGCGCGGCGTACCGTCCGTGCTCCTGAGGTCCTTTCCGTTATGGTTGCCACCATTCGCTTTGAGTTGGGTGGTGGACGGCGTCGCTGCCGCGTTGCTTCGCGCTGATGGTGACGACTGCAAGCGTGGCTTTGCCTCGTGCTGTGGCGCGCCGGACGGAACGGCGATGGCGCCCACTTTCCCGCTCGCACGATGCGGCGGCTTCTTGCGGTCACCGAGCGGGTCCTCGATGGACTGGCTCACCGCCGCGCCTGACACCTCCGCCGCCTTGGAGAAGGACGACGCGGCCTCACTGGGTACGGCGAACGGCAACGACGCAGCTGGATCACACGGCGGACTTTGCGAAGGCTGATCAGCTTGTTGTTGCTGTTGCTTGGCTGGTCGGCGGCGGAAGGAAGCTCTGGCGGTGGACGGGCCGCTCGCCTCCCCAGCCCCCGGCAGCAGCGCCGCCTCGCCGCGCTGCGTGTACACCGTCATGGGCGGCATCTTCGTGTGTGGGATGCTGGGCAGGTGCTGAGCCTCCTTCTGTGCCAGCCGCAGCCCATTCAGGATGTACGACTGGGTGGCTTTACTGCAGCTGTTGTAGACGAGGCGCAGCTTGTATGTTGGAATGGCCCACAGCGCCACCGTCGTCGTCGACTCCCACCCGTTCGGCCACTTGTCAAGCAGCAACGCCTCCCAGCTGCCGCCGACGGCGTAGAGGAAGCTGCGTGTGGGTTGCGAAGGCGGCGGAGGGTTGATCTCCTCCGACTCGTCCGGGTACACAATCGCGGCGGTCTGGCACAGCTTCTGGAGGTGTTGTGACGCAGTCGACTGCGTGGCGAGGTGGGCCCGCTGCGGGCCCGTGAGGCCACTCACCTCCCCGCCGTTCGCGTTGCTGGCGGCGGTGACGAAGGCTTCGGTGTTTATCGCGCCGCTACCGCCGAGCGTGGCAGGTACCTGCAACTCCGGTATCGAAAAGTCCCACTCCACACCGACAGCGTCCTGCGCAACCGTGGAAGCCTGCGACGCGTCGGCGTCGCTGTCATCACCGTCAAAGAGGTTTGCTGAATTTCTCACCGTCACACTCTCCCGCGTGCTGCCCCATTGCGGAGGTCGGTGCCTTGTCGACAGCGTCGTGGTCGTCGCATTCGCACCGTCAAGCTCAGAGCCGGTGCGCGAGTTCACAGCAGCGGCTCCCGTCTTCTGACGGCGGCGCACCGTCTTGCTGCTTCGGCTGGCGCTATGACGGAGCGAGCTGTTCATCTGGCGCACCAGAGCAACGCCGGTGTTGTTGCCCTCATCCCCCATGCCACCACCGCTGACACTCGTGTTGCCAGCACCATCGGCATCACCATTGTTGGCGTCTCCGCTGCCTGTGGCGGGCGCCTTCAACGGCGTCGTTGGTTTTTCCCCGTAGCGGCGCGGGTCGCAGACGTCGCCCGACACGACGAGCATCAGCTCTGACAAGTGCTGCGCCGGATCACAGAGAGAGGCGGAGCGGCCGACAACGCGGGGCTGGGCGAACTGCACGAGCTCCGCCCGCTTCTCTGCTGGGAAGCGCTGCAGCAGCGGCACGTAGGCGAGGCAGTCAGGGTCGAGGACCATGTTGGCCTGCCGCTGCTTCATGAGACGCTCCCGCAGCTGCGCGTAGAGGACTGGGTCGTCCAGCAATGCGCTGACAAAGCGCTCGCCCGGAATTCTGTAGAAAAGCGCGACGCGGCTGCTCACGGTGCACGAATAGGGTTGCACGCCCGGGAGAATGTGCGGCTCCTCGCCGAGCAGCAGAAAGCGACCCATCGCGCGGAGGGACGAGAAGGCGTTGGTTGCAAGGCGCTGCGCGACGCCGTCGTCGCCGCCAGCCTTCTCTTTCGTCCGCCGCAGCACCGTGCCCTCCAGCAGGCAGTACACGTCACCCGGCAAGGCATCCTGCGCAAAGAGCAGCTCGCCGCGAACCATCGCGACAGGGGTGAAGTCGCCAAGGTAGCGCGCCTTGCGGCTGACGAGACGGCGGTACACTGGAATGGATCCGAAGACCTTCTCGGGCTGGTAGTGCTGCTGCAGCCACGCCAGGCTTTCAGCCCGCATGCACTCCTTGTACTTGTCCAGCATCGCACGATCGGAGAAAGGGCGGAAGACCTTCTCGAAGTCCTCGCACCGTAGCTCCCAGACGATGCACTGCGAGAGGGCGCGGTAGGTCGCGGCGAAGACGGCGCTGCCGCCAAAGATGCCGCCAAAGGTCGCACCCGGCCTTAGTACCTCTTTCACACACCGCGAGACGCAGCTTTCCGGCACCCCGTGCTCACTTGTGCACGGTGCCTTCGTGGAGTGCATGCCGTCCCGGTAGGTCGGCGTCGCCGCGCTGTCGTCGTCGTCGGCGTCGGCCTCCGCTGCCACCTCGGAGCGGTCCTTCGTCACCTCGCACTTGCCGGAGATGAGGAAGTACATGGCCTTTTGACTGAACTGTCCAGCACGGACAATCACCTCACCTGGCAAAAAGCGGTACCGCGTCATCGTCTCCGCGAACGACTGCAGCAGCGCGGGGCTGTTCAGGGAGGCAAAGAAAGCGTCGTGATCGCGCAGGTAGCTGCCCTGCGGTGCAGACCCACTGTCCGTGCTCGCAGCGTCACCGTTCGTGGAGTCTTCGCTTGCGTGCCTGTTCATAAGCCCACCGTTGCTGTTGTTGCCCCGATTCGAAGTATTGCTCCGCTTGGCCAGCACCGTGCCTGTCGCCTCTTTGCGCGCCATCAGTGTGGGCAGCAGGTGGCGCTTCAGTACGCGGCGAAGGCGATCGCGACGAAACTCCAGCTCCATGGCGCGGTGCGCCAGCGCGATCACGACAACCACCTCCCACATCGCCGCCCGCTTCATGGCACAGGCCATCTGCACCATCTTCGTACCACCGTTTAGGGCGATGGCGCGGGCAACGGCTTCCGCCGCGGCGGAGTTGGACATGAGGAGGCTGCTACGCCGACCGATTCCGCCAGCACCGCCGCTGCCGCTGCCGCATTCAAAAAAGGCGCGTCGCTCCTCCACTGCATCACGCAGCATAGAAGAGGTTTCCAGCAGCACGCTCGTGCTCATGCGAGGCGAGCGCAGCATGTCGTCGCGGTTGGCAGCGGAGCTGCCGTTGTGAATCAGCTCTGTCCCGCGGCGTGAGTTGGACGGCAAGCTGAAGGACTCCGCGCTCATGCGGTGGGCCATGTTGAGAGAGTTCTCAAACGCCGTGCCGGCCACACGGAGGGTCGGGTAGACGGAGCACATCTGCACCGCCCGCGCGATCTCCTGGTTTGCATCGGGATGGGCGAGCAGCGCCATCCAACCGTTCGCGGTCGTCGCGGCATTGGCGGTGGTGGCGTTGGCGGGGCTGGCAACGGGCGGTGTTTGCAGCCGGGACTTGCCAGAGGCGGCGCCGCTGCCGCGCGGCTTACGCTGCCGCCCGAGCGCGTGCAGGGCGGCGTGCTGCTCGCGTGACATGCACAGCGGCAGCATCGACTCCCGCCGTGACCCGCGCTGCGCCTTCTGGATGGCGCTGACGGAGAGGCTGCGTCCTCGCGCCACGTCGGTGGGGACGCTGCCGTTGCGGCTCCGATTGGGCGTCGGTGCCAGACTCATCGAGACCGAAAGGGAAGGGGAAAAAAGAAGAAGGTACCACACGAAACCACAGAGGAGTCGGTGGGAAAGGCGGGCGTATGCAAGTGCCTTCAGCTGTCAACCTTTTATGAGGGCGTCCAAAGGGATCGAAGACGAGCGTCTAGTAATGCACATGTACACACAAAGGCAAGCGACAACAGGAAGATGCAATGAATAATAATAATAATAAAGACACGTAGCCTTCTATATCGTTGCACAACTCTGCCGTATGAGCAGAGAAAAGAGGAAGAAAAAAAAAAAAAGAGAATAAAACTCGAACCCAAGAAAGAGGCAATCAAAGTGAAGTTTCCAGGGGAGGATGGGGAAAATGCACACGCAGATTTGGGCGGTTTGCATTTGGGGAAGCCGTTAAGGAGCACGGGATGCAGGCGCAGGTGAAAGCAGCAGCGTTGACAAAGCGAACACACGACGGCAACGGCAAACCAGAAAGTAACGCCACCAAGTCTATTAGGAAGAGCAGGCCCTCAGCTGCCAGCGGGTCATACTTCATCAAAATAAAAAAGAACCTCTTCCAGCCAGATCAAATCTTCTCAGCTGTAAGTGTGGCACAGCTTGCGAAAGGACCCTCTCGTTTTTTTTTTGTTGTGTTTTTGCACTTGTCTCCATTTTGCAACTCACATTGCTATTGTAATAGCTCACAATCAACAATAAGCGACTTGTGCGCATCCACCCTAAAAAAAAAAGAAGTTCACCAAAAATACAAAAACAAAGTAGACCTAAGAAAGGTAAGAGAATGATGTGCGCGCACACATACGCAAACAGAAAAAACAGCGAGTTGGAAAAAAGCGAGGCAGAAAAAGGGGAAAACGAAAGTGTGTGACTCAAGACACGTGACGTGTTGCGCATGGGTGTTGAAGAAGGAAAAAAAGGCAAAGCAGCGCCGGAATCTTCCTCACGTGGGTTTCCTCCGTTTTCTTCCCCTCCAACCAACCAACCCCCCCCCCCTCCCCCTCTCTTCCGTTCTTCCTTTCGCTTACAAGCCGTCCTCGAAGTTCACGTTGTCCATGCCTGTGGACTCGTCCTGGATAGCGCGCTCCAGCTCGTCGCGCTCTGCCTTCGCCTCCTTGCGTCGCTCCTCCAAGATCTCCGGATCCGTCACGTCATACCGCATCGCCCGCTTAGCATCGTTGTGAGTCACGTTCAAAAACTGAATGCGCCGCTGCAGTGCGTAGAGCGGCTCAGAGGTGGAGTAGACGTCGATGCTGTCACTGGAGATGAGCTCGCCCTTCTCGTTGTCCAAGGCGGCGTCGATCACGCCATCACGGATGGCCTTTGAGAGGATGTACTCCGCATCCGATACGTTGCTCATCGCCAGCTTCGAGCACACGTCGGAGATGCTGATGCGGCTGTAAGCCTGGCAGATGCGACGCAGTCCCGTCTTGATCACATGCTGGCGCACGCGCAGGATGAGAGAGTGAGTGCGGTCGTGCTCGAAGGTCACCTGGTTCTCACGCAGCAGTGTCATGAAGCGGCCGACCTGGCCAAAGCGGACGCATGAGGCGAGCTGCAGGTAGGGCCCGAGGCTGTCGCGCATGTCCTTCGCAAGGAAGTCAGAGCGAGGCGGGATCTCGCCGAGCAGTAGCTGCACCACAAGCGACAGCTTCGTCGCGGCGATGCGGAAGCCGAAGGCGCGCTCGGGCGCCTTGCGCAGTGCCTGCTGCAGGCACTGGTGCGCGTCCACGTACTCCAGCCGCAGGGCACGGGTGAGGCCGACGTAGTAAAAGTAGCGTGCCGCCTGGTTGTTTGCGCGGTGCGGCAGGGTGATGTTACACGTCGCGATAAAGGCCTCGGCCTGCTCGTGCTGATGCGTGCAGGTGAGAAAAGCCAGGATGTCGTTCAGGACGATTTCCATGCCGAGCTCATCGTGACGGACGCAGACGGCGCGATATAATGCCATCAGCTTTGTCAGCTGCTCCGCCTCTGCGCGCTTCGTCTCCGCCGTAGCATTCAACGTCGGCTTTGTGGGCACGGGCGGCATGGTGTTTTGAGATGTGCTTTGCGTGTAATGTGTGTCCGTGCGTAGAGCTACTGCTGAGAAGTGGAGAAGGAAGAACGATGAACTCTGAGTGTGTGAACTGTGCAAGAGCAGGAGAGGAAAGACCCTAGATGTCGAAGCTCTCTAAGCCTTTCTACGTCTGCCAAATTAAAATGAAAAAAAAAAAAGGGTCAAGGTGGGAAGTCACAGTGCTCGATTGCGTCAATGGTGCGTCGAAGCTCCCAAGCGTGGTATAAAGCACTGCACGTATGGAGAGAAGCAATTAAACAACAACAACAAAAAAGAAAGTAAAAGGGAGAAAAAGAGATGAATAAGACACGCAACGTGAGACTTGTCAAGCAGCAGAAATGACTAAACGGAGTGGCGGACAGAATGGGAGCTGAGTGACTGTGACGCAACTCGAAATAGAGCTACTGCGATGGACAGACAGGAAAAAAGAAAACTACAGGCAGAACTGTTGAGCGAAGGCCACCTGTTAAGACACCACTCGTTTTTTTTTTCCTTACACAGATGAGTGGAGTAGTAATGTCCTTTTTTTTTTTTTTCCTTCTTGGAGGAAGCTCGCACGAAGCCGCTGAATTTGAAACTGTGAAGGCCTGTCCCTTTCCTTTCACACTACGTTTCGGTGCGATACTTCATTGTTTTCTTTTTTCCGATGGTTCCTCTCTACGTTTTTTGTTTTTTTGCTTTGTTCACTCTTCTTACAAAATTAGTACGCTTGTTAAGAGGCAAATCTGTTTATACGGAATCAGTAATTACGCAGCTTCTCTCGTCGTTAGGTTATCATGAAGATTGTGAAGCCAAGCTGAATATAAAAAAAAAAAGAGAAAACAGGAAGAGATGTGTCCTGCATACAAGACACTTTAAGCGTTGGAATTGGGTCGAAGATGAAAGAAGAAAATCACAACAGGCCAACAGTGCTACCAAAAAAAAAAGGAAAAACAAGAAAACTAGGTTCAGCAACTAGCAAACAAACAACAACAACAAAAAAAAAAAAAACGTCACCAGCAAAGCGCTTACACGCGAAAGCAAAAAAGGAAAAGAGAAAGCGAAATGTCCAACACTGTGCATCTCAATAGCGGCCACGGCCACCGCGCTGGAACCCACCGCGACCTCCACGACCATGACGTTCGCGACCGCGGCCATAGGGAGAGCCGCCACGACCGCCACGACTGCCGCCAGTGCGCAAGCCGCCGGAGGAGGAGGCGTAGGCACCACGGCCGCCAGCTGTCCGGCCCTCCAGCCAATCCATTTCGCGCCTCCGCTTCTTCGACATCTCCTTCGCGTGGGTCTCGATGAGCTCACCGAAGTCGCCCCCCTCGTCCGCTGTGGCGGCGGTGTCACGTCCGCCCAACGCGTCGTCCTCGTTGTCGTCCTCGCTCTCCTCATCATCGAGCTCGGCGTCGTAGGCGGCCTCGTCCTCCGCCCCCCAGTCCAAGTCGTCGTCGTCCGCCAACACGTCGAAGTCATCATCTTCCCTTTCCTTCTCCTTCGCCCCATTCCTGCTGTCCTCGTCATGTTCAGCACTGAGGCTGTCATCGTCGTCGTTCTCGTCCTCGCTCGAGACCTCCTCGTCGCGGTCGATCGGCCTTTTATTCGCCTTGTCTGCGCGACCATCAACATCGGCAGCCGCAGCAGTGTCGCCCTGGCTGTTCCCCGCCACCGCAGGATCAGCCAACGCGCCGGACGGGCCGAAAAGCGCCGCGTCAAGGTTCGTCACGCGCAGCGCCACGTCCGCCTCGCCGCTTGTGTCGCCCCAGGTGGAGCGCACCTGCGACAGGCCGTCGAGGAAGCGCTGTCGTTGCACGGCGTAGCGGTGAAGGAAGAGCGCCGACACGTCGACGTCCTGTGCACTGGCGTTGATGAAGTACGGGTCCGAGGTGCTGGGCAGACTTGCCTTGTGCGCGGCGCGGTGAAAGACGGAGATGCCTGTGGCGGTGTTGCCGCCCTTCGCGTCGTCATCGTCGGCCTTCGCGTTCGCCTTGGCGTCGACGAACATGTTGAGAAAGTTCAGCGGGGTCATATCGTCGAGCGGGTGCACGTCGAAGACGATGTCCTCGCCAAAGAGCAGCAGCACGGATAGCTTCACGACGGACGGGTGCGAGTGGTGCGAGAGCAGATTCAGCGTCCAAACGCACTCGGTGGAGGCGTTCGCGAAGAGCGGTTCACGCGCCTTTGGGTCGTAGTCGGTGTTCGCCGCCTTGCTCGGGTGCGCTTTCAGCATGCTGCGCACGTGTGGGTGGGACTGCGCCATCTCTCCCACCAGTAGCAGCACCGCGCACACCATCGCATCGTTAAAGAAGATGGCGCGCTGCAGCAGGCGGTGCACAAAGGCAGCCACCCGCTCCTTTGACTTGTCCGCCCGCATCGCCTTGTGCAGGAGAGAGAAAAAGTTAGTGAGCTGCGCCGACTGCGGGATTTGCTTGGGCGAGAGCAGCAGCAGGCCGTAGAGGGTGCGATACCAGCGGTTCTGGAAGGACTCTGCGGTGCCTCTGTTGAAGGCTAGGAGCTGCAGCAGTGTCAAAGTGGCGACACGCTGTTGGAAGTTGCCCGTGTTGGCCAGGATGAAGAGCGCGTTGAGATGCTCCTCCAGCGGGGCGAGGTCGACGCCGGCGTACGGAAAGGCGCGGCGCAGGCCGACAATGATGGCTGTCGTCACGGTCGAGTCGATGTTGCCAGTGAGGGCGAGCTGGCGGAAGAGGCTCAGGTAGGTCTGCACGCACTTCAGCGCCAGCTTCCGCTCCTCCTTGCTGAAGACGAGCTGGTTCATGACGTTGGCGGCGTAGCGCATCGTCCGCAGCGGGCAGTTCTTCATGAAGATTACCTTCTCCAACTCGGTGAAGAGCATCGCCTGGTGGGTAGACGACTCGGAGAGCAGCTTCAGCAAGTGATGGTAGGCCTTGTGCGCCACGCTCGAGACGGGATCGCCCAGCTTGTCGATCATCATCGCCATTGCCGTGCTGCGGCCTTCCGCGACGGCGCAGAGCAGCGTGCCCACCACGTCCAGCCACGCATCGCGGCGCTGAACGATGCGGTCCTTCAGCATCGACTCGCTCAGCGACAGGAACTGGGCGTAGGTGCGCTTCAAGTAGTCCTCCAGATACCAATACACCAGGGTCTTTCTCCGCGCTGCTGCGTCAGTGGGGAGTGTGGCGAAGTACTGCGAAATGAAACGCTTCAAAGGCCGCGGTGGCAGCAGCTTTAGCCATACTGCCGCCAGCGCCTTCAGCGCGGCCTCGTAGTGATGCGTGTCCGTCCGCGCCGTGTCGAAGAGCAACGTGAAGCCGTCGAGGTAAAGCATGAAATCCGTGTCAGCCAGCTTGACTGCTGCCGAGGCGATCTTATCCGACGTCGTACCACGGCTGATGAACTGCGCGTTGTACCAGCGGCCGCGATCCATCTGCGCCGCCTTGCTCTCCTCGTCCAGGATGGTCTGCGCCTCCTGGTAGTAGGCGTCCATCTGCTCCTTGGCGACCGTGGTCGTGGCGACGTCGCGCAGACTGCAGGTTCGCAGCGGCAGCGGCACCATAAACCACCTCTTCCCTGTGTCGAGCACCGACGAAGAGCTCATCCTTGCGTTTCGTTTTTTTTGTTTTTTTTTTTTTTTGGCTGTCGATTGCTCAATCACGATTGATACTCCGCAAGTGTTGTGTTGCTCCTTCTCTTGAACGCTTGACACTGGACCACGACGACGTGTTGAGCTTGAAGCGAGTGAGGAAAAAAAAAAAAGGAAGAAAAAAAGAAAAAAAGAAAGAGTGAGCCGGTGCTTCAGTGTCGTGCAGCGAAAAGTATGACTCTTGACGGGCGCGAGCCACCACACCCATGAAGAGAGCTACTTGGATACTGTTGAGAAAGGGTAAAAAGTGGCGAGAGCGTGGAAAGGCAGAAAGTAGAAGAGAAAACGCAGAAAAAAAAAAAAGGTTCTTTTTTTTTTTTCTTTAACGATGTCTTCCAGTGCTAAACAAGCTCGCAGAGTGCTACATAGATTTTCTGCTGTTGCTGTCTAATAAACTTGGAACCAAAAGCGACATAATCCGTCTTTTCCAATGTCAGCTGTCTCATTTTGTGAGAAGGCATCTGAACAGCCAACTATCTGCAGCAGAACGATCGCGAGACCCAACGTGATCCATGTATATTCACTGGTCTGCAGAACAATGACGCGTGTGAACTGTCTTTTCATCTACAAAATGGGAAAAAAAAAAAACGCCGTAGGTGATCTTCTCTTACACAAACTCGTAAACACACATATACATGTCGACGAACACATAAAGAAGCAAAAAAAAAAAACTGTAGGAGAAAACGTGAGAAAAAAAGGGGGCAGGTTCCTTTCTTGCTCGAACGCGTGTGGCAACTCAAAACTAAAGATCAATCCATAACGAGGAGAAACAACAATTATGGTTCGCAACACACAAAAAACTATATATAGAAAAAGCAAGCGTGAAAAAAAAAAAAACACGATTCAATCAAAGCAACGGCAGCATTTTGTTTTTGTTATTGCATTCGGATAGAGTTCAAACTAGCAAAGATGCGTAAGCGCACATCCGACGCTGAAAGCCCTGCCGCGCAGTCAAACATGGTAAAAAAAAAAAGCTACGAAAAAGAAAGAGACCCCAATTTTCCTTTCCTTCGACAGCTCCTTCTTCTGAATCGCAATTCGGTGAACCTGCTGGTTAAATCAGGAACCCAAGTCGGGAAAGCAGAAAAAGAGAAATGTCTTTTCAAATGAGAATCGTATAAGAAAGAACTAGAAAAAAAAGGGATGGGCATCCGAAGGAAGTCAGGGAAGAAGAAAAAAAAAAAGAAATGTGTCAGTAAACACAAATGGAGAGAAAAGAAGAGTGATAAAGCAAAAAAAAAAAAGGTAAAAGAAAAGCAGCCAGTATCAACAAAAAAGTGTGTTTGTGTGATCAGATGAAAGTGTCCAACAGGGAGCAGACGAAGCTTTTTTTTTAATCAGTGTTTGTGTGCCGCTCATCCTCTCTTCGTGCATGTCTTGGTGGGTGTGTCGCAAATATCTCTCTTCTTAATCCTCGCTCCTCCTCACTCTTTTTTTTTTTTTTCGCTGTTGTTGTTGTATATTTGTTGTCGTTGTTAATTCCTGTTATTTCTGCGCTGGCAACTCAACAACAGAAACAACAACAACAAAAAAAAAGGAGTGTGTCTGTTGTCATTCTCTTGCACTCCTCAAATGTAAAAAGGAACATCCACACGATAAGCTCCTTTTAATTGCAAGCACCGCAAACAACAAAAATAGTAAAAGGGGGGGGCAAAAGATGAAGAAAAAGAAAGAAAAAAGAAGCAACGACAAAAGGCGAGGCAGTTCGTGCTCACAAGTAAAATCGAAAAAAAGAAAATTGCACGACGAGACAACAAACAAAAGGACATCACTCATAAGAAGAACAGAAGAAAAAAAAGGACAAAAGGGGAGAGCAACGTACTTAGTGGAGAATTTAAAAAAAAAAAAGAGAGAGACGGCACCTGGCAGGAGACGCACGGAACAACAATGAGGATGATCAAAGAGCAATCACAATGGCAAAAAAAAAAAAAGGTGTAGTTATGTTTCGGTGTAGAAGAAGCACATGCAGAGAGAAACAAACAAAAGAAAAATGCGCTGTTCTGTACGCTGTCTTTGCATCCCTCTCTGTGTCTCACTTCATCGAGGCCTTCAGCGCTGCGAGGCGGGCGTCGAGCTGCTCGTCCGTCTCCCCCTGATCCTCGGCGTTCTTCTGTGGCAGCGCCGCGTCGGAAACGCCGACCTTGGTGCGGAACTCCAGCCCCGCCTCGTCCATCACCTTCTGGATCTCCTGTTCCGTCTCCTCCTCCTCCATACCATCATCGTCCATCACGTCGTCGACGGCGTCGTTCATCATGTCCTCCTTCATCCCCATCATCTCGTTCTGCTTCTCAAACTCGCGCATGATCTTCTGCATCTCCGGGATGTTCATCTGCTTGTTCATCGACTTCATCGCCTTCGTGACGCCCTTCATCGCATCGGCCATCTGCGCCGATGACTGCATCGTCTGAATGCGCAGCGCTACGCCCTGTATTTGGGTACGCATGCGGTACATCTTTTGGCTGTACTTACGCGTGCGTACGAGGTCACGGGCCATGATGCGGACGGCGTCTACCTGGTCCTGCTTTGCCATCTTCTTCATTTCCATCATGATCTTACGTTCCTGCGTGTTGAGCTTGTTGCGCTCGCGGTCGAGGTCGCGGCAGGTGCGGTCAAGCTGGCGCTTGTACTTGCGCATCTTCTCCTGCGGCGTCTCGCGGTGGAAGAGATCGGAGAAGCCCATTTTTTTACTTTCGTACTCTTTTTTTTTCCCCTTTCTTTTTTTTTTTAACTTCCTTTCGAAGAACTGGGAGGAAATACAAAAAAAAAAAAAGTGACGTAGCGAGTTCAATATCAGAAGCAATCAGTCTCTTCTGTGATGACAAACAAACGGATAAAGGAAGACAGAAGATACAGAACACAACACAGCAGAAAAAAAAAAAAAACTGAGACGCAATATAGAACGAAACGGAAATGATAGCCTGTTGAACTCTGGCAAAGCAGCGAAGTAACTAAAACTCAAAAAAAAAAAAAAAACAATAATAAAAGTGATGAAAAAGAGAAGGGAAGAAAGACGAGCTACCAAAGACAGAAAAAGAAAGCAAAAAGGTAGTGAAAAGGGGGAAAGGCGGAGCGGTCGAAGAGGAAGAAGTTAAAAAGTGGCGAAAGACACACACCGCAGAAAAAAAAAAAGAATCTGGAATAGTCTCATAGTCCACCTCTCACGCGTTACCAAGCATTGGCATCGCAAACAAGCGCCTTGACGCTCTGATCGCAGCACGTTAAAAAGCGCATTCAGAACTTAATCTTCATACACAATCTGAAATGCCAGGGATACACTACTACCAGTGAATAAAAAGACACATGTTTGTTGTTGGGCAGCTCTTGCATCTGATTATCACTCCCTCGTTTTTTCTTTTTTTTTTCGTGAGCATAACATGATCGATTTCTTTTCTTTTTTATTTATGAAGAGGGTTGAGCATTTCTCTTAATCGGTAGTTACGTTACATTAAACGACATTAGTATCACACACACACACACACACACACAAAAAGAAAGCTAGACGGATGTCCAAACTTCGCCTTCGACGCAGTGACTTAGACGAGCTCTTTCATGAGACGCCTCGCCAGCACCACCGTAGGCATCACCACCGTGCTCGCACACCCGCGTTGGTACGGTGGCGTGTTCTTCGCGGCGGCGTAGAACGGCGCCTGGCCCTTCTCCACGCTGATTACGGTGATAACTTGCTCCCCTGCAGCGTTGCCGTGCGGCTTCTGCGCACCAGTCTTCACCGCTGCATCCGCTGAGCTCGTCGAGTTGCCCACTTTCCACCAATTCTCCGGCATGGTGCGCTTCGCTGGCACATCGGCCGCGACACCACCGGCGGCAGTGACGGTGGTGGAAGCAGCGGTGTTTATTGTGGTCGGCAGCCACCGCAACTCCTTCACCTGCACGGCGTCCTTCACCATGGCAGGGCAGAAACCAGAGAGACGCAAGTGCCTGCTCACCTCCAGCTGCCTCGCATGCGCCACAACATGGCCATCGTCCGCAACACCGATTAGGATGACGCCGCCGCGACACGCCGCCATGGCAGCGATCGTGTTACGCAGCCGCTCCGTGTCCATGGTGCTGGCATGCCGTCCGCTGCCGCGCACCACCGCGCTCGCCGCCGCCCCCGCCGTGAGCCCAACTTTGGCCTTGAACTCGACGTTGTTGCCCTCCTCCAACAGCAAGACGTCCGCGCTCGTGCGCACGGCCGGGAGGGCTACCCGCGATGCCCCGCGCAACTTCTTGTAGTGCACCGACATCGAGTCCGCGATGGCGGCGTAGACCGCCTCGGCGCAACGCAGAAGGCGCAGCTGCTGCTGCTGCTGCGGTACCACCGCCGGAGGCGAGCGTTCGCCTCCACTGGCACTCATCTTCGCCGACGCGCCCTCCTCCAACACCGCATCCTCGTTGGCGCCTGCACGGTCGGCTTCCCCGTCCGCTGGCACAGCGGAGACTTGTTTTAGCGCAGCTGCTGTTGTGTGGAGTTTCTTCGCGTCCAGGCAACGCGCGTAGAGGCTGCAGAGGCGCTCGTGTGATCGGACGAAGCGGTGGCAACTTTCCCGTACCACACTCACAACATCTGGGAAGGTGTGCAGCGAGCGCACCAGCGAAGACGAGACTGCTGCTGTTAGCACTGAGGAGGAGGAATAACTCGACCCTCGCGCAGCCGCGACGCCGAAGAGGGAGGCGGCCCAGTGCAGCTGCGACGACGACGACGCGGCACCTGCCACTGCAGCGTCGGCAATCCGGTGGGCCACAGCATACGCATCTTCCAACACTATCGATAACCTGTACGGCGAGGCGACTGGGTGCGGCTTCTTCGCGCAGAGCGGCGTCGTCGTTGTCGATGCCCCTGTCCCTGTTCCGCGAAAGGACGGCAGCGACGGCTGCTTCGTCGCATCCGCGCGGGCGCAGTACACGCGATGCGCGCGCACCGTCACGATGTAGGGCACGTCTGTCAACCGGAAAGCCGCGGCGGCGTTGGTGTCGTGTCGCATGACCTCCTCTGCATTGAAGCAGCGGGATAGCACCGTCTGCGCCAGCGTGGCCCGATCGTCGCTCTGATGAGGCGCAGTGACGACCTCGTCGACAGCTGCACGTCTGCGCTTACGTGTCGCACCACCACCACCAGGCGCCTGGGCTGTAGCACTCGCTGTCGTCTCGCTGCTGGCACTGTGCCCATCTTCGCTTTCTTCTCCGTCTCCTTCCGCGAAACGTACCGAAGTCTCGTGTCTCAGGAATACGGGAACAGGCACACGGCTGACCAGGCTCCACACACACGCTGGCTCGGCAACCGCGGAGGACGGTGAGGCGACTTCCGACGCCGACACAAAGTAGGGCACGGCGATGTACGCGTACCGCGTCGTGTAGCCGAGCAGCAGGCCATCCCACTCCATGCCACGCACGTCCGCGTGCATCTGCCGACGTGGGCCACCTTCCGGCATTGCTGTGCCGTCTGTGGAGGCTTTCGGGACAGACACGACCGAAAAGACCGCGGCGTCCACCACATCTGGGTAAGCGAGGCGCAACGGAGCATGGAAGAGCCGCCGCGTTGCGGCGTCAGCGTTTTCCCGCCGCGACGGTGCCGAGGAAGTCGCAGACGACGGCGAAGACGTCCGACGAGGCTTTGCCCATCCACCCTCATTTAAGAAAAGCTCCGTCAGCCAGCGTGCCAGCTGCCACCGCAACGACTCCAGCTTCGCCTCCTGCTGCTGCTGTGCAAGCAGCACGGCACCTTCGCGGGTGCCCGTGGAGCCGGGCAGCGAGCCGGCAAGCTGTTGAAGGCTGTCCAGGGGAATGCTGGAGTCATACTGCTGGTGGGCCGCCCGCGCGCGGTACCACAGGTCCATATCTGACAGCGTGTTCTTCATCGTCTCAGAGGCAGCGGCGGTGAGGGCCGCCACGTCTTCGAGCTCTGGCAGCTGAAAGCCAGGCACCACTTCTCCCTCCACCGTGTGTGGCTTCAGCAAAGAAGCGGGAAAGAAGAAGGCAGCAGTGGGGCAGACGCGGAAAACCACACGTACAACGCCCTCTTTCATTGAGTCCTTGTCGTCGCTGTCACTGCCGGACACAAAGGCCGGCGAGTCTTCGCTGAGATACTGCAGGACGTCCAGAGGAGGGTACACGCGGTTCATGGCACGGTCCACGCAACGCAGCATCACATCTTTCAACTTACGCGTCCACACGGCATGCATGTAGTGCAACCTCAGCTCCACCGCGATCAGCTCTGGCGCGGCGATGTGCTGGTGTGCCGTACGTGTTGCGTTGGCTGCGGCAGCAAACGCCCTTGCTACGACAAGCTCGGCATTGTCAGAATTAACGAGTCCTCCGCGAACGCTGAAGAACGTTGAAAGGTCGACTTCCATTGCTCCGTCTACTCTTAACTGAGTGCGTGCGTGTGGGCGTTTGTTCCTGCTTGTGTATTCGTTTCACTATTAAGCATGGGCCATATATATATATATATATATGTATGTATGTATATATGTAAATAGAGTTATAGCACGACGTAATCAAAGGAGTTAGAAAAATAGTAAATAAAGAGGTCCAAGTAGATAAACGAGGGAAGACGGGATGTGAAAGAGAGAGAGATCGATGATGTGCTAGCCTGGTCTCGTTGCCTTCCTTGGCTTCCCCTCTCCCCTACCCTAACCACAAGTAAGCAAGCAACTCTGCCGCTATAATGGTGAGAAGTAAAAACCCACGCTCTTCGAACGGCTTTTCCTTGCCACTCAGAGCTTTTCCTTTTTTTCTTTTCTGTTTGTTTGTTTTTCACAGCAGCGAAACGCAACTTTGCTGCATGGATCAGTTTCCAGTAACCACGCAGTTTTGAAAAGAGAAGTCCGTCCACTACACGATCGCACATGTAGAGAGGCTTAAACAAAGCTCGCAGCTTAAGGTTCTGGAAGGCTATACTTCGACGCACAGCGGAGTAACTACGAAGGCTGCGTCGTGTAACAACTAAAACGCACAAAAACAAAAAAGGAGTGTATGAGCCATCGGACGGGATACACGTGTGGAATGCTGTCGCCATCCGAAAAAAAAAAAACTGTGGATTTGTTCATCTCCAGGTGAGAACGCAAAAAAAAAAAAAAGAAAAACGGTACGACACTAAAAGCACAACAGCACTGTTCCGGTTAAACAGAAAAAAAAAGTCAAAAGTGCGTCTAAGAAGAAAAAAAAAAAGCAACCAAAACACTAGAAAGACGTGGCATGCCGGTGGCGTATGAGAAAGGAGTTGGGTGTACATACGTAGAGAACGAATGTACGGTAAAAAAGGAGAGCGTTTTCACTGTTGTGCTTGCATGGACGCGTACAGTAGTGATTCTTCCACAAAAGACGCCCTTTGAGGAAAGAGAAGGATAATAACGGCGTTGCTTTGGTATCGTTTGTCAAAAAAAAAAAAAGGGAGAACGCGAAGAAACAAAAACGAACCAAACAGACTGACGCTTACATTGGACTATCCTATCAAAAACCACGAGCGCATTCTTCGCGAACATCAATGTACCGCGCGTAGCGAACCTTAGCATAGTCGAGAAAGTTGACGTCCAGCGTCGACACTGCCTCCTGCAGCAGAGACCATACACTCCACGATAGGTGGGAGGCGAGCGTCAAGAGCTTGACCAGACGGGTCCACTGCGCCACCGCAGCCGCTTCCGCCTCGTCAGAGTCTGTCCAGAACAGCGCCCTTGCGTTGGAGAAGATCTCCTGCTCTGCGGCGCTGAGGCTCAGGTTGTCGATTTTATCCTCCCGCCACGCCTTTTCAAGCGCCGCCCGCATGCCTTTGCGGTACTCCGCGATGAACTGCGCCATCTGCGCGTCAGAGGGGAAGTACGTGTTGTAGTCGCAGTCCAGCCCAGGGTATTCGTTGAAGTGGTTCGCCACGTCGTAGAGGAGGAAGCTGCGTTTCGTGTAGTCGAAGTCGATGATGCGAACATCCTTGCGTGTACTGTGGATCATAACGTTGGCGCTGAGCAAGTCGTTGTGGCAGACACCCTCCGGCAAAGAGTGGCGCTCCTTCTCCAAAACGCAGACCATCCATGCGCACTCCCGCTGCACGTGGTGCGCCGTCTCGAGGAAGCTCTCCCGCTTCTCCTCCAGTAGCTTCTGCACGATCTCCTTCGACAGCACCAGCTCCACCCACTTGGTAAGAGAGTCAATGAGATAGTTCGACTCGTGGTGAAAGCGCGACTTCTCCTTCAACGAGCTCGTGCTGTTAAAGCCGCTGCCGCCAGTGGACGCCGCCAGCTCTCTGTCGAAGCTCTCCCAGTACTCCTTGTTCTGCGAGTCGCGCAGCAACGGCCTGGCGTGGTCGCGCAGCGCGGCGCGGGTGGCGCAGACCTGGAACTCTGCTACGGCGTGCGCGATTGGCGTCGCCTTGGCCGCCATCTCCGCGTACGGCAGGGTGTAGAAGCCGTCAAGAAAGTCATAGATAAGAAAGTTGCTGCCGTGGACGTAGGTGGGAATGAAGAGCGACTGGTAGAAGAGCTCGCTCTCACGCGAGATGACGCGGTCCGTCTCCTTGCCAAAAACACGCACCACCACCGACGCCGTCTCGTCCGCCTCGTCGTACACGTGGAAAAGCTCGTTGGTGATGCCGCCCGAAAGCCGCTTCACCCGCAGCGGGACGGTGGGGAAGTCCACGGAGGCGTTCGACTCCAGCAGTGGTGATCCGTTTTCTGTGACGACGACCACGTTGCCCTGCCGCGTCGTCGCCGCCGTTGGGGGCAGGCCCCTTTCCTCGTAGTAGTCCTCCGTGCTGCGCCGCGACACCTGCGAGGCGCCTGGCGTGACGGCCGACGACGACGCCCCGAGCTGGCTGCCGCTCGCCGGGTTGTTGTCCGCGCCCACTTCCGGGTAGTGCTGGCGGTTGCTGCAAATGCCACTGCACGCCTGCTGTTGATGAGGCTGCTGTGGCTGCTGTTGCTGCGGTGCGTGACTACAGCCGTGAGGCGCGTCCAACGAAGCGCTGCCGAGCTGCGTGGGCGCCTGCGGCTCCACGCTGGACAGACTGTCTGCTTCCTGTGGTGGTGGAGACGAAAGCGTGGGCACCGCGAAAGGTGATGGCTGGTCGTCGTGGAGGGACTGACTTGCCTTGGAGTGCTCCTGCACCACAATGACGTCCGCCGACGCAACCGAGAGCCCGTTGAGGCCTTTCTTCTGAGGTGGGTCGGAGGGCGACCGCGTGGCGGACGGCTCGGCAGACGCCAGCGCGCCGCCGTTACCATGGAGGCCTCTCATCCGGCTCCTCAGCGACGCGCGCAGCTTCGCCAGCCACTCCGGCGCCTGCTTCACCTTCTCAGGACTGTGCGGCCACAGCACCGAGGAGCAGTTCGCCAGCACCACCTCCACGATCTGAATACGTCGCACCAGCGGATCCTCCGCGATCCAGGTGTCGATGATGTGCGCCATGTGAGACAAAAAACCTACTCCGCTTCTTGTTTGTTGTTTGACTGATCAAGACCACAACAAACAGCGAGCTGTTGTTTTTTTTTTTTTTTGTGGTTGTTGTTAATGAGAAACGAAGAGAAACGCGAAGCAGGAAGTTGGAGAACTAGTCAACGCACGCGATTATCTCTCTCTCTCTCTCTAACGCAATAAAAAAAAAAAGAGCATAGGCAAACAGCAACTGTCGTTTCAGTGGCTGACCAACGTAGTGCACACTACCCCAGCTTACGGCTTTGCGTGCCTTGCTCTTAAGAAGGGTGAAGCTCCTTATTCTCCGCTGATGAGCTCACTGATTGTTTGCTTCTTATAAACTCTTTTTTTTCTTTCTCTCGTCAGCAGATGAGCCTTCTATAACCACGGAAAGAAACGTGGGTTTAGGATAAAAGAAAAGATGTAAAGCTATTCGATGAAGAAAAAAAAAACAAGCTGAAGAAAAATGCATGCCAGCTCTCTACATAGATATAATCCTGCACCGAAACGCTCTCAGTCATCATCGCGAAGCTCGTTGAGCATCTGCGTCCCCACAGACTGCACCTTGGCACTATCCGGCACGCGCTGCATGATCTGCTGAATCAAGCCAGCGTCCTTGTCCACCATGGCCGCCTCCAGAGCCATCACTGGTGCACCCAGCGACATGTACAACACCACGCGGTCCACCGCCTCGCTACACGCCCCAGCCACATAACGCGCCGCACGCTCCTCCTGCTTGTACTCCGTCAGGAGATGCACCACGGGCAGGTAGCCGATGCACGGCGTCTTGGCTGCGCCGCCGCTGCCGGAGACGGAGAAGAAGGACCGCTTGCGCAGCGGCGGGGCCTGACCGAGGAAGGCGTCCACGGCAGCCCAGCGCTGTGCCGCGCACATGCCACGCAGCTTCGCGTAGAAGAACATCTTCTCGTTCACGTGAAAGACGCGCCGCACATCGGCCGCATCCGCCTCACCGTCCTCGAGCCCGCAAAGCTCGTAAACGAGGTCCGCCACACTCACCACCCGCGACAGCCGCGGCGCGTTGTGCTTCACGGCGAGACTCACCTTCAGCTTGCTCAGGTCCAGCTCCTTCTTAAGGGCGTCAGCGTCTTTCAGGGGCGGCGTGGTCGGCGTGGAGAGGCTGGTGCGCACGCACTGCACGTGTGCCCAAACCAAGGAGGAGGACGAGGCGCTACCTTCTTCACCCCCTGCGAGACCAGCAGCAGCAGTGCAATGGCGTCTCCTGCTGCGCGATTCCGGGGCCGCGTCTTCGTTGTCTTGCGCGGCGGCTTTGCGCAGATCTGCCTGGAGCTGTTCGGCGGTCTTCAGCACAACGGAGAAGGGAAGGCGGGCAGCTGTGTTTGCACGGCGCAGCTCCTCCGCCTGCTGCAGCCCCTTGAGGAGACCACACTTTGTCTTCCGCATCCACTCCGTCAGCGCCGCGGCGGCAGAGTGCGCGGTGGGGACGGGAATGGACAGCGGTGGTGGGTGGGCATGAATCGCCGCTCCGCCTGTACCGCCTTCCTCATCACTGCCAGCAATGTCATCGCTCTCGTCGTCGCCGTCGGCACTGCTGTCGGCCTCATCGCAGTCCTTCTTGCGGTGGTGCCGCTTCTTTTTGTTCTTTTTCCTCCTTTCCTCCCTCTTCAGCAACTGTTTTTCTCGCTTTCCGTCAGCGCTGTGACCGGGATCGCCTGCTGTGTCTTCCTCTTCCTCGTCTCCTCCTCCTTGCCCTCCCTGTCCTGCTGCGTTGCCGCGTCGCTTTCGCAGTTGTCGCGCACCGCCCGCCGTCTCCGCCATGTACTGCTGCAGCTGCGCTCGGTGCATCGCCGAGGTGAGTCGCAGACACTGCACGAGCATCTGCTGACAACCCAGCGACGCCAGCGTCCAGTGCCGCGACAGGAGCAGCCGCTGCGCCATCGACTGCCACGACGCCAGACATTGCGCCCCAACAAGCAGCCAACACAGCAGCTCCGGCGAGGCGATCAGGCAGTGATAAACGTCTCCCGCCGTGACGTCTGTGGCGCCGTCGCCGTCGTCCGCGTCGCTCTGCATGTTCTCACTCTTCTGTGCCGCTGCCATGGATGGTCCTGCCTCGTCACCGTCTCGCTGCTGCTGCTGCTCTCTTAGCTTCGCTACGCGCAGGTGGTGCGTCTGTGCCTCCTTCGCGACTAAGGCACACACCACCAGATGGATTAACTCCGCACTCCCGCTCGCGGCGGCGGCGCGCCCGGCCATGGCCAGCTCGCCCATCTTCACGCACAGCATCACGCGCTCCCGCTGCTGCTGCGGCTCGTCGCGGAGAAGCCGCAGCGCCAGATCCCTGCGGCCGAGGTGAAAAGCCGTCGTGGCTGGTTCGATGTAGCTGGCAGCGGGGTATTGCGTCAGCACCTGCGCTACCTCGAGGTGCAGAGCTGCGTCGGACATGTCGGCAATGTGTCGCCGCACGAAACTCGAGGCCCAGCGCGACAGCACTCGATTCGGCTTCATGTGCAGGGCGCGCACCACATCCAGCGCGAGCTGGTAGTAGCCCATGTAGGCGAGGCGGTCGACGAGAACGGACCCTTCCAAGCTGCTCAGCGGCCGCGCCGGACGCTCCTCGCTGCCTGTCAGCACCTGGTACTGCCCCATGGTGAGAGGAATATGGCAGCACACCTCCTCCCGCACCGCACGCAGCACGCGCAGGCGGCGCACGACGTCGACAATCACGTCCGGCACGCCGCTGCGCAGGTGAATCGTCTCGCCAGCGAAAGAAGCGGCAGCCACGAGGCGGTACTGCTGCTCGGCGTCGAACTCGTACGAGGCGGCGTCCAACAGCTCGTACACGATGCCCTCCGCGTACGACATCTCCTCCTCCTCGTTGTCGTCGCCACGGTCGTCGTCATCGTCGTTGTCATTGACGACGTTTAGAACGCCGTCCGAGTGTACGGCTGCGCTGACGCCCACACCGGCCACTGAAGCACTCGCGGGCGCCGGGAACGAGAGTGCCGCCCGCACCTGCGCAATGCCGTGGCGGTCGCCGTTCATGTACGCCTGATAGGCCAGCACCACCTGCGCCGCAGGCGAAAAGGGCGGCTGCACGCGGCACAGCCTCGCCAGGCAGGGCGGGACCTCCTGGATGAAGTAGCAGGCGGTGTCCGACACCACCCGCACGCCGTCCTGCTCCGCAACGGTGGCAATGTGGCCGCTGCCGTCAAGGGACCAGTCAAGCCGCTCACAGCGCACGCTGCAGCCCTTCTGCGTACAGACCAGGAGCGAGAACATCGGTGCGTCCTGACGCTGCACGGCTGTGCTGCACCCAATGTCGCCGCCGCCGCCGCCGCCGTCGCTGTTGCTATTGGTGCTGCGGCTCGACTGCGGTTGGGCCTGGAAGTCGGCCAGGAAAAAACTCAGCAGAATGAAGCTGCCCCCGCACCACTCCAGCCGGTGCGGGGGAGGGCAGGCCACAGCAGAGTCCCCTGCGCCGCTTCTGCTTTCACCACCACCTTCCGCCGGTGGGGTCAAAGAGGTGGCAAAGGAAAGCCCGGTTGGCCCGACACCGTCGTCACCGCCGTTGCCTCCCGCGAAGCTCGTGTTGTTGCCGACGCCGAAGTCGCGCTGCCGCCACGTGACGTCGCCAAAGGCGAAGGACTGCGACGATAGCGGCACACTGCCCAGCCCACCGTAGTAGCCGTCGTCACCCTCGGGTGCGGTGGCAGTCCTCGCCACGACGTCGCGCAGTACGCGGCAAAGGCCCAGGTCGATCGCGTAGAGTCTGCAGGACAGGTTGCTGCGCAGGACGTGCAGCACACCGAGAGAGGTAAAGGCGGCGACACGCGTGGGGTCGCTCACACAGACACTAAGGCTCAAGATGCGTCCCGCACAAGCAACGCGAGCCGCCGACGTGGAGGAAAAAGACGCTGAGCTTCGTGGTGCCGCCGCCTTGGGAGCAGCCGCGGCGGACGCGTCAAAGACTCCGTTGACGTCGTCGTCGTCACCGTCGAGTAAGTCGGCGTCTGGCAACACCATCGCGCATAGCGCACTCACTACTGTCCCCTCATGATGTGAAGAAGCGCCGCTCTGCCCCTTTTTTGTATTCTTACTAGCTGCCGCCGCCACGTCATGTTGAGCCCACAGCACGAGAAAGTCCCCGGAGTCGTTCCACGCCGGCGGCACCATCTCGACAGCCGCCACACGCGGCTGCCATGGCACCGACGCCGCTGAACCGTGCAACGGCAGACTTACCGACGGCACAACGACGGAGCTGAACTTCTCCTCGTGAAGCAGTCCATAAAGCTGCCCGGAACCGTCGCCCTCCACGCAGAGAAGACCGGCCGAAGAGACACAAAGCGCAGCAAGAGGAGGCCGATTCTCGCTGCACGCTGCAGCATTTCGCGGTCTTAGCTGTACTCGGCGGGAAGCAACCGCGACATCAGGTCCGCTCGAAGGCGATGGGGACGGACCGCCGGCCTTCACGGCAACGTCGCGCATGTCCAGGAACACGACCGTCAGCAGCGGCTCCAGCAGGAAGAAAAGCTCGCCCTCTGGTGTCCACCCAAGAGTCTTGATCGTGTCTTGCCCCACATCCTGCGACGTCAACGGAAAGCTGATTAGCAGCTCGCCGGCGTTGGTGAAGACGTGAATCGACCGCGATGCCGCCGCGGCGCAGGCGGAATGAGCAGACAAGTTGAAGTACGGTCGTGCAGACTTGGCTGCAGATGACGACAAGGACGGCGGCGCGGGGGAAGAGGAGGAGTTAACGAGCGTAAACGAAGGCGACGACACCGTGACGTCCGCGGTGCGACTGAGCACCGCGATGGGTCCGCCAAACGGTGCCACGGCAACGAGCTCGGCTGTGGCAAGGGAGAAGGATTGCGAGGGCTTGGCGCACTCACTGTTCGCCGCCACCTCCGACACCAGCACCGGCGTTGGCTTCTGCCATGGCAGATCCTCGTAAAGCGTGAGACAGCGGCAGAAGGAGGAGCGGGAGAAAGCGTACCAATTGCCCACTCGGTCAACCATTTTTTTTTTCTTTTCCTCTTGTTGTTGTTGTGCTTCTCTCTCTCTCTCTCGCTTCTCTTCTGTTAGGCAGCGCGCCTTGCTGTTCTGTTTGGCTGTCGGTTGATTTCTTTTTAACAGCCAACAGCTGCTGCCCACGCTCAACGACGAAAACGGCGCAGTTATACGCGTGTATCCGGAGTACATATAGAGAGAGCAAAACGGGAGACATTGGGAGAGGGAAGAAAGAAACAAAAAAAAACTGGCTTAAAAAAAAAAAAAGCCTGTGTGTGCCCTACACAGCGCAGCAGAGAACACTACCTTTTGCTGTGATTTGCGTCGGTGGCTTAACAGCTGAGCCAGCAGAGCACAGAAGGTCTGTTTCCGCCTCATTCTCTCTCCCACTCTCTTTCACCGACGACGCAAAGCGGGAAAATCATTGGAGCACCTTCCACACACCGTCTTGACGTTGCCAACGTAAAAATAAAAGAAAAAACGGGGTGCGTTCAAGAGGCTGCCTTCGTTTTTTTTGTTGTTATTGTTGTTACTGTTTGCGTGTTCATCGTGGCACAGGAGCTTCACGATACTGCTGCACCACCACGAAGCGGTTCGCAATTTCGAGACCAGCAACTACACACGGACAAACTCATGAGCGGCTCATCACACGTCAAAAAAAAAAAAAGAAAGCGAAGCCTTGTTCTGCGCCGCCTCTGCTCTACTCCCCCGCCTTCCTTCACTTTCACTTTTGGGCTGCGGCGGGAGCTTTGGTTGTGTCTGGCGCTGCTGTGCGCCCTAAGTACTCCGCTGGTGAATAGTGGTACGCGCGGATTTGGCACAGCACGAGGCGCAGCTCCAACACACTCCACCGCTGAGGGCCCACCGCTGGCAACTTCTTTTCGAGCTTCACCGCGGCCAGCTCAAGCAGACTGCCACCCTCCTCTGGCAGAGCGGTGCGCAACGCATCCATGCCGATCGCACGCGCATTCGGCAACACCAGCCCACGCACAAACCGCTCGAACAAGCGCACGCCCTTCCCCTGCTCGCCGCTGCCGCCACGCTCTTGCGTCTCCGGAAACGTGCGCAGGGGAGCGTTGCAACCCCAGTTGTAAGCGTCCTGCAGCCACTGAAAGAAGAGGCCGACTAGAAACGAAGCCACGTCCTCCTCTGACGTGATTTTCTGCAGGGGTAGGGTGGTCCACCAATCCTCGCCATTGACACGCAGCTGTTGCACCGCACGCGGCCCTAGTGAGGACCCATGTCCATCCACAGTGAAGCCGACGTCGGTCAGTGCACGAAATACCGCTGCAGTGCGGTGCAGCAAATCCGTAAAGTCCTCGCAGATTAGCACGAAGGAGCTGAGGAAGCATACAACCTGCATGCCGCTCTGTCGAAGCTGCGTCTGCACGCTGGCAAGGACGCGTGCCATGTCGTCCCGCACTGCGCGCTGGCCTGGCGGACCACGCAGGAACGTATAGAACGCACGTGCGTGTGCGGGTTGCGGCGCCGAGGTTGCCGACGCCGGCAGCGGCCCTGCTGTTGCGGTGCAGGAGCTCCTCACGTCCGCTGCAGCGGGCTCCACAGTCGTTTCAACGGAAACGTCAAACAGACTGAGGTCCTGCGCCTGGTCAGAGAGTGGGTGCAGCGACCATGGCGCCTTCAGTTCCACCACGGTGGAGAAGCACTCCTTGCCGGACCGAGCAGCGCTGGACGCCGCAGCGGAGCCGAACTGTGCCAGCGTGCCCACAAACTGCTCTGCGTAGAGCGAAGACGACGAGGGCGAGGCCGGCTGCACGAGCCGCTGGTGCAGGTTAGTCCAGTCAAAGACCACGCCATCATCGTACCACGGGGAGAGAAAAGCCTCACAAAACACACCGTGCTGCACCTTGGTAGCATCTACTTTGGCAACGTAGTGACTCGCCAACGACGACTTCAGCCACGCCTCCATGACTGCTTTCTTTCGTTTTCCGTTGTCGCAGTGTCACCGCTTATTTGGCCTCGTTCTTGACACGACTTCATTCATGTGAGTTTCCCTTGACTCCTCAAAAAAGGAAAGTACAGAGAGAGGGAGAGAATGGCCAGTGCGAGCGACTTTAGAAACACTGTGCTTGCCTGTTTTTCCCCCTTTTTTAGTTGTTGTTGTTGTTGTTACTGCTGTTGTGTGTAGAAAGAAACTGTGTTTAAACAAGCGAAGTCGAGGAAACGGAGAAACACACGCACGCAAAGGGAGGGGATCCAACGATGCACAAAGTAACCTTTAACGCAGCTAAAGCAACGCACAGCAAGGCGTGATGTCGTAGCGCTAACACAGCGCTGAGAATCAAATGAAAAAAAAAAAAGCTCGTGCCTGCTATGTTCGACAAAGAACCGCGCAAAGTCCAATGGAAGAAGAGGACGCAAACCTCTGCTGACGTGTCAGAGAGAGAGAAAACGAGAAAGCACCGTTGCTGTTTTAGCAAGCGCGCGCCAAAATAGATGCTTTAAAAAAAAAAAAAGGAGGGCGAGCGTTTGAGTCTTGTTTTGATGGGTTTTGCGTTAACCACTCCCTGAGTGTTGAAACGATACAGATACACACACACACACACAAATATGCACAGAAGTGAAAGAGGGAAAAAAAAAAAGAAATATACAATCTAATCGTAAGAAGGAGCCTAAAGAGAGAAAAAAAAAAGAAAAACGAGTCCTTCCATGGAATATTCGTATGGAGAAGAGCTGAGAGAAATGCGCAGGGACTAAAAACTCCATCAAATAAACCAGCATGCTGCGACGGCTTTGGCATGCTCTTCAAGTCCTTTCAATTCTCTTTGCGCACAAAGCACCCGTAGCAGCATGTTCACCATGCCAACGTGTCTTCCTTCCTTTTTTTTTTTTTTTGCTCTCCACACTTATACGGCAGGCTCTGGATTGTTGCGGCTAGCATCTTCGCGCGTCATCTCATCCAGCACCAGACGTACAAGATTGCGAATGATGAGGCCGACATCGTTGTAGTTGGCCAAGTGCGTCAGTACCTGGCACTGCACCGGGTTGGGTCGTACGCTGCTGCACAGCTCATTTACCTTGCGGTACTCCTCCGGCTGGTTGCCCTTCAGGAACGAGATGACGTAAATGTCCTGCGGCTTAATCTGGAAGAGGTCTTGCAGAGAACCGTAGAGGGCGTCGCGGTGGGAGCCGTTCTGTAGCACCTGGATCGGCTTTACTGAGAGTTGGCACTGCCCCTCCAGGGCAGCAGCGTCGCGCTCGAGGTGCTCCACCAGCGCATCCGCCGCACCACCACACTCCGGGTCGTCGTACGTCAACAGTACCGTCAACACACGAGACATCGTCGGCCTTCTGTGCTCTAAAGTGTAGTAGGTACTTCGTTTTGTTGTTGTTGTTGTTGTGTGAGTGATTAGTAGCTTCGGCTCTCTCAGCGATCAGTGTCAAGTGAATCGACGGGAGGAACGCGGTATCAGCTTTCTAATAAAGTGCTGACGATGAGTCTCAGACGCCAGCTGTCACTGTAAGAATATAAGCAGAAAAATAATAATAACAACAATAAGGGAGCCCGCTTGCTTTCGACTCTCAGTAATGTGATAGTAACCTGTTTAGCCCACGAAGCACAAGAGAGTCAGAAAAGGAAGAGAATGGAAGAAGAGCAACGGTCGAGGTAAGGCGCTTACACAACCCCACCAAAGCCAAGTAGCCTGGAGCGACTCAGCAGACAACACTGTCGCCATCCACTATCACTTTCCACAAGACTGCGACGAGGCACACCGCCATGCTCCGCATTATTGTTTTTTTTTTTTTTCTCTTGCTTCTCCTTTTCTTTCTTTTCTAGTGAGGAGCACGCCTTACCTCGATGGAACGAGACGCACTCCCACTCCCACTTCTGAGGACAGTCCGCTTTGCTGTTTCGTGAGCCTGAGCCTGTCCTTCGGAAAAAAAACTGTGCAGAGCTTCCTCCAGCGCCAACTCTCTCTTTCTTTTGCGTGATCCGCAGCACAGCATTTTAGCCTCTCTTTTTTTTGTGTGTGTGTATTTTTCTAAACCGAAACGAAAATAAGAAACACAAGAAATAAAAAAACAATTAGCCATGATAAGCTAAAGAAATGTGGTCAAGACCCATCATCCCGTGAAAGCAAGCGCTGATGTGCAGTCAACAGAAAAGGTGCTTAGAAGAGACCGCCCATGCCGAAGTCCTCCTCCTCGTCCTCCTCGGTCTCCTCCTTCTTCGCGGCGGCACCACCGGCAGCGGCGGCGGGGGCGGCGGCGGCCTCCTCCGCAGCGCCACCAGCACCACCCAGCGTGCCGTTGATCGCGGCCTCGCGCAGCGCCTTGCCGTTGTGCTCCTCGAACTCGTACGAGGTCGCCACGGAGATGGCCAGCAGGTTCTTGAAGGCGTCCACCACCATGTGGCCGATCGTCGCCGGCGTCGGGATGCCGGCTCCGAGCGACATCGCGGCAACGTTGCTCAGACCCTCCACCATCATCTGCTCCACCATCTCGTCCGTGACCTTCAGGTCCTCGCGCGTGAACAGCACGCCGCGGTCGAAGACGCTCAGCACTTCCACCTGGTAGTAGAACGGGCTGATGTTCAGCTTCTGCAGCAGCGTCGCAGTCGAGTTGTCGACCTTGTCGCCAGTGTTCAGCACCTTCTTCTCCGTCACGATCTCCACCGTGCCCTTCGTGATCTTCGTCGCGATGTTCAGCGCCTGGAAGAAGGACGTCTGCGTCGGCTCCATGCCAGTGTTGCCGGCCGGCACGACCACGTCGCACGGCGCGATGGCGCCGACACGGGCCGGGGCCTTCACGCGGAACGAGTCCAGCGTCGTCGTGATCTCCCTCACGTCCTCGTTCGTGAAGATCAAGCCGGTGTTGCCGCTCAGCAGGTTGTGGTGCTCGCACTCCTCAGCGAAGTGCTTCGCCTCGGCGCTGGCGTGCTTGCCGTGCGCGCGCTTGTGCACGATCTTGGCCTGCAGCGTCTTCTTGCCCATCACGAACTCGGCCTTGCCGCGCAGCGCACGGCGCACATCGTGCACCTGCTGCGAGCGGACGTTGTCCATGCCAACGAACAGCACGCGGCTGTACTTGGTCAGGCACTCGATGAGGTGCTCCTCGTACGCGTGCTTCGCGGGGGTGATAGACGGCATCTTTAGAAAAGATACAATAACCTCAGCTATCTACGCAACAGTAACGCGACGGTTTTTTAGCAAGTAATGATGGGTATAAGAAGAAAAAAAAAAGAGAGAGAGGGAAAAAAACAGAAACAAAAAGAGGTTGTGGAAGGAGAAACGAAGAAAGAGAGGCAAAGTTGAGCTTAATGAGGAGAGACACGTTCCCGTTACACGTATATAGATATAACGAAAGGTGCCTTCTCTCTCAGTCCTACCTACATTTTCTTTTTTTTTTTTTCGCGTTCATGAGAACTGTAAAACGCGCAGTGTCCGACTAGGGGACTCGAAGCACAGCAGCAGGTCAACTGTTTTTCTTTGTATGTGTGTGTGTGCGTTGGAGCCTGCGTGAAAAAAAAAAAAAAAAACAGATTGCCGCTGCGCTACAGCCACAAAGCCGAGCCATGCACCCGTTTACCCGCTCCCTTCTTTTTCGCGAAAAAAAAAAAAGAAACCAGTATCAAAAGACTGCGCAGTTCAAATTCGTTCCTTTCCATAAAAAGAAACGGCACAGTAGTGTTCGTTTCCGTATGCGCAGATGTTGCGCTACGGAATAATCGTACCTCACGAAAGAGCTATATTGGCTCACTAAGGCGCTCAGACTGTCTTTGTACGCCGTCCTTCTCCTCAAGATCGGAAAAAGAAGAGGCACAGCACCTACCTGTTCAACAGCCGAGAATACCTGCTTTAGAGATATTGTTTTTCTTTTTTTCTTTTTTAGAAAGGAGATGACAATTAAAAAACGAGAGAAAAAAAAAAGCACTCAGTTCACCTTTTGGGACGACAAACAAACGCACTTCCGTAGGCACTTAACGGAAAGCACCGTTCCAAGCCAAAGAACAGAAGTTCTTCGCAAGAGCGAAGCTCTGCGCTATGTGCAGCTTTCAGGGCTGTGCATCGACCGTGCTGTGGACGTTGACCGCAAAACGAGCTCACCGTAAAAGTGCTTAGAAGAGACCGCCCATGCCGAAGTCCTCCTCCTCGTCCTCCTCGGTCTCCTCCTTCTTCGCGGCGGCACCACCGGCAGCGGCGGCGGGGGCGGCGGCGGCCTCCTCCGCAGCGCCACCAGCGCCACCCAGCGTGCCGTTGATCGCGGCCTCGCGCAGCGCCTTGCCGTTGTGCTCCTCGAACTCGTACGAGGTCGCCACGGAGATGGCCAGCAGGTTCTTGAAGGCGTCCACCACCATGTGGCCGATCGTCGCCGGCGTCGGGATGCCGGCTCCGAGCGACATCGCGGCAACGTTGCTCAGACCCTCCACCATCATCTGCTCCACCATCTCGTCCGTGACCTTCAGGTCCTCGCGCGTGAACAGCACGCCGCGGTCGAAGACGCTCAGCACTTCCACCTGGTAGTAGAACGGGCTGATGTTCAGCTTCTGCAGCAGCGTCGCAGTCGAGTTGTCGACCTTGTCGCCAGTGTTCAGCACCTTCTTCTCCGTCACGATCTCCACCGTGCCCTTCGTGATCTTCGTCGCGATGTTCAGCGCCTGGAAGAAGGACGTCTGCGTCGGCTCCATGCCAGTGTTGCCGGCCGGCACGACCACGTCGCACGGCGCGATGGCGCCGACACGGGCCGGGGCCTTCACGCGGAACGAGTCCAGCGTCGTCGTGATCTCCCTCACGTCCTCGTTCGTGAAGATCAAGCCGGTGTTGCCGCTCAGCAGGTTGTGGTGCTCGCACTCCTCAGCGAAGTGCTTCGCCTCGGCGCTGGCGTGCTTGCCGTGCGCGCGCTTGTGCACGATCTTGGCCTGCAGCGTCTTCTTGCCCATCACGAACTCGGCCTTGCCGCGCAGCGCACGGCGCACATCGTGCACCTGCTGCGAGCGGACGTTGTCCATGCCAACGAACAGCACGCGGCTGTACTTGGTCAGGCACTCGATGAGGTGCTCCTCGTACGCGTGCTTCGCGGGGGTGATAGACGGCATCGTTGGAAAAGGGAACTGCTTTGAGGTGAATCAGAAAACGTGTGTGGGTGTTTTTTTTTTTTTTTAAGAATGGCAATGATATATAATGGGTGGTGCATGGCCGTAACACCAGGCAAGGAAAGTAGAGAGAAAGCAAAAAAAAAAAAAAGGGAGAAAAGGGGAAAAAAGACTTTTTTTTTCATGGTGAGCGTTCAATCGCGTCAGACCTAGCCTTCTGCCCAGAAGGCGCACATCGAGCTTTGCCTAAGACGCCCTCCACACTTGGTGTAAACGTTGACAAGAGCAGTGAGTACTGTGGTCGTTGACTAGCCGCGGGCGTAACGAGAAAAAGCCGGAAGGTTATTTCTTGGAAAATGAGTATTTAGCTGCCAGCAAGTAAGCAGCCTTTACTCAGTTTTGCATCAAAGTGCACTAGCGTGGCAGAATACTCAAAGCCTGGCATCGGCAGTGGCGTAGATGAAGGAGGTTGGTGTTCCGCTCGAAACAGTAAGGAAGCACTCCGTCTTGTTACTTTAATTTGAGCGGAACGGAGGGGGAAAAAAAAAAAGGCTCAATGTCAAGAAAAGAAGCCAGATAACGCGATATGCAAAGAGAGAAAGAGCACAGCACAGCTGAATGAACGCCAAGCTAAAGGGAGAAACAAGAGATGAAGACACATAGCAGCTTAACCACTGGAAACGAAAAAAAAAAAAAGGAAGAAGGGATTAGACCCAAAAAGACAACAGGTCAGCACGAAAGTAGAATTATGATAAGTTCAGGGAAGTGAAACACAGCAAAAGCTGCCGTGCTTCGTATAACCCTCCCTTTACTTTTTTTTTTTTTCGTTCTTTTCTACTAAAAAAAAAAAAAAGACAACGAATAATTGGCAGCGTCACATCATTAAGAAGAGCAAAAGAAAATCCTTTAAAAAAAAAAACACACACACACTTTTAGACAACACAACAGCAGCAAGCCAATTTTTAAAACTGTACAAAGACAAACACAAGGACCCATGACCTACGCTGTTGACGAAGTCGTCCCTAATAACAACAACAAAAAGCCACTTTTGGCTCATCAAGACACGCCGCTGCTGCGTGACGTCGTTTCTTTATTTGCTTTTGCGGCTGCGAAAGAGGCCGAGCCCGAGGTGTCGCCGCTTCGCCTCCACCTTTTCGGTTGCGGACAGACTTTTCACTGGCGCCGCCGCGGTGGGACTCTGCGACTCTTCTTTCTCGTGGTGGTGGTGGTGGTGGTGGTGGTGGTGCGAATAGCCGTGGCAGTGCGCCGCCGCCTGCGCGTCGCTGACCAAGTCGCTCCTCAAATCCTTCGAGCCTCGCTTCGCCATGGCAGGGGAGGTGGATGAAGCAGTGCTGGAGTGGCAGTCGCTGCCACGGCTGCCCCAGTCCAGCATGTCCTGCATCTCCTTCTGCGCCATGGACAGCCCCTTCGGCTGCTCCGCAGAGCCGCTCGTCTGCCACGTCACGTTACGCTTCAGCCGTCCTGAGCCGCCGGTGTACCACTCGATAGGGGTGCTGTTGGGAGAGTGACACAGCGAGGTGGCCTCGATGGCCGTCCAGGGGCCCTGCGAGGACTGCCGGCTCGGCCCACCCACCGTCAGCGAGGGCGTCGACTGCGGCGTACGTGGGCTGCGGCTGCGCTCGGCCGACGTGGTGACAGCGTTGACGGCCGGCGAGGGTGTCTGCGAGAGGGGCAGAAAGCTGGGGGAGAGACGCTGGTGGGTCTGCGAAGCGGCGGAGGACCGGCCAGGGCCGCCGGGCTCGCTGGGCGACAGCGACGTTCCACTCGACCCTGCCACGACCCCCTTCGGTGGCGTCATTGCCGTTGCCGCGGGGCAGGTGTCACGCACCATTTCCCGTGGCGCCGCCTCGCGAAACACCGACGAGGGCGGCGGTGGCGAAGTCGGCGTGTTTTGGCGCGGAAGCGGACAGTGCGAAGCCGGCGACAGCGACGACGACGACACCGGCAGCTGCCGGTTGGATGGTGACGAGAGGGAGGGACTTTGCGGGTCGGCGTGCGTTTTAGCAGACAGCAAAACCGACGAAGTGGCTTTGCGCCCTGAGGCTCGCACCCCATTCCCCTCTGCCGCTGCGTTGTCGGGTGGCGCAGTTGGGGGCGCTTGCGTGCTCAGCGAACTGCTCTGCTTTTTGGCCACCTTTACGTCTACCCCCGCCGCAGTCCCCCGGACCTTTGCTCCCTCCTCGTTCCCTCCACGCAGGGGGCCGTCTTGGTTTACGGGGATGACCGGACTAGAAGAATTAAACACATCTCGCCAGGTGGTGCCAAGCTTGTGCCTCTGCGGCCCGCCCCGGTCCCCGCTGTCGTCATCGTCTTCATCGTCGTCGTCGTCGCTACTGGTGATGTCAGTCGAGGCACCGCTCGCGGAGTGCACATGACGACGGAGATTCGGCGCGGCGTGTTCCTCCGCGGAGGCGCCGCTCGTGTTGCTGAAGCTGTCGTCGTCGTCATCGTCGCTGCTTGGATGCAGGTCGTTGCGCCGCCGCCGCCGCTCTGTCATGCGTCGCTCCTCGTCGGTGTAGGCCTCGCGTGCCTGCGTAATAATCTCCGTGATCATCTGCGTATACTCGTCCTCATCCTCGTCTTCCAGGTTGGCGACACTTCCCATGGAGGGAGTATGCAGACGGTTAGCCGGCACGCTGGTGGACGGGAGGACGGGTGGGCCGCTGTCAGCCTCGTTGCTCTTGCCAAAGGCCGACGGCTCCTCCACCTGAGCAGGCACGCTTTGTGGCTGCGGTGGCGGCTGCAGACCAGCGCTGCTTGCGTTGCCGTTGTTGTTTGAGCTTGTATTGTTGTTGTTGGTGTTGCCTTTCCCGTCGTTTCCCTCCTCATTGTCTTCGTCGTTGACGGCTTGCAGGCTGAAGCCAACATTGACACTGCGTGGGTAGTGGTCTAAGCGTGGCCCAGAGGGGCTCTTGGAGTGCGTCGACTGCGAAACGACGATCATGTCGCCCTCATTGGCGGTGTTGGAGCTCGAGTCATTGCGGTGCCGCTGCTCCTGCAAGCTCGTCCGTGGCGACCTTTCCCCGATCACCAGGCCCGGCAACAAGGGGCTGTCGCGCGCCTCGTTGTCGCCGTCGTGGCCGCTGGCGAAGTCGTCGTTGTCGCCGCTAGGGGCCGCCGCGGCTGCCTGAGCGTCCGCAATGTGGCCGCGCTGCACCTCCTTCACGACCCGCTTCACCGCAGACTGTGGGCAGGAAGAGAGCATTTCATCTTCGTCCGAGTCCTCCATCAGGTCGACGTCGAAGAAGGGGTGCTGCAGCAGCTGCGTCACTGTCGCCCGCTCGTCGGCATCCACCCGCAAACACTGCTGGAGGAAGTCCTGCGCTTCAGGGGAGAGGTCGCTCGGGATGGGCGGAGAGGTCTTGGCGCAAGCGAGGGCGTAAACGACGCCCTGCAGCGTGATGTTGGCTGGGAAGTTCCACGGCAGCCCCGAGTCGTTCGTCATCTCGAGGCAGAGGCAGCCGAAGGACCAGACGTCCGATTTCTCCGTAGCGGGCTCACCGCGGCACACCTCTGGCGCCATCCAGAGCGGCGTGCCACCGCCGCTCAGCGTCGTGGTTGCCTGATTCACGTCGCGACTGCAGCCAAAGTCGACGATCTTCGCGCACCCGCTCTCGTCCAACAGCACGTTTGCACCTTTGATATCGCGATGTACGATGCCATGCGCGTGGAGGTGCGCCAGACCGAGCAGCACCATGTACGCGTAGCGCTGAAAGACGGACTCGCGGAAGCGGCCCACGGACTTGCGCAAGGAGTTGATGCTGCCGCCGCTGATGTACTCCATGATAATGTAGTAGTGATGCGCGCTATACCGCGAGCCAAGGTAGCGGACGCAGTTCGGGTGCGGCGGGATGCCGCTCATCGCGCGCACCTCGCGGTCAATCGCCTTCAGGTTGGTGTTCTCCAGCTTTAGCTCTTTCACCGCAGCAAGGGAGCCGTCGGAGAGGACGGCTTGGTAAACGGTGCCGAAGCCGCCAGAGCCGACGGCGCGGCCACGCTGAAAGGAGATGGTGCGAGGGGTGACGGCGCCGCTGCGGTCATTCTGCCGCGGTGTCCGCGACCCGCTGGTGTAGCTACCGCCGTTCACGCCGCTGAGTCGACTGCCGCTGGCTCCGTTCGGCAGCGAGGCGCTCATGTGAGGCAGCGTCGGACTCGCCATCGCCTGCGCAAACATCGGCGAGGCGGAGGAGGACATGCGGCTCAGCGTGCCGGGCGACGCGCTGCCGTGCGCAGATCGAGAGAGCCGGTCATTACGGTCGCCAGCAGCAGCCGTCTCGCCGCCAAAGTTGACGCCACTGCCTTTGCGGTCGAGCGGTGTTTGGTCCCCAATTGCGTTGGTCATGAGGCGTGGCACCAGACGCTCCTGCTCGCGAGGCAGGCTCGCCATCGCTGCGAAGCTCAAGGACGACTGTCTCGCCTGCGAAGCACCCACAGATGAGGCCGCACCGGCCACGCTCTCGTTGCGGTTGCTGCCAACGCTGCCATTACGCTCGTGTACCCACGGCTCGCTGAGCGCGTCGAGCCCGGCAGGAGAAACGAGTCGACTGCCCGCGTTGAAAGAGAGGCTCCCTGTGTCGCGGCCGTACATGAGGCGACCGTGTGCACTGGTGTTGCTGCTGTTGCCGTTTGTGCTGTGATGGTGGTGCGGAGGCTTGTGATTCGCCTGGCTCGCACCCTGGCCTCCATTGCGACTCAGACTCTGCGAGGACGACCGCCGGCCTGAGTGGGCGAGGAAGGAGTCCGCACCACGCACGCCGGCGTAGTTGTTGCCGCCACCGTTGCCGTCTTCGTCGGAGGAGGAGGCGGAGGAGGTGGTCGGGGTGTACTGCGTCCACGTGCCGTCGGAGTGCAACCGGAAGCTGCCCTGACGCACCGGCAGTTGTCGCGGGGACACCTCCTCCATCGACCCTACGCCGCCACCGTAGTGGCTGGAAGCCAGAGCAGCCGCGGGCGATGCGGCTGCTGGTGCCACAGGGGAATGCTGATGTGAAAAGCCAGTCGACCCGCTCTCCCCGGTAGCGGTGCGGAGGCCGAGAGGGCTGCACAAGTAGGAAGAGCTGGTCTGCAAAATGCTCGTCGGCTGCGACAGCCCAGGCGGGAGGCCGCTGCCATCTGCGCCTGGGTTGCTCGGGCTGTGGGTCGCCCCGTTGCTCGGGTGGCGGGCGTGAAAAGCCTTGACCGATGCGTCGTCAGCGTTGCCGTAGGGCAGCTTTGCGGTGGATCCGTGCTGTCCGGCGTCGGAGCCGTGCAGGTGCTTGAAGCTGAATGCGAGGGCTGCGGCGCGCAACGAGCCCGCGTTAGGGCTCGTTGCGCGCGAGTCGCTGGTGTCCTGTGGCACGTCACTCTCGCCTCCGCCACTCACGCCAAGCTTTGGCTTTGAGTTTCGCCTGCTCTGCAGATCTTGGTAGGAGCGGACGGAGGAAGAGGAAGGGGAGGTGCCGATCCATTCGAACACAGGCAAGAAGGGGGCGTCGTCAACGCCAGTGCTGCGTGGCGCACGGTGGTGGTGGTGTTGTAATTGCTGTTGTGCAGGTGACGGGCCTGTGGTTGTCTCCCCTGAAGCGGGCACGGGTGAGCTGACGATGCTGCTGCTGTCTAGGTAGCTAGGTCCCTTAAAGCACGTTTCAAGATGCTTCAGAAACCATGTGCGGCTCTTGCACTGTCGCTGACACTTTGGGCACTCGAAATACGATGCCTCGCTTGGCTGCGCCGCATCGGGGGAAGGGTGGGTCGCCGTGGGCAATGCGTCCATCCGCAACCTTGCCGGGCCTGCGATAGCTTCACTCCGCTACTGGTGCAATGAGAGAAGAAAGCCAGACCTGAGGTGCGGTTGCTCTACGGAGCTCGACGTGCTCGTCGGAACCCGCCAAGTTAGAAAAAAAAAAAAAAGGTCAATAAGGAGACAGCACGAAAAGAAAAAAAAAAAGACGAAGAATGGCAATCGAATTGTTACGAATGCGAATTGGGGATTAGTACAGCGGAAAAGGAAACAGCAAAAAAAGGGGAAAACAAGAAAAGCCAGGGCGGGAACCAACAAAAAAAAAAAAGAAAGAAAAGAGCTTCAGATTCAGTGTGTAGAGCTGCCGCGTGGGAAAACTTTTCCAGTGCCAAACAGCCTCGATACACCGCTATCAAAACACACCCCTTGACGCACTACCAGCCTTACAATAATACAAAAAACAAAAATAACAATAACCGCTGAGTTCCTACCAAAAAAAAAAAAAGAAAAGCTACCGATACAGACTACAGCTGCATAAATCAACGGTGTGCTGTAGCGAAAGCAAGCGATCTGAAGGAATGGAAAAAAAAAGAGAGAGAGAGAAAAGGCAATAGAACTTAGACGCAACAAATTAACGGGTCAATTAGTTCCCTTTTTTTTTTGAGAAAAATCCAGTGATTAGAAAAAGAAAAAGAAAACAGTCAAAGCAGAGAGAGCCTTAATTATGAAACGCACACTTCAAATTAGCACTAAAAAATGAGTAAAAAAAAAAAACAGCAGCCAGTATAGCTATGCGAAAACCCCCAAGGTTCGTTCCTCCCAGCTGTTGTGTGTGGAGGGGTTTGTGTACGTGTGTATGAGTGCAGCTGGTCTGTGTTTTGCTAAATCGTTGCTCAAAGAGACAGCAAAAAAAAAAAAAAAACAGCTTTGTGGCAAATGTCAAGGCAGAGAAAGAAAACGCAACAAAGCAGAAACAGATAAAAAAAGAGCAGAACGCAAGAAACAGAAAAAAAAAAGTATGAAAACCAGAAGTAGAAAAGCAAAAAAAAAAAAAGACAAATTTATCAATAAGGGAGAGTCGGCTAATAAAAAAAAAAAAAGTAATAATTGAGGCTTAATGGTAATGATAATAATGGTAGAAAGCAGAAAAAAAAAAGTGCTTGAAGGAAAAAAAAAAGAGAATCAAGCACTTAAGTTTGAATAGAAATGCGTGGACGCTACTGGTTCTTCTGCGGGGAGAAAAAAAAAGGGTCGTTTGTTTTTTCTTGCTGTAACCTCTAAACGCAAGCACGCACACTTTTCAAAACGCTAAGCTCCTCAAAACCAAATCGAACTTGAAAATGATGATAATTAGAGCAGTTGTTCCGCAATTGTATTTGCTGGAGAGAAACTAAAAAAAAAAAAAATAACTTACTTTTAAAAAGGGCGGAGAAAACGCGAGATTTCATGCCACAACGAACAACAAAAGGAAAGGGCGAAACAAGGGAAACGCTTTTGCGCCTTGCTTCAACTGTGAAGAAAAAAAAAAGGTAGGACTTTCTAAGGATATGCACACTTTCGAGCTCCTCCTTCTTTTTTTTTTTTCCTTCTTTCTATAGAGAAGCGGTACCAGACAGCTGGACCTCTTCCTTCTGCTGCTGAATGATCAGCGTTGTATTCAAGAAGCCGAAACGTTAATCCACACGCACACACACACACACAAAAAAAAAAAAGAAGGTACGAAAGAGACAAAAGCGAACGCAAGCAAGAGAAAGAGGAAAAGACAGTGAAGCCTCTGATAGGTGGTTGTGACAGCTTGCGTAATGCGGAGCAGCAGCCATTCGTCGATGCGAGGCAAAGCCAAGCTGCTTTTCAGAAAAGCTCTATAAAAAGGAATTCAGCCGAGGACAGAACCTGTGCAGCGATGGAGTGTGGTGACATCAAGCACCACAAAGAAAGGCAGGAATTCCCCCTTGGATGTTGCTGTCACCAAGTAGAACATCATTCTCTCATTTTTTTTTTTTTTTAAGTTCTGTTGCAGAAGAGCGTGAGTGCAAACACTACGCTGCTCCGCCATGAGTGAGTGCTTTGATTTTGGGTCCAAGACAGTGGCTTTTGAATGCTGTTAAAAAAAAAAAAAGTAAAAAGAAAAACACGAAAGTGAAGAAAAAAAATGACACAAGGCAACAGCATTAGACGCATGAAGAATGCGTACATGCAATAAAAACAGCAGAAAACACCAAAACAGGAAAAAAAAAGCACTGAAGTAACCAGATGATTTTTTTCACAGTAGCTAATAATAATAATAATGTAGCCGTAGGTGGTCGACACACTTAGCGAGGATACATAGCAGTGGGTGCGTACGGCGCCGACTGCGGATAGTAAACCATCGGATTTGGTGGCGGATACCCTTCCATCGTCGCCACCTGCGGCTGCGGCTGCGGAGGCACTGCCAGATACGGTGCGTAGGCTGAGGGGTAGGCGGCGTAAGACGGCTGTGGTGGCTGCGCGGTCATGACAGGCGCTGCAACCGCGTACGGGTTGTAGTAGCTAGGCACTGGCGGCTGCGGTGTAGGGTAGTAGTTAGTGTGGGCAGAAGCCAGCTGGTGGGCGGGCGCGTTTGGTACTGGCTTTGCCATCGATCCCGTCGGCGTCGGCGAGGCCGTTGAGAGGGAAGGACTGTTGCTGACGTAAGGGGAGGACGGCAGCGTTGCGTGCGTCCAGTGCGTCTCCGCCGCCCGCCGCTGCTTCTCGATTGCCTCCAACTCCTTCTCGCGCAGGTGTCGCTTGTACGCCTCCTCTTGATCCCGCAGGTAGGCGAGCTGACGAGCCCTCTCCGCCTCGTCCTGTTCGGCCTTGGCGCGGCGCAACGCCTCCTCTTGCTCCGCGCGGATGGCGGCGGCCTCAGCGTTGCGGCGTGCCTTTTCCTCCTGCACTCTCTTCTCCGCCTCCACCGTCGCCTCGCGCTCGGCAATGCGTCGTCGAAGCGTTTCCTCCTGCTCCCTGATCTCGCGCATCTTCGCTTCCCGGGCGACGCGGGCCGCCTCCTCCTCCGCGGCCTTGCGGCGGTCCTCCTTCTCCTGAATTCGCTGTCGCAGCAACTGCTCTTCTGCCGCGACGTGCTCCATCAGCATCTGCCGCTCCGCTTCCTGCCGCGCCTCCTGCTCCGCCCGCTCCCGCACCCGGCTCTGCAGCGCGAACTCCTGCTCCAACAACGCGTTGTACCGCTTGGCCAACTCATCCTCGCGCTGCTGCGCCGCCTCGCGCTCTTCGCGGGCGGCCTGCTCGGCGGCGTGCTGCTCCTTCAGCGCCAGCTTGGCACGCAGCTGCTCCTCCTGCACCCGCAGCAGCCGCACCTGCTCCTCGCGGCGCCGCTTCATCTCCTCCTCCTCGGCCTCGAGCATGCGGATTGCCTTGCGCCGCAGCGCGCTGACTCCCAGGCTCGCCATTGGGTCTCGCGACGCCGCCACCTGCTGGTCAACTGACACCGACGGCTCGTACGACAGCGTCCCGTCATCGTTCACCACCGCCGCCGCCGCAACAGCAGCAGCAACGGGAGAGGAGGACGACGCCCCAGCACTAACAGCAGAGAGAGAGCCACCATTTCCCCCACTGCCTCCGAGCTGCTTGCCCATCGCCAGTTCCTGCGCCAGTGCCTCGCGAGCGGCGGCCATGGCGGCCTTCTTCGCCTTCTCGTCGGCCAGACGAGCCTGCTCGCGTCGCTGCGCCGCCTCGATCCACTGCGGGGTGGTGTTCTCCACCCACTCGATGAACTTGCCGTACGCGGCCCACACCGCCTCTCGTGCGGCGGTCTCGCCTTGCATCAAGTTCTCCACGGCCGCTCGCACCTCGGGTGGCAACTCGCGCTGACGCAGCTGCTCCAATTCCTGCCGCATCGCCTCCATCTCGCTCTCCCACTTCTGCTCCATGCTCTTCCGTTTCTTGTACTCTTGAAAGATCAAGGCGACATACGCCCTCTCCGCTTCCTCCTTGGCGCGGTAGTTCTCGATGTAATGTGCGAAGAAGGCGACGTCCTCGCTGGACATGGGCGGTGGCAGCGTCACGGACACCGGGGCCATCAGCTCCGCTAATTTGCTCTCCGCCGCCCGCACCGGCGATGCAGCGGGGCTGCGACGCCCGCGCTGCTCCTCATCGTCGCTACCGGAAAAGTTGCCGGCGCCTAAGCTGCTGCTGACGGCGGCGCTGGGCACCGTACAGATGCCGGAGAGACGCAGCAGCGGTGCGAACTGGCTATGGATGTCCGCCAGCTCCGGAGCCACGTCCACCTCCATGAGAAGAGTGGCGGACGGCAGCGCAAACCCTGGTGACTGCTGCATGCTGACTCGCTGCACGTCTTCCCACGACAGAGAAAACAAAGATAGCACACCTTGTGGTTTATAGCCGTCACCGGTAAATGGAGATGCCTGATACAGTACAAAAAAAAAAAAACGTTCAGTACAGCTTGGAAGTGCAGATGATCGCGTATGCTCCTTTTTCCTTCCAGTTTCTATACAATTACAGCTGGAAATGTAATCGAGTCAAGCAAAAACATGAATAGGCGTTCAAAAAGGTTTGGTGGTAGTTGAGGGACTGGGAACAGTCAAAAAGTCAAACGAAAAACAAAGACAAGAAGATCAGGTGATGGGTAGTAAATGTTGCAGAAAGGAGCAGGTGCAAAAGAGGACAAAGAACGTTGCGAAGGGGTCGTTGGTTGAGCAGCTGCACTGCGTTTAAGCTCGGTGATGCTGACATGTAAGCAACAAGTGTTTCTTTCTTGTTTTTTTTTTCTTCTTCTTCTTTCTGTTGGCGCTTGTTCATCGCATTGTGGACGCTAGTAAGATAGTAGCACTTTGGTGTTTTTGAAGAGAACACAGACACTCGAAAACGACTCAAGTAAAAAAAAAAAAAAAACATTCCTTTTTTTTTTATTATCTTGTTGAAGTTGAGCATGGCAATAAAGCAATAATAATAAAAAAAAAACGAGCAAAAGCACCCTTTAGATAGAAATACAGAAATTTGAATAAAAAGGGAAAAAGAAAAGGTTGATGGCTTTTCCATATCGCATCATTCTGCCTCAAAAAAAAAAAAAAAAGTAGCAATCTGGACAACAGCGGCAAATTAAAAACACCGTGAAAGAGGCTTATGTGCACCTCTGTTCAGCGCACAGAACTGCTGCATTGATTGGTTTTCATCAGCCCACCACCCACCCGTCAATGGAATGAAGGAAAAAAAAAGTAGTGTTTACATGGCTTCCGCAATCCACATCAAAGAAAAAGGCGGAAAGAAGTAGGCAGATGGTTGCGAAACCTCCATCGTGCTAAGAAACAGAAATCAGGGAGTCCGCGTTTCCTACGGGTCACAGGTTTCTACATCTACAAGAAACAAACGCATGGGCTGCACTTCATCCTTTCCAATTCTAGCGACGCACAAAAAAAAAAAGAGAGAAAAAAGCCAAGTCCGAAAAAGCAACATGGCTGCCGAGGCACCACAAAAAAAAGGGGGAAAGAAAAGAAAAGGAAGCAGAAGAAGGCCGCTGACCAGCGCATAAACACCAGCGACTTCTTTCCTTGGCCTGTCACCTCTACAAGGCAGTGTACGTGGGTCGCGCGTTGCCCATGAATGGCTGCTGGCCGTACTGCGCATACGCCGGCCGCGGCTGACCCTGCGCGGGGCACGAGCTCGCGCCGTAGTAGCCCGCGTTACCAGGCGGCGCCGGATAGCCGGACGCTACGGTGGCTGGTGTGACCGTGGGCGGATAAAGAGGTGCATCACCGTATGCACCGGCGTACGGCCCCTGGGAGCCGGGCATCCTTCCGGGTGGTTGCGGCATCGGCGGTGCCGTTGTCGATGGCTGAGGGCGGTAGCGGCCGTTCGCCACAGCAGCCGGCGGCGCAGAAAGACAGCTGCTGCTGCCAGATCGGTTGTCGTCGCCGTTGCTGGCACTGTTGGTCGGCACCGCTGATGACATCATCAGCGCGCTGCTTTTCGTCTGCCAGCGCGCCGTCGTGAAGGGGTTTAACAACGTCTGCTGCTCCTCAGGAGGGATCGGGTGAGCCGAGTCCTGCCGCCGTGGGACGCGCGCGTCGGAGAGGGTGGAGGCCGCAAGCTGGCATTCGACATCCTTGCGGTAGCGCTGGAGTGCCGAGTCGTTGGCCGCCTTGCGTATCTCCTGCCTAACGCTCGCCATCTCGCTCAGCTGGGCGTAGTGGGCGTCCTGCTGCTGCTCCTGCTCGCCCAGCTTTGCGCGTGTCGTGGCGGCATACTGTAATGACTGGATGTCCACCCCGCCTTTTGTGGTGTCTCCTGGCGCGGGGCCGAGCAGGGCGGGATTGGTGGTGATACGCTGGATGGTGTTATCGGCGGTGGCCAGTGCCACCTTCACGTCGTTCACAGAGTCCTTGGCCTGAATGAGCTGCTGTGACGTCGCAGCGACGCCGTTCAGCTTGAGCCGCAGATGCGACGTGACGTAGGTGCCGGCGCTGACCTCGTGCGTGAGATTGGCGGAGGCCGCGGGAGGGGTGCGGCGAGGTGGCGCTGGCCGCATTTTCACAGAAGGAATGGGCATCTCGGTTCTCCCTCCTTTCTTTTTTATAGCCTCGGATGGAAAGCTTGAAAATCAATAAAAGAGGAAATTGAGGATATAGAAAGAGGAATGTAAAGGTGTACGTCTTCTTTTTGGAAAGGTGAGAGCAACAACAACTGAAAACGAAGGGAAGCAAAAAGGAGAGCTTGTCAAAAACTGAGGAAAAAAAAAAAAGGATGCTACGTTTACTCAAGAAACGCACACATACAGGGGAAAAAAAAAAACGAAATAAAAAGCCTGGAAAAAAAAAGAGATTGTAGGAGGAAGAAAAAAAAAGGAAGTGGAAGCGAGAGTACTGATGGCTTGTAATGCTGCAGCGGTAGAGTTGTATGCCGAAAAAGAACGTAGAGTAAATACAGACAATTGCAGAACCAAACAGAGCCGCGTTTATGCAGTCCTCCCAGGAGCTCAAAGTTACTGTAGTTTTTCATAGGGCAACTTCTTAACAAAAAAAAAAAAAGAAATGGGGCAGCATAATGCATCTTTGCAAAGCAATTTGATTGTTCGTTTAAAAAAAAAAGACACAAAGTGCTGAGTTTGGCAAAAAAAAAAGCAAATTGTCTTCCAAAGATCTGTTGCTTTGCAAGCTCTAGAGAAATAAAATGAACACCTTATCAAAAAAAAAAGTCTAACAACAGCTTCGCAACTAAGTCAGTAAGAAAGAAAGGGGCGGTTAATTTTAATATTGAATGCTGTTGGATTTCTGCACGTACTGTCGACAGTTATTGCTATGTACATTACTGACAAAAGAAAGCCTTGGAGTACAACTAACTTCAATAAGGCAACCGGACGAGTATTAAACTCTTAGGGCAACCTACGACAAGCAGCCAACGATACCTGTTGCTCCCCCGAAAGCAAAACTACAAAAAAAAAAAAAGAAACAATGAAAACTGAAAGCAAAAAAAAAAAATATATATATATATATATTTAAGAGCACGCGTCCGCACCATTACGGAGAACAGTTGCGACAGAAACAAAAGCCACACGAGTTATTTTTTTTGCAGCCCGCACGGCGGAAGAGGTGTAAGGAGAAACAAAGTTAGCTTGTCCTCTCTATATCATCAGTACAACGAACTTGAGTATTGTCACGCTGCGCACAGTGCATCGATCAAACTAATGGTAAAAAGCGTGCTGGCAAGATCACTGTTGACTGAAATAAAAAAAGAAAAAAGAAAAAAGAAGAAGCGAAGCCTCGTCTTTTTTTTTTTTTTGTTCGCAATGATGTTATCTCTTCTCATGCTCACGGATGTCTGCTGGATGTAAAAGAAACGCACGAGCAATAAAGCGCGCAGGCTTTCCTGCCTGCTCCTTCACGCCAGATATACGCACACGCATTTTATGTTTATGACCATGATCTTTAGCTAACTTGGTAAAGAGCAAGCTAGAGCGGCGCAGAGGCCCGTTTCCTTGTGGCATTCTCGGGAAGCGTCCTAAACCTCAAACCACTGCAGCTCCAATGGAACTAGAACCGAATCAAAGCAAGAGTGGCTAAATATAAAAAGAAGATGGAGACAAAAAAAAAGCGTCCTTGTGCCCAAAGCACAAGTGGAAAAGAATAGAGCAAAATCAAAAAGACACAAATAAAATGGCAGCCATCAAAGCACCAGCCAGATTACCGTAGACACCTCTTTTGGACAAAGAGAGAAGAAAGCAACTAAAAAAAAAAAACTAAAACACATACACACTAACATAAGTGCTGCTTAATGACGACGACGATGCTTGTCGCCCCGCAAGTCGTGCTTTTCATCCGACGATTTCGGCGAGGCAGCCTTAACGGCAATCGGACGCTGTTCTTTTTTCTTCGGGTCCTCCTTCGTCTTCCGTGCCGCCACAGCCTTCTCTGTGCTGTGTAAGCAGCGCTGCACCGGATTTTCACGCGAGGATTGGTCATGGCCACGCAGCTCATCCTTCGACTTCGACTTCGACGGTAATGGTGGCGATGGCGACGGCACGGCTTTGTCGCCACGCGACTTCACGTCACACGCCTTCACCGGTGGCAGCAATGTGCGCTTGTTCTCCTTCTCGCGAGACCACTTTTTCGCCTCAGCATTCCCAGCCACTTTGGGCGGAAGGGAGACAGGGTTGTCGTCTTTTGCGCTGTGGCGCCGTGGCGCGGCCGGCTCCTCCACCGACGATTTATTCTTGCGCCGCCCGCCATCGCCCTTTGCGGGAAGAGGCGCGGCAACACCAGCTGCGCCAGCAGCAGTGGCAGCGGGGCCAGAATCTTCATTGTGGCGGGATAGGCAGCCGCGTTCGCCGTTGGTCAGGTGTTCCAGCATCGTCTGCCATCCCTCGCAGTATCTGTCGATTTCCATCGACTTTACTGAATTCACCCCTTGCGTCACAATAGCAGTTTTCTCGTGATCGCTCGCACTGGCTGGCAAGCCTGGCGACGCCGCATGCCGCGCTACCGGCAGTGCCTCAGCTGCCTCGCCACTACCGCCTGTGTCACCGCCCCTCCGCCTGTACGAGCGCGGCTCCCTCGGCGCTGACGTCGTTGTCACAACCTGCGAGGCCGACTGGCGGCGGCGGCGCGCCATCGCCTTCGTATGCGCCAAGCTGCGCTGCTCCCGCTCCACGATGCTTACCGAAACGACATAATCCGCCGCCTCCTGGTACATCCGCCACTTCTCCGCCACGGCGGTGTCCTCAAGGAGAAAGCGGGCGTAGATGTTCTCCGTCGTGCTGAGCCGGACGTTGTTCTCCTTCTGCAGCTGCCACGCAGCCTGCCGCCACACCGGCTCGTTTTCCATGCAGAAGACGACGAACTTGTCGTACTCGCCCATTATGGCAAAGCGGTCGAGTTGCTCAGTGACGATCGCGAGGAGGTGCTCCAGACGAGCACGGCTCTCCTCTTCGCTCCTCTCGACGGTGCAGCGGGAGGATAGGCACTCGTGGATGAGGTCCTCCTGCGCGGCGCACCTCTCGTCCTCACGACGCCACGCTGCGACAAACTCAAGCGCTTCCGTCACGATGACGTCCATCGGCGAGTCGCTCTGCATCCTATGTCCTAGCCGCTGCATCGTCGACACCGGCCCGAAGGTGCGGCCGTTAGTCGTGGTGTTGGGTCTGATGGCGGTGGAGACAGAGCAGCCCCCACAGCCGGGCTGTGAGGAGCCGGATTTGATGAAGGCCATTCGAAACATTCCCGACAACGAAGCGCTGGTGCTGGCGTTGTCGCATGGGTCGGAGGCGCACGTGAGACGCGCAGGACGGGGAGAGGCGGGGGCCGGGGTCGCCGGTGGCCTTGGCTGCACCGAACGAATGCCCAGCACGTTATTCAGCATATGAATCTGGCGCATGCTGTCTTGCGTCTCCAGCAAAACGCATGTGAGATCCATCACGCAGTTGCGAGACCCACTGATTTTGTACGCGGCTGCCACGCACCCATTCACGTGAACTGTATAATGCGCCTCGGAAGACATCAATAAAACTGCTTGAGCTTTTCTTCTTTTTTTTTTTTTCTCTCTTCCTTGTTTGGTTGCATGTGGTGAATACTCCTATAAATGACTGCCACAAGTTTTTGACCTCTAGGCTGTACCCAAATCAATCGAAGTCTTCACGCAAAATGACCAATGCGAGAAAAAAAAAAAAAGCAATGTGAAGCAACAGGAGCTTGTCAACGACGAATACCCCATCCACAGTCGAACAACGCTATGTGTTTATTTGAAAGCAATGTAAAGCTAAAATAACTGCTAAAAAAATGACATAAAAAGATGAAAGGGAAAAAGATCGTTGCGCTGATATGTGAAAAAAAAAAAAACTACGAGAAAAGCTGAATACTCTGTAAACACTAGAAACATAAAATGTTGTTTTTCTTTTGTTTTGTTTTTTCCCTTCTCTTCCTTGGAATTCCCACAAACACCGGTAGAAAGGAAAGCGTTGCAGAAAAAAAAAAGTAGCTTCATGCAAGCAGGGATGTCGATGGGGTGATGGTGCGCGTCGCTCTTCCCCGTATTAGGCTTCTCATTTTGTTTGTTTGTTGGCTTCTCCTTTTGCAGTGCAACTTGTGCGTAGGGCAAGGGACACTGATGAGAGCAACGTCAAGCAATAAAGAAAAAGCAGAAATGAAAAACCGCTGTTTTACTGATAACTGCCGTTGACCACCTGAACTACTTGGAATTGTTCTTTTCTCTTTTTATTTGGTTTTTTTTTGTATATCTTGGTGAGTATGTGTATCTGTGTGTGTGTGTGTGTGTGAGAGAAATGACAAAAAAAAAAACAGCTGTCCACTTCCCTCACTGAAATGGTGCATCGGAGCGAAACAATCGAAAGAAAAACAACAAGCTCACAACCAGCACGGAAAAACAGCCGAGCTTTAAAACGCTGAGTGCCAAATGATGCACCTTCCATGAATGGAGGAGTTGCTGCCATAGAAAAAAAAAAGAAGGAAAAAACAGAAACGAACGAGAACAAGGACAGAAACAAGTGGCCTCTTGGCACCACGAAGTGCCTCACCTGCTGACCACATTCGCCCTCCGAGCATATCCTGTTCCATTAGCGAATACTAATGCGGCAACTCTCCCTCGACTAAAAAAGATGCGTGTATTTGTACGCCGCATGCCACTCTTCAAGCTCTTCCATCCCTTTTTGTTGTTGTTGTTTGTGCTTTCACAGTTCATTCTTCTTCTTGTCGGCGCCGGTGATGTCAACGTCGCTCACCTCAGTAGATGTGTCAAAAGCCACCTCGACCTTGCGATGCCACAGCCGCATACGCCACTCCACATAGCGGTCGTACAGCGTGGTGCCCCAGTTGCCGTACTTCGCCAGGCTCACCAGCGTAAACGGGGCCAAGACGAAGGGGATAAGGCAGCGCGAGGCGGCGTGCAGCCCCACCAGCGCGGGAAAGAGACGCGGCACGAATGGGTGGCGCCACGCGACGTCGCCCATGAACTTGGGAAACTTCACAGAGGTGAGGGGCAACATGGAGACGGCGAGTCCGAGCGCGGTGATGGTGTACGCCGAGGCCTGCATCATGTGCACCCGCCGCGTTACGCCAACAAGATTGTCGAAGTACGGATTGGCGTCGTACTCCACCCCGCGACGGGCGGCGCCACGGCGGCGACGGAACTCTTGACTCTTGCGCAGCTCGTACAGCACGCGGTGCTCGTGCACACGGTACTCCAGGACGGAGTTGCAGTAGATGCCGAGCAGCGCGCAATAGAGGGCGGAGAAGCAGGCCCGCTGCCGCGCCAGCCAGCGAGGAGTGATGCCACGGACCCGCTGTGGGTAGAACCGAAACCGCGCGTAGAAAAAGGCGACGAGGAAGTAGCTAAGGAACTCCGGCGCGATCTGCGACACGACCCGCGTGAGCAGCTCGGTGTACTCGACATCGGAGCGGTCCTCGTTGAAGCCGCCAGCGAGCGACATGCAGCGCACGGAGAAGCGCCACGACACGAAGTCAGGGGTGGTAACGTAGACCTTGTTCACGTGGTTGAGGATATCTGACTTGTACTGCAGCTGCGCCACGGCGTCGGAGAGGAAGTCGTCGCAGAAGATGTAGGCCAGCAACCGCAGAACAGCGCGCTGCGGGAAGTAAGACTGCGACAGGATCATGTGCCGGTAGGTCTCGCTGAAGTTGAACATCTGCATGCGGTACTGCTCTGGAAGTCCGCAGTTGCCAATCAGCTCCGCCAGCGTGGATGCCTCCTCGACACTGCGGTAGCGCGACAGCATCATGCAGATGCGCACAAAGTTACGGATCACCTCCTCGTTGACGGCGTCGTAGCACATTCCACGCGCCAGAAAGTGCGCTGTCAGAGGCGTCGGCAGGGTCTGGATGATGTCCGGCGCGAGATGGTGGCGTTCGACCAACTCGTAGACTCGCTCATCGTACATGCCCATGGTCATGAGAAGCTCCAGCTGCTTCTTCTCTGCCAGGCTCTCGTACCAGTTGGTTAGCAGTCCCATTTTGGCTTTTTGATTTGTGAGCGTGATTGTGACTACGTAAAATAAATAAATAAAAACAGTGATAATAAATGAATGAAAAAAAGACCGCGCTGTCAGACACGACTACTAGGTGTAAGTGTCCGCGATGTTGCGTAGGTTGGCTCTCGCAAAGCCCCAAAGGAAAGAAAAAAAAAAAGAAAAAGAAACGTAGACTGTTTCTTTCGTCCTGTTTTTTTTTTTTTTTTTCACCGCACGAGATGCTGAGGGAACAACAAAGACGTAAAAAGGAAAGCAAAAGAAAGAAAAAAAAAAAAAAGAAAGGCAAGAAAATTGTTGTAGATGTCAGAGAAATGCACTAGTGCGACGCACCCACAGCGACTTCTAGCCGTTATGTGCATAGCATTTACCTCTTAAACTGGGTGCAGCCGTGATAAATTCCGTTACTTGCGTGCGTTCAGCATCAGCAACATTGAAGGAAACGGTGATCTCTCTTCCTATTGACATAGCCAGCGCTGCCCTTCCTCTGGAAGCCGTTTCGTGTTTCTTTTCTCTTTTTCTTCCCTTCACCTTTTTTTTTTTTTTTGGCTCACATTCGATAGTGATCACAATGCGTCGCCTCACAAAAGAGAGACGCACCGACAGAGAAGCAAATTATGCTCATACACCTAAGCCAGGCGCCTGGTGGTAAGTTTGCACAACATATATATATGTGTAATGTTCAACGCACGATAAAGATTGATAGTTAATTGCTGAGCTTAGCATTGTGCTTCCCATACAGGAGAAGCCGTGCGTATCTGCGTTAGGGCGTGTGGATAGAAAAAAAAAAAAGACAACGAGACGAGTTTTTTTTTCTTTTTTTTTTTCGTGTTGTTGTCACTTTACGCATGTTCGCTAAATAAGGGAAAACAAAACAGTGAATCCACTAAAAGCTGAAGGCGAAGCCTTCCGATGACGGCTCCAGCAACGTCAGGCGGCCCAGTCGGCGCTTCTCCCGTTCCAGGTGCTCCTTCTCCAGCTGCTGCTCCACCGCGTCCATTATGGCCGGGTGCGCCTTCCGCATCGCCGTCTCGAACTCCTGCGCAAAGCCAAGCTGTCGCGCCGCGATGGACTCCGCTGTGGTGGAGTCGGCGTCCTCGCCAATGCCGCTGATCGAGCCTTTCATCGCACGCAGGAACTTCACCACCTTCAGTAGGTTGCACCGCGAGACGTAGTTCTGCGTGATCGCAATTGAGTCCTCCAAATTAATGACGAAGTGCCACCATCCACACGGCACAAACATGATGTCGCCCGGCTCGCAGATACACTCGTAGCCGCGGTGCCGCAGCTCCCGCAGGCTCGTGTCGTAGTTGTTCAGCAGCCACTCCGTCAGCGACACCGGTGTGGCCACCTCGGCCATGTCCGCGCTGGGCACGCAGCCGGGAGGGTTCGCACCGGGCGGGAACAGCAGCCAGCGCTTCCGACCCGTCATGTTCGCGTTCCACGCGTTTGTGTAGTTCGGGTCGACATGGAAGCTGCTCCCCCCACGGTGCGGGCCGGCAATGATCCAGCGGTACTTCGGCCGGTGACTGCCCATAGTAGAAAAGAAGTCATCCCGCGCGAAATACTCCGGCACGGTGTAAAGCCGCTCCACGTCCAGCACGTTGCCGAACTCGGCGTCGAACATGTAGATGGGCCGTTCGTCGTTCTGCTCCGTGGCGTAGTGCACGTAGTCATCGAGGTCCATGTTCGTGTACTCGCAGCGCAGCGGCGCAGTCAGCGGGCAGCCGGCACGCACCAGCTCCTCCTTCTTGTCCGACAGATTCGCAAAGCGGCCCCGCAGGATCTTGAACAGCGGCCACTCCGTAGCCACGTCGGTGATCACTACAGGAATGTTGGGCTGCTCAAAGCGCTCGTGAAACTCCTGCACGGAGAGGCGGCTGCAGCGCTCCACGGAATGAAAGTCGGAGGTGTACCGCGGACTGCCCCCTAGTCTGGCACGGCCATCGCTGTCGGACACGCCCGCGTTGTTGGGTGAGTTCGCGGACGACGATGACGCCGCGGGAAAGGCGGCGTCGCGCTTTGTCCTCCGCCCTTTCGCATGTCCAGCGCTGTCGCCGTCAGGGCTGGTGGTCGACGAAGACGCCAACGTCTCCTCAAGCACGGGATGGAGGTGGTAGTACGGGGGCAGGATGGTGCACATCCACGCCTGGAAAAGCTGGTCGCAGAAGAAGCGACGCTGCACCCGCACCGGCTTGTGCCGGAGCTTCAGCTCAGTGGTGTTCCCACTTCGCACCACCGACGGTGCCGCGGTGACTCTGCCACCCACTTTCGCTTTTTTCAAAGGCGGGGAGGTCCCACGTGTTATACCGCTGACGCCACTGCTGCCCTTTTCGGAACCCTCGATCGGCCTGGCGCTGCTACGCAAGCCCCCGTGCTGGGCAGCGTAGCCCCGCACTGCTGTCTCCTTCCAGCTGCCGCGGAAGCGCAGATAACTGGGCGACAGGAGGGTGTAAGCCGTCTTGAAGGCTTCCGTGCAGTGCACCAGCACGTACCAACCAGTGCAGCTGCGTGACAGCCGACAGAGGTCTGGCACCTCCACAAAACTCAGCAGGTGCTGGACGAGGTCCAGGTAGGGCTGCTCCGTGTGCTCGCGGTCGTCATCGGTGGTGGCGCTAGCGAAGGTGGAGAGCGTGCCGAGTCGATCAAAAATGTCGTTGCGGTCGACGGCGTTGCCACGCGGGTAGACACCGTAGGGGTGCGGTCGATACCACGTTTGCATCCTCCGCTGCTGTGAGAAGTTATTGATAACAAAAAACGTGTAAAGAGTGTCGAAGGTGTTTTTCCTTTCTGGGCGTACTGCATACATAAAAAAAAAAAAAAACGCAAGAGTTGTGTCGAGGTGCGAGCACGAGAAAAAAGGGAAATAAAAAGGTCTCTTGAGAGTCTTCAAAAAGCATGAAACCTGCTACAGCCATGTGCCTTTCCTGTGGCTGTTTGTGGTTTCCCAGCCTGCTAGCCAGTCACCAGCTTTTCCTGACCAACACTTCAAAATTACTCTCTACAAGATTTCCGCCGATCGATTGGGAAAGGGGAAAAAAAAAACAAAGAGCCCAGCTTCATCGCTAACGCGCGTTGTCGTAGTTTGCCGAAAGAAGGCGCACAAGCAGCGGCTCCCGTTCACGCACACGCGATGGAGCGCCGCTCTCATGATCCACGTCATTGCCTTTAACGCACCGATTTACTGAGAAAGAGTATCCTTTTTCTTTTCAAGTAACACGTTAGATCGTTGATTGCACGCCACCCGATTAGTTTATCTGCCCATGCGAGAGAAAAAAAAAAAAGACAAAGAAAAAACAGGATTTAGAAAGGCTCGCGTGTTCTTCGCGCGCCGATCCTGCCCCAGAGCCAGAGTGTGCCAGGAAAGCTAACAAGCAAAAGGGAAGGAGGAAAGAGAAGCTGTTCTTTTGCCTTCCTCCCTTTCTTTTTTCTCTCTCTTTTTTTTGAGTTAAAAACACCAACTGAGGAAAGAGCAAAGGGCAAAGGCAGGAAAAAAAAAAAAACAGATTAGCATACGTCTCTGCCGCGGCCGCCTCGGCTCATCCACAGCACAGCACGATTACTTAGAAAATGACAATGGATAAAACAGCTTCTAAAATGATGACAAAAAACACCTAGCGCCAGTCAGCATGCACGCCCCGTGAGTGGGCGCGGTGAGGGCATGAATCACCTACAAGCCGTTCTCTCTCGTGCGCCCACTTGACCCTCTCATTTCAAATGTGTCTTTGGGCGGTTGTTTGATGCGTGTGTGTCGCTCAGTTCTCTTATTTTCACCCTTGCGACTAGATGCGCTCCGCCGTCTCGATGTTGAGGATGTCCAGCGTCTTCTTGAGTGTGATGCGGGTGAGCTCCAAGAGGCACAGACGGCTGTTCTGCAGTGGATCGTCGATGACGCGGCAGTTCTGGAAGAAGTCGGAGAAGCACGACATCAGTTCGTAAGCGAAGTCGGCCAGGTGGTGCGGGAAGAGGTCCTCGGCGGTCTTGAGGATTACCGACTGAAAGCGCAGCGCGCACAGCGCCAGGTTCTTCTCCTGCGGCGTGTCGAGCGAGATCTCCGTCACCTTCAGCAGATCCTCGTCGGAGACGCCGGCCTTGCGCTTGATGGAGCACATGCGGGCATATTGGTAGAGCAGGAAGACGGCGGTGTTGCCGGACATGTCGAGCATCTTGTCGTAGTTGAAGGCGTAGTCACTAGTGCGGGTCTGTTTGAGGTCAAAGTACTTGATGGCGCCAATGCCAATGATGTTCGACAGCGACGTCATCTCCGCCTCGGAGTGGCCCTGGCTACGCTCGCCGGCCTCGCGCTCCTTCAGGATGGCCAGCGAGCGCTCCACTGCTTCGTCCATCAGGTCCTTCAGCTTCGCGGTCTCACCGGAGCGCGTCTTGATCTTCTTGCCGTCCGCGCCGGTCACGAGGCCGAAGCCAGCGTGGTCCCACGTGCCGTGCTCCATCCAGCCCATATCCTTTGCGGTCTGCAGGCACATGCGGAAATGCTCGTACTGACCGACATCGGTGCAGTAGATGACGCGGTTCATGCCAGAGATGACGAAGCGGTGGTAGGTAGCCGTCACATCGGTCGTGTCGTAGGTGTACCCGCCGTCGCTCTTCACTACCATCAGCGGGAAGGTGAAGCGTGGGACAAGGATGTTGTCGCCCTTCACGATGCCGGCGCTCTGGAAGACCTCGAGGAAGAGGGGGTCCAGCTGCTTTTTGTAGAGCGGGGCGAGCTGCGCCATGAGCTTGTCCAGGTCCATGCGGATGTCGAACTTCTTCCACGGCTTTGTCTCTTTCTTCGACAACGCCACCACCTCCTCGCCCTCTGCGCCGGTCAGGATGCCGGCCTTCTTCATCGCCGCGATCAGGTTGGGGTGGAAGGACGGGCCATCGCGCGTGGCGAGGGCGAGATGCTGACCCGCCAGCTTCGTCATGTCGCGCGCGTCGAGGCTGTTGAGCGGGCGCTCCTCCTTGCTGATGATCAGCTTTGCGCCATCGCTCACCTCGATCTGACCGGCCTCCTCTAGCAGCGCCAACACCTTCGGGATGAGTGGGTTGTAGAAGCTCTCGCCGCGCTCCTCGAGCGTGACGTTGAGGCGCTCGTAGATCTTGTTGAATTCCTTACGCGAGACGTCGCAGATGAACTTCCACGTGCGGATCGAGTCCTCCTCGAGCGACTGCAGCTTCACCACCTCGAGGCGGGCCTGCTCCTTGAACTCCTGGTCCTCGTCAAAGCACTTCTTCGCCGCGCGGTAGAAGCTGGTGAGGTCAGAGATGTCCGGCGGGTTCGTCGTGTAGTCGGGGTAGTTGCGCTTGATGTACAAGATGAGCATGCCGAAGGCCGTGCCCCAATCGCCGACGTGGTTGATGCGGGCCACGTCGTGCTGGCAGAACTCGAGCAGGCGGCAGATGGACTCGCCGATTATCGTGGAGCGGAGATGGCCGACGTGCATCTCCTTCGCGATGTTTGGCGATGAAAAGTCCACCAGCACCTTCTGGCGCTCCACCACAGGCGGGCAAATGCCGTTCTTGAGCACGTCGCGGACGGTCTTGGCAATCCAGTCCTTGCGAATGCTCACATTAATGAAGCCCTTCGAGGTGGGCTCGAAGTCGGCAATGATGTCGTTCTCCTGCAGGTGCTTTTTCAGCTCCTCGCCGACCATCTGAGGGCTCATCTTCACTGGCGGCTTCTGCTGTGACAGCATCTTGGCTAGACCCATGGCATTGTTGCATTGAAATTCGCTTACCTTGCCAAGAGTGATGAGCGGCTCCGGCATCGGTACCTGCGGGAAGGCCTTGGCGATAGCCGCCTTGACAATGTCCTTCAGCGCCAGCTCCGCGTTCACAGTGGCGGCGACGGCGGTGGCGGGCATGATTGTGCGTCGAAAAAAAAAAAGAAAAAAAAAAAAAGAGGTTGTTGGTGAAAAAAAAAAAAAAGATGAGCTCGTAACTTTGGACTCTCGATGTTCCTAAATAGGAAATGTGTAGATGGCGCAATCGTGACGAGAGAACGGAGGCAGTTTAGCATTCCGCAAAGCCACAATGCACGCACGTGGATAAGTAACACGCCAACAAGGAAGGGGAAAAAAGAGACGTAGATTTGGTGAGTTTTTTTTTTGTGTTGTTGCTGTTTTCGCTTTCTAACACCTTTCTGGCACTGAAAAGCAAAAACAAAGCAGCGCACCTGACAAGCAGAGGGAGGAGAAAAAAAAAAAAAGGAAACGAGACAATCACCATAGTGATACTTCGCTCCTTTTTCCTTTCGAATAGTTGTAGGCGCAAAACGAGTTTTTTTTTTGTGTGTTATTGTTGCCGTCATCGTTGTTTTGAGCAAGAAACTCACAAATGGAGTTAGTTGCTTTGTCGGCAGACAATTCCCAAGCTATCAAGATAGGCAGTGCCACTATAGTAGGACCGAAAAGCAGCGAGATTTCGCTTACGCATTTCGGTCCTGCCTGAGAAGCTTTGTGTGAGAGACACAGCGAGAAAGCTCCGCCTCACTGCAAAATCTATATGACGTTGGTAGTTTGCCTGTTTTTGTTTCTTGTTTTCCTCCACTTCTTGGATTCTCTTTTTTTTTTTTTTGGCGTTGTTGCGTTACATATCGGTTAGAAAGAAAAAATCACCATAAATAGTTGTTTCTGGTCTTTACGTATTGTTTCTTCTTTTTACCTCATCGGTTTAGATGTGGACTTGGACACCAGCCAACAATAGGATAAGAAGTGAATAAACACACAGAGACAAACGAGCGTGGCGGAACATGTCCATGCCACCTCTAAAAACTCCACAATTCACTTTTTTTTCTCTTCTTTTTTCTCTTTCTCTGCATCTCTCTTTGGCTGACATCACTGTCTTTTTTTTTTTTTTTTCATGTGATAAAGCCTTTGGCGACTTCAGTTCCGTGTCGCTGTTTAGACGCCGATGCACTATCAGCTGCACAGCCCTCACATGTACTGAGAAAACCAAAGGGAAGAAAAAGGAAGTCAAGAAAGACATGGACTCACAAAAAACCATCTCTTAAGACACACACACACAGTAGCCAAAAAAAAAAAAAAAAACAGCATCGAAGAAAAGGGGAAAAAAGAGAAGGATACGGAGCTTTGCGATTAGACACACGCACAATTCACCACATTATTGCCACAACTCTAGACAACGTCAACGCACGCAGGCCAATACAACAGGGAAAAAGAGAGAGGCAGAGAAGGAGAAAAAGTGCGACTGAAAAAAAAAAAATGTCCGCACCTTCCACTGCTTCTTTTTTTCTTTTCTCTTCTGTTTTATTGTTCTCTCTCTCTACTGTTGGTGCAAAAAGAAAAAAAAACTCACAGTTCCGATATTGCAGCCACACACACACACACACACACACTACATACCATTAGCGAGCGGAAATAAAAAAAAAAGGTGACAGATTCAGGTATAAGAACAAAAAGCTCAGCAATGTTTTTTTTTTTTCTTTCTCTTCTTCCTTTGTCGTTGTCGTCTTAGCCCTCGTGTTTCCTCCGGTCTGCCAAGATCGCCTACAACAGAACAAAACAAAAAAAAAAGAAAGGCTGAAACCTAAGAAGCGGAGGAAACAAACTCATATCCTTTGGAATTACAGCTTTGCAAACCGGAGAAGAAAGAAGTCATAGTAGGTAAACACGGTTTCTGCTCTTCCAACCGCAACGTCACCCCAAACAGAAAGATGGAGAGAAACAAAAACAGGAAAAAGGAGGAGAGAAAAAACTCCTAGGGCACCAACATCACTTGAGCAAAAACAAAAAGCGAAAATGGGAAAAGGAAAGGAGAAGATACTCCGTTGAGCCTCAAAACACAAAATCACCAAGAGCGCGCTACCACAATTCCCACCTTCGATTCCTGGAAAGTGCTTGTGCTTGTGCCGCCGTTTCTAAGCACGCGCGCACAACAACGGCTTCTCATCCCTTCTCGCGATTAATGGCGCCTACCAAAGTTCTGGCGAGGCTTCTTGTCGTTCAAATGCTCGCGCCAGTCCGCCGGCGGGTCCGCGTCCTCGGGGGTCAGCGGGTTGGTCTCCGTGTCGTAGGACAGCTCCATCGCGGTGGCGCGGAAGTGATCCTCCTCTTCGAAGCGCTCGAACTGGATGTTCGTCTCGAGCTCGCGGAAGGCTGTCTCCTCGTGGCTGCTCACACAGAGGAAAGACGCGCCAATGGTGCCGTGGCGGCCCGCTACCTGCGACTGAAGCACGTAGTACTCCTCGGTACGCGGAACAGAGAAGTTGATGACGAGGTTCACGTACGGGATGACGGTCTTGCGGGCCAGCTTCGCGTAGTCCTCGTTGGTGACAAGCAGACGCTGCTTCACGCCTTTTTCGTTCGCCACGCCTTTCTTGAACTTCTCAAGGGCCGTCAGGCGCTCCTCCTTGGAGAGCTGACGGTAAACGAACTGCGGCTCCACGCCGTTGAAGTGGCGCGCGATGCGCTGTGAGCCCTTGCACATCTCCTCCACGCGTTTCTGGTCGCAGAAGAGGATGGCCTGCACACCGCTCAGCTGAGACACGATCTTGCTCACCATCTCCAACTTATCCTTGTCGCTGCTGGAGGTGTACATGTAGAAGTGGCGCACCTCCTGCGGGCGGACAAAGTGGAAGCTCGAAATGACATTGCGCAGAATCGACTCGGAGAGGTAACGCGAGGTATCCTTGTTCTTCAGGTTGCAGGCGGCAAACAGGCGGACGGCGTGCGTGTTCGCGTCCAGCTCGTTCACGGCGTACTGGAAGCGATCCTTCTTCTCTTCCTCGCGCTTCACGCCAGCAGAGAGCAGCAGCATCTCCTTCGCCTTGTTGACCGCCTCCTCGCTGGCGCCGAGCATGCGGATTTTGAAGGTCTCATCCTTCTCATCCACGTGCTCGAAGCGCTCGTTGTACGTGCCGCAGGTCTCATTAATGTACTTGATGTTGATGCCCTGCGAGCCCAGCAGGTACTTGATGCGCTCTGTCGGAATTTCCACCTCGATGGAGCATTTGTAATTCGGCGGTGGCGCCGGCTTCTCCACAGTGCGCTGCGCCATGCCGCTGCCCGACGGTGCCTCCTGCGCGCGGTTGCGGTCGTTCTCGTCGTGGCTATAGCGGCACTTGTCGCCGTACTTGCAGCCCTCCTTGCTGAAGAAATGTCGGCACACACGCGTCGCCTCGTCGCCGTCTTGCATGTCGCCGCCAGCGCCGCCACGCCCGCCACGCCCGCCACGGCCGCCACGGCCGCCACGACCACCGCGTGGGGCAAACCCACCACGGCCCTCCTCGTACGTGCCGCGAGCGAAGTCAGCGTCGGCGCTGCGCGGCGGGTGCGGCTGCCCCGTCGGCGGACCGGCGCGGCGTGCCTGCAGGTGGCCACGGCTCACAATGGACTCGATCAACGCCTGGCGCTTCACGTCGTCCGGTACGGCTTCGCGCAGGGCCTCCTCCGACATCTTGCGCAGCGTGACAATGCGATCCACGCCGAGGGCCTGAAAGGTGGGGATCATATCCGACATACCCAGGCGCATCAGCAGGGAGTCCACAGCATTCTGTTGAGAAGACATGACTGATGAGACTGACTTGTTCTTGGTTGTTCTGCACGCCTTGGTCGGTCAAAGCTGAAGAGGGTACGTGTGTTTAATGTGTATATTGCTGGTGAATGGCGTCGGCCAGGTAGAAACGAGATTCTTTTACACCAGCGGGCACGCGTTTGAATCACAGACGAAAAAAAAAGAAAAAGCTGACGGAAACGGCGTAGAAAAAAAAAAAAGTAGCGGTTTTCCTCTCTTCTTTCAAGAGCTCTGTCTGGTAATTTACGGATAAACCTGCAAATACCTACTATAACAGCACAGCGGCAGAAAAAAAAAAAAAAGAAAAGCTGGAGTCGCAATTCCTTTTCTCGGTGCCTAGGAACAAGTTGTAAAGAGCTTTAAAGAGCTTAGCTTGAGCTGGGTAGATTTGATGTCCTTTTTTTTTTTTTTAACAAAACGAAAAAAACAAATGTCTTAAGAAGAAGAAAAGTGTGTTCACTTTGTTGACTATCAGTAAGACAAGGAAATGTGAGGCAAAGCCTCAAAAGACGAGCGGACAGGTAAAAACGAAATGGAAAGGGAGGGAGAGGGAAGAAGCGCAAAAGACCGAGCGCGTCATTTCAACAACACGTCAGCAGCTACGAGGAGCATGCAGAGAAACACAGAAAAACGCAGATAAAATAAACACCGTGGTTGTGGTTGCCTCTTTTTGGGGAGCGGGAAAGCAGCACAAAAGCCAACAGCAACTGAGCAGCTGGCCCGCACACTTCTAGTGTCGTTACAAAACAAGAAGAGAGCCAACTGGGAAATGTGCTTTTTTTCTTCTCATCGTTCTTTCTTTGCTTATATGCCCTTCAAGCTGTTTAGTGTTTTCACGCAACTTTCACCCCGCCAACATATGCCTCGTAGCAAAAAAAAAAAAAAAGACTCTATCTTGAAACCCGACAAGGAACAATGGTGGGGATGGTCGGTCATGCGCGGTACCCTGCACAACACGCAATAATGTACATAGACGACGAATTATGCGACAGCCTCAACTTCTCAACGGCTGTCCTGCCGTACTATCTTTCTCTCTTAAAAAAAAAAAAAGCAGTTGAAGAGAGGAAGAAGAAGGAAACAGAAAAAAAAAAGACCGCAGGTGGATTGATTCAGTTGCGCGCGGGCAAGAGTTGATGTGCACGTGGCAAACAGCAATCAGTTTGTTTGTTATTGTTTGCTGACAGTTTTTCATTCCAGGGCTGTGTTTACCTGTGTGGCGTGGATCGTTCTCGTTCCTTCGCTTGTACACTCAAGTGTTTTCGACCTTTCCGTTGCCGACTTCGTCCAACAAGAGCGTCCATTTCAACTCGTCTAAGACAAGACAGCAGCCGTAGGTGCCGAAGTCCGCCTGCCGTAAGGCCTCAGTCGCCGCTTCACTGCGAGATCGAGAGATTTTGAGCAGCACATCGCGACACCACTTCTGCACATCCCGGCAGAGCTGCGCCTTCTCGCCTAGCCGACGTGTTTGCGCACGGGCGATAAGAGCGGAGCTGCTCTGCAGCGACTTCTTACGCTCTACCTGCTCCACAATAGACATTGTCCGGTAGGCGTGGTAGAAGGCGGCAATGAGAATCTGCACACCGCCACGCTGCGCGATCAAGTCGCAGTTCTCGTTGTCGAGGGTAGCCAGCGTGCTCAAGGTGACCGCCGCCCCGAAGAGGACGTCGATGGCGTAGAGGTTGTGCTCCATGACGGCAAGAACGTACGGGATGCATGGGCGAATGCACTGCCGACTCAGCATGCTGTTCGTTGACATAGTGCTGAGTAAGTCAAAGACGCAGTTAAGCGTGTTGGCCGACAGCGACGGCCACCGCTGCAGCACAAGTAGATAGGCACTCGGCAAGCCAAAACGGAGAAAAAGAGCACCGTTGTCCTCCTGCAACGACATATCAGCGAGAAACTGCGTGATGATGCACAGCAGCACGCCGTCTTCTGTGCCACAGCACTCGAGCAAGTCGGAGCAGCAGCCCGCGATGCCTTCACTAACACGAGGGACTGGTGTGAGATTCGACAGAGCTTCCGTGCACGCCTTCAGCGTTGCCAAAGACTGCTCCTGCGGCGGCAGCCGTGCAAGGACCACCGAGTCATCTGAGAAGTACAGCAGCTCGTTTGACAGCGCCGCCTCGCACTGCAGCAGCAGCAAATCGCTTGCTTCTGCCATTTGCTGCTCTGTCTATCCCCTCTCGCTCCCTCTTGCTCCCTGTTAAGAGAACGCGTCGCTTTGCCCAATAAAAAAAAAAAAGACAAGTGAGGAACTAGCCACTTCAACCGCAGAAGTGGAAAACGAAAGTAAAGAAGAGTATACAAGAAAGAAAGAAAAAAAAAGAAGAGCCTACAGTAGCTCCGTTGCACCAAAGAGCAACGAGAAACAGAAACAACTGTTTGAGCCAGTGCGCACACAAGCAACAGCGCGTACTTTCTATCGCGACACCAAAGCAGAGAACCTGCAGAACTGCTCTACCTTCATGAGATTAGAGTTGAGCCTTCCGTCTCCATCTCTGTTTTTTTTTTTTTCTTTTCTTCTTTCTTCTCTTCTCCGTTTTCAGCTCTTCGCATTCACTTGCAACGACGCACTGTACAGTGATGGAAACACAAAAAAAAAAAAAAGACACTGGCGAGTCGTTACAGGTCCTGATGTGTTTTACATATATTCAAGCAATGCCACCATTTTCACTGTATTTGTTTTGCAGTGAAGATCTAAAAAAAAAAAAAAGGAAGAACAGCGACTACCACGTTCTGTACATAAACAGCTCAGCGGACTGGAAAAACAAGCAGTACAGTAGGTACATCCAACTTAAATGCCGTCAGCCGTGCAGAGAAAGAGAGACGTCCGGGTCTTATACGGATTCAGAGATGCGGATGGTGAGTCCGGGGGTCGAAGCTGCCTGTCCGCGTTGCAGCGTCTCTGGGTTGCTGCAGCCGCACCGTTGTAAGCTGAGTACGCGAAGCGTTGAGACGGTCCCACCAAGCGCGGCATCCAGCAGGGCGGCGCTGCCCTCATCTCCGAGAGGGTTGCCATCTATCACCAATGACGTCAGCGCGGAGGTAGACGGAAGCGCACCAGCAATCGCCTCGGCGCCGACGTGGGTGATTCGATTGTTCGCCACAATGACCTCCTCGATGGCGTTCTCAGACACCACACGCGCCACCAACTGACCGCACTTGTCGTCCAGGCCGCAGGAGCTCAGGTTGCACTGCTTGATCGTGTTGTTCTGCAGTAGTCCCTCCGACAGCAGGAGGTGCGCACCAGCGGCGCGCAGCGGATTCCACTCCAGGTTCAGCACGCGGAGATCGCCGTTTCGAGAGAGCACCTTGGCCAGCTCCGACGCCCCGGCGGAGCCAATGCAGTTGTAGCTGAGGTCGAGCTCTTGCAGCGTGACGTTCTCCGCCAACGTGTCGGCGAAGGTGGCGACGTCGGTGTCGCTGAGGTAGTTCTCGCGCAACGACAGGGTGCGCAGCACCCCACCAGGTGCGAGAGCGCGGTTCACCACTGCTCCGCCAGAGACGCTGGTGAAGCCCGCCCTGCCTTTGCGCATCGCCTCCACGCGGCCGAGCTGATTTTTCGAGAGGTTCAGGCTGTGCACCATGCGAATCTCGTTGATGGCGAGCACCACCTCCAGCGCGGCAGACGGCGTGATGAAGTTGCCTACGAGGATCAGGCTCTGGACAGCGGAGTTGACGCGTAGGGCCGCGGCGAGGGCGGCACAGCCCTTCACGCCCAGCCCCGCGTAGGAAAGGTCCAGCACATCCTTGTTGGCAAGGAGGTCTCGGGCAACAGAGTGGGTTGGTCCCTCCATCCCATTGGCCCTCTCCATTTCGGCGCAGGCAGCGAGGTACGCTTCGGCACCCGACTCATCTCCCTCAGGATCGGTGGGGACGTCGTACTGAAACTTTTTCAACGCAAGCAGCCTCTCCGCCAGAATATCATCCTGCGACTTGAAGCGCGGTAACTCCTCATCAAACGCCAGCAAAGGCAGCTGTGAAGAAGACCGTGTGAGGTCGTTAGCAGCTGCTGCCGCTGGAGAAGGAGCGACACTGCTTGCCATTTACCCACTACCTATCGTGAGGAAAAAAGAAGGCTGAAACAAAGGACTGCAAGTATCGTGTTTGGGTCTTCGCCTCTCAGTGCTGGTTTGTTAGTAAAAAGAAAAGGTGGCAAGACAGCAGTAGAGGGAGAGAGGCTGCAACAACAGCAAAAAAAAAAAAAGCAGAGAGAAATAAGTGACTCAGGGCATGACATGAACATGTACTTACGCTTCTCGCCCGCTTTGAAAACAGAAGACAGTTGGAACGATGTTGAGGAGAAAGGTGGTGAAAGTCTCCTCTTGAAAAAGCTCACAGTTCCAAATACAATCATCTTTTTTTAACTGAAGTCATCAAAGTGATGATGCACTCGTATCTCTTGTGCGTTTCCTGTTAGCTGGATATGTATGTACTTATGTGTGTGTATGTGTGTGTTTTTTTTTGTTGTTGTTGTTGTTCCTGCTTTTATTCATTTGCTTTGTTTTCGAGCTACACTTACATTTCTTTTTTTTTTTCCTCTCTTTTTAAGCTTGTGAAGAATGCAGTAGCACAGACAACGCTGCCAACTGGCTGTGTAGAAAAGCAGCGAGAGTCCACAATCAACGATCACCCGAAGCACACAGGACGCACAATTCCCTACAGCCGATTCACTGAGCGCTTCTAATGCGTAAAAAGCCTGGACGGAAGGTCAGACATGCTCCTTGAAAGCTACGTACACACTCGGAGTCGTTTCAGCCCTTATGCAGAGACTTAGAGCCGGTTGCGCTTGCTTGAGAAGGCAAGGAATCCCCTACCATCTTTTATACGAGAAACGGAAGCACTTCAGTGGCAACGAAACGGTTCGCCATGTCGTACCCGTGCTCAAGCAGCACTGCGGCCACCATAGCCTTCACACAGCCAGCTGCGTACGGCTCAGGAAGCGCCTGCGTCCCGCCCGCGGTGCTCTGCGCCGCAAGCCAGCGCACCATCCCTTTGGAGGATCTCAGTCGCTCTTTGGAGAATAAATCGGCGGACGCGTCGGTGAGCACCATGTGCTCCATCATCCAATGGTCTCGCAGCACGCGGCACAGTGCAGTGTCGCTCATCAGAAAAGCGAGCAAGGACGTGTACTCATCTCGCCGGATGCCTTCAAAAGTGGAGAGAACCCATAAGCTCGCAGCCTTTTCGAGGAGCGCCTCACCTGTCGGGATTAAGGGCTGCATCGTACCGGATGCGCCAGCGCTTGTAGTGAAGCTCGGGTGGACGAAGACTTGCAAATAGCGGCCGTGATGGCGCTGGGGGATGTCGGGGAACGACTTGTGAAGCAAGCGTGACAGCTCCGCTGCCCATCGCGGGGGTGGAATAAAAGGCAGCGGAGCAGCCGGTATTCGTGGCTGACAGAAAATGTCATGATACGTCGCAGCGGTGCCTGACGCCGTCAGGTCCAACAACACACCCAGCATGTCCTGCGCTCGCCTAGGAGCGCAGCGCCGCATCCTTGTCTTCTCGCCTGATACTACCGACTACAAAAACTCCTCTCACAGGCTATTTGTTGTTGTTGTTGAAGGCTGTGCTGTGTTTCAGTAGTGCATAAAATAAAAGCGCTCTTTTTTTCTTTTCGCAAAATGCCACACTTGGCTGCTCATCCTAATCTCAGTCTCTCTTTGTTTCTTTGCTGCAACAAAATAAAAGAAAAGGGGGAAATAGAAAAGGTCGAAAAAAAAAAAAAGAGTGAACGAAGCAGAGCATAATGAGTGATTCGAGGCAGGAAAGTCAACTGCGCCACAGCAGCAGGTGTTCCTTCTCACCTTTTCATTAGATGAGTGGGCAAAGCAGTAAACGGATGGTGCAGCGAAGGCACATGACAAGAGCTTCTCTCTCAGCGTTGCTTCTCAAAAAGAAAGAAAAAAGACGAGTGCTCTCTGCTTTTCTTGTTTCTTCTTTTTTTGTTGTTGTTGTTGTGCGCGTGGCTGTTCTATTTTTGTTTTCTAGCAGAACAATTTGAAGTACAGTTACAAGATGCACCGACGCTGGCTGGCATTCACACGCAACGAGAAGACGAAAGAGAGACGTCATGATCAGAAACCTCGACGTTTTGGAGCGGATCGCGTAGGAAAAAGGGGGGATGAAAAGGTCTTGTTTTTACCATCTTGGGAAGTGCCTCCACTGGCCAGCAAGAGCTGCTGGCGCGCAATCCTGTCGTCGAGCGCGGCCTCGAACACAGCATCACTATCGTCCATCAGCGGCAGCCTTCGCTCACCGGCCAAGTCTAGCGACTCTGTCGTTCGTGACGAGCTGCTAACCATGCGGGCTGGCGGCGAGGCGGTCGGCGTAGAACACGAAGAGTAGGTAGATGGTTCAGTGTTATGAGTGGCGGCTTCGCGTTTCGCCTTTGTCATTTTTCCGCTGGGACTGGCACTTGTCCGATAGCTGAGGTGCCTTTTTGGAGAAGACGGTTTCCCAGCCGTGATGTCCTCCACATCAATCAGGTTGTCGTTCCTTTGGAGAGGCGAGGCGACGCTTTGCCGTGCCTTCGAATCGAATAAGCTGCGCGAATTCTGTTGCAAAGAGGTGCTCCTAGAGCGCAGGAGCGACTCTGCTTGCTTGACAGCCGTCTGGCCCTCGCCAAGTTGGAGAGCGCGCACCTCTTGTGACAGCACTGCGTTGTTGTAGCTTTCGAGATACCAGCACCATAGGATTCGGCGCTCGCGCTTTTGCTGCGCGCAAAGCGCTCGCCGAGCATCGGCCTCCAGCGCAAACATATCGAATGCCGCTACACGAACGGCTTCCACCTCTTTCGCAACGCTAAATAAGGCTAGGATGTCGTCGAAGGCATCGGCTTCCTGTTCACAAATGGTCAAACGGTCTTCCACTTCGGCAGCAGTGGCCAGTAGGAGGGCCTGTTTCAGCAGAGGGTGCAGTAGCGCTGGAGACGTTCTTGTTGGCAGGCTCCGAGGGCTCCGACTCCGAGGGCTGGGGACACAGAAACGCGGCGGCATTCCTGCCGCAAACTGTGACGCGGGCGAAGGCCGCGGCCTCGTGACAGAGCGACCGCCTAAGAGCTCAAGAGGCGAGAAAACTCTGGCAGGTGAGAGGCCAACGTAGCGCAAACTTGACGGCACCAGGGAAAACGCACTTTGGCACGAAGAAGCAACTGAGCCGGCACTGCGGCGCAAGTGTGGTGCTTCTCCCGCAAGAAACTCCCCGTCGTGCGACGGGTCCACATACCGGCTTTCGCTCCGCCGACTCGCAGAAACAGGGGAGTGAGTGTTCAGCGGACAAACCGACGGGAGGCCCCACCGCGGATGATGATCTTGAGTGGGATCATGGACACCTGCCTGCTGCGGAAGAGTTTCGTTTAGCAGGTGTGGCCCGCTGGAAAAATCACTCGTCGCCTCACGCCATGAAGTAGACTGCCGTTTTTTTGATCGCATTGAGGCACTGTCCAGTCTAAATAATTTTCTTTCCTTTTTTTTTTTTTGCTGAGGACACTTCTAGATTAGTCCTTTTAGAATCGGTAGTAAAACAAAACAAACAATAAGAAAGAAAAGAGCGAGCAGTAATGTCAGCAAAACCGGGGAAAAAACGGGAAAAAACGTACAGGAAAAAACGTCTTCTTTGTGCCCGCTTCGTCGTGCTAGCAGAGAAAGCAGACACGTTCGTAAGTGAAATGGGGAAAAAAAAAACGAGCAGGAAAGTGAGAGGAATGGAGAAGAAGTGCTGTTTTTCTAGCAAAAGGGTAAGAGTTGAAGTTGAAAGCAGAAATTACGCAAGGAAAAAAAAAAAAAACAGTCGCATAAGTGAAACGTTGAACACATGTGCAGAAGCCTCAAAAAAAAAAGCAGAGAAAAGAGCTATTTTTCTCCCTCATCGCTGGGCCACTGTCTTGCTTACTTCTTGGCGCGTTGAGAAAACGTGCCGCGAGAAGCTTCACTACGATGCTTACCGACAGTATGTATGAAGTGCTATTAATAAGCTCTCAATGTGCACTAGTGTATTCGAGAGGTAAAGAAAAGTAAGAAAAAAAAAAAAGGTGCTGACTCTGGCAGTATCTTTCTTCCTTTTCGGCTTAACTGGGGACAAGAGAGAGAGAGAGCTGACTCCATCGCAAACACCTTACACTGATCTTCTTTTTGTTGTTGTTGATTTCATTAGTAGCGGCAACAGGAAAGCGCAACATGCGTATGGCGAAGCAATTAGGTCCATATTCTTCCTCGAACAGCTTGTAAACTATAAAGCACAAATTGCCCACAAAGAAAAAAAAAAAAAGAGCAAATGCAGCGCAAGAGTGAATTCAAACTGTACTAAGAAAAACGAAAGCCAAAACTGCGCAGGGAATCGATCAACAGGCTTTTTTTTTTCTTCTTGTGGAGGAACAAACAAAAGCACGCAAAAAAAAAAAAAGAGCATTTCGTTTCAAGCACATGTGAACTTTTTTTTTTTCTTAAAGCACATTTGGAGAAGTAAAAGACGAAAAAAAAAAAAAGACGGAGGTGCTGATGGCGTCTTTTTTTTTTTTTTTTTTGTGAGTGTGTGTTGTTGTTGTTGTTGCTGTTGTTTACTTACACTCTACTCTTGTGGGAAAAAAAAAAAACAATTTGAGGGCTTTGCGCAGTCCTTCTTTCTTCTACTACCCCGTCTTAGAGGGAAAGCAAAAAAAAAAAAAAGGAAAAAGGCACACTTTACGACCTGACGTAGCAAAGGATGTAGCCCAATTCAGTATCCGCTTGATCAGATGGTGTTACTTGTTCGTCGCTGAAGTTGCACCAGACGCCGTCCGCGCCAACAGCATCCGCTGTATAGTGCCCTCCGTGCATGTTGCCTTGATGGTTCACGATTCCCATCAAGCCATATCTGGTTTTCGAAAAGGAGGAGCACATGTACGGTGCGATGCTCAGCACCTTGTTAAAGTAAACGTCTACGTTCACTTTTGAAGCTGTGGAAAATTCACCGTAGCTACGGAAACGCTTCAGAGTTATGAAGAGCACTGGTGGCGAAGAGTAAAAAAGCAGCTGCTTTTTTGCGTTGACTTTCTGGTGGCAGCCTGGACACAGGTAAAGCGAGCTGTTGTCCAGAACCTCCTCCCGGCAGTACGCCGCGAGACAGTCATCCAAAGACACCTTGGAGGAATTGTGGGGAATGGGGACCTCAATACTCAGTGCCACGTTAAAAGAGCGCGACTGTCGGTTGCATGACGGGCACACAATCATGCTCCGTTCTTGAAAAGCGCAGTAGTCGACAACAACAGAGGAGTTCTTTTGGTAGTATTGGGCCCAGTAGCGCCGCGCGAGCTCGTCGTCAGCGCCTTTGGTGTTGTCAATCTCTGGAAACGAAATTCTGTTGTTTTCGTTGACGTTCAATGCTCCGTGAATACCGTCGAGAACGACGCGCAAAAACTCATTTGCGTCCTGCTGCTTCGAGTTTTGGAAGCCCTCGTAATACTCACCTAGCGCCAGCTTAAATGGCGAAGTGCTAACCGGAAAATCACAGTCTGGGCGGTTGAGCTCACGAATAACAAAGCTGAAAGCGTTGATTAAACGCGTCAGTTTTCCGTTCCTCGTCACAAGATGGGAAACATAGTCATCCGTCAAAAAGTACCGTCCCAGCTCGGTAGAATTCAGCACCTGCAGCACGCTGTTCATGTAACACGTATTGCCCAGGTTGACAATGCCACGACGCCTCACTCTAATCACGGCATTTGAAGGATTCAAAACGCAACGCGCATAGCCACTGTTCGACGGCGACACCGGACGCGTTCCTGTGATGGCAATCGGCAGGTCCTGCGCTGAAGGTGGATGGGAAGGCGAAAGAGCTCCATGAGTCGGCGGTGCAACGGACGGAGAAAATGGCGGTGGTGCGACGTTGGTCGTAGCAGCTGGTGAGGGCGAAAAATCATGTGTGTAGCCTGCAATTTGCGTCCCCGCATCCTTCCCGTTAGATCCTGAAGTAGCTTTCAGCCGCTGCAGCAGTTGGTCAACCTTGCTTGACTCATTTAGGAGCAACTGCCGTTGGCGTACAGCGTGCTGATCCACACCCGACGAATTCAGTCTCACATCACCGGGCTCACCATGATCGACCTCCAGCTGCTGCGCGACAATTTTGCGGCGTTCCGGTGCGCGTCTGTTAATTTCCTCAATTCTGGCGTTGAATTCGATGCGGAGCTCTCTCTGCCTCAGCTTCTCCTCTAGATCGAGAGCTTCGCTAAACACTTTTTTTGTTTGAGGATCACTGCGTGTAAAATTGACAGGGTTTTCCACCTTGTCGAAGAACAGAAGACACTTGTTGACATAATAATATGCAATAGCATAGTTCCGCTTCTTTTCCTCCAATTTGGCGCGTTTAATAAGCTCGCACACAGTGACGCACTGTTTGTGCGGGTCCGTGTTTTTGATCTCATATTGTCTAGCATGGTGGTAAATTGTTTTGACATAGTCCTCATAGGGAATAACGTCGTCGAAGTTGAACATTGTGAAACTCAAGAAGCAGAGCAATAAATACAAGTTGAAATAAAATGCTACTGAGAGAAGCAAACCAGTAAGGCGAAAAGAGAGAAAAAAAAACGCACTCTACGCTTTTTTTGTGGTGTAAATCTGTGTTGTGATGCGCCAGCAGTGCGTGAAGAAAAAGGAGAATACGTGCATTGAAGGCGAAGGTGAAGAAGGAACAAAGAACTGGTACTTTCAACAGTGATAATTAGACAAAGGTTGGGAAAACAAGACACCAAAGGGCACAGTAGGAAGGGGCTTTGTGCACCTTTGCGCTTTCAACACCAAGATAAAGGAGCAGCAATTCTGTTATTTTATTCAAATCAGGTAGGCATGGAGTATGGGTAAAAGAAATTCACGATAATAATGCACTTTATTAAGCAGCACACAGCAGTATTTCCAAGGGAAGGCAACAGCATGTTTTTACACGGAAAGCGGAGTGTATTTTTTGTTTGTTTTTGTTGTCGTTGTCGTTGTTTGATACACGTGCATAACATCACAACCGCAAAGCATCATAAACACAATAGAGTTTTGCAGACACCTTTTCTGCTAGTAACTTGGCGCGCGCATTTCGCTTTTCTTTTTCTCTGTTACGCAAGAAAGCCGCTCTCGAAGGACCACAACCAAGGTCGTCAATGTGGTCCGTTTGGGTTGCGGAAAACCAATAGCGACAATGTCTCCAATGCAGCATCGGCTGCTTTATGGCTTTCAGTCTAGGCGACCATACTTTTACAACAGGTCTTTTCGTAGCGCTTAAAACAAGCAGCCTTTACTTCCCTCAACTGAAAGCAACTGCAGCACGTCAGCTTCCTTTAGCAAAGGGAAGAAAAATATGCTGTTGGCTTAATTTAAATGCGAGCTTTCGAGCTTCAAGCCATATGCTTTTTGGCTGTCGCCTGTCAACGTTTTCCGGTCAGGCCTTCCCTCCCCTCCCCCCTCTCCCTCGTCGTCAAGTGCATTCGCAGGTGGACGCATCGCCGCCCCCATTCTTCCGTCGTCACCGCTTGACCGTCGTGGCGAAAAGGCGTACCGGCACTTTTCCACTCCTCCCTTTTTTTCCTCCGTAGAGAAGCTCTGATTATTGAAGCAGGAAGGAACACAAATAAGACTGTCGCTTCTTCCGCTGCAAGCCTTTGGTCAACGTCGGCTGTTCGTATGCGCAGTTCGGAGCGGCGTGGAATGCCCTCCATTCACTTGTTTTTCGTTGAAAGCTCAGTACAAACAGCTTGAGTAACTGAAAAGTCGACCTCACTAAAGAATGAAAGATGAGAAAAGAAACTCGCCACCACTTCAACTTGAACCGAGAGCGGATCGTCTCTGCAGCGCGATACTCCAGCGTTTTTTCGGGTGTCACGTCTGCACAGCCTCTTTGCTACTAAGAAGAACGCTAGCAGCGGCCTAAGCAGCGCGATAGATACTGAGCCAAGGCGCTTGCCCACTATGCCCTTTGCTTCTCGCTTTAGGTTATTCATTTCGTCTGTTCCTTTTTTTTTTTTCTCCCTTCGCCTGCTTCACAGCTGACAAACTACGCCACCGCTCAAGTACTTTGTTCGCAGCAGAGAAATGCCGGTGCCTCAACCTGCCTTGGCCCTTGTGGTGTCGGCATGCGCCGTAGTCATGTACAGAGCGACGAATGCAAGCGGCACAAGCTTTCTGTGGCTGAGCGCCTTTTCCGCCTTAGCGGCTTTTTTTGTGCGCGTCGCCACCAACTCCAGACTCAAGCTAGGCGGAGAGGGCTTTAACAGCCGTTACCGTGCGAATTCGACCGTCGCGTACTCACTTGTCTTTGCTAGCTTTCTCTACAGCTTGAAAACGCTAGGACCTCTACGCTTTATTTTGAGCGCTGCGTGCGTCGCGGGACTGCCGAGCATCAATCGCTGCAGGAAAGGACCGCGCTTCGCAAAGTTTGTTTGCACAGGGGTCTGCTGCGCGATCGTCAGTGTCGTCACCGATCCCGGTCAAGACACGCCACCGTCTATTATTTATGGCGTAATCGGCGTCGCCTGTACCGCTGTTGCGGGACGATTGGCCGTATCGGAAATGGTGAGAACAGCTGATGCGTACTCTCTCTTGTTTTCTGCCATTGCCCTTGGTGTAATTGGATTCATCGTGACAATTGTGCAGAGACACGAGACGGCGGTCAACGAGATGCCAATTTTGCTTACGTTCTGTGCTGCCGCGGTGACTTATTTCGGATGCGTGCCAGCAGGGCTGGATGCACAAGCCAGCGTCTCAACGTCTATCGCAGCGCTAGTAGGCGCTTTGGCAACCTCGTTCCTTTGCGGCGTCAACGTGGTTCCTTCGCCGCGCAGCTGGGAGTGCATTGCGCTAGTAATTGCATCTTTTGCACTTCTTGGAGCACATAAAGGAGTGAACTTCGCAGACGGATCATCGGCATCTGCCGGGTCTGGCTCGTTTGACCCGGCGCAGCTCTTCAGAAAAGTGAAGCCGCATTCTGATGAAGGTGGGATTGTGACAACCCTAATGGCCAATTCACGTGAGCGCAAGTTGTTCCTTTTTTTGTTGCTAACAATTGCAATCATGCTTCTCGAGTTTTTGTACGGTGTCGCCGTAAACTCACTCGGCTTAATTTCCGACTCATTTCATATGATGCTCGACGGCACGTCTATCGCGATTGGGTTGTACGCCGCGCACGCTGCATCGTGGCGACCGGACGAGAAAACGCAGCCGTTTGGGTACGCGAGATACGAGGTTTTTGGAGGGTTTGTAAATGGCATTTTACTCCTCTTTATTGCGCTGTACGTCACGGTGGAGTCGATTCAGCGCATTGTCGATCCTCCTGAGATTGAAGGGCCGTATTTGCTTTTGGTCTCCGTGATTGGGCTGGTGGTGAATGTTATCGGGATTGCTTTTTTTCACGACTCGCACGGGCACAGTCATTCTCATTCTCACGAGGAAGGCGGGAGCGGTAGCGTTGACCACAACATGAGAGGCGTTTATCTGCATATCCTGGCGGACCTGTTGGGTAGTGTGAGTGTTATTATCTCAAGTATTGTTATTTATTTCTTTGGCTTTTGGATTGCGGATCCCGTTTGCAGCGCTCTTAGTGCAGTTCTCATCCTACTGTCAGCCTTTCCACTCCTCGAGGAAACGGGAAAAGTGCTGTTGCTTTCAGCTCCAGAATACGGCAAGAACTACTCAGATGAGCTGCGCGCCGCAATCATTGAGACAGGTCTATTGCAAGACGTGGCCACACCCATAATTTGGGTGCATTCAACTCCACCCCGAGAGCTCACGATTTGCACTATTGCTGGAAAAATCAGCAGTAGCTCTGAATACACAAGCGCTAGGAAAAAGCTCATCGAAGAAATTTCAAATCACATGATGCGCCACCTGGATGTACACAACGTAAGCGTCATCCTTCACCTAGAATAAGAACCTAGATGTTATGGTGTTGACTTTTTTCTCTGGTGTTTTTGTTGGCTGACTAAACCAATCACTTTTTTTTTTTTGATTTTTCTATCGTTGCGTTTTTATGTCGTGAGCACAAAGAGAGAAAAAAAGAGCATATTACATCTAATTTGTTTTTTTTTTCTCCGGTTTTGTGTACAACTGCAGAGCAAAGAACAACAAATGGAATCGAAATTGTGCTTTACGCTGGCAAAAGAGAAAAAAGTGTGAATGACATAGTTTTCAGGTGTTAACAGTCAACAATAATGAATGAGCACTGAAAACGCGATTTGTCTGTTCAATAATATTGGTACATAGACTTCTGCTTGATAATGGAAATCCGTTCTCAGCTTACACGTTCTTCAGTGACATTAATTTACGTATAAAAGAAAACGTGAATCAAAAAAAAAAAAAAAAACTAAGGCGGCCAAGTGGCGGCCTTCTCATTTGAAATGGTTCTTTTTTTTTTTTTTTGTACTTCACTCTCTCAACTTCTTTTTCTTTTTATTAATTGTTCGAAGTTTTTTTTTTTTCCGACTTCAGTGACCACTTAGTTTTCCGCGATCAACGTTTTGCAATTGATGAGTTGTTGACGAATTCTGTTACAACTGTTTTAAAATTTGACTAGATCGTTGCAGTGAATTGTTTCTTTCTTTTTTTTTATTATTATTAACAAAAGCAACCAAACAGAAAATAAGTTAAATCATAGAAAACAAGGTGTTTTGTGCTTTGCACATCCGAAAGTTAGCAGTTGCTACTACTATTTGAGTCACAGAAGGAGAAGTAATGTTCTTCGCCAACCAGGCGTCCCAGGTGCTGCGCGAAGGCGCGTCGGAAGAGAAGGGCGAGCGTGCGCGCCTCATGAACATCATGGGTGCCGTCTCCGTTGCTGACATTGTCAAGACTACACTGGGCCCGAAAGGAATGGATAAGATTCTGCAAGGAATGGACCGTACGCAGTCTGTGCGCGTCACGAACGATGGCGCCACCATTCTTAAATCTCTCTTTATGGACAACCCGGCCGCGAAGATTCTCATCGACATGAGCAAGACGCAGGACGATGAGGTCGGCGATGGCACGACGAGCGTCACTGTGCTTGCCGGTGAGCTGCTTCGCAACGCCGAGAAGCTTCTGGACCAGTCAATCCACCCGCAGACAATTATCGAAGGATACCGCATGGCGTCTGCCGCCGCGCAGAAGGCACTCGCCGACTCGGCCGAGGACCACGGCAAGGACGAGAAGCTGTTCTACGACGATCTCATCCGCATCGCGAAGACGACGCTGAGCTCGAAGATTATCACTGTCGAGTCAGATCATTTCGCCAAGCTGTGCGTAGACGCCGTGCTGCGTCTGAAGGGAAGCGGTAACCTTGAGATGATCAACGTCATGAAGAAGTTGGGCGGTATTCTTCGCGACAGCTACCTGGAACCTGGCTTCCTGTTGGATAAGCGCATCGGCATCGGCCAGCCCCGCCATCTCGAGAACGCCAAAATCTTGGTAGCGAACACACCCATGGATACGGACAAGATCAAGATCTTCGGCGCTAAGGTGAACGTTGATAGTGTGTCCGAGTTGGCAGAGGTTGAGGCGTCTGAGAAAGCGAAGATGAAGTCGAAGTGCATGCAGATTATTAAGCATGACATCAACTGCTTTATCAACCGTCAGCTCATCTACAACTATCCGGAGGAGATTTTTGCACAGCATGGCATCATGGCGATCGAGCATGCCGACTTCGAAGGCATTGAGCGCCTCGCGAAGGCCCTCGGTGCCGACGTCGTCTCCACCTTCGACGACAGCTCCAACATACAGTACGGCTTTGCCGAGAAGATTGACGAGGTGATGATCGGCGAGGGCACTGTGATTCGCTTTTCAGGCCTGCCCAAGGGTGAGGCGTGCACGATCGTGCTGCGTGGTGGGTCGCGTCACATTCTCGACGAGGCGGAGCGCTCCATCCACGACGCCATCTGTGTCATCTCAGAGACCGTGAAGGAGACGCGCACCGTGCTCGGTGCGGGGTGCTCGGAGTTCCTCATGGCGAACGCGGTTGAGGAAACCGCGAAGACTGTCGCTGGAAAGAAGCAGCTCGCTATGCTGGCTTTTGCTGCTGCACTGCGCACCCTTCCCGCCATCATTGCTGATAACGCTGGTCTTGATAGCAACGACCTCGTAACGCGTCTGCAAGCAGAGCACTACCAGGGCCACAAGTCTTTCGGCATCGATGTAATTCGCGGCGACATTGCCGACGTGAAGGTTCTTGGTATCACAGAGTCATATAAGGTGAAGAGCTCCGTCGTGGCGTACGCGTCCGAAGCTGCTGAGATGATTCTGCGTGTGGACGACGTCCTGCGCGCTGTGCCTCGCCAGCGCACGCAGTAGGCGAGGACGCCTGCCCTGTAAAAGGTGGCTTTGTGTTTAGTGGACTTGACTGACTGCTAAGGTGTGCGCAGGTAAAAAGTTCTTTTTTTTTTTTGGATTTCTGTGGTCTTTTTGTTTCTGTTATTATTGTTATTATTGGACAGGCGTCTGGGGATAGTGCTAATTCCGTCCATCGACTTATGAAGCTGAGAACTCGGTGTGTGCTTTTATCGAAGAAAGAAAAGACCATTCTGTTCTGTTTTTCTGCCTCGCCGAAGCGCCGATGTAGAACTTTAGACTTCCACTGTTTTTTTTTTTTTTTTAATTGTGAGGAACGACGGTGAGGGAAACAACACTTGCTTATTTATTTTTCTGGACGAGAGAAACGCTCAGTTTGTTTGTTCTTTATTGGCGTATAGTGCCAGCGAAGAGTATAGCTGTGAGGGTGCGCCCGAGCTTCTTTCGTTTCTGCGGGCTACACATAGAATGTCCGGTAAGGTTACCAGTTGGATAACACAATGACAGCCGTCTTGCTCTCCTATGTGCTTTTGCGGCTTCTGTTTTTACAGCATTTGATAAGGCATTTTTTGTTTCGGGGTCAGATGGGTTTGCAGGTTGTGTGCTTTAATTAAAGGGAGAGGCTAATTCTCTTGCTCTATTACATTAAAAATCATATATGTGAATAAGAGCAGTCAATTGAGTGGATGTAAAACGGAAAGCGCTTGTTTGCTGTCCTGTTTTTATCGCCTGTGCAATTATGGTACCCAACGCAGCAGCTCCTTTTTTAGGTACATCAAGGAATAGCTGCTGGAGAGTCCGCGCAGACGCTTGTAGGTGGTCGTATTATTGTTACTGTTGTTACTGTTTTCTTGTTTGTTTTTGCGAAGAGACGTCTCGCACCTTTCGGCAGCGCAACACTTCGGATCAGGAGGTTCTCTTGACAGCAGCTTGGCAAAAGGACCTTTTTCTTTCTTCGAGGGCGAAGTGCTGAGGTGCGCATTCGAGCGAACGCTTGCTTGTTGGCTCTTTCTCTTCTTGTTTATTTGTTTTACTTACGTCTTCGTCTCTTCATTTCTCTCCCTCTGCCTTGCTTCTACGATCGGTCATTTTTTTTTTTTTGGGGCGAAACTTGCAACTCAACGACGTGCTTTGCTGCACTACTGTTTTTGTTGTTTTTATTCTTATTGATCAACACGATGATCCAATGTCGGAAAAGAAAAAAAAAGAAAGAAATAAAAAAATAATAGAGTAAATCAACAACAACAACAACAACAAAAAAAAAAAAAACGCATCTCAATTCGAAAAAGCTCACTTTCTGGCAAACCAAACAGAGACGTTTTTCTTTGTTGTTGTCAAACGCCGTGTTTCCTGTTCTTTTTCTTTTTATAGAGTATCTTAAGTCTCGCGTGAGGCGAACTCAAAGCGAACGGCACGCGGTTCTAAGCTGTGGCGTGGTACTGAGCATCGCCTTTTTTTTTTTTCCTTTTTTCCTTTTTTCTCGTCATATTCTAGACACGGCAAAAGCGGCACTTCTCTCTTTCGCTGTTTCGTTTCGTGGTATTCGCCGTGACTGTTGGCACTCTCATCGGCACACTTCAAAAGCTCATTTGCCCCCTGCAACGCCTTCATCACGATCGCGCAATACGGTTCGAAGCTCGTCCGCTTATTTCTGTTTTGCGTCGCGCGCTTTCCTCAATTTGTCTTTTTGTTTTCCCTGTTCTTTTCACTCGTTAGCTGCTGTAATGAGCAAGTACGTGGCGCCAACAGGCAAGGTCGCCCCTGCGACTCCTGCCGCGGACAACGGTGTTGCGGACATCACAAAGGTGAAGATCTGCTCCGGCCACACCCGTCCCGTATGCCACATCAACTACAGTGAGATTATCGACGGGACGTTCTGGTTTGTCACGTCGTGCCACGATGCAAAACCGATGCTGCGCAATGGCCAGACGGGCGACTGGGTGGGCACGTTCGAGGGCCACAAGGGTGCGGTGTTCTGTTCCGCCTTCAACGCCGGCGCCACGCGACTGGTTACGGGCAGCGGTGATTATTCTGCAATGGTGTGGGACGCCCTCACCGGCAAGAAGCTGCACGCGTGGAGCCACCCAAAGTACATTAAGTCCTGCGACTGGATGGACCAGCTCATTGCGACGGGCTGCTTTGACGGCATCATTCGCATCTATGATGCCACACGCTACGATGCCGAGCCGCAGTCCTTCGGCAGCCCAGACGCCACGAATGTGAAGTCTACGTACTTCCTCGACACGAACACCATGGTCACTGCGTGCGAGAACGTGATCATGAAGTGGGACCTTCGCGACACTTCGGGCCCGTACCTGCGCCGCGAGATCCCCGGCTTGAACTTTGTGGAGTACACGCACCGCCATGCGATCGTCGCGGCCCATGAAAAGAACATCAGTTTTATCGACACCACCTCGTTGGAGATCAAGAGCGGCTTCACAACAAGCGAGGATGTCGAGTGCGCTTCCCTCTCGCCTGAGGGCCAGCGAGTGGCGGCCGGCTCGAAGCTGAAGGCGAAGGAGTTCACGCTGGACGGTGTGGAGGTGGAGTCTAACCGTGGACACCACGGCCCAGTATTCCACATCCGCTGGGCACCCGACGGCAACTCCTACGCGTCTGGTGCGGAGGACGGCATGGTGCGCGTGTGGCCGTCGCACGAGATTATTGAGAAGTACGACACCGACGCGTAGAGCACGCTAGGCGAGGCGAAGTTCTCCAATTATCGTTCTCATAATTGACATTGGAATCCTTGTGTTGCTCGCGTCTTCTTTTTTTTTTTTTTAGCTTGTTGTTTCTCTTTCGAGTCGCTTTTTGAGTCTTTTTTGTCGCTGGCTCCAGTCCATGGCCTTTCTGACTTTCATGGAGCCACTCTTTACCTCTAATTCTCAGTTAATGACGCGTGGGCAATGGTAGCCTGTGGCGAGCGTCGAAGTCAGGAGACAGCGAAGCAAACAATGGCGTTTGCCTCGCTGCTTCTATGGCAAGGAAAAGTGGTGCAGCGCAAGGAAGCGTAAACAGATCTCACGACGTCATTTGTCTCTATTAGGGATGCGGGAAGTGGGCGAGTCTTTCGATTGTTTCTTTTTTTTTTTTGTGTTGTTGTACTATTTAATAAGTCAGCAGTGCAACCTTTGGTCTCGCAAGTCGCTGTGCATGAGGCGTTCTATACATCAACTTTTATAATGAATCTAAGCCACAAATTAAAGAAAAAAGAACATATGGTAGCAAAAGGGCTTCAAGTTGTTTTTTCTTCTTCTGAAAGTTGTATTATCGCTGTTCTGCTGCCTCGATTGCTTCGTTAGGAGAAGAAGGGGGTGCGCATGAGCAACACTTCTGCGCTCATGTAAACGAGCTGGGCCACGAAAGGAGTCTCTAGCCTAGACGACCTAAACCGGCTTTCAATGCGTCGGCTTTCGGAGTGTCTCGCCTTTTTTCTTTTTTTAAGAAGCGAGGGAGCATTCAATACCGAAGCTGCTGAGTGGGAACAACAGTCGTCAAACAGCGTCGCTTGCGCGCTTGAAATTGGTTCCTTTTTTTTTTCGTTTTGTTCGCGTTTCTCCCCCTGCAACAGAGGAAGTGAGCAGCTATCTTCTGTTTCTCTTTCTTTCTCACCTACTACTTGTCTGCCTTCGCTTCTTGCCGAGGGTTCATACACTCTTCTTTTTTTTTTTTTTCTTCTCTTGGCTCGACAATTGCTAACCTAATAACATCGCCGACAACCTCTCTTCGGCATACCTTGCTCTTCGCGCATTAAAAAAAAAAAACACGTGCACACACAAATAAATAAACCTCGGACTCTTTTTTTTTTTTTGGGTGTTTCTGATGCTAATCAGAGCAGCTAACGATTAAACCCGCTTGTAGGCACACACACACACAAACGTGACCAAAGCACATCAACTTTTTTTTCTTTTAATCACTTACCGTATTTTCTTATCACAGCACTTTTCCAAACTCGGTGGAAGCAGCTGCTGAAAGACCAAAACCCCGAAAACCAAGCAGCATCTTCAGAACGCTAAGCGAAGTTCCCACCTGAAATACCATGGAGGCTTACAAGAAGCTCGAGAACGTCTTCGAGAAGGCGTACCGCTTTCAGCACTTTCTCGACCTAGCGGACTGGGACGCAGCCGTAATGATGCCGTCGTGTGGCGCCGAGGCGCGCGGAGAGGCGATGGCGGTTCTGAAGAACCACATTCATCACATGTACTCCTCTCCCGAGGTGCAGGCGTTGATTGCAGAGGCCGCGGCGGCGGAGGGCGAGATGTCAGATATCGAGCGTGCCAATTTCCGCGAGATGCAGCGCATCGTGCAGGAGGAGACGATGTTCACGGACGAGTTTGTGAAGCGCAAGGCGAAGGTGTTGAACATGTCGCAGCGTGTGTGGGCCAAAGCGAAGGCCGCGAACAACTTCGAGGCGTTCCTGCCATACTTCAAGCAGGTGGTTGAGATCTGCCGTGAGGAGGGCCGTCTTCGCGCTGGCGACTCCGGCATGACACCTTACGGAGGCCTGCTCGCATTCAACGAGCCCGGCCTGACGGTGGAGAAGCTGGAGGAGATTTTCAATGACATCAAGTCGTGGTTGCCGCAGCTGATCCGCGAGGTGCAGGAGAACCGCAAGGACATCGACGCCTCCATCGTGCCACTGCAGACGCCCATCCCGATTGAGAAGCAAGCGGCACTCGGCAAGTTCTTCGCGCAGGTCTGGGGCTACGACCCGGAGGGCCGTCTTGACATCGCGCCGCACCCCTTCTCCGGCATGACAAAGGAGGACAGCCGTATCACGACGCACTACTCGGTGGACAACTACGAGAAGTCCGTCTTCGCGGCGATTCACGAAACGGGCCACTCCCGCTACGAGACGGGCTGTGGGCCGCGCGAGAAGCTCGGCCAGCCGGTGTGCATGGCACGCTCTGCCGGTATCCACGAGAGCCAGTCGCGCTTCGGCGAGGTCATCATCGGTCGCTCCGGCGCCTTTGCGGAGTTCATGACGCCGCACCTGAAGGAGTACCTTGGCGACCAGCCCGCCTTCACGGTGGAGAACGTGCGCAAGCTGAACCAGGTGGTGAAGCCGGGCTTTATTCGCGTAGCAGCCGACGAGGTGTGCTACCAGATGCACGTAATTATGCGCTTCGAGATCGAGCGCGCCCTGATCGACGGCGAGATGGAGCCGGAGCAGGTGCCGCAGGCGTGGGCGGAGAAGGTGAAGACGTACTTCGGCATCGACACGTGCAGCCGCGACGACATCGGCTGCCTGCAGGACGTGCACTGGTCCTCCGGGTACTTTGCTGGCTTTCCGTCGTACGCCATCGGCTCTATCTTTGCGGCGCAACTGATGGCGACGATCAAGAAGGAAATCGGCGAGGACACGGTGGACAAGTGCATCCGCACTGGTGACATGAAGCCCATCCTGGAGAAGCAGCGCGAGAAGGTCTGGAGTGTGGGCTGCATGTATCCGACGATGATGGATGTCGTGGTGAAGGCGACTGGCGAGCCGCTGACAACCAAGTACTTCCGCGCTCATCTCGAACGCCGGTACCTGCGCAACGAGGACTGAGAGGAAGTCAGAAGATAAAGGGCAAGCTGCCTGTGCCGAGACGCACTCGTGCGAGGGTATATAAGTTGCCTGCACGCTACACATTTCGGTTTCCTCGTTAACTTTCTTCGATTCTGTTCTACCTACTTCTTTTTTCCGTTTCTCTTTAACGTTACCAAAATCAGTCAGGTCTTCCGTCAGTGGATGAGGAAGCTGCTGTCTCTTTTTTCTCAGTGCTTTTCTTAAGGGCCGAAGAGGTGCAAGCGTAATAGGTAGAGAGGCAGCCTTTTCTAACCTCACCAGATAAACGACTGTTTCTTTCTCTTTCCCTTTTTTTTTCTCTAAGTATCTTTATTCTCTTGTTTTCTTTCGGACAAATTCACTCCAATAATGTAAGTGCCGCTGTCCTCTTTCCTTCCGTGTTGTACAAAAAGGTCACATCCACCGGCTTTAGGAAGTCAAAGCCAGGAAAACCGGCCACGCTTTTAAAACACTATTTTTCAATTGACATTGTCTATATCTATATTATTATTTATGGAAGCTGCCATACCAGAGAGAGAGAGAGCCGCAAGCGCTGTGCTTCTTGATCGGGTAGTGTGGGTAAGCAGATGGCACGTATGATCTACCACTTTTATCTCTTATTATTGCGGTGTTTGGCCACCGCCTGAGGCAGTTGCCTTCGCCTCGACCAGTAGGTTCCAAATTACGAACTTAGCAGATAAACAAAGTAAGAGAGAAGAAAAGAAGAAAAGAACAATAATATGCAGAAGCATATCTCTCTGTTAATAATAAAGATGGATGAAAGCGAGCTCATGTGCGTCTGCTTCGATCACCGCAGAGAGCGAGAAGAATGAAGCATGTGGACTATGCGAAGGAAAAAAAAAAACGGAGTAAAAAACGAGTCCTTTTTTTTTCGTTTCTTTTCAATGTTGCCTCTTCTGTTTTTATGCTGTCCCCCCTGTCAACGTGTTCTTCATCCTTGAATCTCACCTCTCGACTCTCTCGGCTCTTATTTCGCACATCCACGCACAAACACATCCCCGCAAACCGATGTGTCCCATTGTCCACGCACACGCTGCACAGCTTTCACTAGCCTTTCTCCTCCAACCGCACTCTCGCGCACTCACTCCCCGTGTTCCGACACACACACCAACCCACCCACACTCACCACTTCTCGTTTCCGAAGATGTCCGCTGACGCTGCCATCGTGCCCGCTGCAGTGCCCGTTGCCTTGGTGGCCTCGAACTCGCCGCAGAAGTCTCCCCGTGCGTCGCCGAAGAAGGCTGCGTCGCCGCGGAGGGCTGCGGTGAAGCGCGCTGGTGCGAAGAAGACCGCCGCGAAGAGGGCGTCGCGGAAGGCCGCGCCGAAGAGGAAGGCTGCGAAGAAGGCCGCGAAGAGGCCGGCAAGGAAGGCGGGCAAGAAGGCTGCGCCGAAGAGGGCGGCTGCGAAGAAGGCCGCGAAGAGGCCGGCAAGGAAGGCGGCGAAGAAGTCTACGAAGAAGTCTGCGAAGAAGGCTGCCAAGCGGCCGGCGAAGAGGGCGGTGAGGAAGGCGGTCGCGAAGAAGGCGAAGAAGTAAGGCTCTCTTCTCCCACCCCAGGAGCATCCCTGATGCTGCCTGCGCGTTGAGGCGCTGCGCGTGCGTGCGAGGGTGCGCCTGCGTGTGAGTGTATGTGCTTGCGTGGTGGGTGCGTGTGCCTGCGGGTTCTTTGTTGACACGCCACCGCCCCACCCCCCATGCCTCGCCTCGCTCACCCTCGTCTGCGTGACCCCCTCGCCGTCCCACGCACCACAATATCCATAGATACCTTTTTTTTTTATTTGTTTATTTGTTCCCCTATTCCAATCTTCTCCTCTCTCTTCTCTGTGTGAGATCGACTCGACAATAGCACCAAAAAAAAAAAAAAAAGAACAAGATGAAAAGCCCAAAAAGAGAAGGAAAAGCAGGAAAAAAGAAGCAGCGCAACGCAAAAGTGGTTTCAACAGCAATGCCAAAGGCGTTTAACTCTTTCGTGGTTACCTGTAAACGTGGCGTTGCAGGTCATCGAGAGTGTCTCCGCGCATTGCACGTGGCACATAGGTTGCGAAGCCAACCCTGGTGCTCCACAACAATCCCTGGGTGTATAGTAGTGTTTTTTGTTTTTAAAGGACCACAAGGGAAAGGGGCATTACAGTGTAATGCCGCGTTGCTTTGGCGCTGCATTCCTATTTGGTACAATAATGCGTACCGTTTATTATTATTATTATGTTATGGGGTGTTCGATGACTGTACAGAGGGAGCCCCGATATGTGTATGCTGAAAGCTCCATAGTCCCCCTGTGTCACGTACCCTTTACGCCTTTTTCACTCTTCTTTGACTGCTTTACGCTTCTTTTTTTTTTTTTTCTTTCCTTCATTGTTATCTTCTGTTTTCCGTTACGCTCGTTGCTTGCCATGTCAATTTGTGAAAAGCGCTTGCATTTTTTTTTTTTTTGTTTCTTGTTGAAGTGAGCAGTGCTCTGTCTTCCGTTCCTTTTTTGTGGTCACTCTGAAACTATCATTGCTGGACGACAATGGGGCTAGCAGCCGCGAAGCCGGTCCGCGAGACACCCGTGCGCTATGTGGCGAAGAAGATGCCGCGACTGGACAAGACACCCGTGGAGCAGCAGTTCAAGAAGCCTCAGTTCACGGCTCAGGGCATCAACACGCGCACGGACGACGTCAACACCGAGCCTCTCATGTACGTGGAGACCTCGAAGGACGCAAGCGGCACGGAGCTGACGGATCACACTGCACCACGGTGGTATATCAACTCGTATCTGGAAATGACGGACAACGTTCGCACTGACCAAGCCGTCATCAGCGGCAACCTCCCTCTCTCCTGGGAGCGCGACAAGTATGAGCCTTACGCACTCGTGCGCGGCCGCATCGACGATGAGGATCTACGTTGGGTGCTGGCGCCGGAGCAGCGCAAGAAAGGCGTCGATGAGCTGGTCGGCTTCACCAAGCTCGAGCGGAACGTTCTGCAGGACATCTTAGACACCGTCGAGCTGCCCCGCACGCAGTACCGCAATTACAAGGGCAAACTGCACAAGAGCATCGACGACGCCAACGCGCACATGGCAGCGCGCAAGACGCAAATCGAGAAGGCGCGCGAGGCGGAGCTGCTGCGCCAGATCGGCTACTCCGAGGAGGAGGTCCAAAAGGACGAACAGTACCTCACGGACCGGCCACGTGGGGTGCGCACCTTGGACGACCTCGGCGCCAGCGACCGCGAGATACGGCGGCAGAAGCGCGCGGCGGCGGCGAGCGAGTTGGAGGACATGCTAGAGGAGCGCCGCATCGAGCAGCTGGAGCGCGGCGAGGCCGTCGTAACAGAGGCAGAAGTTGCGGAGAAGCCGGAGGTGCTGCCGATGCGTGGGAAGCACCACGGCGTGCACAAGAACGTGTACCGGCGCGTCTACGCCGCGGATATGGGAAAGGATGAGCAGAATCAGGCGAAGTTTGTGTGGTGGCTTGACCGGACCCGCCGCATTAAGCGCGCGGTGGACACCATCCACGGCGTACCTATCTACAACGAGCGCCTTTCCGCCAATGAGGAGCAGACACGCAAGCAGATGCGCGAGGCGGCGGAGTTCAACTTCTCCATGTCGCGCGCGCAGGGTGCAAAGGGCTTCACTGACCCTCGCGGGCACTACGATCAGTTCATGGACATCATGCGCCACAACAAGGAGGACTCGCAGAAGGAGATGAACGTCGAGGTGCACGAGGACGACAGCGCGCAGCACGCCATCTACCAGTTCCCGCATACGCGCGAGCATGGCGCGAAGCCGGCACCGAAGACGTTCGCAGACCGCCACGACCACGCAGATCGGGTGGACACCGACGTACACAAGTTGTACGGCTTTGATGAGCCGCCGCCGTCTTCACCGACTGGCCCCTCCGCCTTCTCCGCGTCGTCCCTGCCGAAGACGGCTTCTGAAGGTGCTGACCACGCTAGTCGTCGTGCGAGTGCACGTGGTTGGGAGAAAGTGAGCCGCGCCGAACCGTCAAGGGGGAAGGCAGCTGTGGAAGCAGAGTCTTCTTCATCGAACAAGGACACTGACCAAAACAAGGGCGCGTAAGTGGAGGGGGGGGGGTTTCATGCACCGAAGTCACGCGGCGTGCGAGTTTTTTTCAGTGTTTCTTTTCTTATCGTCGACACAGTGTTCTCTTCTTTTTTTTTTTCTTTGGAGGGGAGGGGGAGCTGAACGCACATGCTGCCGTTGTGCGCTCAGCTATTTAAACTTCTGTTCTTGTTCTTATTTCACATGAGTTCTTTTTTTTCGTGTGTTCACCTCTGGTCGTAGAAACCGAGACGAATAAAAAGAAAGTGTGGTAAGACCAGTAGCATCTCGCGCGTCGTTCACCGTGCTGACGGACCTGAAATGTGCCGATCGCTTTCAGACTTGCACCTTCCAGTCTCAGTCCGTTGTCGAACAATGTCGCACTTTTGCGAGCTAAAAAGAAAGTCACTTTTTTTTTTTTTTGTCAAACAGCTTGCCTTATTGTGCACAATGGGGCGACATCAGCATTATTATTACTTTTTTTTTATTACGAAAAATTGCAAAAGGTGTCCTAGACGTGCTTTTACCTTTTACCTTTGTTTTTGCTATCAAAAAAAAAAAGAGTATAATATCTGTCACTTCCTTCCTCTTCTCTTTCTTTACCTTTTTTTTTTTTTAAATATTCTCTCCGTTTTCATTGACCTCCCCACCTCCTTACAGCTTTTCACTCCTGCAAACGAAGCTAATACCACTTCTCCGTCGAACACTTACATACTACATATATTAATACACACGTACAGCAAGTGTCTCTATTTGGTTCTCTATCATTATCATCTTCACCTTACAAGTCACGTTGAACGCCAGAAAGAAAAGGCCGTTTTAATTTTTCCGTATCGCGCCGATCTTACATATATCAATTTACTTTCTTTTTGTCGATCCTCATCATTTTAACCAGTCAATATCTTATATATATATTTTTTTCTCTGGTGTTTTGTAAGTCGTGTTGTCCTCTCTGTTTTCGTTTCCTACTGAAAAGTCTAACTTTTCTTTAAAAAAGTTATATTTTCTTTTGTTCTTTCTGTACTTTCTCAAGTACTTATAGCAACAAGAGAAAAAAAACACACACACAGACACACACACACACACATAAGGAACTTCTTCGAAGGCACACCATGGCGAGCCCTACTGTTTTGGAGCTGTCGAAGCAGCTGGTGGAGCTGGATAGGCAGGCAAAGGCGCTCCGCAGCGAGGTGGAGCACCTTCGCGCCACCAAGCGTTCACTGGAGGTGTCGGACGCGACCAACGCGAAGATGTCGGAGATGCGGGAGAGCGTGGGCAGCACGGCGCTGTCCAAGTCGCGCCGCTCGCGTGCGTCGACGCAGCGTGGCGGACCGTCGGCCACGTCGTCCACCCTGCCGCAGGACTTTATTGACGAACTTGCCCACAAATGCGGTGAGGTGGACAGCGTCATCCGCAAGCACAAGGAGCTTATGGTAGAGAAGGCGACGCTGCAGGACGCGCTCGTCAAGGCGGATGCCTACAAAGAAGCTGCGGAGGATGAGTTTGCGGCTGTTGCGGAGGTGGCAGGCGCGGACGCGGATGACAAGTCGCGCTCGGCTGCCGGATCGCGCAAGAAGAACGAGTACGGGGCGGCGCTGAAGTCCGCTGTGGCGCTCTACCAGCAGCGCGAGAACGTGCGGTTCCAGCTTCAGGGTCAGTCGCGCGAGCTGCTCCGTCTCGCCTCCATCCTTCAGGAAACGATCGACGCCGTGAGCCAGCGGACCGAGGCGATGCAGGTGCTGGCGGAACGCAAGGAAAAGCAGGCCGAGCTGCGCAAGGAGCACGACCGCGTGTCTCGCGAGATAGCCCGCAAGGACAAGATCGCCGACAAGAACCAGATCGGCCTTACCATGGAGGACTATGTCCGCCACAGCAACTTTGACCGCCGTGTTGCCCTGCACGAACTGACGAAGGAGGACACGCTGACCAAGACGAACGACCTGGCCATCCGCCACCGCGCCTTGCAGATCGCAAAGCTGCAGACGCGGCTGGAGCTGATCGGCTGTGCCGTCGCGGGTGATGACGTCAACGACGTTGAGGAGGAGCGGGTCGATGTAGAGATTCTGGACGAGCTGGCGCGAGAGATCGAGGAGCTGCACGATTCGCATCTCGTGGCAAACCTGCGGATGGAGAACATCGATTGCGAGATCGAGAAGATGGAATGGCGCGCCGCAGCGCTGCAGCACGCCAAGGACTCCACGCTGATCGAAATGCAGCGTGTCGATCGCGAGCACCGTCGCTACTTGCAGGAGCTGCAGCAGACGCTGGAGAAGGAGCGCGTTGCGAATGGACAGACGATTACACGCCTGCAGGATGACATCGACACCATTCATAGGAACACGGCTCGCCGTTCACAGCCGCGCGAAAACGTCGCCTAGGCTGTCTCGGTCCAAGACTTGTAACTCTATGGAATCCGCGGCTGTTCTTTTTTTTTTTCTCTCTTTTATCCTCTGTGGACGAGGAGGGCGAACAAGAGGAGAAAAGGTACTTAAGCAGGTCTCGGTGTTGTGAATTGGCTTTGGTGCAAAATTCTATACGTTTTTTTTTTTGTTGTTTGATTGTTGAAACGATTGTGAAGCACTTTTTTCTGTGTCCGTGCGTGCTCATTGTTGTCATTGAAGCGCCATTTTTACGGGTTTATCTGCCCTTTCTTTTTTTTTTTTGTTTATTTTAATATCGAAAATGTAGCAGCTGTTGAACAAAAAAAAAAAAAAAACCACTTGTATGTCTTTTTTCTGTTGTTGTTTTTCTCTTGCGCGTTGTACCCGGCATACATCCTTTTTTTTTCATTCTTTACCTACTCCTTTTTTTTTTTTGTTTCACGCACTCTCTCTCCTCGTTTTTGATGTACGGTGATTGTGGCTGTTTTTTTTTTTTGTGTGTGTGTTGCTGTTGCTATTTGCGTTGCCCGCTTGTCTTCCTTTTTTTTTCTTTCTTTAAGGAACGCTGAGCTGATAACAACGTACCGCAGATCTTTCTGTGGTGCGCTTTCAGTTCCTCGCATCGTGCGCCATTTTTCAGTCGTGAGCCTTGTGCATTTGCAGTTGGGTGGTTTTTATACACAGCTGTTGTCACTGCGGCTACAGAAGTTCGCAAATACATGGGGGAAAAAAAAAAAAGAGGTGCCAAGGCGTGTAGTTGGTGTTGCCCGATCAGAATGAGGTTATGCGCAGGGCAGAACATGAAAGAAAATTAAGATACGAAGCGAAGCTCAGAGCAGTAAGTCGACGAGTTCGTAGAGTCAACGGTGCTTTTTTGTCTGTTTGTCCTTTTCTTTTCGGCTTTCGTGAGCTTTCTTTTTTTTTTTTTTAATTGTGAAGAGCGTTACCTCCGTGTTTCTTTTCATTTTTCTACCTGTATTGGTTCTATAGCTGTCGTTTTGCAGGCGCTTCTTTCTTTTTTTTTTTTGATTTACTTAAAGAAGGCCTCGTTTTCTCTTGTTTCTCTGTTTTTCTTGTCATCTTTGCCTCTTTGGTTTCCTCTTTCGCCTAGTCATGTGTAGGCTCAAACATGAAAAGCGAAACAAACGTGTGCCAGCAACAAAAAAAGGTAAAAACGTCCTTTTTTTTTTCTGTCGAGTCGTGAGGTAACCGGTGACGTGCGCATCTTATCCTCCCTACGTGAAGGAGGGGAAACATGACGTGCGGCGCACTTGGTGGGACATTACTTGGATGTGCAGCACCAGCCGTGGCGAGGCGCTGCAGTATGTATCAGTGCCAGCTGTATCCGTCTATGAGGCCGTCGCTCAATGACCAAGATATTATGCGATGCACGTGCTTCTTTCATCGGCTCTCTTTTTTTTTTTTTTTGGCTGTTGTTGAACATATGAAGAAGTGATGTGACCTAGGCGAAGGGAATGACAGCTCACTCAAGCATGAGCTCAAAGAAGCTCAAAGTCTGTCTTGAGTGATGCACGACCTCATGGCGTTTTTTCCTGGGCGTTTCGCTGTCTTTTTCTTTTTTTCTAACAAGGCCGTTTGCTTATAGTATTCTCCGTATTTTCCCCCTTTTTCACTCTCTTTCACTGTGCCTTTTTTTTTTTTTTACCACTTGATTCACCACGATGTTCACTTCTTGTCTTTTTTTTTGTCTTTTTTTTTTTCTCACGTTCTCATAAGAGTAAGTTAGCAAAGCCGCGACTTCAAAGGTCTCGATAAGCCGTTCGTTTCACGAACACGGTCAAAACGGATTTAAGAGGGAAAAAAAAAAACAGTAAAAAAACTCACAACGGGTGTTCTTCCCTTTTTTCAAAGGCTTTTCTGTTTTTTTTTTTTTTTCCCCCTTTGGCACTGTGTGACGCGCAACACACTCTTGTTTGGCGCAAAAAAAAAAAAAAAGCCGTGCAGCGGTTGCAGCTACACACACGAGAAAAGCTATCTTGTTTATTATACTCGAGTTAGCTGCGATTTTGCAATCGTGATGTCATCCGAACAGAAGGAGGCGAAGAAGCAGGCTGAGCTCCGCCTTGCCGGCCAGGATTCGGAGAACGCCCGCGCTGCCGTGATGGCGCAGCGCGAGCTGAAGCGGAAGCGTGATGCACTGCGCAAGGCGGAGAAGGCGCTGAAGGGCATTAAGGCAGACGATGAAGTGGACTACAGCAAAGCCGCGAAAGCCGTGGCGAGCGCCGCGGCAGAGGTGCAGGCGGTGGAGCGAAGGCTGGCCGAGCTGACCGGTGCGCCGGCGCCGGAGGCTGCAGCTAGCGGCAGTCCGGCTGCGGCAGCACCCGTTGTAGCAGCCACGGCGGCCCCTGCAGTGTCTCCCTCGGCCTCGCCACCCTCCTCGACAGTCCCCAATACCACCACTACTGCTGCTGCTTCTACGAGGAGCGCCACAGAAAAGGAGGCGAAGAAGGAGGCGGAGATGCGCTTTGCCGGGCAGAGCTCCGACGAGGCCCGCACGGCGGTGAAGGCGCAGCGGGAGCTGAAGAAGAAAAAGGATGCCCTGCGAAAGGCGCAGAAGGAGTTGAAAGGCCCTGATGCGGAGGCAAAAGCCGACTACGCCGAGCTGAAGGAAAAGGTGGAAGCCCTGCTCAAAGAAATCGCGCAGTTGGAGGCGATCTGCGGCGGCGGTGGCGGTAGCAGCGAAGCAGTGAACCCGGCGTCGTCCCTAGCCACCCCCGCGACGGCGTCTGTCTCCACCCAGCAGGCTCCCAGGACGGAGGAAAAGGCGAAGGAGGTGACGGAGGCAGACCGGGCAGCCGCTGCGACTCGACTCGCCGCTGTCGTGCAGCGTGCCATGGACGCGAACCGGCAGGAGCGTCGCCACGTCGTGCCGCGCGACGCCGTCGTGCACCCCCGTGTGGCGGAGGTGGCGATCTTGATGGAGCAGATGCTGCTGGTGGGTGGCAGTGCGCGTGTGCTGGCGCTCATCTCTGCCTTCCGCGAGCTTCTGCGGGCCACGACAGTGCTGGCGGTCCCGACGCTGAACGAGGTCGACACGACGGCCTTCGAGAAGCTGATCCAGGTGAACTTCGACTTTTTACGCCGCAAGCGTGAGGCCTCGGCGGGCATGCGCTACGTGAAAGACGCCCTCGTACGCCGCTTTGTCGCGCTGCGGGATGAGGTGATCCACCCGAAGCCGCAGGTGGCGGCCCTCATCAACGACCTCGGAAACCCGCGCGAGGTGACGCTGAAGATACTTGAGATGGTGGAGGCGGAGCTGAAGATGTCGTTCAAGAGCATCGTCGAGGACCGCTCGCTGCCGTACGTGTCGAGCACGGATACGATTCTCGTTTTTGGTCGCAGCAGCGTCGTGGAGTACATCTTGCTCTCCCGTTCTCGCGAGCCGCAGTGCAAACCGAAGCGCGTCATCGTCGTCGACGCTGCCCCGCTCTTTGAGGGCCGTCAACTCGCGGACAAGCTGTCCAGCGCAGGGATCGAGGTTACCTACGGCCTCATCACGGCGTGCTGCACCCTCATGCCGAAGTGCACGCGTGTCTTTCTCGGCGCCTCGGCGGTGCTGCAGAACGGCGACCTGTTTGGCCGCTGTGGCATGGCACTTGTTGCGGCGTGCGCAAAGCTCTTCCGCAAGCCCGTCCTGTGCTTTAGCGAGAGCTACAAGTTTGTGGCGGAGGTGTGGGTGGGCAACCTGGCGCAAAATACAAAGCTCGCGGACATGCGGCCCACGACGGACACACACAGCAACGAAGGTGGTGGTCGCAGCCCCCTCAGCTACTCGTTCCCGCCCACGTTCTCACCGCCGCAGCCGCGCCCCTCTGGTGGCTGGGGCACGCCGAACCGCGCCGGTGATTTTTTCGCGCGCAGCAGTGACGCCATGCCGTTTTCCTCGAGCGCCTCCGGCTACCTGTACGACCTGACTCCTGCGTCCTACGTGGACATGATTATTTGCGAGATGGGCTGCCTGCACACCTCCGCGATTGTGGCGGCGATCAAGGACCGCGAGAGCCGCGAAGTGTCGCAATTGGCGTACATTGCACGTAACTAGCGTCTTCTCAAACTTGGGGGGCAGGTGGGGAAGAGCTTTTTTTTATTTCTCCACCTTTTTTGGTGCTGTTGTTGTTTTTGATTAGCTCTTGTGGTGATACTCTTGAGCTGTTTGCGTTTCAGCGTTATAAAAGGAAAGAGACGGAGCGCGGCAAGACTGTGTGTGCTTGCCGCTTTTTTTTTTTTTTCGGTTGCCACCACTTATTTTAAAGGTGTTCGTTTATGATTGCAAGAGCGTTTTTTCTTCTCTTCTGTCTCTTCTGTGCCGTATTTAATCGGAATCCATGATCCGCTTAACAGAAGCAAGAGCCACATTAATCCAAAATATGTGACTTGAAAAGAAAGGAAAGAAAGAAAAACAGCAACAGAGATGCGGGACTATGGCAAAATGGAAGCAATTGAAGTTGCCTATTTAAAGACGTCCGAAGACCTTGTTTGCGTTCGCACTTTCTGCTCGCCAATGCTGCTCTTTTTGTGCACGCTACCCGTCTACTTCAATTAACCTTTTTTCTCAAGGATGCTCTTTTTTTTTTTTGCCTTAAACGAAGCTGGTCAGCATCTGTTGCTGACAGCAGAGGTTGACGATGTATAGTCGTATGCACAATAACCTGTGCTCTTTTCTGCATTCTTTTTTTCTCCCTCTCCCCCTTCATGCCTCTCTCTCACACACCTTTCTTTGTTTGTGGCTTTTGATGAAGTTGTTCTCTCTCGCTTTTTTCCCTTTATTTTTGCTTCAACCTAAAAAAAAAAAAAGAAAGGGAAAGTAGGTTTGCTTCACCTCTTTTTTTTTTTTTTCCTCTCTCAACTCCACTTTGTTTGTAGTTCTTTTTTTTTTTTTATTATTATCGTCAGTGCTGACACATCGTCTTTTTTTTTTTTTTTCGCATATATCAGCTTGGCAAATCAGCTTTTCCCACTTGCTCCGCAGCGAGGACGTCGCGCGAGTTGGAGGGTCGTTGACGAAATTGCTCTTGAGGTAACATAAATAAGAGGCCGGCACAAACGTTGACTCGAAAGGGGCAATGGAAAACTAGGGTTGCTGCCTTTTGTTGCTCTAGACAAATTCTAAAAAAAGAAAAAGAGAAAAAAAAAAAACACTGCAGAAAAAGGGGGAAAGAACTGTTTTTTCTTAGTACCTAGTCTCCACAATCATTATATACCTTATTATTATTATTATAAGGTGGAAAGAGAAAAAAAAGAAGAAGAAAAACTAGCTTTTTGTTATCAACAGCTGAAAGCAGTTGTGGTGAGTACACACGCCAGGAATATACGTACACGGACTGGTTTGACTATTCACCACTTGCTTTCGATATTCTCTTTATTATAATTGCTCTGCTTTTTCACTTTTTTGTTCTTTCTTTTTTTTTTTTTTTCACTGTATATACGTGGTTCTTTTACCAGAATAGTTCACCACCATCTGCGTAGGCGGTGGGGTTTGTGCGTTACGTTTTGCTTTTTTTCTTTTGATCGTTTTTTTTTTTCTCTCAAGCTTCTCTGAGTTTTACAGGTTTTTTAGTTCTTCTTGTTACTTTACTCTTCTTTCTGGGTTCTCTTTTTTTTAAAGTCGTGTCGATTTCTGTTTTTCTTTTTTTTTCTTCCCCCTTTTTTTTTTTTGCTAAAAACGTCCGTTTTCCAGTGCGTTTTTTTATTCTGTTACAGATAAGCTGGATTTCTTTCATTTTTTGTTATTTTGTGGTTGCTTACGCGGCATCCACTGAAGAGGTTTTTTTTCCCTGCGCCTCACTATATCCCTGAGCTAAGACGACGGCAGCGAATTAAAACTCTACCCTCGATACACACCTTGTGTACCTTTACACAACGCCCCTTTTTGTTTTCTTAGTTTTTTTTTTTCTCCCCTGTTTTCCCTTTACTAGCTATTTTCCTCGTTGTTTCCTCTGACGCATAGGAGGTCTTTCAACTACTTTTTTTTTTTTTTGATATTCCTGTCGCCGTTCTTACGCCCTTGCATTCTTTGTGTGAACGTCTTGAAAAAAAAAAGGGGGGGAGAAGCAGAAAGGAAAAGTGTAGTGTAAAGAGGCATCACTTTCAACGATACACAGAAGAGCCTACTGGAGTTAACAGCAAGTCTTCACTTCTTTTTTTTTGTTTTTGGGTTTTGTAGACGTTACTGAAGACACACGAACGCTCGAAAAAACACGCACACACACACACAAAAAAAAAAAAAAAGAGCCACGCCTAGTCACTGGATGTCAGGGGAGGTGGTGGACAACGCGGAGGAGCACTACGTCGCGCAAAGCGTCTGCTCCGATGACAAGGCACAGCCATTTGAAGCGGGCTTGGTGGACTCGTACGGCGCCGACGGTGTCGATGTATCGTCGCACCCGTCCAGCACCTCATCAGGCGGCGGTGGCGAGACGACGGACGTGGCGGGCAGCCCGCTGCTGCAGAACACCACCACCGACGACGAGGTGGAACACTGCACCGCATCCCTCGTGGCCACACCGCTGCTGGCCGCACGTCACCAACACCCAGTCAAGTTAAGCAGCTCCGCCCCGGATGGATACCGACAAGGGCTGCTGAGTGAAAAGCCGGTGGCGCAGGCCGACAAGATGCGGGCGAGGCGGGAGGCCGAGAATGGAACTCGCACCCCGCAGTCGTCGCCGTCACTCTACCCCGTCACCACGACGACAGCAGTGGTGCCCGCCGGTTTGACGATGCCGCCCTCTGTGCCAGCTCTTCCACCACGCACCCCATCGCCGGAGCTGCAGAAATACTCGACCAGTGCAGAGGTTACTGCGTCACCGCCGACACTGCAGGTCGATTCACCACCACCGCGTGACTTGGCCGTGCCGACGGCCGCCCTCGAGACGCCCTCACCCCAGGCACCATTGCTGCCTGCTCCGCTGACCACGGTCGACTGCGCGGCTCCTGCAGCAGCGGCGACGCCGCCGCCACTCCGAACCTCACCACGCGAGCACAGCGCCCCTGCCTCTTCCCCGCGTGCGAAATCGGCAGCGGTTCTGGAAGAGGAGCCTGATGTGTGCTGCATCTGCCTGGAGGAGTACAGCGTCGACAACCCGATGTTCCGTGGTGAATGCATGCACCACTTCCATCTCGCCTGCCTAATGGAATGGAAGCAGCGCAGCAACTGCTGTCCAATATGCTGCGCGGAAACACTGCACGGCGTCGACGATATGCCAACACCACAAAGCAGGCGACGCGCAGACCCGGCGGAGGTGGCCCGCCAGCGCGAGATCGCCGCGCAGGATGAGGCCTACGCCCATAAGCTACAACGCAAGTACCTCATGCGGGCGCAGCAGCAGCAGCAGCAGCACCAGCAGCAACAGCAGCAGCAGCAGCAGCCGCAGTCGCAGCAGCCGCAGCAGCAGCGGACTGCTGTGCCAACGATGCGTATGTCGCTGACGTTGACGGCGTCGCGGTCGCCGCAGAGGCGGTCGCAACTCCACACGACACCACTGCCCCCACTCGCCTCCGCGCCACGCTCGATTAGCTCTCATGGGGCGTGTGGGACGTTGGCAATGCGCGCGCACAGCGGTGACTCCGCCGCCACCACCACCGTTGCAAGCCCCACATCTGCCTCGGGCACGAACTTGTCAAAGAAGCACAAGTCACGCAAGGTGAACCGCACTACGCCGACACAGCCAAGTCCGTCAGGCAGCCGTCCGCGTTCCTCCTCCCCGGCAGTGCATCCGCACTTTCAGGGCGGCCGGCGAGGTCGCCGCTCTGGTCAGGATGGCTGCACGATGATGTAAACTCCGGGGAAAAAACCTGACTCTTTTCTTTTAGTGCTTTTGTGTGAGTAGAAAGAAGGAAGAGTGACTCTGCTTTCATCATTACCTTTTAGTTTCTTGTTGCTGCCACTACTATGTCCACGAGAGCAAAAAAAAAAAAAAGTACATTAGTTGTGACAGAAAAAGGAGGGGTTTGTTCTGTGGTGGAGTGGTTCATTTTTTTTTTTTTCAAAACAAAGACGCATACTTGCTGTTCCATGTGACATCAACAACGATGCACAGCAACAGCAACACACATACAAAAAGCAACAACACTAGTTTTAAGTCAGCAGCTTACAACTTCTCTACGTACGTCTCTGTGTTGGTGTGTGTTCTATCTGAGTCTTTTTTTTTCCGCTTCTTTCTTGCTTCTCTTTTTCGACCTTTTTTCCGTCTTTTTTCTTTACTCTGTTACCAGCGTATAGTTTTTTCGTTTGCGCTTTTTGCATTTCTTTTCTGTTTTTTTTTTTTGAACAATATTAGTGAACGTTTGTACACAGTTCCAGTTTTTTTTTTTTTTGCTTCCGCTTTACTATCCGTTGTTTCTTTCCTCTTTTTTTGTTGTTGTTGTGTTTCTCCTCTTTTACGCCACTATGTTGACAGTTACGTCAGTTTTGTTTATTAGTGCTTTTTTCTTGTGCTTTTTGCTCGTATGAAAAGTGAAGAACTGATTAAAAAAAAAAAAAAAAAGAGGCTTAAACACAGTCTAACAGGAATAGGGGGAAAATAGATCTCAGAGCAGTTGACACTTTTAGGTTGCACCTTGTCTTTGTTTTTTTTTTCCGTTTAGTGTCCTCAGGCTGATCTACCAGAGAGCTCGCCGAGAGAATTCGTTTTCTAACACCAGGCTTGAGTGTCGCAATTCTATGTAGCGTGACGCTTTGCTTCCTGTTGGAGCGCTTCTTGGCTGCCACCTTCGAGCGCGTCCGGCACTTATTCATCAAGCAGCCTCTGACGTTGCGAAAGATACGTTAATGTCAGGTGCTTGAAAAAGCGAAGAGTCCTCTTTTTTCCTTTTCGATCAGAGTACTTTTGCTCCTTGCTTATCCTTCTGCAAGACATCTACATCGGTTGCGTCATCCTCCTGTCAACGTGTTCTTCATCCTTGAATCTCACCTCTCGACTCTCTCGGCTCTCATTTCGCACATCCACGCACAAACACATCCCCGCAAACCGATGTGTCCCATTGTCCACGCACACGCTGCACAGCTTTCACTAGCCTTTCTCCTCCAACCGCACTCTCGCGCACTCACTCCCCGTGTTCCGACACACACACCAACCCACCCACACTCACCACTTCTCGTTTCCGAAGATGTCCGCTGACGCTGCCATCGTGCCCGCTGCAGTGCCCGTTGCCTTGGTGGCCTCGAACTCGCCGCAGAAGTCTCCCCGTGCGTCGCCGAAGAAGGCTGCGTCGCCGCGGAGGGCTGCGGTGAAGCGCGCTGGTGCGAAGAAGACCGCCGCGAAGAGGGCGTCGCGGAAGGCCGCGCCGAAGAGGAAGGCTGCGAAGAAGGCCGCGAAGAGGCCGGCAAGGAAGGCGGGCAAGAAGGCTGCGCCGAAGAGGGCGGCTGCGAAGAAGGCCGCGAAGAGGCCGGCAAGGAAGGCGGCGAAGAAGTCTACGAAGAAGTCTGCGAAGAAGGCTGCCAAGCGGCCGGCGAAGAGGGCGGTGAGGAAGGCGGCCGCGAAGAAGGCGAAGAAGTAAGGCTCTCTTCTCCCACCCCAGGAGCATCCCTGATGCTGCCTGCGCGTTGAGGCGCTGCGCGTGCGTGCGAGGGTGCGCCTGCGTGTGAGTGCGTGTGCTTGCGTGGTGGGTGCGTGTGCCTGCGGGTTCTTTGTTGACACGCCACCGCCCCACCCCCCATGCCTCGCCTCGCTCACCCTCGTCTGCGTGACCCCCTCGCCGTCCCACGCACCACAATATCCATAGATACACTCTTTTTTTTTTTTTCATCATTGTTGTTTTACGTCCAGTAATGTTGTTTCGTCACGCTTCAGTTTCTTAGCGTTCTCCATTCTCATTTAGAGTGTGGTGTTGTTCGCAGAACGTGAGGTCGGGAGGAGTCAAACCAGGCGAACAAAGAGACAGAAAACAAGAGATACACAAAAGAAGCTGAGAAAGGAGGTGGATGGTACAAGGAACTTGAAAAGCGATGGGAAGGTATTTCCTACGAAGCGGAGTGTCATTGTGTCGGGACCGACCTGTCCTGGCCCAAGTTTGCCGTCTTCATGTGTATGCAGCAGTGCGCGCTTCCTTTCGTATATGCAGGCAACTTGTGTGTACGCAACTGGCAAAGTCAACGAGGATCGCTTTTTTTTTTTCTTTGTTTTCCACAGTACTTTTTGGCTTTTCTTTGCGTTCTCATTTGTGACCAGCACCCTATCTCTTTCCAGCCGACTGGGTGGCGTGTTCCACCAAAACAACCCTTGCTGTGTACGTAAAAGGAGAACGGGTTGCCGGACTTTTTTTTTTCTCTGCTTGCTCTCTTGTTTTTCTTGTTGTTTTGATGTTTCTTTTTTCTCTCCTTCTCTCTCGTCTTTGTTACATACCACATCCGTCTCCATCGCTCAGAAATCACATCTGGTGCGCTCATTTTTGTCTATTCACGTTTTTCTTTTTTCCCGCAGTTGCTTTGGCTCTAACGCAAAGCAGACAAAAAAAAAACGACTTCTTTTCCCATTTTTTCTTCTTACGCCTATCTCTTATTCCGTTGTGAAAAGGCTCTGGTTTTTAACTTGTACAGATCAAAAAAAAAAAAAAAGAAAGGAAAAAAAAGAAGAGAAGAAGCTTTTTTTTTCCCACCGTTTCGTTCGTCACTGAAGGGTGGGGTCAGTCTTTTTACACATATATATATATATATCGATCTCATTATATTCACAATTGAAGCGTAATACGGAGTAAGACTCCGCAGCGCTCACAGGGCAAAAAGTGGTGAACTTTTTTTTCTCTTTTTTTTTTTTTGCTGCTTTGGTTTACACGCTTTGATAAGCGTCTCTGGGGCGGACACCGATTACTGTTAGCTTTACGGAAGACAATTGGAGCGTCATCAACCTTTTTTTTTTTTTTCTATCTGCGTTCGTTTAAGGTGCCGATTCCCTAACTGCTACAACACTATAAAGTGACAATAAAAAGTAGACAATTGTATTTACAGGGGTTTTCTGTGACTGAACAGTAAGTAAAAAAGGAAGAAAGAACTGTAAAGGGTGCCTTTTTTCTTCTTTGGCGCGGTTGACACGCACCATGTTTCGAAGGCACGGCTTTCGACTTGGTAAGAAGCTCTCTTTTTATTACCGCAATGTCTGTGCTGTGCCGGATCCAAAGAAGGTCGAGCTTGGCGGCGAGGATGCCTTCCTCTCCCTCTATAATGTTCAGTCAGTGCTGGATGGCGTGAGCTGGTGGAGGGAAAACACCGGCGTGACGGCGGGACTCTACAGTGCCGCCTTAGCCCGCACCATGTATGAGTACATCGAAGACGAGCTGCTGGGCGACACCCCGGCCAGCTCTTTTCGCTTGTTGGAGCGGGCCTACGAGAGCTGCAAACACGGCAATGTCTTTGGCACCTGCACTGCCCTCGTGGCGACCTTGCAGGAGCCACGCGGGGCGATTCAGACAAAAGACCAGTACAAGCTGGTCCTGCTGGAGGGACCGTCGCTGGCTCTGCCGGACAGCGTCGCCGTGGAAACTGCCGCCGCGCTCCCTGCAAAGAGCTCCAACGGCACTTCTAGCAACGAGGCTGGTGAAGGCAGCGGCAGCGGCAGCGGCAGCGGCAGTGGCAGCAGCGAAGTCTTGACCACCTCCTTCGTCGAGCCACCTAGCACGGCCGATCTTCAGACAGCCTTCGCCAAGTTTCGTCGCACCGACGACGCGGAAAACTACCTCCTCGACGTTGCCTATGTCGGGGACTGTTCTGTGATGCTCATACGAGGTGGCAAGGTGGTCTACATGTCAGCGGAGCAGAGTCACTCCTTAGATTACCCGTACCAACTCGGCACCGGCAGCGCAGACACCCCGAAAGACAGCATACGGCGTCTCATACCGGTTGAGAAAGGCGATCTCGTTGTGATGGGCAGCGATGGCATTTTCGACAACTTGTACCCAGAGCAAATCGTCGGCTTCATGTGGCCACCGCTGGAGCTGGTGTACCACCAGCATGGGTTCGTGCAGCTGCCAGGCGATCAACCGGGCAAGGCCGAGGCTGTGCTTCTCGAGCACGCCCGAAGCCGCAACCTGCGCACGTTACTGGCGGACGATATCATGGCGGCGCTGAAGACCGGCTCCGACGCCGTCATACGCGAGGCGTCCGCTGTGGCGAACGACGTGCACTGCGATTCGCCATACGCGACGAAGTGCATCGAGGTCGGAGCCCTCTTTGAGGGTGGCAAGCCGGACGACATGACGCTCGTTACCTCTGTCGTGGGCGAGTACGACGATGACGACTCAGGTGAGCGCTTTTCCAGCAGTGAGACTGCTTATCCCCCACCCTATAGAGACTGGCCGTAAGCGATCAACAATGGCAGTAATAGCGGCAACGCGCGGCGTTGGCAGGAAGAAGTAAAAAAAAAAAAAAACGCAGCCAAGAAAAAAAAAACTGGGGAGCGCAGAATACACCATGCAACTCCCTTGCTCTTCATGTTCTTGTTTTTTTTTTTCCTTTTTCTCTTTTTTCTTTTCTCTTGTTCTTCGTTGTTTTCCTCTCTCTCGCTCGCGCATGTTTAATGCGGCTTCTAGGTTTCGTACATTTATAAATACTCCTCTTGCTTATATTACGAAAACAAGAAAAAGAGAAGGCATCTAAAGCACCTCCTCTGTCTTGACCTTTTTTTTTTTTCTCCTTTTCCTTTTTTTATTTTTCTCCACACTCTCGATGCACCTTTTGTCCTTTTTTTTTTTTTTAGATCTCTCTCTCGCTTTTTCTTTCCTGGCTTTTGCTCAGGTGCAGTGAGTCGAGCGAATAAAAAAAAAAAACCTCGTCTTTTTTTTTTTTCTTGTGTTGCGCTTTTTTTTTTTTTTTCACAGATTAAAGCGCTGTTTTCGTTTCTTTTTTTTTTCTTCTTATCATCTTTTTTTTTATGTGCTATTTACTTTTGCTTTCTTGTTGCCGTCGCTTGGCGACTTTCGATATTCGACTCAAGAAAAAAGCTCAGACGTTTGCTAACGATTTGTAAAGCGACGAAAAAAGCAAAGGAGGAAAAAGAAACACAAGCTTTTTACTCCTTCTTTGTATTCGTGTCACGCTCGGCGTCGTTAATCCACTAAAAGCAAACAAATAATGCAACAACAACAACAACAAAAAAAAAGAACCCCTGTGCGACGGCGACTGGGTACTTCCAAGGTGCTTCATCGCCTCGTCTACCTCTTTGCCTACACTTTTTTTTTTCTTAGGCGTCGAACTCAGCGTGTTTCACGAAAAGGACATTCCTCTCTTCACTCCTCCTCTTTTTTAACCCCTCTCTTCCATCTCATCTGCCCCAGGCCTTGGCTTCCATCTTTTTTTTTTTTTTCTCTTCAATCACCCATGTAAACAAGCAGGTGAATTGCTGCTGCGGTGAACGGGAGCTAAAGAAGTGAACTACAAACACAACTTTTTTTCGCAATAAAGTAAAGCACCACTGCTTCAAAGGTGCTGTAGCACGCACAATCCATTGAGAAGAAGAGAAAAAAAAAAGTACAGAGTAAGAAAAAAAAAAAAAAAAGAGAAGGGGAAACAAAGAAACACATACACGTAAGCACCTTCGCGGAGAAAAATGAGTGGTGCAGGCCGGAAACATCGTGCCAAGCACCTCACTCAGCAGTACCTTGATGTATCCGGGTGGATGGGGCCAAAAGAAGGTGAGACGCTGGCGGTGTGTCTGGAGTCGCCGCATGGGCAGCACGTGCGTGTTCTGTTGCTCTCAGCGCGTCCACAGGACGCGCCGATACTGAATAAAGAGTCTGCGGAGGCAACGGAGAATGGTGCGGCATCTTCGAGTGCAGAAGCTACTTCTTTGGCGAGTCCTCAACCACGCGAGGACGGTGGCGAAGCCGTCGCTCTGGAGGAGCAGCTTGCTTTTCTACCTGGCAAGTTTCACAAGGTGATCTGGCTGCGCATTAAAGACATCGTTGTTGTGTCGGACGGCACCGTGACCTTCAAGCCGTCGCCGGAGCAGGTCCAGAACTTCCTGAAGGATCCCGCGCACACTGGGTGGCGTGAGCGGATTGCCGCGGCGCAGCTGAAGGCGGAGGAGCAGCGAGTGGCGGTGCAGCGCATGCCGCAATACAGCGCCGCAACAAAGACAACGACGTCCGTTCTCTCTGGTCCGCAGGTGCATCGTGGAGCTCGGCAGACGACGGGTGGGGAGCGGCAGGAGGGTAGTGACGCAGAGGAAAAAGAGGAGGAGGATGGCGAGGAGGGGGAGGACTTGGTGAACCCGAACTGGCGCAGCATCAAGCACCATCAGCAGTTTTTCTACGGCTTGGACGACGACTCAAGCGAGGAGGAGGAGGAGGTTGAGGGTAAGGCAAAGTAAAACGTTATTGACGGAAAGGGGAAGTAGGGGGGGGGAGGGGAGAAGGGGCAGTCTTCTGTTGCCCCCTCATTTCCATCCACCACTTTTGTGCTTTCAACCTGAGCCGTGCGAAGATCTCCATTGCTAATGTGCATCACGCTCTTTTTTTTTTTTTCGAATCCTGCTGCTAGTGCCACCGTCAAATATCCTGTGCTGTGTACGTCTGTTTCACGTTTTTTTTTTTCTTTGGCCACGTGGCTTTTCGAATCTTCGAACCGTTTAATATACTCCTAATAGGTAGCAGCGTAAGTTACGTTTCTCAGTAACAGAAAAAGAAAGAAAGAAAAGAAGGAGAGGGAGAGGGGGATGGGAGAAGCACAGAAAGAAGTACGCTATTTTGTAGCTTCATCAGTGACCGCGTTTACGCGGAAATGTACTTTTTTTTTTTCTCGACGGCCGGCATCGCGAATGCGCTGATTCTATGTAAGTCTTTTTTTTTTAGGTTTACAGAACTCTTTTCGTTTTGCGTACGTACTCTCTCTCTCCTATACACCGGTGCAACTTTCTCGTTTTTTCTTTTTTTTTTTTTGTCTTTTGCAACTGCTATCCGCACAGTCATTTGACCATTTTTTATTTGCCATTGCTGTGTTGTACAACGTTGCCTATAACGCCCTTTTGGTGTATCGTCAAAAAGCCAATCAGAAACCCCTCGTTGCTTTTTTACTCGCTTTGTTTTCTTTGCCTTCTTTGGTGTTGAAGCCCGTTTTCTTTCTGTTGTTACTTTTTCTTTGTCTCTAGCTTACTGGCCTTCTAAGCGAAAACAAGACTTACTGCGGAAGTGAAGACAGTTCGATTTTTTTTTTTTTTATCGGAAGGCGAAACCTAGGAATAGCTCTTCATCCCTCCAGATGTCGAATATGGACAATGAAACGCATGCGCGCTTTCAGCGAATGCTGTTGGGTTTGCCAGAGCCTGAGCCACAGCCGCAACCAGAGCTCCAGCAATCAGAGCCACAGTCGCAGCAGCACCACAAGGACGCCAACGCCAACCTTGCACCGATCCCTCCCGTGGCCGCACCACCTCCAGCAGCGACGCCGCCAACAGCGACGCCGCCGCCGCCGCTCTCCAGCGCCTCCAAACACCTCCCCGCCCAGCCGCCATCCATGGTAACCATTGTCCAAGAGCAGTGGCTGCAGCTGTGTGACTACTTCCAGCGAGTGCAGTGCGCTAACTCCAGCGAGGAGCGCGCCAGCCTCGTCCGCGAGCTGGGTGTTGTGGAGGACTGCCTCAACACCATTCTCGGTGCTCTGCTGACCGATCGCAAGCAGCTCGTCTCGACACAGCTGCTGCACACACACTTGTCCATCCTTGGCGAGTCTTTTCACTCCGAACTTGGCACCTCAACCGCGGCTGCGGCCTCGGGAGGGCGAGCGGACGGGGCGACACCCTCCAACAGTCTTCCGGTTACCCCCTCCCCGTCTCCTGCCAGCGGCTTTCTGCTCGACGGCGCGCTGGCGTCGCTCCCACCATGCTATCGCTTCTTGTTCGCTGATGCACATCGCGACGGCCCGCTGCCATCAGGCGGAAGCGACGTCGACGACACGGAAAACGGAAGTGAACACAACAACACCGCTAACCACAACGCCGATAAGTGTGCCCAGCCTTTTTCGCAGCCGCAGCAGTCGCAGTCGGCCCACGCAAGCAGCGACGCGCACCCCGCCAAGGCCACTGCGAAGGCCTGCGACGACGATGCATCGCCCATCGGCGGCATTTTCCTCCTCACGCTGTGCCAGTACGCGAAGCAGGATGAGCCGCCCGGTGTCCGGTCCATCATTCTCGAGTTTCTCGTGCGGCTGCTGCAGGAGGCGGACCTGCCCATCGACCGCGCCGCCTACCCCGCCGGAGACCCAGTGCTCTCGTTGCTGCAGCTGAATCCGCCGCTGCTGATCGTGCCGTTACTGGACATGCTGCGCAAGGTCAGCAAAGCGCTGGACCCCTCCAGTACTGTACTGAAGCACGGCTCCACGTCCATGTCGCCGTCGCTGGCCTACCCGTGGACCGGCAGCAGCGGTGGCAACGAAGAGCAGGAGGACGGCACGTTCCTGCAGGACGCCGGCCGGACACAGTTCGTCATCTTCCTCGGCAGTCTGGCGGAGAAGATGGAGCGCGTGCCGGCCTTGGCGAACTTCTTCGTCGTCGAGGACGGTGCCAAGGGCGAGCGCAACCTCTTCGTGTTGCTTGATGCGCTGCTGCCGTACCTCACGCACGACTGCAGTGCCCCAAGTTGGACGCACCGCCGCGACACCTGCCGCTACGCCCTCAGCGCCGTCGTCTCTCTGGCCAAGTGCCCCGACCCGTGGATCCAGGACTTGGTGGGAAAGGAGGCCCGGGTCGCCACGCGCACCCTCATGGCGGCTCGCACCACGCTGCTGACGCTGTGCAAGATTCCCGACAACGACGACAGCACGACGCAGATGCTCTTCCTCCGCGACGTGCTGCGTTTCTGGGCGACGCTCATGGCAATGTCGCCCTCCGTCGCTGACGACTTGCGCCTCGCCGCCCTGGTGGAAAACGAGTTCTACTTGCAGACACTGCTCCCGCTGCTGCAGTCGTCCGACACGCACGTGTACAGTGCGGCGTGCCTGGTGACGGCGCACGCGCTCCGCGAACTGAACGGCAGCGCGCCGGGGCTGACACGCGGCTTGGCCAACGCGCTACTCGCGACGTCGATCCGCAAGTCTTCCGGCCGCATTATCCCACACACAAACCACTACGACAGCGTCGTGGCGGACGACGGGGCGGCGGACAAGGCGAGCCCGGCCGCCATCACACTCGGGCAGCAGGAGGAAGCGGCGGCAGCGCGGCTACAGGTGCACCCCACGACGTCCTTCTTCCTCTACTATATCGTGCCCCACCTCTCCAGCAACCCTTACATGTCTGCTGAGGAACGCGAGAACAGCGCGCTGCTGGGCTACTCGACCACACGGTGGTCGACCGTGAAGGCGACGGTGGTGCTGGTGCAGGCGCTGGCAGAGAACGTGCCGGAAGTGTTCCTGCGCGAGGTCTTCTTGATGGACATGAGCTCTCTCGCTGACGTGCTGCGGAAGCAGCGACAGGGCCCGAGTAGCACGAAAGCAAGCGCCGGCAACTCAAAGAACAACAACAGCGACGTCGGGGCACCGCAGTCCGGTGACATGCGACTTAGAAACCTTGGTCTGTGGTCCACCGCAGGCGCACCGCCGCATCTGAACGTGGAGGATTACTACGTGAAGGAGTTGCACGAGACGACGGCGGCCAGCCCCGCCCTTGGCCTGCAGGCGGAGCGGGTCGGCGAGATGGTGCTGACGCGGCTGCTGCGGACGGAGGGCAACATGTCCCTCGACGCCCTCCGCGCTCGCCAGGAGGTGATGGGTGCGATGACAGCAGTGACGTCAAAAAGCGAGGCCGCCGCCGCCTCTGCTGCTTCTGCGGAGACGACGGATGGAGGCAAAGGTGGCGCGGAGAGATCCGCCACGCCGCCAGCGCGTCACGCCGGCGCTGCGCCTGCGGAGGGCAACTGCTGGAGCCATGCCGGGGTGCAACGTTCGCCGCTGACGACGGCCCTCTGCGAGATGGTGCAGCACCTCGACGCCACGCCCTTCACTGTCAGCTCCTTGGTGGCCGACCTTGTCGTCTCGCTCTGCGTGCTGCCGGACCTGCGGGTGCTCTACACCTTGCTCGACCCAGCAAGTGGGCCGTTGAAGTTGGCGCTGGGTCAGCTGCAGGGCGTCTTACAGCATAAGATCAACGCAAAAGGAGTTGAGGTAACACTCACGCAGTCTGGCAAGCGAAACAGCGGCAGCGGCGCTGTCGCAGATACGTCTCTCAGCTCGTCCTCGGTTGCTCCTGTGGCTGCTCAGCCGGCAAAGAGACACATTTCCCTGCTGGTTTTGTACGACACGCTGCTGCAGCATTGGGACACTTTCATGGACGAGAACGGGGCAGTTGACGCTGGGCAGTTGCCCTCCGTGCCACGAAATGGGCGAGAGGGGACGCCGCCGCGCCCAGAACTTGGTGCCGGTTTCCCGGTGGAGTCGCTGCGTGGCGCGATAGAGGCAAACAGCAACGTACTGCACGCTTGCCTCTACTCCGAGTACCTTCTGGCGCATCTGGACGCTGTTGTCGGGTACACGGCACTTTCCCAGAATTTGATGTACCTCCAGACATCGTTCTGATGAGGTTGCTATGTGCCAGTAGGGCGCAGCAACACGCGCAGCGGAGATTACTTTCGACGGTGAGAAAACTGTTTCATGTCTTTTTTTTCCTCTGTCACGATTATATTACTTCTTTTCTCTCTCTGTAGTGCGTTCATTAAAGAAGTCACCATTTTTGAAGTTGACTTGATAAAAAGAGAGGCAGACAGAGTTTTTTTTTTCCGTTTTGAGCCGAAGCGGCAGCAACGGTCGCATTGGCATGTTCTTTTTTTCTCTCTTTAGATGAGTGCTCCTTCTTCTTTTTTTTTTTTTACATTGCTCTCTCTCCTAGTCCCTTCCTTCTGCTCAAGTGAATTAATATGTGTGTGTGCAAAAATGGTCTCCCGTTGTATTGCAGTTTCTTTTTTTTTTTTTTACACTGTCGTTTCTCGTGCTCTTTTTGTTTCCTTTCTTTTTTTTTTTTTCGAAGGCTTCGGCTGGAACACGTAATATAGCAACCTAGGAACCACACCGTTCAGGTTTCAGCACATTTACTAGGACGTCATCTTAGATCACCAGTGGTAGTGGTCATCAAAAAAAAAAAAAAAAAAAGTGAATACGCGCAGAAGAAAGGAGAACCTATGGCTTATATATCAGGCATCACCTTTGACAGCGGCACGGCGACACACTAGAAAGAGAGAGAGAGAATTAGGAAAGGAGCTGTGCCGTAACTTCTTTTTTTTTTTTTGAGTCCCCGTTCAGCAATAACACTATGCTGGAGCTCGATGGCGCAACGCTCACCTATGAGGAGTTCCGTCTTCTCTGTCTGGAACCAAACTGCCCCGCCGTCATTCGCAATGCGTGCAAAGGCGCAGGTACCACGTACTTCAACATGACCGAGCTGCTACACCGGCTGAGCCCGCAGACGCTGTGTGACACGCTAGGAGCACAGACACTCGTGCCGGTGTACCAAACTCACTTCACGGCAACCCGCAACTGCGCGGAAGCGAAGGACAGCTTCCATGACCGGAGTTGTAAGGAGGGTCAGGCGACGCACGAGCCTGCGTACGCGTGTGAGACGACATCCTCCACCACTGCAACAGCGACGGTGACAGCATCATTGGAAAAAGCGGAGGAGGAGGAGAACGAGGGGGACTGCAGAGAGCTGCCTCTGAATACGGTGCTGCAGTCATGGGCATGCAGTAGTTCTGACACAGCTGCAGCAGCCCCGCCGCGTGTGTACTATCTCAAAGACTGGCACCTTCAAGAAGCCCTCGAACGGGCTGCCGTCGCTGGTGCTGGCGCTTCGCTTTCCTCGCGCGATTCTCCTGCCTCTGCCGCCTCTGTCGCACAGCGAGAGGGCGGCGTACACGGCGATGCTCTGTATCGCGTGCCTGAGTTTTTGGGAGCAGATTGGGTGGACCCCTTTTGTCGCTACGTGTTCTCTGAGCCGCGTCAGCGCCTGGGTTCGGCGGACACGAGCTCTGCGGGTGTTGCCGCCGCCGCGGCGGGAGGGCAGCAGAAGGAGATGGAGGATCGAAATGCGCCGATTGCCTCCACGCGTGTGGGCTTCGGCAACTGCGCGAGTGACTATCGTTTTGCCTACATCGGCCCTGTCGGCAGCTGGACCCCGCTGCATTGCGACGTCTTCGGCACCTACTCCTGGTCGTTCAACGTGTGTGGCGACAAGCTGTGGTTCTTTCCGACGCCGTCCGGCAACGCGTACCTGCACGAGCACCTTTTGCCGTTCTTTCCCACTCCACCAGACATGCGTGTGCTGACGGGCTTCGAGATAAAATGTGTAGTGCAGCATCCAGGCGATCTGGTCTTCGTGCCGGCGCGCTTTTACCATCAAGTGCACAACATCTCTGGCGAGAGTTTCCCCTTACTCAGCTGTCCAAACCAGGCTAACGGCGAAGGTGAAGGGGAGGCGGCAAGTCGAGCCACGACTTCTGCGTCGACGTCTCCCCCTTTACCTTCGAGCCGCTGGACGGTTGGCCCTCTGACGATGGCGATCAACCACAACTGGTGCAACGTCTTCAACATTGACGGTATGATTCGCACATTTCTCGGCGACGCACGACAACTTGTCTCCCACCTCTCCGTGGATGACCTGGAGGTGATCTGCGACACAAAAGACGAACGCGCGTGGAAGAGCTACGTCGACAAAATTATGCACCGCGGCACCAATTGGTCCTTCGCGAGCGTCACGTGCTTTCTCGAGTTCTGCGCGAGTCAGATGGAGGCTTCGGCGCCTGGGATGGTGGCGAGGGCGGACGAGCGGGACATGGCCGTGTCGCGAGTGCGTGGACTCTTGTCGGAGGTGAGAGAATTTCACGAATATCTCTTCAAGCTTTGAGCCTCGCTGCCTTCTTTCCAGTGCCGAGTTTTTTTTTTCTTCTGATTTGGCATTGTCTTGGTATATATGGATTAGGGAAGAGGGGCTGCGCGCGTGTTGAAGGAGTTTCCAGCAACTCACACGTCATCTAAGGCGCTTGTAGTGAGTGAGTATGACATTTTTTTTTTTTTTACTCTGCTCGTCTAAAAAAAAAAAAAAAACGCACACACACAAGACCCAGAAAGCGTACGAAATTAGCTGAAAAAAAAAAAAAAGAAGATACAATCAAAGTAACATCTGTGTAGATCGTGTTTTTGGTGTGATATCGACTTCAGTACCCAAGCCGTGTTCTTTTTTTTTTTCTCTGTTTTCGTAATACAGTTTGTATCGTGAAAACAACAACAACAAAAAGAAGGAAAGGAGAGCATACGCGCACAGACCTGCAGCTATGGATCTTGTATCCAGTGGTTTGTAGTTTCAACGGCTTTTTTTTTTTTTTTAACCTATCCCCTCTCCTTCATCTTTTTTTTTTTCCTTAAATGCAGCATTGCTGCTTTCTCCTCTTAGAACACAAACATAAACGCAAACGCACGCACACGTTTATACCTGTGTTTCAGCTTCATTTTCTTTTTTTTTTTCTTTTGATGCTGTGCTCTGAGCAGATTGTGCAAACATCATCTGCATCTTAGCTGAAAATACCAACAACGGCAACAAAAACAAACAAACAAGCACACACACAACAACAACAACAAAAAAAAAAAGCAAGGCTGGAAAACCACTTTTACCAAGAGCTTTCCCCATTTTTCTTAGCTAATACTCCTTATTCTAATTCCGAGAGTTCTCGCTCTTGTTTTTTTTTCTTTTCACTTTGATTCGCGTTTCTTGACTAACCTGCTTGTTTCTCCTTTTTTTTTTCTACTCAGAAAAAAGCTCGCTGGGATCTGTTTCTTTGTGCGCTTCCCGCTATCCTTCTTAAGCCCCGTACGAAACTACCTGTATAACAACACTGAAAAGGACAACAGAACTTTCTTTTTTCTTCTCACGATGTCGGTACGCGCTGTGGGATGGCTCCAGTCGAAGCTGGGACTTGACATTGGTGGCCGCGGCATTGACGACGATGGCAGTGAACGCACGGACACCTTTGACAGGGAGGAGCTCGCCGGCTTCGCCTCGACCAAAAACCGGAGCTCCAGCGCTGACCCTGTTGTCATGACAGGCGCCAACGGCAGTGGCGCAGGGGTGGAAGACGGTACGCTGGCGAACGTGGCGAGTCAGTGGGAGGCGAAGCTAGGCCGCATGTGGCGGCAGGCGAACGAGAAGGCGACGCAGTTCTGGAACACGAACGTGCGCAGCGGCGGCCGCGGCGGTGATCGCAGCAACCCTTTAGGCCTGGGATCTGGTGGTGGCAACGGTGATAATAACGACGCAGGTGAAAACCCAGAACTCGATGAGAACGGCCTGCCTGTGACGAGGAATTGGTATTTCTTTGATCCCAACCTCGGTCGGTGGACGGTGTCCGCTGATGCCCCGCAGAGCGTGCAGCGCGAGTACTACGAGCAGCTTGAAGAGGCGGAGAGGGAACGGCTGGGCCAGAAGACCGTCGTCGCACCTCCGCCGCCTCCGCCACCCATGGGGAGCGGTGCCGTCCCGCGGTCGATCAAAAGCGGTGCGCCACCACCACCACCAGGCACGAGGGCGGCTCCGGGCGGTCTGTTCGGCGCAGGCGGCGCACGCGGTGGTCAGGGTCCGCAGTACGCCGTGCCGGATTACTTCGGCACCAACACCACTCCGCCACCGTACGCCGGGGGTTACGCCCCTGCTCCGCAGCCACCATCGCAGCAGCACCTCGCCGCGACGTCCTTCCCTCCTCCGCCGCCATCTGCAGCGATGACCGCCATGGCGGGTCCTGGACAGTCCGGTTACGCGTCGAACTCCCCCTACTCTGGCACCCCTGGCACCTCCTCCATGCACAGCTCCCCCTACCCGCCGGCGTCCTTCTCGGCGCCGCAGAGTCAACGTCCGCCGCTGCAGGCCAAGTCGTCGCCGCCGCCGCCGCCACCCACCAAGCTGTCCGGCTACGGGGCGCTGCCATACCCGTCTTCAGCAGCTGCACCATCCGCCACGAACACAGGTGTGCTGCCTCCGCCGTCACAGGCGCTCTTCGCCGAGCAGCAGCCGCACGCCGCGCACCCTGCCTCGCAGACCAACAGCGCTGACAACCACCACCACGGTAGCACCCGAAGCTCCGAGTCGCCGTACCCCACGAGTAACGCGCCGTCTTTGGCGCCTGCCATGCTGCCCAAGCAGGCGTCCAACAGCCATTTCGCCTCCGGTGCAGGGCCCTACAGCCATAGCGCGAGCCTGCAGACGCAGGGCAGCTCACTGGGGTCTCTGAACGGTCCGACGCCGCCGATGCGGCCGTCATCATGCACACCCGCCCCGAGTGGCTACCGCTACGTCGGCCCTGTCGCTGACAGTGCAGGCGCAGCCTCGGCGGCGTCGGGTGCCGCGTCGCACACGCATTCGACGCCTCCCATCACCGCGTGGCAGTCCCAGTCTCTGCCGCAACAAGCACAGCAACAACAAACACCACAGCAGCCGCAGCCGCAGGCTCCGCCGTCTGCGCCACCACAGGCGTCTGCACCAGCGCCCAGAAATCCCTTTGCGCAGGGTCACAGCACGAGTGCATCTACGGCTGCCGCTGCTGCCGCTCCGCCCCCAGCGCCGGCGCAATCGTTGCCTGCACCGGCACCGAATGCAGACGGCTATTTGTCCGGAAACACCGCGCCTGCGACGGCGGCACCGGCAGCAGCGCGTCTCCCGCCACCACCGTCGTTTAAGCCGTTCAGTGTATCGTAAGTGAAAACGCTGAGTCTCGATTGAGGACTGCATGGGTGAGCTAAAAAGCTCTTGAATTTAGCTTTTCATTAAAAAAAGCTAATTGAGTCTCTCTGATCCCCGCTTTTTTTTTTTTTTCTATGTATATGGTGCTTGCGGATGCAAACACTGCAAAATGTAGATTGACACTGTGGCGGTCACGTGCCCTTGCTTTTTTTTTTTTTCCCCCAGTTCCTCGCAAGTGCAAAAAGCGAATGTGTTTGTTTGTGCTTCTATCTCTGTTTCTTTGTTTGTGTCGTTGTTGCTTTTGTTTCCAGCTGACTCTAAACTACTCTTTTCCCTTTTCTTTCTTTTACAAACACATCTTCGTTGTGCTTCTTTTTTTTTTTTATTTTCCTGTACCTGGTCTTTCTAACTGTGATCTTGGTTTTCTGCTGACGCAGTTTGTTGTGTGTACTCGTGCTATTCCACGGTTTCTCTTTGAGATGTTCTAAAATGGACAGGAAAAAAAAAAAGGGGGCGACCTTGAAAAGAAGTAAACCAGGAATCCGCCGCCCACACAGCAGCGAACAAACTGAGAGGCGCTGATTTCAATGTGCTTAGTTGTTTAACGCCATTTTTTTTTTTTTGCTTTCCTGCACCTGCAATGCACTTCTTCAGAGTTCACAATATAAACAAAAGAGAAAATGAGGAAAACACATACAGACGCGCGCGCCTCATTAATAGAGAAAAAAAAACTCATTTTTTTCTCTTTCACCCTCCCTCTTTTTTTTTTTTCGAGAGGGACACGCTCACACACACACACACACACACTACTAAAAAAAAAAAAATGAATGCGGTCTCAGCAGCATTTTGTATCCCCCAAAAAGTACTGCTTGAAACTAACATCTTTTTACTGTTTTAGAAGCAATGCTGCGCAACGTGACGTCCCTTACGTGATTTTCTACGTTAGTTGCCAGTCTTCTCTCACCGTGCCTCCCGACTTTCCTCCACCTTTTCTTCCCCCCTCTCTCAAACTATGTATATCCGAGCCGACGGAAAACGGATGCATACATGCGGCTTTCTTCTCGTCCTACAACAAAGTTAGGAAGTAGAGGGTAACTTTCAAGTCGAGCGGTTGCGCACTTCACCTGTTCTGCACCGCAAGAGAGCAAACACATCTCAACATACACACACACACAAACACACGTTCACCTACTGAAGACTGTGCATCGACCTCAAACATACTCCTACATATAAAGAGGAAAAACAAAAACAAAAGAGAGGGTACAAATACAGTTGCGATGACGACCAGCAACGACGATATCTACGCCGCCTTCCAAACACCGGAGAGCGGCGCCAACCCCTGGACGACGAGCGCCAATCCCTTTGAGGCCCCGCCGACCGAGTCGCTTGGCGGCAACCCACTCATGCAGGCCCCGCCGTCCCAGTGGGGACGCACCGGCATGGGCTCCGCGTGGGGCGTGCCGGGCAGCCGCCTGGGCACGATGGGCGGTGCTCTCGCTGGTGCGGCGCGGCCCATGACGTCAAACCGCCCGGTCGGCTTCAGCAGCTCACCGAAGGCCGGCGCGGCAGCGCTCTTCGACCCGACCGGACAGGCCCGCAACGCGAGCATGGCAGTAGGCCCGGCTCCCCCGCTGAAGAAGCGTAGCGAGAACAGCCCCGAAGAGGAGTTCGCCGAGATGGAGAGGCAGGTGAACAAGCTGATCGAGGAGAGCGCCATGCTGGCCAAGCAGAAGGACTACGGCGCGGCGCTGGAGAAGGCGAAGGACGCCGGCAAACTCGAACGGCAGCTGTGCAAGCAGCGCGAGCAACGCGGGTTTGCAGAGCAGATCAACGTCGACCTCACCTACGCCGTGCACTTCAACCTAGCAGTGCAGTACCAGAACCACCAGCTGTACAACGAGGCCCTCAACACGTACAACCTAATCATCCGCAACGTGCAGTTCCCGCAGGCGGGGCGGCTGCGTGTGAACATGGGCAACATCTACCTCGCCCAGAACAACTACCTGCTTGCCGTCAAGATGTACCGCGCCGCGCTGGACGAGGCGCCGGCGGCCGGCAAGGAGCTGCGCTACCGCCTGTGCCGCAACATCGCGAACGCTTTTGTGAAGCTGGGCCAGTACCGCGACGCGGCGAACAGCTACGAGACGGTGGTGGAGGGAAACTCCGACATGACGTCCACCTTTAATCTCATCCTTTGCTATTACGCGTTGGGGGAGACGGAGAAGATGAAGCGCACCTTCACGCGGCTCCTCAGCTGCCAACTTGCCGGCCTCGACGGCGAGGAGGACTTCGAGGAGGAGGAGAAGCGGAAGGACGTGCTGGTCGACGACGGCCTCAGCCGCATGCGCAAAGAGCGGCGGGCCCGCTACCTGCAGTACATCATCACCGCCGCCCGCCTCATCGCCCCGGCGCTGAACAAGGACTGGTGCGTCGGCTATGACTACATCATTGGCCAGCTGCGCAACTACGAGATGCGCGACCCGAGCTCGCACGTGGCGAGCGAGCTGGAGATGTGCAAGAACCTGAACTTTCTCAAGCACAAGCGCTACCAAGAGGCGATCAACGGGCTGAAGCTGTTCGAGAAGAAGGACAAGAGCCTCCGCGCGCGCGCGGCGACGAACCTGGCGTACCTCTACTTTCTCGAGGGCGACTATGATAGCGGGGAGCAGTACAGCGACATGAGCCTGGAGGAGAACCAGTACAACGCGAAGGCGCTGGTGAACAAGGGCAACTTTGCCTTTGTGAAGAAGGACTTCGAGAAGGCGAAGGAGTTGTACAACAAAGCCCTCGCGGTCGAGGCCGACAACGTCGAGGCAATTTACAACCTCGGCCTCGCCGCAAAGAAGCTGGGCCTCTACGAGGAGTCGGTGCGCGTGTTCAAGCGGGTGCAGGCGCTCGTGGATAGCAGTGAGGTGCTCTACCAAATTGCCGACCTGAACGACCTCGTCGGCGACCCGTCCGCGCTGGAGTGGTTCAACCGGCTCATCGGACGCGTGCCGACAGACCCGAACGCGCTGGCCCGCGTCGGCTCCCTCTACGCCCGCGACGGCGACGACGTGCAGGCATTTCACTACTACCTCGAGGCGTACCGGTATTACCAGGTGAACATGGACGTCATCTCGTGGCTGGGCGCCTACTTTGTGAAGAACGAGGTGTACGACAAGGCGGTGCAGTTCTTCGAGCGCGCGTCACACATCCAGCCGCAGGAGGTGAAATGGGAGCTGATGGTCGCTTCTTGCCACCGCCGCCGTGGCGACTACGTACTGGCAAAGCGCCTCTACGAGCAGGTGCACCGCAAGTACCCAAACAACATCGAGTGCCTCAAGTACTTGGTGCAGATCTGCAAGGACGCGAACCTCGCGGAGGAGGCGAATGAGTGGTTCAAGGCGATGAAGAAGGTGGAGCGACAGCAGATCCATAGCAGCAGCAGCAGCGTCGCTGGCGAGAGCGGCGACGACGACGACTCATCGGACGGTGGCAACAACCGTCGCGGCAGCACGGCGACGAATGGCGGCACGAGCAGCGAGGCCCCGGTGGCGGGTCGCCGCGCTGGTGGGGGTAACGCGGCGGTCGACAAGGACCTCACGGTCGGATTGTCCGACGACGACATGGTGGACAACAAGAAGAAGAGCAACGTCAATGGCAAGGCGAAGAAGAAGGAGAGCGACTCGGATGAGGATATCGACCTTCCCGGCATTTAAACGGTACTTGGCAGAAAGTGCGTGCTTTTTGTGATACGGTCTGCGAAGGCGTTTGCTTAGACGGCACTTTTTCCTTTTCCCAATACTCACATTGTTAGTTTTGCGTTTCTCTGCGATCCCGGGCCATTCTTGCCTCCTTTTTTTTTTTTCGTTCAGCTGAGAAAATGCCGATTTGGTAGGTGAGGGTGAGAGAGAGGGGGGGGGGGGAGGAGGAGGAGGCACTTGCGGCTTTGTCGGATGTACTATATTCTGTCGTGTTGCGGCTTTTCTTCTCCCCTTGGTACTGGAGGGAGGGCGGGCGTCGTTTTGTTTTACCGCCGCCCGTACCTCAGCCCTCTTCTTTTTTTTTTTTATTTGTTACTTAGAGTTCAGAAATACGCATAATCAGAAGAATGTGTGCTTTGATTTCTCTTGTGAGGAGACTTTCTCCGTTTTGGAGGAATTGTCTTTGTTTTTCATGTTTTTCATGTTTTTAGTGTTGTCTTTTGTTTTCTGTGTTTTGCAAAGGAAGAAACCTCACTCTTTTTTTTTTTTTGAGATGTAGTCAAGATGTGAATTGTGTATACACGTGATCTTATAGTTCTAGACCTGTGGATGTGTGTTTCGTGGGTGCTGAACAGCGGAATAAAGGAAGGCGATACATGTGCGAGAAGGGGAGCTACGCGCATTTTGGTCGTTAACAGCGGAACGAGCGTAGCGCCGTCAGCAGCGCGTGTGTCTCATAATCCCAAGGTCGTGAGCCCAATCCTCACTAATTGCGCACTTTTTTTTTTCTCGCCCGTCAAGCAAACGGGCACACCGGCCACCGCAAACACGAATGACGCCGGCACACACACACACAAAAAAAAAAAAAGGCAACGAGGGCACCATTCCAAGCAGATTGTGCTTTCAACCAGCCCACTTGCTACTCTTTTTTTTTTTTTTTCTTTAACATCGTTATTCTCTACGGTAGTGCTCTTATAAGGGCTTTTGTGTAAGGCCACACGTACTGTGACCTGCTCAGAATTACAGCTGCTTTAGCGCGTTTGCTTCGAACTATTCTACTGGAAAAGCTAAAAGGAGACTTTTACACAAGCATTGGAAACCTGTCTCGTAAAAAAGAAGAAAAAAAAAAAGGAAAGTGTCAAAAAGCTAATCGTTAGTATGTACAGCGATGACGAGTCTTTCGTGAGCAGCCACTCGAGGGCCTCGGAGGAGCTGCACTGCATCGCGCGAGAGCAGGCGGGGGCTCGTCGGGCCAACTTGCAGGCCAGTGCATCCGTGGACCCGGCACCGATCGTCGAGGAGGACGACAATAGCGGCAGCGATAGCCGAGGCACTGACGCTGCTGACGTGGACGGCGCTTTTCAGGGGGTAGTGGAGGAGTCTAGCGTGCCCCTGGCGTGCCTGGAACGGTGCGCGATCTTCGTCGACGCGGCTCTCTTCGACCCCCTCAGCCCAGCAGGTGATGTCAACGAGTGCTTGGTCGAGTGCAGCATGGCTGTGGTGGAGTACCCCTTTTGCTGCCCCACCGCGGCACGGACGAAGACGCTGATTCACATGCCAGTGATGAGCACGAACAAAATGACAAAGTTGCTGCGTGCCACGACGGTGCAGAGGTGGGAACACCTGCTGACGGTGCAGCACGGAATCCCTTGCTTGCCCCACGGCGTAAGCACGGGTTTTGATGAGTTTCTCACAACGGTGGACGTCTTCCGGGCGTACCTTAACAACTACCGCCACGTGTTGAGCGGCAGTGACGGCAACGGCGATGGCACAGGTGCACACATGACGGTCGCGCTGAACGAGGACGACCTGTACATGAAGATGCACGACACACTCTTCAACACTCTCAATGACGCTGTGCAGGTGTGGGAGGCAGAGGAGTCGCGCACCGAGGTGGCCTTCCTCACCACCGCAAATCGCCTCGAGGAGGTGCGCAGGTGCCTGCTGTGGCTGCAGACAAAAACTGAGATTTCCTTTCCACGCTATCAGGTTTTTACCGTGGAGAAAGTGCTAGGCACAGACTGGGGCAACCTCGTGACGAGGGAGCAGGAACACTGCAGCTGTGGCTACCACGCGTACCTCATGACGAACGCCTATGGAAATCGTCGTCACTGCTGCGAAGGCGTAGTGACTGCTATGCTGCGAGTCATGGAGGCGGCGGTGCGCAACATGGAGCAGCAGCTGCTAGCTGAGAAGAAAAAGCAAAAGGAACAGAAAGAGAAAGAGAAACAGAAAAGTCAAGAGAAAAATAAAGAGAACCACAAAGAGAAAAAGAAATAGCAAAGTAAAACAATACCTGGGATTCGCGTAGATGTTGACTTACGCTTCACTCGCCAGCGATGCACAGTCGGTGCATTACCAAGCTGGTAGTTTACAGTGCGTTTCATTCTCATACCACTTTCGGCTGCATTTTCGAAATTGCTGTTTTCGTTTATATTCGTTGCAAGCAGCAACTGTTTTTTTTTTTCCAGAAGACAGAAATTAAAAAAAAAAAAGGAAGAAGGCGAAAAGCTCATGTAACGACAGCTCTTGGGTGAATTAAGGAGCTGTGTTAAGATACATATATATATATATATATATATATATACATGCTTGTTTCTTGCGCATTTACTCCAAACTGTACTGTCGCCTCTGCACGTTTCACACGGTGCTTACTCAGCACAGTAGAGTGTGAGGTGCTTGCGAAAAGAGTCGTTTTCTCTCGATCTTTTTTTCCTATGCAAAGATGTTCTTTTTTACGACGTCTTCCAGCTATTGTGCCCTTCCGTTTTTATAGTTATCGTTTTTTTTTTTGCTTGTTTGTTTGATGCCCATGTCATTTTGAATACTGTACACGCTCTTCAAACTCTCTCTCTCCTGCCACTGTACATCTTTTCGCGGAATTGATGTAACGCACTCGTTGAAGATATCCGCAACCGCATCGAAATAAATACATACACAAACATACTCAAACAATATCCAAAAAAAAAAAAAACAAGAACGAGATGCAGTCGTATGGTGCGCAGCTGCGCGCAGCCATGCAGTCGCTGCGTGCAAATGAAGAACAGTTTCAGGTCTTTTCTCGTGGCGTTGGCGCAGTGCTGCAGCAGTGGACGGCACTGCAGCTTGTCGCAGCACACTGCGACGCCCGGGCGCCGACGGTGCTTTACGAGGATCTCTGTGCGTGGCATCAGCGTGACGGCGAGGTCTTTGTGGACGATATGGAGGTCTATTTCGAGGATTTCTTTGACAACGTACGCGAGGTGAGGATCGAGGATGATAGCATGAAGGAGGTGGCGACAGTGATACACAATATGTACTGCCGCTGCTGCGCCAATGACTGGAGTGTGGCGGAGTACTACCAGCAGACCCTCCCCGTATACAAGCAGATAAATCCGGTTGGCATGTCGGTGAACGGCGGCACGGCCGAGGATCTCGCTGAGGACGCGGAGGCGAGTGATGAGGGCTTGAAGGGGGAAACGGAGGAGGAGGAGGAGGCGGAGGTTGTGAAGGCGGAAAACGAAGAAGAGGTGCAGTTTCTACCCATGCAGCAACTCCAGCAGGCACCACCGCCTCAACAAAAGCAGCAGCAAACGAAGGCCCCGAAGCAGCAAAAGAAGCGCAAGAATGCGTCGGTACGCGACAAGAACGGTTGGAATATTGTGCAGTAGTTGGGCGTTGTGATGTGTGTGTGTGTAATTATAGCGTTTAAACGATAACAGGTAAAGCACATTTAACAGCTTTTTTCTTTATATATTGTTGTCTAATGGATTACACAAGATTCCAAGAAAAGGCGCTCTTACTAGGAAAAGTAGTAACACAGCAAAGGCGTCCAGGAGGCGCCGTACGCTATGTCGGTGAAGCAAACGTAGACATCCGCGTATTTCGCCTCTGACTGTGCGTTGCTTTCTGTCGCAGTCTGGATGATTGCAACATGGGTTTCCCCATTGCCGTTATGAGGTTTTGCGTTGCTTTCCATATCCACTGTTTTTCACAAAAGAAAAGCACACGCACAAAAAAAAAAAAAAAGAAGAAAGCAAGTGAATGGAGTGTTTAACTGCCTCTCTGTTTTTAGCACTCCGTTGCGACATCTTTTTTTTTTTTCTCTCTTGCGCTGTCTTGTGTTTCGCGAAATGCTGTGTCTTGTAGCTCTTCCTCATTTTTGTCTCCCCTCGTTTTGCTCGTGCGTGCAGTACGCAACATAGTATTAAAAGAGAGAAAAAACTGCGTGAAAAAAACAAAACACCTTCATCATTAAGAAGAATAGAAAAAAAGAAGGAAAGCACCATGCTTCGCTTTGTGTCCAAGAGGATGCCCGTGGCTGCAGCTGCAGCGGCGGCGGTGCCGCTTGTCCGGTTCCAGTCTAGCGCCGTTGTGGGTGAGTCTTTGATGGCACGCCCGGGTGCGAACCGCCGCGTCTTCCCGTCTGCGCAGGTGCTGCCGCGGTTCGAGATTCACGATGTGCGGGATGTGGCGGCGCAGGGGAGCATGACGCGTGTCGCCGTCGATGGCAAGTTGCTGCTCATCTCGCAGTTTCCGCAGCTCGGCCCACGCAAGGCGGATCCGAACGACACGACGCCGCAGTTCGATCGCGAGCGCCGCGTCTCGCTGCGCTTCCGTCACATGGACCTTGCCGGCTTTGTGTGCGTCGTTGAGGACCGTTTGCCCAGCTACCACGTGGCGAACAACGCCTACGAGCTGACCTTCGAAAAGACGCCGGGTGGCTATGTATTGAAGGGGGAGGTGCACCGCAGCTCCTCGCAGGCGAAGGAGGACTGGAGCGTGCGGTTTGAGAATCAGTTCGCGGTGACGATGGAGCACTTCTTGCAGAGTGCGCTGACGGAGAGTTTTGGCTTCTTGGAGCATCAGCACATGATGGCGGAGCAGGCTCGCAGGAACAATAACAACAATCAGAACCGTAACCGTGATCAAAATCGTCGGCGCAACGACAACAACAACAACAACCGCGCCAATAACCGAGTTCACGACGAGGCAGAGGTTGGCAACGCCGAAGGCAACTAAAACGTCCGGGACGTTTTTTTTTTTTTGTTTTCTGCGTACTACGTTAGCAGACAGTGAGTCTTTTTCTAGGGCAGAAGAGTGGCATGTCTTTACACCATTTTCGGGGCATGGACGTGAGCACCGTTTTCCTTTTCCCTCCGTTTCTCTCTCTTTTTTTTTTTTTTGTTGGTGCTGAAGAGATGCTGGGCTGTTTGCTAGCATTATTTAAAGTGTTCTGATAGTACCTGATCTGAAATGAGGCGGACTTGTGGGCGACGTTCCAGAGGGTTTGACTGGAAAAAAAAAAAAACCGAAGAAACTCAATAAAAACGACGATGTTCTGCAATACCTGATGGGCTCAGATGTGTATTTTTGAAGCTGCGCAAGGCTTTGCTTTACACGCGGGCACTTTTCGAAGATCAGGGCAACCTTGCTACTCACCAGCAAGGCAGCAGAGACGAAATCTCCCTCCTCTTTTCAGTGTTTTTTTTTTCCTGAACAGAGACTATTTGGATAAGGTTAGCACAGTCTGCTGTTTTTTCTGTCGGCTCAGCAACTCACAGTTTTTTTTTTTTCCGCCCTCTTTAAAGGGTTTTCAAAGGTTCGTTACTGCGGTCTCAGGTTCGCTGGTGTACTTCCGCAACTATGTAGGAAGTACACCGTTTTTTTTTTTTTACACGCGCTACTACTACTACGACGTGCTATACTCATGCTTTTGTTTGAATGAAAGAGAGAAAAAAACACTTTATCTCTTGTCTTTTGCTTTCTTTATTCACGTAACTACGAAGATCGGAAACGCTACGTTTTGTTTCTTTGGTGCGTTACTACTACTACGTACGCTACTCCGCCCCTGTTGCTAGTGAATCAGCAGTTTTTTTTTTTTCACCATTCACCTAGCCCTTTTTTTTTTTCATCAAATTGAAAAAAAGGCAAGACAAATCAACATTAAAACACACACACACACACACACACACACACACACGCTGTTAAAACAAAACTCTTCGACCGAACGAAAAGCAGGAACTGTTCTTAACAAGTTGTAATTAGGCAGATTTCCAAAATACGAGAAAAGTAGGACGCACACACACACAAAAAAAAATGCGTTCGTTTCTTCGGCCGTCATCAAGACATGGGCTAGGACTTGGCATGTCGGCAACATGCCTGATAGCCTCCCGCCGCGGCATTTTTGTGCGAGAAGCGTGGACGCCTGTTTCCCTGCAGAGCCCCGACAGCGCAGAGGCTCCGTTTCCTGCGCGGCTGCTATGGCAGTTTCGCAGCTCCACACCACGCCACCTAACGTTGTGCGTGCGCGGCCCCGCCTCGCGCCTCAGCGCCGTCACAGCTGGCAGCAGCTTTGAGGACTTGGAGGCGGACGGTGAAGCAACGACCATTGCAACGGAAAAGGCGTCGGTGACGCCACGTAAAGCAGAGGACTTCGTGTACGGTCGGCTCTTCCTGCGCCCCTACGACGTGGCGCAACTGCTGACGGTGCTGCAGGGCTGGTCCGATGCACCGGCGACGGTAAAGCGGCCACGCTCGTTCTTGCAACTGAGCGCAGTGCCTGCTCCATCAGCTGCCGCATCAACGAAGGCACCTCCTTCGTCGAAAAACACGAAAGTGATGCCGTCGCCTTTCTCGTCGGCGAAGCCACGCGCGGTGCAGCTGACGGCGCGCTTCACACGCAAGGTGCTTTCACCGGCACAGAGGGGTGATCGAGCTGTTACTACCACGTCGGCCACACCGACGACCGACCTGGACCCGGAGGCGTCGGAGGACTATCCCGGCTCCGTCTACGTGGAAGGCGAGTTGGGCACCCTTACCACGGTGCTGCGGGACGAGGACCTGGTGCTGCTCACAGCCCATCTTGAGAGCGTGCTGAGCGACTTCTTTTCCATCGAGCACAATACCATCCGCGAGGCTGCGCGGCGTGCCGTCGAACGCCAGGGTCGACCTGGCAGGGCGCGGTACACGTCAGCGCAGGAGCGCAGCGGCGATTATGCGGTTGCCTCGCATCCTCGCACCAGCACGTACGACAGTCGTCCGCAGTACCGCAGTTACTTGCGGCGCTCTCCCCAGAACATGGAGGGTGCGGCTGCCGCACCGCAGCACGCCACAGCATCGCACCCGCACACTGCCGCTGCGACAGCTGCGACGGCAACGCAGGCTGATAACGTTATGGCGGGCGGCGAGGAATACGAAGAGGTGGTCGAGGAAGTGGAGGAGGAGGAGGCAGAGGAGAATTCGACGCAACCACTGCAGCAAGAACGGCACGGCAACGCCGCAGGGGCGGCAGAGGTGGGTTGTGCGAAGCAGTCAGGGAGTGTCACCGCGGCGACAGCGAAGGCATCGCCAGCGGCGAAGGCAGAAGCCGAGGTTGACAACGGCTTGCTGGGCACAGAGGCCGATGTCTCCTCCCGCGCAGAAGCAGCGTCCTCGACGCGTTACACCACCACCCATACGGCGGACCGCGGCACTATGACGATGGAGTCCGACAACCGCTACGCCACCGGCCGCTTCGTGCGCGACGGCGGCGTCGCTGCCTCCGAGGTGCAGGAGGTAAGCCGCATCGGCGATTTTGACGTACTGCACCGCACGCAGCAGGCGCAGGGCTCGGTGGAGCACGACGGCGCACGCACCACTGTGCGGGCCTCCAACACCACCGGCGCTTTCCGCTCCACGACAGGGGAGGTTACGGGCACCTTCGCGTACCAGAAAATGTCCTCAACGACGGAGACGACCTCGGCGACCACCGCAGCGGCTGCGGCGTCGGCGACGGCCATCCCAGTGCGCCGCGTGCCCACCTCGAGCGCAGGTCAGACGCCGACGACGACAGGTGCTGGCGAGGGCGGCATGGACGAGGGTCCGACGTTGGAGGTGAAGGCGACTACGGTGAAGGGTGCAGAAGGCGAGTCCGAGGCGGAGGAGGCGGAAGAAGAGGGGGAGGCCCCGCCGGCTGAAAAATCGAAACAGAAGCGTGCGTCAGGCAGCCGTCATGGTGGCAAGAAGAAGGGCGGAAAGAAGAAGTCGAAGAAGGCGTTGAGGCACAAGGCGGCGCCGAAGGCGACTGCGGCTGGGTCCCCGACATCGACCATGTCTTTTTAATGCCACAGTGCAGAGGAGGAGGTCGTGCAAGTTGCTTGAGGGGTAGTGATTGCTTCTCTATTTATGTGTTTTACGTATTTGTGCAGGTTTGTGTGTGTGCGTGCTTTTATGTTCGTTTTCCACGCATCATCGGAAACAAATTTTTTTTTTTTAAATTCAACAGAGTCAGCGCACGCTAGAATTCAAAGAACTGTGTCAAGTTTTTTTTTTTTTTGTTTTGACATTATTTGTCGAGACATAACTTTTTTCCGCAGAGTAGCTGAAAGAAGAAGAGGAAAAAGGACATTAACGCTACTGGTTGTTTGCGATGCGTGGAGGAGTTTTTTTTTTTTTTTGAACTTTTCGGGCCACTATATCCTCCTGTTTTTGCTTAAAGCCTCTCGCGTCTTCTAATCTATCCGCCGTTGAAACGCACACTTGCGCGCCTAGACGTTTTATTATTTGCTGAACAAACGTGTTTAGTATTAAAGTCACTCCACATGTACCAGCCAGGTAAAAGTAAATAGCACAGTATTCCTTTTTTTTTTTTTGTTTTCTGAATCGCAGTAGAGCCCTTGTCTTTTGAAGGGCCTCTTGTTGTTCCCTTTCTTTCCTATATACACATACTCTGTACTGTGACTGGGCCCACGCTCGCCATTTCCACCTTTTCTCAAGTCTCTGCTTATTAGCTTCTACTTACTTCGTTACCGTACGCAAAGAAGAGAATGCCCCAGGCCGGTCTTCCCCTTCTCGCCGCGGTGTGGTTCAGCGCGGTGGCACCGGTGGTGCTGGTGGACGGCATCTTCGTGTTGACCCGCTCGCTGGACGCCTCGGTGCCGCACCCGCTAAGCCAGGTGTTTCCCTTCAAGTACTGGCTGATCTACGCGGAGTACGACCGACGCTACGGGCCGAACGACGATGCCTTTGTGGTGGCGCAGTCGTGGCTTAACCTGGTCGAGGTGGCGCTTGGCCTGCTGGCCGTGCTCCTGTCGTTCTGCCGCGCCAACAACGCGGCAGTGAAGCTGGCGCTGTTGGTAGCCACGATGACACTGTTCAAGACGGTCCTGTACTACGTGCTGGACATCGTGGAGGACGGCAAGTACACAAAGCACAACACGTTCTTTGAGCAGCTCACCATGGTCATTATTCCGTCGTCCTTTTGGATTATCATCCCTGCGGTCATCATTAAGAAGTGCTTTGCCGTGTTGACGCTCGTGAACGTGCCTGAGCATAGGAGGAAGACGCATCACAACGGGGGCGAAGGAAAACAGAAGAGTGCTGCGGCGCCGCCGTCAAACAATCAGCAGAGCAGCAACAACAAATCGAACAAGAAACAGAAGTAACTGCGCGATCAGCTACGTACATCGGCCTGTTTTACTTTGTTTTTTTTTTCCCATTGATCTTTTTTGCTCTGCGTTACATATGCGATGCGATTTGCGAATAGTTTTGTTACTTTTAAGAGCGTGGACGCGCGCAAAGTGGGGACTCGGTTTATCTTGTCATAATTCTATTTTCAAAAACAAAAGAAGATAATAAAACGGCTGCTCATAACGAGCGCGCAACACGGTACCCAAACTCTTGTTTTCTGTGCAATAACTACTATAATACCTGACAAGCTCTTTCAACTGACTTACACACGTTCCTTTACGTCTTACACTGTCATAGAAGACGTAGAATCAGCACCGAAGTAGGATTGTGTTTGCTAAATGTAGTGCGAGCAATAGGACTCTCGCGGATGAAACTCGTTGCGCTCTGGGCTGTTATTGTGCACGACGGTGGCAGAGATACTCACGCCATTGTTCCTCCATCGCCTTTCTTCTCCATCTCCACCGTTGCTCTTCTTTTTCATATTCCGGCTGCACACCTGCTTTTCCCTTCCCTTCTTTTCAATCCTCTTTTTTTTTTTTTTGTGCTTTCATTACACTCTTCTTAAGAGCAAAAGCGTAGCCCTCTTTTTGTGTGTGTTCATAGCTGCACGCGTATTGCGTTTTAAACGCTAGCTGTCAGGCTCTTGCTTTATCAGAAGAGAAGAACTATAACCGTTTCTTTGTGCGCCTTTCTCAAGGCTGACTCAGCTGTTTCTGTGCAGAGACCTACCAGTAACTTTTTTTTTTTGTGTGTGCGCATTTTATTGTTCGCAGGGTTCGCTGTGCACGATACGTCTTGGTTTTTCAATCAGTCTTTTTTTTTTTTTTCTGTTATACTTGGTGAAGGTGTGAACACGAAGAAGGAGACTACTCAGGTTTAGAGTTACTACCAAAACTCTTTTTTTTTTCACGCTGTTGGTTTTTTTTTTTTTTGTGTTGTTGTGCTCAGTACTTATACACTTGCTTTGAGGTGGTGGTAGCTTCTTCTTTTTCTTTCAATTCTGACCTCGCGGACGGCTTTTCTTGTTTCTTTTTGCATTTTTTACTCTTTCATACACGGAACCCGCAGAGCTTTATTTTCCACTTTGACACTGTTGCCCCTCTTTTTTTATTTCTCGCACTATTACTACCCGGCTCTCCATCCGTATCAGCGCTGCACCTTGGGTTTTCTTCTCCGAAGAACGTCGCTGCTTCTACTTAGTTTTTTTTTTGTTGTTGTTGGAGGAAAAGAGCAGGCATTTACATTTGGTTCGGCTTAAGGCTGACATGAAGCACTTTTCGGGTCGCCAGGCGTCGAAGCGCGCCGGAAGACGTGCCGTCATGATGGCACTGAGTGGCAATGTCGCTACCGCAACTACGCGTGCAAGGACAGCCATTACAGCAAGTCTACCCAACGCCTCCGCTTCTGCGGCCTTCGCCTGCGCACTGCACTGCTCCTGCGTCTCCTACTCGAGTCAAACTTCAAAGGCGCTCGCGAGCACCAAGGCACGTGCCAGGGCAGCCACCACGGCGGCAGCTCTTGTGCCGGGCGCCGCTAAGCAGGTGCCCTCCGCGGCCACTGTTGGAGCAAAGCCTATCAGGTCGCGTAATCATAGCAGGTCGGCAGGGCCGTCGTCAGCGAGAGAGAAGAAAGCGAATGTGGCGGTGACCGAGACGGCTGCACCGCAGCAAGAGCAGCGGGAGCCGCAACAGGAAGGGCAGACTTCATCGTCCACGCGACGACGCCGGCGCACTTCCACCACATCAGAACAGGCACAAGCTGCGGACAACGACGAGGGTGACTACCCTCGTCACATTCAACCGATGCGTAGCCGCAGTGCCACAGAGCAGCCGCGCAAGCGACGTAACGCGCGACAGAAAGCGGCGCTGCTCCTACGGACACACGAGGAGCTTGCGAAGGGTGCAGGGGCATCAGGTGCATCCTTTCCCTGCCGTCTTGCGACGACAGCGGCGACAGAGAGACCTACCGGGTCACCAAAAAGTACCGAGGAAGGCCGCCATGGGACTTTCTCCGCTGGTAGAGGCCCGTCACGTCGACCCGAAGCGTCGGTGATGTCTACGCGAAGTGCGCCACAAAAAGCTGAGGCGGCGTCTCTCACCACGGACCAGCTGCTGAGCCGTGTGGAGCTGACTTCTTTCGTAGAGCGGGTGGTGGCGCGGGTGCGGGACTGGGCCGCCTCGCTGAAAGAGTGGGCCCACCGGTCCACTGACCCGACGCTGCGGGAGTGGGAGCGGCAGCTGCTGCTGTCCCTGCGCAAGGACTCGTTCGCCGACTGCAGCGCCGTCCAGTACGCCATGCAGCAGCGCTACGAGGACCAATTCGGCAGCAGCAGCAGCGACGTGGCCTTCCTGAACCTCTACGCCCGTGTGCTGGTGAACAACGCCGTCTTCTGTCTCTTGAACTTCGTCACGTACCGGGCAACGGAGCTACTGGCGGAGGCAGTGAATGTGGCGCAGAGAGCCTACACGCTTCAGCGGGAGCAAGAGCAACAGCAGCAGCAAGGGCGGCGGACGGAGGGTGAGGAGATGAACATGGCGTCGCGGGGGAAAAATCGCTCTCGCAGCCGCCGTCGCACTACCCCATCCGCACCTGCGGCGGCGAAGAAGAGTACTGCAGGCGGTGCTTCCTCTTCGCTTTCTTCTTCTGCTGTGAGCGACACCACTACGACGGCTGCTGCTGCCACTGCGGCGGCGGCAGTGAAGCGCGTCAACGACCCGGACAGCCACCTTCTCTTCCTGCGTGTGCTGCTTGCCAACGCCTACGCCAGCGACCAGCAGTACTGGAAGGCAGCGGAGCAGTACCAGCTCGTCATGTCAGCCCTCGAGCGCAGCCCACTCTTTAGCGCAGACCAACTCACCCCCGGAGTGGCAAGCCCGCGTGCGTTAAACCGCATCTTTGTGGAGGAGGACGCGAGGCGCTTTTACGAGAATCCCGCACGTGTGCACCATGCCGTGGCGCAGGGCATGGCGCAGCTGCTGTTGTTGCAGTCGCAGGGTGCCGCCGCTGCCCACGCCGTGCCCGTCATGCACGCACAGCTCGCCATGGCCCGTCTGCATCGCCACGCCGGCCGCCACGCGGAGAGTCAGTCCTTCTACGAAAGCTACCTGGACGGTGCAGCAGTGCACATGGAGGGCGAAGACGTCGCGGGGGTGATGCTGGAGCTTGGACGACTGCTCCTCTACAAGCGGCGAGATAAGGATGCCGCGCTGGTTTATCTCGAGGCGGGCTCGAGCATGCTCCTCGACGACGCACAGGAACTGTTGACGCAGCAGCAGCAGCAGCAGCAGCAGGAGCAGAGAGAGGTGGTGACGACGTCAGCGGCGGCAGCGATGGAGGGAGAGCTGGGAAAAGCTGCGGTCCGCATCGCTGCTGGCAACACTGCCCAGCGCGCGGCCAGCGGGCTAGTCGACACGGCGATGGCCTTCCACGCGCAGGGCAAGACCGGCAAGGCGATTGGGCTTCTCGAAGGCAGCTTGCAGCTGCTAGACACCGCCAACCTCCGACTCGTCGGCGGGTGGGTGCGGATGCGGTACGCGGACATGCTGACTACTGTTTCTCTGGTCGACCGCGCGTTGGACGAATACACGCGCGCGATGACCGTCCTGCGCGGTGAGGGCGGCGAGGTGGTCGACCAGCTGGGACCCGGTGGCCGACTGGTGCGCCTCAGCGCGGCAGAGGTGGAGTCACACCTGGCGTTCTGCCTCCAGACTTATGTCGGCGACCACAAACGAGCTATGAAGCACTATCGCCACGTGGTGCAGGGCAGCTACAAAGCCAGCCCGCTCGTGAAGAGTGCGCAGGCGAAACTGAGTAAGCGAGCGCGGCGGCAGCGCGCTGCTGCTGCTGCTGCCACCGCCTCCACGTCGGATGCCGGCGATACAGCGCACCATGCGGGTACTTGTTCACGTGGTGGCGGCGGCAGCAGCAGCAGCAGCGTCGGCAGTGCGCCGCTCTCGTCCGACGGCCTGGCCCTCAAGCCGGACACTTTACATTGGGTACTTTCAAACTACGTCGCGTGCTGCGAGCGCGTCGAGGCCTTCACGGAGGCTGTCGGAGTACAAAGCCGACTCATCGAAATCGAAGGCGCGTTGGGTGGCAACGTGGTAGACTCCTACCTGAAGCTCATCGACTTGCAGCAGAAGTCTGGCGAGATTGGGAAGGCGCTGGCGCTGTGCTTTTATGTCTTCCACCTGCCCGATGCGATGATGCCGCCACACATGCGACTGGAGGTGGCAGACCATTTCGCCTCCAGCTGTCACCAGCTGGGCAACAACCGGATGGGGGCGGTGTTGATGCAGGCGGTGCAACACGTGCGTGGTGTCCACGATGCTGATGCGCTGGTGCACTACGCGACGTGCCTCAATGCCCTCGACCCGGCCGACCGCCTGCAGCTGGACGGCATGATGGACATCGAGGCGAGCATCCAGTCGATTGGCCGCGTGTTTCGACGTGCTGCTAGTATCGTCGTGTCCGACGTCGTCATGGATCGTGAGGAGGAAAAGTCCGCTATGCGTTCAAGTAATGGCACTAGCAGCGACACCACACCTACCTCGGCTGCAGCCAACGACGATGCTGGTGCGTCAGCGCCGTCATGGACGCAAGAGCGGGTAGCACGGGTGCTGAGCGGGCTCATCGTGTTGAGCCGTGGCGCTTTCTTTTTCCACCAAAACCGGTTTATGAAGGAGGCTGCCGACCTTTACGCCTACGCGCTAGAACAAGTGGACCACATCATGGCGCTCATGCCGGTCTACACCGACACCCTTCAGCAGGAGATGGGCGTCCTGTTGGTTAACTATGCTACGCTGAAGGCGTCCGAGGACCCAAAGATGGCCGCGACGCTGTACGAGCGGGCCGCGGCGGTGTGCCCGTCGTCTGTGGAAGTCGCGGAGGTAGTGGCGGATTTCTTTGTGCAGTCGGGCGACTACGCGAAGGGATTGGTATATATGAAACGAGTGCTGCGCGCTAACCCAACCGCAGCCGCAGAGTTGCATCTGCGGCTGGCGTGGCTCGGCGCCAGGTTGGCGTGGGAGACGTTGTCGTACGGGCAGCGGATGGAGGTGATGGAGCACCTGCTGAGAGGTCTTGGCGTCTCGGCAGAGCGCATTGCCGCCGCGTGTGCGATGGCGACGCAGCGTCAGCTGAGCAACGACGACACGAAGGTGGTGATGTCGCTGGCGGACTTCTCGCAGCTGCTGATGGACGGCGTGGCAACGACGAACAGCGAGGACGCGGTGTGCCTCGCCACCTACATTGTGCAAACTCGCTTCGAGGAGCCAAAGCTGTTGAATCGCATGTACCGGCGCGCCGTCCTGCGCTTCCCGCGGAACGCGACGATCCTGATGAACTACGCCACGCTGTGCATGTTCTCCGGCCACCACGTTCTCGCCCGCAAGTTCAACGCAAAAGCGTATGCGGCGTCCTCGGGCGACCTGAACTGCACCATGTGCTACGCCCACTATCTGCGCAGATCCTACGAAGACAGGCAGATTGGATGTAGCGAGTCGCTCTTCCGCCACTTCCTCGACGCGCACCCCAACTCGGCCCAGATGCACGCCGCCTTTGCCAACTTCATGGCGGGTGCGATGCCAACGCCCTTCAAGACGGAGGAGCACTTCAAGCGTGCGCTGGAGCTGGCGCCGAGGTCGGAGGACGCGGTGCTGCAGTACGGGCAGTTTATATGGGCCTGCACCGACAGCAAAATTGTCTACACGAACGACGAGGTACGGCGACTCGTTTTTGATCGGGCCGAGAAGCTCTTCAAAGATGCTGTTGCTATCAACCCAAGCAGCTTCACAGCCTGCCACCAGCTCGGCACCTTCTACGCCAACCGACACAACCGCTTTGAGGATGCAATGGCGATGCTGTACCGGGCCCACAAGCTGCAGCCTGGAAACGTGGAGGTGCTGCGCCACATTCTAAACACGCTGCACGAGGAATGCGTGAGGGTGCAGCGGGAGGAGGAGCTGCAGCAGAGCGGGACCGTGAAGGCATCGCCGCGGCTGCGCTCTCTGACAGCGGCGACACATGACATGTTCGACAACGTGGTGTCCAGGGAGCCGAACGACCGTGCCACGCTGGAGCGCTACGCGCGCTTCGCCGTTGAGACGTTGAGGGATTCCCGTCTTGCTGCTTCCCTCTACAGCCGCATCCAGGAGCTGAGTCGCAAATGAGCAGCTATACACATCTTTTTTTTTTATAGTTTATTTCGCAGGCGCCTGCGAATTGTTCTGGACACGTTCTCCCCATCCCTCCTCTCTTTTTCATTGCGTGCGCCAGGATTAGCCTCTCTTTCTGTTTCCTCCTTTCCCTTGTTCTGTGTTTCTTACTTCTCCTTGTACCCAAACTCTCTTCCGTCTGCTTTCGGAGGTTCTTTCCACGTGTGTGTTTTTTTTTTTGTTTTGGTATTGCAATTGAGAACAACCTCCAGCGTTTTTTTTTTTTTTGGAGTTTCTATTCGCGTTGGTTGGCCGCCATAGCACAAAAAGGGAAAGCAGCAGATCCATGAAGGCCCATTCTTTTTTTTTTTCCCCCCGCGTTGTTTCTTTTTTTTTTTTGAGAGTTTCTTCGAGCTCCCCCCTCAGCTATTTGTCTTGTTATCTACTTTGTACCAACAAAATGAAAAACAAAAACTCAGCTTTCTTTTCTGAAAATATGTGTCTTCCCTCGCTTGTGTACGCGTCTTCGATTAATACTCTACTTTTTTTTTTTTTACTGTGCCATTTTTCCACATTTGTACCATGAAGAACAACAACAAAACAACAACAATAACGACAGCAATAGCAACGACAACGAAAAGAAAGCCATCGAAGATATGGGAGTCGCTGATTTGACGCTCTTGACGGGCTTATGTAAGCATCGTAATGGCGTTGAGAGGAAACTCGGAACAGCCACGTATGGCCGGCATTCCAAACGATGTGCGTTTCTCTTTTTTTTTTCCGGTCTTCTCGTTGCAAAAAGCACTGTAAAGTCAAGCTGTCTCTTCGTTGTCCCTCAGTACTGATTCTGTGTGTTTGGCTTTGAACTACCTTGTCATGATGCTCTGATCCCTTCTGGTCGCTTCCTTTTTTTTTGTCTGCTTTTTACATGAAAGGTGCTGAAAGAAGCAACTTTATCTTGATCAACTTCAGCTTTTTGAAACAGGGTGAGCACGGAACGCACGACAGGAGTTTACACGCATCCCTAGACTCCTCTGCGATTTGCGAGCCTGCACTGGTATACACAGCCGCCGTCTTTGTATCATATAGACAGCCGCCGTCTTTGTATCATATAGACAGCGTCTCCGTAAGCATACACTAGCGAGCATATTATTGTTATTAGCTTTGGGGTTTTTTGTTCCGACGCAGGCAGTGTCTAAACCTCTTTTTTTTTTTTGTAGTTTGTCTTTCTCGCATTGATCATTTTCGGTTTGCCTCTCTGCCTTCTTTTAAAATCCTGTTGACATCAACAATTGAATCGAGAGAGGAGACACACGGATACACACGCAAAAAAAAAAAAATGCGAAGAAGCTCTGCACGTGTGACGAGCAAAAACGCGGTGCGGCTCGCGCTTGCCGTGCTCTGCGTGATGGGTCTTTGGAGCGTGCCGTTCCAGAAGCTCTACTTTCCTGTCGTTGCTGGTGCTTCGTACGAGGAGGATGCGGCTGAGGTTTTGTTCGTGCGCGGCTGCGACGAGCCGGCTTCGGCGGATGCGCGAGAAACAACCGGCTGCTTTGCGGTGGCAGCCGCCAAGGGCCAGCCGAGGCTTCCGAAGAGTGTGGTGCTGTCTTTGGAGGGTGTGCACCTGCCCACGGATCTGCATGACCACCGTGTGCTGCTGAAGGAGTACCGTCGACCGTCCCTGTTGGGCGATGAGCCGAGCGCAGGAGAAGCTGCGAATGATGCTGCTGCTGCGGCGGTGCGTGACGCGAAGCCGGTGCAGCTGCTGTGCGAGCGTCCCAACCCGTCTGAGCTCTTTCCCACTCAACTCATCACCTGCGAGCTGGTGAACCCGCTCATCACGATGAACCGCAGCGAGGTGTGGCGGTCACAGCTGCAGCGCCTCGTGGACGCGACAATGTGGTTCGACGTCCGCCTGGAGGTGAAGCGCGGCGACGCGGACACCTATCACGCTGTCAGCATCTTGCGACGGTCAGTGCAGCTTCAGGTGACAAACATCTCCAAGACTGGAGAAGAGACCGGAGACGAAATGCTGAAGCGGCAGCGACGGGCAGTGTCGTGGGAGGAGGTGCGGCGGCACCCGCTGGAGCGACTCTACGCCCCTGACTCCTTCAACGGCAACGCCACCAAAGTAAATATGTCCTCTTCCTCTTCTGAGGACGAGACTGACTTGTACGAGAGTTCCGGCAAGGTGCAGAACGGCGAAGAGGTGTGGGTGGAGCTGGGCATTGGTGGGCTGAAGCGGGAGCTGCGCTCCTTGTTCCGACGCGTCTTTCTCTCGCGGCTGCCGTCGCTTGCGCCGTTGGCTGAGGCGCTGCAGCTGCAGCACGTCCGCGGCGTCATCCTCTACGGTCCTCCGGGCAACGGTAAGACCCTCATCGCCCGCAACCTCTTCCGTCTCCTTGGCCCAGACACTCGTCTCTCTGTCGTGAACGCGGCGGACATCCTCAGCAAGTTCGTCGGGGAGTCGGAGAAGAACCTGCGCGACGTCTTCGAAGGCTACGACATTAGCACCAGCTTGAGGGCCGAGGACGCGGAGAAGGACAGGGAGGGCTTTGAGAAGTCGCAGCACAAAGCCGCGGACGTGAAGCCTGGCACACTGCAGGTGCTTGTGATCGACGAGTTCGAGGCACTCTTTCGGCGTCGCGGCCACTCCGGTGACGAGAGCTCGGCCAAGGCGGTGTACGACGGTGTCACGAACACGCTGCTGTCGCTGATGGACGGTGTGAAGAGCCGCAACGACTTGCTGGTTGTCGGGCTTACGAATCGGCTGCAGGCGATCGATCAGGCCCTACTGCGTCCTGGCCGTTTCGAAGTGCTGATCGAGATTCCCGCACCGGATGTACCAGGTAGGGAGGACATCTTTTTCATCCACACGGACCGCCTCCGCGAGCACGGCTTCCTCGCCGCCGATGTTAACCTCCACTTGTTGGCGCTGGAGTCGGGCGGCTTCTCCGGGTCCGATATCGCGGGCACGGTGCGCTCAGCCGTGAGCTACGCCCTGCTGCGGTACCGCAAAGACGGCCTCTTCGCGAAGGATGCTGCGCTGTACTCCGACAAACCTGAGGCCACCACACCGCATCAGCACTCCGCAGCAGACGCAGAACGTAAGCGTGCCGAGGAGGAGGGCGAGGAGTTTGGTCACCGCCCAGGCGACATCGGTGGCGTGGGCCTTGAGGATATTCCTGCGACATTTACTCGTGAGGGCAGGGCTCCGCCTGCGGATGCGGTGAATGCCTTTCCGTCCTCCACCTCTTCTACTTCCTCGCTGTTTCGGGTCACCCGTGCAGACTTCGACCGTGCCATGCGGGACATCCGCAGCGCCAAGGACGAGGCCTCGGCGCTCTCGCAGCTGTCAAGCGAGGGCGACGGCGCAGGCGCCGAGGTGGTCGACTACGACGGCACCGTCACCCACAACATCGAGCGCGCCAGTGCCGTGATGGAGCGGGTCACACAGAGCGAACGCACTATGACGGGCCTCATCGCCATCACCGGTGCGCCGGGAACGGGCAAGTCCACCGTTGCCCGCGCGCTGACCCGCGTGCACGATTTCACGACAGTGCGATACTTCTCCTGTCGCCGCCTGACGGAGCTGCGCGATCGCGAGGAGCAGCTGGCGAAGCTGCGCGACGCTCTCAGCGAGGCCTCGCACACGGAGCGCGGCCTTGTCGTGCTGGACGACTACGACGTGCTCGTGGACTCCATGGGCGGCAGCGGCGGCTACGCGGCCCTGACGCTGCGGGGACTGCTCTACGAGTACTTGCACCGGCCCGGCGGCGTCAGTCGCGCCCTCGTCGCTGACTCGCCACTCGTCACCGCCGAGGAGGCTGGCGGGGAGGCCGAGGCGGGCAACGTCGTCGTCAACGCCGGTAGCCGCGTCGCGGCGGAACGGAACCGCCGCGTGCTGGTCCTCACCTCGTCACTGCCGTCGGTGCTGCAGCCGCTGCCCTTTGACGTGCACCTCCGCGTCCACCCGATACTGCGGCGCGGGGCTGCCACATTGCTGACCGAGTATCGCGTCGTCGACGCCGCCCACGCGGCCAGGGCGGCGGCGGCCTATCCGGTGTCGATGAGTTACCGTACCTTCCTGCGGATAACGGACATGGCGCTGCAGCGTTGGATCCAACAGGCGACTGCCACGGCCTCTGCTGCAGCTTCGCCCACAAGTGGTAATGCGGAGGCGATGAACACGACGCTGGAGCTGCCGGCCTTTTTTGCCACGTCAGAGGCGATGCGCGACACCTACGAGACGCTCCAGGAGGAGCAGGCGCTGTCGAACTTCTACTCCGTCTCGACGGATGCGGCGAGCCGCGACTTCGTCTCCACTGTGCGGGCCACCGTGGCGAACATGGGTCTCATGGACCCGTATGAAGGCTGGGGCGGTGAGGGTGACGAGGACGGCGGCGCCGCAGAAGGCGAAGGCGACGCATTGGACGACAAGTTAGAGGATGCGGAGGAAAGGGTGGACATCGATGAGCTAGTGGGGGCGGCGGATGAAATTCTCTGGTAATGTATCAGGGTGGATTTAAACAGGAGTTAGGGTGCCTTTCTTTTCCTGCGCTTGTTTGTGTTGCTTACTCTTGATTGACCGATATGCTGAAATATGGTTGCGTTGCTTTCTTGGTTGGCCACGCGTTGCCATCGTTGTCGCCGATACGATCACAGGTGACTGCTCGACTTAGTCCGAAACAACCACACATACACACAAGAAAAAACCCGTGAAACGTCAACTTACTCGGCGCTTATGAAGTGAATCGAAAAGCCAAACGGTCAAGCGTTCTAGCTGATCTTCATCCCTAGCGCTGCGATCGGCGACCCAATGTTGAGAGCTGTGTGTACTCTCTGCTGCTAGACTACTAGCACCAGTGCTTGGAAAGTAAAGAACCGTATTTCCATCTTTCATTTCTGTTAAATGAAGATGGTGCAACGGATTTAACTCGATTTGCCGAAAGCTCCCTTTTTTTTTTTTTGCATGTGTGCGTGCTCTGTTTTACTCTATATGTGACCTTGAACACCTGCTTACCCACATTACGTGTGCCGTTTCAATTCCCTTGTCATTTTTTCCTGTTTTCCACAACTTTTCGAAAACCTCCCTTCTTTTTTTTTTCCCTCTTGTACACTGCCACATATCGCTGCACGTACATCTTTTCCCTAATTCTCTCTTTTTTTTTTTGTGTGAGGAGTGCACATTTTTAATCGCTGGCTTGGCACGATCACACGCCCGCGTTTTCTGCCTCTCTCTTTTTTGTTCTTTCCAATTGGTTTCATCTGTTCTTCTATTAACGTTGGTGTAAACCGACAAATAACAGGAGGCAGAAGAGGAAAAAAGAAACCTCGGTTTTGCTGAGTCGTGTTTGCGTCTCCAGATACTCTGTTTCCTTTTTTTTTTTTTTGGAGGTCAAGTTCCCCAGCGTGTGTGTCTTTTTTGGTGTTGGTGATCTTGCTCTTTTTTTTTTCTCCTTGTGTGCTTTTTTTTTTTTGGTCAGGCTCTTCTTTCTTTCTACCGTTCTCACTTTCTGTTTTCTTATTCACGCGTGTATGCGTATTTCCTTACACTTAAAAAAAAAAAAAAAAAGAAAGTGCTTATCTATACTGTAGCGCTTTTCTTTGTTATTATTATTATTGTTTATCTCTCGCTCGCAGACGCGAAGAGAACTGTGCTCGACGCTGGGACTATTCAAGGAAGTCTGCAAACACTACTCTATCCGTTTGCTGGCTCTGATAAGCGCCTAATTTCTCTCTTTTTGTTTTCTTCTGCGACTTTATTTAGCTTTGCTACTACCAATACTCTTGTGGTAGCTGTTTGTCTAGCGGCACACTCCTCCCCCTCCCTTAAAACAACGTGACACGCACGGACAGCCGCTGAAGCACAAAGGCTGTCGTCATGTGGAGGGCATCACGCTTTTTGCGGAGCGTGGCCACCGCTGCAGCTGGCGTAAGCCAGATAAAAACTCAGGTGGCTGATGCCGCCACTGTCACTGCCACGGCTGCGGCGAAGGCTGCACCGGTCACCAACGTCGACGCCCTGCCGAACACGCGCTCCATCTACCTGGACAACCAAGCCACCGCTCCGCTAGACCCGCGGGTACTGGATGCAATGCTGCCCTTCATGACGGAGGACTACGGTAACCCACACAGCCGCACCCACCAGTACGGCTGGAGGGCCGAGGAGGCGGTGGAGACGGCGCGGAAGCAGGTGGCGGACCTGATCGGTGCGAGTCCGAAGGAGGTTTTCTTCACCAGCGGCGCCACGGAGTGCAACAACATCGCCATCAAAGGCGTTGGCAACTTCAACAAGGCGAAGAAGAACCACATTATCACCCTGCAGACGGAGCACAAGTGTGTCCTCGACTCGTGCCGCTACCTAGAGATGGAGGGCTTTGAAGTCACTTACCTGCCCGTGATGAAGAACGGCATCGTGGATCTGAAGGTGCTGGAGGCGGCCATCAAGCCCACCACCTGCCTCGTTTCCTGCATGGCTGCCCACAACGAGATCGGCGTCCTGCAGCCCATTCGCGAGATTGGCGCGCTCTGCCGGTCCAAGAAGGTCCTCTTTCACACCGACGCCGCCCAGGCGCTGGGCAAGATCAAAATCGACGTCAACGCGGACAACATCGACGTCATGTCCATGTCCTCGCACAAGGTGTACGGCCCAAAGGGTTGTGGCGCGCTTTACGTCCGGCGCCGCCCGCGTGTGCGTCTCCGTTCCCCCGTCAGCGGCGGTGGCCAGGAGCGTGGCATCCGCAGTGGCACAGTCGCCACGCCGCTCGTTGTCGGCATGGGGGCTGCGTGTGCCATCGCGATGCAGGAGATGGACCGTGATGCGGCGCATTGCAAGAAGTTGCAGGAGCGGCTGCTCCATGGCCTGCAGAGCCGCCTGCCCCACCTCGTTGTGAACGGCGACCTGGAGCACCGCCTGCCTGGCAACCTCAACATCAGCTTTGCCTGTGTGGAGGGGGAGAGCCTGCTGATGGGCATGAAGGACGTCGCGGTGTCGAGCGGTAGCGCCTGCACGAGTGCATCGCTGGAGCCGAGCTATGTGCTGCGTGCCCTCGGCGTTGACGCGGAAAACGCGCACACGTCCATTCGCTTCGGCATCGGCCGCTACACGACCGAGAAGGAGATCGACATCGTGATTGAGGAGTGCGTGCGGAACGTGGAGCGGCTGCGTGAGCTGTCGCCATTGTGGGACCTCATGCTGGAGGGCAAGTCTTTGGCCGACGTGCAGTGGCGATAAATAGAAGGAATGGGAAGCGTGAAGTTGGAAGCCAAAAAGAAAAAAAGAAAAATAAGGTTGACTTTTCTTTTTCCTACAGCAGGAATAGAGCACGACGGAACCTTTATTATATACTGTTAATTAAACACACACAACAAGAAAAAAGACAGAGAAAAAAGGGCAAACAAGAAGCAGCTTCTGCATTTAAGTGGTAGCATATCTTTCTTTTTTGTTTTCTTGACATTCGGTTCTGATCACGCTGCCTTCCATGCAAGTGCGGAAGGGCCTCACATACACATATACAGACACATGCAACCTTATTTATACACGTTTGAGCTTCCGAAGCCTCTCGCTGCCTTTTTTTTTTTTTACTAAACCGTTAATTATAACCACACGAAGACTTTTTCCCACTCATCGTGGGACGTGATAATATGCCTTTTTTTCCTCCTTCTGGTAAGCTGTAGCTTCCTTTCACATACAAGCGTTGGCTTGCAGTCGTTGCGCTGACTCGTCTCCCTTTTTCACCTATTCTGTTGCTGTGCTTATTATTATTATTATTACGTGTGTCCGATGTACAACTTAAAAAAGACAGACAAAAAGGCAAAGAAAAGGAGAACCTTCTGCCGTATGTTTGCTTCCCTCACACCAAATGATGGTACCAGGAGCTGGGAGTTTTTTTTTTTTTTTACTACTTACTGTGTCTGAGAGTAGTGCTATATGCTTGTGATTCACAACGCCTTTTTACAAAGGGATTTGGTTTTCGAAATGGTGGCGCATTTTCAGGTGATGATGCACCTTTCATGTAATGCACAATATATATATATATATATATATATATATATGTATATTATCGTTGTTATTATTATTATTATTATTTTTTTTTTTTTTTTGCAATGCAGCTGTTTGGAGTGCCACTTGCTACTTTCCTTCTTCTTACTCTCAACACACTGTTTTTTTTTTTTCTGCCTGTTACCCGCTTATTCGTGTTTCCTTTTTTCACATGTGCATCCAGCGAACTTCACTTATCCGAACAATTGAAAGAACTTACACACCACAAATACAACCACCCAAACATACGCACATATTCAGAAATACACGCTCGAAAAGGAAGTGCTACGGATTCATGTCGGACGTGAGTGACCGCCTGAAGGGCAAGCTAAAGAGCATTGCTCGGCAGACGCCCAACGGGTATCGCAAGCAGCGCCCGGGCAGCGGTCCGCGACGCTTCACGGATGACGCGCACCCGAACGCGAAACGGTCGCGGATGGAGGAGGGCGGTGAGGGAGCAGCGAGCAGCGGAAAGAGCGGTGGTGGTGGCAACCACGTGCCGACGAAAGGAGAGAGTGGTGACGGGGAGGGCGAGGTACTGGGTGTGATTCCAAAGATCACGCTGGAGGACATGGGCGGTCTCGCGAAGGAGCTGCCGGTGATTAAGGAGCTCATCCAACTGCCCATCCGCATGCCGCACCTCTTTAGCTGCCTCGGCGCCGATCCGCCGTGCGGCGTGCTGCTGCACGGCCCTCCTGGTGTGGGCAAGACGAAGCTGGTCCACGCCATTGCCGGCTCCCTGCAGGTGCCGCTGTTCTTCGTCTCGGCGCCTGAGATTGTCTCGGGCATCAGCGGCGACAGCGAGGCCAAGCTGCGCAACCTCTTCATGGACGCCGTGGCCGCTGCACCAAGCATCGTGTTCATTGACGAGATCGACACCATCGCCGGCCGTCGTGAGGACGCGCAGCGTGGGATGGAGGGCCGCATCGTGGGGCAGTTGCTGACCTGCATGGACCAGGTCTCGCAAGCGTGGCGGCAGTACAACAAGGTGGTCTGCGTGATGGGCGCCACAAATCGGCCCGAAGCGCTGGACACCGCGCTGCGCCGTGCTGGCCGCTTCGACCGCGAGATAGCCCTCGGTATCCCGTCCATCGACGAGCGGCAGAGCATTCTCAAGATCATCTGCGCGAAATTGAACCTGGCCGACGACGTCGATTTCTTCGAGTTGGCCAACATGACGCCTGGCTACGTAGGTGCCGACTTGCACCTGCTGGTGAAGGAGGCGTGCATCCTGGCCATTCGCCGCAAGTATAATGAGCTGGGCGAGCGCGGCGCGCTGGACGACGTGAGGCCGGAGGAGTTGACGGGCTTCTGCGTCACCTTCGAGGAACTGAAGGAGGCGACGAAGCGGGTGCAGCCATCCGCGATGCGTGAGGGCTTCACGACTATCCCGAACGTCTCGTGGGACGACGTCGGGGCGTTGGAGGACGTCCGGGAGGAGCTTATGACGAGCATCCTGCAGCCCATCCGTGCACCGAAGCTGCACCACCGCTTCGGTTTGGACCACCCGGTCGGCGTGCTTCTCTATGGCCCGCCTGGCTGCGGTAAGACGCTGGTGGCGAAGGCGATTGCGAACCAGTCCGGGGCGAACTTCATCTCCATCAAAGGACCGGAGCTGCTGAACAAGTTCGTTGGCGAGAGTGAGCGCAGCGTGCGCATGGTTTTCGCGCGTGGCCGTGCCTCGGCACCGTGCGTGCTCTTCTTCGACGAGCTGGACGCGCTGGCGCCACGCCGCGGCTCGGACCGCGCCAACCCGAGCAGCGAGCGGGTGGTGAATCAGCTGCTGACGGAGTTGGACGGCGTGGAGGGCCGCAAGGATGTCTATGTGATTGGCGCGACTAATCGACCGGACATGATCGACCCGGCGATGCTGCGACCCGGTCGGCTAGACAAACTGCTGTATGTCCCGTTGCCCTCGGCGGAGCAGCGCGGGTCGATCCTGCAGACGCACGCCCGGCGCTACCCCGTGCACGTTGAGGTGGACATGAACCGCCTCGCGCATGATGAGCGGCTGGCGGGCTTCAGCGGAGCAGACCTGGCGGCGTTGATGCGCGAGGCCTCACTGACGGCGCTGAAAGGGGTCTACCAGTCGTATTCGAAGGACGAGCTTGAGGAGCTGGAGCGCGACATCACTGGCAAGAGCGCGGATACGGCGAATCTGCCGACCATCACGCTAGACAACTTTGAAGCCAGCCTCCGCAAAGTGAAGCCGTCTGTGTCAGCCGCTGACCGCGCCAAGTACGAGAGCATGAGCGCCGAAATCCGCAACAGCGCGAAGAGTACAGGCTGATATCCACTTTGAGAGACGGGATGAGGCGGTGGTGGTGTGTGAGAAAGACGAAAGCTGGGGAAGCCTGACTAACCTATTCATGTTGTCCTCACACATTCTCTTTTTATTTTTATTTTTGTAAAGCCAGCTTTTGCATTTAAAGGTACGATTAAGCACTAAATCAATTGTAACAACAACAGAGGGGGGGGGGGGGGGAGGAAAAAAAAGAGAGAAAAGAGACGGAGTGCAAAAAAAAAAAAAAAGGAAATTGCTCAACCTGGCGTTTGTAAAGTATGACAAGAAGGACCGCAATATAAAGTACATAAGTTCGTTTTCGGTCGTAGTTTGGATTCAAGCGCTTTGGTCTTCCGTTTCTCAGATGCTAAGATGCTGTACTCTCATTTTCTACACTGAAAGTGTTGCCGCGAAAGCGGGATAAACGAAACAAAACAACCCCCAAACGCACACACACACAAGAAAAAAAAAAAAAAAAAGAACCAGGTTGATTGTGTGTCTCTTGAAGCCAATTTCTATTTTTTTTTTTTGTTCCTGAGATTGCTATTTGCCGTTTGAGACGCCTATTGAACGATCCTCTCTCTTCCCAAACTCTTACAAAAAAAAAAGGAAAAACTGAGCATCATTGAGAGCACACACGCACATACACACCAAGAAAAATGCTCAGTAACGTACTGTAACCTCGTTTTGTCTGCGTAGATCCTTGCTTTTCTTTTTTTGTTCTTCTTTTCTTTTCGGCATTCAACTATATTCTTAGCTCCAATGTTTCGACGGTGCCTACAGCACCTCGATGTTCCACGGCCGAATGTGGAGCGGCGAAAGCGGCGCCGCGGCGATGGCATCAACGGCAAGAAGACCGCGACGCGCAGCCCTGGGATGCCGGACCTGCCGAAGAGCGCCGGCGGCTACATCTTCCAACAGCTGCGTCCGCGCCTGCCGATTCGCTGGCAGTACGGCTGGCGGTGGAGCGCGTTGAAGAGTCTCTGGGTGATAGGCTGGGGCTCTTTCATTGTCTACGTGGTGTACGTGATGTTCTTCAAGTACACCAATGCCGAGATTGCGGAGCAGGCGACGCAGTACACGTACGTGCGCAACGACCGAGGAGAGGTGGTGGACATCGGCTTCAAGCCCATCGTCGACGCCGCCAAGCGCGCTCGCCGGCGTGCAGACAAGCTCCTCGACCCCGACGAGCGTGACTAGCCGACGCTCATCTTGATAGGGGTGTGCAGCACAGCACAGAGCCATATCTGAGCGTTCTGCAGCTACTTTGAACTGTAACGGTTTTTTTATTACCTTTTATCTTCAGGGACAATGTGGTGGTTCTTTCTCTTTTTTTTTTTTCCTCCCTCAGCGTCACATTTTTTGTTCATTACGCGTTTTGCATTTAAGGTTCAGTTGAAGAGGGTGAGGGGGGAGGAGGAAGACAGCGTGTCTGCACATGCTGGTTTAAGCAAAAGGCATCCCAAGAGTAATGGTGAGCAACTTGGTAACGTTCGTGGGAACTATATCACCTTTCACACATCACAACAACAACAAGAACAAAAGAAAAAAAAAAAAACAGCCACATTATATACAGGGGTTTTTTCTTCCTATGCTTCTCATGTTACTGTGCCTGACCTGACTGTCCTTCGATTGGAGTTCTTTTTTTTTTTCTTCTAAATCTCCTTCCACCGTGGAATGCTCTCATATCCCCTACACCTGTGGCTTTTCAGCTTTTCACTTTTCTTCATGGTGAAAACACGTGCAACACTATAAGCAGCACTCTTCTTTTTTTTTTTTTTATATACAGAAGCTATCCACCTTCTTCTTTTCTTCTATAGAACCATGCTCATCAGTGGTGCCGAAACCGCGCGTCCGACGGCGGCGCAGAGCACCGCCGTCACTGAAGATAGCCAGAGCGTGCGGCAGCCGAACCAGAGTGGGGTGGTGAACGGCACGGCTTCCGATGCGCCGACGATGACCTTCCGCAACCTCGGTGCCCTCGACCGCTACACGGCGGATCGTAACACCGTCGTCTCACAGCGCCGCGGCAACCTCGTCCTCTTCGTCAAGTCGAATGAAAACGAGTCTGACGGAGCATCGCGCACGGTCAACAACGCATCAATCACGGCGCAGCCGAACAGCGGTGGCGGGAACAATTCCAACAGCCCCGAGGCGGACGACGAGGAGGACAACAACGAGGGCGAGAAGGAAGACTTGGCCTCGCTCGTCGTTTCTACGCTGTCCAACGGCGGATCGTCTGTAGTGAACGCGGTGATGGGTGCGGCACAGAAGCCGCTGCTCACGACTGCGATTGTACTTTTGTACTTCATCTTGCTGGATATGGTGATGCTGCAGGACAATGAACGGCTCAACCGCGTTCTGCGCCGCGTCCGCGCAACCGACAACAATGCCCTCATCCTCCTCACCACAAGCCTCACCCAGCAGAAGAACGACGCGAAAGCGGACCTGCACGACGCGCTTGCACTCCGCAACCCACCCACCACACTCGAACGGCTCGAAATGGCCCAACACAAGGTCTTGGCGCTGGAGCGGGTATGCAACCGCAGTCTTGCACGACTTCACATGCAGCTCATGTTTCCTGGCACCATCGACGATCTCGCTTTTCTCGTTGAGGAGCACGCGGCCTACGAGGCGCAGCTGCAGCGCCTTGCAAGGGATGAGCTTGAGTGGATGAGCACCGTCATGTCTACCTCCGTTGTGCACGCGAGCGACGACGTGCCGGAGGGGCAGCAGTTTGTGCTCGGCTCACACGCAGCGGCTTACAGCACCCCCAGCCGCGCCGGTGAGGCGGCGGCGGCGGCGTACGGCGGCGCGGAAAAAGGGGACACGCAGGTGGCAAACGACCCAGAGGTGGCGGAAGAGTTGAGGGCGCTGTCGAATCCGCTGCACAACGTTCGTCTGGAGCGCGTCACAAAGCCCAACAATGGCCACCAGCATGGCAACAAGAACAACAACAACGCCGGTAGCAGCGCGAGGACGGCGCAAGCGAAGAGTAATTTCGGGCGTGCAGCTGCGGCGGTGGAACGACGACGGCGCCTGCGCAGGGAAGGCAAAACTGCCGAGCTCGAGGCGGAGGTGGAGGTGGAGGTGGAGGTGGCTGCCGGGGATCTTTTAAGCCTTCTGAAGAACCAAATTGTGGCCTTTCTCCTCATTTGCTTGCTCCTCGCTGGAGTGCTTCGGATGGGATGAGGCGAAGATGTCGCGACCAGAATAAGTGCCTCTCGCAGTCGGGTTCGTGTGTTGTGTGTGTGTGTGTGTGTGTATGCGGAGGGAGTGGGGAGGGTGGGAGTGGCGCCGGACGACCCCTGCCGAAGAAAACACACAAATATGCACGAAATAGCTATTTGTTTCCTTCCAATTCACCCACACTGTCTCTCTCATTGGTTCCCTCGTATTCGTTACTTTTTCTTTTTCTTCTTTTTTTTTTTTTTCGTCATCGTGAGAGTTTGTCGCTCAGCAACAAGCTGACGTGGATTTCGAGTGTTTGTATTGATGGTTCATTTGATTTACTGCTTTGAATTTGAAGTTCTTTTTTTTTTCTCGTCTTGTTGATACGAAACTCTTTTTTTTCTGCTCTCCTTTTGTTTTCTTTTGCCGTATAATACACTCATGAAAATGAAGATAAACACCGTCAAGTGATTCCGAAGCTAGTTCTTACCTACCACGTAGCAGCAAAGCTGTACTGCTGAACCTGGCTTTTCTGTAGCCCTTTCCATCCTTTTTTTTTTTCTTTCTCTTTCGGAACGTACTTGTGTGTCTTCTCCGGTTTACAGTTCCATAGGTGACCTTTTTTTTTTTTTCTGTTGTCAGTCAAGAGCAGCCACACAAGAAGTAAAATAAAGGTAAAGAACATATTCAACACCTTTAGCTGCTCACTCGTTGTTCATCTGAAAAGATGAGTATTCAAACCCTGTCCACTTCACGCTTTCTTTCCCTTTTTTCCCCCTCATCATCTCTTCTTTGACCCAGATGCTCACAGTGAAGTTAACAAGGAGTGCACTTTCACTGCATTGCTGTTTTTTGTTGCCACTCTTCTTTTTTTTTTTTGTGTGTGTGCGTGTTTGCTTCTTTCTCTAGTCCAGAGTCATCGCTTGTGCACGTTTGCCAACTATGCCGGGGTTCCATCAACGGGGCCTTGCTTCTCCCCAGAGCGTCGCCGGTGCCTTACACCACAGTCAGCTGTGGCGCATGCGGTTCGACAAGGCGCCACCGCCACCGCCATCCTCGGCATCAACCGCCGCAGCGACAGGAGCGGCGCCGACCGCCTCGACGTCTGCCGCGACCTCTTCCAACGCTGACACGCCGGCCTCCTCCACGGCGTCTGTACCTCGCGTTTCCTACCGGCCATTGCCAGAGAGTATGTACCCCAAGGCGGTGCGGGCAGACTTCACGCCCTTTCCGCTGCCGAAGCACGACGAGTCGTTCGGTTTCGGTCCTGTGCGGCTGCGCAATGTTCCGGATATCGAAGAGGCACGCCTGCGCATGGCTACGGCGAAGCCTGCACGTCAGTCTTCACGCTCAGCTGCGACGCAGGTGCAAGACGGCGAGGCGGCGGAAGACTTGACGGCATCTCTGCTTTGGGATGACTTGAGTGCAACGACTGGGAAGGACGAGGAGGAAGTGATAGCAGCAGCAACAGCCACGATGGACACAGTGGCGCCGCACGTCACTGACAGCGCCACCGCGACATTACCGTCCGCCGCCGGCAGTGATGCATGCAGCGCGGACGAGGACTACCTGGGCGGCTACCACGTCCACCCGCAGTTTCCGCTGCTGGACATCCTCGAGTGCGATCGCAGCGTGGAGGACCTTCTCGCGCAGTTTTGGAGCCGCCCGCAGCGGGAGGCACGGACGGCAACGGTGCTGGACTTTGCCGCGACGTTGCAGAGACGCAGCAACGAGGAGCTGACGCGCATTCTGTACGAACTCAGCTCCCTCTTCACCTGGGACGGCAACGGGCTGCAGTTCCTGGTCACCACCGTGGTGAAGTACGGTCGCGGCTACACCGTGACCAGCGAGCTGACAAAGGCATTCACGCAACTCGTGGATGCGATGACGGTGGCGTTTGTGGAGGAGCAGCCGCAGCGGCTGGTCGAGTCGCCGGCGCTCTTCGCGCAGGTGTTGCACTTCCTGGCGCTGGTGAAGATTATGGAGCCGAACAAGTGGTATTCGCTGACGGCCAACTCCATGCAGAACCGCGCCGACTACGCCCACCCACGCGGCATCAACCAGAACACGGCATACGTGACAACAGGGCGAGGGCTGGTGGATTTCCTGGAGGACATCGTCACAAGCGGCCACGAGGTTGAGAATGGTGACGGCGACGACGCAGACCTGTCCAGGGCCGAGGACAGGAGCAGCAGTACAGCCAACAACGGAGGCAAATTCCGTCTTACAGCTAATTGGACTACCGACAACGTGCTGGACGTGCTGGCCGGATTCGTTGGCATCATGCCCGACGGCAAGGCGCCATCGACGGTGGTGGCCGCCCTACTGGACGAGTTGTGGCGGCAGTGGTCTCGTGTGGACTTTGAGTTGACGACGCCGGAGCAGGCGACGCAGCTGGAGCGGCTCTACATGTTGCTGCAGATCATGGACGTTCAACGCGATGCCGTTCTAGACGCGCTGCTGGGCGGGCAGCTGCGGCGCCACGCGAGTGCGCCTGGTACGCATTCCCTCTTCCGCGAGCGCGAGGACACCCCACCGCTGGCGTTGGCCGCTCCCTTGACTGCTGTGCGCGGGCCCGACTTCTTTTCGGCCGTGTCAAAGGACAAGCGCGCCGAGGTAAAAGCCGCCGCGCTGACGATGCTGACGGCGAGTCTGGCCAAGGCACGGGCAGCGCAGGACGAGCCGCTGCTGCAGGCCCTGGTGGAGAGCGGGACGGAGCTGTTGCAGTCGTTAAGCGACAAGGAACTGGCCCGCACGTACGCGCAGCGCGAGAACTTCGACACCACGATGCTGACGGCTGTTCGGCATATGTCAGCGGTGGCGGCGCGGCTGGGCACGCAGGACCCGGCGTGGAGCGTCTATCCCCTCACCCGTACTGTAAACGGAGGTCTGCCCGACACGAACGCCGTTCTAGCCTGCCTGCGCACGCACCCGGTGCCCTACCTCACCACGTTTGAGGGCCGCCGCGTGCACCCGGTGCGCACCTTCATTGCAAACCTCGATTATGTGAAGACGATGGATAATGTCTTCATTCTGCACTCGAGCGGCGTGGCGACGCATGTTAACGGGCTTATTTCGGTCGTCCGCCGCCTCCGCAGCGGCAAGGATGCGCTGATCGTCACCGCCAGCTGCCTGCGAGCTTTACAGGCCGCTGCACTGTACGGGCGAACGGAGAAGATCCGTGGCAGGGCGGATCGTGCGCTGGACATCGTCGCTTGCGAGCTGGAGGCCGGACGTGCCATCCTGCTGCCGGTGAGCGAGGAGCTGTACCTGCACGACGCCGGCACCTACTGCGACGAGGACTTGATGCTGTGGACGCTGGCCGCCTATCTGGCGCGCGACTTGCCACTAGTGAAGGTGCACACTGTAATCAGCCGCCTGAGTCCCGCTCGCAATCCGCATCACATGCTGAAAGCAGAGTTCAGCCCGGTGGCGGACGCGACTGACCTGTACAACGCCTCCACGCCTCTTCTGCAGTCGCTGCGAAGTAAAGAGTTGCGGTCGCTGACGCACCACCCGCTGCTGCAGCGTCCTGTAGCGGATCGTCCGCAGTCGCTGTACAACGTGAATCCGATCCGGGCCCGCTTCGTATACCGCCGTGACAAGGCTCTCTTCGACAAGTACCACGTCACCGCGCGCAACCTCGCCCCTGGTTTTAGCCAAGGCGCCCTCGGCAGCGATCTTCGCGGGTTGGGCTTCTACACGCCCGATCACCCGCAAGTGCCGTACACACCCGTCTCTGAGCTAATGGCCCGACCTGTGCGAACGTGAGCTTACGCTTGTCAGAGAGGCGAGTTTTTTTTTTTTTTTACTGTTGTTGTTCGTGTCGTTGTCTGTCTTAGGTATTTGTTCTGTTTGGTGCAACGATGGACTACAAGGAATTGTGGTCAGCAGCTGCGGCGCGTATGTCGGTTGCTTTTTGTTGTGAAGGCCCTCTTTTTTTTTTTTTTTTGATCGAAACCAGCGCTGTCTGCCGATCCAGATGCTCGTTTTTTTTTTTGCTATTTTTTATTATTTCTTTCTCTCCACAGAGTTAATAAGATATAGCATCATTAATAGTTATGGCTAACGTCGACTGAAATGAACGTATAACGACTCAAGGATAACAACAAGCTCTTCTTTTTGTTTTGCAAGGCTGCTCGTCGCCGTCGTGGAGCATTTAAAAGCGAGCATTCAGCGAAAGATCTGTAAGGAAAAAGGTCTGATGAGCTTGCGAGTTGTGTGTGTATCAGAAACTTCTTCATTGCGCGGTTTTTTTTTTTTTCTCTCTAACAACGTTTCCGTCAACGTCGCTTTGTTGAAGGCGATGGAGTATTGAGGTGTTCTTTAAATGGACTGACTTTGCGGTAGCGAGACCTTCTTTTTTTTTTTTTGCTCATTCTTCTTCTTTTTTTTTTTTTTCGCTTGTCGCGTTTGTCAAGGTCAAGTCATAGGCAGACAACGTACATACACACATACGTATACAAAAGAGCTTCACTACCGCAAGCGTTTTACCTTCATTCTTTGCATTTCGATTTGACACGTCGAACAAACCAGCTGTTTTCCGCCTTGTCCTTCAAAAAAGAAAAAAAACTCGCCTACATTTATAGTCTGAAGTTCCTTCACGATTTTTCTACTTGCACGCGCACGAGACCAAAAACACACACACGCAACTCGTTCTCTGTGCCTTTCTTTTTTCTTTTTTTTTTTCGTGTTGCCATTTCTTCAGATTGTGTTCACAATGTTTTCGCAATCCGGTCCGAGCAACAAGTTCTCTCTGGGCGGTCCAGGGATCCTTACTGCGGACAAGAAGCCCACCAAGCCGCTGACGCAGGCGGAAAAGTACGAGCAGGCCCTTGTGACAGCGAACGTCTTCTTGGATGATAGTCGAGCCAGGATTAAGAAGTCAATAGACACGTACACGGCAGTGGCGAATAGCAACTACTGGTTCTACGGCTACTTCGGAGGTAGTATGATGGCCACGATGGCGGGTGCCATGACGCTGGGCAACCGCTGGGCCTTTTTCCGAAGCTACAGCGTCTACATCGCCCTTGCGGGCGGTTACCTTGGTGGGAAGGCCTGCCTCGCCACGCACTCGTCCATACTGCTTGGTGGCGTGATCAAGCAGCTGAATCACGAGATAGAGGAGGCGGTGCGGATGGACGAGCAGACGAACCACATCGTCCCCGAGTACCTGCGGGAGGTGGAGCGGTTCAAGCAGGTGAAGTACGAGCTGATGCCCTCACTGCCGGAGGCGGTGGAGGCGCGTGCGCGGCACACAGAACTGACGCTGGACGACCGCGCGGATGCCCTCGTCGACGCTTACATGAAGCGCAAGGAGGCTCTCGAGAAGAAGTAATGGAGATGTAGAGAGGGAGAGCGCCAGCTAGCGCTCTGGGTTTTGGCCTTTTGGTTTTGTGCAGGCGCTGACGTCGTTTGCTTTCGTGAAGTGGAATCACCGCTGTGCTCTACGAAAGTGTGGCGCTGCTTCTACAAATAAAAGAGAAAAGAAGTAACACTGGTGTTTGGACAGTCACATGATGCGTGCGTAATGAAGCACGTTTGTGTTTAACAATAACAGCAACAGGAAGAAAAACAATCAAACAGACAACAACAAGAGAGAAAAAAAAAAAAACAACACTATACTAAACTAAGGCAAACGGTTGTTTGGGAGGATACCAAGTCGCATGTTCCACCGCCTCTTCTCTTGTTTTGTTGTGGTTGTGAGACAACTACAGCTCTTCACTGCGCGTTGAGTTTTTTTTTTTTTTTAGTGAAGGAAGGACCCGGCTGACGAGACTTCTACTGTCCTTTCTTCCTCCCTCGACAAGCTGCTGTCAAATCTAACAAAGAAACGTTTGTTTCTTGCTTTCTTTTTTTCTGCAGCGGGGCGAAAATGCTCACTTGTGTCGGTGGAAAGAGCTCCTCTCAGTGTGTAGGAGCTTTCCAATGCGTTAACTGAGATCTTTTGCTGACACCTTTACTGCTTTTGTGCACCGGTGTTTATTCTCTGTTTTTTTTTTTTAATTGCCACTTTCTTCTCGTTGTTGTTCTCACATATTTCTCCCTCGCTCTGCACGTTCTTGACGCGCAAAAAAAAAAAAAACGACGCAACACAAACAGTCTGCGAAAATACAGTAGAGTAGAGTACAGATAAAGTACTAAAAAAAAAAAGTGTCAACGTACAGTCTTTGTTTCGCTTTTAGATAGCTCTTTTTCTTTTTTTTTTCTTTTCCTCTTTCTTTCCCCAGAGATTGTCATCAAGTGTGAGAGCTTGGCGGCTTTGCTGTTTTTCGTTTTCTCGTGTGTGCGCTCTCCACTTTCTCTCATTCTGGTCCCATGTCGCGGTCCATCTCGAAAGGGCAGCAGCGCGCTACTGAGGTTGTGAGCGGCAACCGCAACGGTTTTCTCACCCTCCCCTCCTCGGGTACAGGCGGCAACGCAGCAGCCGATGCTGCCAACGCTGCCGGCACCAAAGGTCAGTTCTACAATCCGGAGGAGCTGCTCCCCTATCTGACCGATGCCGAGAAGGCGAGCCTGCGGCAGGAGGTGCTGGGCACCATCAACACGGAGTTGCAGCTGAACACCGACCTGGAGGTGACGGTGCCACGGTTGCTGCGTTCGTGTCAAAACGAGTCGCGCGAGCTGCGGCGTGCCATGAACTCCATTGCCTCCTCGCAGATTGTGGAGGCGCAGCGTGCGCTGCAGATTGTGCAGCAGAACTACAGTAAAGTGCAGCAGCTGCGTGAGTTGTTCCTGAAGCAGGGCGACCTCATTCAGGGTCTGGGCTCCGATACGCTGAGCTACAAACACCTCCGCCAACTGCACTACCTGCGCGACAACGTCAGCTCCGTTATTAACTGGTCCGAGGCGCTAAAAGAGGTGCGCTACGGTGACCTGTACATCTTGGTAGAGCAGCAGAACTTCAAATCTATGTACAGCCGGCTGCGAAAGCTGCAGCTCATTCGCCGCACTGTCATCACCAAAGCCGGCGTACGCTACCGCAGCTTCCAGACCGTTTTTGAGCCCTACTTTGAAAAGCTGGACGTCATTCTTACCATGTTCGTAAATGAAGTGTTTAAGTTTCTGGAGGAGGACGCGATGGTCATCGCGATCCAAAAAGCGCTCGAGGACGACACCGCCGACAACGGGCACGCGAGCGGGTATACAGGGTTCGGCGGTGGCGGGGGCGGCTCTGCCACGGCGGTCAACGGCGAGGACACGGCGCCGGACCCGTTCGAGTCGCTGCGGCAGTGTGTCGCGATCTGCGCCACCGAGATCGAGAATCCAACCTTCAACTTCGGCAGCGACGGCGTGGAGACAGAGCCACAGATCAACGAGGACGCCATCTACAACGCCGTGGCGAAGGGCGTGGCGAAACTGTGGGAGGAGCAAATCATGCAGGACGTTGTCGACCCTTTCAGCCAGATCTCCGTCTATCTGGAGCAGATGAAGAAGGTAGAGCCGCTGCTCGAGGCGTTTGAGCTCACACTGTTCCCGCTGTCGACGAAGTTCTCCTTTTTTAGTTTAGTCGTGCAGGCCGTGCACGCGGAGGTGATGAACGTGATGCACGGCTACGTTGACCCGGGCGCGGAGGTGGAGGCGAACGGGCTGATTGAGGCCTCCCTCTTCATTCAGTGGTACAAGGAGATGATGACGACAAACAACTACGCCCAGTACGTGGACGTCTCGACCATTGACGAGATGTCGGCCTCTTTCATGACAGCCGCCGTGGGAGGCCTGTCAGAGCACCTCACCCGACTCTGCCGTGCGTGCGCGATGACGGTGTGCAACGACCCGAAGGGGCCGACGATCCTGCCGACAGGCCTGCCCATCACGACGGGTCCTGTGGACATGTTCAGCGTGCTACAGCAGTCGCTGAGCGGGCTGAACACCGCCATCGACATGTCTGTCATGCGTCAAATCGGCAAGGCCTGCGCCGAGGCCATCTACGCCTACCTCGACGAGTGCAAGCAGCGCAGCGATTTTGACTACTGGGAGGACACAAACGCCTCCCTGCCGACGCCCGAGGCGCCGGAGGAGTGGCAGCAGCGCCGCATGCTCTTCCTCTACGCCTTCTGCAACGACTGTACCACGATTGAGAACAACCTCGACACAATCGAGCTGAAGTTCGCCTCCTGCTGGGACTACGACAACCCGACAGGGCTGGACGGGGGCACCGACAAGACAGGCGGCGGCGGGGATGACGGCGGGAACGGCGGTGGCAGCGCTGCCGACGCGGCGGGAGAGAGCTTCTCCACTCCATTCCAGATGGTGCAGGATGCACTGCCAATGAACGCGTTCTACTACCTTGACGAGATCACGGCACAGGTGGAGCGCGTGGTGGAGAGTCAGTGGGCGAAGGTGTTCCGGCAAGGAGAATGGTACTCGGATGTGACGAACCCGGTTCAGCTCATCATATCCACCGAGGCCGACTTCATCGACGAGGAGTTCGAAACGATGCTGCAGGAGCAGCGCTCGCGCAAGCTGATTCGGCAGATGCTCATCCGCAACGTGGAGAAGTACATCAGCACGCTCATGGAGTTCCTCGCCGACGCCATTCGGAACCCGAAGAAGAACCCGGTCGAGAACTGGCTTATTTTTGTAGATTGCATGCAGCGCGACATCGACCTCTCGCTTGACATGTGGAGCAACCACTTCCCCGAGAAGCAGGGCGGTGTGCTGGACCTCGCCAAGCGGGCGCTGGATGTGTGCAAGGCGCTGCTCACTGTGAACAAACCCGTGGACTTTGAATACCTCCTGCAGGACAAGCTGCTAGACGACTTTGACGACTGCCCAACCTTTGTCATCCGCTTCTGTTTCGAAGTACGGCCGCAGGAGATAGACCGCGATCTGCGCGAGCGCCTCATGGCGGTTTGGACGGAGCGTACTGCGTATCAGAAGCGCGACAAGAAGGACATCCCGGTGCGGGATCCGAAGAAGCCGCCCTCCTTCTTCGGGACGCTGGATCGCAGCATCGCAGATTTAGAGAAGCCCACCGGCTTTTTCAGTCGCAGCCTTAAGAAGAAACGCGAGGCGGAGCAGGAGCAGAAGGCGCAGCAGCGCAAGCAGACAAAGCGAGCCGCGCGCAAGGCGCAGCAGGAGGCGGCCGTCGCAGCGACGAAGAAGCGCGGTGCGATATCGGCGCCAAAACTGAGGTCGAACACCGTCGAGGTGGCTTCTTTGGCAGATATCCTCAAGTGAGTAACCTTCTCTTTTTTTTTTTCATTCTCCCTTTTCTTTTCACCTTGCGTTCCATTTGCTGCTCCTCTGTGCTCAGACACGGCTACCAAAAAAAAAAAAAACGATGTCTTGGCCTCATACATAATGATACAACTACAACAGCAAAAAAGCAAACATAAACACACACTGCGTATTAGTCCGTCTCGTTTCTGTTATATTAATCTAATTGCCGTTCTTATGTTGCAAATAATCTGTACTGCATAGATTAATGAGTTTCTTTTTTTCCTTAGTTTTTTCCACTTGTCAACGCGTTTGCCTTCTGTCTTTTTGTTTTTTTTTTCTCTTCTATGAACCAATGCTTGCAGATAAAACTTGAGAAGGAAGTGTGAAAAGTCGCCGCCGAACCACAAACACGCACGATCACAGCAAAGAAAGAATGACTGGAACTCTTCCCGTCCGTGCACCACCGTATCTGGTGGACATTGCCGCCAACCTGACGGATTGCGTGTTTCGTGGAGTGGACTGGAAGGGTAACCGCATTCACGAGGACGACTTTGAATACGTACTTGCCCGCGCACGGGAGCACAACGTGCAGCAGATTATTATCACAGGAACCAACTTGGCACAGAGTGCGAAGGCGGTTGCGCTGTGTCGGCGTTACCCCGACCAGCGTCTGTTGTGCACCGTCGGCGTGCACCCCGCCCACGCCGGTGAGTTTCTCCGCCCGCTGGATCACGCAGAGGTGCAGCGGGTCGTAGACAACGACGCGTCTGTCGTCCATGCCTACTACGCGAAGCCTGACACAAGCGCGACCGAAGCGGAGGAGCAGCACGCGGCGGAGCGGCTGGCCTACCTGGTGGACTTGATTCAGCAGAACCGCGACGTCGTTGTGGCGGTAGGGGAAATTGGGATCGACTATGCCGAATTGATGTGCTGTCCACGCGAGGTGCAGGAGAGGTGTTTTCAGCGCCAGCTGATGGCGTTCGCTCCGCTGGGTCTGCCCTTTCTCTTTCACTCCCGCGAGTGCGGCATGTCCTTTGTGGCACAGCTGCAGTCCACCTGGGCAAAATACAAGTCACTTCCGTCCACGTCAGGCGCGGCTGCAGCCAGTCTGCGCGGCGTCGTCCACAGCTTCAACGGCACACGTGAAGAACAAGACATGCTGCTCTCCATGGGTCTCTACCTCAGTCTGAACGGTAGCGCCTTTCGTGAGAAGGCGCTGGCGGACCAAGTGGCTGCTATCCCGCTGAACCGCCTCATGTTGGAGACGGACGCGCCGTGGTGCGATGTGCGGCCGAAGGACTACGGTGCCTCGTTTGTGACCACGACCTTTCGCACTATCAAGCGCAAGAAGCCTTTCGAACTGGGAGCCTGTCTGGAGCGCCGCAACGAACCGTGCCATCTCGTGCAGGTGCTAGAGGCGTATCTGGGCAGTCGGCGAGCGTCACCCGAAGTGTCGAAGGAGGAAAAGGCGGCTGTGGACAATGAGCAGGTGGTGGCTGCTGTCTACGAAAACTGCCACGCGCTCTTTGGACTATGAAGCGGCACGAGAGGCTTTGCTTCGCACAAGTTCCATGAAAAAAAAAAAAAAAGGTATCAAGGCAAAACACGTGCACCTCTGCTTCTTTTAATGCTCTTTTTTTTTTTTTCAGTACATCAGATGATTACTGCTTAAATCTGAAACGCTTGCGCGTTCCCCTGATCGCGTGCCGCTTTTCAACCATGGCTCAAGTGAGAATGACAAGAGAGAGGGAGAGGAAGAAGAAAACTACTCGCAGAGTTTCTTCTCAGGATCTTGCATTTTAGTTTCTTTTTTTTTTTAGAAGCACTTTACGTCTTGACGTATACACATGGTTTGCACGATTCAGCGCTTTGACTGCGCGTAGCACAAGAAGAAAGAGAAGAACACAGAAAAAAGCAAAATAACAGGTTGTGGCTCTCTTTCCATGTCATTTCCTCTTTCTAAGCAAAGATGCTCGTACTTTCTGTTTACTCATTGCGAAGCAGATAACCTATGTGGTTGTTTTCCCCACTGACGCGTCAAGCGCCGCAGGCTTTGACCTCTATGTAGCACCTCATTACAATATGTTTTTTTTTTTTTTGGAGTTTAAGGAGGGCCAAGAGCAGCGGTCTCTCAAAAAAGTGCTCACAAATTAGACTGAATCACATGCAAACTTAACGGATTTGCTCTTTCTTTCCTCTTTCTCTACGCTTTTCATAGCTCATGGCAGTGGGAGATGAAACGCGCTCGGGACGAGTCATTGCCACTGCCCAGTTCCTCCAGCGTGGGCACAACCACGTCTGCCCGGCCATGCCGGAGGCGCACAGTCCTTGGAAAAGACTGCGGCTTTCCGACGCACCCCACCTTAGTTGAAGAAGTTGAAGAGGTGATCGAAAAGGAGACAATTCTCTTGCGATTTCCCTGCTTTGACTTCTTTCGCAACGTACACATGTGCGAAACAACAGAGGGCAGCGCGCGATTTGCGCCGGAGGCCCTCGCGTTTGTGTCGCACACGTTAGCAACAAGCACCCCCGTTGTTGTCTTGAATGGCGGATCGTCGAACGAGATGGTGTTCGAAGGACAGTGGTGTGACGTGGTTGGGGACGGTCTCGCGACCACAAATCGAGCAGTAGTGCACCTCTGTGCAGAGGCCGACGCCGCGCCGTCATCGCCGATGCAGGAGACATTTGCAGCCGCAGCACCGTCTTCCTTGCCGGATTCCTCGTCTGCGACCTCGCCGCCCGTGGCGAGCCTTCTTCCTCACGCGACGACCGGCGTGACAGCAGATGAGGAGCGTCGTGCACGCACGGAGCAGTTGAAGGGCTGGGTGTATGATCGTATAGACGTCCCGTGTGCGGTGCTAGTGATGCAGCGTGTGCGCTAAAGGCAGCTGAATTAAAGAGGTGCGCCTGGAGGGGGTACATGATGTGCTGGACGTCAGCTGTGCCGAGGTGAATGAACCGCTTTTGCTAGCACAAACCCTTCTTCTCTTTTTTCTTTTTTTGGTTTATCAGTATTGTGAAGTGCTCTTCTCTGAAGCGAAAAGAGAACTTATCTCACGAGGAAGCCCATTGTGAGTTCCTCCTTTCGAGGTTCTGCGAACGGAGCGCAGACACGCATACGCAAAAGGCCCATACATAAGCGCAAGGTTGATGAGCGCTGGTGCTGGTGGCGCACAGAACTCTGTCTTGCCTGCGCTTGCTTTTTTTTTTTTTTCTTCTTTCTTTTGCTTTCTCGGCCGGGACGCTTTTTGACCAATTACGAAGTCACATTCATGGGAAAAAAAAGGACAAAGGCGTGCGCTTTTACTACAACGTGTAAACGAATGGTGAATAAAAACCACTGCTCGAATGCCAAAATAAGGAGAAAGGGAAAGTAAGATGTCCACTATCGTTCGGCTTCGTAGTCGAGCCAAGCAACCATGATGCTGCATTCCATAGAAGTGTCGTTGGGAAAAAGGTGATAAAGGCCTCTAACCGCTGATCGTCTTCAAACGCTTTTCAGGATCTTACCATTTTGCCCTTAAAGCAAACGCGCCTCAAAAAAAAAAAAAAAGAAAGCAAATGTGCTCGTCTTCATGATAAAGAACAAAAAGAACCTCAAACTCTCCGCCTCCGTTTTCGTTTTTGTTGTGGTATGTAAACGTCTTTTCATTTATTTTTATTTTTTAAATTGTCTTGACGTTCTTTTACATTCATACTGTTCCATTAAAAAAAAAAAAAGTAACTTCCCTTTTTTCTTTTTTTTTTCTTGATCATACTAATTCACTGTTTTTTTTTTTGTTATTTTTATTGCGTTTTTTTCTTTCTTTCTTTTAGTTTTTGCTTCTTTTTTTTTTTTTAATTAATAGAACTTCTGCCCTTCCCCTCGCATTGCTTTCGTTGTCTCCATCTAAGCAGCAGCCTGTTTTTCTTTTTTTTTCTCTTTTAAAATTAAACAAAGAGAGTTTGCGTCGTTGCAGGAGTACACATACACACACACATATATATATATATATATATATATATATATATATACATATATATATATATATATATATATACTGCTCACCGTTTAACTATATACTTTTTTTTTTTCCCACTTCACTTTTTGGCATTAAAGAAGCGTTCTGTGATATACACTTTTTTTTTTACAATTCGTCTTTTTTTTTTTTACTTTACTTATTCAGTTGGGTTCTCAGCACTCCTTGTTGCCTCGTTCACACCTACTTCGTCGCTTTTCTCTGCTCGGTGCTGGTTTACCTTCGATTCTCGAGCAGGCATTCGAAGCTCTTGTTTTTGCTAGTTTCGGCGGTTAAACGGTACAGACAAAGCCACAGGAAACAGAGGACTTTAATTCGAAGCGTTGCCCTGTTTTTTGCTTCCTTTTTAAAAGTACCTTGTGCTCATTGAACACAGGTGTTTACTTTTTTCCTTTTAACTGTCTTATTTGCTTTTCTTGACTCTACAAAAATAGAAAGAGCACAATCACACATTAGGTACTTATACAGCAGCCAGTTTCTCTTTTCTTAGTTTTCCGACTCACTTTACTTTGAACGCGAACCGAATCAACATCGCGTGATGGATTTCCGCCGCCCCGCTCGTGAGGATATACCCAGCGATGACACGCCATCAGAAGTAACCGTCTTTCAGGCGGTGCCGTGTGAAGAGGTAGCAGTTGTTACCACCCCCAACACAACCAAGGAAACCCCATCAACACACACAACACAACACCAAATATGTCTACCTCTAAACACACAGCAGACGTGCCGCGAGACCATTGTTGGAAAGCAGAGCAACTCACCAGTGAGTGGTGGGCTCGCGAGCAACCCGTACGATGTATACGCTCGACAGCGGCCTCACTTCTCAATGAATGAGGAACAGAAGGCTGCATGCACAAAGAAGTCCGTCGAGTCGAACATCAAGTCGAAACACGGCGTCTTTTTTCAGCAGCTGGGCTATACGATCCTGCGTGTGCTAATTTTGATGAAGCGGGAATGGTGCTCCACGGCGTGCGAGCTGCTCATCTCCATCATCTTCGTCATCGGTTCCGTGGCCTTGTGGGCAATTTTCGGCACCTCGAAAGGCGCCGAAGGCAGTTACTTCTCCTCGACAAGTCCAACCGACCTGCAAGCCCTGTTCAGGAGCGCACCGATGGGCTTGTGCGCCAACACAAACGTCTCACACAGTTTGAGTGGCGTGGCCGCGTGCTCCCGCGCCATAGCCGCGATGACAAACTCGACCATTCACTGTCCGATTGGCCGCGGCATCCCCGCGGGGCTGTGCTACTACTCCTTTCTCTTGGCGGTCGGGGCTGCCTTGAAGGAGCTAACGCAGTCCTCGACCTCTGTTGTGATCCCGCTGGACACGCTGATTGCGCTGCAGTGGGTGGCCATGGACGACTCCGTCAGCGTCTCTACAGCCTTTTCGTATGGTGGCAGGCTGTACTTCGCGCCGGACACGGCGGAGGTGCAGTCGCTGGTGGCGAGCGTCAACGCGAGCTCGAGGCTGTTCGCGAACGTGTACGGTGGCACCTACGCGACGGTGGACGCGGCGACTGCGCACGTGAAAGGGCTGACGAACAAGGACGCCCCGACGTGGGCGGTGGTGGCGGTGAACAGCTTCACCGCGGCGAAGTTCGACGTGACGATCATGGTGAACCAGTCCGCGCTGCCCAAGACGACGTCGAAGCTCGTGTCGATGTACCTCGGCGGTCTGATGTCCGGCTCCAACACGCCCTACCTGTTCTCGGGCTACACGACACTGCAGAGCTTCGTGTACGACCACTACATCACGACCGTGCTGGGCGGCGCGGCGACGAAGCCGCTGAGCTACACGCCGATGCCGACGCCTGCGTATAAGACGTACTCGTTCCTGACCTACGGTCCACAGCTGGCGCCGCTGATCCTGGTGCTTGGCTTCCTGTACCCCGTGTCGCAGCAGACGAAGCGGATCGTGGTGGAGAAGGAGCTGCGCATCCGCGAGGCGATGCTGATCATGGGGCTGACGGAGACGACGATGTACCTGGCGTGGATGATCGTGTACGGGGTGTGGTACATAGTGTCGTCGGGCATCATCACCGTGATTCTGCGCTTCACGTACCTGCAGCACACGAGCGCCGGGTACGTGTTCTTCATGTTTCTGTTCTTCTCGTGGTCGACGATCACGCTGTCCGGCGCGATTGCGGCGATCTTCAGCAAGGCGCGCCTGGCTGCGCTGCTGGCGCCGCTGATCTACTTCGTGATGGCGATCCCGCTGTTCGCGATGCAGAGCGCGACGAGCGCAGCGAAGACGGGCATCATGATCCTGAGCCCGAGCGCGCTGTCTGTCGGGTTTGCGATCCTGTTCGACCACGAGGCGGCTGGCGGGACGGACGCGAAGGCGCTGGTGTACTTCCGCGACAATCCGAAGCTGATCCTTGTGTACGTGTTTCTGGTGGTGGACATCTTCGTGTACCTGCTGCTGATGGCGTACTTCGACTGCGTGATCCCGAAGGAGTGGGGCACGACGAAGAACCCGCTGTTCTTCGTCATCGACCCGATCAAGTGGTGCTGCTGCCGCAAGCGCGCGCAGGACGAGGACGCGGACGGGCTGCCGGACGGGCGCGCGGAGAACGGCGTGTTCGAGGAGGCGGACCCGGCGGAGGAGGCGCGCGCCGCGGTGCAGATCCGCGGGCTGCGCAAGAGGTTCCGGCGCGGCGGCAAGACGTTCGTGGCGGTGAACAACCTGTACTGGTCGCTGAAGGAGGGACAGATCTCGGTGCTGCTGGGCCACAACGGCGCCGGCAAGTCGACGACGATGAACGTGATGACTGGGATGCTGGAGCCGGACGGCGGCGACTGCTTCGTTTACGGGCGGTCGGTGCGGCATGAGCTGAGCAAGGCGCGCCAGGAGATCGGGCTGTGCCCGCAGCACAACATCCTGTGGCCGCAGCTGACGGTGCGGGAGCACCTGGACTACTACGCGGCGATCAAGGGCCTGCGCGGCGCGGAGAAGGAGGCGGCGATTCAGCGCCTGCTGGAGGCTGTGGACCTGAAGGACAAGGAGTTCTACCTGTCGAAGGCGCTGTCGGGCGGGCAGAAGCGCAAGCTGTCGGTGGGCGTGGCGTTTGTGGGTGGGAGCCGGCTTGTGTTCCTGGACGAGCCGACGGCCGGCATGGACGTCGGTGCGCGGCGCCACACGTGGGGGCTGCTGAAGGAGATGGCGAAGTACCACACGATCCTGCTGACGACGCACTTCATGGACGAGGCGGACCTGCTGGGCGACACGATTGCAATCATGAGCAAGGGCCGGCTGCAGTGCACGGGGTCGAACATGTTTCTGAAGTCGCAGCTGGGTGTCGGGTTTGTGCTGACGATGTCTGTGGCTGCGCACACGCGCCGCGAGGTGATCGACCGCGTTGTGCACGCGCTCGTGGCGGATGCGGAGGCCGTGGGGAGCGGTGCTGGCGAGTTCGCGTACCGGCTGCCGATGGCGTCGAAGCCGAGGTTCCCGGAACTGCTGGCGGCTGTGGAGGACGGCATCCCGAGCCTGGGCATCAACGCGTACTCGCTGTCGGCGACAACGCTGGAGGAGGTGTTCATCAAGATCGCCGAGGGCCCCGTTGCGGAGGACGAAGCGGTGGAGGGGCTGGCGGAGGAGGAGAAGGCAGCGGCGACGAGCGCGGTGTGGAACGTGGAGCTGGAGACGAAGTCGATGGTGCGGTGGTGGCTGCAGTTCCGTGCGATGGTGGTGAAGCGGTTCTGGAACGCGCTGCGCGACCACCGCACGCAGTTCTTTCAGATCGTGTGCCCGGTTGTGTGCGTGCTGCTTGCGATGCTGCTGACGCTTGTGAAGCTCTTCGAGTTCCCGAGGATGACGCTGACGAGCAACGCGTACGGGTCGACGGTGGAGGTGTCGCTGGCGAACTGCGCTGGCGTGCTAGACACGGCGACGCCGTTCTCGTCGGACGTGCACATGGACCTGTGGGGCGGGACGTACAACGGCACGAGCTTCTCGTCGCGGTTGCGCGAGACGTACACCACGCACGCGAAGGAGCGCTACGGCGGCGTGATGTGCGGCGCTGCTGCGACGGACACGTACCACAGCGTGTTCTACAACACGACGGCGAACCACGAGCTTGCGATCGAGACGGCGAACGTGTTTGGCGCGTACGTGCGGCAGCTGACGGGCACGAGCTCGGTGGAGATGAGCACGGTTGTTGCCGGGCTGCCGAAGTCTGCGCAGGACGAGGCGGTGCAGTCGTCCATCTACGCGATGATGATTGCGGTGATCATAATGATCCCCTTCACGTTCATCCCGTCGACGTTTGTTGGGTGGATCGTGAAGGAGCGCGAGTGCAAGGCGCGCCACCTGCAGAACGTGTCGGGGCTGAGCTTCTACGTGTACTGGTTCTCGAACTTTGTGTTCGACCTGTGCTGCTACATCATCACGATGTTCCTCGTGATCGCGGTGTTCGGCATCTTCAACCGGACGGAGTACATCGGCAAGGAGAACATCGGCGCGACGATCGTCATCTTTTTCATGTACGGTATATCAGGCATTCTGATGGCGTACGCGCTCAGCTTCATGTTCGAGAGTCACTCGACGGCGCAGAATGTGGTGATGCTGGCCAACTTCATCGTCGGCTTCCTGCTGGTGCTCGCGGTGTCTGCATTGATGATGATGTCGAAGACGGAGAATGTGGCCAAGGTGCTTCGCTGGATCTTCCGTGTTGTTCCGTGCTACTGCGTTGGCGAGGGCATCAGCAACCTTGCGACGCTGAAGGTGAAGCGCGCGTACGGGCTGTCGGCGAGTGCGTGGGACATGGACGTGGCGGGGTGGATCTGCGTGTACATGGCGCTGGAGATCCCGTTCTTTCTGTTCGTGACGCTGTTCGTTGACCACCCTGGGCGGCGGCAGCGCAGCCAGCGGTTGTTCCACGACCCGGACGCGACGCCGGAGGTGATCCCCGACGAGGACGAGGACGTTGTGCGTGAGCGCGAGGCGGTGCTGCGGTCGCCGGAGCGGGAGGTCGACCTGGTGCGCGTGACACACCTGCGCAAGGTGTACCCGAACGGCAAGGCTGCGGTGCGCAATGTGACGTTTGGCGTGCAGCGCGGCGAGGTGTTCGGCTTCCTGGGGACGAACGGCGCTGGCAAGACGACGACGATCTCGATCCTGTGCCAGGAGTTCTACCCGACGAGCGGCCGCGCGTCCATCTGCGGCAACGACATCGTTGCGGACAGCGCTGCGGCGCTGCGGTGCATCGGGTACTGCCCGCAGTTCGACGCGTGTCTGGACCTGCTGACGGTGGAGGAGCACCTGTACCTGTACGCGGGCGTGCGTGGCATCTCGTGGCGCACGCGCGACGTGGTGGTTGCAGGGCTGATGAAGCTGTGCGGGCTGACGGAGTACGCCAAGACGAAGTCGCACGAGCTGAGCGGCGGCAACCGGCGCAAGCTGTCGGTTGCTGTGTCGCTGATGGGCGGGCCGCGCGTTGTGTTCTTCGACGAGCCGTCAGCGGGCATGGACCCGGTGGCGCGGCGTGGGCTGTGGAACGCGATCGAGACGGTGGCGGACAACTGCTCGGTGGTGCTGACGACGCACCACCTGGAGGAGGTGGAGGCGCTGGCGCACCGGGTTTCGATCATGGTGGACGGCACGCTGCGCTGCATCGGCGACAAGACGCACCTGAAGCACAAGTATGGGACCGGGTTCGAGGTGACGGTGGTGGTGCGGAAGGAGGAGCCCGCGGTGGTGGAGGGCGTGAAGCGGTACTTCAGCGAGGCGTTCCCGACGAGCGAGCTGACGGAGGTGCGTGCGGGCCGCTTCACCTACCAGTTGCCGAACACGGTGAAGCTGTCGAGTGTGTTCACGTCGCTGGAGGAGCGGAAGGACGCGCTGCAGATCCGCGACTACAACGTGTCGCAGACGTCGATTGAGCAGGTGTTCATGCGAATCAGCGAGGAGGCGGAGCTGCGGCAGGAGGAGGAGCACCGCCTGGAGCAGGAGAACAAGAAGAAAAAGCGATGCTGCAGGTGCGTGTGCTGCGGTGGTAGTGAAAGCGACGACTAAACGGCAGGTGGCTTTTGCGCGTTACGGCGTAGTTCGGGACACTCTCTCTATGTGCGTTGTTCTTCAGGTGTTGTACTTGCGCAGCTCGTGACACGTTGCAGGAGGTGCGACACGCTGCTTATTCACTCCTGTGTCGGCGTGCGGCTTGAGCTCAGCTTTAGCCGCCTCTGCCGCCGTTCGGCGCAGTCCAAGAGAGTTAACTTTGTTTGTTTCTTTGTCTTTTTTTTTGTTTGTTGTATCATCAGACTCCTTTTTTCGTTTAACGGTCTTTGCAACTTTTTTTTTTTTTTTAATAATCGACACTACTAAGCGTATATATATATATACTCTGTACTTTCTAGCGTCTCTTGGTGCACTCACGAAGGGGACGGCGTAGACAGCAACGGAAGCGTCGAGGTGGCTCGCATCAGTGTAATTGGACGGGCGTCTCGTGATGCAAGCAGTTTCTTTTCATTTTTTTTTTTATTCTGCGTTTGTACACGATTCGATGATAACGACTCGAGGCGAGCGAGCAGGCAAGAGAGAGAGAGAGAGAGAGAGCTGCTGTTCACGCGCACGGACTCCCACTTTCGGTGAGCGTTTTATCTGGCTTCGTTGCTGTCTCTTTTTTTTTTTCCCCTTTTTCCCTTACCTTTTTTCCCCGGTGAGGCATGGGTGCTGCGGCGATGGAGGTAAGCCACACGTATTTAGGGTCTGTTCTCGGTGAGCGGCGGACCTGGAGCTGGAAAAAGAAAAAAAAAGCTAGTAAATGAGTAAATATGAAAAGCAGAGACAACCGAAAATGCACGTGCAGAAAACCTCGACGTGATCAGCCCCTTTTTTTTTTGTACCCGTTTTTTGGTGTACGCTGCCGTTGGTTTGCGCCATGCTTGTTGCGCGTTCGCTGCTTGCCTGCGTGCGGCCCGAGCTGCTCTTGTCTGTCTACTTCACGTGTGTATGCGTGTTTGTTTTTCCAGTATCGCTCATTCGTGTACAATTGTCGAAGACAAACTCTGCAGTTTTTTCTTCTTTTTTTTTTTTACTCTTGCGTTTGTTATAAACACACTCTTTTTATTTTTGTTTTTCGAGTAATCTCGTGTTGCAGAGTAGCACTCTACGCCGTGTTTGGCTGTGGGGCTTTTAGCTACATCTGGAAAATCCGTCGCTAAATACAGGAGCATGTCAAGCCTGTTTCTTCTTTCATCAACATACACATATATGTATGCACTTTTTTTAATTATACGTGGCCGGTGTTTCTTACATGCTGCTTGATTCGACAGTTTATTATATCAACACCCGAGCCATAAAGGAAACGAATGAGGTGAAGCTCTACCGTTTTGTGAGGATGGCTTCTCATGTCAGTGGATCACGCCTAGGGGTCTACCTTATCCCGTGGATTTGTTCACTCATGAAACGGTCTCATTACTCGGTGTATAATACCTGTAATCTCCAACAAAGCAGTTGCTTCATGCTTCAGAGCTCTTTAGAAGAAAAAAAAAAAAAAGAAAAAAGAAAAAGGAAAGGGAGGGGAAAAACCACTCGAGTCTTTCTGAGCTATTTTGCTGGTTGGTGAGCTCGTCGTAACGCCTCTTCCAGACCTTTTTTTTTTTTTTGGAGAGCAAATTAACCTATAAAGCCCCCTTTTTTATATTGAAGTTCCGTTTTTTTTTTTTAAATAAACCGAAGGGAAAAAAGAGAGACTTGTGCGATACAGCTGCACGAAAGTCGCTCTAGGTTTTCGCCGAAGGTATATAAGTAATTTGCTTTCAGTGTTGAATGAAAAAAAAAAAAGAAAAAAAATGCAGATAATTCCGAGCTTTGCTTTTGCGATTGTGAATAATGGGCTCTTGAGCAACACCCTGATCCTTGAGAGAGAGATATCTTCTTCAACGTGGGCTTCGTGCGCGTTAGGCTAGCAATCACTACTTTTCTTATATAGTGTTGCTCATGAGTTCCAGAAAGAAGTCTCCTTCCACTTCCTGTGCTCCCTTTTTTTTTTTCTTGTTTCACAGCTCGTGTTTTTATGGAAGAAAGGGACTAACCTCTTTTTTCAAGGCCTGGACTTGACTTTCGAGGGGTGGCCCCTTTCCTCTGCTGTAGTTTACAAGTAGAAACTGGCGCGTTTCACCGTGTCCTGCTTTTGTTTCTCCATATAGGCTTGCTGATCCTATTCTGCACTGCGTATTGTGCTTGGCATGCTCTTCAATGTTACACTAACAAAAACACGGCGAATCTGTACCGTACTTTTTTGGTATGGGAAGCTACGAAGACCTCATTTAATAAAAGTTAAGCGGAAAAAAAGTACAAGAATACTGCTTTTCTTTTTCTAGCACTCAACAACTCTTTTTTTTTTTTAATTCTTGACTTTCTCGTATACACTCTCATTTTTTTCTTTTGATTTTGAGAGCTGCTTTTCTGTTCTTGCGGAAAGGAACAGAAGCAAACAAAAGAGCTTCTTGGCCGACTTCTTGCTCTCTCTTTACACACACACAGACATACACATTCACACACCACTCACACACAGACGCTCACGCAAAGCAGCAACGTATGCGGCGGCTCTCCAATTCTCGCAGCCCGAATCCACTTTCTCGCGAAAACTCCCAGCCACAAGGCGGCTTCGCTCACGAAGGTGTTGACTCTCCGGGCGAAGTTTCGATGCCGGCCATCGCACGTGCCCAACGGTCTGTGACTTCTTCCATTCAGAAAGCAGCCCGTCGTCCAGGTGCTCTCTTTGCTCCTCCTACTTCTCCGAGCAGTACAGGCAAGACAACTACGTCCATCATGACAGAAACGGTTGCAGGAAGAGAAGATGTGTTGGTCTCGCCGCGAGAGGGTAGTTCGCGAAGCGAACGCGAGTACGTTCAACCTGATCAGACTCAAAAGAACTCAAAGGAAGGAAGTTGGGTGCTCGCCGATCTTGAGTTGACGCTGGTCGAGCAGAATGTGTGCAAACAGTTGCAGGCCTCGCGAGAGGCGGAGCGGCCACTACCGAGCTCGTTGAGCGGCTACGGCGATGAGTTAGATGGCCACAACTACGAGGAGATGACGATGAACAACGCCGCGACAGAGGACTGCTACGACGTGCGCAACCGCACACGTCAATCGCAGTCCATCGAACTAAAAGACGGTAACGGACGCTTGCGGAGAGGCGGGTGTTGCCAAAAACTGGGCTATACGATCCTGCGTGTGCTAATTTTGATGAAGCGGGAGTGGTGCTCCACGGCGTGCGAGCTGCTCATCCCCATCATCTTCGTCATCGGTTCCGTGGCCTTGTGGGCAATTTTCGGCACCTCGAAAGGCGCCGAAGGCAGTTACTTCTCCTCGACAAGTCCAACCGACCTGCAAGCCCTGTTCAGGAGCGCACCGATGGGCTTGTGCGCCAACACAAACGTCTCACACAGTTTGAGTGGCGTGGCCGCGTGCTCCCGCGCCATAGCCGCGATGACAAACTCGACCATTCACTGTCCGATTGGCCGCGGCATCCCCGCGGGGCTGTGCTACTACTCCTTTCTCTTGGCGGTCGGGGCTGCCTTGAAGGAGCTAACGCAGTCCTCGACCTCTGTTGTGATCCCGCTGGACACGCTGATTGCGCTGCAGTGGGTGGCCATGGACGACTCCGTCAGCGTCTCTACAGCCTTTTCGTATGGTGGCAGGCTGTACTTCGCGCCGGACACGGCGGAGGTGCAGTCGCTGGTGGCGAGCGTCAACGCGAGCTCGAGGCTGTTCGCGAACGTGTACGGTGGCACCTACGCGACGGTGGACGCGGCGACTGCGCACGTGAAAGGGCTGACGAACAAGGACGCCCCGACGTGGGCGGTGGTGGCGGTGAACAGCTTCACCGCGGCGAAGTTCGACGTGACGATCATGGTGAACCAGTCCGCGCTGCCCAAGACGACGTCGAAGCTCGTGTCGATGTACCTCGGCGGTCTGATGTCCGGCTCCAACACGCCCTACCTGTTCTCGGGCTACACGACACTGCAGAGCTTCGTGTACGACCACTACATCACGACCGTGCTGGGCGGCGCGGCGACGAAGCCGCTGAGCTACACGCCGATGCCGACGCCTGCGTATAAGACGTACTCGTTCCTGACCTACGGTCCACAGCTGGCGCCGCTGATCCTGGTGCTTGGCTTCCTGTACCCCGTGTCGCAGCAGACGAAGCGGATCGTGGTGGAGAAGGAGCTGCGCATCCGCGAGGCGATGCTGATCATGGGGCTGACGGAGACGACGATGTACCTGGCGTGGATGATCGTGTACGGAGTGTGGTACATAGTGTCGTCGGGCATCATCACCGTGATTCTGCGCTTCACGTACCTGCAGCACACGAGCGCCGGGTACGTGTTCTTCATGTTTCTGTTCTTCTCGTGGTCGACGATCACGCTGTCCGGCGCGATTGCGGCGATCTTCAGCAAGGCGCGCCTGGCTGCGCTGCTGGCGCCGCTGATCTACTTCGTGATGGCGATCCCGCTGTTCGCGATGCAGAGCGCGACGAGCGCAGCGAAGACGGGCATCATGATCCTGAGCCCGAGCGCGCTGTCTGTCGGGTTTGCGATCCTGTTCGACCACGAGGCGGCTGGCGGGACGGACGCGAAGGCGCTGGTGTACTTCCGCGACAATCCGAAGCTGATCCTTGTGTACGTGTTTCTGGTGGTGGACATCTTCGTGTACCTGCTGCTGATGGCGTACTTCGACTGCGTGATCCCGAAGGAGTGGGGCACGACGAAGAACCCGCTGTTCTTCGTCATCGACCCGATCAAGTGGTGCTGCTGCCGCAAGCGCGCGCAGGACGAGGACGCGGACGGGCTGCCGGACGGGCGCGCGGAGAACGGCGTGTTCGAGGAGGCGGACCCGGCGGAGGAGGCGCGCGCCGCGGTGCAGATCCGCGGGCTGCGCAAGAGGTTCCGGCGCGGCGGCAAGACGTTCGTGGCGGTGAACAACCTGTACTGGTCGCTGAAGGAGGGGCAGATCTCGGTGCTGCTGGGCCACAACGGCGCCGGCAAGTCGACGACGATGAACGTGATGACTGGGATGCTGGAGCCGGACGGCGGCGACTGCTTCGTTTACGGGCGGTCGGTGCGGCATGAGCTGAGCAAGGCGCGCCAGGAGATCGGGCTGTGCCCGCAGCACAACATCCTGTGGCCGCAGCTGACGGTGCGGGAGCACCTGGACTACTACGCGGCGATCAAGGGCCTGCGCGGCGCGGAGAAGGAGGCGGCGATTCAGCGCCTGCTGGAGGCTGTGGACCTGAAGGACAAGGAGTTCTACCTGTCGAAGGCGCTGTCGGGCGGGCAGAAGCGCAAGCTGTCGGTGGGCGTGGCGTTTGTGGGCGGGAGCCGGCTTGTGTTCCTGGACGAGCCGACGGCCGGCATGGACGTCGGTGCGCGGCGCCACACGTGGGGGCTGCTGAAGGAGATGGCGAAGTACCACACGATCCTGCTGACGACGCACTTCATGGACGAGGCGGACCTGCTGGGCGACACGATTGCAATCATGAGCAAGGGCCGGCTGCAGTGCACGGGGTCGAACATGTTTCTGAAGTCGCAGCTGGGCGTGGGGTTTGTGCTGACGATGTCTGTGGCTGCGCACACGCGCCGCGAGGTGATCGACCGCGTTGTGCACGCGCTCGTGGCGGATGCGGAGGCCGTGGGGAGCGGTGCTGGCGAGTTCGCGTACCGGCTGCCGATGGCGTCGAAGCCGAGGTTCCCGGAACTGCTGGCGGCTGTGGAGGACGGCATCCCGAGCCTGGGCATCAACGCGTACTCGCTGTCGGCGACAACGCTGGAGGAGGTGTTCATCAAGATCGCCGAGGGCCCCGTTGCGGAGGACGAAGCGGTGGAGGGGCTGGCGGAGGAGGAGAAGGCAGCGGCGACGAGCGCGGTGTGGAACGTGGAGCTGGAGACGAAGTCGATGGTGCGGTGGTGGCTGCAGTTCCGTGCGATGATGGTGAAGCGGTTCTGGAACGCGCTGCGCGACCACCGCACGCAGTTCTTTCAGATCGTGTGCCCGGTTGTGTGCGTGCTGCTTGCGATGCTGCTGACGCTTGTGAAGCTCTTCGAGTTCCCGAGGATGACGCTGACGAGCAACGCGTACGGGTCGACGGTGGAGGTGTCGCTGGCGAACTGCGCTGGCGTGCTGGACACGGCGACGCCGTTCTCGTCGGACGTGCACATGGACCTGTGGGGCGGGACGTACAACGGCACGAGCTTCTCGTCGCGGTTGCGCGAGACGTACACCACGCACGCGAAGGAGCGCTACGGCGGCGTGATGTGCGGCGCTGCTGCGACGGACACGTACCACAGCGTGTTCTACAACACGACGGTGAACCACGAGCTTGCGATCGAGACGGCGAACGTGTTTGGCGCGTACGTGCGGCAGCTGACGGGCACGAGCTCGGTGGAGATGAGCACGGTTGTTGCCGGGCTGCCGAAGTCTGCGCAGGACGAGGCGGTGCAGTCGTCCATCTACGCGATGATGATTGCGGTGATCATAATGATCCCCTTCACGTTCATCCCGTCGACGTTTGTTGGGTGGATCGTGAAGGAGCGCGAGTGCAAGGCGCGCCATCTGCAGAACGTGTCGGGGCTGAGCTTCTACGTGTACTGGTTCTCGAACTTTGTGTTCGACCTGTGCTGCTACATCATCACGATGTTCCTCGTGATCGCGGTGTTCGGCATCTTCAACCGGACGGAGTACATCGGCAAGGAGAACATCGGCGCGACGATCGTCATCTTTTTCATGTACGGTATATCAGGCATTCTGATGGCGTACGCGCTCAGCTTCATGTTCGAGAGTCACTCGACGGCGCAGAATGTGGTGATGCTGGCCAACTTCATCGTCGGCTTCCTGCTGGTGCTCGCGGTGTCTGCATTGATGATGATGTCGAAGACGGAGAATGTGGCCAAGGTGCTTCGCTGGATCTTCCGTGTTGTTCCGTGCTACTGCGTTGGCGAGGGCATCAGCAACCTTGCGACGCTGAAGGTGAAGCGCGCGTACGGGCTGTCGGCGAGTGCGTGGGACATGGACGTGGCGGGGTGGATCTGCGTGTACATGGCGCTGGAGATCCCGTTCTTTCTGTTCGTGACGCTGTTCGTTGACCACCCTGGGCGGCGGCAGCGCAGCCAGCGGTTGTTCCACGACCCGGACGCGACGCCGGAGGTGATCCCCGACGAGGACGAGGACGTTGTGCGTGAGCGCGAGGCGGTGCTGCGGTCGCCGGAGCGGGAGGGCGACCTGGTGCGCGTGACACACCTGCGCAAGGTGTACCCGAACGGCAAGGCTGCGGTGCGCAATGTGACGTTTGGCGTGCAGCGCGGCGAGGTGTTCGGCTTCCTGGGGACGAACGGCGCTGGCAAGACGACGACGATCTCGATCCTGTGCCAGGAGTTCTACCCGACGAGCGGCCGCGCGTCCATCTGCGGCAACGACATCGTTGCGGACAGCGCTGCGGCGCTGCGGTGCATCGGGTACTGCCCGCAGTTCGACGCGTGTCTGGACCTGCTGACGGTGGAGGAGCACCTGTACCTGTACGCGGGCGTGCGTGGCATCTCGTGGCGCACGCGCGACGTGGTGGTTGCAGGGCTGATGAAGCTGTGCGGGCTGACGGAGTACGCCAAGACGAAGTCGCACGAGCTGAGCGGCGGCAACCGGCGCAAGCTGTCGGTTGCTGTGTCGCTGATGGGCGGGCCGCGCGTTGTGTTCTTCGACGAGCCGTCAGCGGGCATGGACCCGGTGGCGCGGCGTGGGCTGTGGAACGCGATCGAGACGGTGGCGGACAACTGCTCGGTGGTGCTGACGACGCACCACCTGGAGGAGGTGGAGGCGCTGGCGCACCGGGTTTCGATCATGGTGGACGGCACGCTGCGCTGCATCGGCGACAAGACGCACCTGAAGCACAAGTATGGGACCGGGTTCGAGGTGACGGTGGTGGTGCGGAAGGAGGAGCCCGCGGTGGTGGAGGGCGTGAAGCGGTACTTCAGCGAGGCGTTCCCGACGAGCGAGCTGACGGAGGTGCGTGCGGGCCGCTTCACCTACCAGTTGCCGAACACGGTGAAGCTGTCGAGTGTGTTCACGTCGCTGGAGGAGCGGAAGGACGCGCTGCAGATCCGCGACTACAACGTGTCGCAGACGTCGATTGAGCAGGTGTTCATGCGAATCAGCGAGGAGGCGGAGCTGCGGCAGGAGGAGGAGCACCGCCTGGAGCAGGAGAACAAGAAGAAAAAGCGATGCTGCAGGTGCGTGTGCTGCGGTGGTAGTGAAAGCGACTAGTGCCGTCGGAAGCAGTGTGGACGCTTTTTGATGTAGAGGCATGTCGAAGGAATCTCGACTCTTTTTTTACTAATAGAATCGTTTTTTTTTTTGTCGGGGATTGTCGGTACTGGAAAGGAGCTTATCGTTTTGTTTCGGTGTTTATTATGTTCACTTTTTTTTTTGTTTCTACTGCTGTTTTCCACCGTGTTTTCTGCGTTGTGTTGTCATGTGTGTTACATTTGTAAGATGTTGTTTCTCTCTATTTATCTTTCTTTCTTGCTTTTTGAATTGATTTGACCTGTTTGCTTTTTTTTTTTTTTTAGTTCTCTTAAGTTTGCTCTTACATTTTTCTCTCTTTGTACAAGTATGGGAAGCCACTTCTAGTTTTGTTCTTTTTTGTATTTTGGCTCGCTTCCGTTCTCTCTCTCTTTGAACTGTATGAAGATAAGACGGAAGGTGGTACTACTGTTTGTGTGCAGCGTCGGCCTTCGGCTTTTTTTCTTTCTTTTTTTTTTTCCCAGGGATATGATTGTATTCAAATGATTGACGGTAAAGCAATCACATTTACAAGTGCACACACTTGTTTCTTTTACGCTGCTTTTATTTTTGTTGCTCTACTGTTCCAAGTTCTTTTTCGTATTTTGCGTTCTGCTTTGTTGTTGTTGCTGTTGCTTTCCATTGTGTTAACAGAAGTCAACTTGACGTGTCTTTTTTTTTTTTCTGTCGCCGGGCTTTATTGAAAGGGGAAAAAAGACAGTAGTGTCCCGCTTTAGGCTGGTATAAATGCCATGTTTGTGTATTTATAACAGCTAGTAGAAGCGCAAAGAAAGAGGTGCGGAGAACACAGTCCTTCGGTTTGCATCGACTGTTCCAATGCTCTGCAGAGCTGTTTTTTTTTTTTCTTCTTAGCCGTCGGTTTCAAACGGGGGTTCTTTTTTATTGAAAGAATGCGCTGCAGCATAGGTCTTCGGCACAGTCTTCTTTTAGTTTAAAGAAGTCCTTTTTTTTTTCCTCTTCTTTTTTCAAAATTCTATAGCATCTGGGTTTCTGGAGCTTTGAGAACAGTCACGCGTGCGGCTGCGCTTTGCCACCCATGCTTCGAAAACGAAGAAAAGAAAAGTGGCTTTTTAACTTGTCTTCTTTTAGCTGTTTTTTTTTTGTTTCCTCTTAACTTCTCGTGCTCCTTGTCCTTCCTTCTGATCCCTCTATTATGTGCTTTAACAAACCAGTTTCTGCCAACCTACAGTATCCCATGTGTACCTCATATTCCATAAGAAAGAACGAGAAATAGTAAAAGCGAAAGAGTGAGTGTGTGCGTGTGTATATGTGGGGGCGCAAGTGTATAATCAAACTCGACTTCCCCTTCTTCTTTTTTCTTCCTTTGCTTTTTTTTTTCGTTTTGCATTTTTGACTTACGCTAACGACAACGTAGGATGGAGTTTGAACGTGTGCCTGGTCGACAGGCGCCAAGTGCACCACAAACGACAAGCGTTACGTCTTCCTCAACGGACATCGATTTCGTTCCTCCCAGCACGTTGGCCTCAAGACATGACATCAATTTACAGGACGCTAATCTTGTGGCACGAGGGAACAAGTCAACAGGTGTTTCCACAAGCGCGACAACAGTTTCAGATGAAGCACTTATTGTACGGTGGTCGACTTTACTACAGCGCGAAGAGGCGTTGAAGTCCGCGGAAACGTCGTTTCAGCGATCCGTAGCGGCCTGGGAGACGCAGCGGCGATTGTGGGAAGCTGACTTTGAAGATCGGCTCGAAATCCTAGAAGCTCGAGAGGCGCAGCTCACCCGTGTCTGTGAAGCCCACAGACCCTGACGATTCTCGATAACAAAGACATCTGTTTTACATTTATTTAAGGCCATTTTTTAAATCACCTTTTCTGTTACTGAGCACTTTTGCCGCAACCCTTTAGTGGTGCGTTTTTTTTTCTTTCATGGCGTGTCTGCTGCGACGTCTACTGGGGAGAAAGAAAAAAAGTAGTTACGTTTCTTTTCTTCACGGATGTGTTGAGTGTTTCCTCGTGTTTTTTTTTTTCTTTTCTCATATTCTCTTGTTATTGCCTCGTAAATAGTCACAGAGAAAAAGGAGGATTTGAAGGCAGTCAACTTCTGTTGTCTGACACACGTGTTTTTTTTTTTTTCCTAGTTTCGAGACCAGGTAATTTCTTAAAAAGAGGGAATTGCTGCTTGCATTAACCATAGCCCTTGCAGTTTTATTACAGATTTTTCTTTTTTTTTTTTCTGGTGATCTGTCAAACTTCTTCTTTCTGATCTGTGTCTTGCTGATTCTGCACTTTCTTCTTTCTCTCACAGACACCGTACGCCTTCATGGGAGGCCCCCAGACAACCATACTTCTTTTTTTTTTTTTTTTGAAAGCAACGCATGATCGGCAGCAGGGCACTTTGCCTACTGGTTGACCGAGCGGTGCACTCCCTCCGCTTTTATGATCCCGCGACGGCGAGTGTGGCGATCGGTGCCATGGGGGCTCTGCGCGTCCACGGCCTGCACGCGCCAGAGCTGCTGCGCAACTTGATTCCGTTCCTGCCCTTCTACACTCTTACCCAACTCACGGTGCTCCTGGACGGGCTTTCGCTGTTGCGGGTTTCCCATTTCATGATCACTGCCCACGTGCTGCAGCTTTTCCTCTCCAACTTGCAGAAAAATAGAGGTAAAGGGAGGACGGATGGAAGGAGCGATTTTGGCTCCCTGGTGTGGCAGAGTGAAGTGGCGGCCATGGCGGCCATGACGCGCGTACTCCAGCAGCACCACACGCAGCGCACCGTACGGGCTTTTTTAGCTGCGGCAGACCGTGCGCTGGCCTCGGGGGGTGACGCGGCAACAGAGAGCGTTTATGCGGACGTGGCTGTGAAGCGGCTGAGGTCGTCCTGTGATGCGAACAGCCGCCGCGCCGCTGTGCAAGTATTGTATCTACTGGAGGTGTTCGTGAATGCTGGTATCGCCGTGACAGCACCGCAGACGCCGACTTGGCTGCGTGGCGTGCTGCGACGCGTTCCCCTGTCCTGTTTCACGCTGCGAGAGCTTCTTCACGTGCACATGCGACTTTTCCCAGCAGACAAGCGCTGTGCAAGGGTCGCGGGGGGCGGCAACAGCAGCAGCGGCGCAGGGAGGGACTCCCTCTTCTGGATGCAGTCCTTCCACGTTTGCAATTTGGTGATGCTCTCTGCAGAGGAAGTGGGCACGCAAGCGCAACGACGCAAGACTTTGCTTTCTGAAGCGGGGGACCTTACGCCAAGCTCACGAAGTTCTTCCTCTTCCCATCTGTCGAAGGCTGCAAAACTGGCCCGAGAGCTTTCTCAAAAAATGCGGGGCGCCGTGCTGCGCTGTGCTGTACTCTGCCAACTTCATCAGAATGGACGCGGTGTCGATGTGCACGTCGCACCAGCACCCACATTTCACAGTGCTGCAGAGGTTCGCGACGATGCCTTCGCCAGAAATTGGTTCCCTTTCCATACCAGCCACTCCTTCTATTCTCTCACACGCGAGCTTTTTCGCGAGCTCAGCGCACAGCCGTGTTGCTGGTGGCTGTACATGGTGAACGAAACCGCGGCGTCACCAGGGGCACCTTTTGGCTTGCCAGAAGGCGCCTCCCGCCGACAAGACTCTGTGTTGAACGCTGCAGCGGTCCTTCAACTGCTACACGGACGCTACGCCGCGTCAAATCCACTGCACGGAGGCTCTGCTGGTGGTATGGGTGCTGGCGGTGTTCAACGGCTGCCCAGGCGTGCCAGAACTGAGGCGGAACCGCTTGACACGTCTTACAACGCCGAGTTCGTAGTGGCTGCTGTGCGTCTGCTATGCGGCTTGCTTCCCACAGACAGCGAGTTTGGACCTGCGCTTTTGAATTCGACAGCAATCAAACAGGAAACGTGGGAGCTCTTATCGCTTCTTCTCGCTACGATGGTCGCAACAGGTGAGGAAGCAGAGGAAGGAACGCGTTGCTTTTTTTCCTGGGTAAGGGAGCAGCTACAGCAGCCGGTTGCAAAGGGCAGAGGAGCAGACGGTGGCACGGTGCTGTGGGAGCAGTTCTGTGCGGTATGCCACAGCGCAGCTTCTCTTTTGCTATCACGATGGTGTCAGCACTGGATGCAGGATGCCAGTGTTGTGTGCGAACCCGTCTTTGCGAACCGCGACGACGATGCTTCTCCCTTTGCCACAGAGTCATTTTTGCTGGTGCACTGGTGTGTTGCAAGCGGCGCCAACAGCCTTCGACTGTACCAGCAGAGCAAACGAAATAGGAAGACAGACGCTCCGCTGTCTTTCATTCATGTTGACGACGAGGCTCTTCGCTGTGCGTGGCGCGGTCTCATGCGAAGGACCGCTGCATGCCTGCAGAACACGCGAGCTCAGGTTGGCGCCGGCGCCAACCATCAAGCACGCGGCGATGAAACTGACGCTGGTGCGTTGGTGGTCACTTTTTTTTGCATGCTGGGCGACAGTTTCCTCGAGCGGCAGGCGCCGTCGCTGGTTGACTGGATGTGCGAGTCAGCGCTGCTGGAGCTGCTCTGCGATTCAGCCGAAGCGATGCTTCGCGACCGCCCACTACGCAGACCGCAGCGCGGCGAGGGGCAGACGCTATCATCAGCTTCGGCTTGGCATGCAGGAACAAAGCGGAAGTTAGACACATGCTGCTGCACGCACAGCCGCCTCTGGTGGGGTTTCAGTGAAGAGAGCAACGACTTCTCTGCGGATGTCACGGTGGCTCTGCGGCGGCTTCTTCACTGCGTCTTTTTGAGCAGGCAATCTCCCTCCGTTCGGACGCGCATGCTCAATGAAGACGCGTCCGCGCCGTTGTCACTGCCGCGGCACAGGTGGCTTTATCGTCTGTTGATTCTCTTTTTACGTGAGCGCTTGGCGACGCTTTCCGATACCTCTTCTTCAGCGTCAAAGTTGTCAGCTCGGTACAACGCGTCGATGGAGTACAACACCACGACGCAGTCCTGCCAAGCGTACGTTGATGCCTTGGCCTGCCAGACGGTGGATGGCGTGACCGTATCCTGCAACGACTCGGCTTTTTCACTGCCGTGTATGAGCTTCTCGCAGCTGCCCTCTTTCGTTTACGAGGCTCCCGTTCACTCCACCTTTTTGACACGCTTTGCACCGCTGGCTGACGCAATGATGTCGAACATCGAGAGCTTCTCGAATTGGAGCGGGTACGCTGTCCTGTGCGGCACCTTACGCGATGAGGACAACGGTGCGGAGGCGCGACGAGCTGCGTTTGCTTCGTCCGTTTCCTCTACCGTGCCAGCGCTGGCCGTACCTCGACCGTGGCACCGTGACGACTGCGTGGTGGATTTGACGCGCACGAGGCCCAAGTATCGTGCAGCTTGGGCCGACAACGGTGTTTTATGTCGAACGAGAAACGCCATGGGCGGCCTTGGAGAAGGCAGCGGATCAACGAGTAGAGTCGGTGAAGAAGCGTGTGACGGTGGCAGCGAGAGTAGCGGGAGAGAGAAACGGCTCATTTCCGACCTCGCAGTGCACGTTGCGATGATCACGAAAGCTGTTGACGCGTTACTGAATACTTGCGCAGACGATTTCCATCTCACTCGACGGTTGGATACAAACCAAAAGGACAGCAGCAGCAACAGCAGCGCCGCGCAGCAGCTCCAAGACGTGTCAGCTACCGTAATCGAACTCCTGGGCCAACTGCATGCCCTCTTTTGGGAGCTGTGCAACCACATCCTGGCTCTGTGCTCACCAACGCAGAAGCTGAGCGAGGGAGGAGGTCGTTGTTCCAGCCTGTGGGCTGGCGACGCAGAGAATGCCGTGCTGCGTGGCATCGGTACGTGGAGACGAGCAAGGCGGCAATTCCTCTTCCATTCTCACGCATCCGAGGATGGCCATTGCACTGTGCTGTCGCCTGAACGTGACACCTTTTTTTCTTTGTTTGGCGCGGCCCGTAGCTCCAGTCTTCTGCTCGCGGCGTCTTTCCTCTGGTGCGGCCTGCATGCACCACAGAGGCTGCGCTTCAAGCACGCCATCGATTCTTCGAAATTCATGAAAGCCGACGGCGCGGAAGTCTTCGACACCGTAATGAATGTCTGGCGTTTGCAGACATTTTCGGATGTGTGGTGTCGCCACCTCCCCCTACGTGCTCATCACGTGCCTGTCTTCGTACGTCTGACGGCGTGCCTGCGTGCCTCACTCTCAGCGCCTCTGGCTACTAACGCACCGGCAGATGCGGCAGAGGATGCGCTGCTACGCCGCGCACTTGCGGAGCTGGAGACTGCGGTGCGAGAGGAATGGCAGGAAAATGCGTCATCTTCGTCTACGGCAGTGTGTTCCTTTCAATTTTTGGCTGACGTTATGCACTGTCTCGGTTGTGCACACGTTTCCGCTGAGTGCCCGCAGATGGAGCCAGAAGAATTTGCTGCCACGGCGGGGTGGCGCAGCGAAGACACCTTGATAGACCTTTCGCCCGTCGACGTGTATGTCCGGCGTCTTCTTCCCTTGCACTTTTTAATCAGGAGATCATCAGAGTTTTCTTACAAGCCGGAGAGTTGGACAACAGCTCAGTTTGTGGCGGTTACCTGGGTGCATGTGTTGGCGATGCATGGCATCTGCGCTTACCATCCTCGGCTGCGCTTGGAGGGGTATGGCGAGACGTCATCGGCTTTGAGTATTGGGAGCAATATACAACGAGAGGCGTCGTGTTCAACGCTTGTGCGCCGAGCACGTGCGCGACTCGACGGCATCGAGCAGCAGCTCCTTGGCAAGGAGCTCAATGTACGGCCAATGGAGAGTTTCGATGTGCCAGACAAGCACCATTGTCTTTTGTGCTTGTGCCTGGTGCGTGAACTGAGTAATGCTCTTTCCGCATTGGAAGCGTTTCTTGTCGCGTCTTCGCAGTACTGTGGGTAGGCACTTCGTTTCTGGTTTCTTTTTTTTTTCTGTTGTTTTCCTTAGGTGAGCTGGAAGCAGCCTACACGAGCTCAGCCGCAGCTTTGACGTGCAGTTTTGTTTTCTTTCTCATACGCACATTCCCCTCTCTGCTTTTTTGTCATAATCTGCTCTTTTAAAAGAACTGCAGATCATTCCATCATCGTAGATGCCCCTCTCAAAAAAAAAAAAAAAAAAAGAAGGGTTTACCCAAAGCGAAGAGTCTTTCAAACAAAACTCGTAGTAAGGGTACTCAAGAGCGAAGAAGCAGTGAAAAGACATATATCGAGGTGTTCTTCCATCGCCGCGCGATGCCCATGTCCGCCGCTCTCCTCGAAACATTGTCGACGAGCGGAGTATAGCAGCTAAAAAAAAAAAAGAACATGTTACTTCATGCATTTTTTAAAGAATCTCTTATCACTCTTCCTTCGTTTTTCTCTTGTTCCTCCAAACTCCTCCTTTTCCTTTTTTTTTTTTATTTGCACGAGGCATTTAATTGCCTCTTTTAGTTTTTTTTTTTTTTTGAAAACCTACGCTCGTGTCAGCCTTCGTCACCTGTGCTTTAGCGGAGAAAAAAAAAAAAAAACGATTGTGTGAGTATGTGTGCTGGAAAGTCGTTTTTTTTTCTTGTTTTTGCACTTCTCTGGGACACACGCGTTTTTTTTTTTTTTGGTGTTGTTTCTGCTTGTTAGTTGACTTTTGGATTTCTCGCTCTCTTAGCTTATATAGTTTCAGTCCTTTTCCACTACTTGTACAACTTTCTTTCTGAGGCAGGCTTTCTTTTTCCTCCAATTCCATTTCTCGCATGTGTTGTTCTGATCCTGTTTTTTCTTTTGCGCTTTTTTTTTTTTTTTTACTCATCGAGAGTACATCGCTGGCAACGTTTCTATTCTGCGCGTCGCACCATTTCGTCGTTTCTTTGTGCTTTTGAGGATCGTAGGCACGACACTTTAAGAGGGATCACTGCAGAGCGTCTTTTTTTTTTGTGTGTGTTTATGATCAGCAGTGCTCACCCTTAGTGCTTATTTGAAAAAAAAAAAAAGAACTTCTTTTTCTTTTCTAGATTTCAGTGAGCTCAGCTTTCCCCTTTAAACTCCTTTAGCGGGTACGCTTTTTTTTTTTCCCCCTTCTTTGTTTTCCTACCTTAGAAGAGCGACTAAGTAAATTCTCTAAAAGAGAAACAAGAGCCCTCTGTGCGTTAGTTAATTTAATCCTCAAAGGTGTAACAGTTCTTATTTATTTATTCTGCCTCGTTGTTGTTGCTTTAGTTCGTGCCCTTGGTGCCGTTGTTTTTGTCGCTTTCATGTGCGCGAGGTGTTTGTGGCAACGACGCGTTTAAAGCACAATGGGCAAGTCACGAGCCACCTTGAATAAGTCGGCGTCTTCGTCTTCGAATGCGTCCTCGCTCCGCAGCGGGAAGCAGCGCTTCTCCAGCAGCTCCGATCTGTGGCCGGAGGTGGCGCCAGAGGAGTCGAATCGCCGCGCTGCGCACCGCAAGAAAAGTCTGTCCACCTCGCGCGACCAGTTGCTCTACCTCCAGGCGCTTTTCCCATACGCCGCATATGATGAGCTGATGTCAGTGATAACCAAGACGGATGGACCTGACGAGGCAGCGCAGTACGCTTACGAGGCCCTCAACCCAAACTACACCGGCTACCTCTACTTGAAGGAGCAGACGGACGTGCTACTCAATGCCAAGGCGGGTAAAGCGCGGCGAGCCACCGCGTTCGCTGGCGTCAAAGAGTCGCTGGAGGAGCGAGCAGCGGACGCGTTCCGGCCTGGCATGTTCAGCAATCTCTCCCAGCTGCAGGAGTACCACGAGACGGTCGGTCTTTTCGCCGTGGACACGACGGAGTGGGACCGCGCGATGCTGCTGCCGGCGCGTGACTTGGCGGAGATGGCGTTCACCGACCTGCCGCTGCGCGAGGAGCCTTCTTCGCGCTCGTCGTCGTCGTCGTCTTCTGCGCGTGAGGGGCGGGAACACCACCGCACCACGCGAGGCAGCGACCAGCACAACAGGCATCGTCTGCTGCCACAGGCCCTCACCAGCCGCAACGCCCGGTTTATGGACGCAAGCTTCGTGAAGCAAAGCCGGAGCAGCATGGACGCAACACTGCACTCCGCTCCGGCGTCGCGGGAGAAGCGCGGCAACAAGCCACGCGACGGCTGCAGAACACCCATCGCCTCCGCTGCGTCGCACGAGCGAGATTCGTACGAGCAGCCTCACTCCTCCATTGACCTACACACAGCGGGTCTGGAGGACACAGGCGTGCTTTACTTGCAGGACAGCGATCCGGAGCACACGGCGCCCGTCATCGCCTGGGCTCCGGAGGCGATCCGAGTCGGCCCAGCTGAGGCGCTGCGGCAGCAGGAAGGCGCGCTCCGCGTCTTTGATGAGGCAACCTTCTTCAACGACCCGCTGCTTGCCCGGCAGCCATCTCCGGCTCAGCTGCAGACGCCAGACACGCGACCGGCGCAGGCGCCACAGAGCATTAACGGCAGCTGTATAGCCGCCACCTCTCCACCTTTCTTGACGGCGGCAGAGGCGAGTGTGGAGATGCCACCGCTGCTGGCCGTGTCACCGAACCTGTCACCGCGTGCGGCGGTGGAGCATCACGAGCCGATCGACAACTCCGGCGACTCTCTCCCAATCATCGCTGACGAAGAGGAGGAGGATTACGGGGAAGCGGAGGAGGAAGGAGATGAGGAGGGAGATGGCGCGTCAAAAAACGGGGCGGTGGAGAGCAGCCCCTCGCTTCACCAGGTTGCATTTCCCACAGTGACGGTGATCTGCGATCCCGCGCTGTGCGGTGCGCCCGACAACGCCGCGGAGCACTCTCTCAACTTCCCGGCCAAGAGCCACGGCGACACCTCGGCGCATCTGGTGATGCAGTCCAGCATGCGGGAGTCTACCTTGGAGACACTCAAGTCACGCAAGCGACGCCCCCTCACATCCTCCGAGAAGGTGAAGCAGCGGATGCGCAAGTTGAAGCCAGTCGGCAATTTGGTTTTCCGCGAGAATGGCGAGTCGTCGGCGACGGTGGCGCCACTGGACAACGTCTTTGCAGAGGAGGGGCGACCGACGTCGACGACTTCGCGCTTGACACGCTTGGCCCCTGCGGCGCTGGAGAGCACGCTGCGCACGGAGGACGACATCTACACCAGCCCTTCTGCCCGCACGCAGAAGGGGGATTGGACGACGCGTGAGAGTCGCTGCAACGAGGACGGACCCGCGCCCCCATTGCCGGGAGTTGGCGCGCATGTCTTCGGCTCGGCCGCTGCTGCCGCTGCCTCTGTCGCGACCATGAGAGATGGTGCCGCGCCGCGCTCTGCGCCTGTGGCGAGCGGCAGTCGTGACCGTGTCCAAGGGCAGCCCGTGCAGATTCCCGCAGCCCATCCCGGCTGCTCCAGCCTCGACCCTGCCGCCTACCTCAACGCCGAGGAGGAGCGGTGGAGCAGCATTGTCGAGGTACTGAAGCCCTTCGAGGACGTCTTCGGTGTGAAGTTCCGCTGCGAGCTGGTGCGGTGCGTTTACGACGACTGCCGGGCGATTCGCACTCGACTGACCGAAATCCTGCAGCGGCTGCTGTACGTCGTGGGACAGGTTATGCAGGGGAAAGAGGTCGCGGAAGGCTTTTACGAGGAGCCGATGAACCTGCCGCTCTTCGGCGCCATCCTTCTCTCCACCTCGCCGATCAAACTGGAGGAGTTAACCTTCCGCAAGGAGAAGTGTGTACTGAACTTCTGCGAGCAAGGCACACGTCTGCGGGTGAAGCTTGACGTGAAAAAGGTGAAGTTCGAGCCGATTCAGTTCGCCTACATCGACGAGGCGGACGCGGCCCGGCAGAATCGGGCGGCGCAGCAGTCGCGGCGCAAGATGTCACAGCCACGCTCGCGGGCGGCAGAATGGACTTTGCGCCAGCACAACCCGGAGAAGTACAAAAACGGCATTACCCGCGGCAGCGCCACCATCACGGTGGCAGACGTGAAGCTGAAGGGAATCGTGTATGTTTGGCTTATGGCATCAGGCAAGGTGTACGTGACGTTCCAGGAGGCAAAGGTCTCGGTCGGCTCGTTTAGCGTTTCGACCGATGTGTCAAAGCTCAATGCACTTTTTACGCTGGGCTCGCCGATCTTGAAGCTCTTTGTCAAGCAAATGCTGCTGGATTGTGTCAAGGGTGTGCACATATTTTGAATCCTTGTCTTTTTTTTTTTGTTTTGCACGAGTGCGCTTTCTGTTTGTCTCTCATTTTTTGTATTGATTTTTCTTTTATCGGCTCTTCGCTTCACAGTAAGAAAAGAAAAAAGAAGGATCTTCCGTTTCTACTGCAAATCTGTTCATTCGTTGTCTCTGACATGTCTCCTGACACGTAAGAAATTGCCAGCGAAGGTTGGAAACGCATCCCTGTCGTTTGCTGCAAGGATACAGAAGAGGGGAGGGGAACAAACAAACAACCATATATACATATGCACACACACACACACAACAACAACAACAAAAAAAGCCGTAGAACTCCAAGTGAAGGCAACGCAAAACAGGTCTAGTGTATTTTACGCTGCTCTCAAAATACATAAAAAGAGAAATTAAAAGCCGTGATGAGGCTCCCACTCAAAGACCGCTAACGGCTTCCTCAGCCCACGTTTCATTGCTTTCTGCCTTCATGTGTGAAACTCTTTTTTTTTTTTTTGGTCTTTTTTTTCTCTTTCAAACGGATTAATATACACATGCTTCTTCATTCCAACATTCTCACGGCCTCTACGATGTAGAGCAACTTCACCGGGCTTTCAGCGTGTGATACGGTTTTTAAGCGTCTTTCGTTGCTCTTTTGGGTGCTTCTGCGGCTTGAGAGTTTGGCGAACTTTTTTGTGAGTCACGTTCACCATCAAAAAACCATCGTCTCACCTTAAAGAACAAGAAAGAGCAGTTTACAATAATAATAGTAAGCAAAGGACAAAGCGGAAGACGCTCCGGCGTTTTGCGTCTCTGTGCCACTCGCGCTACTACTACTAATACAACTACTTGTTTTTATTGTTTTCGTCCCTCTCGTTTTCCGTCTCCTATTGCATATCCAGATTCATACAAAAAAAAAAAAAGAACATATATACACGTGTGCACACATACACGCAGAAAAGAAACAGCTTCTGCTTTTATCAAAAAGCTGTGAGCGATTCCTCTTCGTTGCTTGAGCGACTCACTCTGGTTCACCACTACGAGAGACGAACATCAGAAACACTGGAAAGACGCTCACGCGTAAGCTCTCCTCATCGTTTGCTTTTGCACAGGTGTGACACGGCTCAAGTATCGAGAATTGAACTGGTGCCAGCATGGTCTTGACGGGGAGCAAGTGACCAATTTTCTTTTTCGACAGAGATTCTCGACAAAACAGAGCTAGTCTCCTGTCGCTATTTTTTTTTTTGTATCAAAAAAAAAAAGAAAAGTACGGTTGGCTTCAAAAAAAAAAAAAACAAAACAGATCGTAGGAGAATCAAATCATCTGCCATAGTCAAGCACGATTTCGGTGGGAGTAGTTACCACTTGGAAACAGAGAACTTAGAAAGTGTGTGCTTTGGTTCTTCGATTTGTTTGAATAAGTAAAAAAAAGGAAAGTTACCTTCGTGTTTTGTTTCCTTTTTTATTTAGCAGAAATAGAGCCGCCAAGCTTCTTAAACGGTTGTTTTCCTGGGAGCGTCATCATTCTATATTCACGATTTACATTTTTTTTTTTCGTTTGTTGGCTCAAGTTCTTTTTTTTTTTTTTAGTCGTACGCTGTTGACTTGCTACTGAGAAAGGAGCGTCACCGTATTTGCCATCATCACATTTCCATTTGTCCTGCTTTTTTTTTTTTGTGTGTGTGCTCTCTGTTTTACGTTTTCTGTTTTCTTCTTTCTTACGTAGAAGCTATACTGTTTTTCTTTTTTATTCTCCTTCCTTGCTGTTATTATTATTTATTTTTTTTTTTCACAGTTCTTTTTTTTTCTTTTTTGTTTTTTTACGTTTCTTTCATTGCCTTTTTTTTTTTGTATTTTTTTTTTTCGGGTGTGTTTGTCTCATCTGCTTGAATACGTTATCATTCGACTTTTTTGTGTGGCTTTATTCCGTCTCGTCTTTCCTTCTTTTTACTTTTTGTACTTTTTTATCATCTTCATTTTTCTTCATTTTCTTTTACATATATATATTGTGTGTGTGTGTTTGCCTCTGCGCCTCGTAAACACCTTACGTCACGTTTCGTTTCTCTCTCTCTTTTTTTTTTTTGTTTTGTTTTTGAGATTGCAACAGAACAGAGGGAGAATTCGTGCGTGAAGCGAGGCATTGTTTTTATCTTCTCAGGTCTTTTGTAGTTGTTACTCTTGGCTGCATTCCCATCTTCACTCAGTTTTTCCTTGTCAGAACGTAAGAGAATCCTCATTCTTTTTTTTATCCTTCAAAGAAAAAAAAAGTAGGATTAGCAGACGTGAGTCCATTTACGGCAATTGAGCCTTACGATTTTTTAAGAAGTTCTTTTTTTTTTTTTTGTATTCTGTCAAGCGCCGATAACTTACTTTTTTTTTTTTCGTTCTTTCTTTCACTACTGCGAATCTGTTTTACTTGACTTGATTGCATCATTTCTGCAGCAGTAGGGAAAAGGGAACACAGACACCTGAAACGCAAAGGCAGCTGAACCTTATATATATAATATATATAAGGCGGTGTGCCCCAGCTGCGGTTCTAGGAAGAGTACCAGCCTTTTTTTTTCCTGGCTTTTGTGCACGCCAACAACAACAAAAAGAGCAGCCTGTGCGCTTTGACACTGACGCATTTTTTTTTTTTTTGAGGGGGAGTATTGACTTTGAGTGCCTCATCATTGCCATGCATTCCAATTCCCCTGAGTTCTTTCGTCTTCCGCGACAGAGAAGCCTAGGAAAGGAGCGAACGCCGCCGACACGACTTGCCCCTTTAGAGAGCGTCATTTCTCCTGTGCTTGTGTCTACCACTGCGTTTTTTTTGCACGACCGGGTGCCTCTGCCGGCCACTTCTCCCGGCACCCCGTCACTCGAGGCCTTGCATAGCCGCATCCAGACTCCCATTCCGTTAACCACTAAGCCGCTGGAATGGGTGTCGACGCGAAGGTCCTGCACTGCCCCGGACAACGGCTACGCTGACCTCTACTGTGGTGAGGATGGCAGTCGTGCTCGCAAAATGGCAATGACGACGACGGCGCAAGTCCGCAGCAGCAGTATGGAGCAGCTGACGACGTGTGGCGCAGCTGCGTTGCGGCGGATGGACCGACTTCCCCCTGCAGTGCGGCAATCTGGTGCCTCGTTGCCGACGAGTGCGGTCACGGAGTTCTCGCTCGAAACTTTTAAGGACGATGCCACGACAAGGTCCACAACCACCAAGGGTGACAGCGGTAGTAGCAGCCGCAGCAGCTCCTCTCTCTCCGCGACACAGCCAAACTGGGTGCCGCCGTCATGCGACGTCAGCAACAGCCTGAACAAAGGCACGGCAGAACTTCCGAGGTCGAGCCCCGACGTCGGTACCCCGCTTCAGATGCAGCGAATTGCGGTGCTCGAGAGCCACACACGCGTCTTCAGTGACCACTGCGCGGACACTCCTCTGCCACCGCTGCCGAAGACTCCCATTGCGATGGCTGTTCCGTCCGTGCAGAGCAGTACGACGCCGTCACCGCGCAAGAGTCCGTGTTACTCGGGCGAGGCGCCGCGTCTGCCGGGCAGGGATTCTCCACAGGAGGGCTACGGCGGTCTGCGTGCCCTGCACCGCCCGCAGCCGCGGTTGTCGGACAGCGACGAGCTCGATAACGACATCGTCACCCTAGTCGACATGGATGGTCTGCCGGAGGACTGCGTGAACGGCGCCGTCGGGGAGGTGGTGCCAGCACGCCGTGGCAAGCGCGTAGGTCGCGGCTTCAACCGCAAGAGCAGCCGGGACCTGGAGGCGGGGGAGCTGGTTGCCCCTCAGGCGCTGGTGAGCGATCACGGCCGGCTGACGCGTCCCGCGGGTGACACGACCTGTAACGACTGCTCCACGGGGCCGCTGGGCGTCCACTGCTCTGCGATAGAACGTGGCGGTCGCCGGACGTCCATTTCCTTCAACAACGAGGTGTTCGTCGCCGACGACGATGAGACAAAGGATGACGAGCTGCGTCACCTTCGGGACACGCCGCATCACCTAAGCGTCGCTCAGCTTCCGCCGCTCTCACTGATTGAGAGCTCTTACTCAGGCCTTTCATCCACCACACTTTTTAAACGCGACGGTGTCACGTACATTATTTGACGGAAAAGGGGAAACACAATGTGTGACTTCGTCTAAAAACGCTGCTTTTTTTTTTTTTCTTCTCTTGATGTGCGTCTGTTATCCGCACGACACACACTAGAAACCACTTCTCTCTCTCTTTTTTTTTTTTTAATGAGAAGCTGTAAGAATATATGTCGCGGTTTTCTTTTCTCTATCGGTCTTTTCCATGGTTCTTTTTTTTTTTTTCTATGTAATGTCTCGCTTTCTGCCAAAATGCGCTTTTTTTTTTCCTGTCCATTTTTCCAGCCTGTTCACTCGCGCTCTGATGCTTTGCCTTCCTCTCTCTCTGTGTTCTCACGTTGCCTCTTTTTCTTTTTTCCTCTCCCGGCTTTACTTTCACAGCTTTTCTGCTGTTCTTATAATTCTCATAGAAACAGAATTCCCCTATAAAATGCGCGTTTTGGTTTTTTTTTTTTTTGGTTTTCATCACACCAGCGAGGATTTATTGAGCATAAGAAGCAATAAAAGGTGAAAAGGCAAGTTACAGGAGAATAAAGCCAGTCTTTGGTGTTTTTTTTTTCCCCCTTTTTTTTTTATTCAGCAAAAACAGAGGCAGTAAAAACTGAAAAAAAAAAAAGCAAAACTAGTAGACTAGACGTTTTAGAGAAAAAAAGGAAGTGGACCGTTTTTTTTTTCATCTTTTCTTTTTGTTTCTTTTGTTTTCTTTTTTTTTTTGTTGTGATTTATTAAAAAAAAAAAAAGAAGAAAACGGCCATAGCATCCATAATCGTTTACCTGCTTGTGTCTTTTTTGCTTGCTTTCCAATAGTGATCTTCTCCGCTCTTTTTTTTTTTTTTGGTATACATGTGCTTGTTATCATAATAGTATACGCGGAGAGAGTATGAAAACGATGCGTAACTGCTCTCTTTTTGTTGCTGTTTTTATTTTATTTTATTTTATAGTCACAGCTGCATTATTAACTTTCTTAACTCTTCTATTCTCTTAAAAAAAAAAAAAGTGGCAGGTGCCACAATGAATGCGTTACACGTTTTTTTTTTTCCGATTTATCCCAACTGTTGACTCTCCGTGTGTGTAACTTATAATTGTATTTTATATGTGCGTACCATTTCCTGTATTATTTCTTTTTTTTTTTTTGCAACTTTTCCAGAAGTCACCTTAAATTGTGGTAGGTACTGTTCTGTTTTTTTTTTTTTTTGTTGTATAGCTTCATTATATTAAGCGCTTTTTTCTTGCTTAGACATACTTAGGCTTCTTACCACAATATGCTCTTCTTCTTGTTGCCCGACTCTTCGTTTTTTGCCTTTCATATTCATGGCGTTGGTATTGGCTGTTTGCACCCGCGAAGAAGAAAAAAAAGGGAGGAAGAGCATCATTGACATGCAAAGGGTCTGGTCATCTGCACATGTGTTTTATCTTTTCGTCGCCACGTATGCTTTTTGTATTGCTTTCTTTTTGGCTTTACTCAATAATCACTTTTCTATTAGAGTAAACGCTGTGCTTATCATTCGAAAAAGACTTAAAAAGTGGCCACCATGGCGGACCAGGAAATAGTTAAAAAAAAAAAAAGCAATGAAAAGTGCAACTTAGATGATGTGCGTGAGTCAAACACAACATCTCACATGACCCCCACCTTCTATTTTCTTTTTTTTTTTGCCTTGATGTTGAATGAAAATGTAAATTGCTTCAGAATATTGCGTCTGTACTTGCTTCCCTATTGGGGAGTTTTCAATTACTGCCACGAGCATCCTCCTGTTCACGCACACTCCAGTGCATTCGGATGTGCTGCACAGCAGCTTGACAGATACAATAGGTGGACTTGCACAAGTTATTGCTGCATGCCGAATGGCATTGCGAGTCGCTTCCGGCCAGGCAGGCACTTTTCTCATTGCATTCGTCATCTGTCTCTCTTTTTTTTTTTTGGTGGCTGTTTGCTTTCTCCTCTCTTTTGTGATTCGCCGTATTTATATATGTCTTTTTTTTTTCTTTTGCACTTATGTACATCCTGCAAAAGCACACACATACGTACACGTACGCATACACTCACACGCATTCCGCTTTCCGTCGCGGTGGCCGTGTCTCGCACCTGAACTACAGAGTTCTCGACAGCACCGCTAATACAAAGCAGCGAGGAGACTACGCAGCGAATGGGCGTTAAGGGTCTGTGGAACTACGTGGAGCACCACGGCGTCCAGTATGCCTACCCAAGTAAAAATGCCCGCGCGGCGTGCTATGGCGTCAACCCGCGACACCTTTTCATCGACATGAACGCCGTGATGCACGTGTCCTACGAATCCAAGACGCCGACCACGGCGGCCACGCTGCGTGCGGTGGCGGCGCGCGTGGACGAGCTTCTCACAAGGGTGCGGCCACACGACACGCTCGTGCTCGTTTTCGACGGCGTCGCTCCTGCGGCGAAGCTCAAAGCGCAGAAGGAGCGGCGCCGCTCGCTCGCGGTGAACGCGCCACGCCCAGCGAGTGCGTCGACGGCGAAAGCAGCCACTGATGGTATCATTTCATCTCTCGCCTACACAAGCGACCTCACCCGCAGTGGCGTGCCTCTGCAGAGGGAGGAAATTGTGTGCGGGTCTGAGTTCGTGCTCGCCTGTGAGGAGTACATCACCAGCCACCTAGAGCAGCGGCGGTCGCAGGCCTCGTGGAAGAAACTACAGGTCTGCGGTTGCCGCACCGCGGGCGAGGGCGAGGTGAAAATCTCCGGACTACTGCGGCAGCTGTGGAGGGCGAACGTGGATGACGGCACTTACCGCGCCGACGACGCGATCACGCTGGTCGGAAATGATTCGGACTTGATCTTGGTCGCCATGGTCGCCACGCCATACGCTTATTTTACACTCGTCGACCCCTTTGACTTCTCTCTTACGTCGCTGCACGAGTTGATGGAACACTGGTCCAATTCGGTGCCGAACCCGCCGCTGCCGGCTGAGCTGCTCCCTTCGTATCGCGTAGACTTTGTCTTCTTGATGTTGCTGGCCGGCGATGACTACTATGAAGGCATCCGCACCGACAGCCTCGCATTGTGGCGCCGCTACCGCGACTTGCGCGCCAACAACGGCTTTTTCCGCCGTGCGCTGCTCTCCGGTCCTCAACTGGACCTCGATGTGGAGTTTCTGCGTGCGGTGGTGGCTCGCACTGGGTCGATGAGCGCGCAACTCGCACGCGTGCCACGTAACAAGCGCAAGACAGCCAAGTCGGTTCTGCGCTCCGGCACCGGTGGCGGTGGCTGTGGCAGCGTGAAGGACGGCATTCAGCTGCTGTCCGCCGCGCTGTGGAGCATGCGGGGCTACGTGACGGGCACCTGCGCGGACTACCGCTTTAAAGCACAGCAGGACGGCAGCCCATGTGTCGGTGCTTTGCGAGCGGCGGCCCAGTCACGTGGCCTGGCACGCAAGATTGGAGCCGGCCCAAAGATGGAAGCGCCAGCGGAGACAACGCGTGCGACTTCAACACCTCTCTTCACCCCGCTGGAGCAGTGCCTGGCGGTGCTCGGGATGCGTGGGCGCTATTCGGTGGAGCTGCGCCGAGCCCTGCACGCGTGCACCTCGGACGACGGCCACGCCCTCACCACGAGCACGTCGCTCACGTACGTGACGGAGACGGTGCGGCAGGTAATGGCGGCGCTGGACACGACGCGGCTGACGAAGGCGGAGCGGTGGCTGCACACGCCGTCGGCGCTGCGTGTGGACGACCTTGGCCGTGGTGACGCCAACAACAAGAACAGCAGCAGCGAGGCGGCGCAGGAGAAGGAAGACGAGGAGAAGGAGGGCGCTTTTATGCGACTGGCAGCCATACCATCGCGGAAGACGGTTCAGGGGAAGGCGAGTGTCGACGTCGCCGCTGAACAGAGTGGAGACGATGATGATGCCGAAGAAACGGAGGGGAAAGAAGACCAATTGGGGGACAACAGCGGCACGGGCTAGTTTGGCATGTGTGCTGCTTGCTCCTGCGTGAGTGTACGTTTGTGAGACTGGAAAGAAGAAAGAAAATAAAATAAACGTTTTCTCATGACTTCTTTTTAAGGTGAAGATGGCTGCTGCGCCGTATACTAAGGTGGCGTAGTCGATTTACCATTTTGTGCTGCTCTCCTCACAGTAAGACAAAAAAAAAAAAGAAAATTGTAAAGACAACATCAGAAAACAGCAGAACGCCGAGAACTCTTCTTTTCCTGCGTGTATCGACCCACGTTCTTTCGTTGATTTTCTCAATACCGAGTTCTTTCATTGTCGCTGCGTGCCACTGAAAAGCGTAAAAACTCTCTCTCTTTTTTTTTTTTTTTGCTTGTCTCTCATGTGCGCTGTTGCGAGGCTTTCATCCTTTTTTTTTTTTAGTCGTTTCACGACTTTGCGCAGAAACCCCTTCTCTCCACTTCAACCTCTCACCTTTGCCGCTATATGCCTTTTTTTTTTTCTCCACATTTTTTTTTTCCTGTTTTGCTGGTACGACTGGCTAAGGAGTATTTGTGTTGTACTCCACTTTCATCCGTCAAATCATTTTCAGTTTCACCTCATCGTTTCACACATCATTACTTCATCTACGCAGTTCGTGTCAGGCCTGAATCGAGTCCCGTTTTTTTCTATCCACCTTCTGCAGCCTGCTTTCCTGCTATCCCTCCTGATGTTCACCTACGCCGCTGCAGCTACGCACAACCGAAGCAGCAACAACAAAAAAGGGTAGGTGCTTGCAAGTCTACACCAAACATGCGTCGCGCATTGTCTGCCCCGCTGTGCCGCCTCTCCGCGGCCGCCGGTGTCACCAGCAACTGTGCAAAGCGCAACAGCTACATGGACATTTTCAATCCCACCCCCGAACACGCGGCGCTACGCGACACGATCTCGAAGTTTTCGCGCGAGGTGGTGGACAAACACGCGAAGGACGACGATATGAACGGTTACTTCAACCGAGAGCTGTTTAACCAGCTGGCCGACCTCGGCGTGATGGGCGTGACGGTCCCCCAGGAGGACGGCGGGGCTGGCATGGATGCCGTGGCCGCAGTCATCGTCCACCATGAGTTGTCCAAGTACGACCCAGGCTTCTGCCTCGCTTACCTCGCCCATTCGATGCTCTTTGTGAACAACTTTTACTTCAGCGCGTCGCCAGAGCAGCGGCAGCGGTGGCTGCCAAAGGTGCTGACCGGCGAACACGTCGGGGCAATGGGCATGTCGGAGCCGAGTGCAGGCACTGATGTACTCGGGATGCGCACCACCGCCAAGGACGGCGGCGGCCACTACGTGTTGAATGGGAGCAAGATCTGGATCACCAACGGCACTGTGGCGGACATCTACTTGATTTACGTAAAGCTGGATGGCAAGATCACCGCGTTTGTGGTGGAGCGGGGGACGAAAGGGTTCACGCAGGGTCCGAATATCGACAAGTGCGGGATGCGGGCCTCGCATATGTGCGAGCTATTTTTCGAGGACGTCGTGCTACCGAGGGAGAATCTGCTCGGCGAGGAGGGGAAGGGCATGGTGGGGATGATGCGCAACCTGGAGCTGGAGCGTGTGACTCTGGCCGCCATGGCCGTCGGCATTGCCGAGCGTGCGGTGGAGTTGATGACGGCCTACGCCGCTGACCGCAAAGCGTTCGGGCAGTCCATCTCGAACTTCGGTCAGATCCAGCGCTACATTGCCGAGAGCTACGCCGACACGGAGGCGGCCAAAGCGCTTGTTTACACGGTCAGCCAGCGCATTCACCCAGACAACAAGAACCGTCTCGGCAGCGACGCGGCAAAGCTGTTTGCGACGCCTGTGGCGAAGAAGGTGGCGGATGCCGCGATGCAGGTGATGGGTGGGATAGGCTATTCCTGTGGCATGCCGGTGGAGCGCCTGTGGCGTGATGCGAAGCTGCTCGAAATCGGTGGCGGTACAATTGAGGCCCACCATAAGAACATCACGAAGGATCTGCTCAAGGATATGAAGTGAAAAAAAGCGCCTCAGCATCAAGTGCCCTTTTTTTTTTTTTGCTTTAATCATCTTCTCTTTCTTTTACTTTAGCGTTTTTTCCCCGTTAACTCTGAGGAGGTGGAGCGTAAGCTCCTCTGTTTGCAATTAAATGTTATTGCCGTTTACAATACCATATATTTATATGTGTATACGTATACGTATATGGCGAACTAAATGCAAAACAGAAAAAACATAAGTTAACAAATTGCTCTGTTTTTCAGAAATTCCAGTTGACTGCATTAAAAATCGAACTGTGAATGCGCTTTTTTTTTTTTTCTTTGTTTTTCTTGCTTTTCTCCTTTCCCCCTTTTTTTTATTCGAGGACGATGTCTCTATTCGATCGTTCTTTTTTTTTTTTTTGCTATACAGAAGCACATTAGGTCGAGAAAGTGGGTCAGGGGAAAAAAAAAAAAAGAAAACACTTAGCGTCTCAACGACATATCGAATATTGATATGAATAACTCGCACGCATACCGACTCACTAGCATAAAAAAGAAATGGAAGAGAAAAAGACACGGAATAAAAGGAGCTAATTCATGAAGAAGAAGAAGAAAAAAAAAAAAAAAGGAACGTGCTGGAGCGGATCAAGGGAGAAAGATCGTTCGCTGAAAAAAAAAAAAAAGGAAGAGAATAAAAGCACAAGATAGAAAGGGATGTGAAGACGAGTGTCACGTATGTGTGTTGATGTGTCTACTGCTCAACGAGAGAATCCCTCAAAAAAAAAAAAAATGAGCTGCTTTTCTTTTCCACCAATGTGTTTCCGAGTCCGTCATCGCTCATTCTATTTACATCTTTTCTTCTATTGCCTTGCATAATTAGCACACTCACACGTACATGCATCTGGCGCAGTGCCGAATAGAACATCTTCTTGTACCCGCAACGCTGACCCTGTATTGCAGATACTCCTATACACACGTCTGAAAGCTCTCCCTTATTCACAAATATATGCAATTCACGATCAGGGTTGTGACTTTTGTTTTCAAGCCCACTTTTTACCCTTTTTTCTTCTTGCGTTGAGCAGTAGCTTGACTATTTCTTGTCATTTGTTCTTTTTTTTTGTGTGTGTGTTGCAGTTTGCTAGTTTTTTTTTCTGTTTTGTTACTTGTTAACACGCACGTCTGTTCTGTTCAACTTACCGGGCATACTACAAAACACGGGAAAGTAAATACCCTTTTTTTTTTTTTTCGGCTTCTCTGTTGGAGGGAAAAAAGGCTGTGCTTCGCTCTTTTTTTTTTTTTAGCCCCAGCTCTCAAATCACTGGGCACTATGAGCGGCATTCTCGCTACGATCACAGCCAGCTCTTTCACCCTGTCGGGGTCGCTGATGCTGGTGACCTCGGTCGTGTTGTTCCTCGCCTCGCACATCAACAACAACTACTCGTGGGTGGACCGCTCATGGTCCATTCTGCCTGTGGTGTACACCTGGATTCATGTCTGCTACACTCATGGTGAACAGGGCAGCACGGCGACCAGCACCAGTCCTCCCGCTGGACTGCCCATCAGTGCGGCGACGTTGTACGGCCTCGTCATCACAGTTTGGGGGATTCGTCTTACCTTCAACTACTACCGCCGTGGCGGCTACTCGCGCGGCAGCGAGGACTACCGCTGGAAGCACGTTCGCACGTGGCCGATCCTCTCCACCCACCCCGCGATTTGGACTGTCTTCAACTTCGTCGCCATTTCGTTCTTTCAGACATGGTTGCTGTGGGCGATCACGTTACCCGTCATGCATTTCTCCTGCGCTCGTGCCACAGTGAAGGATGTGGCTTTTGCGGTGGTGATGCTCATCCTCCTCGCGTTGGAGGCAACATGTGACGAGCAGCAGTGGCGCTTCCATCAAGGCAAGGCCCGCACACCGGAGGCCGAGCCGTACTGCTACGGTTTCTGCGTCACCGGCGTCTTCGGCTACAGCCGTCACCTCAACGTGTTTTGCGAGGGCAGCATCTGGGTCACGCTCGCCCTGGCGGCGCAGCTCTCCGGGACGGAGTCGCTGGCGTGGTGGCAGTGCATCGGTTGTGTTGTGCTGGAGATGCTGACGCTCTTCTCGACTGGCGTGATCACGGAGCGGATGTCTGCGCAGAAGTACCCAGACTACGCGGTTTATCAGTCCGTTACGCCGATGCTGTTCCCCGCCATCACCTCCACAACGGATCAAGTGCTCTTTGCTCTCAAGTCGAAGAAGAAGCGGGAGAAGGGCTAAACGCACGGACAGGCGCAGCACGACATAAACGAAGCAAGCTGGCCTTTTCTTTTATCCAGCTTCTTTCACCACTGCACATATATCTCAATAGACTTTAACATATACAAACGAAAAAAGGCCTTTAGTTTTATTTTACAACTATACACAGTACGGCGCTCTGCTTCGCTGAATGTGGAAGCGAAAGACAAGGACAGCGTCTTGTAGACGTGAGCGGCTCATCCTGCCTTTTAGTTCTCCTTCTCAGCTTATTTTATAAAGAGAAATGCGTGTGGGTGTGGCGGCGGAGACCTTCTTGTGTTTGGTGTTGTTTTATGCACTCCTCTACAACCTCTCAGCATGGTTCGATTAGTGCACGCCTTCTCAGCAGCAGCAAACAGCAACGAACAGGGAAACAAAAGCAAAACAAACCAAAACAACAACAACAACAACAAGGGAAAGCAACACCGGTGCTCCCTTATTCTGTTGAACGCTATGCTCTATTTTCTACCTCACAAGGAGCGCGTCGGGATTGTTTCTAGGATCGTACTTTGTTCCTTGCCTTACTTGCGAGAGTTGTTTAAGCTTCATTTGTGAGAAATGCGACGCAGCGTACCTACGCGCAGGTGCTCCGCTCATTTTTTTTTTTTTTTTGCTTCCGTACATGTGTTGATTTCGGTAGTGGCGAGTGCTTGGTCGCAATTGCTCAAGATCTTCTTTTCTTCCTTATTTATACTGTCTTATTATTATTATTATTATTATTATATGTATTTTGTTCTGCTCTTTTTCTCTCATACTTTCTTAATGAAAGAAACGGATTTACTTGCCTGTCTGTTTTTTTTTTTTTTTTTTTGTTTGTTTGTTTGTTTTGAGGAGGAAAAGACGGAGTTACCTTTTCTCCCTTTTTGTTCAGATCTTTGTCCTCTATGCACCATGTCCTCCACCAGTGAAAACAAGTTTGTGCTGCTCCACAACCAGGTCCGCATGCCCCAGCTAGGCTTGGGCGTGTGGAAGGCAAAGAGTGGAGAGCAAACCTACAACAACGTTAAGGTGGCTTTGGAGACGGGCTACCGACTCATCGACACCGCCTCCCTTTACGGTAACGAGGCCGACGTTGGTCGCGCAGTGCGCGACTCTGGCATCCCACGCGAGGACGTCTTCATCAGTACCAAAGTATGGAACTCCGACCACGGCTATCAAAACACGATCGATGCACTGGAGCGCAGTCTGGCGGCGCTTCAGATGGACTACGTGGACCTCTATTTGATTCACTGGCCAGGCCCGCAGGAGTCGTTTCTCGAAACGTGGAAGGCGATGGAGTTGCTGTACGAGAAGGGCAAGGCGCGATCTATCGGGCTGTCGAACTTCGACGAAGATCAGACGCAGGTTCTGCTCGACCATTGCAATACGCGGCCAATGGTCAATCAGGTGGAGGTGCATCCGCTGGCACAGCGAAAGGCACTACGGGCTTTGTGCGCCCGCTCCGGTGTGGTGGTGATGGCCTCCCGTCCCTTGTGCCGCGGGGAGGCATTGCGGCTGCCGCCGCTGCAGGAGATCGCTGCAAAGCACAACCGCACCGTGGCGCAAGTACTGCTGCGGTGGAATAGGCAGTCTGGCATGATTGCCATCCCAAAGTCAAATCACGCAGAACGCATTCGCGAGAACTTTCTCATCGACGATTTCGAGTTGGATGAGACGGATATGGCCAAGATTGGGGCATTAAACGAGGAGAGGCTGTTTGGTAACGATCCAAAAACCTTCTTTCCGTTGGAATACACCCCATAATCCGCAGACAAGGTCGGGAGGGGGCTGGAAACTTGATAAACGGACAGAGGGCAGGCGCTACATTATTTTCCTTTCCTTTTTAACGCACATTTTCCGCAAGCTGTCAAAAACAACTGTCTCCTCTCCATGGATGCAAACCCTAGCGTCTTTTTTTTTTCCTCTACCCACTTTTTTAGATGTTCAAACAGCACTTTTGAGAAGCACTCCGAGTTGTGTAGCGTCTGTCAAAAAACTCAAAAGGTCTTCTTTTATCGAAAATAATAGCCAAAACGAATTTCATGTATTTCTGCCCTCCATGAGCGTCATTTTTCTTTTGTTATTATTACTGTCTGATGCTATTCGATTCTGCGAACAACAGCGTTAGCCAAACACTCCTTTTTCTTAACCTTATAAATAGCTTCCAGTGATTAGTGATGTGAACGATGAGAGTTGTCGCCCTTCACGGACTCTCACAACAAGAACAAAAAGTCAAACAAAGCAGCGAACTCGCCGGATTCTAAGACCGACAACGAAAGAAAAACAAAAAACAGTGAAGAATTGTTTTCCTAACAAGACCAACGACGCTGCCAGCAATGCAGCCAGAAATAATGTTCGGCAAGAACAACAACAAAACAAAAACTAGATATTTCACAAACACTAATGTGCCCACAAACGCTACTGTCATTCTATGTCCTCTAACCACCTTCCCTCCCAAATTAACTGCGATAAAACGCCACAACAGCGGACTTCTACTACGCCCCAATTACAACTCGAATAGCTCTGCTTACCAAGCGCTTTCATGACATTGTATCCCTCATGCTGTTGCTGCTGCTGCTGCTGTTGCGCGATGCACACATCTATGTTGGTCCAAACAGGTTGACTGGCGGATGAGAAGACATACATACAAATCACCTTTCGGCTGATGGCGATGGCAGCGTTTCTGGTTGTGGTGGCGGTGTGTGGTGGCGGTGTGTGGCTGTGCTGATGCAAAAACAATCGTGTGGTGCGCGAGCGAGGCTATGAGCGCACCTTTTCGAGCCAAAACAAAACTCAACAGGTCTGAGGGTCCTCCCACTGCCACACACTGCTGCTGCTGTTGCGCGATGTGCGCGCGCGACGACGAAGGAGTTCATTGAGACCCTCCGCCCCCTCGATGTGGGTGGCAGGGCGCATCAACTCTCCGAGAGCGTGACGCGGGGCTGCTGCGTGATGAATACTATTCCAATAGTTTCCTGTCAGACTGAATACGCATGAGGACATAACCTTCTCAACTCAGCTCACACTGAATGGTGGCTGCTGCTCCTGTTCGTCTCTCCCACCGCTGCTGCGAGCACGCGTGTGCTTGCATGCGTGTATGTGTATGTTTGTGCTTGTGCTTGTGCTTGTGTGTGTGTATGCCTGCGTGCAACCATCTTGACCTGTCTGGCGCCTGTCTATACACCCTCAGTGACGGAACACGCCCGAAAGCTCAAGAGAGAGCCGCCGGCGCAGCGGGGGCGAGGGCTGTGCAGTGGTGCGTTGCCGTGCCTCCGTCGTGCGCCTCCCCGTACGTGCACACGTGCACGCGACGCCGCACAACTCCCTTGGAATGGTGGGTGGCTCATCCCATTGATGTCCCTGTCCTGTTGTGCCAGAGTTCCTGCGCCGCCGCCCGGTGCGTGGTGCGAGTGAGCGAGTCGGTGTGCCCGTGTGTGGCTGCCTGCACGGCTGTGTGCGTGCTTGTGTGCGCACCCCTGGTGTGGGGAGCCGTTGCTGCTGCTGCTGCTGCTGCTGCTGCTGCTGCTGCGTGATGCATACATCTATGTTGGTCCAAACAGGTTGACTGGCGGATGAGAAGACATACATACAAATCACCTTTCGGCTGATGGCGATGGCAGCGTTTCTGGTTGTGGTGGCGGTGTGTGGTGGCGGTGTGTGGCTGTGCTGATGCAAAAACAATCGTGTGGTGCGCGAGCGAGGCTATGAGCGCACCTTTTCGAGCCAAAACAAAACTCAACAGGTCTGAGGGTCCTCCCACTGCCACACACTGCTGCTGCTGCTGCTGCTGCTGCTGCTGCTGCTGTTGCGCGATGTGTGCGCGCGACGACGAAGGAGTTCATTGAGACCCTCCGCCCCCTCGATGTGGGTGGCAGGGCGCATCAACTCTCCGAGAGCGTGACGCGGGGCTGCTGCGTGATGAATACTATTCCAATAGTTTCCTGTCAGACTGAATACGCATGAGGACATAACCTTCTCAACTCAGCTCACACTGAATGGTGGCTGCTGCTCCTGTTCGTCTCTCCCACCGCTGCTGCGAGCACGCGTGTGCTTGCATGCGTGTATGTGTATGTTTGTGCTTGTGCTTGTGCTTGTGTGTGTGTATGCCTGCGTGCAACCATCTTGACCTGTCTGGCGCCTGTCTATACACCCTCAGTGACGGAACACGCCCGAAAGCTCAAGAGAGAGCCGCCGGCGCAGCGGGGGCGAGGGCTGTGCAGTGGTGCGTTGCCGTGCCTCCGTCGTGCGCCTCCCCGTACGTGCACACGTGCACGCGACGCCGCACAACTCCCTTGGAATGGTGGGTGGCTCATCCCATTGATGTCCCTGTCCTGTTGTGCCAGAGTTCCTGCGCCGCCGCCCGGTGCGTGGTGCGAGTGAGCGAGTCGGTGTGCCCGTGTGTGGCTGCCTGCACGGCTGTGTGCGTGCTTGTGTGCGCACCCCTGGTGTGGGGAGCCGTTGCTGCTGCTGCTGCTGCTGCTGCTGCTGCTGCGTGATGCATACATCTATGTTGGTCCAAACAGGTTGACTGGCGGATGAGAAGACATACATACAAATCACCTTTCGGCTGATGGCGATGGCAGCGTTTCTGGTTGTGGTGGCGGTGTGTGGTGGCGGTGTGTGGCTGTGCTGATGCAAAAACAATCGTGTGGTGCGCGAGCGAGGCTATGAGCGCACCTTTTCGAGCCAAAACAAAACTCAACAGGTCTGAGGGTCCTCCCACTGCCACACACTGCTGCTGCTGCTGCTGCTGCTGTTGCGCGATGTGCGCGCGCGACGACGAAGGAGTTCATTGAGACCCTCCGCCCCCTCGATGTGGGTGGCAGGGCGCATCAACTCTCCGAGAGCGTGACGCGGGGCTGCTGCGTGATGAATACTATTCCAATAGTTTCCTGTCAGACTGAATACGCATGAGGACATAACCTTCTCAACTCAGCTCACACTGAATGGTGGCTGCTGCTCCTGTTCGTCTCTCCCACCGCTGCTGCGAGCACGCGTGTGCTTGCATGCGTGTATGTGTATGTTTGTGCTTGTGCTTGTGCTTGTGTGTGTGTATGCCTGCGTGCAACCATCTTGACCTGTCTGGCGCCTGTCTATACACCCTCAGTGACGGAACACGCCCGAAAGCTCAAGAGAGAGCCGCCGGCGCAGCGGGGGCGAGGGCTGTGCAGTGGTGCGTTGCCGTGCCTCCGTCGTGCGCCTCCCCGTACGTGCACACGTGCACGCGACGCCGCACAACTCCCTTGGAATGGTGGGTGGCTCATCCCATTGATGTCCCTGTCCTGTTGTGCCAGAGTTCCTGCGCCGCCGCCCGGTGCGTGGTGCGAGTGAGCGAGTCGGTGTGCCCGTGTGTGGCTGCCTGCACGGCTGTGTGCGTGCTTGTGTGCGCACCCCTGGTGTGGGGAGCCGTTGCTGCTGCTGCTGCTGCTGCTGCTGCTGCTGCTGCTGCTGCTGCTGCTGCTGCGTGATGCATACATCTATGTTGGTCCAAACAGGTTGACTGGCGGATGAGAAGACATACATACAAATCACCTTTCGGCTGATGGCGATGGCAGCGTTTCTGGTTGTGGTGGCGGTGTGTGGTGGCGGTGTGTGGCTGTGCTGATGCAAAAACAATCGTGTGGTGCGCGAGCGAGGCTATGAGCGCACCTTTTCGAGCCAAAACAAAACTCAACAGGTCTGAGGGTCCTCCCACTGCCACACACTGCTGCTGCTGCTGCTGCTGCTGTTGCGCGATGTGCGCGCGCGACGACGAAGGAGTTCATTGAGACCCTCCGCCCCCTCGATGTGGGTGGCAGGGCGCATCAACTCTCCGAGAGCGTGACGCGGGGCTGCTGCGTGATGAATACTATTCCAATAGTTTCCTGTCAGACTGAATACGCATGAGGACATAACCTTCTCAACTCAGCTCACACTGAATGGTGGCTGCTGCTCCTGTTCGTCTCTCCCACCGCTGCTGCGAGCACGCGTGTGCTTGCATGCGTGTATGTGTATGTTTGTGCTTGTGCTTGTGCTTGTGTGTGTGTATGCCTGCGTGCAACCATCTTGACCTGTCTGGCGCCTGTCTATACACCCTCAGTGACGGAACACGCCCGAAAGCTCAAGAGAGAGCCGCCGGCGCAGCGGGGGCGAGGGCTGTGCAGTGGTGCGTTGCCGTGCCTCCGTCGTGCGCCTCCCCGTACGTGCACACGTGCACGCGACGCCGCACAACTCCCTTGGAATGGTGGGTGGCTCATCCCATTGATGTCCCTGTCCTGTTGTGCCAGAGTTCCTGCGCCGCCGCCCGGTGCGTGGTGCGAGTGAGCGAGTCGGTGTGCCCGTGTGTGGCTGCCTGCACGGCTGTGTGCGTGCTTGTGTGCGCACCCCTGGTGTGGGGAGCCGTTGCTGCTGCTGCTGCTGCTGCTGCTGCTGCTGCGTGATGCATACATCTATGTTGGTCCAAACAGGTTGACTGGCGGATGAGAAGACATACATACAAATCACCTTTCGGCTGATGGCGATGGCAGCGTTTCTGGTTGTGGTGGCGGTGTGTGGTGGCGGTGTGTGGCTGTGCTGATGCAAAAACAATCGTGTGGTGCGCGAGCGAGGCTATGAGCGCACCTTTTCGAGCCAAAACAAAACTCAACAGGTCTGAGGGTCCTCCCACTGCCACACACTGCTGCTGCTGTTGCGCGATGTGCGCGCGCGACGACGAAGGAGTTCATTGAGACCCTCCGCCCCCTCGATGTGGGTGGCAGGGCGCATCAACTCTCCGAGAGCGTGACGCGGGGCTGCTGCGTGATGAATACTATTCCAATAGTTTCCTGTCAGACTGAATACGCATGAGGACATAACCTTCTCAACTCAGCTCACACTGAATGGCGGCTGCTGCTCCTGTTCGTCTCTCCCACCGCTGCTGCGAGCACGCGTGTGCTTGCATGCGTGTATGTGTATGTTTGTGCTTGTGCTTGTGCTTGTGTGTGTGTATGCCTGCGTGCAACCATCTTGACCTGTCTGGCGCCTGTCTATACACCCTCAGTGACGGAACACGCCCGAAAGCTCAAGAGAGAGCCGCCGGCGCAGCGGGGGCGAGGGCTGTGCAGTGGTGCGTTGCCGTGCCTCCGTCGTGCGCCTCCCCGTACGTGCACACGTGCACGCGACGCCGCACAACTCCCTTGGAATGGTGGGTGGCTCATCCCATTGATGTCCCTGTCCTGTTGTGCCAGAGTTCCTGCGCCGCCGCCCGGTGCGTGGTGCGAGTGAGCGAGTCGGTGTGCCCGTGTGTGGCTGCCTGCACGGCTGTGTGCGTGCTTGTGTGCGCACCCCTGGTGTGGGGAGCCGTTGCTGCTGCTGCTGCGTGATGCATACATCTATGTTGGTCCAAACAGGTTGACTGGCGGATGAGAAGACATACATACAAATCACCTTTCGGCTGATGGCGATGGCAGCGTTTCTGGTTGTGGTGGCGGTGTGTGGTGGCGGTGTGTGGCTGTGCTGATGCAAAAACAATCGTGTGGTGCGCGAGCGAGGCTATGAGCGCACCTTTTCGAGCCAAAACAAAACTCAACAGGTCTGAGGGTCCTCCCACTGCCACACACTGCTGCTGCTGCTGCTGCTGCTGTTGCGCGATGTGCGCGCGCGACGACGAAGGAGTTCATTGAGACCCTCCGCCCCCTCGATGTGGGTGGCAGGGCGCATCAACTCTCCGAGAGCGTGACGCGGGGCTGCTGCGTGATGAATACTATTCCAATAGTTTCCTGTCAGACTGAATACGCATGAGGACATAACCTTCTCAACTCAGCTCACACTGAATGGCGGCTGCTGCTCCTGTTCGTCTCTCCCACCGCTGCTGCGAGCACGCGTGTGCTTGCATGCGTGTATGTGTATGTTTGTGCTTGTGCTTGTGCTTGTGTGTGTGTATGCCTGCGTGCAACCATCTTGACCTGTCTGGCGCCTGTCTATACACCCTCAGTGACGGAACACGCCCGAAAGCTCAAGAGAGAGCCGCCGGCGCAGCGGGGGCGAGGGCTGTGCAGTGGTGCGTTGCCGTGCCTCCGTCGTGCGCCTCCCCGTACGTGCACACGTGCACGCGACGCCGCACAACTCCCTTGGAATGGTGGGTGGCTCATCCCATTGATGTCCCTGTCCTGTTGTGCCAGAGTTCCTGCGCCGCCGCCCGGTGCGTGGTGCGAGTGAGCGAGTCGGTGTGCCCGTGTGTGGCTGCCTGCACGGCTGTGTGCGTGCTTGTGTGCGCACCCCTGGTGTGGGGAGCCGTTGCTGCTGCTGCTGCTGCTGCTGCTGCTGCTGCGTGATGCATACATCTATGTTGGTCCAAACAGGTTGACTGGCGGATGAGAAGACATACATACAAATCACCTTTCGGCTGATGGCGATGGCAGCGTTTCTGGTTGTGGTGGCGGTGTGTGGTGGCGGTGTGTGGCTGTGCTGATGCAAAAACAATCGTGTGGTGCGCGAGCGAGGCTATGAGCGCACCTTTTCGAGCCAAAACAAAACTCAACAGGTCTGAGGGTCCTCCCACTGCCACACACTGCTGCTGCTGCTGCTGCTGCTGCTGCTGCTGCTGTTGCGCGATGTGTGCGCGCGACGACGAAGGAGTTCATTGAGACCCTCCACCCCCTCGATGTGGGTGGCAGGGCGCATCAACTCTCCGAGAGCGTGACGCGGGGCTGCTGCGTGATGAATACTATTCCAATAGTTTCCTGTCAGACTGAATACGCATGAGGACATAACCTTCTCAACTCAGCTCACACTGAATGGCGGCTGCTGCTCCTGTTCGTCTCTCCCACCGCTGCTGCGAGCACGCGTGTGCTTGCATGCGTGTATGTGTATGTTTGTGCTTGTGCTTGTGCTTGTGTGTGTGTATGCCTGCGTGCAACCATCTTGACCTGTCTGGCGCCTGTCTATACACCCTCAGTGACGGAACACGCCCGAAAGCTCAAGAGAGAGCCGCCGGCGCAGCGGGGGCGAGGGCTGTGCAGTGGTGCGTTGCCGTGCCTCCGTCGTGCGCCTCCCCGTACGTGCACACGTGCACGCGACGCCGCACAACTCCCTTGGAATGGTGGGTGGCTCATCCCATTGATGTCCCTGTCCTGTTGTGCCAGAGTTCCTGCGCCGCCGCCCGGTGCGTGGTGCGAGTGAGCGAGTCGGTGTGCCCGTGTGTGGCTGCCTGCACGGCTGTGTGCGTGCTTGTGTGCGCACCCCTGGTGTGGGGAGCCGTTGCTGCTGCTGCTGCGTGATGCATACATCTATGTTGGTCCAAACAGGTTGACTGGCGGATGAGAAGACATACATACAAATCACCTTTCGGCTGATGGCGATGGCAGCGTTTCTGGTTGTGGTGGCGGTGTGTGGTGGCGGTGTGTGGCTGTGCTGATGCAAAAACAATCGTGTGGTGCGCGAGCGAGGCTATGAGCGCACCTTTTCGAGCCAAAACAAAACTCAACAGGTCTGAGGGTCCTCCCACTGCCACACACTGCTGCTGCTGCTGCTGCTGCTGTTGCGCGATGTGCGCGCGCGACGACGAAGGAGTTCATTGAGACCCTCCGCCCCCTCGATGTGGGTGGCAGGGCGCATCAACTCTCCGAGAGCGTGACGCGGGGCTGCTGCGTGATGAATACTATTCCAATAGTTTCCTGTCAGACTGAATACGCATGAGGACATAACCTTCTCAACTCAGCTCACACTGAATGGTGGCTGCTGCTCCTGTTCGTCTCTCCCACCGCTGCTGCGAGCACGCGTGTGCTTGCATGCGTGTATGTGTATGTTTGTGCTTGTGCTTGTGCTTGTGTGTGTGTATGCCTGCGTGCAACCATCTTGACCTGTCTGGCGCCTGTCTATACACCCTCAGTGACGGAACACGCCCGAAAGCTCAAGAGAGAGCCGCCGGCGCAGCGGGGGCGAGGGCTGTGCAGTGGTGCGTTGCCGTGCCTCCGTCGTGCGCCTCCCCGTACGTGCACACGTGCACGCGACGCCGCACAACTCCCTTGGAATGGTGGGTGGCTCATCCCATTGATGTCCCTGTCCTGTTGTGCCAGAGTTCCTGCGCCGCCGCCCGGTGCGTGGTGCGAGTGAGCGAGTCGGTGTGCCCGTGTGTGGCTGCCTGCACGGCTGTGTGCGTGCTTGTGTGCGCACCCCTGGTGTGGGGAGCCGTTGCTGCTGCTGCTGCTGCTGCTGCTGCTGCTGCGTGATGCATACATCTATGTTGGTCCAAACAGGTTGACTGGCGGATGAGAAGACATACATACAAATCACCTTTCGGCTGATGGCGATGGCAGCGTTTCTGGTTGTGGTGGCGGTGTGTGGTGGCGGTGTGTGGCTGTGCTGATGCAAAAACAATCGTGTGGTGCGCGAGCGAGGCTATGAGCGCACCTTTTCGAGCCAAAACAAAACTCAACAGGTCTGAGGGTCCTCCCACTGCCACACACTGCTGCTGCTGTTGCGCGATGTGCGCGCGCGACGACGAAGGAGTTCATTGAGACCCTCCGCCCCCTCGATGTGGGTGGCAGGGCGCATCAACTCTCCGAGAGCGTGACGCGGGGCTGCTGCGTGATGAATACTATTCCAATAGTTTCCTGTCAGACTGAATACGCATGAGGACATAACCTTCTCAACTCAGCTCACACTGAATGGCGGCTGCTGCTCCTGTTCGTCTCTCCCACCGCTGCTGCGAGCACGCGTGTGCTTGCATGCGTGTATGTGTATGTTTGTGCTTGTGCTTGTGCTTGTGTGTGTGTATGCCTGCGTGCAACCATCTTGACCTGTCTGGCGCCTGTCTATACACCCTCAGTGACGGAACACGCCCGAAAGCTCAAGAGAGAGCCGCCGGCGCAGCGGGGGCGAGGGCTGTGCAGTGGTGCGTTGCCGTGCCTCCGTCGTGCGCCTCCCCGTACGTGCACACGTGCACGCGACGCCGCACAACTCCCTTGGAATGGTGGGTGGCTCATCCCATTGATGTCCCTGTCCTGTTGTGCCAGAGTTCCTGCGCCGCCGCCCGGTGCGTGGTGCGAGTGAGCGAGTCGGTGTGCCCGTGTGTGGCTGCCTGCACGGCTGTGTGCGTGCTTGTGTGCGCACCCCTGGTGTGGGGAGCCGTTGCTGCTGCTGCTGCGTGATGCATACATCTATGTTGGTCCAAACAGGTTGACTGGCGGATGAGAAGACATACATACAAATCACCTTTCGGCTGATGGCGATGGCAGCGTTTCTGGTTGTGGTGGCGGTGTGTGGTGGCGGTGTGTGGCTGTGCTGATGCAAAAACAATCGTGTGGTGCGCGAGCGAGGCTATGAGCGCACCTTTTCGAGCCAAAACAAAACTCAACAGGTCTGAGGGTCCTCCCACTGCCACACACTGCTGCTGCTGCTGCTGCTGCTGTTGCGCGATGTGCGCGCGCGACGACGAAGGAGTTCATTGAGACCCTCCGCCCCCTCGATGTGGGTGGCAGGGCGCATCAACTCTCCGAGAGCGTGACGCGGGGCTGCTGCGTGATGAATACTATTCCAATAGTTTCCTGTCAGACTGAATACGCATGAGGACATAACCTTCTCAACTCAGCTCACACTGAATGGCGGCTGCTGCTCCTGTTCGTCTCTCCCACCGCTGCTGCGAGCACGCGTGTGCTTGCATGCGTGTATGTGTATGTTTGTGCTTGTGCTTGTGCTTGTGTGTGTGTATGCCTGCGTGCAACCATCTTGACCTGTCTGGCGCCTGTCTATACACCCTCAGTGACGGAACACGCCCGAAAGCTCAAGAGAGAGCCGCCGGCGCAGCGGGGGCGAGGGCTGTGCAGTGGTGCGTTGCCGTGCCTCCGTCGTGCGCCTCCCCGTACGTGCACACGTGCACGCGACGCCGCACAACTCCCTTGGAATGGTGGGTGGCTCATCCCATTGATGTCCCTGTCCTGTTGTGCCAGAGTTCCTGCGCCGCCGCCCGGTGCGTGGTGCGAGTGAGCGAGTCGGTGTGCCCGTGTGTGGCTGCCTGCACGGCTGTGTGCGTGCTTGTGTGCGCACCCCTGGTGTGGGGAGCCGTTGCTGCTGCTGCTGCTGCTGCTGCTGCTGCTGCGTGATGCATACATCTATGTTGGTCCAAACAGGTTGACTGGCGGATGAGAAGACATACATACAAATCACCTTTCGGCTGATGGCGATGGCAGCGTTTCTGGTTGTGGTGGCGGTGTGTGGTGGCGGTGTGTGGCTGTGCTGATGCAAAAACAATCGTGTGGTGCGCGAGCGAGGCTATGAGCGCACCTTTTCGAGCCAAAACAAAACTCAACAGGTCTGAGGGTCCTCCCACTGCCACACACTGCTGCTGCTGCTGCTGCTGCTGCTGCTGCTGCTGTTGCGCGATGTGTGCGCGCGACGACGAAGGAGTTCATTGAGACCCTCCACCCCCTCGATGTGGGTGGCAGGGCGCATCAACTCTCCGAGAGCGTGACGCGGGGCTGCTGCGTGATGAATACTATTCCAATAGTTTCCTGTCAGACTGAATACGCATGAGGACATAACCTTCTCAACTCAGCTCACACTGAATGGCGGCTGCTGCTCCTGTTCGTCTCTCCCACCGCTGCTGCGAGCACGCGTGTGCTTGCATGCGTGTATGTGTATGTTTGTGCTTGTGCTTGTGCTTGTGTGTGTGTATGCCTGCGTGCAACCATCTTGACCTGTCTGGCGCCTGTCTATACACCCTCAGTGACGGAACACGCCCGAAAGCTCAAGAGAGAGCCGCCGGCGCAGCGGGGGCGAGGGCTGTGCAGTGGTGCGTTGCCGTGCCTCCGTCGTGCGCCTCCCCGTACGTGCACACGTGCACGCGACGCCGCACAACTCCCTTGGAATGGTGGGTGGCTCATCCCATTGATGTCCCTGTCCTGTTGTGCCAGAGTTCCTGCGCCGCCGCCCGGTGCGTGGTGCGAGTGAGCGAGTCGGTGTGCCCGTGTGTGGCTGCCTGCACGGCTGTGTGCGTGCTTGTGTGCGCACCCCTGGTGTGGGGAGCCGTTGCTGCTGCTGCTGCGTGATGCATACATCTATGTTGGTCCAAACAGGTTGACTGGCGGATGAGAAGACATACATACAAATCACCTTTCGGCTGATGGCGATGGCAGCGTTTCTGGTTGTGGTGGCGGTGTGTGGTGGCGGTGTGTGGCTGTGCTGATGCAAAAACAATCGTGTGGTGCGCGAGCGAGGCTATGAGCGCACCTTTTCGAGCCAAAACAAAACTCAACAGGTCTGAGGGTCCTCCCACTGCCACACACTGCTGCTGCTGCTGCTGCTGCTGTTGCGCGATGTGCGCGCGCGACGACGAAGGAGTTCATTGAGACCCTCCGCCCCCTCGATGTGGGTGGCAGGGCGCATCAACTCTCCGAGAGCGTGACGCGGGGCTGCTGCGTGATGAATACTATTCCAATAGTTTCCTGTCAGACTGAATACGCATGAGGACATAACCTTCTCAACTCAGCTCACACTGAATGGCGGCTGCTGCTCCTGTTCGTCTCTCCCACCGCTGCTGCGAGCACGCGTGTGCTTGCATGCGTGTATGTGTATGTTTGTGCTTGTGCTTGTGCTTGTGTGTGTGTATGCCTGCGTGCAACCATCTTGACCTGTCTGGCGCCTGTCTATACACCCTCAGTGACGGAACACGCCCGAAAGCTCAAGAGAGAGCCGCCGGCGCAGCGGGGGCGAGGGCTGTGCAGTGGTGCGTTGCCGTGCCTCCGTCGTGCGCCTCCCCGTACGTGCACACGTGCACGCGACGCCGCACAACTCCCTTGGAATGGTGGGTGGCTCATCCCATTGATGTCCCTGTCCTGTTGTGCCAGAGTTCCTGCGCCGCCGCCCGGTGCGTGGTGCGAGTGAGCGAGTCGGTGTGCCCGTGTGTGGCTGCCTGCACGGCTGTGTGCGTGCTTGTGTGCGCACCCCTGGTGTGGGGAGCCGTTGCTGCTGCTGCTGCTGCTGCTGCTGCTGCGTGATGCACACATCTATGTTGGTCCAAACAGGTTGACTGGCGGATGAGAAGACATACATACAAATCACCTTTCGGCTGATGGCGATGGCAGCGTTTCTGGTTGTGGTGGCGGTGTGTGGTGGCGGTGTGTGGCTGTGCTGATGCAAAAACAATCGTGTGGTGCGCGAGCGAGGCTATGAGCGCACCTTTTCGAGCCAAAACAAAACTCAACAGGTCTGAGGGTCCTCCCACTGCCACACACTGCTGCTGCTGTTGCGCGATGTGCGCGCGCGACGACGAAGGAGTTCATTGAGACCCTCCGCCCCCTCGATGTGGGTGGCAGGGCGCATCAACTCTCCGAGAGCGTGACGCGGGGCTGCTGCGTGATGAATACTATTCCAATAGTTTCCTGTCAGACTGAATACGCATGAGGACATAACCTTCTCAACTCAGCTCACACTGAATGGTGGCTGCTGCTCCTGTTCGTCTCTCCCACCGCTGCTGCGAGCACGCGTGTGCTTGCATGCGTGTATGTGTATGTTTGTGCTTGTGCTTGTGCTTGTGTGTGTGTATGCCTGCGTGCAACCATCTTGACCTGTCTGGCGCCTGTCTATACACCCTCAGTGACGGAACACGCCCGAAAGCTCAAGAGAGAGCCGCCGGCGCAGCGGGGGCGAGGGCTGTGCAGTGGTGCGTTGCCGTGCCTCCGTCGTGCGCCTCCCCGTACGTGCACACGTGCACGCGACGCCGCACAACTCCCTTGGAATGGTGGGTGGCTCATCCCATTGATGTCCCTGTCCTGTTGTGCCAGAGTTCCTGCGCCGCCGCCCGGTGCGAGTGAGCGAGTCGGTGTGCCCGTGTGTGGCTGCCTGCACGGCTGTGTGCGTGCTTGTGTGCGCACCCCTGGTGTGGGGAGCCGTTGCTGCTGCTGCTGCTGCTGCTGCTGCTGCTGCGTGATGCATACATCTATGTTGGTCCAAACAGGTTGACTGGCGGATGAGAAGACATACATACAAATCACCTTTCGGCTGATGGCGATGGCAGCGTTTCTGGTTGTGGTGGCGGTGTGTGGTGGCGGTGTGTGGCTGTGCTGATGCAAAAACAATCGTGTGGTGCGCGAGCGAGGCTATGAGCGCACCTTTTCGAGCCAAAACAAAACTCAACAGGTCTGAGGGTCCTCCCACTGCCACACACTGCTGCTGCTGTTGCGCGATGTGCGCGCGCGACGACGAAGGAGTTCATTGAGACCCTCCGCCCCCTCGATGTGGGTGGCAGGGCGCATCAACTCTCCGAGAGCGTGACGCGGGGCTGCTGCGTGATGAATACTATTCCAATAGTTTCCTGTCAGACTGAATACGCATGAGGACATAACCTTCTCAACTCAGCTCACACTGAATGGCGGCTGCTGCTCCTGTTCGTCTCTCCCACCGCTGCTGCGAGCACGCGTGTGCTTGCATGCGTGTATGTGTATGTTTGTGCTTGTGCTTGTGCTGGTGTGTGTGTATGCCTGCGTGCAACCATCTTGACCTGTCTGGCGCCTGTCTATACACCCTCAGTGACGGAACACGCCCGAAAGCTCAAGAGAGAGCCGCCGGCGCAGCGGGGGCGAGGGCTGTGCAGTGGTGCGTTGCCGTGCCTCCGTCGTGCGCCTCCCCGTACGTGCACACGTGCACGCGACGCCGCACAACTCCCTTGGAATGGTGGGTGGCTCATCCCATTGATGTCCCTGTCCTGTTGTGCCAGAGTTCCTGCGCCGCCGCCCGGTGCGTGGTGCGAGTGAGCGAGTCGGTGTGCCCGTGTGTGGCTGCCTGCACGGCTGTGTGCGTGCTTGTGTGCGCACCCCTGGTGTGGGGAGCCGTTGCTGCTGCTGCTGCTGCTGCTGCTGCTGCTGCTGCTGCTGCTGCTGCTGCTGCTGCGTGATGCATACATCTATGTTGGTCCAAACAGGTTGACTGGCGGATGAGAAGACATACATACAAATCACCTTTCGGCTGATGGCGATGGCAGCGTTTCTGGTTGTGGTGGCGGTGTGTGGTGGCGGTGTGTGGCTGTGCTGATGCAAAAACAATCGTGTGGTGCGCGAGCGAGGCTATGAGCGCACCTTTTCGAGCCAAAACAAAACTCAACAGGTCTGAGGGTCCTCCCACTGCCACACACTGCTGCTGCTGTTGCGCGATGTGCGCGCGCGACGACGAAGGAGTTCATTGAGACCCTCCGCCCCCTCGATGTGGGTGGCAGGGCGCATCAACTCTCCGAGAGCGTGACGCGGGGCTGCTGCGTGATGAATACTATTCCAATAGTTTCCTGTCAGACTGAATACGCATGAGGACATAACCTTCTCAACTCAGCTCACACTGAATGGCGGCTGCTGCTCCTGTTCGTCTCTCCCACCGCTGCTGCGAGCACGCGTGTGCTTGCATGCGTGTATGTGTATGTTTGTGCTTGTGCTTGTGCTTGTGTGTGTGTATGCCTGCGTGCAACCATCTTGACCTGTCTGGCGCCTGTCTATACACCCTCAGTGACGGAACACGCCCGAAAGCTCAAGAGAGAGCCGCCGGCGCAGCGGGGGCGAGGGCTGTGCAGTGGTGCGTTGCCGTGCCTCCGTCGTGCGCCTCCCCGTACGTGCACACGTGCACGCGACGCCGCACAACTCCCTTGGAATGGTGGGTGGCTCATCCCATTGATGTCCCTGTCCTGTTGTGCCAGAGTTCCTGCGCCGCCGCCCGGTGCGAGTGAGCGAGTCGGTGTGCCCGTGTGTGGCTGCCTGCACGGCTGTGTGCGTGCTTGTGTGCGCACCCCTGGTGTGGGGAGCCGTTGCTGCTGCTGCTGCTGCTGCTGCTGCTGCTGCTGCTGCTGCTGCTGCTGCTGCGTGATGCATACATCTATGTTGGTCCAAACAGGTTGACTGGCGGATGAGAAGACATACATACAAATCACCTTTCGGCTGATGGCGATGGCAGCGTTTCTGGTTGTGGTGGCGGTGTGTGGTGGCGGTGTGTGGCTGTGCTGATGCAAAAACAATCGTGTGGTGCGCGAGCGAGGCTATGAGCGCACCTTTTCGAGCCAAAACAAAACTCAACAGGTCTGAGGGTCCTCCCACTGCCACACACTGCTGCTGCTGTTGCGCGATGTGCGCGCGCGACGACGAAGGAGTTCATTGAGACCCTCCGCCCCCTCGATGTGGGTGGCAGGGCGCATCAACTCTCCGAGAGCGTGACGCGGGGCTGCTGCGTGATGAATACTATTCCAATAGTTTCCTGTCAGACTGAATACGCATGAGGACATAACCTTCTCAACTCAGCTCACACTGAATGGCGGCTGCTGCTCCTGTTCGTCTCTCCCACCGCTGCTGCGAGCACGCGTGTGCTTGCATGCGTGTATGTGTATGTTTGTGCTTGTGCTTGTGCTGGTGTGTGTGTATGCCTGCGTGCAACCATCTTGACCTGTCTGGCGCCTGTCTATACACCCTCAGTGACGGAACACGCCCGAAAGCTCAAGAGAGAGCCGCCGGCGCAGCGGGGGCGAGGGCTGTGCAGTGGTGCGTTGCCGTGCCTCCGTCGTGCGCCTCCCCGTACGTGCACACGTGCACGCGACGCCGCACAACTCCCTTGGAATGGTGGGTGGCTCATCCCATTGATGTCCCTGTCCTGTTGTGCCAGAGTTCCTGCGCCGCCGCCCGGTGCGTGGTGCGAGTGAGCGAGTCGGTGTGCCCGTGGTGCGTGGTGCGAGTGAGCGAGTCGGTGTGCCCGTGTGTGGCTGCCTGCACGGCTGTGTGCGTGCTTGTGTGCGCACCCCTGGTGTGGGGAGCCGTTGCTGCTGCTGCTGCTGCTGCTGCTGCGTGATGCACACATCTATGTTGGTCCAAACAGGTTGACTGGCGGATGAGAAGACATACATACAAATCACCTTTCGGCTGATGGCGATGGCAGCGTTTCTGGTTGTGGTGGCGGTGTGTGGTGGCGGTGTGTGGCTGTGCTGATGCAAAAACAATCGTGTGGTGCGCGAGCGAGGCTATGAGCGCACCTTTTCGAGCCAAAACAAAACTCAACAGGTCTGAGGGTCCTCCCACTGCCACACACTGCTGCTGCTGCTGCTGCTGCTGCTGCTGCTGCTGTTGCGCGATGTGTGCGCGCGACGACGAAGGAGTTCATTGAGACCCTCCACCCCCTCGATGTGGGTGGCAGGGCGCATCAACTCTCCGAGAGCGTGACGCGGGGCTGCTGCGTGATGAATACTATTCCAATAGTTTCCTGTCAGACTGAATACGCATGAGGACATAACCTTCTCAACTCAGCTCACACTGAATGGCGGCTGCTGCTCCTGTTCGTCTCTCCCACCGCTGCTGCGAGCACGCGTGTGCTTGCATGCGTGTATGTGTATGTTTGTGCTTGTGCTTGTGCTTGTGTGTGTGTATGCCTGCGTGCAACCATCTTGACCTGTCTGGCGCCTGTCTATACACCCTCAGTGACGGAACACGCCCGAAAGCTCAAGAGAGAGCCGCCGGCGCAGCGGGGGCGAGGGCTGTGCAGTGGTGCGTTGCCGTGCCTCCGTCGTGCGCCTCCCCGTACGTGCACACGTGCACGCGACGCCGCACAACTCCCTTGGAATGGTGGGTGGCTCATCCCATTGATGTCCCTGTCCTGTTGTGCCAGAGTTCCTGCGCCGCCGCCCGGTGCGAGTGAGCGAGTCGGTGTGCCCGTGTGTGGCTGCCTGCACGGCTGTGTGCGTGCTTGTGTGCGCACCCCTGGTGTGGGGAGCCGTTGCTGCTGCTGCTGCTGCTGCTGCTGCTGCTGCTGCTGCTGCTGCTGCTGCTGCGTGATGCATACATCTATGTTGGTCCAAACAGGTTGACTGGCGGATGAGAAGACATACATACAAATCACCTTTCGGCTGATGGCGATGGCAGCGTTTCTGGTTGTGGTGGCGGTGTGTGGTGGCGGTGTGTGGCTGTGCTGATGCAAAAACAATCGTGTGGTGCGCGAGCGAGGCTATGAGCGCACCTTTTCGAGCCAAAACAAAACTCAACAGGTCTGAGGGTCCTCCCACTGCCACACACTGCTGCTGCTGTTGCGCGATGTGCGCGCGCGACGACGAAGGAGTTCATTGAGACCCTCCGCCCCCTCGATGTGGGTGGCAGGGCGCATCAACTCTCCGAGAGCGTGACGCGGGGCTGCTGCGTGATGAATACTATTCCAATAGTTTCCTGTCAGACTGAATACGCATGAGGACATAACCTTCTCAACTCAGCTCACACTGAATGGCGGCTGCTGCTCCTGTTCGTCTCTCCCACCGCTGCTGCGAGCACGCGTGTGCTTGCATGCGTGTATGTGTATGTTTGTGCTTGTGCTTGTGCTTGTGTGTGTGTATGCCTGCGTGCAACCATCTTGACCTGTCTGGCGCCTGTCTATACACCCTCAGTGACGGAACACGCCCGAAAGCTCAAGAGAGAGCCGCCGGCGCAGCGGGGGCGAGGGCTGTGCAGTGGTGCGTTGCCGTGCCTCCGTCGTGCGCCTCCCCGTACGTGCACACGTGCACGCGACGCCGCACAACTCCCTTGGAATGGTGGGTGGCTCATCCCATTGATGTCCCTGTCCTGTTGTGCCAGAGTTCCTGCGCCGCCGCCCGGTGCGAGTGAGCGAGTCGGTGTGCCCGTGTGTGGCTGCCTGCACGGCTGTGTGCGTGCTTGTGTGCGCACCCCTGGTGTGGGGAGCCGTTGCTGCTGCTGCTGCTGCTGCTGCTGCTGCTGCTGCTGCTGCTGCTGCTGCGTGATGCATACATCTATGTTGGTCCAAACAGGTTGACTGGCGGATGAGAAGACATACATACAAATCACCTTTCGGCTGATGGCGATGGCAGCGTTTCTGGTTGTGGTGGCGGTGTGTGGTGGCGGTGTGTGGCTGTGCTGATGCAAAAACAATCGTGTGGTGCGCGAGCGAGGCTATGAGCGCACCTTTTCGAGCCAAAACAAAACTCAACAGGTCTGAGGGTCCTCCCACTGCCACACACTGCTGCTGCTGTTGCGCGATGTGCGCGCGCGACGACGAAGGAGTTCATTGAGACCCTCCGCCCCCTCGATGTGGGTGGCAGGGCGCATCAACTCTCCGAGAGCGTGACGCGGGGCTGCTGCGTGATGAATACTATTCCAATAGTTTCCTGTCAGACTGAATACGCATGAGGACATAACCTTCTCAACTCAGCTCACACTGAATGGCGGCTGCTGCTCCTGTTCGTCTCTCCCACCGCTGCTGCGAGCACGCGTGTGCTTGCATGCGTGTATGTGTATGTTTGTGCTTGTGCTTGTGCTTGTGTGTGTGTATGCCTGCGTGCAACCATCTTGACCTGTCTGGCGCCTGTCTATACACCCTCAGTGACGGAACACGCCCGAAAGCTCAAGAGAGAGCCGCCGGCGCAGCGGGGGCGAGGGCTGTGCAGTGGTGCGTTGCCGTGCCTCCGTCGTGCGCCTCCCCGTACGTGCACACGTGCACGCGACGCCGCACAACTCCCTTGGAATGGTGGGTGGCTCATCCCATTGATGTCCCTGTCCTGTTGTGCCAGAGTTCCTGCGCCGCCGCCCGGTGCGTGGTGCGAGTGAGCGAGTCGGTGTGCCCGTGTGTGGCTGCCTGCACGGCTGTGTGCGTGCTTGTGTGCGCACCCCTGGTGTGGGGAGCCGTTGCTGCTGCTGCTGCTGCTGCTGCTGCTGCGTGATGCACACATCTATGTTGGTCCAAACAGGTTGACTGGCGGATGAGAAGACATACATACAAATCACCTTTCGGCTGATGGCGATGGCAGCGTTTCTGGTTGTGGTGGCGGTGTGTGGTGGCGGTGTGTGGCTGTGCTGATGCAAAAACAATCGTGTGGTGCGCGAGCGAGGCTATGAGCGCACCTTTTCGAGCCAAAACAAAACTCAACAGGTCTGAGGGTCCTCCCACTGCCACACACTGCTGCTGCTGTTGCGCGATGTGCGCGCGCGACGACGAAGGAGTTCATTGAGACCCTCCGCCCCCTCGATGTGGGTGGCAGGGCGCATCAACTCTCCGAGAGCGTGACGCGGGGCTGCTGCGTGATGAATACTATTCCAATAGTTTCCTGTCAGACTGAATACGCATGAGGACATAACCTTCTCAACTCAGCTCACACTGAATGGCGGCTGCTGCTCCTGTTCGTCTCTCCCACCGCTGCTGCGAGCACGCGTGTGCTTGCATGCGTGTATGTGTATGTTTGTGCTTGTGCTTGTGCTTGTGTGTGTGTATGCCTGCGTGCAACCATCTTGACCTGTCTGGCGCCTGTCTATACACCCTCAGTGACGGAACACGCCCGAAAGCTCAAGAGAGAGCCGCCGGCGCAGCGGGGGCGAGGGCTGTGCAGTGGTGCGTTGCCGTGCCTCCGTCGTGCGCCTCCCCGTACGTGCACACGTGCACGCGACGCCGCACAACTCCCTTGGAATGGTGGGTGGCTCATCCCATTGATGTCCCTGTCCTGTTGTGCCAGAGTTCCTGCGCCGCCGCCCGGTGCGTGGTGCGAGTGAGCGAGTCGGTGTGCCCGTGTGTGGCTGCCTGCACGGCTGTGTGCGTGCTTGTGTGCGCACCCCTGGTGTGGGGAGCCGTTGCTGCTGCTGCTGCTGCTGCTGCTGCTGCGTGATGCACACATCTATGTTGGTCCAAACAGGTTGACTGGCGGATGAGAAGACATACATACAAATCACCTTTCGGCTGATGGCGATGGCAGCGTTTCTGGTTGTGGTGGCGGTGTGTGGTGGCGGTGTGTGGCTGTGCTGATGCAAAAACAATCGTGTGGTGCGCGAGCGAGGCTATGAGCGCACCTTTTCGAGCCAAAACAAAACTCAACAGGTCTGAGGGTCCTCCCACTGCCACACACTGCTGCTGCTGTTGCGCGATGTGCGCGCGCGACGACGAAGGAGTTCATTGAGACCCTCCGCCCCCTCGATGTGGGTGGCAGGGCGCATCAACTCTCCGAGAGCGTGACGCGGGGCTGCTGCGTGATGAATACTATTCCAATAGTTTCCTGTCAGACTGAATACGCATGAGGACATAACCTTCTCAACTCAGCTCACACTGAATGGCGGCTGCTGCTCCTGTTCGTCTCTCCCACCGCTGCTGCGAGCACGCGTGTGCTTGCATGCGTGTATGTGTATGTTTGTGCTTGTGCTTGTGCTTGTGTGTGTGTATGCCTGCGTGCAACCATCTTGACCTGTCTGGCGCCTGTCTATACACCCTCAGTGACGGAACACGCCCGAAAGCTCAAGAGAGAGCCGCCGGCGCAGCGGGGCGAGGGCTGTGCAGTGGTGTGTCGCGGTGTCGTTCCCGTTGCACCCTTGCGTATCGGGCTTGTGCCTGTGCTCATTTGTGGGTGGTTTCCTTGGTAGGGGGCTTGGCTTTTTGCCCCATAGCGGCCCGAAGATGGTGGGCGGGGAGGAGGAGGGGGCGGGGGTGGAGGAGGGCGGAGGGATGGTTCAAAAAAAAAAAAAAAACCAAAGGGACGATTTGGCGACACCCGGGGACTGGCGTTGTGAAGCGTTGCTGGATGTTGCGGTTTGTGTTTTTCGTGGTGCCCTTGGGTGGGATGCTGAAAAGGAAGACAAAGTTGTCCGTTTTTTTTTTTTTTTCGTTGTTGTTGTTTGCTGACGAAGTGTAAATGGAGGCAGGAGTAGGAGTCGGAAGAAGAAGCAAAAACAGAGATTAGCTCTACACAGTCCAAGATGAGTCCTTCACGCAGAGGGGCGTGTCCACTTCCACCACGACGGCTTCGCCGCACATCACGCAGTCCTGCTGCGCCAGCTCACGCACGTCGCACACGCCTTCTGTCACGTTTGGTGCGATGCCATCGTCGGCAACAAACGCCTCCACGCCGCCCATCGCCTCCAGCCGCGCGATGGCGCAGGCCTCGTGCACGGCGTGGCCGCAGTTCGGATACACGAAGTACGGCGTGCTGCTCTGGACGAGCGGGCGGTGGCACATCGGGCAGCGCTGGCTCGCGGTGATGTAGCCAAACTGCTGACGTGTTTGCTGCAGGTGCTTCTTGACGCCCTCGGCGGTCTGGTAGACCTCCTCCTGCGTTTTGCACAGCTGCTTTTTTCTGAGGGCGTAGCTGTCGAACGTCTCGCAGATAGCCTCGCGAAAGTCGCTCACGACGCTGGCGTCGTCGACGCGGCGCAGTACGTCCTCGGTGTGCAGTACGCCGCACGACTGCTGCACGATGGCAAGGGCTGCGCCGACGTTGTGGCTGGCGAGCGCCTGCTCCGCCGTCAGCAGCCACAGCTGCTTCAGTTCCTCCCGCGGCACCTTGCCCGTGAGGCCGCGCAGCGTGTCCTCTGCTGTCACGAGTCCAGGCCACGCGTTTGATGTCGCGTCCTGTTCGTCGTCACCGCTGTGGCTCTCGTCGCCGCGGTGACTTGGCGCGTGGAGGGCGGTCGTCACGGCGTCCCGATATAGGTGCATGTGCTTGTACAATGCGACGGCCGCGCCGGTGCAACCGTGCTCAAGGCAGACGCGCAGCGCGTAGCCCGCGTCGAAGAAGAGTGAGGTGCTGATGAAGTCGTCCAGCCGGTCGTAGTCCTTTGTTTGTGCCAGCAGGCAGACGAAGTAGTTGTGCATCGCAGCGGAGGCGCAGTCGTAGCGGTGAATGCACTGGTCCAGCAGCACCACCACCTGGTGCTCCCGGTTGCCCGCCACCTCGTTCATCGCGACGTCGTAGTGCACCAAGGACGGGATGAGGCGCTCCATTTGGAGGGGCAGCACCCGACCCGCGCGCGCCTCGCGCGACAGGGCTCGCAGCAGTGCAGTAATCAGCGCCACCGGGCGGTGGCGGATGAGGGTGGACGTGAAGTCGTACCAAGGCTGCAGTTTCGCGGTGCTGCCGTAGCACGTCGCCAGCACCTTCACCGCCTCGTCGTACTTATGCTGGGCAACATAAGACGAGACAACGTAGTGCGTCTGCTGCATCGTTTTGGCGAAGAGCAGCGCACTGTCGCGGCGGCCTTGCTCCTCCAGGAGACGGATGACCACCTCGTAAACGGACTTGTCAAGGAGGAAGCTGCGGCAGCGTTCCACGGTGCTGTTGAGAAACTGGCGCAGCTCCTCTTCCGCCGCGGCAGCGACCGCCGCCGAGGCTGTCACGCTGCGGGTGATGTGGTCCAGCTTCGCCAGCACCAGAAGAACGAACAGTGTCGTCAACTGCGGTGCCCAGTCGTCGAGTGACGCGAGGTGGTCCAGTAGGAAGCGGAAGCGGGCCTCGACGAAGGCGGTGCGCACGTTGACGTTGCGGTACGTGGTCAGCAGCGCGTAGACGTCTTCGAACCAGTCGCACCGGGCAAAGTGCGCGATGGCGTGCTGCATTGCCCCGCTGTCGAGAAAGAACTTGGCGCGGTAGTACTGGCAGAGGTTGCGCTGCGCGTCGGAGTAGAAGGCGAGCCGGCTGGCTGCGTCGAGGAGGCGTTTCCGCATCACCAACGACTCCGCCGCATCGCAGCCGCGCTCGAGGAAGAGCCGCCACTGTTGGTGCGTCTCGTCCTCGATTTGCAGCTCCCAGAGGTGGGTGCGGCTGAAGAGCAGCAGCTTGTGCGCGTCGACGTCGTGCACCGCGCCGCACAGCTCCGACGCTGCTGGAGGGGCTGCGCGAAACGGATCGAAGCGGATGCGGTGAATCAACTCCGACGGCGTGGGGTTTGCATCGGCGTCGCTGCCGGCTGCGGCGCTGTCCGCTGGACCGCGCCACGACAGCCCGGGCGGCTGATGCAGCACGAGACAGCGCTTCGGATACACGACCACCATGTGGAAGGCCGTAGGAACAGCAACGAGAGGAGCCGCTGCAGGCGGCAACTTCGACTTGTCCAGCGCCGGCTCATCAGAGGCATTGCCCTGCTTCACGACACGGGCGAGGTCGATCGTGCGTCCCTCTGGCGTGCCGCTCGCGCTGGCGCAGCCCAAACCACACGTGTCGCTGAAGAGCAGGCGCTCGTTCCCGTCCGTCATGTCGCCCCACACAGAGCGGCTGAAGACGCCGTGAACCACACCGGTGGCGCTGTTCCACACGAACGACTGCGGTGGTGCAGCCGGCGAGGGCCGATACACGCGCACCTGCCCGTTCGCCTCGGCGATGGAGGCGGTGCCGGCGTAGAGGGGTACCGCACGTGTCTGCAGTGTAGCCGCGCCAGAGTCCAGCAAGCGGAAGAGCGCAGCAGGCGTGTCGACGGCGCTGCTAGAGGCGACGTGCAGCTGTGTGGTGGTGGAAAGCAGCAGCACGCAGCCGCGCGGTGCGACATTCTCAAATAACACCGAACGAGTAGGAAGTGAGGAGGCTGCCGGGGAGGGCAGCGTCCAAACCACGTTGGCCGTAAGCTTCAGGCGGTTTGGGTTGCTGGTACTGATCCGCACCTGCACCGCAAACACGACATTGCCTTTGTTAACGCCCATCAAGCACGTCCAGTCGGCCGCACGCGCGACGGCGGTGGCGGCGCCCGGCAGAAGCGCCGGTGTCACGCGCGCTGGCGCGGCACTCACGCCGGCATCTGCGGCAGTCGTCGCTTCGTCCTCGGGCGAGGCGCCGAGACTGTCGCGCGGAAGCCAACCGACACACTCGCCCACGACAACTTCCTGGGCGCCTTGAAGAAAGGTGTCGAGCAGATTCGCTGTCTGCAGTTGCGTGGAGGCCGGCGTGCGTGCGCCGTACGTGTCGTGCACGTAGATTTCGCCGTCTGACGCGGTGGTCAGCACATGGCTGCCAGAGGGATGGACAAAAACCTTGTGTGGATTGCGTACAAGCGTTTGCTGCAGCGAGCGATCTTCCGCGACGTCGCGGAGCTCCAGTCGCCCGCTGCGGCGCAGGATAGCAAGAATACCACTCTGACAGTCAACGTCCTCGATGAAGTCCTTCGAATCGTCGAGCGGGTAGGTTGCGATCTCAAATCGAGGAAAGACGGGATCGCGCAGAGCCGCGCTGTGACCTCTCAAATCAAGGGAAGCTGCCTGAGCCATAACGAGGGTAACAGGCTATGAAAAAAAAAAAAAAAAGACAGGTCAAATAAGATAAAACAACAAGCAGCTTTGTAATTCTGGTCTTGTGTTTCGTTCACGTAACGACTTGCGCTTTTACACGAATCGCCATTATTAAAGAGTGAGGAGGAGGAGGAAAAATGAGAAGAGTGACTAAATGAAAAAACAAGTACGTCTATCGCACCAGTCGCTAAAGTTAAAAGAACAACACAGAGACACATGCTGGACTGCTGGGTAGTGAAAACACCACACGCCTGTGCTATACAACAAAAAACTATAATCACTAGAGACCCTCACAGCACGACATTACAAACCCCATCACAAAATACAACAACTTAAAAAGAAACCATCTTTCATTCTAATACTAAAAAAAAAAAAACAGGAAAAACGAAACAGGACTAGCAAAAAAAAAAAAATATTGGCAAAGAGTTGATGCGCCCTGCCACCCACATCGAGGGGGCGGAGGGTCTCAATGAACTCCTTCGTCGTCGCGCGCGCACATCGCGCAACAGCAGCAGCAGTGTGTGGCAGTGGGAGGACCCTCAGACCTGTTGAGTTTTGTTTTGGCTCGAAAAGGTGCGCTCATAGCCTCGCTCGCGCACCACACGATTGTTTTTGCATCAGCACAGCCACACACCGCCACCACACACCGCCACCACAACCAGAAACGCTGCCATCGCCATCAGCCGAAAGGTGATTTGTATGTATGTCTTCTCATCCGCCAGTCAACCTGTTTGGACCAACATAGATGTATGCATCACGCAGCAGCAGCAGCAGCAGCAGCAGCAGCAGCAGCAGCAGCAGCAGCAGCAGCAACGGCTCCCCACACCAGGGGTGCGCACACAAGCACGCACACAGCCGTGCAGGCAGCCACACACGGGCACACCGACTCGCTCACTCGCACCACGCACCGGGCGGCGGCGCAGGAACTCTGGCACAACAGGACAGGGACATCAATGGGATGAGCCACCCACCATTCCAAGGGAGTTGTGCGGCGTCGCGTGCACGTGTGCACGTACGGGGAGGCGCACGACGGAGGCACGGCAACGCACCACTGCACAGCCCTCGCCCCCGCTGCGCCGGCGGCTCTCTCTTGAGCTTTCGGGCGTGTTCCGTCACTGAGGGTGTATAGACAGGCGCCAGACAGGTCAAGATGGTTGCACGCAGGCATACACACACACAAGCACAAGCACAAACATACACATACACACATGCAAGCACACGCGTGCTCGCAGCAGCGGTGGGAGAGACGAACAGGAGCAGCAGCCGCCATTCAGTGTGAGCTGAGTTGAGAAGGTTATGTCCTCATGCGTATTCAGTCTGACAGGAAACTATTGGAATAGTATTCATCACGCAGCAGCCCCGCGTCACGCTCTCGGAGAGTTGATGCGCCCTGCCACCCACATCGAGGGGGCGGAGGGTCTCAATGAACTCCTTCGTCGTCGCGCGCGCACATCGCGCAACAGCAGCAGCAGTGTGTGGCAGTGGGAGGACCCTCAGACCTGTTGAGTTTTGTTTTGGCTCGAAAAGGTGCGCTCATAGCCTCGCTCGCGCACCACACGATTGTTTTTGCATCAGCACAGCCACACACCGCCACCACACACCGCCACCACAACCAGAAACGCTGCCATCGCCATCAGCCGAAAGGTGATTTGTATGTATGTCTTCTCATCCGCCAGTCAACCTGTTTGGACCAACATAGATGTATGCATCACGCAGCAGCAGCAGCAGCAGCAGCAGCAGCAGCAGCAGCAGCAGCAGCAGCAACGGCTCCCCACACCAGGGGTGCGCACACAAGCACGCACACAGCCGTGCAGGCAGCCACACACGGGCACACCGACTCGCTCACTCGCACCACGCACCGGGCGGCGGCGCAGGAACTCTGGCACAACAGGACAGGGACATCAATGGGATGAGCCACCCACCATTCCAAGGGAGTTGTGCGGCGTCGCGTGCACGTGTGCACGTACGGGGAGGCGCACGACGGAGGCACGGCAACGCACCACTGCACAGCCCTCGCCCCCGCTGCGCCGGCGGCTCTCTCTTGAGCTTTCGGGCGTGTTCCGTCACTGAGGGTGTATAGACAGGCGCCAGACAGGTCAAGATGGTTGCACGCAGGCATACACACACACAAGCACAAGCACAAACATACACATACACACATGCAAGCACACGCGTGCTCGCAGCAGCGGTGGGAGAGACGAACAGGAGCAGCAGCCGCCATTCAGTGTGAGCTGAGTTGAGAAGGTTATGTCCTCATGCGTATTCAGTCTGACAGGAAACTATTGGAATAGTATTCATCACGCAGCAGCCCCGCGTCACGCTCTCGGAGAGTTGATGCGCCCTGCCACCCACATCGAGGGGGCGGAGGGTCTCAATGAACTCCTTCGTCGTCGCGCGCGCACATCGCGCAACAGCAGCAGCAGTGTGTGGCAGTGGGAGGACCCTCAGACCTGTTGAGTTTTGTTTTGGCTCGAAAAGGTGCGCTCATAGCCTCGCTCGCGCACCACACGATTGTTTTTGCATCAGCACAGCCACACACCGCCACCACACACCGCCACCACAACCAGAAACGCTGCCATCGCCATCAGCCGAAAGGTGATTTGTATGTATGTCTTCTCATCCGCCAGTCAACCTGTTTGGACCAACATAGATGTGTGCATCACGCAGCAGCAGCAGCAGCAGCAGCAGCAGCAGCAACGGCTCCCCACACCAGGGGTGCGCACACAAGCACGCACACAGCCGTGCAGGCAGCCACACACGGGCACACCGACTCGCTCACTCGCACCGGGCGGCGGCGCAGGAACTCTGGCACAACAGGACAGGGACATCAATGGGATGAGCCACCCACCATTCCAAGGGAGTTGTGCGGCGTCGCGTGCACGTGTGCACGTACGGGGAGGCGCACGACGGAGGCACGGCAACGCACCACTGCACAGCCCTCGCCCCCGCTGCGCCGGCGGCTCTCTCTTGAGCTTTCGGGCGTGTTCCGTCACTGAGGGTGTATAGACAGGCGCCAGACAGGTCAAGATGGTTGCACGCAGGCATACACACACACAAGCACAAGCACAAACATACACATACACACATGCAAGCACACGCGTGCTCGCAGCAGCGGTGGGAGAGACGAACAGGAGCAGCAGCCGCCATTCAGTGTGAGCTGAGTTGAGAAGGTTATGTCCTCATGCGTATTCAGTCTGACAGGAAACTATTGGAATAGTATTCATCACGCAGCAGCCCCGCGTCACGCTCTCGGAGAGTTGATGCGCCCTGCCACCCACATCGAGGGGGCGGAGGGTCTCAATGAACTCCTTCGTCGTCGCGCGCGCACATCGCGCAACAGCAGCAGCAGTGTGTGGCAGTGGGAGGACCCTCAGACCTGTTGAGTTTTGTTTTGGCTCGAAAAGGTGCGCTCATAGCCTCGCTCGCGCACCACACGATTGTTTTTGCATCAGCACAGCCACACACCGCCACCACACACCGCCACCACAACCAGAAACGCTGCCATCGCCATCAGCCGAAAGGTGATTTGTATGTATGTCTTCTCATCCGCCAGTCAACCTGTTTGGACCAACATAGATGTGTGCATCACGCAGCAGCAGCAGCAGCAGCAGCAGCAGCAGCAACGGCTCCCCACACCAGGGGTGCGCACACAAGCACGCACACAGCCGTGCAGGCAGCCACACACGGGCACACCGACTCGCTCACTCGCAACACACGTCAGTGTGAGGTTTGCGTAAGCGAAAGAAGTTCGTGTTCTCATTCCGGCTGTCGGGAAACTGCGAGGACAGCGTGCGTCACGCAGACGGCGGGCCTCGGCTTGTTTATTTTTCTGTTTATGATCCCTCTCGGTGTTTGTGGTGCAGTTCATTTCAAGAGGACGTGTTACGCGACATACTCCCCGTTGGTTAGCACAAATCTCACAGAGATATACACAGGCACACAGAGGAATGACCAAATCCTCAGACCCAGGGAAATCTGCTTCTTTTTGTTCATGGCTATGGTGGGGAGAATGGGGAAAAGTGATTGCTGTTTACTTCATTGAACTAACGAGAAAATTATCTCACACTTGTAGGCCTGTACGCTGCGGTGCGAGCGGCTTTGTGATTGTGTTAGGAGGGAGCAACGCTTCTTTCTGTGCATATGTGCGATGTATCCGTTGTGAGAAGGTGAAGTATCATGAAGAAGGAGCTACATCGCTTGCGTAAAAACAGGGGTCAATGCTTGCTTTTTTAATTGCAAAGGAGCCTTTTCCCCGCCTCCCCCTTGTAGTCGCCAGGGCGTTTTGCAGTCGACAGTTGAGGTTTGACGAGTCCGAGCGCTAGCAAGTGATGCCCTGTGTAGTTGCTGGAACTCTCAAAGGTCCTTTTTTGCTTGCTAAGTTATATATATTTATTTTATATTTTTTTCCCTTTTAAGTGCAGTCGGAGTCACAAAAGAACAATCAGTAATGCGATAAGGGCGACGAGAACAAAAAACGGCGTGTGCGCCATCCAAAAGCGGCTCGCACTTACATACTTGCCGTGTAGTGCCATTCCGATTGCGATGCGCACCATCCCCATGTGCTGCTTCTTCAGCTGCTGCTGGTTCATCGCCTCGGCGGCAAACACGTGGCAGTTGTTGGTGAAGAAGTTGTACGTTTCGTTTTGACGGAAGTGCTCTGTGGCGTTGGCGACGGCTTCATCGTAAGCGGCGATTTCACGGTGGATGGCTGCGTCATTGGCTGCCTTGTCGCTCTGCCTCGGGTTGTAGAAGGAGGGCACATAGTCTTTGGATAGGTCCCAATACTTGACAGGGACGCCAAACAGCATGCGGTCCACCCCGATTTGGTAGGAGCCTTGGAAGTCGTATATGCGGCCCTGGCTGTCGCAGATGGCGATATGACCAAGGATTGGGCAAACCCACGAAAGCAGCGGAATGGGGGCCCAGACCACGCAGAAGGGATAGTGCTCACGCTGTACGTCAATGACGGGTGGAAGCTGCACCGTGAGGTCCGCCACCGGGGGTGGCTTGCGCGACATGTGTTGACGTTGCGGTTGCTGCAGTCACTCAGAAAAGGAAAGCAAACAACGGCAACAAGGCTCACTTGCAGAGGCTGTGAAGACCTCGATTTATATGGTCGATGAAACGCTCCGCGAGAGCGAGAGGCAAGGCTAGAAAAGCACTTGCTTTTGCACAGTAACCCCTCGGTGGGATAAAAAGAGGTCAAAACGGCTTGCTTGATGCTCTTAGCAGTTCGAAAAAACTACATGCTGCATGTCATGCAGTTAACAAGAAAGAAAGACAAAGAGATGACGAAGGGTCATTTCGCTGCAGTAGTGACTAAATAACAACTCAAAAAAAAAAAAAAAAGAGCAGCCGCAGAGGCGTAATACTCAGCGTTGACGCCCACCTCCCTCTTGATGAACCACATCCTCGAGAGCGCTGCGAAAGTCGTCAAAAACGGTGAAGCTGAAGGCCAAGGGTGAGTCTCACAAGAACTCCCTTTGGTCTCTCTTATCTTTTCCATTTCTTTTTTTTTTTTTTGGTGGCAGATCACAAACCTTCGAAGAGAGAAAGCAGATAAGCAAGTGAGATGGTTGAAGTAATTAATAGAGGAAGAAAAATGTCCTTTGTTTGTTGCTCTTATTGTGGGGCTGCTGCGGAACTTCCGATGCGTTTGGCGGCGTCGTTGGCTGGCACTACGCTGCCCTCTTTCCGCTCCTCGAGTAGTCGCACACGTGTCAGCGGGAAGAGACGGTCCGGCACACCGTTCACGTACCCGTCCATCCACAGCATGAAACGCGCTGCGTAGCTTGGCGGGTCGATGATCGTGGGGTCGCGCCGGCCATAGCCGAAGACCGTGTCAAGCCCCGACTTCATCTTCGACTCGAGCACCTTGGCAGAGGAGTAGGGGTGCAAGTAGTCAATCATGCCCACGTACAGGTTGCCGCTGCCGACGGAGGCCATCAGGGAGTAGTCCATAATGCCGCCCTCCGACAACAGCTGCGTGTCACGGGAGAGGTAATCCATCAGCAGACGCTTAGCCTCTGGTGCGCAGAAGAAAAAGTCGCCGTGGCGCAGGCGCTCTTGAACCAGGTCAACGTCCAGCCGCACCGCTGCTGTCTGCTCCGTCGTGCGGTTGCGCTGGCTGCCCTTCAGATCCCACGTCTCCCGCACGGGCCGGCGGAAGAGAAGCTGCTCGGCGACCATGAAGCAGTGCACGCCATCTGGCAATAAGTTGCGCAGGGTCTGCGTTTGTAGCTGCGGTGATGACTGCTGCGCGCCAGACGAGTCACCAGACGTGGTTGGCGCAGTGGAGCGGCTGATGCGCGAGCCCTGGACATGCACGACATAGAGCCCCAACACCTTACCCAGCGTCGATTGCTCGCAGCAGGGGCTCTGCGAGGAAGGTGAGGCGGCGTAATACGCAGCCATGCGTGCAAAGTACTGCGGGGCCCACTCCTTGAAGTGGCGCAGCTCCATCTGCTTCACACATTTGACCAGAAATCGCCCGTCTTCTGTGACGAAGAAGCGGGACTGCGACTTGCCACCCTCCGTCATGAACGGCTTCGAGCGCAGAAGGGTGGCGCAGAAGTTGAGCGGAGCACCGTCGGTGTAGAGGACATGCAGCGCGGCAAAGGCGTGAGGAAAGAGCACCTCTACCGTCAACTTGAGCTCCCCAGCTGACTCGCTGAGGCTGCTGCCGCCATTGGTGTTGTTGCCGCTGGCGTTGCTGTTGCTGGTGGTGCCGCTGCTACTGCCTGCTGCTCCTCCTATCCCTCCTCCGCCTCCGCCAAGTCCCATTAGGGCGCTCGCACTTGTCGCGCTTGCCTCCACAAGTGCACCGACGGTGCTGACCACACTACCGCCGCCTGCACGACCGCCCGTGGGAAGCACCGGCTTATATCCGCCGAGGCTGCAAATGACAGAGGCGGGGTGGCTGCCCTCCGCCTTCCCACATTGCTGCAGCACATCCAACGCCTCCGCCCGCGTCAGACGCGGCGTAAACAGCAGCTGCCGGTCGTGGGGCGCCAGTGGGCCGCTGGGGGAGGCGTAGGCGCTCGCGACGACGCTGCTGCGAGGGTGGGGCACGGGGTAGGCCTCCGCAGGGACGGCAAAACTGACGCGCGGACTGGACGGCTTGGCGGGCAACGAGGCGAGATGCGGAAAAGCCCTCGAGTCGGTGGCTGTCACCGGATTAGGAGGCGACGGCAGCGAAGTGGAAGAGACGCCGCCGTACAACAAATCCAGCGCCGCCGCAAGCACACTCGCCGGCTCGCTCAGCCGAACCCACTGCGTGCGCTCCGGGTGGAAGTAGCAGTCCTCGCAGCTGCAGAGTGCCCCACGCTCGACTGATCCGCTAAGCAGGGCTGTCACGCCCACAGGATCGGCGCCGCCGTCGTGAGCCGGCGCCACGGACTTCGTGAGCGGTGCTCGGCGAGCTTCCAACTGCCAGGCGCGGTAGTCCGCCAGGAGCGCTGGGATGAGGTGCCGACGCAGCGAGCGGAGAACAAGCGCCACCTCCTCTGTGCCACGCGCGCGGGACTCGCGAAGGGCCTCCACGGCAAGCTGGGCACGATCGCACAGCTGGCGGAGCGTCGCCACGTGCTTATCGGCCTGCACCGGTGAGAGGGGCAACGACGACGACGACGGCTGCGACTGCTGCTGTTGTTGCGGTGCACTGTGTGCCGTTTCCGAAGGCTTCGCAGAAGAGGTGACGCATGACGCACTGCCTTCAAGCACTGCCGTTAACGATGCACAAAAGCCCCCGACCATCTTTTCGAATTCATCTGCATCGAAGGCAGCGTACCAGAGATCCGTTGTGGACACATCCCTGGCCAGCTCAGCAGAAACGCAGAACGTGGGAGGAGAGGGCAGCACTGGAGGTGGGTATTGGATCTGAAGAAGTGGGATGGGATCTACAAGCAGCGTTACTGTGTCCTTGAAGATGGGGGGCGCGGCGCCTGACCCCACGCCAACGGAGCCTCCCGCGAGCGCAACGTTTGCGTGAAAGGAAAAGACAAGCCGAAGTCGGTGATGCTGCTGCGACGGCGGCGACGACGACGACGACGACGACGACGACGACGACGACGTGAGGAGCGGCGGCATCCAGCCGTACAGCACCCATTCCAGGAACGCCGCGGTGGAGTAGTTCAGCAAATGCGGAGAGCAAGTCGGCACCGTGACATCGACAAACGGCGGCGACGCAGAGGCAGTAGGCGCTGGTGTGTCGCCGCCGCCTGCCTCCCTTCCCGCGGCTTCGCTTGAAATATGCAGCGAGAAGAAGCCGTGAAGGAAGGTCAGCCATGCGTTGACGGCCGTCGCGTCCATTGACTCTCCCCCACGCACGCCAAGAGTGCGGGCCACGCTTTGGCGCATTGCGGCAAGGCGAAAAGCAGCTTTCTGCGCTTCCTCCAGTGCAGCGCAGGCTGCGACACATGAGCCGGCTGACGGCACTTCAGAAGGAAGACCGCCGTTGTTGTTGCTGTTACCTTGTGTGACGGACGTTCTCGGAGCCGCGCGCGTCACCTGCACACGCACGCGGTGACCGCCGTGCAGGTAGAGCAGCTGCGACTCAGACGAAGAGCAACGGGAGATGAGAAATGCGTAGAGGCTGTCGTCGCCGCTGCCATAAAACGTGAGCGCAGCTTTCTGCTGCACCACCGCGTAGGCGCTGGCGGCGGAGTCTGCGCGAGTGTGCGTGGTGCCGCTCCCACCCAGCCCCCCGCTCAGCAGTCCTGGCAGGTCAGTGCGAGAGGCCCCGACCGAGGACGGGCGTGACGCCGGCGACGACAGTAGTGCGTCCATCACTGTCTCAGAGCTGCGCACCCTTGTCAGCGTGGCCACCACGTTTGCCACGTTCACCGCCGCCGTCGCAGCACCAGCACCAACAGACGATGAAGAGGTCAAGCCTGCTGTACCCATCGCCGTTTTAAATCCGCCCGTGCCGCCACCGCCGCCACCGCTGTTGCTGCAACCATTCTCGAAGAGGTGGTCCATAATGACGACGTTCAGCACAAGAGTGTCGCGGACGAGGCTGGCGTCTGCACCGGCGCTCTGGCAGGCGGAAAGGACGGTGGGCGGGAACTGACAGCCACAGTTTAGCGTGAGACATGACGTGGACGCGGCGTTTTGCACAGTGGTCGTCACGGCAGCCGCCACCTCAGCCGCAAAGGCGGAGTCTGCCGACGAGAAGTGAAGCAGCATGGACAGCCAGTGCGACTGCATGGCGGCGTGGTAGGCCGCCGTGACCGCCTCTCTGCCCAGCTGCTCCAGAATGCTCCACTGCTGCTGCTGCTGCTGCTGTGGTGCTGACGGTGGTGATGGCGGTCTAACCGATCGCCGCTTCTCACCGGCCTCCCCACCACCACCGCTACCATTGCGACTGCTCGCCACGTTTGCTCCACAAAACACAAGCGTGTGGAAGCAGCTGCTGCCCGCAAAGCCCGTAAACGCACAGAAGAGTTGCTCCTCCGCCAGCTCCAGCACTTCGAACCGCGCACAGGTCCCCATCGGCGCCGTTGTCGCAAGATCCGCCACGCCGACGTACTGCAGGTCTGCGATGATGTCGGCGTGCAGGCACCAAGCAAGCTGCACGAGGAAGTCGCGGCCGACGTGCAGCAGCAGCCGCATTCGACCCTCCGCCTCAATGCGTTCCCGCAGGTAGTGGTGCAGGCCGCCCTCCACCACCACCACATCGGGGTTCCACACCGCGAGGCGCTGGTGCAGTTTGTCGAGGTAGCCGCTGTAGGAACGTACGTAGTCGACGAGGTCTTCGGCGGGCTGTACTGGGTAGGAAAGGTGGCCGGCAAGGAGTAGCACGCGTGGCCGCTCGCACGCCGTCATCGCCCGCTTGGAGGGAAGCCGCTGTGCGCAGATGAGGCCCGGGTAGACAAGACACTGTGGGGGCAAGGCGGGGGACGGCACCGAGAAGAGGGCAACGTGCTCGTCGATCGTCGTGCCGAGGGCCACGACGGTGTGCTGCACGACGTGCCACGCAATGGCGGCAAGGTGCTTACTGAGGTGGTTCGCGCTTCGTGTCGGAAGCGAAGCCTCTACAGCTCTGCGGGTACGGGACAAGAGGTGCGCTGTGCAGGCCCTACTGTAAGTGTCTAGAAAGACTGCCTCGACGTCAGTAAGGTCCGCCTCCGCGTGTGAGGCGGCGCTGCCGGCGCAGGCCCAGTTCTTATCATTGTGCTCGTCCCCGCCGCTGGCTGACGACGATCCTGGATGCTTCACGCAAAAGCCAGCCGCAAAGGTGATTGGGTCGGTGAGCACATGCACGATTGCTTCCGACGTTGTCAGCCCGAAGAGGGTGCGATCCTTCTCCACGCTTGCGGACAGATTTCGTTGCTCCTTCGCCTGCATCGTTGCCTGGTGTGCTATCCACCACTCCTGCATCGTTGTCGGCACGCGACGCTGCACGCGGCCGATCGAGTAGGTGACTTCCCGCTGCTCCGCTGTCTCGTCATGCCGCGCTGCTCGCCAGGACTCGTCTCCCTCCGTGCTCGCAGCTGCTGCTTCCGTTTCGTCATGCTCGTGCTTACTGCAGCCAAAGTAGGGAGACGAGTAGACGTCCTTTCGCTTTGCAAGCTGGATCTGCTGCGACGTGTCCGGCTGAGACAACGGTGTCGCTGCTGCTGAAGCCGCCATCGGACTTAGCGGAGAGGTGTCAGACAGCGGTGCCGCAAGCGGGCGGCGAGGAGGCGTGATGGCACGGGACAGCGAGGCGGACAGCGACGAAGCCACAGCAACTGGGGCGGGGGAGGAGAAAGATGCGAGCTGCTGCAAGCTGCCACTATTGCTGTTGCTGTTGCTGCTGTTATTGTTGTTTGAGGATGGTCGAAACTCCAGTCGTGACGTTGGTGACGCTTCGCGCTCGGCATTCTCTAAAATGGTGGCGGCGCAGCGGCGGCACAGCCGGGTCGACAGCGCCGCCTGCACCTCCTCGCCTACAGTGACGACAGACTGCACCGGCACAGGTGAAGAGGCGGTGGATGTCACGGTTGCCGCCGCCGTCGTGACGGGGTCAGGGGAATTGTGCGCCATTCGCGTGGGAGACGGGGCGAACCACTCATAAAAGTTGTCTATGATGCTCTGCGAGGCTGCACTGCTGGGGGCACTGTAGAGACATTCGTAGCAGAAGACCTGACCGCAGCGCCGGCAGTGGTGGCGGCGGCGGAACATCGTGAACTTCTCGCCACATCCGCGGCAGCGCAGCGCATATTTGTCCTCCACCCACAGTGAACGGTCCGTTGGCATCGCTTAGGGGCAGTATTAAAAAAAAAAAAAAAAAAGAGAAAGGACTGAAGTCCTTTCGCTTACCTTTCTGTAAAGCCAGGAAGGCCTTTGAACGTCCCAAAAGAAAGCAAGAAAGTAGGGAAAGCAAGAAATAAGGTGAAGATTCAAAAACAAAAGTCCAATTGCTCTACACTATTCAGACGTTAATAGCAAAACAAAAACAAAACAAAACAAAACAAAACAAAAAGGGACACACAAGAATGACAGGCTGCTCTGGACATCCGCCGTGCAGGGTTTTGCAATATGATTATGGTTTTCTTCTTCAATTCCCGCTCCTGTTCCTTTTACTCTTTTTTTTTTTTTCGAAGAAGAGTTACTGTAAAGCAGGAAGGCCCATGCAGTTAAGTGCGCTTCCAGCTCACTTGAATTCTACACAGGAATTGAATGCACGCGGAGCTTTTTTTTTTTCTTCTCAAGCTGTGCAGAGAACTTCTATTACTCATGATCTTCCAGGCTTTTTTTCCAAGAGTAAATGGAGCTAAAAAAAAAAAAAACCATTTGTAATCGAACGGAGAAACATGAAACAAAAAAGAGAAAACAGCAAAGTGATAAAAACGAGACGTGATAAACGAAGACAGGCACATACGGACGAATACAAAGAGAAACAAGGCACACACCACCACCATCAGCAGCAACAACAACAAGAGAAAAAGAGAAGTCACCCGAAAAGCAAAGTGACATCAAAGCAAATCGGCGCTGAACGGAACCGTCACTCATCACAGGCACTCCTATTATCGTAATCTCTTTTTCTTTCTTCTTTGATGGGCCATTGTGACAAAACGAGACGGCCTCAAAAAAAAAAAAAGAAAGCGGTGAGAAAACAACAACAGCGACAAAAAGGGATGCGCGCAAAGCGATACGGCAGTGTTGGCAATACAACATCCGCCAGAAGACACCATCGTGGCAAAAAAAAAAAAAGATAAAGCAACTGAAGCTCGTTTTTCCCTCCTTCACAGCTGCGCTTCTCCAAAAGAGCTGCGCTTTCGTACGACAACAAAAGTAAATGTTCTCTTTTTTTTTTTTCTTCTTCCCACCCCCCGGAATAGTGGGGAGACGAATAGATGGCTATGTACAACTTATGTGGTGTTTATGTGTGTGTGTGTCTCAAATCGATCGCTACGGTGGCTAGCTGGAGCAAGCACTAAATAAAAACAGAAGAGGAAAGCTAGTTTTTTTTTTTCTTATTCTCTTCTCAAACCTTCTTACACTCTACAAAAAACTGGAAAGTTGTGACAACTCTGATACGTTTTCTGTGGGTGAAGGGGAAAAAGAAAAATACGTTCCTTAAAAAAAAAAAAAGAAGAAAAACGGTATTTGGTAATATTGAGGGAAGAAAAGAACAGATAAAGAAGAAAAGACAAACTAATCACACAAAACAAAAAAGCCTACATGGGGGAAAAAAAAAACAAGGAGTGGCTTTTACCTTCAGCGATACTCGAGACAGGAAAAAAAAAAACAGAGAAAAAGAGCACGCCTTTCAGTTGCTACTTCACGCCAACGTCTCTGCGATCAGCTTTTTCTCCTCCTCCACGTGCACGGAGCCGTAGCCGGTGGACGGCGACGCCACAGCAGGGCGGCTGACCACGTCGATGCGGGTCTGCTTGATGCCCAGCTTGCGCATGAGGCTGTTCATGCGAGGACGCATGTGGGCCCACATGCCCATGTTACGCGGCTCCTCCTGCAGCCACACGAACTCCGTGTCCGGGTTGCGCTGCGCATATGTCTCCATCACGTCCGCAACTTGTTCCCACGGGAAGGGGGCGAGCTGCTCCAGCGTCACCAGCACCACGTCATTGTGCACGCCGGGTTTTTCTTTCTGCATCGCCGCACGCGCGTCGTTCACGATGCTCTCGATCTGGCCGGAGCAGAAGACCACCTTGCGGGCAACAACGTCCGTCGTGGCGGCGGTGTCGATGACGGCCTTGAAGGCAGAACCTTTCGCCATGTCCTTGATCGCGGACAGGTTGGGTGCACGCAGGCGGGCCTTGGAGAAGAAGTTCACCAGCGGCTTCGAGAACTCGCGCAGGCCCTGACGACGCAGGATATGGAAGTAGCTTGCTGGCGTGCTCGGGTACGTCACTTGCCAGTTGTGGCGGCGGATGCGGACCTCCAGCGCCTGGTCGTTCGGGAACTTGCGGAAGTCCGCCGGCACGCGGTCGGCGTCGTCGCTCAGCTGCAAGAAGCGCTCAACACGCGCCGAGCTGTGCTCCGGCCCGGCACCCGAGTAGCCGTGCGGCAGTGACAGGATGAGGCTGCTGTGCTCGTTCCACTTCTCCTCCGCGCAGCCGAGAAACTGGTCGAAGATGACCTGTGCGCCGTTGGCGAAGTCGCCGAATTGGGCCTCCCATATCGTGATGGACTTGGTGTTCTCCAAGTTGTAGCCCATCTCGAAGCCGCACACGGCCAGCTCCGACAACGAACTATTCGAGATCGTCACGAGCGCCTGCGTCGGCGACACCGTCTTGATGGGGAAGTACTTCAGGTTCGTCTTGCTGTCTGTGATGGCGGCGTGGCGCTGCGTGAAGGTGCCGCGCTCCACATCCTCGCCGGTGAGGCGAACTGGGATGCCTTCCATCGAGAGCGTCGCCAGCGCCATCAGCTCCGCCTGGCACCACTCGATGGCGTCGCCGTTCTCCGTGCCCTTCTTGCGCGCCGCGTAGGTGCGCTCCACTACCGGGTGCACCTTCTGCATCTCCTTCGGCACCGTCGCGAGGTGCACACCAACGACGCGGAGGGTGTTGACGTCGACGCCAGTGTCCACAGCTGGCACGGGCTGCGGCACCCGCGCAGCAAGGATCTTCGCGTCGGACAGATCGGCCGAGGTGTTCTCGCTCTCCGGGTCGAAGACAGGGACGACCTTGACGAAGTCCTGCACGCTATTCATGCGGTCGTAGGCCTGGCGCAGCACCGACTCCCACTCCTTGTCCTTCGCCACCGCCTCCTCCTTCGTGATCACGCCGTCCTCGATGAGCGTCTTGGTGTAGATGTCGACGAGGCGCGGGTGGTGGCGGATCTGCTCGTACAGCTGCGGCTGCGTGAAGTCCGGCAGGTCCGCTTCATTGTGGCCGTTGCGGCGGTAGCAGACAAGGTCGATGATAATGTCGCGGTGGAAGTGCTGGCGGAAGCGTGCCGCCAACTTCGCCGCCTTCACGCACGCGTCCACGTCGTCGCCGTTCACGTGCAGCACCGGCGCATTGTTCACCTTGGCCAGGTCGGTGCAGTACGCACTCGCACGTGAGTCCTTCGGGTTCGTTGTGAAGCCGATTTGGTTGTTGATCACGACGTGCAGGGTGCCGCCGACGTGGAAGTTCTCCAGTTCGCAGAAGCCCATCGTCTCGTAGCAGGAACCCTGCCCGGTGAAGGCGGCGTCGCCGTGCACGAGGATCGGCAGCACTGTCGTGCACTCGACGTCGTTTGTGTAGACCTGGCGAGCGCGCGCCTTGCCCAGCACGAGCGGGTTCACCGCCTCGAGATGGGACGGGTTCGGCAGCAGGTCCAGCTCCACGTTGTGGTTATTCGGCAGCGTGACCGTCTTGCGCAGGCCGAGGTGGTACTTCACGTCACCGCTGAGGTGCGCGTCGGCCACCGCGGCGCGGCCCTCGAACTCGTTGAGGATGGCGTGCAGGGACTTATGGATAACGTTGGCAAGGAGGTTAAGGCGGCCGCGGTGGGCCATGCCGAGAATAACACTGTTCACGCCAGACTCGCTGGCAGTTTGGATGGCGGCGTTCATGGTCGGGATGAAGGCTTCACCGCCATCGAGGCCAAAGCGCTGCTGTGTGGCGTACTTCACCTGCAAGAACTTTTCGAACCCGCACGCCTTGACGACGTCGTTGTAATACTGCTTCCGTTCGGCCACCGGCAGCGGCTCCAGGCAGTTCTTGATCTCCTGCCGGAACCAGTTGCGGAGGTCAAAGTAGCCGGAGGGCATAAACTCAAAGCCGATCGGGCCGCAGTAGAGACGTCGCAGCTGGGCCACGATTTCGCCCAGCGTCATCGCCGTGCCGCCGCTCACGAATGTTGCCTCGTGGCTGGCGCCAAAGGTGACATTGAAGACTTGACCAAGATCCTCCTTGGTGAAGCCGAACTCCTCCGGGGCAAGGGTGCGCTTGCCCAGCGCTTGATTATCCGCGTGGTAGCCGTTGATCGGGTCTACGTTGGCCATGTGGTGGCCGAAGCGTTCGTACTCGCGAATCATCCAGGAGAGCCGCATGTTGTCGTGGCGCTGCTTCTCCGAGAGCAACTTGGCGTCGATGGGGCGGCTGAAGGTGGCTACGACAGGAGCCTCGTCGTTGCCCGAGCGGATCGCCTCCAGCACCGGCACCCAGCTAGGCTCCACCAGCGCGCTGTCCGCCTCGTACTGCCGCATCAGGTTCTCCACGTAGACCTGGTTCTCGGAGCGCACGAGCTGGTCGTACGGGTTAGGCTTGCGGATCGTGCGGGCGTCTGTAAAGGAGCGCACCGCCGCGGCACGGACGGCGATTCCATTCAACGCACGACGCATCATCTTGGCAGTTTTGTCCTCTACTATGTTATGGTTGGCCTGTCTTCACAGGGGAAGGTGTGACTACAGGGGGAAAAAAAAAAAAACAGCGGAACAAAAACAAGGGAGTGAGAGGAAAGACGCGTCCTTCAACTCTACAAGCTAAAAAAGGGAAAAAAGATGTGGGAGGTTCGACTAGGGCTGCTAAAAAAAAAAAAAACAATAATAATGAATAGGGAAAAGAGGGAGGCAACAACGCTGCAGTAGACCTAAAAAGTGGGGCTTTTCTTTTTTTTTTTTCTAAAGAGAAAGGAAATAAAGCAATTTAACAGCTGCCATGACCACATACACAATAGCAGTACATGCCATGAAAAGTACATATATGTGTTTGTGTGTGTGTGTGTGCGTGCGTGAAAGACCGAAAATGAGAAGACACAAGGCAGAAGAGGAGAAAGATCTGAAGAACGTGTCTGAGACAATAATAGCACGTATCTGTGCTATCCTATCATAATGAAGATTGTAAAACAACCAGAAACACACAGATACACAAACAAAATAAAGTAAGACATTTGAAGTACGAGGCAAAAGCCACACAAAGGTAACACCGAACCGCTTTCTGACTTTCTCAAATGTCTCTCCAGCTGTAACTTTCTTTCTTTCCTTTTTTCATGTGCTTATCAGCATTTGAAAAAAAAAAAAGCGCGCAACTTGACGCAGCAACAACAGCAGAGCGATACGGAAAGCGAGAGGAAGACGCTGACCAACGAGCCTCTTCACCACACCGGCTGCCTACGTTACTCTTTTTACCCCCCGGAGAAACTATGCCTCCACCTTGATTTTCTTGGTGAGGAAGTCATGCAGCGTCTCCGGCGACCATCCAGTAATGCGCAGCGTCAGCGCCTCCTTGCCGTCGTCGTCTAGAAGCACGATCTGCGGGTACAGGGCGGATTGCCTGTCGCTGAAGGAGAGGTGCTCAAAGTACGGCTCCTTCTTGAACGTGCGGTAGAACATGGCGAGTGCACCCATGCTGGACGCGTCGAGTGCGCGAAAGATCTGGCGGCCCTCAATGCGTGCGGCGGCGTACCGCGTCTGAGCCTCCGCTGCGTCGCCTTTGATGGCTGTGCAGCACTTCTCGCATTCCGCCTTCAGCTCCGTGCTTTTCGTTAGCATAAAGAGCTTCTCACAGTTCTTGCACTGCACGACGTCTTTATCGAAGCCACGAAGCAGGCATTCCGAATGGGAGAAAGGCGTGTGAGCCGGTTCAGCTGCCGCCGTTGCCCACAACACAACTACAAGGCAGAGACAATAAAAGAGTGCCCGACGCATGCCCTTTTTTTTTTCTCCTCTTTTTCTTCACTGCCCAGGAAATCAAGTTAAAACACCAAAGGTGCTGGAGAATAATGCGCTGAATAGGACAAAAACGTTTCCTTCCCGAGACGACACACGCCAACAAAGAAAAGAAAAAGAAAAAAGAGCAAGGAAGCAGAACTACTGTCAAGCGAGAGAAAACAATCGGCTACCCGACTCGCCCCAGTGCTCACAATCAACCAGCAACGGAAACGACCGTGGAGATGGTAAAGCGCCTTCGCCTGACAGCTGATCAACAAATCAGGCAGTCGCCGTACGACCCTGTAAAAACAGAGTTCTACACGTAGTCACCTCCCTCGTGGAAAAACATGCAAATGTGAGAGCCGAGCAATTCACACACACACACAAAAAAAAAAAAAGTGCCTTAAGCGTTTCTTTTTGGACTGTCAAAGCAGGACTTTCCATCACCTTAATTGCTAGGTTCTTCTTTTTGTCAGATTGGCTTACATAAACTACTTTCTGGAAAGGAACGCTGAAAAGACATGCTTCAAAAAAAAAAAAAAGGAAAGGAGGTTTACGCTGGCGTCTCTTCGGACACGTCTTATTTTCTGCTTTAGTTTTTTTCTTTTTCCTTTCCTGTTCAAGTATCACGACAGCCGAAAAACGTAAAAAAGAGCCAGAAGTACCGCTAACCCGGCATGACCATTGAAGCTGTTAGCCAATCATGAAAAAAAAAAAAAAACTGTGGGTTGTACCTACATACATTGAAAAGAAAAAAAAAAAAAGCAATGTTAAATGCAGACGTACGGTAACGCTTCGCCAAAAGTACTTTACATAGCGCGGAGAACCGCTCACGCATACGTACAGAGAGGTGAAGCAGCAGTTCGACTGAGAACACAAGATACTTAATGCCTCACAAGCACAAGCAAATCACACGCACAGATTTGCACGATTTACTTCTTCGCTGGCTGGTTCGCCGCGATGGCGGCAAGCGAATGCGGGTAGGTGGAGGTGCCGTTCACCAGGCGCATAAACTCCTCGTAGGCCACACGCGGCGCTGCCTTGGGGAACAACTTGACGGTGAGCGCGGCAAGCTCGTCATCTGGAATGCAGGTGACGTCCAACTTCTGCCGCACGCACAGCCGGAATTCGTCGGCGCCAATGAGGCTGTCCGCGGCGTAATCGGTGATGGCGTGGAATTCCTTCATGAAGAGCTGACGGCGCTCGGCGTAGAGCCGCAGGAACTGTGCCGCACCGCGAGCCGCCATTTCGTTCTCGCGTGCCTGCCGCGCCTTCTCCTCCGCCTCCTTCGGGTCCATCACGAAGCTCTGTGTCTCGTGATCGACGCTCTCCTGGTAGATGGCCTCCCAGGTGCGGTCGTCGCTCGCCACGGCGTCGCCCTCGGGCAGAATGCGTCCTGCCACCTCCTCGTAGCTCACGTAGGACTCGTTGTTTTTGTCGAAGAAGCGCAGCACCGTCAGAATCTCCTGCTCCGTCACGTCGAGGTGGAGGCGCGACATGATGTAGAGAAACACCTTTATGTCAAGGCCGTCGTGGCGGTTCTGGTCGGCCAGGCGGAAAGCCTCCGCCAGCCCGGTCGTGCGGCTGCGCAGCATCGCCTGCAGCTTGCGCACCACCTTGTTGATGTCGGAGTGGCCGAACTCCTCTGGGTTGTGCTCCATGTAGTCTAGCGAGTGGGCATCCGAGTTAAGGATGACAAACGGGTACGCGTTCAGCACCACGCGGGCACCAACGTAGAAGTCGTCAGCCTGGAAGTAGCCTCCGTCCGGGCGGCGCACTTTCTGCCGCTGCAGGAACTTACCGCCAACGATGCCGCTGTTGCGGATCACAGGCTCGAAGATGGTGATGGTGTTGTCGGCTGGGTAGACGGTCAGGACGAAGCGGCGCACTGTGTCGTCGGGCTTCCCGTTGTCCAGTCGCGCGAAGAACTTGACGACCGAGTTGGCGAACCGATGGCGGCGCAGCTCCTCGTGTCTCTCGGCGTGTTGAGCCCGCTTCTCCTCCTCCGAAATCTCGCGGCGGGTGGAGCTGGGCGGCGCAAACGGCGGCGGCAGGCCACCGGGGAGCGGGGCGTAGTCGGTGATATCGAACTTCTCGGCCATGTAGTCCCGCGTGAACTGGTTGTAGTCGTGGATCCGCACGGCGCGGCCGTAGAGGTTGAGCACGTTGCCGATGCGGATGTCCTCGTCGCTGTAGTAGACGGTGTTCGCGTTCTCTTTGAACGTGACAGAGCCGAGCGACGACGAGTCGAAGCGGCCCGTCGGATCCGTCGGCTTGGCGATGCGCTGGCGGCTGAAGAAGGTCGGGAAAGGGTCGCGCCCGCTGTTCTGCACGTCCTTCTCGACCAGCGCCATGCTGCCGTCACTAAGGAAATAGTAGAGGGTCAAAAAGTGCTTCGTGCCATAGAGGCTGGCCGTGTCGTCCCACGTGCAGTCACAGCGCAGCACCTTGCGGTCGTTTTCGAGGAATTGCTGTGTCGCCCGTACCTGCGCGGCCGACAGCGTCGTGTTTAAGGGGCTGGAGGCGGCGATGGACGGGATGCCGCGTGTCTTCGCGAGGGGGCGGGCACGACTCGCGGCGTAAACGTCGTTGGGCAGCGGCAGAGCGTCTCGCACCTCCTCACCCGCCTCCTGCAGCAGCGTGCGCGTGAAGGCGTCGGCGTCATACAGCACGTAGCTCTGACCGTAGAAGCTAATGGTCTCGCCCACCCTTAGCTGCGCGGCCGTGATGGGCGTGCCATCTGGGTTGGGCACGATGTGCCGCTTCAGGTTCGCCGGAAAGGCAAAACCCGAGTTGTCTTGCTTCGGCTCCGTCACGCTCATCGTGCCGTCCTCGAGGTAGAAGTTCAGCACCACCTTACGCACTCGCTCCGTCTCTATCGCGCTCTCCGTCACAGGCTCTATCGCGTACCCGTAAAAGCGGAGCACACGGCCCGTCAGGTCTTCGCCAGCGCCTTGGCCAGCAGCAGCGTTGCCAGCGCTCGTCGCGGAGGTTGTATTGGCGCAGCTGCCCGACATCGTCGCCACCGCCGCCGTGCCGGGAGCTTCGTTGAGTGTGCGGTCAGCTGGGACGCCGTCAATGCATGTGGCGCCGTCTGCACGCACACCGTATACTTGGCGGCGGTCGTAGTTCCGCCGCATCATCTCCTCGCCGCATGACATGCCGGGCACCATCGGCAGCCGAAAGTCCTTCTTCATCTGCTGGGACTGCTGATACGCCATTGCTTTTTAGTGATAGGGACGCAGAGGAAAAAAAAACACGCACACACAACACGTTCTGACGTACAGATCTAACAGAATTCACAAGTATCCTCTCAAACACTCAACGGCGTGTTCTCAAACCTCTTACCTTTTTTTTTTTTTAAAAAGAAGATGAAAGCAAAGCGGGGGGGCGAGGGGGAAGGAGAGAGTGTGTGAGAAGGCAAAGTTAACGTCAAACGTCTTTAGCAAACCCACACAAGAAAAAAAAAAAGAAAAGGTGATTATCCAGAGACGCTTCACCACCTGACATTTTTTCTTTTTTTTTTTTTGCTGATAGCACAAGCGCAAGTAAGTGTGTATGGTCGCTGCCTTTGCAAACGACAGCTGCTTCTCACTCGTATCTGACCCCACCGCTGACGTGAGCTTGTTTTGCTTCTTTTCGTTTCTTTTTTTTTTTTGGATGAGCCTTACCATTGCCCCCACTATTCCCGCTGCTCGTTTATTTTTACAGAGTTGGCGCAGCTTTTACTTCTGATTTTGATAGTTTTCTTGCGCATCACTTCGCGTGCGTAAGCTCACGACGAAGAGCGCTGCTTAAATACAAAAGGGGCTGCAAAAAATAAGAAGTTGCCCGTTCAACTTCACTGCGTCTATCCGCTTACGTGTGGAAAAATATGATTTACATCGTTGTGGGAAGAAAGAAAAAGAAAAAAAAAAAGAGGAAAGTGAGAGGTTGGAGGGATGAGGAAACGTCAAGACGCGCAAAACCGTCGCAGCTGGACTACACACACACGTAAGCGGTCAAAAGAAACAAAGAAAGAGAAAAAAAAAAAAGGAGTTGCCGCCCGGAACTTAGACCACACTTTTCGAAAAGCAGCCTTTACAGTGGCATTGGCTGATCGAGAATACTCCGCGGCGGGACCACAAAGGTGCGGACGCAGTTGTTTGAAAGCTGCACCAGCGCCACACCCTTCGCGTAATGCACCTCGCGAACGGCACGCAGGGCACCTGCCTCGTCCGTCACCCAAGTGCGCATGAAGACGAACATGTCCGTCGTGTCCAGCAGTTGCACTAGCCCGTCTTCGTAGCCGATAAAGAGCAGCCGATCCACCGCGCTGGCAGCGAGCAGCGTGCAGGCAGCAGCAGCGGCTGACGCCGGCCGAGCTGGGCTGCTGCGTGAGGAGGCTGTCGCGGACGAGAGCGCAAAGCTCAACGGCTTCTTCGCACTGGCCATCGCTGCCGTGGGCGTGCACGACGAGATGGCGCCATCGTACGCGACGCGATACTGCTCGCGTCCCTCATTATCGTACAGGGACACCAAGGAGGCCTCCGCCAGAGAGCCAGTGCCACCATCAGCACTATTCCCACCGTTCCCAACACCATTGCTGCCGTGACGCACCGCCGCCAGTCGCACCGCGGTAGTCCCGGCATCGCATAGCACGCTACCCAATTCGCTCGCTCGCGTTGCCGCCTTCATGAACACGCGCTTGCGGCCTGTTGCAACGTTGACGCACACGATATCTGACTCATCGCTGTCCGTCACCAAAACCTCCGCATTCACACAGTCGAGCGCCGGCGCGATGCCAGCAAAGCCATGCTCCGGCGAACTGGTCGGCTTCGTCAACGCCTCCGGCGCAGCCCACGTCTGCATGACATCATTGGTGTTTGCCGCATTGTCGCTTGTCACGTAGCGGCATCGGAGGAGCATTCCGCGGCTGTTGCGTACGAGAAGCCCGTTTGCTGTTGCTGCTGCTGCTGCGCGGGCGCCCGCCGCGCCTGTCGCCAACTTCGGATCGGACACCATCATCGCCGCCAGCCATTCCACGACAACGCCCGGTTCCTGATTGTTGCTCGACGTCACTGAGACAAGGCTGTCTTGTGACGACGTGGACATGTCCACAAAGCCCTCCCACGCCACGTTCCCCTCCATTGCGACCGTGCCTTTCTCCACATGTGTACGCAGCACGGAGATGAGGATGCGCTGTGTGGCGAGGGAGGTGGCCACGGTGCTCTGCGAGGTCACCGCCAGCAGCGCGCCGCCGCCGTGCGGTGCGGAGCGCAGCGACGAGATCGCCGTAACGCTGGCGCAGCGATTGGAGTTGGTCGCCGTCCACTTACACGGTTCCAAGGCACGCCACCCAGCCCGCGATGCTGTTGCTGCTATTTCCTTCACGTAGCGCAAGACATGTCCGCCGCGGGTGCCTACGAAAAGGTTGAGCCGGTGGTTCGTCTCTGCACTGCAGTACAGCCGCGCACACGTCACCTCGCTGGCCTGCTGTGGCTGCAGCGGCAGCACCGAAAAGGAGGCCATGGCCCCGCTCTCGGCGTTTAGCTCGGCGATGGCTAATGCGATGCCGTTTGCCTCCCTTGTCAGCCCGACGACTGTGACGGTGGTGGTTGCTGCTGTTGCTGTTGCTGCTACTCCAGCCGAAGTCGTAGAGCCGTGATTGTTAAACGCATAGGAGGGGCGTTTTTCGTGGGACGCAGATGCTACGTACACATCCAGCACGCGGCTCAGCGCTGGCGCCACCGCCTTTCCCTTTCCCTGCTGTTTTGCAGCGTCCACAGGCGGCGGCGCAGGAGCTGCGGCGGGTCGCCAAACGGACATGGAGCCGTCTGCCGCTCCAACGCAGAGTGTCTTCCACTGCAGCGTCGACGTTAAGGAGAGACACATGGCGCGAATTGCCGCCGCGTGCGGTCTGCAAGCCCACAACAGCTGCAGCTCCCTCTCCGTGCCAGAGGCAAAGGCGGCATAGCTTGCCACGCTGAGGGAGCCGTCCACGGAGCCCCAGATGAGCTGCTTCAGCTGCGGGACGAGAACAGGCACGACGGCAGCTGTTGTGATGGCACAGGTGAAGCCAATTCTGCGGTGGTACAGCCGCGCCCCGTCGAAAATGCTCGTGCTCACCACGATGTCGTCGTCCGTCACGATGCAGTCGACCGTCGCTGCGTGGGTCTTGTTGTGCCAGCGGCTACGTGTGAGGACGCCCGCAATCGTCAAGGCGGGAGAGCCTTCTTCCGGCTCCTGAGGCTCTTGAGGTTGCTGCTGCTGCTGATGCGTGTCACCGTCGCAAATCTCGACGACCCATTCCTGCAGGTAGCCGCTGCTGCTGCCCGTCACGATGCTCCTTCTTCGCCGCACGTCTTTGATCAGTGAAGCGTGGCGCGTGTTTGCCGCCGCGGTTGCTGTTGCCGTTGTCGCCACACCGTTGCCGTTGCTCATACTCGACAACTTGCGGTTATCGGTGGCGCTGGAGGGGCACACGTGGAGCGCCGTCGTGCTGCCGTCCGGATCGACAGAGGAGCGAAGCAGCTGCCACCTCGGTCCCACCACACCCGCACTCGACATACGCCCCTTCGGTGCACCGTTGCCCTTTGACCCGTTCTTCGCCATGACGTCGGACAGGCGCACAAACGCCAGCGCGCACTTGCTGCACGCCGCCACGAGTACGTCCGCGGTTAGAAAGCACAGGCCGTGAATGACGCCGAGCTCCCCGGCCGGAAGCACAGCGAGCACCTGCACAGGACTCAGGTCTGCCCTCGCCGTCTCGTCGGCATTCTCGTCTGGCGTGGCAAGTTGACGGTGCTGCCACAACCGCACCGTTCCATCGAGGCTGGCAGTGGCAAGTACCACCTCTGGCGCGGCCGGTTGCTCCGTACTACTCGACGGGGCCACTGCCAAAGCAGTCAGACGACCTTCGTGACCCCGCAGCACCGTAACGGACTGCAACGTGCGCCGCTCCCACACGTACACGCTTCTCTCCTCCTCCGCGCCGGCGGTGTCCGGGGAGCCCTCGAGTGTTGTGTAGACACACGTTCCAGCCATGACGCACTGGTGCACCATGAAGGCGGGATTAAAGGCGTGCGATGCAACCAGGCTGCCGGTGTGGCTGTTCCACAGAAGAAGCCGCCCTTTGCTGTGCATGGAAAAGAGGTCCGCCTGAGGACCATGGGGAGTGGTCGGTGGCACGCGGGCGGCGACGAGGTGCTGGATGCCGCGCGTGCCGGCTACCGCGTAGCTGTTCCTCGGCGAAGCTCCATTCACACCTGCGTCGCGCGACACATGCGCGTAGCGATCGTCGGAGAAGAGCACAGTTGCGGGAGGCGCCCACTCCGCGCCTGACATGAACTGCATGCTGCGCACGCCAAACGGGCACTTCAGCACATGAACCGAGAACTGTCCTGCTTCCATAGGCTTTTGTTGAAATGCTCCTTTTTTTTTTTTCAAGGGGGGGGGGAGGCAGGAGGAGGGGAAGTGTTTTGATGCTCCAAAAAAAAAAAAAAGGGAAACAAGAAGGGGATGAGAAAGAAAAAAAAAAAAAGAGAAGAATGAAGTCAACCTACGTCATGCGATCGCAGCAGCGACGATCCTTTTCGCCTTTTTATTTCCTCTTCTTCTTTTCCACTAATCACTACGCACGGGGCGATAAAGCGGCGTCTTTCGTTTCCTCCTCTCCTCAGCAACTCGTGGTTACTTAAGAGAGAAAATGAGGGGGGGAGGAAAAAAAAGAGACAAGCCGCAATAAAGAAAGAGACACTTGGAGCAGACACACATGCTATTATTATCGTTTTTCCGTTTTTATTTTAGCAGGAAAACAGAGACGCAGTTGCTTTCGTTTGTTCTTTCACATGGTGATAGGCGCCCGGCGACGTGCACCTAAAAGAGCGCAAGTGTTTCTCCCCCACTCTTTCGAACCTACAGCGCAGAATGGGAAGACGTCTCCGAGCGAGATCGGCTGGGTGGCAGCGAGCTCTGGGTCGTGCTGCTCGGACGCGAGCCCGAAGTGCGGGACATCGACGACGCCATCGACGTGTTGACGTTAGAGCCTGTCGGCGACCGCCACCCATGCAACGCCGACTGCGTGTGCTGCGTGAGCAACTCCCGCGTCAGCACCACGGGAGCGTCCTCGTGCGCCGACTCGCGTGACGCGAAGGAGGACTGGCGGCGCAGACAGCGATGCTGCTCCGCGGCGGAGACAAGTGCGACACGGTAGCTTTCCTCCTCAAAGACGGTTAGCGGGGCAGGCGGCTCGGTGGTGCGGTCGCCGCCGCCCTGCTTGACAAAGTCGCGCCAGCCCTCTGCGAGGGGCTCGTACGCCTGCGTGTACAAGCGCCGGTGCGGGTCGTCCAGCGCCACCGACAACGAAGTCTTGGGCTCAGCAGCCTGGGCGCCGCCCTCGCCTCCCTTTGCAGGCAGTTGTTGCTGTAGCAGTATCTTTGGAATGCGTGCACGGTGAATGGGCAGCACCACCGGCGTCAGCGGAAGCAGCGAAGGCGGCAACTGGGAGTGTGCGCGGTAGGTCCGCAAGTCTACGTGGTCGACATGCACCTGCGCTCGCGCACGTCGGCGACCAATGCGGTAGACCTTTGGGTTGTACTTTGATTTGCGTGCTGGCTTCTGCACCGGGGCAGGCAGGCCCGCGCGGCGGAGCAGCTGGACATCGGTGGTGTAGATGCTTGGCAGCGCGCGGTGCCATAGCACTGCCTGCCCGCCGCCCTCGCCATGAGCCGTGGCGGAAGGGAAGAGCTGAAATGGCTGCGAACCTCTGGCAGAGGATGCGCGGGAGGACGCGTCCGTTTCCTGCCCTGCCATGTGCTCGCGAGCCGCCGGCCGCACGGCGTCCACCTCGTGCGGCAATGGGTAGAACATGTCCCCGCCACCGGGACGCCGCGACAGCAGTGTTGGCACGCCGTTGACGAAGATACGGCTGTACTGGCTTGTAGGGGTGACGAGCGGCGTGCTGCGCAGCGTCGCATCAATGTCGTCGTCGGCCATCCACGCCGCCGTGGACCGGTGGGCAGCGGAGGAAAAGTGAAAGTGGACGTCCTCCAGTGCGCGCCACGGTGGCGCTTGCCGGCTGATGCGCGTCAGGCGCAGCTCACAAGGCACACAGAGGTAGTAGTAGGGCTCCCGGGCCGTGGAGTCCTCACCATGGCGGCTGGCGGACACCGACCTCGAGACAGCTCCCTGTGACGAGGTGCTCATCTCGACGAAGTGGCTGCACCCGACGTCATGTCCTGCGCCAGAGCCTTCTTCGCTGCTGTCCACTGCGGGGCTCTTCGCGCGGTGCTGCGCCGCTTCCTCTTCTGCTGCCCGCACCGCCATATCCACCGCGTAGGCGGAGGCGTCGTCTTCCATGGCGAGCCGCCGTCGCAGGCCGTGCTGCTCCAGTCGCGCCAGCAGCTGCTCTACCCCCGTTGGGTGATGACCCTCGCCGACGTCGACTACCTCGAAATCGGCAAGGACGTCTGCACGACTGGCGACGGAGCGGGAGGACATGATCGCGCCGGATTGCCGCAGGCGACTGCGAAGCCGGCTCAGGTTTTCCTCAGACGGCACGCCGCCGCCGCCTAACATGCTCGGGCGCGTCGAGGCATGCGCGCTGTGCCGCAACGGAGTAGGGAACATTGATGAACGGCAGAGCCGCGTTGCAGCTCCCCGACGTCTTCGTTTATGTGTATTTGTGTATGTGCGTGTGCGTGCTTATGTGTTTACAATTCGAAGAAAACAAGGGCAAGAGAACCGACCTTGTCTCCTTTCCCCCTTTTTTCTGTTTCACGCTACAAGTTGTAAAGAGAAAAAGAGCAAAGTAAACAGGAGAACCTCAGAAAAAAAAAAAAAACACGAAGACGATGAGGAGAGAAAAAAGTCGGAAGGCAATCACAGAGCTAGTGGTTTTAGATTGACGGATCGTCACCACAACACTGAGTTGAAGAAGATGCGTAGACGCCATTTTTGTTTCACAGCTGTTGCAGAAGCAAACGCAAAGCCCTTCATTGCTGTGTTTATATATATAGCCTTTTTTTTTCTATGTTTGAGCCGGCCACAGCCCTTCGAAGGCCGCACGGCATGAGTACTTCACGCTTCTTGCAAGCACACACACACACACACACACACACACAAAGAAAAAAAGAAAAGCACGAAAGTAATCCGTTGTAAGACGAATATCTGATGTTGTGTGACTAGGCGAGCAAAATCGATCTGAGCGAGCACGAAGAGGGGGGAGGGGAAAAAAAAAAGAGACGAAGAGCTTTCAGAACACGGATCTCGTTTCCGGTAAGGTGCTTTGTAAACAAAACAGCGAAAGCAACCATCACCATCATCACAACAACAACAACAACAAAAAATCGTTACAGCTTCCGTTTTCTCACGCGTCATCTTCGGCGACCATGAGGGACATACAACGCTCGGTGAAGTACTCGTTTACGGGACCAGGGTTCATGATCAGCGACAGCGCAAACGGCAGGTTCGTGGTGATCTCCAACGCATTCCGCCTATTCAGCAGAACCGCCTTGGAGGCTGAGCCGGCAGACGCCGGAACGGGGCAATCGAAGATGTAGCGCACTACCTCCATCGGCGCGTTCGCCATGCCCTCCTGGGCAGCAGTGGTGAGAAATCGAGCATACGCGGTGTCCTTCAAGGACGTCACGCGCAGCTTCACGTCCTCTGCCACGCAAGCAGCTTTCGTCGAAGACATCTGCGATACGCTTTGGTAGACGAGGTATTCCAAGATGAGCAGGCTGGAGAGAAAGTGCACAGGGCAGTTGGAGTTGAAGGACACCCGCTGCAGTCGGTGCCGCAGGTCGGACGCACTGGACGCATCTTCGGCCAGAGAATCGATCTGCGAATGCGTCATCACCGCCGCCGTGCTGAGCAACTCCGCACAAAACGGAAACGCCTCCACCATCCGCCGCGCCGTCTCCTCCGGCGTGTTGTGCGCTAGCAACGGGTCGACGAATGCCGTCACCATCTCCAGCGTCGAGCGCCATGACACAGCCATGTACGCCGCCGCCGACTCGCCCCAACCCGTTGCGGCCACTTGCGCTGCCGCGTTTTTCGTGCAGGCGAGGGCCATCGGAAGAAGGGCGCCCAGCACCCCCTGCGACCACAGCTCCTCCACGCGGCCGGGGCTCTCAGTGCGCGCCTGTCGTAAAAAGTTGGCCATCGTCCGCGTCAGGCCAAAAACCAGCGCCCCGCCCGCGTTGCTAATCTCCGGCGTGATTTGCAGTGGAACCTCAACGGAGCCCAAAAAGCGTTCCAACAGCCGCCTCTCGGGGATATAGTCCAGCAACACACACGCGCGCAAGATCTTGGTCACGGCGTGCGGGTGTCTGCTGACGAGCGGGCAGGTTTGCAGCTCCTCTTTATAGTTGCTCATGAGACGCGCCAGAAGCGTGCGCATCGCCTCGTGGCACATCTCTGACCGGTTGCTCGCCACGTTCGCCAGCGCATTTGCAAAGGAGAGCGTCGTCTCGGCCGTCAAGGTGCGGGGGAAGTACGAGGCACCGGCGATCACGAAGTTCACGAAATCATCGCACCGCGTCACACGCAGTGCGGAGATGGACACGGCAAACTGTATAATGGTGTAAAACGATACCTTCTGAAGGAACTCGGCGGGTGGGTGCTCCACGAGGCGGGCGCCGGCTTGCGCGACGACGGCGTCCACCGTCGCCGACGCCTCCGCGGACGGGGGCAGATGGCGAACAGATTGTAGCACCTTGACCAGGTCGGGCAGGTAGAGGTGCTGCACGTTGGCGGAGATGACGCGCAGCACTATCGCCACTCGCGTGTCCGCTTCCGGCGTGCCCCCACTCGCCGTTTGCAGGGCCGCTTTCGATCGCGCGCTCTGCTCAAGCATCGGCAGCAGCTTTACAAGGTCGAAGTAGGTGAGGTCGAAGGGAAAGTCGGCGCTGAGGTTACTTTCCGTGGTGCCTGAAGGAAGCGCGCGTCTGTGCTCGGCGTAGTCGAAAACGTGGCGGATGGCCGCCTCCGCGACAGCCTCGCAGGTGATGGGCCTATCGAGCGCTTCGTCGACGGTCGCTTGTGTGCCGTCTTCTAGGCGAGCGGTGCGGATCTCCTGCTCGAAGAGCGGGCAAGCCGCCGCCAGATGCCGCAGTTCGCCGCACTCCACCGGGAAGTACACAAGCGCGCGTGCCAGGTTCACCCAGTGAGCCCCTCGCAGCAGGGCGCCGTTCTCAAAGATAAACGCCAGGAGATTGTTGCGCAGCAGATTCAGGCTGTCCCGCGGGAGTTCGCCTAGGCTATGCGACGGCGCGTGCCGACGAGCTTCGACACACCGGCGGCACGACTTGGACAGCGCGCGCAGTACCCGCACCGCCTCGAAGACATTGCAGGACTGCGGCGGCTTGCCGGCACCGGATGCGGCAGGCAGGCCACTGCTGCTAATGGTGGAAGCGCTACTTTCCTTCACATCCACTTCCCACTTGTTTCCGCAGTAAAGTGGGACGACTACCTGCATGTTCAGCTCGTGCAGCCCCGACTCGGTGAGAGCGAGCATCACGCGGGCAAGTTCGCGCAGATTGGAGTAGTCCAGGCGAGAGAGGAGCACCGGGAACACCACCTCGTCTTTCACGCCGATCTTGCAGAGGTACTCGACCGTTTTGCTCGCCTGCGCGGAGGTCATCTTGGAGACAAAACGCATGCGTTGGTGGTCTTCCTTGATGCAGGTGGTGATGCAGCGCACAAAGCCGGCATCGGGGCGGGCGCTCACGATGACGGCGGCAAAGGCGGCGTCGCGGGTGAGCTGACCAAGATACTGCCGCAGCTCCATCGAGTTGCCGCGGCGGTCCAGCTCCGTACCTGCCATCACCGGCATGACGGACGTCTTCAAAAACGCCTTGAGCTTATCGTGCGGCACCGGCTCGTCGCGCTGCGAGACGTCGAGGAGCTTGTTCAGCGTAGTGGCAGCGTGTGTGATCGCGCCACCCGTCGCCAATGCGAGGTGCAATCGGCAGACGCGCAGCATTCACACACGCGTTACGTCTTGTGTTGTTTTTCTTTTGAACTCTTCTTCGTGCCGCCAAGAATACGTTTGGCTAAATGATAATAATAATAAATACTGTTCAAAGAGTCGAAAGCCATGCAACAGAGCATGAAAAAAAAAAAGACACAAGAGGTAAGGAGAAGAGGGTTAAAACACACATAAATCTGTATGTATGATTGGGCGTGCGGTAAAGCAGCAACCTTTCCGAATAATAAGAAGAGCAACAACAACAAAAAAAAAGATACGTCGTTCTTTTTTCTTTTTTTTTTAGTCGGCAAGGCCTCCTCGGTTCAGTTTTGCTTTAAAAAAAAAATGCGCTCTGGACGCACAATATGCTAACGTGTTTTTTTTTTTTACTCGATCTTTAATAAAGCGCATACGAAAACAACACGCTAGGGGAATAGTAAAGCAGCGCACATTTAGAAAACAAAGAAACGTGGGGGCGGCGGAGACCCCGATATGGCAGGTCGTGAACGTTCTATTCACTGAACAGGATCTGGTGCTGCCTCATGCAGCCTGTGCAGGTAGGCGTTGAGGGTGCTGATGCGCTGCAGCAGGGCATCTCGGCGCGACGCCATCAAAGCCGCAAACACGATGGACACAACGCCAATGTCGCCGCCAGTAGTCGACCACCGACTTCCGCCTGGAAACGATTTCGCGGCGTGCGCCCACAGCGCGCGGGTGACGAGTCGCTTTCGGCGCACCTCGGCTGCCACGTCGTACGCCGCTTCTGGGCAGAGGTCCCATGTGTAGCGCTCGTGGTGCTTTAACTCCCGCACCGAGGTCGCCTCCGTCTCTCCGGTAATCCGCGTACCATTGCGGAGGAGCCCAAGGTGGTTGAAGTATACTAGAAAGTAGTTGAACGCCGCCTCGCGTGGGTGGTCAGAGCTGTAGGGGGTGAGGAAGCACTCCTCCACGTCCTGTTCGACCTCATTGTCATTTCTAGCACTTCCGCTGCTCTCTTCCCCCGCAAGCCTATCACGAGGAGCACCAACTGAAGCATCCGGTACGTTATTGGGCTCGAGCCTTCTTTGCACAGGCACTCGTGCGGGCTTCGCCGCGTCGTAGGGACGCAGTCGCTTCTGCAAGCGCATCGGCAGCGGTGGCGCGCGCTGCTCCTTCGTCTTCTCCCGCGACGGGTTGCACTGGTCGCGCACAAAGCGCGGCTGACCTGAGTAGCAGACAAAGGCAGCAGCAGCGGAGCGAACGCCCGGTAGTGGGACATCGGCAGCGTCGCCGGTACCATCTGCATCCTGCACCGAGGTGTCCCACAAATGCCTCTCCTTCTGCTCATCCTCTAAACACAGAGGAGTACCGCGCTCACGGTAGAGAAAAGGGACGGAGGGAGGGAAGAAGCCTGGCGGACTCATCGCCCGCGACACGCTGTCGTGCATGAGCGCCTGCCGAAACGCCTCGGCATCCTGCCACGCTGCCTTGTACTGCGCCGCGTCCGCCAACGTCACGTCACCCGGCACCGCCAGGCGGTCGTACCAGCTGTCCACGGCAGACGGCGTCGTAAAGAAATGCTGGCGACGCAGCGGCGGACGCGATGGCGCAGGCCGCACCGCCGCGCCGTTTTCTGAAGCGGAGAAGTACGGCTCCGACGACGCTTCCGAAGACGGCGTGGGCGGAGGCAGCGGCAGCTCGGACGTGCAGAGCGTCAGCGCCGTTATGGGTCGGATGTGTGCAAAGTCACCGCGGCGGAAGGCGAGCTCGTTTGCGAGTCGCACTGCATCCGCCGCAGCCTGACGAGCCTCCGTCTGCCGCCACCACACGCTGCTGCTGCGGGACGACGGTGCGACACCTGCCAGTGTGTAGGGCGTGGTTTGCGTGTAGTCGGCGAAGGTCCCGTCGAACGGGTTGATGAGCACGCCACCCGTTAAGACGCCAAACGTGTTGAAAATAGGGCAGTCGGACTCGCACGTCATCGCAGTGGCGCCCGAGTCCTCTGCGGCGCGGAGTAAAGTGCGACGATCGTCGTCGTCCTTGAATGAAGGAACGGGGAGGCTGGCACTCACAGGGCAGCGGTCGACGCCACCGAAAACATCGCTCGGACAGAAGCAGCCTGTGCTGTCGGCCGTTCGGCAGAGCAAACCGTTTATGTACACATAGACACCGGTATTCCGTACTTCGTCTTCGCTTTCGTGCCGCGCTGGCGACGGCGAAAGCGCTGCCAATGAAGAGGGACTACAGGACAAGTCTCCTTGGTTTGTGCTGGCCCGCGATGAGACGCGCCTTGACTGCCCTTTTGATTGCCGCGTCGGGGCATCTTTGGGAGGCATACAGGGCGATGAGCTTCTCTCTTGTACACCACTTGAGTTGAGTACGGAATCAAACAACCAAACAACAACAACAACAAAAAAAAAAGAGAGAGAGAAAAGAAAGAAGCAACGAAGAAAAAAAAAAAACAAAGTAGGTGACCCGATGCATGACAGACATACGATGATACAAGTATACGTACCCATCTACGCACACTTCGAAGCATCGCCAGTGTCCTCAACAAGATAATTCGGTGCTTTTTTTTTCTCTCTTCTTCTTTTTGTGCTTCATCACAGCTTTGGGGCTTCTGCACACACACCTGCACGCTTCGATGTCGCGACCAGGCGGCACAATCAACAAATATGGGTTCTTGAACGAGAGACAGCAACAGCAAAAGTTACTCACCCTTCTTCAAAAGACTGTCTGGTGATTATCAATCGACGCCAGTTTTGTCGTTTTAGATGGTCATACGTGCTCACTTTGAAGGCATGCATCGGCTGCCAGCAGCGTGCAAATTCAAAGCCAGAGAGCACGGCAAAGCAATCCCACATAACGCAACTGAATGTACATAAGAAGCAAAGGTCAGTAAATAAAAAAAAAATATATATATATATACACGAACACACAAAGCGCTTTGTACATTGAAACCGTTCACATCACGGCTTTTCATCATCCCGCTCTTTTGGAGAGCACAAACAGGTGAATAATAAAAAAGAAAGTAAAGAAATTCCTAGCTCTTCTTGGAGGCTACCGAGGCCCGTCGGCTCGGTTTGTTGGCCGCCACGGACGACTTGCGGCGTAGCGCCGACGCACCCGCTGCGCTGCCAGCGCCCGCCTTCGACGCAACTGAGGAGCGGCGCGGCCGAGCAGAGGCACGACGACTCTTTTTGTCCGCATCGCCGTCGTTGTCGTCGCCGCATTCGCCGAGCCCCGTGACGGCCACCGACGACTTCCGCCGCCTCTGCCGCTTGCCATCGCCGGGCGCCGTTAAGCCGAGCGCCTCCGGCGTCAACTGCGAGAGCAGCGCACCAACGTACTCGGCTGTGAGCTGCACCGGCTGTTTGCCAGAGGTAGGGCGGGCGGTGTCCTGCGCCACATCACCGTCGTTTCCGTTGCCATTGCCGTTGCCATTGCCGTTGCCACTGTTGTCATTCCCGCCCTTGGTGGGGTGCAGGGAGGCGGACTTCACGTAGGAGTTCCTCATGACAGCAACGCCGCTGCGTGCTCGCGGGTGCGGCCGCGGCCGCGTCGATGCGTTGTTCGCCACGCAGCGAAGGTCATCGGCAATTTGTGTATGCAGCGTCGTCAGCACCTCTTCAACGGAGGACTTGTACGAGATGAGGTGGTGCGCAGCGGCATAGGCCTCTACGCTCATGCCTTCCCCCTCATCCTCGACAGCCTTCCTGTTGGCTGCGGTGTCGAAGCTGACTGGGACAAGGGTGTAGAAGAGCGCGGAGGCGGCGTTGCTGTTGCTTAAGCGACCACCGTGGTTGCTGTCACTGTGGTCGCTGCTTTCGGTTCCGTTGCCAGTTTCCTGGAAGGCGACGAAGCCGCGGTATTTTGCCACCTCACGCGGCGTCGCGCAGTCATGTAGCTGCTGCAGCGCGTGGCAGTCAGAAGGGCTGAGGCTGTCAAGGTGCGTGTCCAGCACCACCACACACAAGTACGGCTGCGTGGGTGCGTCGGCCAGCGTCTGCAGCAGCTGCGACGTCGAAGTCGTGATCGTTGTGACGAAGTTGTAGGACGAGAGCGGGGGTTTGGCAAGGACACTTGTGATCACCTGTCCCACTGCCCCGGCGTTGCTCCGTGCCTCTGCCTTGGCGAAGACGTGCACCAGCACCTGCTTCGCTGTGCCCGTCGTCGTTGCGGGTGGGGCCGGCTTCGACGGGGCTACCACGGGAGCGCTTGTGTCTTGCGACGGTGCCGCGGCCTTCTTCGGTGTGGAGGTGTCGGAGCCGGGCTTTGGTGTGGTCTTGCGTGCGCCAGACGGTGCAGCGGAGGCTCGACGACTGCCGGCGCTGGTGATGCGTCGGCCTGCCGCGTGGAAGGCCCGCTTCTTCGCGCCTGTCAGGGAGTTGGTTAGCGCATCGCCGCTGCCGTCGCTGCTGCGCTCGCCAGCGTTCACGGCGTTTTTCCCAGCAGTGGAGCGCGCGCTCTGGTCTCGTGGTGTGGACACGCCACCGTTGCGTTCGATCGCCCCTGCGGTGCCGCCGGTGGCGACACTGCGCAGGGCGTGTCCTGCAGGACCGGCCAGCGTGGCGACCGGGTCGGCGACGGGCCGCGAGTGCATGTCCACGAGCTCGTGCTGCAGTGCCTGCATCGTGCCAATTGCGCTTTCCGCCTCTTGGTGTGCGTCCTCTGCCGTCGTCTCTACCTCGTCGAGCTCCTTTTCTAGGCTCGCCAGCTCCGTCTGATACTCCTTGGTGCGGCCGGCACGGGTGCCGCGCTGGAAGGCTGGCGAGAACTGGTTGCGGATGACGTTGCCGTTGGACTTCATGTGCGCTTCGGTGGGCATCTCCAGCGCGCCTTGGTCCATGGCGGAGAAGACGCGATTGCCCTGAAAGACGCCGGCGGCGTTCGGCGTGACTACCACGCCGACCATCTCATTGTCGAAGACGTCGTTGTCCTTTACGGCGGATTCCGAGTCGTTCTCGAGGTAGATGCCGGTCGTGTTGTCGTACACGTTAGAGTTCTTCAGCGTCGGCGGCTTGCCGGCTGGACCGCCGCCCATCGGGCTTACAATGCTCACCCCGACTTTGCAGTGTGAAACGTTGTTGCCGTCGAAGGTGCCCGCGGTGGTGATGAGCAGGCCGGTGCCGCTGCAGCCCGTGATGATGTTGCGGCTGCACAGGAACTCCAGCGTGTCACGCTTGTGCAACGGGACAGCGTTGATACCCTTGTAGGTGGATGCGTGCTGCACGACAATGCCAGACGGCGACTGCAGAATCTCGTTGTCTGCCATGCAGCCGCCGTAGGCAACGGCGCCGCAGTCCCCGCAACCCACAACGCGGTTTCTGCTCACATCGGTGCGGTTGAACGGCGCCAACACCAACCCCGTCACACACTGGACGATGCGGTTGCCCTTCACTGCACCCTCCGCGCCAGGCAGGCACCGAACGCCGACTAGCCGCCGCACGATCGTATTGCGGTCCGTCACGATACGGCCACCCTCCTGAATGACGATGGCCGCCGCGCTCGTGTGCTTTGCGTCGACCGGCGCGCTGCTCCCGTCCTCGTTGTCGTCCAGCAGAGGGCCGATAAAGCGGTTTTGTGCGAAGAGCGCGACGGCGCCAGAGCGGCCAACAACGGTGCCGCTGAAGATGTTGCTGCGAAAAGCAGCGTAGCCCTCGTCCATCGCCACCACGTCCCCGCAGCCGTCCGCGGTCGAGTTGCTAGCGAAGACGCACTGCTCGAACACCGTCGTCTCGGCCGCCGCCCCGCAACCGGCTACGCCAGCCACGTCTCCACTGCCGCCGCCGCTGCCGCTGCTGTTGGTGGTCAACGCCGTGGCAGGCTTCTGTCCTGTGCCCTTATCCGTGGCGCTGCTGGGCAGGCCGCGTACCAGCACACCGCACACGTTGTGGTTAGTGAAGACGCAGCTTTTGACAGTCGCGTTAAAGCCCGTCACGGCCAACGACGGCGCCGCCGCGTTGCGCACCGCGTCGACGCCGACGTCGTTGTTCGTGAACCCGCAGCTCTCGATGAGCGGCTCGGCGAACGGCCCCACCAGCAGCCCCGCCGGCAGCCGCGCAGCGCTCGTCGCCCCAAGCACCCGCGCGTTCTCTGGCACCAGCGTCGCGGAGAAGTGCCGGCACTGTAGCATCAGAGTGCCCTGTTCCGGGTAGTGCAAGGCCGTCGTGGAGCGCGACGCGGACGACACGACGGCCGCTGCGGGGGCGACGAGGTCCTCCTCCTCTGTGCGCTTGTGCTGCCGGAAGAGACACCTGCGCACCTGCGGCCGCGTACCGCTGCCCACCACTTCCAGCCCCGCGCGCGCGTTTGTGTCGAAGAGGTTGCGCTCCATAACCGGGTAGGCGCCGTTGCACACAAAGGCGCCGATATAGTTGTTCGTAAAGCGATTCTCCAGCATGAGGATGCGTGAGGGAGAGAGCGCGCTCTCGACGCAGGAGCCGCTACGGCCGACGATGAAGACGGGCACGTAGCTGTCGGCGAAGACGTTCCCCTGCACCACCGCGGCGCCGGCTGCACTGTCGCTCTGCAGGTAGAGGGCGGCGGTGCCCTGCGGCTGGGCTGTGAACGCATTGCGGTGCAGCAGCGGCGCCTCCGCGCCGGGGCAGTCGAGCAGGATCGAGGAGTCCCTTGCCCTTTTGAACGTGTTTTGGAAAACACGCGTTCGGGGCATGGAGTTGCGGGCGGGCGTGGTGAGGAGGTGTATCTGCTGCTGCTGCGCCACCCGCAGACTTACGCCGTTGCGGTCGAAGAAGTTGCCCTTCCCGACTGTCGCACACGCCAGGTGACCTTCCACCAAGAAGGCGTCGTCGGCGAGGTTCACAAAGGTGTTCCGCTCAAAGCGCGCGCTGTGCGGGCCGAGGTGGCCGCAGAGCCGCACGCCGCGCCGGCCGTCATGGAAGCGGTTTTCCTCCCACAGCAGCATGCCTGGTGGTGGCTGCTGTAGCAGCGCCGAGTAGAGCGGGACACCGACGAGCACCTGCGAGGCGTAGAAAGAGGCGGAGGGGCCAGCATTCGTGTCCATCTGCAGCAGCGTGCGATCGCTGTCTTGCGTCACGGCAACCTGCCGCGACGTCACGAAGGCCTGCGCCTGCTCGTTCCCGGAAAGGTCGTTTTTGCGCAGTAGCGCGTGGCCGACCTTCTGCTTCAGTGCATGCACCTCAAAAGGCAGCTGCACTTCGACGCGGACGTTCTGCTTGCCGAGAATGAGCTGTGACCGCACGTTCTCGTACTGCGTCTCCACCGCGTCCTTCAGAACACCACGGTTGGCCAGCCAGCGGCCGCAGTTGATCGTCGACACGTGCATCGCGTACACGCCGTAGCGCCGGTTCTGCGAGATTTGGTTGCTTTCCACCACCGTCGAATAGTCAAGCCCGCCGAAGCTCGCCTCCATCACCCTGACATCCTCCGCGCTGGCGGGAAGCCCACCAGATCCGCCCGCCGACGAGGGATCAGGTGCGGTGCTCGCGGATGCGGCGTTGGAATTCGCGTTCAGCGCGCCAGTCAGCGAGGACGACGGCACCACGTTGGCGGCGCTGTTGGCCGAAGAGACGGAGGTGATACTGCGCTGAAAGGCCGGCTGCAACCGTGCCGACGCAGGTGTCTGCGGCAACAACGGCAAGCCGCTCTTTCTGCCGGCCACCGCCGACGCGCTCGACGCGGCGGCGGCGGCTGACGCAGCGGCCGCGACGACCGTGGAGGCGGAGGCCCGCAGTGTGTGGAAGATCTCCAGCCAGATGCCGTCCTTGTTGCCCGTGATGACGTTGTTAGCAATGAGAGCATGGTGAATCGAGTCGAGCCGCTGTTCGCGCTCCTCGTTCTCCTGCGGGTTGAGCAGCGTCGAGAACGACATGTTGTACGACGCGAACGAAGCAAAGCTGGCATCCAAGCTCTCGAGGGTGGTGGAGGCGGCCATCTGCACCGCGGCGAGAATGCCGGTGACGCAGAGCTTCTGCGGCGTGAAGACAGCGCCCGGCTCCGTCGTCGCGAGCGCTGGCGCATACTGCTCCACGGCAAAAATGTCCACCATATGCGCATCCACGTCGGCTCGCTGGATCACTTTCGTGTTGCCCTGCAGCGTGGCGAGCGCTTCGAGCTTGCTGTTCACGCTCTTGCGCGGCGCCTCCATGTGGAAGGCCTTGTGCAGGACACGGTGGTGCTGCAGGACACCGCGAGAGACCAGGAGGCCGGCGTTTTGGTGGCCAGTGATGCGGTTGCCGGTGACGCTCACGCGGCTGCCGTTCTGCACCCACACGCCAATGCCGCCGTCCGCCGTGCACACCTCCGTGTAGTCAGGCAGCTCCACGCCACCCACCTTCAGCGACGCGGCCCTGCTGCTGCTCGTCGGCGCTGCGACAGTGACGGCCTCTCCGAGCGCAGCTGGCACGCAGCCCGTCGCGAGGGTCAGCCCCGCCGAGGACGCCGCGACAAGGTCGACGAGGTAGCGCAGCGCGTCTGTCATGGTGAAGGCAAGCACGCCGGCGAGGTTCGTCATCTGCTCGTAGGCGCGCCGCGCCGCCTCTACGCAGGCCGCCGCTGCCGGTGTAGCATGCAGTCGCTCCTCCATCGCCTTCACTGACTGGGGGGCAAAGAAGGAGGTATGGAAGATGCACGTGTCGAAGCTGCGCGGCGCGTTCGGTGTTTCTTCGGGGCGGCACCAGCCGTTGTTCGCCTCAATTGTGCCGTTGGCGATGTAGCCCTTCGCACCGCTGGCGGCGTAGACACCAGCGAGCCCGTTGTCGCGGATTTCGTTGCCCGTCGCCGACACGGCAGAGCCGAAGCGCAGCAGCAGCCCGAAGAAGGTGTTACGGCAGATCTTGTTGCCCTGCAGGTACGGGTGACAGCCGTAGCCGGCACCGAGGCCGATGCTGCATTCAGTGATGGTGTTTTCGACGAAGCTCACCTGCTTCAGCTGGCGCTGTCGCTGGTGGTCAGCGTTGTCGAGCACCTGCGAGGTGCCGAGAAGGATCTCGTAGCCACCGTATGCGTTTTTGACGCTACCGCTGACCAGCGACTTCCTCTCGGCGTGCGCCTCGTCCAGCGCGGCGAGGTCCCAGTGCTCGAAGCGGTCATGGTAGACGCCCATGACGCGGTTGCGACGAATGGTATTCCGCTCGAACGTGGCGCACAGCCGCCCACCGCGTGCGCCGGTCGTGGCGCTGTCAACGCCGAGGTAGGGCGTCGGCGTGTCGTGCCGCGCGGCCTCGCTCGGCGATGCAGCGGTGCCGCCGGCGGGGTCGGTGGTGAGGCCGGACACAAGGGAGCATTGTCGGCTGGCGTGGTTGCGCGGCAGCGTGCGCAGTGGACAGCCCGAGATGACGCTCAGCAGCAGCACACCGTGCATCTCGTTTTCCTCGACAGTGTTCTCGGTGAAAGTCGGCGCCGCACCAACGAGTCGCGCCTTCACCACCTCATCGTAGGACATCTGAAAGGGCGTAGTGGGCCCGCAGAACACGACGACGCCAGTGCTGCAGTGGCGGACACTGCTTTTCCGAAACGTGCCCTGCCCGCCCACGTCGACAAGCACGCCAGCAAAGCCGCAACCCTCGATGACGTTGTCTTCTTCAAACGTCGGGTTGCCCATGTCCGCAACGTACACACCCGAGTAGGCGCAGTCGTGGACGTGGTTGGCCATAAACTGGCCGTGGCCCCCGCTCGAGCAGCAGACGCCGTCGATGCAGTTGTAGATGTCGTTCTCACGCACTTCCTGCACGGTGGAATTGTGCACGACACACACGCCGTACGGAGCGTCGTATATGGTGTTATGTGTAAGCCAGGTCTCGTGCGTCTCACCGTCGAAGTGGTCGAGAAGGACGTTCGCCTCGCCGTGCGAGTGGATCTTGTTGGTGCGCACCACCGTCAGCGTCTGCAGCTGAGCGAAGAGGGAACGCTGCCGCTGCTGCGGCTGCATGACTGCCGCGGCGGCGGAGCCGAGCTTCTGCTGGAGGATGGCCTGCGCACGAACGGCGGCGTAGGCGCAGTCGCCGCGCACGCCGCAGGCGCTGTTCTCGAAGATGTCGTTGTTCTCCAACGTCGCGTTGGCAAAGGAGTCGAGCAGCACGCCACCGTTCACGTTCTGCGCGATTGTGTTGTTGGCGATGACGCTCTGGGCGGTACGCGTGGCGTTGGCGTGTCGCTGTTCCGATGAGGAGGCGGCGATGGCCTGCAGCACGCTTCGGTCCGCCTGCGGTGCAAAGACGCTGACACGGCGTGAGGCCGCGCTCGTTGCGCCTCGCGAGTGCGGCGACACGCCCTCGTTAAGACAACCACCATCGTTGTTGTTGTTGTCGTTGTCGTCGTCTGCGTGGTTGAGAAAGGCGGAGTTCAACTCAATCACCGCCGACTCTAGCGAGGACCCGATGTGCACGCCAATGTCGTTCTGCGTCAGCTCGTTGGCGGTGAAAACGCCGTAGGAGTCCGGCGCGACCTGCAGCCCACTCATCTTGCAGCGCGTCACGATGTTGTGCGAGAAGGTCGGCTGAGCCCGCCGCTGCGAGAGGACGCCGCAGCCGTGGCAGCCCTCAATCACGTTCTGCGTGACCGTGCCCCTGCCGCCGTCGGAGACGAGCAGCCCGACGGCCTCACGTGAGATGCGGTTCTCGCAGAAGGTCGGGTTCGCTGCGTCGCCGATGTACACGCCGCACTGCGTGTTCTCGTAGATGCGGTTGTGACGGAAGTCGCCGCAGGCGCTCTGCGCGCAGACGACGCCGCAGCCGCTGCGGGAGCCGCACATTGTGTTGTGCGTGAACTGCGGCTCACTGTAGCTGCCGACGACGAGCACGTTGGCCACGCCGTTCTCCGCCATCGTGTTGTGCTCGAAGAAGCCGTGGCCCTCGTTCAAGACGACCACGCCGCCTTGTGGGCTGCCCTCGATGCGGTTGCTGCGGAATACCGGCGAAGCGCCCTCGGAGACGAGCACGTTGGGCCCTGTATTCTGGACAAGGCGGTTGTTGACGAAGGAGCCGAGTGCGTTGTTGCCAGCGCGGATGCCGGCGCGGATGTTGCCCACCACGTCGTTGTCCTGCACGTACGGGTCTGCGTCCAGCTCGACCAGGATGCCCTCGCCGTTGGCGCGGATGCTGTTCGTCATGACGGTGCAGCGGCTGCAGGCGTCGATGTGGATACCGATGTCGGCGGAGGCGGTAATGCGGTTGCGGCAGATAAACGCGTCAGACCCGCTCGTGCAGTAGATCTGCGCACCGAGGTTCGCGGTGAGGCTGTTGAGGAGAATCGTCGGTCGGCTGCCATCGGCGACGGACACGCCGCCCTTGCGGTTTTGCGAGATGGCGTTGGCGCATATGAAGGGCTGGCTGTGCTCGCCGACCTGGATGCCAACGCCGACGTGGGTGGCGATGACGTTGCCGATGATGAGGCCGCGACTCATGTTGGACAGCTGGATGCCGTCCCGCTTCCCGCTTGCCATCTCGTTGCCGATGATGAGGGGATTCGCGAAGTTGCTGACGAGGATGCTGGCGCCGCGGGAACGCAGGAAGCGGCAGCCCGTGATGAGGGGGTGCGCGGCGCAGTCCACGACGATCGCGTACGTCCCACAGTCCTCGAAGACGCACTCCTCGACCAGGCCGTAGCCTTGGCGGCCGAAGCGGATGGCGCACAAGTCGCAGTTAGAGAATTTGGTGTTGATGATGTCGACGCCTCTGTTGCCGCGAAGCTGCAGCATCTCCCGCAATGGCGGCGCGGCCTCCTTCTTGGAAGTCAGCTGGGTCCCCAGCATCTCGTTTAGCACGTCTGCAAACGGGTTGGCAGAGGTGGCGGACACCCCCTCACCGACGGCGAGAGTCGTGCCGGCGACGATGCCGAAGGAAGGCTGCAGACAGGTTGGATAGGTCTGCAGCGTCATTCGCACGAGCTGCTGCAGGTTCGTCTTCAGCTTTTCCAGCGCGTGCCACTCCCCCTCCACGCAGACGAGAGAGTTGTCAACGGGGGCGGTTGAGGCACCGGGGGCTGGAGCAGGAGCGGGCGGGAAGCTCGCCGCTTCCGCGCTGCACGTCGGCACCGTGCCGCCTTGCACAGGAGCCCACGAAAAGGCTCGCTTTGGGTTGGGCAGCTCGTCCGTCAGCACGCGGTCGGTGGCGTTTTGGGGCAAGTTCGTGCTGTTTAGCAGGCCGGCGTCCACAATCGTGTTGCTGCTCATGACCGCGGGGGAGTTCTGCTGCGCGTAGGTGGCCCGGTTGGCGGCGCACTGCACGTCGATGCCGACGCGGCACCGGTCCAGCACGTTGTCACCCGTGATGCGCAGCGTCTGGTAGTCCTGCGCGTAGCCGAAACCTTCTTCGACCAGCGCGAGAATGCCGCAGCGCCGCTGGCAGCGCACAACGTTTCCCTTCAACTGCGCCGTCCCTGGGCCCTCAATGAGGATGCCAATTTCACCCTCGACCAGCTCATTGGACGCGATCGTCGGCGCTGCACCCTGCGTCAGCACGATGCAGCACGCGTCGCCTGTCGTGTTAAGCGGTGCGCCGCCGGGTGTCCCGGCGCTGCCGGCGTCCCTGAGAACGGAGAAGTGGCAGTGCGCCACTTCGACGTGGCTGCAGGAGGTGTACGGCGCGCTGCCCTCGCGACCGACGGAACTCATGGCACCGGAGATGACCATGGCGTCACCGCCGACATTGTTGTCGATCGTGCACTCCGTCACGGCCAACTCGCCCCGCGTGTCGATCTCGACGCAGGTGTGGCAGTGCGAGCGGACGTTGGTGGATTTGATGAGACCGCCGCCGCTGTCCTGGACGACGATGCCCACCCCGCTGCCGCTGTCCTTAATCGTGCACTCGTCAATGTGCACGACGGCATTGCCGCCGATTAGCAAGGAGGTGCACTGGCACCGGTAGAGAATCGGGTTGCCGTTGATGGCGACCACCGCGGCGTCCAGCTTGCTCGCGCTGCGTGACGAGATTAAAAGTCGCTCCATGTATACGTCGATGCCAGCGGTGAGAGTAACGGTGGACGAGCGAGAGAGAATGTGCGGGTCCTCGCCCTCAGCGGCCGCGAGCTCCAGCGGCATCTGGATCGCGACGGACTCATTGTACTCGCCACCGGTTAGCTCAACACGATCGTACGGCTTCGCGAGGGCAATGGCGCCGGCGATCGACTTCTGCGATGGGTTCTTCGCGTGAGCATTCACGACGATGGTGCGGACCTTCTTTTTCTGCCAGTTGCTGTACCGCTGCACCACGACATAGCCGGCCTCTTCGTACATGCCTGTGAACGTGTGTGACCCGTCACAGGACCGTCTCTGCTAGCCCACCAGAAGCTAGACGTTATTAGCTCTGGGCACAATATGAGGAAGGAAAAACGTGAAAGAGCAATGAGAAAAAAAAAAGGAGTAGTACTTTCTCCACACACATAAATACATACACACAGAGGAGCGAGTAGCAAAACAAAAAAAAAAGAGGAAAAAGAAAAGGGTTCTAGATCGAATTGCTGTAACACATCAATCTAAACGGTGCAAAAACGAAGGCGTAAAAGACAAATAAACAAAGAACGAACGGAAAGAAAAACAAGAGAAAGGGAAACGCACTTGGTTTCTAGAACAGCGCGAACCAGCCGTTTTGAATCTTGCTTTTTTTCCCCTGTTCTTTTTTCTCCCTCTTGGCTGCTACTTACAGACACAGCCACAAGGAAGTGCGTGTTGTATCAGTTACTGTAAAGAGGAAGTGAAACACGTGCCGGGGCCTCTTTCTGACTTCACGACCCAAGCAGTTCTTCAAGAGCCGAGAGAGACACACACACACACACACACACACAAAACAAAAATACTAACGAAGCCATGAACAAAGACAACGAAAGAAGGGAAGAAAGGGAAGAGAAGAAAGGAAGCGACGGGTTTCCGACACAGCTTAGATGACCAATTGCAGTAGTGGCATAGAGGGCATGTTGATATCATCTTAAAAACGGCAGAATTGCACAACTTGGCATCCGCATTAAAAAAAAAAAAGAAAAACAAATGGTAGAGAAGAGGGGGGGGGGTCAAGATCAGTATGGGAAACGTCGAATACACTCTTTTCGTTTCCTTTTTTTCCACCACCGACACGCTGCTTAGTGGAGGATCTCGTTTACTCGACACGCACACATGCATTTTCGTTTCATTTTCACGACGTTCCCTACACACACATGGTGAGGTGCAAAATAAGGCCTAAAGGTGTATGAGAAGTTTCGAAAACAGTAAGAAAATAAAAACGAGTCGTGTAAACCAACTATGGTCAACTCTTCAAAAAAAAAAAAAGGAACGTAAACAAATATATATATATATATATATGTGTGTGTGTATAAGCTAAATAATAGTTGCAGACAACGACCAAGAGAACACAAAATAAATGAAAGTCGGAGGCTCGTAGAAAAAAAACGGATTTGCGCAGATGGTATTTCATACTGCACCTCTTTTCTTTCCTATTTCATTTTACAAGCGTCGCTGTTGCTGTTGAGAGAGGCACAAACAGAGATTTCTGTTCTGACCGGCTACTTACCCCAGCTTCTTCGCCAGCTCGCCGCTCTTCTGGAGCGCCTGCAGATCGCTGCATCCGCCGATGAACTCGCCGTTGATGAAGATAGCCGGCACCGTGTCGTGGTTGTACGTGTCATAGATTTGCTTGCGCAGGTTCTCTCCGTTCTCCATCTCATCCACCTCGTATACCTGCATGTCGTTCACCAGCGGCTTCAGAATCTCCTTCGCGCGCACGCAGTACGGGCAGTGCACCCAGGAGAACATCACCACTTTGTGTTGCGGGATGAGCTCGGCGACGGTTGCGGTGGACATCGTGGAAGTTTTGCGGCGAAAAATCTGGGTAAAGAACATAACGTGCTGTCACGCAGAAAACAAATTTGCGGAGGACCTGAAACCGTAAAGAAATGAAGAAAAGAGGAGAAAAAGAAAAGGCGTAGAATGCAGGAGATATAGGTCGTAGAAAAGAACATTAAAACGTCTCAGCGCTGAATTATGCTCTGCATGTGCTTTGCTGTTTTTTTTTTGTTTTAGAAGAGCTCCAGTAAGCTCTTTCTACAAGATGAAAAAAAAAAAACGACGTTTCACTTTTTTTTGTAATGTGTGTTGTTGTGGACGCAATATCGGTGCCATACATTGGCAACGTCCAAAAAAAGGCCTTGGGATGCCGCAGTAGGTTGTCTGCTTTTCCCTTACCAGGAAACATGATCCTGAACGAACTTGTTTAATGCCTCCTCTCTGTCTGGTAGCAGTTCGTGAAGTTGCCGTATCGCGTCGGCCTTTGAAACCAGCTGATTCTCGCGGAGGTAGACTAGATCAAACGCACACACGTCCCGCTCAACCGCAGTATGCTGAAAAAGCGCGCGAATGAGGGCGACGGCCTCCCTCGTTTCGAGGCCGGCATGATTCAGATGGATGCGACGCAGCGTTGGTGCGACATCGCGCACAAACATGTTCATCCACTTCAGCCAGACGTGGAACACATCATCACTGCCAGCACCACTGATGCATCCCACCGCGTTATTCGTCAGTCCAAGCGTTTCTAACGGCAGAGGGACAGAGGCCGGTCCGCGGTGGGCGAGCGCGCGGAAGAGACACACGCAGCCAGCGGTGGTAATCCTATTGGAGGCGAGCAGAAGGCGCTGCAGGTGGGGCAGGCTTCCCAGGAGGGACTCGCGCAGACACTCCACGCCGTCGTCGCCAAGAGAGTTGCTCTCTAGGTCGAGCGTTGTGATGCTGGAGCATAACAGCACAGCCGAGTCGTCCATTACCTGGGACGTCCAGAAGCGACTCGCTGACAACAGGATACGAGCCAATGTTACGGACTTCTTGTCAGGGGCGTCGATGTGCTGCGCTCGCAGCCCGCAATGACGAAGCTCAATTCCGTTGATCGACTTCAGCGCACGCGCCATAGACGTGTTTCCGCCCTTCGATGCAGTGCTGGAACCATCGAGCAGCTGAAAGCCGCTCTCACTCTCAACGTCACTTAAGATTCTTTCGAGGGCAACTAGCACCGCCTCGGGCCAGCTCGCACTTTCATCGCCGCTGCTCCGCTGCTTTCCTTTTGCAGTCTTATCGGACGCGTTTGTCGCCTCGCGCGGCCGTTTTTGCCGTGTTGCTGCGATGGAGTGAAGCTGCGTGCCGTTGATCTTCAACAGAAAACCAACAGGGGAACGCCTCTGCTGTTCTGCTTGTCTCAGAAAGCTGCCCACTTGCCGTTTTATCGACTCCTCCAGACTTTTTTGAACCAGCTCTTTTTGCTTTGTGAGGACATGGGTAGCCTTCGTACTCGTCGAAGGCATCGCAGCATTCCTTTCTGTTTTTGCAACTGCTATTCAAGTGTGCGTTTCGGAAAGAGGAAAAAAAAAAAAAAAGAAACAGGTGGTGCAGAAAAAAAAAACAGTAGATGTCTTCCAAGCCATTTCACTCTTTAATGCGTGGTGCGCAGATCTATTGGAAGTGCGTACGCGTCCAGCGTGCACACAGCTCCTTCCTTTATTTATGTTGTCTTCCTTGAACCTTGACTCTCAGCTGCCGAGAGCGGCGGCAAAAAAAAAAAAAACTGTTGATACTCCTTTTTCATTGTTTTCTTTTTTTTTTTCTCTCTCTTTTTTTTTTTTTTCAATAAAGATACGCAACACTTCGCGAATGTCAGAAAGAGTACAACAGTAAGCTTGTTACTGTTTTACACAACGGCAAAGTAATAATAACAATAATAATAATAATAATAATGAGCATTCACCTGTACATCCAATCCCTCTTTTCCCATTCAAAAAAAAAAAAAAAGCAAGAAAACAAGAACAATAACACACAGAAAACGACATGTCAGCTTTACACTGAACAAAGACAACATCCACTGCTTGCGCTGCCCCGAGAGGGAACACAAATCCATCAACACTAAAAAAAAAAAAAACGAATAAAGCAAGGGGCTGCGCCGCTGCGGAGACTCTCACTCGTCCTCGTCGCGGTATTCCACCGTCACACGCGGACGACCACGGCGACGCGGCGGCAGCAACTTGAGGTAGTGTTCCGTGTTCCCCTCCGACGCCTCGTTGCTGCTCGCGATGGAGATGCCGGAGCGGCGCATGACCTCCTCCACGTACTCCTGGTCGTACTCCTCCGACTCCTCCGTTTCCTCCGACTCCTCCGTCTCTTCGTCCTCCTCGTCCTCGACGAACTTCTCGCACACATCCACGTAGTCCATCGTGGATGCCGCGTACACCATCGCCGGCGCCTCAATGCACAGGCCCATCGTGATGCCGACGCAGACGCCGAACATGCGGTAACCGAGGTAGTGCCCGAGAATAAAGGAGAGAGGAATGCCGATGCCCCACAGGCTGGTCAGCAGAATCACCGCGCCGAGGTGGTTCTTGCCCATGCCGCTGAAGATGCCCTGGAAGGTGAACTGCACTGAGTCGCAGATGTGGAAGATGGGAAGCATGAAGAGCACCTGTCGCGCCAGCGCCAGCGTCTTGCCGCGGGTGCCGAAGAGCGACATCAAGAAGTCGAAGCAGGTAACCAGCACGACGGAGTCGATAACGCCTAGAAGGAAGGCGAGGAAGATCGACATGAGCACAAAGCGCTTCGCACTGATCGGCTCAAAGGCGCCGATGCAGCGGCCGATGTTCGCGCAGGCACTCGCGCTGAGACCTCCCGAAAAGGAAGCAAAGATGAAGAGGGAGTTCATGATGCCCGACCAGGCGGCGCCGTCCACCTCGCCGAAACGGGCGCACAGCAACACCGTCACATCAAACGACGACGCCTCGGCGGCGACAAAGATGGCGCTGGGGATGGCGAGCTTCATGTACTCTTTCACGTCCGCCCACTCGAGAGCCTCTGCGATGCGCCACTTGCCCAGCGTAATGCGTGTCTCGGGCTTGAAGAAGGTGATGGTGACGACGACGATGAGCTGGAACCACGCCGTGATCGCCATGCCCACCATCGTGTAGCGCACCCCAATCGGCGTCAGCTTCAGCTGCAAGAACGGACTGAGGATGACGCCGGCGGTCAGGGCGATCATCGGGATGTGCGGCTGCATCTGATTGTTCAGGAACTTGTTGAAGGCAATGAAGAGCACCATGGGCACAAGGTAGAGCGGAGAGTAGGTGAGAAACTCCACTGCCTCCTTCGCGAGGACCTCGCCGTAGATCGGCACGAGCAGGCGATCGAGGAAGTAGATGAGAACGCAGAGCGGCGTTAGAATGATCATGTTGATGAGCGCGCCACGCTGCAGCACGAGGCCCATCTCCGGGCTCAGCGGGTCGCGGCCGTACTCGTGCGAGCACAGCGTATCGAGCGCAAAGGTCAGCCCGATCATCGGGTAGGTGATAAGGATGCTGATGAGGAAGTAGCCCACCGAAGCACCAGTCAGCTGCCGCGGTCCGAGGAAGCTGCCGACAAAAGCGAGCGGTACGACGGACATGGAGAAGGTGAAGCAGATGGAAACAGCGGCGGGGGCGGCGAGGTACAGCAGGTCCATCGTGGCCCCGCACCAGGACAGATCGTCCTGCGACTCATAAGTGCCCTGCTCCGTGTCCTCATAGTCCGTGTTGTCCTCCACGACGTTCTCTTCCGCGACGGAGTTGATGTGTACGCGGCGCGGCGGCGAGGCGGGCGTGACAACCGACGGCACTCCCCCGGTTGCCCGTTCTTCGGCCTTTGGGGTGGCCAAGACGAGCGGCGTGTGCTCCGGCACCGCCATCGTGCCTCCAGCGAAGGCGACCTCTTTCGCGTCTGAAAAGGTCTTGCTCGGGATGCGCATCTTGCGTTCCTCGAAGGCGCGCAGCGCACGTGACGCTCGGGCGATCGTCGTGGGCGACAGCAGCGGCCGCTCCTGCCGTGCGGCGCTGTGGTCACGCATGAGCTGCACCGCCAGAAGGTCCGGCGAGGAGTCACGGAAGTCTCTCTCGGCCACCTCTGGCGAGATCGCGTCGCCGACCGGCGACACCTTTAGCTTGCTGAACGAGCTGAGCAGCTCGGGTGCGTGCTGCTCGCCGAGGCGGGCGTCTGCGCTATGGGAGCGGAGCGGCAGCACAATCGGCTCGCCCAGGGGACCGTACTCTTCGCCTGCACTGGCACCGGCAGCGGCAACGGCCTTCGGCGAAGCGGACAAGCTGTCCTCGCGCGAGTCCGGCGCGGCGACGGACGACGGTGTTTTCTTCATGGCCGAGGCGACAGGGGCGAGGTCGAGGGAGATAGGAGGCGGACGACGAGCAGCCGCCGACGCGTTGCGCGAGTTGGCTGGCCGCCCCGGCATGGACGGCGCTCGCGAGGGCCGATTCGTCGCCATCAGCTGCGCGCGGCTCGGCACGGTGAAGACGGCGCCGTGGGCGGAGGTGAACCTGCCGTGGAAGTAGTTCTTCTTCGCCTTCTCGGCCAGCCTGGCGGACTGCTGGCCAACGGTGAGCTGCTTCGGTGGGCGCCGAACATACATCATGCGAGAGAAGTGCACCGGCATCGAGGCGGAGCGGAAGACGACGTTGCTGCCGCCGCCGCCACCGTTCTGCATCGTGCCGTAGCTGCGGTGGGTGGCGGCGACGGCGGCCGCAGCGGCCTGCCTGCGTCGCACAGAGCCCTCGCGGACCGGCGGCACGGCAGGAATAAAAACAGGGGCCCCGCCGACACGGCCGATGGAGGACGTGCGCAGTGCCGCGTCGGCTCTCTCCCGAGCATTGCGGCGCGTGTTCGGTGATGCCAGCTTTGTGAAACTGGAGTTGGTGCTCATTGTGCTTTTTTCTCTCCCTTTTTTTTTTTCTCTCTCTGACGTCGCGTGTTGTAAAACACAGAATGTTGCAAGACACTCGGAAAAAAAAAGAAGGAAGAAGATTAGAGGTTTTGTGAGCAGATATATATATATATGTATATACAAGTCGTAAACCTAAAGAAGAAAATTAAAAAAAAACAAAAAAGGGCAGCTAATTCGATTCCATTCACAACGCGAAAACGAGCATATAGAACATAATAATGACGAACAGCGACCCAAAACGGTCTTTCTCACCTTCACGATGTAGTCACGAGGATAACAAGAACTGCACTGAGCTGGTGCTCTTCTCACCTGCAATACGTATAGGGTTATAGAAATGGTCGCTTTGGGGGGGAAAAAAAAAAGAAAAGGAAAAAGAGAGAATAGAACAAAAATAATGATCAAGAGAAAAAAAAAAGAAACGGAGGCTTTATCGGGTGTGGTCGAGAGACAAAAAAAAAAAAGACCTCTACTTTTTTGTTTTCGATTTTGCGGTGTAAATGATAGGAGTTAGGAAACGGTAGAGAATTAGTGGAAGCACAATGCCAGAATATAACACAAAACGGAGCGCCAGGTTGCTCTCTGTCGTCCTCTTTTTTTTTTTTTCGAACTTTTTGAGCCTATGGAATGCTGGGGTATAGAGATATACAACTCTTGTGGCTGGGCAACACGAAGATGGAGATGAAAACTAAGAAGCATGGAATAAAAAGCCTAAAACGTGCAGCGAAACCAAGAAAAAAAAAAAAAAGAAGCAGATGAGCAACATAAATTGCAACGAGCCTTCAGCCGCACAAAAGACCGATGTAGACGAAAACAAAGAACCGCGAGCTGCAATTCTCACTTAGATCTTTCTTTTCTTTTTTTCTCTTCAAGTTGAATTGTTAAAATGTAAATGAGTAGGTCTGCTTTGCTCGACTGAACACTGTTGCGTCCTTATCTGAGTGCTTCTTTGTGGCTGAGGAGACGGCGCGCGTGTATCGACGTCTTTTTTTTTTTTTACCTTCGCACAGCATTTGGGCTGTGCTCTGAAGAACCACAGATAGAGAACCTCCAAAGGGGGAAAAAAATAAGTACTCAGTGGCGCTGCGCCCAGCGACGCAGCCGCTCCAGCATGGCACGCTCCTCGACCAGTTGCGCACAAGTGCGCTCATATGCAGCCCAATCAAAGTCTTTCGGAGCGTACTGCCGCACCTTCTTGGGCAAGAAGCGCTGGTCAAACGCCTCGTAAGTGTGCTCCTCGTTGTAGACCAAGTAGTACACGTAAAAAACAAGCGCCGTGCCAACGGTGATGCAGTACGACACGGGCTCCATGATATCCCAATCCAAGTCAAAGTAAGTGAGACGCGAGATGACAGCGAGCTGGGTGCCAGCGAAGAGCAGCGCCCCGCCCCACACACTGCGGCGCCACTTCGCCGCTCGTGCGATGGCCGGCTGCAGCTGCTCTGCCATCGCCTGCTCCCTCTGGCACAGCTGGGCAATGCGGTGCTCAGCTTCCTCCATCATGAAGGCGCCTATTGAAGACGCTGCAGACGTCATTGGTGCGCCCTCGCCCTTCTCGCTACGTGCATCTTCACCATTACTATTACACTTATCAGTTCTACTGTTTTCGTTGCTTTCGGCGGTAGTTTCCGTGCCGGACAGCAGCTCGAGCGTCTCTAGGTATAGCACGGGACGCAGGTGCACAAGTCGGCCACCATCCAGCACGACAACCACGCCAGCAGCCTCCAAGTCCGCCAGGGCAACGTCCGGCTCGTAGACGTGGGACTGCGCGCAAAACTGCAGAAACTTCTCACGCGAGATCAGCACGTGGTTCTCGCCCGAGTGCAGCTCCGCACCAATGCGCGTACCGTCCAGCTCCGTGTACTGCTGCAGTGCCTGCCGGAGGAGCAGCTGCGGAGCGATGGCGGCAAACTCGCTTGCCGACGGCGCAGGCGAAGACGACGTCGCCGGTGCAGCTGCGGCACACCAGGAAACGCGTGAGGTGCAGAGAAGTCGTGCCCTGGAGCGAAAAGGGGTGGGAGCGCAGCTGTCACCAGCGCCTGTGTTCGTCGCCGCAGACCGACGAAGCGAACGGTGGCCGTGCATGCGTCGAAGTAGACGTAGCAAGGGCGTGTGCTGCATCGTTTCGATCCGCTAAATATGTACTTAGCACTCACACTTGCGTAGCTACAAGAACAAAAAAAAACCGACAGAAATTCAACACAGCGAGTATAAGGAAAAATAGATGCGAGAGGAAGATGACTGGCTTTACGCAAGGGAGCAGGAGCTCCCATCCTTACAGGAACGGCCAGCGTTGAGTTTTTTTTTTTTCTCTGTTATTGTCATTGTTGTTATTGTCACCCCTCTCCTCCCGTGTTGTAGCAAAACAGCGGTTTCCATCGTCCCATCAGATGCCTTGATCGTCTTTTTTTTTTTTTAAGGGGGAGAGGGAGTCATAGTTTGTGAGACAGCAGCACAGAGCTGCACAATGAAAACACGTTTGAGCCCCCTCCCCTCCTTTTCAAAAAAAAAAAGTGTACCTTTCTCACGAAAACTAAACGTAAAGGTTTCCACGTTCTTTTTTTTTTTTGGTCTTTTTTGTGCAAGGAGTCAGCGTTACCATGCAGAATAGATCATGGGTGCCTGCGCTCACTTAAGCAGCGTTGTTACTATCATCTAAAACGAAACAAACAAACAAACAAACAAGGTAATACAAAACGAGTGGAAAACTCTCCGCGCAAACTACGATTGGACTTTTCAAGAAAAGTCAGTCAGCTTGAATCAACATAAGCATATATATATATATATATGTGTGTACACAGATAGAATAATGAGTCTCGTAGAAATCTTCTATAGTCGTCTCCGTGAAGTGTAGGGAAAAAAAAAACGACGCTCAAGCTACAGTGTCGCTCGGACATGACCACTTCTTGCTTTTGAAAGCAGGACACTCTGAATGGCCTCCGGACTTTCAGTCGCCGATGCTGTAAGGCACCCAGGCGCCCTGACTTACATCAGAAAAAAGCAGCGAGCCGGACGCGCTGTCGAAGCCTACCCAACACGCCGGTAGTATAACTGTGGGCTCCTTGTAGGGTGCAAAGTCCTCCTTTTCATGTGGCGTGAACTCGCCGACAAGGTGGCGTGCGCTGGTAAAGGTGAGCGTCTGCGCTTCTGACGGTGTGTTCCACAGCGTCCGACTGTCCATTCCTCCCTGCGAAAGGGACGGCGCGTGGCGAAGGTGATGGACCTGCTTCGCCTCGCTGCCGGCCCTTTCCTGCAGCATCGTCTTCTCGTCCCCGACGCTGCCTGCCAGGTAGGAGGCGTACACGGCGCGACTTGAGACTTGACTGCCGTGGCATGCATCCCGCACGTGCGTGTCGACCACAAACTCCCCTCGCAACGCGTCGGCATCGTCTTTCACGCTGCAGCGTAGCGCCAACACGCCGAGCAGCGTGCCCTCTGCATCGTAGCAAGCAAAGCCGTGGTGCGGCAGCATCGGCGAGAAGACCGCCATGTCCAGGTAGGGATGGTTACGACGAAACAGCGGCAGCTGATTCGACAGGAAGGCGACGTAGACGGCGCCTGGCGGTGTGCGGAGGGCGTACCCCATCCGAGGCGGCATCTTAATTGGGGGCTGCATGTCGCCGTGCTCGCCCGTGCAGAAGACCCAGAAGGTGAGAGCCTGAAAGGCGGCGTCGATTACGCTGGCGGGCAGCCACAGCCCACAAATGCGCAGCGTCCCTAGCGCGGAGACAGCGTGTGACAGCGGAGTCAGCTTCGGCGTTGCCCATGTTGGCGTGGCAACTCCGCTGGGCGTCTGACAGGTGGAGCTCGTCGTGGGAGTCTGCGGTGAGGTGGGACGCTTCGAAGAACGGGGTGACAGCTTTCGGCGGCTGTTTTGCGCAGACTCCGACGCAGCCAACCCAACTCCTGCCGCGGCGGCGCCGGAATTGCAAGACGGGCGCTCCGACTCTTTCAACAGCGGTGACAAGTTCCTGTGGGTCGTGCTTGCGATGTTCTCCTGCGGGGCCGCTCGAGGTACCTTTTCGGCCGTCATCACACGCGACTTCCGCTTCTTCGCCTCTCTTGCAGAGCCGCGTGGGCTACGACAGGCGAGCGTCTCGTTCACCGGCATCAGGGCCAGCGCACGCGCGTTCGCGAAGCTCGCGTCGCGGTGCGTCGGTGGCTGCGTGCTTTCGCGGGAAGAGAAGCGGTGGTAGGCGCCGGGTGTGCTGCACTGTGGCGACGTCGCCCCGCTCGCTGACGCAGGCGTCGGGGAAAAAAGAAGCTGGTTGGTATCGTTGCTGCAGTTGGTTGTGGCCGCATGTGGTGTATTAATTGTCGTCGCAGTCGTCACAGAGGACGCTGGCACGGCCGCTGCTGACTCCGATCGACCGCTTCGGCGCTTGTCTTGCAACATGCCCGCGTCGTCCATCGCCGTGGATGCGTGCGCTGCCACTACCATCACCACCGAGGCTTGGTAGGACAGCGAGCGTCGCGGGTGGGTGGCGCTGCTTCGACGCCGCCGCGTGGACCGTGGAGTCACCACACCAGCACCAGCTGCACTCGCAGCGTTGTTGTCTGCGCTGGCTGGACGCGATGCGTGGTGGGAGAAGTCACTGTGCAGCACGGCGTCTTCGTGGTTGTCGACGTTTCCCTCCGCCTCCACGATTTCGTGCGTGGCGGCAGGCAAAACGATGTCCGTCACACTCTGGATGGAGCGCCGCCGCGCCGCGCTTGCGGCTGGTGAGCGCGTACCCGACTGCTCGGCCTGCGACCCGCTGCGGCTGTTGGCGCTGCTGGGGATGCTGCGCATGAGCAACGTGCTCACCTGATTCTCATCGCTGATGTGCTGGCGGAAGAGGGAGTCGGGCAGCTGCGTGCAGTGCACCTTCGCCGGCAGCGTGGCGGAGCGTGCGCTTGCTATGGCGAAATAGCGGTCCCGGTCGGTCGGCTGCAGGTCGGGGCCGAACCAAAAGACAAAAGCGCCGTCCAGCGGGGCAGTCCAGTGCGCGCCGTTCGGCAGGGCAAAGCGCTCCCCCGGCAGCACCCAGGCAAACCATTCCACGTCGTGGTAGGCGCCAGTGAGGGTGAAGGGAACGCGGCGCGACACGCGGCCGCTCTTCCGCAGTGTCTCCGTGCACCACGACGGCCAAGGCAGTCCGCCGCCAAAGACGAGGCTCGTCTTCACAAGCGACTGCTCGTTGCGACGTAGGCCGCTGCACGGGTAGGGGATGAGCACCTCGCACACCTTCGCTCGATACATCACCTGGCCTCTAGAATTTTGCTCGAGCCGGCGTTCGTAGACGGCAAAGCCGCCAAACACCTGCAGCAGCAGATTACAGTCGAGAGGGACGACGTCCTGCGTTGGGTTGCAGCAGCTCGCGTTGCCGCTCATCGTCACGCTCATGCTGGCGTTGGCGCACTGCAGCGCGTGTGCCACCTGCTTACGCCGCTGTCGCCCGTTTGCCGCGTCGCAGAGAGGATAAAGGTAGGTCACGTAGGTGGTGTCGGAGACGGCGCCGATATCCGGCAGCAGCCCGCCCTCGTCGTTCCACGACGGCGAGGTGACGCCGGCGGCTTGGTGGTCGCCGCCTTTCGCACACACCGCCGTACTGCTGCGTGGCTTCTTGCACAACACGCACGTTTCAGCAAAGGTGTAGCGACGTGCGCCGGGGTTCAGTTCGACTGAAGTGGCCGGATTCGGCAGCCGGAGAAGGTCGTAGCCGCCGATGGCGAAGGGAAAGCGCAGAATCGGGGTCGGCCGGTGCAGGTCCTGCAGCATGCGGTCAACAGTGGTGAGGGACGGCCGCGTCAGGGGGTCGAGAGAGAGCAGCTGTGCTGCCACGGTGGTCAGCGTGCCGTGGTAGCCGCGACACTCCAGGTCACGGCGAAGACGCTTCCACAGCGCGTCGGGCGTCATGGCGGCGGCGTTAAGCGGCACCTCCTCGAAGGTACGGGCCCGACACGGACCGCGCGTGACGGGTGGTGCTTTGCAATTAGCGTTGGTGCCGGATGCTGTGGCACCCGCCGGTGGTGTCTGGATGCTCACACGGCCAGACGCAACGAGGTACAGCACGACACCCAACGCCCAGACGGTGCGCTTTGCCGTGTCGGGGACGGACGCAGGGTACAGCCGCGGCGTGCATTCCTCTGGCGGTCGATAGAGAGCGAGTTGTTGCTGTGTTGAGTCAGCCGGTCTTGTTGGGGATCCGGCGCCGCTCTCCGTGGACGGTGCGCAGCGCTCCTCATTAACAGAGACTGTCAGCAGAAAGATGGGCTCGTCATTCCAGTCTTCCTTCCCCTCGTCGTTGTGGTAGACCAAAATGGAGTCGACGCTGAGGGGTGTCATGCCAGCCACAGCCTCGGAGCGGCCTGCGATGGTGTCGCCGCTGCGCACGGTCAACTGAGCGATTGTCATGTGGTGCAGCATCGTCAGCAGCGACGCCTCGGGGACCGGCTTGCCGGCTGCTTCAAAGGTGGCGACCCACTGACGCAAGTTTTGCGGGTAGTACGGCATCCATATCACCGCCAGACAGAGCTGCAGGTCGCCCCGCTTGTACACATATTCCTGCAGCGAGAGGAGCGGAACGCAGAAAGTGGAGCTGTTGACAGCGGCACAGGTGCTGCGCTCCACTGCCTGTCTCACGTAGTCGCGGTACTGCGTCGTGCTCAGGAAAGGCCACTGCGTGGACTGAAAGGCGTAAGGAGTGGCGAGGACAGCGCCCTTGTCGCTCAGCAGCCCTGCGTACGTCAAGGCGCTGCGCCACAGCTCCTGCCGCCCGCTAAGCGAAAGCGCCTCGCGTTGGGCAGAGGTGGTGATGCCGTTTCCCGAGTCTAAGCCGTCGCCATTGATCATAAACATTTCCTTTCCCGCCTCATCGGTACACGCGATAGACGCGTACACTTTTGCGACGAGTCCGTGGCGTCGCAGCACGGCGCGATGGCATGGCGGGGCTGTGCTGAGAGTTTTGAAGTCCAAACTGTGGCTGCGGGATGGCAGAAAAAAGATGCTGTGCTTGCCAATGTGGTGGACAGCGCCGAGAAACGTCTTCGGCACCGTCATGTCTGTGTGTATATCTCAGTGTGTGAGTGAATTTGGAGAAAAAAGTTCAAAAGCAAATGGGAAGCTCTTTAATAGAAGTCTACTGTTATTATGAGAAAAAAACTCTACTTACGCACGTATTTAATCCAGTAAGGGTTAATAAGAGGTAAAGAAAAAAAAAACGTGCAATTTAGCTCCGTGCAAATCTACTAGCTTTTTTTTTTACAGACATACAAAAATAACAACAGTAAAATGTCGGCGAAGGCAAATCTACAATATATATATATATATAGGTATCTATGATCGAGCGTGTGAAAGAGAGCAACAACCAGCAAAGACGTACAGTCAGTGATAGGTGACTCACACACACAAAAAAAAAAAACACGAGTGAATCAAGTGTTTCTGCCACTTTGTCTTTGAGTATTAAAAAAAAAAAAGGAAGAAAGAGGAAGAATGAGCAACCAGAAATGGAAGCAAAGACGTCTGTTTGTGGTAAAACTGTGTGGATGGAGAGGACTGTGCATCGAACGGCTCGAAAAGCACGCACGTGATTCACTACCAAGACTGAACCTGTTAGTAAAAGCGCGTGCAACCCACTCCCGTTCCTTGCTCATTTAGAAAGACAGGTTGACCTTGCGCACATCCACCCTCAGCATAACTGTTGGCGAAAACACAAGAGCAACCAGGCTCAGAGACATGATTCATTTCTCGCACCAGACGCTACTTACGACGCCCTTGCATACTCCCCTCCCCCCTCCCCACCATCTTCACTTTCAGCGCAAGCGCCTTGCATTTCGCTGAGGCAGCTCTCACTGCTCCTCTCTTCATTTCACCATGCTGTGCAAAAAGATGGCAAGGAGAGGGGGGAAAAAAAAAACGCCATCACGAAAATGACCGTCGCACTGCAGATCGTCAGTATCTTCTTGAACGAATCACATAGTAGTCCTTACTTTTTTGCATGTGTGTATATGACAACAGTGGTTTAATTGCTACCAAAAAAAAAAAGGGAAAAATGGAGTCCATAAAACAAAACGCCCTTTACTCAGCTCCGGAAAGCGAAAAGAAAAAAAAACGAAATAAAGAAAACAAGAAAAAAAAAAAAAGCATGGACGTTAAAGTGACTTCTAAGGGCAGACATAGGAGACAGTAGAACGAAAGGGGAGAAAACACTACGACAGGAAAAAAAGAGGAAAAAAAAAAAAGAGTCGCGACTGACGCTGAAAGCGCCGCGCTACTCATTGTGCGTTACTCTCTCTGCTTCTTCTTTTTTTTTTTTTTCTCTTCCTCTCTTTTTGAGGTGAAAGCACAGTCACTTATCTGGTTACTTTTTGCTCTTTGTTCCTTTCTTCTTCGCTTTTCCCCCTTTTTCCTTGACGCAGATAATGTAGTTTGAAAACCGCTGTTTCTTTACCATTCAATATCCGCACCATTTATCTTCGCCACTTTACTTCGACGCCGGCGTGTAACACTCACCGACTTTTTTTTTTCTCTTCTGGTATCAAACGAAAGCACATCCTACTCTGAAAACAAAACCACGAGAAAAAAAAAAAGGAAAACCAAAAGCACACCCCATTTAAGCAAAGACGTCAGTAGAGACCTTTTCCTCTTTCGTTCCAACACAAATGAGCAAAATAAAACAGGGAAATACCATAAAAAAAAAAAAAAGAAAAGAAAGCGCTTGCCTTTTGTCTTGCGTTTGACCCTCCGTCCCAGGAGCACGGAATGGCGATGTGTATTTAAGATCTTGATAAGCCTCCGTGTTATTGCCGCCAATCTGGCTCCTACGACGTGTTATAGACTCTCTATAGATGTGTTTCCGAGTTTTTTTTTCTCTTTGACAAAGCAATAAAATGGAAAAAAAAAAAAAAGAGAGAGAAAAACAAAACAGCTCAAAAGCACACGTGACAGCAAGACAAAACCGCCCCCAGAAAAAAAAAAAAAAGCAAAAGCATAGGTTTCCCGTACGGCAAGAGCCAGCAGCAGAAAAAGAGCGAAGGTGAAACCACTATAACAGTGAGGAGTGCCTAGCATTTTTGCCAATACAGCCGTCACAGCACTCTCTTTACATGTCTCTCGACGCAAAACTCTAACAGAAGGCAAACATCGAAGAAGAAGACAGATAAACTTGTCTTCTTCCTCTTCTTTTCTTTTCCCCCTATGGTGATACTTGCAGAAACTAGATTAGCAGCAGCCATCATCCTTCTTCTGTGGCTGCGGGTTGCCGATGTTGGGACGCGGCGCACCCTTCGCCTGCTCGCCGCTGACAGCCAGGCGGGCCTTGATGTCGGACGCCATCCGAATGAAGGCCTCCTCGACGTTCGTGGAGTTCTTCGCGCTCGTCTCAAGGAACGGGATGCCGAGAGAGTCGGCGAAGTCCTGTGCCATCTGCGTGTCAACAGCCTTCTTGGTCACCAAGTCGCACTTGTTGCCGACAAGGATCTTGTTCACGTTCTCGCTGGCGTACTTCTCAATCTCGCTCAGCCAAGTCTTGACGTTGTTGAAGCTCTCCATGTCCGTCGTGTCGTATACAATGATAATGCCGTGCGCGCCGCGGTAGTAGCTACTCGTGATCGTGCGGAAGCGCTCCTGACCGGCGGTATCCCAAATCTGCAGTTTGATCACCTTGCTGTCAAGGTTCAGCGTGCGGATCTTGAAGTCCACGCCAATGGTGGAGATGTAGCTATCAGTGTAGCTGTCGTCGGCAAAGCGAAGCAGCAGGCAGGACTTGCCAACGCCGCTGTCGCCGATAAGCAGCAGCTTGAACAGGTAGTCGTACTCGGCAGTCATCTTCTTTTCGAAAGAGAAGGAAAAGAAAAAGAAAGAGTCGACCTCCGAAATGGGGAAAGAGTAGCCTGAAGACGGGAGCGTCAAAGGAGAAAAGCCAAAAAAAAAAAAAACGGAGGTACTTTGAGGCTAAGACGAAAAAGAGAAAAGAAAGCAAGACTGAATAAGCGATGGTACAATTGTAGTGAAGCAAAAAAAAAAAAAAACAACAAGAATGAAATGATAAACAACTGTTGAAAAAAAAAATGTGTGTGCTCGTATATGGATGTGTACATGTATTTCATTACAGAAAAGAAGGGAGGAAAAAAAAAAGAAGACACATTCGCCATAAGAGAAAGGAAGGAAGCAGTGCATGGTATGCGAAGGCGTTTTTTTTCCCCCGGCGCACAGCGCTCTGCCGCGCAGAACCTGCCCATCGCTTGCTAGATGACCGACAACGTCACCCAGTAGGCCGCCACATAAAAAAAAAAAAAAGGAACTACTTGGTAAAAACACAATACAAACGAGTAAATGCGAAGAGGTTGCGCGCTCATGCAGAAGACGATTAAGAGATATACACGTCGTACAGCGTGCTCACTGCTTATTTATGCTTGTGTAATTCTTGAAGTTGACAAAAGCGTTTTTTTGAATAATAAAGAAAAAAAAGACGTTTTTTTTTTCCAAACCTAAAAAAAAAGTCTACTTTGAGAGTTTCATCAGACTATGCTGAGAGTCCGTTACCTTCGTGTTTGCCTGTTAGCAAGCAAACAAGAAGGTAATGCCAGAAAACTGGGCACACGGTGAATAAGGAAAAAGAGACATCGTGAGACGAGAAAAAAAAAAAAACAGCTAAAACAGATGAAAAGGAAAATCATAAAAAACGATCGTTAGTGAGCACGTTCGTTTTGGTGAGGCTTCGCCGTACAAATTCAACGCCCAATTGCACTTTGACAAGAATATTTGGTCGTCACATAAACTAACAAAACAAAATGAATGAGACACAAGCAGCTGATGCGGCAAGCCACAAGAAAGGAAAACAGCTTCCGCAATCGGGTTTCATGGCGCACCACGTCATGCTTGCTTTTTTTTTCCAGATAGAGAGCAGCCGTCTGGGCCGCTTTGTACCTTCTTAAAGAAGGACACACCTGCACATACGCACACACACACAAAACACAGACACACGCGAGCAGGCGCAGCGCGGCTCCCTACATTGGAAAACACGCAACTCGCTGTTAGGGTGGGTCGTAGTGACGCGCACGACACTGCATTAGGTGCCCGACTGCTCTTCCCGTGGTGGTTTTTTTTTCGGCATGCAGTTGTCGTTCGCCCTTCTCGCCGAGGAATGCACGCACACCGCACAAACACCACAGGGACAAAAAGAGTTTTTTTTTTTTGTCGAGTAGTTCTACAAGTGCGACCTAATGTTGACGAAGTCAACCACTGTAGGCGGCCGCTCAGCGTAGCTCAGCAAGAAGTTCATCAGGTTAAGGTGATCCGGGTGCGTTTGGTACTCCTTCAGGTAGTGTCCGTTCTCGTGACGGCTGTAGAGGGCGTGCGTGTTGCCATCGGACGACTCCGTCTTCTTTGGATAAGCGTTCATATCATTCTTGCCAAAGTGCAGCTCGATGAGACCGGGCACGTTCAGACGCACCTTCTTCAGCAGCACGTCCAGCTTTTCCCTGTCCAACTCGCCCTTCAGCTTCATGTGCACGCAGTGACAGACGGAGTTCACGGCGGGGTCCAGAGAGACCTGACGCTCCTGGGGCATAGCGCTAGCAGCCTCAATTTCCATCTTCGATGCTCTTACCTCCGATTCGCAGGGACGCTGTGTCGAATGTGTGTTTGCTGAACAAATTCAATGGCTGCACGTGTCTACGGTCGCAAGCTTAGTGGGTGAGAAAAAGAAAGAAAGCGAGGTTGTTTAGACGATCGACGAATTGTGGAGCAGATCTAGAGAATATTACTGTAATGGCGAACGCGCAGAGACCTGCTAGGTTTTCCATGAAAACAAAAGAGAGGGGAAGAGTTGGGATACATGAGAATGACATCATTATATACCTGCGTGTAGAGAGAGAGAAGGAACAGGGGAGGTGCTGGTGCTCTTAGCGAACCACAAGAAGAAACTCCTTGGTGACTATGCTTGAAAGTGGCTTCGACCCCTTTCTGCGCTACTCCGTCGCTTAGACCATGTGCTTTCCTCCTCCGCTGAACTTGAACGTGTGCCGCGTTGCAGCAGAATCAAAAACGACTTTTACTCTTTTGCGTTTTTCTTTGGCTTATATCGGTCAACAGGACTATTACTTTTGAAGTAAGCACGCGTTAATGTGTCGGCGTATGTGCGTGTAGGTGTGGATGACCCTCATTGTGCATGCCACTCGGTGACGGAAATCAGCAACTTACGACACCGAGAAAAAAAAAAAAGGAAGCTGCAGATAAAAGCACTCTAATGTCGGTGTGTGTACGCAACCTCCCTGCGATCGTGGTGGCACTAGGAGAAACACCCGGCATCTGGTAAAACAACCACCACTTTGTATGAGTGTATACTCCATTTTTTTTTTTTCTGTAGTCTAGCTGCGACTTCGTTTCTTGCTGCTTTGGGTTACCACATTCCACGACTCGCTTACAGCTTGGCAGGATGCACGTCGAGCTCCATGCGCAGGGGCGGCGCAGCGATGCACTTGAACAGACGTACCTGCAGCGCCTTGTGCACTGGGTGGTCCGCGTAGATGTGCAGCGACTCCGCGTCCTTGTGGCGCGACACCAGGGCGTGCGTGTAGCCGCGGGAGGCGTCCTGGTAGCCCTCCCAGGCGGTGACATTCTTTGCACTCATGTTGAGATCGAGAAGCCCAGGTATGTTAGCGTCGCGGAGCGTTTGGATGCACTCCTGTAGAGCATTGCCAGGGAACTCCTTGGCAAACTTCTCCGCATCGAACTTGAAGACAACAATGTGCTGCATGTTTGGGTGTTATACAGAAAAAGCGTCGAAAGACTGAACGCGATACAGTGACGGACGAAAACTAAAAAAAAAAAAAAAAGAGAGAGAGAATATATGTATATATCGGTGGTGCTAAGAAACAACTGTTAAAAGGTAACACACAACACAAAAACACGAAGAGCAAAAAAAAAAAAAAAAACAGAAAGAGCAACGTCGTGAAGCGGCGATAAAAGAGAGAGCTGGCCTAGGATTGCATTGAATGAGGGCGATGAAACACTCTTTCCACAGAACTACGTAAACAAAAAACTAGGCAGGAGAAATCAGTTGCAAAAAAAAAAGGGGGAATAATGCGTGCGCAGAGCTCAAACACCAGGCGTGGACTCTATTCTTTTTTTTTTTTTGTTGTTGTGTGTGAGTAAAACGGAGATAAGATCAATCGAGATTGAAAAAAAAAAAGAGAATAGTGTGGAAGTTCAGAAAAAAGAGAAAATACAAAGTACGGAATACAACAAATAAGTAATAAACTAGGTTATCGAAAATAGAACAAAAAAAAAAACTGGTTTTTCTTTTAATAATAATAATAATAATAATAAATGCGTCTGCTAATTCGGCAGTGACTCTCAGACCTGCAGTGAACGTACGACACACCTTTTTTTTTTTTTTTGATGCTGTCGTTTCGTTTGCCTTACTGCGCCGGAGGATGCCAATTCAACTCCATACGCAGCGGCGGTGCTGCCAGGCACTTGAAGACACGCAGCTGCAGCACCTTGTGGTCGGGATGGTCGGCAAAGACGTGCAGCGCCTCCGCGTCCGTGTGACGTGAGATAAAGGCGTGGGTGTAACCCTGCGTGGCATCCTGGTAACCCTCCCACGCGGTGGTGTTCTTGGCGCTGAAGTTGAACTCCAAGAGACCGGGGATGTTCGCGCGGCGCATCGTCTCAAAGTCTTCATAGATGGAGTCGCCAGGAAACTCTGCCGCGAACTTCTCGGGGTCGAGTTTGAAGAACACAACGTGCTGCATTGCGAGCAATGGAGAATGAGAGAAAATGATGTGAAGAAAGCAAAAAAAAAAAAAGGAATGGCAGGTACGCCGCGGAACGACTACAACGCCGAGGGTAGATATGGTATGCAGAAGCGAGCTGGTGCTTCGTCACCACAGTTGCACACAAAACGATGAAATGTGTGATTACAAGTTAGAAAGAAAAAAAAGACGAAGAGCAAAAAAAAAAAAAAAACAGAAAGAGTAACGTCGTGAAGCGGCGATAAAAGAGAGAGCTGGCCTAGGATTGCATTGAATGAGGGCGATGAAACACTCTTTCCACAAAACTACGTAAACAAAAAACTAGGCAGGAGAAATCAGTTGCAAAAAAAAAAAGGGGGAATAATGCGTGCGCAGAGCTCAAACACCAGGCGTGGACTCTATTCTTTTCTTTTTTCTTTTTTTTATGTATGTGAGTGTGGGTGTAAAACGGAGTTAGGATGATGCGAGTTAGAGAAAGAAAATAGCATGGAGACTCAGGGAAAGAGGTATTATAGAACAAACATTCGCTTTTTTCATTTAATCAATATGAAAAAAAAAAAAAAAGAGATTCAAGGAGAGGAAATGGAAAATTGCTGTTGTTATTCACAACTTTTCCCCACGTATAGCAAGCAAATGGGGTAGTGGTGCATCACCGTGGATTACCGATGTGGAGCTCCATACGCAACGGTGGGGCCTCTACACAAGGCGCCATGTGCATCTGCAGTGCCTTGTGCACTGGGTGCTCCATGTAAAGCTGCAGCGCCTCTACGCTCTCGTGTCGCGAGACCAGTGCATGAGTGTAGCCATGGGAAGCGTCTACGTATCCCTCCCATGGCGACTTGTCGGTGGGCCGCAGGTGAATCTCCAGCAGGCCAGGCACAACGCTGTGTCGCAGCGTGTCCACAGCTTCCTCCAAGGCATTTTCAGGGTACATGGCGGCCATCTTCTCCGCATTTAATTTAAAGAGCACAATGTGTAGCATTTGCAGTGCGTTTGAATACGAAAGCTTGACAATGGGAAAGACACGATGTGAATAAAGAGAAAAGGGGGAAAAAAAAAACGAAAAACAAAAAAAAAAGGCTGAACGTCTGAACTCGTGAACTACAAAAAAAAAAAAAAGGAAGGACACATAAGTGTGCGCTGAGAAAGAAGGAAAGAAGATGGATGTAAAACACCAAGAAGCCAAAAGGAGCTATTTTTTTTTTTTTTACAGTCCGCATAGGTAGTAATCGTTGACGTTTTTCTTAGCAGGTAGACTGCGACTGGCAGACGCTGGTCATTTTCGTGGGAGATTTTCCGCTTATATTCCGATAAAAATGTCGGAGTACCACCATTTCTGCTGCCTTCTCTTTTACGGAGTTAGTCCTTAAAAAAAAAAAATGAAAGAAAGGGGCTTCTCAAAAACCCTTAAACGAAAGAGGCAGGAAAGTCGTGGCGCTGATCTGCAGCAGCGGCAGTAAAGTGCTCGACACAGCTCTTTTTTCTTTTTCCTCCCTCTTTCCTTCCGTTCTCTTTTCCTCGCTTTTGGTGGACGCGCTATACACGTACTAAATATGCCTAAGGTAGACCAAAAAGCCAACTACAAGAAAGAAAAAACGAAGCGAAGACATAAACACGGGGCCAACCGAGAAGTACTTTCATACAACCGCCAACCATCAAATCGCTCCCCCTCCCCCTCCAAAAAAAAAAAAAGGCTTAAAAACAACAACAACAAACAAACAAACAGAAAGAAACATATACAATACCATAGCGGGCTAAACCAGTAACGTTAAGACTTCGTAATAATGAGATAAGGCAGAGCGCACGGAGCACGCTCAAGCGAAAAAAAAAGAAGAAAAAAGTTAAAAGCTGGTGCGCGTGCCACACACAGACACACCTGCGCAAACCGATGCAGATGCACACAAGAACACACAAACGTCCATCCACTCATGTGCGTGCCTACGGCTGGTTCCTATACGCACTTTCTTTACTGTTGCTGTTGTTGCTTACCGCACCGAGTACTTCTGGATCTCGTGCCAGCGGATCTTCTTCTGCAGGTTATGCAGACAGAAGACAAGGCTCTCGGCAGAGGGCGGGCAGCCGGGGATCCAGAAGTCCACCGGGATCGACCGCTCGCAGCCGCGCAGCACCGAGTAAGAGAAGTGGTAGTAGCCGCCACCGTTCGCGCAGCTGCCCATCGAAATCACCCACTTGGGGTTCACCATCTGCACGTAGATGGTGCGCAGCAGCGGTGCCATCTTGTTTGTCACAGTGCCCGACACGATGACGATCTCGGCCTGACGCGGCGACGGACGCGGCACAATGCCGAAACGATCCAAGTCGTATCGGGAGGAGTAGCAGTGCATCATCTCCACCGCACAGCAGGCCAGACCAAAGGTAAGCGGCCAGGGCGAGTAGGCCACCACCCACTCCGTCAAGTCGTGCAGCGTCATCTGGGCGTACTGCAGGGCGTTGTTCGGCTTGCTCGTGCCAAGCTTATGGGCTAGGGTGGTTTTCTTGCCTTTCTTTAGGTCTAGGCGGTGCGACCACTCGGGACTGCCACGCGAGATCATCGCGCGGCCGGTAAAAGAAATGCGTGTAAAGCGCAGCATAATGAACTAAGAGGATAAGAGGTGAAAAAGAGAAAGTGAAGACAATCTAAGTAGGCCACACACACACACACGAAAAGAGAAGATTAAACAAGAGAAAAGAGAGAGAGAGAGCCGGCACAGACAGACAAACACACGCGAGACGAATGCTGTCCTTCTTTTTTGTTTTTTTCTTCTTTCTTTTTTGAGTGCACTTACTGGCTTCTCGTCTTTTCTTGACTTCTACAATCTGTGTGGGAGAACACTGTGAGGACACGAAGGAGTAGGAAAAAAAAAAACAAAAAAAAAGGGCACGATACCTGCGCGAAGAAAAAGAAAAAGAAAAAAAAAAAAAGAGAGAGAGAGAAAAATGACGTAGAGCGCGGTATGAGAGGGGACAAAAGCCAACAACAAAGGAAAAATGTGTGAAGACTACCCACGGCTTTCTTTTTCTCTTTTTTTTTTTTTCTTCTTTCCTCCCAAAAGCAGGAGAGAGAAAGAGAAAGAAAGAAAAAAAAAAAAGACGAAGAAGAAGAAAGGAGAAGGAGGATGACGATCCAGAAATACTCCAGAACTTAAAAGCTACACAGCACGCGTGAAAGCTAATAAGATACCTTGAAAACCTGTTTCCTTCTACGTTACTATCCACTAGTGTAAAGTCCTGAGGCTCCTCCTTCTTTGCTGTTATTTTTATAGCCTTGTCAAGCACTAGAGCTGTGACCAAGAAACGAGGAGACGGCCACGAGGACGTTTAGTACACAAAAAAAGAAGAAAGGAAGTTACAAGCTAGAGGTGCCACTACGCAAGCTCACAGCTTTGTTAGCTTCGCGAACCTAAGTGTTTTGATAAGTGCTTAAAAAGAAAAAAAAGTATCAAAGACAAGAGAAATAGTGAAAGCTGCACAGAACCACTGTGGTTGGAAGTGAAAAGCAAACAAACAAAAAGAAATCAGAGAAGCAGTGGATGAAAAGGAAGTGAAGTGTGCTCAGGCAAGCAAACAAATAAACAAAACGCAGACCCGCTTCAGCAAAGCTCCCGTAGCCAGTCATGAAGTGCAATCTCGCTGTTTTTTTTTTTTTCCTTCTTCTTCGTCAGGTAGTAGAAGCCTTTAATCAGAAAAAGATGAGCAGTGTCACTCGTATTTGGGTGGTTGAGAACTTCAAGAGCAGCAAGTGCCGAGCAGCATTAGAGTTTCCCTTGTTTTATTGTTAACTTGAGTTATAAGAAAAATCAAGTGTTTTGTGATCATAAAGCTTGGCCGCTACAGTAGCAGCAACTAGCATAAGGTAAAAGAAAAACAAATAAGTAGGAAAAACAACAACTAAGGGCTGGCACACGAGCTGTGCCTCTCTTCAATAAACGCCTTTCTCACAGAGAAAAAAAAAGGAAAACTAAGACAGAGATTGTGCCACTTCCTCGTTCCCAGTGAGCCTGTGTAAAATAGAGAGCAAAAAAAAAAAAAAAGAGAGGGACTTCTGAGCTGCTCCACGCACACTCTTTTCAAAAACGGTACACGTCGTTGTTGTCGTAGCCGAGCTCCCCCAAGATGCCACCGAGACTGACAAGGTTGTTGATGTCTGTCGCTATGGGTTGAATGTTCAGACTGCCAGACATCGAGGCCATCGTCGACATTGGCGTACCGGCCACGAGCGCCAGGAGCGGGTCGGGGCCGCACAACATGATGATCTTGTCCTTCTCATCCGGTGCCGGCATGCTCTGTCGCACCATTTCCGGAGTGACGTAGCCGAGAAAGTGGTTGTTCTTCTTCAGCCACGCGTCCTTGTCGATGGCTAGGTCGACTGTGTAGAAAACGCGGAAGCGGTTAGGAAAGCGCTGCGCCAGGTCGTCGAAGACGCCACCCAGCAGGATGTGCCGCTCAGTACGGTTGCAAAAGAGAAACGACAACTTTGTCTTGTCGACCTCGCCGCTGTCCCATTTCTCCGTCAGTGCGTGACGGATGATCTGCAGAAAGGGTGTGAAGCCGGTGCCACCGCCAATCATGCCGACGTGCTTCCAGCGGTTCGGCCGGTACTGGATCTTGAAGGCCACACTACGGAAGAGCAGCGAGTCACCGACGTGCATGCCGAAGATGTGGTTCGTCATAAGCCCATCCGTCTTGCGCTTCACAATTAAGTCGAAGTAGCCTTTGGTGTGATTCGCCGTCACGGGGGTGTAGAAACGCTGGCACTGTTCGGTGGGCTGGACGCCGTACTTGTAACAGGCCTGCAGCGTCGAGCATGGCTTCAAGTTGAACTCATCCTCGGGGTCGTGTAGGAGAAAGCGGAAGAGGGCGACGTCGGACGTAATGGGGATGATCTCGCCCAGCTGGTAGCGCTCGTAGCGCTGGCTAAACACCTGCCCTGGACGCTGCTTGTTGCGGAATGTGAGGGCGTTATCGACGCCCTGGTAACACTGTACGCCGTCCGCCTGCGGTGGTCGCCACAGCCATGCACCAACGGCGCCGGAGAGGCACGAGAGCGCAAAACGCATCGCGTATACTGAAAGAAGTAATTGAAGGGAAAGAAAGTTAATGTGACAAAGATGAGTTGTGGGGTCACGGCGTTGCCGCCTCGAAGACGCACTTTCGAAGCTCAATGTTTGAGAAGTTCGTCTGCGTCAACGTCAGCGAGACCACAGATCTTAGCTACCAGCTGTGCCACCGCTACTTTGCTACAATCACAGCCAGAATGGAGAGGTAACGATGGGATAAATACGCATAGAGAAGAAAAACGTGGGCGAAAAGGAAAAAAAAAAAAGAACATCAACAATAATAGAAAAGTCACAAGAGAAATGCTGTGGGACAAAAAAAAAAAGACAAGACAATGCTAGGAAAGGCAAAAAAAAAAAGAAAAGGCTCAATATGCGCCAAGTTTGGTGTTAGATGGCAGACGGGACGTCCATAGGTCTACGCAGCTGGCATTCTTCAGCGTTGTTTATCTAGTTTTTCGGTAGCTTAAATAATAATAATAAAAAAGAAAAAGGAGAGGGTTATCCAACTATTTTATTTCTTCACACTTTCTCTTTCTTTTTTTTTTTTTGCAACGATGAAAAAAGGAAGCTTCAGCTGCTACTCTTCTCAAAGCAAGAAATCACGAAACTGCAAATCACAAATAACAACGAACCGCTATTCGTCTTGGTGCTCGGCGATGTAGTCCACCGCTGCCTCGACATCGCCCTTGGCAGCCTGCAACGCCCGTCTGCACATCGACTCGTCTTCGAAGCCCATGTCTCGCAGTGCGGCCAGTCCCGTCTGCAGCGCCTCTTCTGACAAAGCAGGAGACGGTGTTGGTTCCTTCTCCTCCGCCTGCACCCCGCTCTCCATCACTTCCACGCCGGTGGCAGGAGAAGCCGACGAAACCGGCGCTGCGCCGTTGGTGCTCGCAGTCGCACTGCTGTTCATCGACTGCATCAAGGTCTGCCACATGGCTTGCATGGCTGCCGGGTCCTGCCCACCAAACGGAGAGGGGGGATTGGCAGCCGTTGCAGCGCGCGCCGTGACCGCAGGGCTGGCGGGTGGAGGAAAGCCAAAAGGAGTGGCGCCTGGCATACCGAAACGACCACTGCTCACACCGCTAAAGGCTGCGAACGGGTTCGATGAAGCGGCAGCGGCAGCGGGTGTCTGCCCGCCTGCGCTGGAGGCAGACGCCCACGGATTCGGCAGTGGGTCGTTGATCGCGTCCTTCGTCGGATCTGGTGTGTTCAGCGTGCTGTTCGCCTCAGAAGGGGCTGAGGTGCCAATGCGAATCGCGCGTTCATTTTCTGTCTCCTCCTCCCCGCCATCCTCGTTCATTTGGTCCATGTAGTGGTTGATCGCCTGTTGTCCGCCTGGCATCGCGGAGATCTGCGCCAGTTGCAGCTCCGCGTTGCGTTCCATCTCCTTCCGTCGCTCCGGGTTGACGGAGGAGAGCAGGATTGACTTCAGCGTTTCGGGGTCCCTCAGCATGCGCGCCACCTCCGGCGACTTCTTCTGCAGCTTCTGGATCTGCGGGTTCATGCTTAGCATGCTTTCCATGAGAGCCGGGTTCTGCGCGAGCGACTCGACCATCGACTCCATCGCCGCGGCGGACTGCCGCTCCTTCGCCTGCTCCTGCTTGCGCTCCTCTTTGGACGCAAACATCCGCATCACCTCACCGCTCTGCATCTCCGTCACCGGCTTATCGGTGAGGTTGCAAAAGAGTTTGCGCTGCATCGGGGCTGGCTGCTGACCCTTGAAAAGCCGCGTCCGCAGGTCGGCCCAGGTTTCGGCGTCGTCGGTGAGAAGCTTGCCAGCCAGCGAGACGGTCATGATGCGATCTTCCGGGGCGTCAAGCATGGCTGCCGCCACGCCGCGCACGTCGCCGACGGTCATCTCGTCGTCGATGCACAGTGTCGTCTTGTCGCCCTTGTTCGAAATAATGTGGTACTCCATGTTGAGCGTCGTAGAAGCGGAAAGATAGCCGTGAAAGAACAATTAAAAAAAAAAAGAAACAGTTAATATAACGACTGTATTTGTACGTGGTGCTGTATTTTTCTTGATCACTTCAGCTGATCAAGAAAAAAGTAAAGATGATCGACGGCGCGACAGCAAAAAGAGAAGTCCGGTAGCCCGTGTGCCTTTCGCAATCAAGAAATTAAAATGTGGTAGGGAAAGGGAAAACCTCTTGTTTGTTTATCCCTTTTACCGTCCGCCGTTTTGTCAGACGATGTGTGTGTGGGTGTGTGGGTGTGTGGGTGGGTGTAGAAAGGTGGTTTCATAGTAAAGCAGCAGCAGCAGCAATGAACGCAATAATAACAAGGTGGTCACAGAGGGAAAGAGAAAGAGGGAGAGAAGATTTGAGCATTTGAAAGATAAAAATAAAAAACGCACACACGTCTTTTGCTCATTTCCCATTTTTCAGCATTTATTAGTTAACCCGCGCCAGTGTCTTTACGCAAATGCCCGTGCGGACTTGCTGAAAGAACAGACACACAGAAAAAAGAAAAAACTGTACGTTATTGCTGAGGGTTGTAAGTACTCGAAGCCGTTTTTTTTTTGTCGTCGTCGTCTTGCTCCGTGAGTAAAAAGTGCCGGCTTTGTTACTGCGTCGCCAACATCATCTCCGCGTTTGCTGCTGCGGCATACCCTCCTCCCATGCCGATCGCGTAAACGACGCCGCTGCTGCACCGTCGCAACGAGACAGCGCCGTAACCGAGTCTGCGTCTGTCGTCCCATCAAACCTCTCCGACGGAAGAAAGTAGTTGGAGGCGTTCCACTCGGTGTATGGCGCATTGAGCACCTTTTGGACCAGAACAGAGAAGAGAAGATGCGCCAAGAGGTCGCTTGCCGCCCTGTCCATAGAGACAGGGACTTCTTCAGCAGGTGCAGCAGCTGCGACTGCTTTTAGTGTGAGCGTGGAAGAGGAGAGCTGTAACAAAGTCTGTAGCAGCCGCGTTTCCGCTACCGTGAGCCGTGTCTCTTCCACGGGGACACTCAACCACTTCTCTACTGCACCCCGCACCAACTGCGTAAACTCATCATCACGGGCCACCGCGGCACCCAACAGGTGACCCACGGCAGAGACCCAAAAGGCGCTCGTGCACGGTGGATACGCGCCGTTCACGCGTTGCTGCCACGCGCGCAGCCGCCGCACGCACCGCACCGCCGCGTCGGGCAGTGCGCTCCGCAGGCACGGCAGCGAGTAGCCAAAGGTGCTGCGAAGCGCACCGCGCTGCACGGAGTTCTTCTGGCGATGCAGAATGGGCAGTGTCACCCCCGGATCGGCGACAGAGACGAGCAGCGACACTCGTGCGGCGTCGCGGGTACGGCTGTTCGTCGAGAACGTTGAGATGGGCAGTGACAGCTCCATCACATCTACCCCACGCAGCGCACAACGCTTATTGTGCCAATGGCTCTCCCAGTCCACCTTGCGTCGGCAGTAGGTCGGTGCCTGTCGCTCACCACCGTGCGTGCTCAGACCCGAGCCGACGCTGTCCACGGCAAGGACACTCGGTATATTCTGAATCAGGCGTGGGGCAACGGCGGCGGCGACATCGGTGGCTTCGACACCTTCGATGTACACCACCGCGTCTGGGCAGAACTGCGGAAAGCAGGCGAAGGAAGACGAGGAAGAAGAGGTTGACAAGGGGTTCTCGTCACAGGCGGACAGCGACGCGTAGAGGCGCTGAGGCGGGCTGAAGTGTGAAATCACCTCCCACCATCTACATGACGACGGTGCAGTGGCGACGCTTAGATCCCATGAAACACGTGCCAACAAGCGGCTCACATCAGCCGTCTCGTTCATGAGTCCGCGACGGGCTGCCAGGGCTGACTTCAGCACCTCGAGGTCGCCGGAGGAGCTGCGCGGCTGTCGCACTGCGTGGTTCGAAGAGAGTGGAAAAACGACGGAGGCGAAGGGGTAGCAACTCTGCACGAGCGTGATGAGTGAATCCGCGGCATGGTCGGCTCGCGTGGGAGACGCTGTGGCGACGCTGCGCGATGTACTAAGGATACTGCGGCGCATAACCATACTCAGCCGTGGTTTTTGTGTGTGCTTGCGTGCGTGTGTGCATATGCTCAGTTTCAGCTTCACGCAGCACATGCATGAGTGATGGCAGTGACGTTGAATGAGGAAAAACAGACGTGCCAAGAGAGAAAAGTGAAAATGGGGAAAAAGAAAAGGCAAACAACGTGTTAGTTGCGAGGTACAGAAAAAAAAAAAAGTACGCACTCTAAATGATTGCGAGCACAGTACGACGAGGTGTAGTGTAGTTGTCCTGCTTGACATCCGTTGCTGTTCTTGTGATTTGCGCTTCAAACGTCGAAAGAAGTTGTCTTCGCTTTTTTCTCTTTCTTTTCACATATTTGTTAGTTGTGCGTTAAATGAGCCAAATGATGGTGCACACATACGTCTCGATAGCATTGAAATACTGGAAAAGATGCGGATTAGGTTTAGAAAAGAGAAAAAGTGCTCGTATAAGTCATATGGATAACAATAACAACAAAAACAGTTACATATATGCATTAAGAACTACAGAGTGGCATGACATATACAAAAATAACCATAATCAGAATAATAACATGTTATTATTCGTAGAACAGAAGCACACGAAAAGGCAAGAGGGAAATGAAAAAAAAAAAAAGAAGACACAAACGACACAGAGAATTGACAAATACAAACGACAAGAAGCCAAAAGAAAAAAAAAAAAAGAAGAAACAAGGATGCGCTCGTAAACGGGCTTTTCTTATTACTATTGTTATTTCTTATCTGTCGTTGACGCGGAGGTGAATAAGACAGAACAAACTCAAGGAAAAAGAAGGCATCATCCATTTACCAGAAACTTAGTTCTTTAGTTTTTGAGCTTAGCCGCCTTTTCTACGAGAGTCGCTTTTAACCGCAAAGAAATGAAGAGAGAAAAAAAAAAAAAAGCGGCCAATACCAATGAAGAAAAAAAGGCACACAAAACCAATGTTTTGAGTGCACAAGCAGAAACTTGAGTGCAGCGCACTTGTGTGAGCTGAGATGAGTTTCAGCGTTGCTTTTCTTTTCCTTTAAAGATCCTTATTCATAATCAAAGCAAACTCCTCGAGGCCAACTCACTTTAAAAACGCAAGAGAGGAAAAAAAAAAAAACGTAGCTGTTGTCGACTACATCAGAAACAGCACAGATCGGCTGGTAAAAGGCAAAACTATTGATTAAAAGAAGCAAAAAAAAAAAAAGCCGAGTAGCGTCTTCCTACATACACACACACACACACACGCACATGAATAAACGCACGTACATGATGAACGACCATCATGAACACCAAAGGCAGCAAAAACAAAAAGCGTTGTGCTTTTTTCGCACCGTCTGTTTCATTTAATGTACCTTTCTTTTGTTTTTTTTTTTTAGATGATGCTGCCCTCTTCTCCTCTGCGAGCGAAAGAAGAGAAAGAAAAAAAAAACGCATGTGCTTACTGATAGGACGGACGCTCACCGTACACTGGGTTTGGCGGCGGTTGATATCCTGGGTACGGCGGCAGCATCACCTGCTGCTGTGGCGGCGGCGGCGGCGCCTGCTGACGTTGCTGCTGTTGTTGTTGGAATTGCTCGGGGTTTGGCGAGACGCCGTCGTGGACGCCGGAATTACACTGACTGAAATTACCACCCGTCCCACTTCGGCGACTATTGGAGAAGCTGTGGTTACTGCCCGACCGCCTGGCGTGACTGCTGTTGCTGCCTCCCTGCGCGCGACGGCCGCCACCGCCGTTCAGCGCATCCGCCTTCAACTCCTCGACCACCATCGAATCACGCGGCAGCCGCGCCTTCTTCGACAGCACGGCAGCATCCAAAGCGACGTATTCGCACAGCGCGTCCACCTCGTCCGCCGTCCTCGCTAACCAGACGCCGCCAATGTCGAAGAGAATGCGTTTGTGCAGGCTACGCACCAACGTCAAGTCTGCCTCGCTGCGGCAGTACAGGAGATAGCAGCCGGCGCCACGGCTTTCAAGGTGGCTGGCGCAGGCGCCGCAGGTTCGGTGAATGAGCCACAGCAACTCCGCTGGCGTCGTCTCGAAGCGCACCTGACCAATAAAAAGAGCAATTGGCAGGCTGCCGTCTGCGCCGCTGTTGCCGCCCGTGCCCTGGCCACCCGCATTGCCGCTCGCCTGCGCGCCGCTCTTCGGGTAGGCCGGTAGGGTCGCCGGAAACTGAATGTAGCGACAGCGGTCCTTCAGCGAGCGGTGCACCACCTCCGGCGGCAGCTCGAAACCCGTATCGAGACGCTTGCTGTGCCCGTGAGCCAAGAAGGCGTCAGCAGTGAGCTGGTCCATCACGCCCGGGCCGAGAAAAAGGCCGTTGTTGAAGTTGTTTGGCGCATGCCCCTGCGTCGGCGTCGCCGCTTGCACCGGAGTTGAATTGCCGGAGAGATTAAACGTGTACGGGTTGTGGCGGCCGGCACGCTCGGCGTCAGTCGACGCCTCGCCCGGGATCGGCGCGACGTACGGCGACCGCCCCGTGCCCTTGGTGCGGCACGTCACGGTAATGGGACTGTCCTCAAGCTCGATTGTGGTGCTGCTATTGCGCCGACCCAGGACGGCCTGGTAGTTCACCTGCAAGGGCTCGACATAAGGGGAGGTGGAGAGGGGGTCCTGTTGATGCGGCGGCGTATTGCCGAACTGTGTGGTAAAGACGAGCGGCGGCGTGGGAGGGTGCTGAGCGGAGTAGCTGTTGTTGGGCGTGCCCATGCTAGGCAGGTCGGATGCGCTTCCGTTGCCGCCACGTGCCCGATACGACATTGAATGCGGCGATGGAGGGTGGTTGTTATTGCTGTTTGGGTTGCCCTGCATCATGATGACTAAACAGACAAAGCTGACCGTGTGTGGCCTTTTTTCTTTCTTCCTCTTCTTTTTTTTTTTTCCTTCTTTAAATCCAAAACTGCACGAGCGAAGAAAAAAAAAAAACAGCGACAGAGGACAGAGGCAGACACACACTCAAGTGCAGAGGAAGCTATCGACTCTTTTTTGTGTGTGTTACACTGACAGAGGGGAAAAAAAAAGGATACAACACGCCGCTGAAGGCAGAAACAAACGCTGCGTTCCTTCTTTCTATTTCCTTTCTTTTCCTCCCTTCTCAAAAATGTTCAAAAGACAAATAAACGAAAAGGGCAGAAAATGACACTAAATAACAAAAGCTCGAATGGCAACCAATAAGCCAGAAAGCAAAGCGGAGACTAAATATATATAGATATATAGAGTTTTTATTTTTGCGTCAAGCGCAACGATGTGACAGTCCCGCAAGGGGAAACTCCAACAACGACAACAACAACAAAAAAAAAAGACAACAATTGTGTGTATAAAAAAGAAAGGGAGAAAAAAAAGGTTAAAAAAAAAAAAGGAAGAGAGAGCCAAGTAGAGCAGAGAAAGTGGCCCAAGTTTTGGTGCCTTAAAATGACCGCTGCGGCGCCGAGTTTACTAAAAAGCGTGTACTTTTTAGTCTGTTAAATATATGCCGGGAAAGAAATAAAATGGTGGGGGTGCGTGTGGTTTAATGTGAAGTGCTGGTCACTCCTGGGCTGCTGTTGTTCTGCCCCTTTGCTTTCCCGTGTCGCTCGTTTACTAATTTCTGTGCTTCTAAACGTTGGTTAACGCGCAGAATCTGCCCAGCGAAGAACGGATGGACTGCAGTAATAACAATAATAATAGTAATAATAATAATATGGCTAAAGGGTGAACGTAAAAGAGAAAAAAAAAAAAAGTAAGAGTGAATAAGAAAAGAAGACGCGAGCAGAGTGTAGAGAGATGGATAGACGTAGGCTCTTTTTTTTTCTTTTCTCGCTCACAGCAGGTTTGACTAACACTAGTAATTACAATAATCGTGGTAGAAAAAAAAAAGGAAAAATGCAATGGTGTTCCACAGGAGCACTTTGAAAAAGCGAATAAGAGAGTGCCAGATAAGCAAATGGCGACGATGTGAAAGCAGGTTTTTGCATGGGTATGTGTGCACATGCGAGTAAAGGTGGACCAAAAGCGAGTGCGAGTTAGAAGGCGCATTCTATAAGTGGGGAAAACGGAATCAGTCTGCTTTTTTTTTTTTCCTTCCTTGAAAGACTCGTGAGCAGCTTTCTGTATCCGCACCGTGAATCAGAAGCTCATTCATTCTTCCTTCCACTAAAGATGCCACGGAACTCGAAGGGAGAAAGCGTGATGGCCAGCACATTTGTGAAAGCGAAAACAGCAACACCAACAACAAAGCGTGGACAAGCCACAGTAGCTTTTTGTTGCTCTGACCATCTCATCCACACGCTACTCACCACCTGCTGAACCAATAAGTCGAGAGTGGTTTTACCTTTTTGTCCTTTGTAGAAGTCCAGAGGACACACTTTCCAAAGCGTACTACATTACATCAGAAAACAGAGAACACGTGCATGTGTGTGAGAGAGAGAACCTTAAAAAAAAAAAAAAGAAAAAAAACACTGCTGTGAACGTTTTTCTTTCCCCTCCTCCATCGCACTTCACCCAGCTGCTGCTTCACGCCTTCCCTTGTGGCAGCACGCAGCAGTGCCGCGTCAGCGCCAGCCGAAGCGGTTGGCACAGCGCCGCGAAGGCTTCATTTGAGATACCGGCGTAGCGCCAGTGCGCGACAGGTGCGCTGGAGGGGTAAGGCCGCAGCTCCACCGCCTCTCGCTGCACCGCAGCATCGACTGCACCGGTGCCTTCACTGCCCGTCTCGGCGCCCTCGGCGGCCGCTCCGGAGGCGTTGGCGTGCTGCTGCCGCGCTGCCGCCTTGCGCCTTCGAAACTGCCGCAGCGCAGCCGCCTTGCCGAGTCCACGGCTGCCCTCGCTGGCAGCACTCACCACGAAGGAATGGGCCATACCAGACGCGCAGTCCGCGGCACGGGCGTCTCCGTCCAGGTCAAGCGTGGCCTGCGTCGCGATAACGTTGCCGGAGAGCAGGTGGCGCTCCTCCACTTCTGCCAGCGCTGCCGTCGCAGAGGACAAAGGCACCCGCAACATGTACTCGCCCTCCACCAGCAGCACCACGTGGCGTGTCAGATAGTCCGCTGTGCAGAAGACAGTCGTCGCCGTCGCCGCCTGGCGCTGCGTCGCTGTCGTGGTGCTGCGCGTCCAGTGGAAGAGTTCCTGCCGCACCGGCACCGAGGCAAGATGCACAGGGTGGATGTGGGCAAAAGAACTCATCGGTGTCCGCTGCATGAACTGCTGCTGCAACTGCTGATAGGGCACGTAGAGGTAGAAGAAGGCGACGGAAAAGGGCAGGACCCACACCGTCACGCCTTCGCGGGACGACGTCGTGAGGCGAGCAGTGCTGTGTCGAGCGAAGGATGGCGTGGCCATTGCTGCGGTGCTCGGATAAAGCGCGAGACAGCCAAGTGCCTCCGCCTCGCCCACCCACTCTCCAGGCAACACGCGGCTTTCCGCATCGCCGGCATGCAGCGTCACCCACGTCTGCGACGCCGCGAGATCTGCAGGGAGAAAGTACACGTACGAGCTGCACGCTTCGCCCTCGGCGTAGAGCACCTCGTTGTCTCGCAGACGCAGCGGCACCAGCATCTCCGCCAGGCGGCCCACCAAGTAGCCCCACTGCTTCTCCTGCGTCTGCCGCACCGTCCAATAATTCTCCTCCGCCGTGGTGAGAAAGGCTGCATCAGCGTCGTGCCGCATGCCGGGTGGCGCCTGTGGCCGCGGCAGCAGTTGTTGGCAAATGCTTCGCAAGAAGGCGCTGCAGGAGAGGTCCGCGATGGTGGGCCGACAGCTCGGCGCGCTGTCGAAGTCAGCGTCAACGTCCGTTGCTTCCGCTTCTTCCGGCAGTGGCATATTCGGCCACACCGACCGACCGCCCAGCACGCGCTGCCGCGCCAACTGCCGGTCGAGAAACGCAGTTCGTACAACTTCGGTACACTCCGGTGTCCAGATGGTGCTGGCGGGCGCGGCAGAGCTGCCGTCTGCCTTCCGCGTTGCCGCCGGCGATGCTGGCGATCCGACGACATCGGCTGCGTCGTAGCAAAGATAGGCTACGCCACTGTCGCCACCATCGGGGCGAAGGGGCAGCGACGGCAGTACGGAGCGCGACGACGCAGTGGCGCAGTCGATCGTGGTGGAGCTCGCGCTCTTACGACGCACGCTGCCCGCAAAGCTGGCCAAGCCATCCTGCCCGTGGTAGCGGCGAACATACACGGTGGACTTGCCGAGGAGCCACGGCACCGCTGAGACGCCAACGTCCAAGGCGCGCTGGACCTCGGAGAAGATTTGGGCTGACCAGCCTGCTTGCGCGGTGGCAGATAGCGCCGGCAGCGACGCAGGGCAGCCCTTGCCGCGCTCCTGGCGTAGCTGGTTGAGGCGACACTGCGCCGACAGCATCTCGACTTCGTCTTCGAAAAGGAGGGTGTTGTCGAGCACCAGCACTGTCAGCGAAGGTGTTGTCTGCACCAGCCGCGACAGCGTCGGCACCAGCGCTGAGGCGATTGGGTTGCCGGAGAGGTCGAGCAGCTGCAGCCGCGGGTGGCCCTGCAGCGCCTCCAGGACATACAGAAGAACTTTATTGCCGTCCTGCGTTTGGCATTGCTCAGCTGCGGCTGTGGCAGCTGTGCCACCCGCTTCACTGCAAACGAAGCTGAGGGAGAGGTGCACCAGTCGCAGTGTGCGCAGCTGCGGCAGCAACGAACACGCACACTCCACGGAAGACTCATTCGACGCAGGCGCTGCCGAGCTGCTCCACAACGGGGCCACCGCTGTCACCACCACCGCAGAAGTGATGGCAGCTGCGGTGAGTTGACGATTATGGTACTGGAGATGCCGGGGTGCGAGCGCGACCCGGTGCACACGGCACAAGTCAGCGAAGCCGAGCAACAACGCAGGCCCCACGTAGCAGTTTGTAAAGTCCAGAGTGGTGGTAGACGAGAAAAACGATGCCGCCTCCCCTGGCCCGTTGCTCTCGTCATGCGTGCTCAAATTTGTCGCAGACGCCTGTGCGGACGGGCTGCGAGACGGCGCGGCAAGCAGCGTCGCCCAAAAAGCTGGTATGTAGGCGACGCCGTGATAGTTGCACAGCAGACAGAAGTACTGGAATAACGTGCTCAGCGGGTCAGTGGCGTGTCGTACAGTGGAGAGACTCGCCTTGGAAGTGACGCTGTCGTCGGAGAAGGCGGCGGATTGATCCCAGCCGGCGTCTCTGCCGTCGCTGCTGCGCGGAGTGGCGGAAGTTCTTATCGAGTTCGCGTTGCATCCATCGTCAGCTGCCGTTGGCCGACTAGCGGAACCAACAAGCATCTTCTTTTCTTGCGTATGTGTTCTTGACGTCCTCGCGTTCGAAGCAAAACGGAGAATTAGAGGGGCTTAAAAAAAAAAAAGAGGAAAAAAAGCTGTGGAAAATAGAATGAGGCTCTGCGAAAAAGCCTCTGAAGAACAATGGGTAGCAACTTCGCGTTTCCTCTGTTGTTTGACATACGCTTTCTCTAACGGAAGATAAAGGGAGGGAGGAATGAGGGGTGAGAAGAGCTATAATTCCGAAGCTGCGGAAGACGCCACAATCATTAAGTCGAAAAGCCGTGAACAGTTTACCTTTCCCACATAGCAAGAAAAAAAAAAAAGAAAACAGGGATCTAGTAAGCACATTGACTCTTTTTCTAAACCTCGCCAGTTATGCTACTGCCATTGCCTTTTTCTCTTCCTCTTTTTCGTTTCTCTTTTCTCTTTGTTTCGTGTTCATCATCGCCTGCAACTCTGGAAAATCAGACACGACGCTGACTATTCGGCAGAGAGAGAAAAAAAAAAAACGCTCTTCTCTACGTAGTGCAGATTTCTTGCACTACTCGTTCAGAGCAATCCTATGCGACATCGTCTGCCGCTTTTCCCCGCCTTTTTTCTTCTTTTTACTCTTTTTCCCCTTTTTTTTTGTGTTGTAAACCAGACATTGAGCAATCGCAAAAAAAAAAAAAAGAAAATGAGAGACGCGAGTACTACCAGTACGCTTAAGGGACGACCGTTGTACATCACATGAGAAGTACAATAAGTGAGAATCAACACACACACACAAAAAGGAAAAAACTGCAGCTTCTTCCATCCGCAAGCGGAGAAAAAAAAAAAATGACACTTGTTCGGTGCGAAGAGCTTCAAAGCAGAAGAGGGAAGACCAAAAAAAAAAAAAAAGGAGACATGATAAGCACCCATAAAAGAAATCAACTGTCACGAGCCCCACCACAAAAAAAAAAAAAAAATGAGAAAGAAATAGTAGCAATGAAGGATCATTTCACGTGGTCCATGTGGAAGTGAAATGAGCTCAACTAATGGGTTACGGCACCACAAAGCATAGTAAAGCGCATTACTAAGTAATCAACAGAATTTAGTTTGAGAAAAAGATCAATCGCGAAGATATCCCGGAGACACTATAAGAGAGAAGAGAAAAGAAGTCCTCAATGCTAAGTGGGGGGGGGGGGGACTGTGGCAAAGAGGAGAACAGAAAAAAAAAAACACATATATATATATATATAATGCACTTTTTGATTGGTTAGTAGCTACGCGGCTCACAACTATTGCGACCTTTACACTGCATTTCCAACGAAACGAACTTGAACGCCAATTCAATTATATCTACCGGGATATCGCGATTGGAACCATTAATAAAAGTAAGAAAGGCATACGTTTTGGGTATGCTGTACATCAGACTAACACAAGAGAAGTAATCCGCTCATAAAGGTAAAAAACAAAGCAAAGCTGAGCACTCCTTTCAAAAAAAAAAAAAAAGAAGGGCATTATGTAAAACAACGAGAAATGGAGTTGATCGTTTTCGTACTCGAAACCGAGGAACAGAAGCGGCTTTCCTATTTTCCTTTTTTTCTTCTTCTTCCTATGGCGCTCACGCACGTTTGCTTGCGTGGGTTTTCGCCGGGGGCATACAAACCCAAAGAGCAAAAACGGAGCAGAGAGCTAAAAACGGCATCAAAAAAAAAAGGGCACATTAAAAAAAAAAAAGAACATAAAAGGAAAGAAAAAAAAAAGACATATCCTAACAAGAAAAGAAATACACATGCGAAGAAAAAAAAGCACAGGTATCTTCTTTCATTGTGCTTTTCAGGAGCGTTCTTTTCAAACACACGGAGTGATGCAAAGTAAGGTAATAAAGCTGAGGAAGGCTCGATCAAGAAACTCGCATCTTCACATTTAAATCTTTTTTTTTTTCTCTCTGCTGCTGTTGTTTTTTCACAGACAAAAGAAAGCACCCTCCGGGAAGTAAAGTGGTAAAAAAGGACAAATTACATGAACGGCTGTTACTGACGTTATGCAACCATTTGCACATAAAGTTGAGCATCAATTTAAAAAAAAAAAAAGGAATTTTAGACAACGGGAGGAAAAGACGGATCAATGCACAAAAACCCTCATTGAAACAACAACGAAAAAAAAAAAACAGTTCTATCGACTACGCACATTATTTAAAAAAAGCTGGATTTTAAGAAAGGACAACAGTAATCAAAAGAAGATCCACGGTTGAATAGGCAACGACAAATAAAAATGGTACGTGTATGGACCCGTCCTTCCCCACGAAAAAATAAAATAAAATGCAGGGAAACAAAGCAATGAGGATGGGTGAAAACAAAACTCGGAAAGTGCCCTTGAAAAGCGGAGACTTGTGGAAAACGCTTAAGCTTAACCACTCGTGAGAAAGGAAAGGAAAGGAAAAAACAGAGCTATATAGGGCGGTTAGGTCGTTGCCACGAAACACCTGAAGACAAATATGAAAAAAAAAAAAAGTAAAAAGCACAAAAAAAAACCACTCCGGTGCTCAAAAAAAAAAAAAAAACATACAATAATAATAATAATAAAGTAGAGCTTTGGAAATACATGCTTGATAGTAAATGATAAAAAAGAAAAAAGAGCACTTTTCGTGCGCGAATGAAGAACGGATGAGCGTCACGCCCATCTACCTGAGCGTTACTTCATTTTTTTTTTTTTTAACCTTAGGTGCTACGTTGGACGTGAGATAGGCCATCATAATGGCTAAGAAGAAAAAAAAAAAAAGACGCACACACTAACGATCAGCAGCAGCAAAAGACGAGAGGATAGAAACAAAAGAAGAAAGCAAGAAACAAATCCCCCCCCTTTAAAAAAAGAAAAATGAAGACAAATGGAAAGTGGAGAAAAGGAGAAAGACGAGAAAAATGGCAAAAAACTAGCAACATGAAGAACTGTCGCTATTAGACAAGGACGCAGACAGAGCAACACGGAAATAAATCAGAGCTAAAACAAATCCAGAAAGAAAAATGGTGAAACTGGGGCTCTCACTTCAAAAGAAAAAGGAGTCTCACAAATTAAAAAAAAAAAAGGTTGTTCTTTTCTTTGACCAGGACAGTACATTTCCCTTACTACTATAAGCGAGAGACGTAAGCGCATTGCCCTCTCTTTTCAACTATCTCTCCTTTTCTATTCCGTATCTTCACACCTCGTAGCTCTGTACTTCCATTTCTCTCGTGGACGAAACCCCTTTGAAACGAGCATAGTATGCAATCGACTCATTGCTGCCAAAAAAAAAAAAAGGGAAGTAAATCACAGCCTGAGAAGAGAAAGGAGAGATAATAAAAGAAGGAAGAGAAAGAAAAAAGTGCTAGTCTATAAAACTCACCTTCGGGTTGCGCCGCATCCGTCGCATCGACGCGGAAGAAAACGCCATGGATGACGACACGGAGGTATTCGCCGCAACGGACACCGACAACGACCGTGACAACGACGAACGCGACGACGACGACGACGTCGACGCGGCAGTGCTGCTCGAGCGGCTACTACTACTGCGCGATCTCGCGGCATTCGGTGGGGTCAGCTGGAGCATGTCACGAGTTTGTAAAGTAAAGGTGGCGAGCATCATCGAGCTAGCTGAGTTTCTGGACTTCTTCTTGGCGACGTAGTCATCGTTGCCGAAGGAGCGGCTGAGCATCACCTCTTCGCCTTCGTTTAAGCCGAGGGAGGTGCGAGTAGATTTGGCGTCACCAGTTGTATCAGACCGCAACGAGGTGCGGGAGTTCTGCGAGCCGGCACCCGCTGCGGGAGCGAAGCTGCACCAACCGCGGCGATGCCCGCAGCAGGCGAGAATGATGATAGCGACGACAACGACAGCGGCGATGGCAATGGCGATGCCAACCCACATACCTGTGTGTGTTTGTTTCTTCTGCGACTCGCTGTTGTCGGGCGTTTTCGTGGTCGGGGGTGGCGTCTTCGTTGCCGTCTCGGTGGGCTTTTCCGTGGTGGTGGTGGTGGTGGTCGTGGTCAGAGGTGGGGCTGTCGTGGTCGTGGCCAGAGATGGGGGTGTCGTGGTAGTTGTTGTCGTCGTCGGGGGTGGGGGTGGGGTTGTGGTGGTGGTCGTCGCGGTGGTCGTGGTTGGGAGTGGGGTCGTCGTAGTCGGCACCGGTGTGATTGTCGTAGTGGTGGTGGTGGTCGTCGTCGTCGTCGTCGTCGTTGTCGTAGTCGTTGTGGTCGTCGCTTGCACCGACAAGCAGCCTACATAGAAGCTTCCTTTCGGCATGGGCACGTCTTTATTGTACGGGTAGCTAGTGTCCTTTGTGTCAATCCAGCTAGGAAACGCTGAACTGGTGCGCACCATCATAATGTATTGCCCGTACGCATTGCCAGGGTAAATGTAGTTATCATTCTTGTTCTTCAGCCAGTACATCATGGAAAAGTCCACCGGCCTGGAGCCGTCTAGTCCGCCGCGACCCGCAACGTAGGCGTGGAAGTTACCCACGTAGAAAGGCATAGCGTTGTCTACGCCAGAGTAGCGGCCTACGTCCCAATACCACACGCACTTCGTGGTGGCAGCGTTGGTGACACAGCCGTCAGTGCTCGACAACAAGGTCGAGCCACCAAGGTAGGTGAAGAACGACGTCGGATCGGTGTATTCTGCCATGAGCAGCTTGATCGCTGCGTGTATGGCATTGGTCGCGTCAGGAATCAAAACACCGCCGTCCACGGAGCAGGTAGCGACCGAGTCACTGTAGGTGATAAAACTGCGGCACTGCGTCACCTTCAGCTTCACCTCATCCATGTTGTAGCCGGAGGAGACCGCCAACGCCGGAAGTGCAAAAGTGATACAAAAAACAACTAGCAAGACGGCGACGGTGACGCCTGTGTGGTGCAAGAAAGCGATGCAATTAGGCCGAATTAGCGGCCACCTCTTCCGGACATAAGTCATCCTTTTGTGTGTGCGTGTGTGCTGCGCTACCTAGCTGTTTCTTATTTTCGATAACAAAAAAATGAGCTTTTTCCCTTCTTTCTATGAAACTAAAACTAACCAGTTGGACTTCGTGGAGTCTTCGTGCTTCTGCACCAAGGAGCGTAAGCACATTTGCTTCATGCACCGCAAACTGTTAGCCGGCTACACCTCGCGATTAAATGCCGTGCTACACTCGGAAGTGCCTTGAATTCTGATTGCAGGACTTGATGAACAGCAGCAAAAGACAACTGGTGCAGGTGCTTAAAAAAAGGGGGGCCGGAAAATACATATGTGTGTATAATAAGCAGAGTTTAGGAAGAAAATAAGAGTAGAGGGTGCTTAGTAGGAAATGACGTGTCATTAGATGATTCGAGGACGCTCATGTACATCAACACATGAAGCAGTACGGTTACCTCTTTCTCTTCTTATGGAGCCATGTTCTCAGCTTGCAAGACGGAGTGTCCTTTCTTCTTTTTTTTCTTTCTCTACTAAAGCAGCCAACGTACGGCCCCCTCCATTCGTTGCCTGCGTATGACGCCCAGGACACGTCACCAAGAAAAGATGCGTTTAGCACAGGTTTTCCTCGTCCACCGATTCATTTCCTGTAGCGTGTATTGAAAACCGTACAGAAGCACAGAATAAAGTTGCTTCCTTGGCTGCCTTTTTTTACTTGTGCTTTTTTCTGTCTCTGTTTGTATGCACGTACGAGTACATATATATATATATATATATATATATATATGTGTGTATATATATTGAGCTTTCACGGAAATCAGCGCATCACTTCTGCCTCTGAAGCTCATGAAGCCACGGAGCAGAAGAGAAAGGTGTGGATAGCAACGATACGAAGTGGTGGTAAAACACTTAAAGAAGAATCGCACACGCGTACATGTGTACAAGCACAAAAAAAAAAAAAGGAAGAGTGAATTAGAAAACAGAATAATAGGCAAGAAAAAGCTAATAATAATAATAATATACCCTAGCATTTGATTAAAAAAAAAAAACGACCACGGAATAGCGAGAAAAAGAGGGCGAAAGGAATAGTGGAAAAAAAAAAAGATACGTGTAAAATGAGGAAAAAAAAATACACACATACACACACACACGTATTAACGTGTTTATTTTTTTTTTCTCTTGATAAGCACAAGGAGAGGATTTCGCTGAATTCAAGAAAAATAAGCACGTTCTCTCTTACATCATTTCTTGTGTTTCGTCAATGTCGACGAAACTCACACTCGAGGAGCTGCGACGCAGCCGGCGTGTTTTAGGTATGATTGGCATCCTCTGCGTGCGTGTCAGCGTCTGCCTTGTCTGCGGAGTCGACACCACCTCTGCTGCTGGCAACTCCGGCGAAGTCACGTAGTTGTAGGTGAATGGGTAGGACTGGGGGCTCGGCGACCGACTGTCCGCTGTGGCTGCAGACGCGGCGACGGCAAACACACAGGGAGGCGAAAGCGGATTTGGGTAGTCCACCTGCGGCTGCTTGTCACATGCAACGGTGGGCATGCTGTGGGTGACGGACGCTTCCATGTTAGGCTGAGTCGGCACCGTTGGAGAGACATATAGCGCATACGCGGACGGCACGCTGTTGAGCAGGTCACCGCTGTCGAAGGTCTCTGCATCGCTGGGAGCGGCCAACACCGTTTTGGTGAGGACCTGGTGGGACTGCAGGTCAAGGACGGAGGCGCTAGAGTTGCATAGCAACAATGTGCCCGGTGGTGATGAACTGCTTGAGCTCGATAAAGAGCGGCTGCTGTCGGCCGAGTTGTGGCGGGACTGCGGTGAGTAGTGTCTGCTGTCCCCGTTCTCGTCGCGAGCCGACGTGTGTGCATCGACTGTGGCCCCAACTGCGGTACGAAAGCAGCACCAGCCGTTACACCACGCCAGAACGCACACCAGGCTGATCACCACGACACCGATGACCACACCGATGCCAGCCCACGCACCACCGCTCGGAGAGCGACGACTGCTACCGGCGTCGTGTTGATTTGTGCTCGTTGGTTTCGGTGTAGGAGCATCGCTCGAATCCGATGAGTCGCTGGTGAAAGAACTGGAGTTGCCGATCGAAACAGGCGGGCTGCCTGTCATCACGCTGAGCTGCACCACGCACAGGGCGTACAACGACGCCGTAGATGTGACGACGTCGTAGGAATTGGCCGGACTGCTGTCTTTCCACCACGCACCTTCGCCTGTTACTTGCGACATGATGAGGTACTGCTGATACGCGCTGCTAGGGAATAGCTGTACGCCATTCAAGGTAAACCAAAACGACGGCAGGTTGTTCAGCGGCCCCGCACCAGCGAGACCCTGCGGGTAGTAGTTGCCGCGGTAAAAAGGCAAAGTAGCATTGAAGGAGGCGCCGTAGCGGCCGCTGTTCCAACGCCAGACGCAGTTGAGCGAACTGGTGGTGGTGGGGCAGTTCACGGACTGTGTCGTTGACCCGCCAAGGTAACCGAGAAATGTCGTCGAGCCCGCGTCATTCATGTAGATCGTTAGTTTTGTGTGCATCTCGGTCGAAACGTCTGCGAAAAGGCTGCCGCCGTAGCTACTGCACACTGCGCTTTGAGCTGCGTAGGTAATCGCCTCTGGTGTGGCCTTGGCCAGCACCTGCACCTCCGATACATCGTACACGCTGGCGGCAGTGGCGCTGATTTGTGCGTGGCAGCCGAGTGTGAGTAAAAGAAAGGTGAATAAAAGAAAACGAAGAGGAGATGTCACGCACATCCATTGCGCTGCGACAGCGAGGTTCATTTACACAATTTAAGGAGGTAAAAGAGAAAAACGCGCAATGTCTGCCGACAACCAAAAAAAAAAAAAAGACGACACTGATTCCGCATGAAAAAGCCCTCAAAGCCCAAAAGTGTACGCTTTGTTACTCTAATTATCGCTACTTGCAAACTAGCATAACGGAAAAAAAAAAGGAAGACAAATATATATACTTTTTTTGTTATGCTGTAAAATGCACAATTAGCTCTCTTTTACGCCTTTACAAAACAGTGTTTACCACATAAAAAAAAAAAGAAGAAATAAAAAGGACGACCTGAAAAAAAAAAGTGGGAAAATGATGACTTGTGCCCTGCTGTTCGTACTTCCTGTTTAAAAAAAAAAAACACTAAGAGCTGTAAATATGAAAAAGACAGACGCACGCAACGCAACTCAATCGGCGACGCAAAAGGGGGGAAAAAAAAGGAAAACCAACCTGTTGAAAAGGAAAAAAAAAACGCAAAAACACAAGAGTCAGAGCAAAGCACGAAAAAAAAAAAAAACCAACGAAGAGTGATACTAGAGGGAGAAAAGTGAAAATAACAGAAGAAAACAAAGGGGGAAAGCCCGGAGAAGCCCTAACTCTTTTTTTTTTTTCTCTCAAAATGTAAAGATAAAAAAGGAAACAAAACTACACATAAAAGCAGCAATGCGATAAGTAAAAAAAAAAAAACCCACAGTAAACTGAAAGAAAACGAGAGAAGAAAAAGAATACGGTTTACTAAATCTGGAAGTACACACACACAAAAAAATATATATACATATATACAGAGAAAAAAAAAAGCTATTGTTCGGCTACGGGAAAAAAAAGGGGATTTTCTTTGTTAGTGGAATTAAAACTGTGAATGGTCAGATGATGGTGCACATCCAAAACAGAGAAAAAGAAGCGGTTAAAGGTCTTTCTTTTATTATATAAACACAAAGATGTGCAAAAAAAAAATTTGCGCTTTTATTAAAACAACAAAGTGAGGCTTGCGAAACAAACGAAAAGAAAAGAAAACACTGTAAAGAAAGGAATAGCGGTGGCCAGCCAAAACTAGCCAATTAGGAGTGTAAGCTGAATACACAAAAACAGGACAAAAGAAAAAACTCCCAGCAGAAAACACTGTGTTGGCGTGACCTGTGAGTGAGCTAAAAAAAAAAAAAAGTAAGAGAGTTGTTACTGCTTTGTTCAAAACAAAGAGTCGCGTAATTGTATTTAGTTTTGCCTTAGTTTGCCACACGCGCAGACACACGCTCCTTAGAGCTCCCTGGCTCCTTTACTGCTGGCCACAATCCAAAGAGGAATAATAAAAAAAGAGAACTTAGTGTCTCCGAGTAAGAGAGAAAGGGAGGAGGGACGCACGTAGAGTCCAGCAATGAAATGGAAGTTCTTTTGGAAAATGTAATAGGAAATCTATAGATCCAAGTACGCGGAGCCTGATCCCGTAGCCACAGTTCTCTCCGCGTGTGGGCACGACACCAGGTTTGCAGGCGCTCCTGACCGCTCTCAAGAGTCACCACAAATAGTAAAGTCTGTTCCTAGAGCACTCAGATAAATCAAAGCCAGCAAGTACACACGCAGAAAAAAAGAGAAAAAAAGAAGACTGAGATAATTCCCGCTCACAAATATAAGTGGATAACTGCGTGGCTCAATTCTCACAAAAAGGAAAAAAGAACTACTCGTAAAGCTTGCTCGAGTGTGTGCGTCAATCCTACAAATCGAAACAAGCAAGCGACAGCAACAACAACAACCACAAAAAAAAAAAAAGAAACAGTAGCAATGAGAATCGATAGATGGAAAGACAGAAAGGAGAAGGAGGAAAAGAAAAGACGGTTGTGTCGAGAGAGCGCAGATTCGCGTATAAATAAAAGGAAAGTTCTTTTTTTTTTTTTTATTCAGAGCCCTCTGGTACTTCCAGTCGACGATTCAGTGAGAAAGGCAGGGCAAGGTTCGAAACTTAATAGCACAGCAAGAACAGCGAGTCGCACTCAAAGGAGTTCTCTTGCTGAGTGCGGCAGCTCATTTATCTTTTCTCGATTTCCCGTAAAAGCGTGTGCTTTTGGGGAATAAGAGATCTTTCTTGTGCACAAGGTGGACGCAAGCCCTTACACACAGCTGCAAGATCGCTTTATGCACTCATCAGCTGTGCTGAAACTGATAGTGGATCATAGTATTCTTTAACTCTTTTTTTGTTGTTGTTGGCGACATACACGGCTAAAAAAAAAAAAAGGAGATTGGTAAAGAAGAGACTCAAAAAGAGAAAAACACAGTATAAGCTGCTCAGCACTCACAATTATTTACACATGAAGGCAACACAGCTTCGGACAACTTGAGCATATACATATATACATATATACATATATACATATATATATATATATATACTTATTGAAAGAAAAAAAAAAGAACAAAGAAAAAAAAGAGAGAAGCTAAAAAGAGGGAAAAACAAATCACACTCTCCGAAAAACAAAAGTCATTGAGGATTAGTCTTCGTCTTTTCTTTTCTTCATTTTTGACTATTTGTTTGTTCATTAAAAAAAAAAAATGAAAAAGAAAACGCAAGAGAAAGAGCGAGATGGAAAAAAAAAAAAGCGAAGTGCCTCTATTGCTCACTACTCTGCCTATTTAACTACCACACAATGGAGAAGCGCTCTAGTTAGAAAATCTGACCTGGGTGGAACGCCCACTGCGCGACTTCACCAGTGCCGACGCAAAATCGTACTGCGCAGAGACTTGCCGCGATAGCGGAGCTCGCCACTTCACATCCGCATTGGACGAGGCCAACGGGGACCAGCCCAACTGGCCCTGCGAGGCAGGTTGAGGCAGGAAACGTGTCCCTGGAGTTACTGCCGCTCTTGACACCGCTGTGGGTGTGGCCATTGTGGTGTCCATACGGTTTGAGATGTAGCTGGCCGGTTGTAGCGAGTGTGACGTAGCTGGCCTGAAGTTCGTGAAGTCGCCGTTCTCGCTAGCAGCCCGACTCGCCGCGAAGTTCTGCATCTCCATGTTACTCATCATCGCGTTGTTAAAGCTCATATTCATGCTCATGTTTGAACGCAAACTTGGGTTTCTGTGCATTGAAGTGCTACTGTAGTTTACGTTGCGCGATGCCGTGTATGCAGTATTGTCCGCCACGCCATCGTCGTTGTCGTCGTCACTGTCGTCGTCACTGTCTGAGTTCGCATTTGAATTCGTCGCGTTCAAGTCGAGCAGTGAACGCCGCGGCACGTTATCGTCGACGGCAGCCTCGTGAAAAGAGCGCTCGCTGATGTGGGGAGATAAGGAGTCCTCTGAGGGGTTCTTGCTCCCTAGAGAAGGCAAACTTCTCGGCGAGACCACCGTCACCTCGTGCGGCTTGTGTGCGAAGCAGCACTGCTGTGTGCTCTTCAGCTTGCACAGCACAAGGCTCACCACCAGCGCAATCACAACGACAATAGCAACGGCGATTCCGGTCCACTGTGCCACCTTTGGTGCCGCCGTCGTGACAGGGTTGGGCACCCGACTGGAGGTGGTGGTGGTGGTCAGTTTTGTTGTGGTGGTGGTCGTGGTGGTCGCCGAGTTCACAGACGACGACGGCGATCCCTGTTTCGAGTCGGCTAGCGGCGTGGCAGCCATGGCAAAGCGGGCCGGCGACGCACGTGCAGCATCCTCGCGCTCCTTCAAAATTCTGTAGATATCGTCCAGTGTTTTATAGTCCTGCGCGCTGAAGCTGTTCCACGCGGCAGTAGTGCGGGTGTTCGGTTCAGCTGGTGTGACGACAGGTGCCAGGGCGACGGCGGAAACACGGAACGCCAGAGAAAGCACCGCCACACAGAAAAAAGCACGAAGCAATGCTGCCTTTCCACTGAAGTGGAGAGCTGTCATCGTGACGAGCAAGCCGTAGCACAGGAGTGGGGGGAGGGAAGAAAGGGTGAGATGATAGCAAAGGGTGACAACTGCGTAGTAGGAGATGTTACTTGATTATTGGGAGAAGTCAGAGAAAAAAGCAGTGGTGAAAGAAACGAGATTTACTCACGTATATGTTGAAAACGTGGCTCAGCAGGATGACAAATCTACACCGAACACTCACTTCAAAAGGGGGAAAAAAAAAAGCAGCAACTCCACACAGAAAAGCAACCAGGAAAAAAAAAGAAAAGAAGAAACTCACAAAGTGTAAAACGACGACTCAACGTAATAAACAATAGCCAAAGGAAAAAAGGCCAAATAAGAAATGAGCTATAAAGAAACCCTATGAGCACATACAGAACGTCAAGCAAAAGGCAGGAAAAAAAAAAGAAAAGGACGAAAGGGGGAAAAAAAAAGATGAGCACAAAAAAAAAACGGAAGGAGATTAAAGGATGCACAAGACGCTGGTATTTCTTTGTTGTTACTGTATTACACATTCAAGAGCGAAGGAAAAAAAGATAAAAAGGAAGCACGTGCTGTACAGTTCTTTTTAAAGTCTCTCGAAAGCTGTGAATGTGCTGACGGTTAGTGCTAGCTGTCGCAAACGTTGCCAGCAAAGACACGCAACGACACAGTACCGCTTGAAAATCTGCTTTTAATATATATAGATGTACTTTTTTTTCCAAGCGAGCCTATCAGTGATTAGAAACAGAGGTTTTAACTCCCGGTTGTAAAATCGGCAACCACTTCTCGAGTTAGAGTGTACGTGTGTGTGTGCGCGCGCAAAGAAGAAGAAATAGAAGAAAAGAGAGAAAATGAGGACTGTTGAACAGATACTCCTTTTTCTTTTTTCTGCAAAAAAAAAAAAAAAAAACAGCAGCTGTTACGAACTGCGATGGCAACGCATGACGCCGAAAACCACGGTCAACTCCTAAAAATAATCTCAAAGGTATCGGGCCTCTCGACCCACCGTGAGCCTACACTATTGTTTCACACGAGAAATAACCTCACCTCTCGCTAATCCGTAATAGTGTCTGAGCACTTGCTGTCTCAGCTGACGAAAACGACATTTAAAAAAAAAAAGAAGACTTATATAATAATCGCAGAGAACAAGTTACTTAAGCGTAGCACTCGCCAATCTGCTTTGTTCTTTTTTTGTGTTGTATTGCTGTTGTCTTACTTTTCCTGTTGGATGTAAACAGCTTAGCACGGGTTTCCGTGAGTACCTACGAACTACTACTACACTAAAGATCAAAAGGAGTTCGACAAAAAAAAAAAAAAGAGCATGAGGGTAACAAAGAAAAAGGGCGCGTAGCCTGACAGTCTGATGAATATGGACACATGACACATATAGAGATTAAAATACCGAGATAAAGTTGGGAGAGCTCAAAGAGAAAAAAAAAAAAGGGCACAGAACTGCTTTTCGTTCTGATTCTGCCTTTCAAGCGCCGCGATTCTCTTCTGCCCAGTGAACCCCCTCTCTTGCCAGTCAGAGCTTCATTCCATAAGCGTGTCATCCACAAGCTCATGTTGGAGCGAATGAAAAAGGTTGACGCGCTTCACCTTCTTTCAGAATGAAAAAAAAAAAAAAGCAGCCATTGCCATTAGACCTCGACGGCTTCACAGCCCAGCACCCCCTGTCTTTACGTCTCCCTTCTTCTTCATCTTCGCAGAAGAAAAAAAAAAGAAAAAAACGTTACGTTCCCATTACCCGCCTTCCGTAATTGTTGTTTTCCCTTTTCCTTCATCGTTGTCCTTTTCTTAGGCGTACAACTGCTTCTGGTTCGCGGGCAGTGTGGCCTGGATGTTGACCGGAAGGTACTCCTCTATCTTGCCCGTCTCCACCAGGCGGCGGGCCTGCTCACCAAAGACGGTGTTCTGCTCCACGTAGGCGCGCAGGCGGCGGCGCTCCTGAATGTGCTCGCAGAGCGCAAAAACGCAAAACGTCGGCACGCCGACTACCAACAGGCGGCCGTAGCCTTGCGGGGTGTAACGCCAACGGGACGTCATCGTCTGCGTCACGGCCTCCTTGATGCGGACATCCACACCAACGTCGAAAAAGTGCGGGGCACCAAACTGACGGCGAATCGTCGCGGAGCCGGCAGTGTACATCGTGAGTCCGCCCATCACCGCTGCCGCCGTCACTATGTCTGCGCGGCGCCACCACTGGCGGTTCTTTTCGATCTGCCAGTCGCTCTCTGTCTGAAACTTGCGCCAGCGGAGCATCCACTCATCCAGGTACTGCAGAGTCAGCTCTACCTTCATCGTGATCGAGGAATAAACAATACGTGAAAGATAAGGAGAAGGAATGGAAGGGAGAGCACAAAAACTGCGCGTGCGTGTATGTGTGTGCGTGTGATTGGAAAGGAGTGAAATTCCAAAAAAAAAAAAAAACAGAAGAACAACAGCAATAGTAGTCAAAGAAAAACAAAAAAGAACAGAGAAAAAAAAAAGAAGTGAAAAAGAGAAAGCAATCAAAAGAGATGAGAGAACACTCTTGAAAACTATACTTTTGCTGACGAGATGGCCTTTTTCTTCCCTGTGTCACAAAAGGACACCTTTAAAAGTGTACGTGAGCGGGATCTTATCACTTGCAGCCTCATATTCTCTTTCTTAACTCTGTTTAAAACTCATAACACGTTTTTCTTCATTGTGTTTTTTCCAGGGCAGATAATTAGCAGAGCAGGAGAAAAAGCACCTAATGGTTCGAAAACCCATCTTCGTCGCACAGGATGCGCAATAGCGTGACGCGGCCGCGCTGCAGCTCTTTCCGAATTTGAGCAAGCGTCTGAGTCGCCGCTTCTGGGTCGAGGTCATCGTCTGCGGTCGTGCATTCATCCCAACCTGCGGTCGTCAGCCGTTGGTGCAGCTCGTACAAGCGTCGCTTCACACAGCGTTGTGAGTTCTTTGCCCTCCTCAATCCCTCACGTGCGTCTTTTAAAGCTGTCTGTGTTGTAGCCTCGGCGAAGCCGCTGTTTTGCGAAGGGTCAGCGCTGATGAGCACCGTATAACGCCGCACACGCGCCAATTCAGAGGCGAGATGGCGCCTTGGCTCGAGTAGTCGTTGTTGATAGGGAAGACCAGCGCTGCACCAGTGGAGCAACGGCTTTAGCTGGTAAGCCTGCTTTGCTGAAACTCTTTTTTGAATGGACAGCGATTCACCTTGTATAAGGTGCTGCGCGCATGGTCTCTCTGCTGGCGATGTGGTTGCCGCAAGTGCTTCTGCCTGTAACACTTGAAAGGCTGCACCGCACGACAGGATCGCCTGCAGACTTTCTTGGAGCTCATAACCACACAGTGCGGATGAGGTCAACAGGCGGACCGCTGCCAGAAGCGTCTCCGGAACCGGGGGTTCCACCGTGGCGTCGTCGCGCTCAGCACTGCTTTGCATTTCAGCTACCGCAGCGACAAGGCTGCGCAAATGCGAGAGCGTTTCCACGTGCGACGCCATTAGCAGCTGCCTGCGCGTTCGTGCAAGACTCGCCAGCTCGTACCGCTCACGCAGTGCTTGATACCTTTCCAAGGCGCCGTCACGTTGTGCTATCTCCTTAACCAGAGCTGCATGAGCAATACCGGCGCTCATATTGATCTTGGCAGACATTTTAGCTCTTTCTTTCGTTGCCTTTCTTTAGCGTAGGACCCACCGAAAATCGGTTACAGCAGAATGATCGAAGCAAAAGAAAAGATGTGTGTGTGTGGGGGGGGGGGGGGGGAAGGGAGAGAGAGGACAGATGCTCCTCAGCAACGCATCGTTTTCTTATTCGAAAAATAAAACTCCAAGAAGTCAAAAAAAAAAAAAAGCGAGATTTGTGCGTCTAGAAGATAGGAAAGGGTCGCTGTCGCTGACAATTATGCTCAACGAAGGAGAAGAGAAGATGAATGTCCCCCCTCAAAAAAAAAAAAAAGAGAAAATGAAGAAGAAAGACCAAGTCTGTTTTTTTTTTCCCCCTTCCATGGCAAGAGAGTTCACTGTGTGCACAGCCACGGTGAGGAACGCCGGCCATCAATGCGTTAACTCACTTTTCTTCTTCTCTTCAACTACAGACAGAAGAAGCAACGACACGATAGCGGGCAACCACATGAAGCGCGCTCACTGTTTCCGTGGGGCGTCTGCGCATGCTGGAAAGGAGAAGCAAGAGCGGAATTTATCCAAGCAGGTTAACCAACCACGTACCCACCTCGAAAGAGAAGAAAAAAAAAAGGCCGCAAAACACAAGCAAAGCCGCTCAAAGGCTTTACTTAGCAGCGCCGTTGCTTCAAAAATAAGAGAAAAAAGGCTCAAAAAAGGAGTCCTTCAAATATAGGCCTCTTTCTGTTGTTGTTGTTTTTTTTTTTGCATTCTTGTGTGAATTGAGTTGATTACTGTGAAGTCAACAATGGCATTCTAACGTCATTCAAAAACGCCACCAAATAGCCAAAAAAAAAAAGAAAAAAAAAGGTAAAGAAAAAGAAAATACCAGCAAGGTTGACTGTTCAAAACGCACACACACAAAAAAAAAAAAAAATGTGCAGGTGTTGCTGCCCGTCCTTCGCCTGCACATTCTCATTTCGTCTTACGATAAAGGAGAGGGGACTTCTATGCCCCTACTCCTTGCCGGTTGGCTCGCCCATCGTGTCCTGTAGTGAGTCCACCGTGTAGCCCTGCGCGTCGGCCGTCTCCGCAGTCTTTCGCGCCTGCATGCCCTTCACATCGAGCCACATGTCCATCGGTGTGACGAACAGGCTGCGCTTCTTTGCCTCACGGTACTTCTCGTACAGCTCCTTGCTGCGTGACTCGATGCGGGCATCGTCCAGGACTGAGTAGTACGTCTTGCTCTGCCCAGACGGCCGTCGCACCTTCACCTCTACAGTAGGCCAGTACTCTCGGCCCAGCTGCGCCTTGCGGGCGTCGGCTAGCAGCTCTGACATCTTTGTCGAACCGTAGGTGATGTTGTCCGACTGGTCCTCGTACTTGTCGCTGTCCAGCTTCAGCACGCCCATGCCTACGCGGTCGTCCGCGAGGATGCGGAGGCGCCGCTCTGTCTGCAGGTCCACGAAGGGGTTGCCGTACGCGTCGAGCCGCTTTAGATCATCGATGCGGCAGCGAATCGAGACGTTGCGGTTGTGCACATCGACCATGCGCTGGTACCAGCCTTGCCAGTCGTACCGCTTATACTGCAGGTTGTCGTACTGCTCCACCATGCCCATCTCCGCCGGCAGGTTGAACTGCGTGGCGGCGAGGCCGACGGCGCCGATGCGGCGACGTGTGCACTGCGCCATCGTCGCCGCCGCTGCCTGAGGCACGTAGGAGAGGCGGATGTACATGCGTGCCATGCATTCGAGGTAAAACGTAGCCGGCCTCTCCGCGGCCGCACCGCCGGTGGGAAGCACCCCGCTCGCCTGCCACGACGGATGCCGCTGCCGGATCGCCTCCAGCAGCAAGTCCAGCACGCTGCTGTCCACCTGCTGCCGGCGCACGCGCTGCTGACTCTCCGCGGCAGCCGCGACTGACTCCAGCTCCGCCAACGACACGCCCAGCGAGCGCAGCACATCCAGCGTGCGGTCTACCTGCTGGTAGGAGGTGAGGTGACGCAGCAGCTGCCCTGTCTTCGCATCACGCGCAATCTTGCGGTCGTTGCGGCGGTTCAGCACGCCCTGTAGCTCTTCGGCATACTCCGGCGTGAAAAGGCGCTTCGTCGCCCCCTTCGCGCCGATAGTGTTCTTCACAATCTTCTGTGTCGCCGCCAGCGTGGCCGGGTCGCTCAGCAGCGTGCGGGTGTGCTGACGCCACCGCGTCGGCCAGTCCACTGCCGCCATGACCGCGTCCCAGTCGACGGACGGCTGCGCGCCGGTGAGCTGAAAGACACGGCGAACGTGCGTCTTGGCAGCGTCGTCGAGGCCGCTGAGGAGGGAGTGCAGCAGCGACTTCACCTCCGTCGTGCTGTCGAAGCGCTCCACGGCGTCGGTCACGTCGGCCAACAGCAGCTGCTGGTCGTCCAGCATCGCCTCGCACAGCGCCGCCTCGCGCGCCCAGTCGTATAGCCCTGCCGCCCGTAGCGCCTTCGCGAGACGCGCGCAGCCGGCCATCTCTGCCAGCAATGCCTGCACCGCCTTTATAGCAAACATGCGCTTCGTGATGGGGTTCACCATACCAAGCGAGTTCGCAGGCAGCCGCCGCACCGCCCCCTGCTCGGAGTCTCCGCCACCGATTCCCTCGTCAAGGTGTGTCGAGATGCCGCGCAGCTCCGCTGGTGCCCGTGCGTGGCTCTCGACAACGGCGGCGAGTAAAAAGTACAGGGCGACCGGCGCCGTCATGGCCGGCGTGCGCACCGCGTCCTCCGTCATGAGAGCGTCCCAGGTGAAGCCGAGCGTGGCGTTGCCAGGCGCGACGGTAGACGAGAAAAGCTCCGCCTTGTGCGCGTTGACGCTATCGAAGAACACACGCCACACCGCATCGCCGTAGCCAAAGTACGGGCTGTTTTTCACCAGCGGCAGCACGCCCTCCTTCAGAAAGCTGTTACGCTTCTCCACCGCCTTGCGGCGCAGCACCTCCAGCGCGAGTGCGCCGTCCTCGCGCGGCGTCAGTGCTGCCATCTCCGCCACGTACGCAGCATGCAGCGCCGCCAGCTCGTGCTCGAACGCGGCCTTGTTGAACAGGTGTGTGGTGTTCAGCTTTCCGTAGGCCGGCACGGCGCGACTCCACAGCTCCGTTAGCTTCTGCTGCGTGTCCACCGCCTCGGCGTCCTTCGCAAGACGGGGAATAACCTCCGTGGCGAAGCTCTGCACCATACGGTCAGCCGCTGGCGACACCGGCGGTGCGTCCGCCACAAGCAGCTGCTCTACAAAGACCGGCAGCCGGGGGTACTGGTCGCCGAGCCAGTACTGCAACGTGCCCCATTTCGTATGCAGGCGCAGCCGCTCATCCAGCGACGGCGCGCTCGCCGCGGCGGCGCGTAGCACCGAGCTCTCCGGCACACGCGACTCTTGATTTGGCAGAGTGCGCACGTAGGGGTCTTTCTCGCTCGTGCCGAGGCCCTCGTGCACCTTAGTGCGGAAAAGGTCAGCTGCCGGTGCCGCGTTCGTCACATTGCGTACGAAGGTGTTACTTAGGTCTTTTGTGGCCATGGACTCGTGTTTGACGAGGCCGGCGCCGTGCGAGCCGAGAATGCGGTCGCGGTGCTGCAGCTGGAGAAGCGCCGACGACGTGGCGAAAGCGCGGCTTGGCGCTACCGTCTTTCGTACCGCAAGGTGCGGCGCGGCACCCCGCGCACCTGTCTGCGCAGAGCGAGAGATGCGGTACATAGGAATCCTTGATCAAACCAGATGAGAGAGCTCCTAATTCGCTCCAACCTGGCTCCACAACTGTGATCGGCTAAAGTGAAATAAGAACAGCAACAACAACAACAAAAAAAAAAACGTAACACTACGAAGCGTCTCCGACGTTTCTTCAGCTTACGTTTTCTTCTGTTGCACAGTGGTTTGATAATGATTGTATGTGTGAGTGTACCATACAAGCACCATACCGACAGTTGTGTTGAGTCAACAAAAAAAAAAAAAAAGAGAGAAAAGAAGCAAGGCAAAGCAGTCAAGCAGAATGAAGAAGAGATCCTCTTGTTATTCGATCAAAATGGAAAGCAGCGCGTTTTGCACCTCTTTTTCCTCCCTTTTTCCAGGTGTCTGTGTGCCGACCACATAACTCTGTTGGCTTTTTCGTCTTCAATGGCTTCCATTTTTTTCGAGTCAGTCGTGAAGCTGCTTATCGCGATATGTGTAACGCGAAGAAGAAACAAGCAAAAAAAAAAAAAACGACAAGGCCTCTTCGTAATGTAGCGGCAAGCATAAAGGTGGAAAAAAAAAAAAGAAAAGCACTCACAAGCAAATCTCACAAGACTAGCTGGCTGAGGAGGCAGATTCTCTGAAACGTGGAGGCAACGTCGCTCCGCTCCATCGCAAACTCGTGCCGCACGGCGTAGCGCAGCCCGGCAGCGTAGGCGGCGTTCTCCGCCCACGCCAAGCCTAGCAAAAAGCTGGACTGCACGGTGGCAAGCACCACAAAAAAGGTAAACGCCTTCATGAGGAACGCCTTCACCATCTCGCTCGTCATCCCGACCACGGCGGCGGCGTTGCGTGCAGTGGAGGAAGGTAGCGTGCTGGCTCCGGTGTAGTAAAGACGGCGCACCAGCACGTACAGCACCCACAACGGGAAGTACAACCAGACGTAGAGCACAACGCCAGGGACGCAGAACACGAGCAGCAGCGGCACCAGCACCGCCGAGAAGGCCACGAAGCTGGAGCCCTGCGTGAGCACTGTCGGCAGGTCGTCCAGCTCGAGGCTGCTGATGCGCAGAAGCACCTCGACAACAAAGACGGAGTCCGTCTTTTCCTCATCCACCTTCACAACAGCCGGCTGTGCACGGTCGAGGTCGAGCGGCAGCAACACCACATTGAGGTATTCCCACACGGGAGTGAGCAGGCCGGAAAAGATGTTGGCCGCGCCACAGACACAAAAACGTCTCCAGCCGCCTTCGATCGCATCGAAGTGGTATTGGATGTACAGCAGCATCACGCACGCTTTGACAGAACACAGAATAATGTAGTACGGATGAAAGCTAAAAACGAGGCGCTGACTCTCCAGTCGCACCGCCTCCATCGTGTTCGTCAGAGCCTCGGCCACGACGGGAGCCGGAACAGAGGCGGGCGGGTTCTCCGCATGGTACACAGCCGTCTCCGCCACGGCTGCGGTGTGTGCCGTTGCTGCCGGTGCGGGTGAGGGGACCGAGGTGCACAGTCGCGAGCGCGGCGCGCCTTCCAATAGAAGGGCGTCCTTGCTCACTTCGGTGCTTGGGGCGGCAATTCCACGAAAAAACGCAGCGCTGTCGTATAGCTCCACCGGCGACGTCGCCGGCGTGGGTCGGGCGGCGGCGGCGACGCTGTGGCGGTCCTGCGCGAGTCGGTGCGCCTCGGCAGACAAGGGGGCCTCGACAATGTGCGCTGCTTTGCTCATCCACAGCACGCGACTCCACTGCCGGAACGTCTCGGCCACGCCGTGGTCACGCTGTGTGCACAAGTTGAAGAACGCGTTGGTCAGCGTGAGGCTGACACTGGCAAGCAGGAGAAGAAGCAGCGATGGAATCATCGTTTCGGCGGGGAGCGCCTCGAGAATGGAGTCCGGCGGCTGCCTCGTTGCTTGGGCGGCAGCAGTGGCGGGTGAGAGAGTGGACGGAGCCTGAAAAGGACTGCGGAGCTGCCCAGATGCCGCCCCAGCTTGTACATGTGGCGCCGGAACAGCGGTGGACACACCACGGTGCTTCATTTGAGATGCTAGCCTGAAAAAAAAAAAAAAACACGACACCGAAAAATGAAAGAAAGGGGAAAAAAAGCGTAAACTTCTAAATGGAGAAACGTGCATGCATCTTCGCTGCGCTGCTCCCTGTGGCATCAAGCAAGGGTAGGGAAAAAAGAAAAAGAACAGCTCCTACTGGAGTGCACACGCCAACGCGTTCGACGAGCACGCGACAGCAGGTGCGAAAAAAAAAAAAAGAGTAATATCAAAGATAAAGTGAGGGGTGAATAAACAGGGGTTGAGGAAGAGCGTGTGTTGACACTTGAAGCCTCTCGTGCCTTGCTTTCTGCAAAACTGGCACAAAGAGTTTTCTTGTTATTGTTGTTTTCTCTCACCTGAATGCAAAAAGCAGAACGTTAACTGCCCAACTGCACTCTTTCCGGACATTACGTGGGTGTCAGCCGCCCTATAGGGAGCAGCGCTGATAGCCGAGAGGAGCGACTTGATAGACTACGTCCCACGAAGGCAACTTAGTCTTGTTTCTTTTTTTTTTTTTTTAACAATACCGTTGTATGTGTGACTGTGTGTGCGTGTATGTAAACACCTATGACAAGAGGAAAAAGAAAAGAAGAGCACATGCACAAAAGTAGTGTACATCTGAAGTAGAGGGTGAAGGAAAAAAAAAGCCTATTTCACCACAGCACACAAGCACTCATAAAGAAGAATGAAAAACAAAAACAGGTCTGTTTGCACCTCTGCTCCACAGGAAAAAAAAAGACAACTGCGAGTCGGATATAAAAGAGGTGGAGATGCAAAACTCGGGTAGGTGTGCGAGTGTTTTAGAAAGCTGTAGTAGAAAACGGGAATTGCACAACGTAAGAAAACCCGCCAGCGTGGCTCCTGACTTTTCAAAACTGCAATGCTAACTAATAAAGACATCATTGGGAAGTTACTCTCAAAGCGAAAAACAAACAAAGAAGTGAAGAACACACACAAAAAAAAAAAAAACATCAGTAATGGGGAGAGGGGGGGGGGGGGGAAAGAGGGGCGAAGCAGCAGCAGTCATAGTCTATGCACTTGGCATCTAAACAACTATTACACAGCAGGAAGCGGAAGAAAACAACCGGCAGAATCAAAAAAAAAAAAAAGAAAAAAGAGGGGAGAGAATTCAGACAGCAAAGTCATTCGGTGACGGCAGAGCAATCACCACGTGGCCATTCTCTGAAGCGGCCGAGAGGTCAACTGCTGGGGAGTCGCGATAGGCTACGCTGCTTGGCGGCGGCGGCGGCGCGGCCTCGTTGTTGTCCGCCTGGAGCGCCTCCCGCAGCTCTTCCATAATCCGCGCCGCACGGTGGTTCCAGCGACGGTAGTTCTGATCTAGCGACTTGTTGTACTGCTGCTCTTGCAGCTGCTGCGCGCGCTGCTGGTGGCGCACAATGTTCTCGTCCAGTTCTCGGCCTGCCTCGATGTACTGCGTTGCCTGTCGCTCCCGCGCCTTCTCTGCACGCTCCTTCTTCTCCTCCGCCTCCTTCACGATCGCTACCCCGCGCGACACCCGCTCGTCGACCAGCCGCCGCAGTGAGTCCTGTTGCCGTTGCTGCTGCGTCGCACGGTACTGTGCGCGCTGCCGCAGGTAGGACTCCTGTTCCGCCTTGTTCTCCGCGTAGCGCTCGGCCTGTTGCTTCTGACGTTGGTTGAGTTCCTCGACGAGCTTGTCGTGGTCCTTCCGCACCGTTTCGAGAATGGCCTCGCCGTTCTCCCACACCACCTCCGACTTGGCGCGGCTCGCTGCCTTCTTGGCGGCCCACGTGCTCTTCTTCGACTCGCGAATCGCGGCCAGCTTTGCCTCCGTCTCCTGCCGGTGCAACTCCGCCTGCCGTTCCTTGTCAGCTTGCTCTAGCGCCGCCTGGGCGGCGCGGCGCTCGCGCACCTGCCTTGCGTACGCCTGCTTCGCCTGCTCGCGGTCGTGCAGCTCCTTCTGCTTGCGCTGCCGCTCCGCCGCGAGGTGGGCGAGGTTGCGCGCGCGGCGCTCCTCGTTCGAGCCGGCCTGCTCCACCGTCTCCTCCTGCGCCTTCTCGTTGTGCGTCCGGCACTGCTGCGTCTTCGCCTCGGTGCGGTCGTTGCGGTCCCTGTAGTAGGCCACCTGCACGTTACGCATCTCCTCCACCTGCGCGCTGCGCTGCTTCTCCGCGGCCTGCCGTTTTTGCTCCGCCTCCGCCTCCGCCTGGATGCGCCGGGCGTAGGTGTCGAGAAAGCGTTGGTTGTGCTGCATCTCGATGCGCCACCGCACCTGTGCGTGACGGCGTTCGACCTCGTCCAGGGCGGACTGAATGAGAGTGATACGCCGCTCCACCTCGGCGGTGCTCACCCCTGCTGGTGGCTGCCCAGTGGTCTCCTCGAGCAGACCGCGCAGCTGAACGATGTAACTCATGTACTCCTGGCACAGAGCCGAGTCGTCCGTGGAGCCCGTGGCGGCTTTGCCTACGGCTAAAGACGATGCCCCTCTTTTTGAGCCTGCAAGCCGCGGAAAGCGACGCTGTGTACTCATCTTGTATTTCGGAGGAGTTAAAAAGAAAAAAAAAAAAGCACACACGCAGAAAAAAAAAACGGCTATGGGGATACAAGAGAGAGAAGCTCACAGCGTCACGTGATGAAGCTGAAAAGGGGGAAAAAAGTCTGTTTCTTTTTAATTTACACACAGAAAGGAAAGCAGAAACAAGAGAATTGGTGGAAGTGGGATAGAGGTGTCCGTGACAAATCTCCTCATTTATAGCCAGCTGAATCAAGCTGTTTAGAGCACAGCTTTCAGCACGATGGAATCGAAGAAAAAAGCTCGATTTGTTAATTATCACTTTTTTATGACGTGCAGCAGTGCCTTCCACCTCACAGATAGTAAGAGAGAAGAAAAAAAAAAAAGAAATTAGGCACATCCGTCGACGGGTTGTAGCTGCACCTGTGTAGATGTGTGTGTTCATTAGCCCTTCTAGTGCTCTTCTTCTCCTTTTTTTTTTCTTTTAAACCTCTAAGTCAACGAAAAGGACAGTTTATGCAACATATGAATCATAAGCGTCTAAAAGGAAAAAAAAAAAGACCATTATATTAAAAAAAAGAGATGCGTCTCTTTTGCTGCTCTTTAAACACAGCAGCACATATTCAGGTGCTTGGTAGACGTTCAGTTCTATCACGATTGCCTTCTACTCTATTACAGTTGTAAAGCCACGAAAAGAAAGAAAAAAAGAGTCGAGTGCAGCAATCAGGCGAACAACAACAACAACCGCAGCAAAACGGCTGGACTCAATTCAAGGCTGGCGTTGCGTGCCCTGCCGACGCTGGCGGTCGCGCAGTTGGCGCAGGAGCAACTCACGGCCCAGCCGCGCTCGGTCCTCAGGCGTGCTCTGCATGATTTGCTCCACCAAGGAGGCCGGCGCCGCCGCCGCGGGCACGCTGCTGCGAGCTCGACCCGTCGTCTGCGTCGGCTTCCCATCCGTAAGCGGACTCGCCGTGTCGCTGTGCGCGGCGGGTGACGGTGAGAGAGCTCCCTGCTGCCTCGGTTGCTGCTGCTGCTGCTGCTGCTGCTGCGCTGGCGGCCACCGCGGCTGCGCATCCGCGACGTTCGACAACAGCGGTGTTCTCGCACGATTAGAGTTCGATGCAACCATAGCGTTGGTCTTCCCCATGGCTGCTGCGGCTGCTGCGGTGGTGGACTTGACGGTGGACGGCTGCGGCGGTGAACGGGAGGGCTCTCGGGCGCCGACCGACGCAGCGCGAGAGTGCGGTCGCGGCGCAGGAGACGCACTCGAGCCCGCCGCGCTGCGCTCCCGCTGCATCGTGCTCGAAGCTGCGGTGGCGGTGGCTGCGCCGCTACGGGAGTGGGCCCGCGACTGAGCACCGGAGGAGAAGTTTCGGCCGCTACCAAGACCCTCCGAGGTGGCCAGGCGTGAAAACAGCTCTCGCGCGGTGGAGGCGTGCTCAGTGCCGACTGTCGAGGCGTTGGTGTTTGCCTTCGCTGCAACCGCTATCGGTGAATCCGCCCTTTCCTGCTGGCGAGACGCGATGTAGGCCCGCCGCAGCGCCTCACTCTTTGTCATCTTCACGGGCACGACGACATCGGGCCTACACTCGTACGGGATGAGGCGGCGCGGGGCGGGCTGGAAGGGATAATCTTCGTCCGCCACGATGCCCTCGGTAATGGCACACCTGCGCTGGCGTTCCTTCTTCCACTCCTCCAGCGCCAATGCACGGCTCTCGCGGATGTGCGCAATGACCTCCGGGTCCGGCTTCTCGCGTTTGATCCTCGGGAAATTCAACGGGGAGCCGTCGACGCTGCCACTGCCACCACAGCCGACGCGCGGGTCGCTGCCGGCCCGCTTCGCGTTGGCCGCGGCCGGAGGCGGTCGTGTGAGGAGCGCGGTGTCTGCCGGAGTCACCCTCTGCTCCGCAAAGTGGCGGAAGACAACGGCGACAAACTCCGCCTCGCGCAGCTTGCGCTGTCCGCAGTGCTCGACGGCGCCCAACAGCTCCTCCGTTTCCTCGGTGCTCAGCAAGTCGAAAGAGGCACGGGCGAGGAGGGCAATGGACTGCGGTGCGGTCGCACGGTACGACGTGTGTTGCGTGTCGCACACGTACCGCGACAGTGCCCGGTACTTTGCGGCGAGAACGGCGCGGTAGTAGTCTTGCTGCAGGCGTCGGCGGTCCTGGGCGAGCACCCTGGCTTGCTCCGCCCGCGCAATTTTCTCCTTTTCCGCGTTGAACTCCAGCCGCAGCCGGCCCTTCATGGCGTCCCGCTCCGCCTGCCTGTAGAGGTGACGGACAATATCCGGATCGCGCTCACCAGCCGCCACCTGAGCGGCGACAATGCGCTGCGATTCCGCAGAAAGAAGCGGCTGATATGATGGTGCACGTACAGTATTTGAGGCTGCAGCACCAACGCCTGCCCCGCCCTCAGGGAAGCCCGCGGTAGCGTACGGCTGCATCACGTCTAACTCCTCCTCGACTCCCATGCCACCCCCCTCCTCTCCGTGCCCACCCTCGCCCGCGTCGTCTTTGCCCTCTCTTTTCGCACGCGTAACGGTGTCGGCTGTCCGCACCACGCCACGTGCACAGAGCCGTTCCACCACGGCCGAAAGCTGCTCCGGCCGCATCGGCGACACTTGCAGCCGCCTCTCCGCCTGCTGCACCACCTGCGGCTTCACCTCCGCCTCGAACGCACGCCGCTCCTCCGCCTCGGCGTACAGGTTGTGAAAAACAGCCGGGCCGCGCGGGGCGAGCGCGGTCGGGTCCAGCCGGGCAGCTCGCACCGTCAGCGGGCGGAAGGTGCACTCCCGCAGCTCCCGCTCCACCTCCTGCTGCTGCTTCTTCGCCAGCCACTGCTTGCGGCGGATGATCTCCGACTGCACGCGGTTCTCCGGCCGGAGGGAGGCGGGCCGCCGCAGCCGTGCCGCGTACGGTGACACCTGCGGAGCGAAGGGACAGTCGCGGCGGCGGCGCGCCTCCGCCAGCACCTCCTGCCGGGCCCGCTCCAGCGCCATCCACTGCTGCTTCGCGACCTTTGCTCGCATCGCCTCCTCGTAGATGTCGGGCGGGTAGGCGGAGCTGCCGGCTGAGGAGGCGTCGTCGTCGCCCTCCTCCGCGTCGCGCGTGGTGGCATAGGTGCGGGAGGGGTGAGTGGAGGAAGTCCACTGACTTGTCACGACTGCCGCTCCCTCCGTCCGCGACAACGCCTGCATCAGTGCGGAGGAGTACGACGTGAACGGCGGGGAGGTGTCGTCGGTCAGCGTCGTTTGATCGTGCATGTTGCTCTGTCGCAGCAGCTGCGTCGCCGTTTGATCGGCGCTGGCTCTGACATTGTGGTTGCCGCCGAAGGGCGAGTTCTGCGAACCGGTGACGGAGCCAGATAAGTGCGACGAGGAGGCATACGCTGGCGAGATGGTGCCGTGTTGGTACCGTTGTACCAAGCTGCTGCTGCTGCTGCCTGCGGTCGCGACGGTAACGGCTGTGCTGCGTGACGTGGGATTCGGCACGTTGGCGCTGGTGACCGGCCGCGGCGCGGGCGGGGAGGCCGCCTGCGGTGCGGCGCCGGCCGGTTTTGGCGACGGCGGCGGCGTCGCCGCCCGGTGGCGAAGCGCAGGCCCCGTCGCGGCACGCTCGCCAGCGGATGCGTTTTTTTCAGCCACACGCGTCCGCAAGCCTCCTAACTTGGGCTCGCCATGTCTGCCGAGCCGAGAAATGAGTTGGTTAATGTTCGCGTCGGAGTCGTCCGTGTCCACCGGGATTGGGCTACTCATCGCTGTCACCTCCGCTGGACGCCGACTCGTGGTCGGGGTGCGCTCGCCCAGTGTGCTTCCACCGCCTTGTGTTATGAGAAGTGCGGTGCTGTCATTTGGCGCGTTAGTCGAGGCCGTGGCGGAGGGCGACTGTCCAGGCACAGGCTGCACGCGGTTCACTGCGTCAAGCCAGCCTGGCGAGCGCAGCCGATTCGCCGCAGGGAAATCTGCAAGGTCAACAGAGTCACTTAGCGAGCGCGTGAGCGGCTGCACAGACGACTTGTCCTCCGCGGGCATGATTACGTTGAAAAGTCAGTTTTGTGTGTTCTCTCACCCTTTTCTGTGGCGCTGCAACGCTGCGCCTTTCTTATAAATCCCCTTATGAAGCCCGCTGTAGCACAACGACAGGACGATACCGGAAGGGTAGAAGAGAAAAAGCTAAGCTCAAGCTTTGAAGTTATTAGGTCTGTTTGACGTGTATCTATCAAAGAAGTGAATTGGCTTCCTTTCCTTAATTGTATCTTTTAGCTTCTACTACTTAGTCACTGAGGTAAGGTAAAATGAACCTCTTCACCTGGTCCTTCCTTTCCCGTTTTTCTTTTCGATAATGCGAAGTAACGCTTCAGAGCATAACAGTGGTTGAGCGAGCCTTTTTGTGCCCTTACAACAAGGTCTCTTTTTCTCCCTCTCTCTCTCTCTATATATATATATATGTACGCAGCGGGAAAAACAGGTCTATGACTTTAAGCAAACAAATATAAAAAAAGAAAATAGTACCGAGAATTCGGTTGGACGCACTTGACAGGTGCGCTAGTGGTTTTGACTGCTTTTGAAGCACCAATAAGGCAGGGAGAAGAAAAAAAAAAAAGACGAAGTTTATGATTGGGAGAAGTGGGTAAGGAAGATAAGAACAAAATGCACAGTAAGTCGTTCAGTGAGAAGACAGCCAGAAGAAGAAAAAAAAAATCTCTCACAAAAAAAAAAAAAGAAAGCCGGTCTTTTTACTATTCTGTTCATTAGGGTTGCTCGGCGGCACCCAGTTTGTTCGCATTAGCAACTGAAAGCACTGCATCTTCAGCACAGCGCTCGTTCAGGAACAGTAACGGCAAGCAATGCCTTTTTTCCGTACTTTGTCAGCTTTCCGACAGTATAAGAACAGAACTCTACGCTGCACCAAGCAGCGAGAGATACTCCAGGAAAAAAATGTGCGATTTACATCGTCAGGATCTTTGACCGCCACAACCTTCGAAAACAAGCCAAGCGCAGAAGATTGTAATGAGTAAACTGGTTCGCGATTAAAACATGGAAAAAAGAAAAAGAGAACGAGAGGAAAGAGCCGTTAGAACCCAATAAAATATCATTGTTGCGCACGAGACGGCGTGAAGGCAAGCAAGGCGGGTTGCGCGTACCGCCGCTCCGTCAGCTTCTGAGCTTCTGTCTTCGTGCTCTGCACCGGACGCAGATCTGGTGTGCCTTCGTGCAGCAGCCGCGTCAGCGTCTCCGCCCTCGTCCACCCCGCCTTCGCCGCCATCTCCGACAGTTTCGCCACGTAGGCGTCCTTCGCGACGTCCTCGGCGTCGACGATGAACTTCGCCGTCTCGGCCACCACTACTCCAGTCTCGTCGCACATCACCTGCTGCAACATGTGGGGCGTCATGAACTGTGTGCAGGAGGTGCCGAAGAAGGCGGCGTCCATGCGGTGCACTTTCCCCTCCATGCAGTGAAGAACAAAACGGTCCCAGTCAAGACCGAGGAGGTGCACACGCACCCGCGGCAGCGTCGCGGCGTAGGCCACACCGCTGGGGGTGCCAGGCGGGAGGTAGTTGTAGTTTTTCGCGTCGTCCCAGGCGAAGGCGTGGTCGGCCCAGGGCCAGGGCAGCCCCGTCATGAGGGTGTACAGCCACGCGCGAACGTTGTGCAGCGAGACGACGCCGTTGCCGTACTTACACGTTCCGTCCGTGGTGCGGTGGCGGATCTGCGCGTTGTCGGTCAGCGCGCCAAACGTGAAGAAGGGGCCGTTCTTGACGTCGCCCGCGTACGTGCCCCGCCCGCCACGCGAGAAAAGGCACAAGGTCTTGTTCGGCACCGTGTAGTCGTAGGTGAAGCCCCGCCGCGGGTTGATGCGGCTGGTGTCGAAGGCCACGCCGGTGTTGCGCCACGTGCGATACTCGGGGAACTTCAGCAGGTTCGTGTACTCCGTCAGGTGGAAGACAAAGTCCCAGTCGATGATGTTGTCGCGGTTGTCGTAGCGCTCCGCCATTTCCTGCCGCACGCGTTGTGTCCACTGCGCCGCAATGTCCACCACCGAGGCGTCGCGGCCCCAGTGCAGTAGCTGACCTTCAACAAAGTCACGCTCCTTCGCCTTCATCTCCTCAAAGGAAACCACCCGCTGCAGCGCGGACGAGTCCGTTTCGAGTGCCTTTCGCAGCCGCTGCACCACGTTGCGCACCTGCGCAGCTGTTATCTCGCGGAGGAGCGAGTTGCCGTACACGTCGAGAAACATCAGCACCCGCTCCTCCAGCTCCTCCAGTGCAAACATGCTGTCCAGCAGCCACTGCAGAAAGAAGAGGTGCCGGCAGTGGAGGCGCAGGTTCGGCTCGTAGAGGTAGAAGTGATACGTCGGCGGTGACGCCCTCGTAGCCGTCTCGCCTTCCGTTGTGGCCGCAGCAGTAGCAGCAGCGTTGGCAGTTGCGCTTGCAGGGTCAGCGGCCCGCAACGAGGCGAGGGTGCGCAAAATGTGTCGGATGTCGCACGCTCCGGCGAGGAGTACGTGAACGTCGCTTTCACAGTCACTGCACGTGTTACCCGCAGCAGTGCTCGCTTTCCCGGCTGCAGCCGCGTCCGTCGACGCCGACGCTGCTTGCTGTACGGTGGCAACGCCGCCATCCTTCTCCTTGGCGTCAATTGACGCTTGCGACGGCGGCGCAAAGGCTGTGGCTTTACGCGCGCGGGCCTGGGCGAGAAGCGCATCGAAGTCAAGTTCTTCCTTGCTTTTTGTCGACCTGCCAGCAGCGCACATGGCAACGGGGGCAGATATCATGGCTGTCTTGCCAACCGCCGACGACGTATCGGAAGCGGTGGAGGGCCGCTGTGGCGCAGTGCGACGTGGACGCTGCGCCAGCAAAGAGGCAAAATCTACCGCTGGTGACCAGCCCCAGCAGACTTCAGTGCCGATGGAGTTAAGCAGCTGCTGCTGCTCGTTGCGCAGGTACTTATCGCTCATGCCTTGGATTGCAATAGCAGTCGATTAAGAGGGAAACGCAGAATGTGTAGTTGTAGCCGTTTTGTTTCATCAGTCAAAAGTAGGACTCCTGAAAAATAAAAAATCAGGGAAACGTGTTCTTGTGGTGTTTCTAAATGGAATAGAGTTAAAAAAAAAAAAAAGACGAATGAAGGAAGAGAGCATGTGCACAGATATATATATATATATATATATATCTGTATGAGGTGGAGAACACTAACAACGAACATCGGTGGATCGCACTTTTTTTCTTCTTTTTTTTTTTTTGCTTTGGAAAGCACGCAGCACCTCTCCTCGCTTCCGCTTATCCAAGAATGAGGCTTCAAACTAAGTGTGCGTGCGAAGTGTCTCTTTTTCCTTCTTTGTTCCTAATGCTCGCCGCACCACAGAAGTAGAAGCAAACGGGTAGAGTGTTTTTTTTTTTCTCTCTCTGGACTGCCTGTTCTTTTTTTTTTTTTTTAAGTCCCTCACCAGATGTCATAAACTGCGGAGAGCGACGGACCGTACGCGATGACGTTAGACGGCTGATGCTGAGACGCTGGCCAGATACAGGTGACGTGCAGGTCCTTCACTGCCTTGCCCACCTCCACAATGACGACGGAGCTCTGGTCTGCCGCCTCCCTCACCCGCATGCAACCGCCGAACTCGGCCCACTGCTCCGCGTTCCGCCACTTCATCTCGATGTTGTGCAGACTCACTGTGCCCTCGCTGTCGACGGCGTACAGCGAGAGTAGCGGCACCGGCAGCGAGACGATGCTGTGGACGTGCGGGAAGGCGGAGCGCAGAGGGTGGGCAGTGATGATGAGACACAGTACATGCAGCGAGCTGGAGAAATACTGGCTGCCCTCGTCCTGCACGGCGACGCGGCACACGGCGGCCTGCCCGGCGCGCGTGAGGAGGAGGACGTCGTGGGTGGCAACCGTTTTACAATCACTGCTGTCGCCGCTGCCGCCGCTGCCGCTGCTGCTGCTCGGCACACCACTGATGGCGGTGGTGGCTGCAGAGGACCGCAAGCCGTACAGCTGCGTGGGTACTGCGTCGCGCAGCTCGGCATGCACCGAACTCAGCGGTAGCGGGTCCTGCACACGGTGCACCGCTACTCCCGTATCGTGCTCCCCAGCGCGACCGTCCTCGAGACGCCATACCGCCACCGTGCCGTCGTTGCCGCTGCTGAGAAAGCAGTAGCGTGTGTTCTCGGCACTGCGATCGGTGTTGAGTAGTGGTAAAAGACAGTGCACAAACGCGCTGGCGTGGGCGTTGGTCACCGCGCAGACCGGCGCACCCGCCGCAATGTCCAGCACACGGACCACGCCATCAAACGAGCCCGAGACGAGCAGTGAGTGATGCCGCTGCAGCCCCTCCACGTTTCGCGGGCCGGTGAAGAATAGCGTCGTGACTCCCGTCGCATGGGCCTTCTCGAAGCGCCGCACCAGCTTGCGGCTCTCCACGTTGTACACCTTCACCCACCCGTCGCGGTAGCCGACAGCGACCCATTCCGGGCTGGCCTCACCGCCGTCCGCAACGTCACGCGCAAACGTCAGCACCCCTTCCGTGTGCCGCAACGAGATGCCCGCGACCTCGCCGTTCTCTGTATTCACGAAATCCACCACGCCATCCGCGCGGCCCACCAGCAGCAGCTTCCTCTCCCCCAGCAGCAGCGGCGCACAGCAGCAGGCGGCTTCCTGTCCAGCGTACGGCAGCCGCCGCCGAACGTCTTTCGGTGCAGCCAGCGGGTACTGCAGAAAGGTGTCCGCCCACGCCGTGTCGGCTGATGAGGTCCCCGCCTGCTCCCGCTCGCGCTTACGCGAGAGCTGCGCAGAGTCTGGCGACGTCGAAGACAGCACCGCACCGCCGTTGCTGCGGCCACTGCTCGTGCCGGCATCCGCAGGCATCGCTACTGCGCGTGCGAGGGCTGCGGCGAGACGGCCGACTGGTGCATCGGTGCTAAAGCGAATGGCCGTTTTCAGCTGCTGCAGCAGGGCGGTGCGCCGCTGCCGCATCTCCGGCGTCACCCGCCGCGTGGACTTCGGCGCGCCAGCGTTGTTCTCATTCGCCGCTCGCTGCCCCTGCTCGATCATCTTCTCCAGCCGGATGTAGCGGGCCGGCGTGTCCGTCTTCATGAGCTGAAAAACTGGTGCGTTGAGGAGGAGCGAGCGGGCAGCCGGGACGAGGCCGTGCAGCTCCACCGTCTCCTCCAGGATGACCTCATAGAGCGTCGCTTTCACTTCTTCTGGTAGCAGAAGGCCGTCGACGTAGACGTGCAGCACCTCCGCCCAGCTGCCCTCCATCACCGCGGCTGCCAGGCCGCTCTCCGACGCCGCTGCAAACTCCTTGTTTGCTTTCCGCCCGGGGTTAGTGTTGTTGCTGCTGCTGTCTGGCGCTACGTGGATGACGTTGTAGGGGATCTTTGACTCCGCCTGCAGGGCACGCAGCGACTGCTGGTAGCCGTTCTCGTCCAGAAACTCATAAACACAGCGCAGCACCCGCTCGTGCGAGATCACGCGAGAGGAAGTGGACGACGGAGCCGAGTACGCCATCGCCGTCGGCAACGTGGATGGTCGTACTGAGGTGTATAAAGATATGTGGGCTGTTTCGCCGCGTACTTTCAAGCACGGGTTCCTTCGTTGGTTTAAATTGGAAAGGATGTGAGAAAAAGGAGGCGGGTGAGAAGGAGAAAATAACAAACAGTACATTAGAAGAATCCAGTAGAGCCTATCCCATCAGTTCGCTCAGCAAGTGGCTCAAACCTTTCCCTCCTCGGCATTTCTCTTGCTAACGCGATTTTGAGAGCACATTATAAACTAGGTTCTCGTTCTTTTGAAAGTGAAAAGTGCTTGTGAACTTTGTGCTTAATTCAGAAGGGGAAAAAAAGAGCTCATAAAAGGTGCAGAAGGGAAAAAAAGGTTAAAAAAAAGTGTCAGAGTGATAAATAATAATGATAATAATCTAAAAAAAGAAAGAGGAACAAAGCCGCGGAATCACCAACACTCGCAGTATCAAAAGGGTCTTACTCTTCCCCTTCTTCCAGGTAATGGAAACTCACTTCTGCTGCTGCTCACGCTCGCGATGCTGGGCAATGATGCGAGCGAGCTTTGCCAACGCGGCGGCTTCGCGGTTCGCCTGCGCACGCACGAGCTGCTCGCGACGACGACGCAGCGACGCCCCTTTCGCGTCCAGCTTCTCCCTCACCATCTTGCGCGCCTGCGCCGTTGCCTCGTTCCACAAGTCCGCCTCAGAAGTGACGGTATCGCCTTCAATATAGCAACGGCGGCGGAGAACTGGGAGCATGTCCGCTGCCCACCGCCGCACCATGCGTTCCTCCATCGCGCACCGCAGCTGCGGGTCCATGAACTCTTTTTCCGCGGACGCCAGCTCCTCAGAGAACTCCTCGGCAGCGCTAGACTGCGGCCGCTTGCGTCCGCTTAAAAAGGCGACGTTGTGGCGAGGGACGCCGTAGGCCGCTTCAAGGCGCTCTGCCTTGGCCCGCTCGCGCTGCCGGCGCGTCTGCCGATCTGCCGCACGGCTCGCCTGCGTGCGGGCCAGCTCAATCGTGGCTGCGATGGCATGCGAGGTTGGGGAGAGGAAGTAGTACTCGTCCTCCACACCATCGGCGCCGCCACTCGTCGTGGTGGCGGTGCTCTCCGACTGTTGATAGTGGCCGTGGTGGTCGTGGCGGGGGTGCTGAGCGGCTGAAACGGCAGGTGACGACATGAGGGGGATGTGCGGCTTCGAGAAGTCGATGCGGGCTCGCGGCACGGAAACGGGAGGGGCGGTGCGACGTGACGAAGACGATGCCGACGAAGATGGAGCTGGGGACGATGAGGACCTCGAGCTGCTGCTGCTGCTGCAACTGCCACCGTACAACGCACATGACTGTGGTCGTTGTGGCGGTGGTCGGGTCGCACCGCTTCGTGAGGAATATGCGCAGGCTCTGCGTGCGTCGGGCCGACGGGCAATAGGCGCGATGGCTGCTGAAGAAACAACTGCTCGCGGCGTGGCGCGTCGTGCGCCTGCTGCAGTGCTTGCGGCGAATGTTCCGGCACGTGAGGCGCCGTTCGGCACAGCGACAGCAGCAGCAGCAGACGCGGAAACTGCACTCGGCGCGACAAGTGAGTGCGCTGCAACAGGGTCTCCGCCTGCTTCGCTGACTGCGGTTATTTCGCTTTCGTCTTCCCGCTCACGCAGCTGGGTGCATTGAGGACAAAGGAAAGTGAGAGGTCGTTCCGCCAAGCCGAGGCAGTCCAAGTGGGCGGCGTAGAGGCACTGCCGACGGTCACAGAAAATCATCCGCGTTGCGTTGTTTGATTGCTGGCAAATATCGCAGACGACCTGCTCTTGCGCGTCGGAGCTGCGCAGCGCCGAGTCCTCCCACTCCTCCTCATCCTCGTCGTCGTCGTAGTACGTGAGCTCCCACGCCTTGTAGTTGCGCCGACGCACTTTCGTCACCTCCTCTTGCTGCGTGTCGGTGTGAAAGGTATAAATGCGGGTAAAACGAGCTTTGCAGCTGGGGCAGACGTTGGTGTTCTTGGCCCACTCCTTGATGCAGTAAGAGCAAAAAAGGTGATTGCAGGAGTTCAGACGACCACGCGGGTTGTCCACGGGGTGAATCTCGGTGAAGCAGATACCGCAGATGTTCTCGTACGCCTCGGCTGAGGCAGCTGGCGAGGCCGGAGTAGCCACGGCGGTGGTTGACGTCGACGCAGATCCCGTCTGCTCCGCGGCGCTCGCTCCTTTTCCACTCTCATTTACTGGAGGTGAACTCATGAGTAGTCCGTCCGTGGTGGTCGTTCTGGAAACAGAGCAGCAGAGAGAGCACAGGAACAACAAGCCTCAAAAGGGAAAACAAAAAAATGAGTGATAGTGGGAAACGTGTGCGTTTATGTGTATAATTATCGAGCATGAAGCAGAAAATAGTGTGCCCATACACGCACAAAAAAAAAAAGAAAACGAAGTGCCAGTCCCTTTTCTTTCCCTCTTCTTTTATCCTCCCTGATGTGAAGAGTACCGATGCGCCACACGCAAGCACGCGCCGAACCTGCTTAAAGGGACTTCAGTGGCAGCGCTCGAATGGAAAAAAAAAAAAACGTCAATGAAGAAGGAAGAAAAAGGGATCGGTAAAATAGTTGGGAGTCGCTCAAGTTACACGTGTTACGAAAACACATCAGTGCCAGAGCTTCACGCAAACAAGATCGAGAGTCCTTTTCGTTGAAGCAGGTAGCAGCGAGGCGTGTACCAAACGCGAAGGACAGCAGTGAATGTGCCGCATTACAATAGATGCTCCGCTCACCATATGTTTCTTGCTTTTTTCCCCTCTGCTCAGCTAACTGAAGCACTTTTTCACACCACAGATGTGCTAACGCAGTCGGAGAGACAAAAACAGAGTTTTTAAGCAAGCGCAAAGATGTGTAGGCAAAAAGAGAGTTAAAAAAAAAAGGCAACGTAATGCAATGATAGAAGAGACGAAAGAAAAAAAAAAAAGAAGGGACGCAGATAGTTTCGATTGCTACTGCTCGTCTTTCAAAAACGGATGTTCCAGGATCTCGGGAATAGTAGGCCGTAGCTTTGGGTTCGTAACGAGCAGGTAAGCAATGAACTCCACCGCCTTTTCGTCGTAATCCCGCAGCCGCGTCGGCAGCGGTGCGACGTGATACACCTTGAAAGTTCGGTCATAGCCGGGCAGCTTCGTCACGCCGGGCCACGTCTGCTCCGTCGGGGTGCCGACTACATAAAAAATCTTGTCCAGCTGGTCACGAGAGTTTTCCCCGCGAAAGAGGGAGTAGCCTAAAATCATCTCTGCCACGATACAGCCGACGGACCACACGTCCGCCGCTGGGGTATAGTGCCGCTCACCCAGTATGATCTCCGGCGAGCGGTACCACAGCGTCATCACCTCATTCGTGTAGGTCTGCACAGACATCTCGAAGGTACGGGCAAGACCGAAGTCCGCCAGCTTCACGTAGAACTTCGTCTCGCCGCTCTTCTTGTCCTTGTAGTTCGCGACGAGAATGTTGCCGGGCTTTAGGTCGCGGTGGATGATGCGGCTGTTGTGACATGTCCACAACGCGTAGAGTATCTGACGCGTAAAGTCGCGCACAAAGGAAAGGGGAACAGCGGTGCCGTTTGTCGGCTTCGCACCGTGGACGGGACGGTAACGTTTGATGAAGGCGCGCAAGTCTTCATCCAGCAGCTCGAATACGAGGTAGACGCGGTGTTCACTGCACACGACGTCGAGGAGGCGGACGATGTTCGGGTTGTCGTTGAGGTCGTGCAGCAGGGTCACCTCACGAATGGTCGTAGCTGGCACTCCTTCCGAGAAGCCATCGAGGCGCAGCTTCTTAATTGCATACTTTGCCCCGGTGGCCTTGTTGTGCGCGCGGAACACAACGCCGTAGGTACCCTCGCCGAGCAGCTCTTCCGGCTCGTAGGCAGCACTGAGCGCCGTCAAATCTACCTGATCGAGCTTGCCGCCAAGGTTGTTTACCTTATTACTCATGATGTAGAAAAAAAAAAAAGAAAAGTCACTTTAGAAAATATCAATATCCACTACTGCCCTCGCCACCTCAACAACATGACCTTCACCTTTTTTTTCTTCTTTTCCCTCTGCGGATCCAGTAGAATGAAAAACAGAGACTTTCCAACGTTTACACAAAAAGGTCCAAAAAGGCGAATCTCGATAATTGAAGCCGTTTGTGATGGTGTTGTATTACATACACGCACACACGCACATACACATATACGTATATATATATAAACTGTTGCTGAATAGTGAGAGCAGAAAGAAAATGAGCCAAGGTCTGGAAAGCGAGTACACAAGCATTAAAAAAAAAAAAAACTCGATTAATAAAGCGGCGATCAATACTCTTTTTTTCTTTTTTTTTGTGTGTGTGTGTGTTCTTTATTTCTCTGCTTCGTGTCAACGGTGGGAGAAAAAAAAGTGCACCTGTAATGCTGACCTGTTGTTGAAAAGGGAAAAGCCGTCTGATCGTTTTTTGTTTTTCATTCTCGTTCTCCCCGTCAAGGTGAGTAGAGAGCCTCACCCGTTATTCCTCATCGAAGTTCTCTTTTTTTTTTTTTTATCATATGTACCTTGTATGGCAGACGTCTATGGTTGATTGTTCTCCACTGCAGTGATGATGCGTGCCAGCATCGCCGCCAACTGCAGAGGCGTGCCGACACCCTCGGCAATGCGCATCGTCGTCTCCCCCACCACTTTCAACACCTCCAGCTGCTGCAGCTCACTTCGAAAGAGTCGCGCGTTTGTCTGTACAACTTTGAAAAATGTCGCGATGACGTCTCCAGGGGCGTAACCGCGATTCAGCAGCCGGTTCATCTCCTTGTGCGCCTCCTCCACATTTCGCTTCATCACACACGCCGTGACGATGTTCTCCACGAGCACTGGGTGGGGCTGGTCGCACACCTTGAACACGTTGTCGGCATTCACAAGGCCGTAGCCGGTGTGCGTCGCCTGCAGCGAGTTCATCGCCTGGCGCAAATCCCCTTCCGCGAGGTACAGCAGCGCCTCGAGACCGTCATCGGTGTAGGAAACGTTCTCCTGCTGAATCACGTAGACCAGTCGTTTTAAAACATCCGCATCGCTCAGCTTGTGAAAGCGGACCACCGCGCAGCGGGACTGGATCGGCTCAATTATCTTACTGCTGTTGTTGCACGCAAAGGCAAAGCGGGTTGTGCTGCTGTGCAGCTCCATCGTGCGACGCAGCGCCTGCTGGGCGGCTGGTGTCATACTGTCTGCCTCATCCAACAACACAATCTTGTGCAGATGTACCACTTGCTCTGTCGCCTGGGCGCCTTCGCCGGCTGTAAAGAACTTCTTCGGCAGCGTCTTTTTTGTCTGCGCAAACAGCTTGATCTTCTCTCGCACGACGTCTAGGCCGCGGTCGTCGCTGGCGTTCAGCTCGAGTACCGCATCCTTGAGGATGTCCCTGCCTCCTACCTTGTCCTCCGCGGCATCGCTGTTTCGCAACAGCAGATCGCGAGCGAGGCACAACATACTCGTTGTCTTGCCTGTGCCCGGTGGACCACAGAGAAGCAGATTAGGCAAGTTGCCCTCATTTGCAATCACCTGCAACCGCGAAATAGCTTCAGTATTGCCGACGATGTCTGACACCGTCTGCGGGCGGTACTTTTCCACCCACGGCGTGTTAGCAGTGGACATTCCGTGGAATATCTATGCGGTTTTTTTTTTTGCCTCTTTTTTTTTATGAGCTTGAGGCCTTGACGGCTTTTGAAGAACGCAAGAGGAAATGTGAAGCCCTTTGCTTCCTTCTTCTGTGTTGTTCCACCCTCTCTCTCTCTCAAGTTAAGAGCTGAAGCCTTCACAGGGCTTCTGCTAAAGTGAGTGGCGCTTGCCTGCCTTTTAAGTTTCCGTTTTGCTTTTCTTCTTTTGTTGTTGTTGTTGTCATCAAGAAAACTACGGCAATTAGCTGGGGAGAAAAAAAAAAAAAACAGAAACGATAAATAAGAGGGAAGTGAGTAGAAGGAAAGGAAAAAAAAAAAAGCTGTACATAAAGCGAATCAAAAGCGAGGACATGAGGGAAGGGGAAAAAAAAAGCACCAGAAAGAGCTGCGTTAGTTAGCATACTGTTGCTCCTCTTTTTTTTTTTTTTTCCTCTCCATTCTCCTGTCTTTCAACACGAAAAAAAAAAACACGAGAAAAAAAAAAAACAGTCGTTTTCATATTACCTTTCTTTCACTTTCGATAATTCTCTTTTTTTCTAATTGGGAGCCAAAGGAAAAAGAAAACAAATAGCAAGCGTCGTCTGTTAATAAAAAAAATCTGGCAAAAGCATGAGATGCCACATACAAAACACACACACACACATTAGAAAAAAAAAAAAGAAGAATTGAAGGACAGCACTTGTCTTGCTACACGTGTTCTCTATCTACATTGAAAATGAAAAGAAGAAAGATGGCTCGGCATTGTAGCCAAAAAAAACGGCCACCAGAATTGTATGCTGCGGGGTGACGGCGACGTGACCAGAAGGCATTTGTGCCTGCTCCGTAGCAGCTTTTCTTTTCTGGTCACGTCGCTGTCATGCGGGGCTCGTTACACAAAAATGACAAAAACAAAAAGCTTGGGTCTTTTCACATAAGCTGCTCAGCGCGTTTACCTCCGTCGAAACAAAAAAAAAAAAAAAACAGAAATCGTGTGGAGGCATTACAAAAAGGCAGCGCCTAACAAAAACACGAATACACACACACAAAATAAAAAAAAAAAAACGATTCTCTAGAAGGTGGGGAAAAAAAAACAGAAAGAGGAATTCAACTCTTCAGAAGCCGAACTATGCGTTTATATTTCTATATAAATAAGTGAATATGAAGCACGAAAAAACTGCGCAGAGCAACTTAAAGTGACAGACGAGACGCGACTAATTACACGCATCTTTTTAAGTTCACACAGCTTCCGCGCCACAACCACAAGTAGTAGCGATTCGTGACAAAACCAGTTAAGCCACCAAAGTTTAAGAAAAGAAGAAAAAAAAAAAAACAAGAGCACATTGCGACCCACATCAAGTAGCATACGCACGCACGTACGGCTAGTCTATGAACATCGTCAACACGCTTGAGACGAGGGAAAAGGCGCAGGAAACAACGAAGAAGGCAAAGCCCAAGTTCAGATTCCAGTAGGACGACTTCAGTGAGGTGTCATCGCACCACCCGTGCAGGTAGAGATGCAGCATAATGCCAAACGTCACCGCCGCAGCAGCAGCCGACAGGAAGAAGTAAAGCGCTAGCGGGAACTTCACGACGGCGGAAAAGTTGAAAGTGAAAGCGGAGAGGATAAAGTTCGCTGCACCGAGCACGCATGTCACGACCGCGATGCCCTCCGCTGCCTGAATCAGCATGTTACCCGAGTAGCACGAGAAGTAATCGTCACGCAGGTCGAGAGACGTCAGGCCCTCCACAGCCCTGTGGTACTTCAACTTCCACAGCGTCATCGTGCTCTTCGCCGGTGCTGAGCCCACGAGATGGATAAAGCGCCGCAGAGTAGCGTCATCCTTAGGTGAGCTGAAGTCGGCGCTCTTGACGGTGGCGTTGAGGTCATCAATAACAGCCTGCTTATTGGACGGCACCGCAAAAAACGGGACAAAGACGCCCACGATGGCAAACGCCAAGGCCACAACCGAAAAGATGAGCACGAAAGCACGCACTGCCGTATAGCACACCATCGCTAATAAGGGTATGGTTGCTTAAGGCTGATCTAAAAGGGGGGAAATTCAACGAAAAGAGTCAAGTACAAAAAAAAAAAAAAAAGGTGGAGCAAGACAAAAAAAAAAAAAAACAATTTAAGCAAAGAGGTTCGTGAGGCAGAACGCAAAGAAAAAGTAGCTTTGCTAGGCCAATTGTAAGCTGCGGCCCAGTGAATTTGATCGAAAATAAAAACAGAGAAGAGAGACAAAGGGAGAGAAAGCTGACGAACGATGTTACAGTCTCCGATTCTCCGTTTTCTTTAAAACGCAAACAGGAGAAACGACACTTCAAATAGCGCAGGCGTAGCTGGTGTGTTAAACACACGCTGCAAATAGGGTGTGAAACAACTACACCTCCCCTTCCCCCTCTCCCCCCCCCGAAAAAAGGACAGAGGAATCTAGTTGAGTGAGGCACACAATAACAGAGAATACGCGTCGGTTCAGTTACCCATGTGAGATTGGTTACCGTTCGCGGTCCGGCCAAAGAAAGAAAAAAGAAACACGCCGCAGTTCCCAAGTTTTGAAAACCGGAGAAACACGAAGAAAAAAAAAACACCGTTGTCTATAACATTCGTAAGCGGTCTGCCGCGGTTCTGCGCAACATCGCAATGCGGGCGGAGACGGGAAACAGGAACACGCTTCGGTCAAAGTCCTCCGTGCCTTCGATGTCGCGGCGGTGGATATCTTCCTCCTGCAGCACCGCCCGCAGCCGTGCCTGGATGCGGCGCAGCTCTAGCGTGGGTGGGGCGGCCATAGAGGACGCGATTGTGGAAGCCGTGGTAGCGGCGCTGCCAGCAGAGTCGCGATGGCGTGGCGTGGCGTCCCGCTCCGACTTGTCACCCCATCCGGGCCTTGTTTCGCCGCGATGGTACATCGCGTCCTGCTCCCACATCGACCCTATGCCACTGGCGGTGCTCGTTTCTTTGATGGGGGAAATGTTCGGCGTGTCCCGCGACATGCGCGGCGTGCGCTGCGCCACAGACGTCGCTGCCGCAACAGCAGCAGCGATTGTGTGAGCCGCCGGACTACTCGGCTGGGAAGCGCCGGCGAGGCGTGCCCGCACTGCGCTGCCGAGGATAGCGCCCTCCGCCGCCCGTTCGGCGGTGTCAGACCGCCGCGTTCGCGTAGTCGCGAGAGTTGGAATAAGCGGCTGCTGCTGCTTCTGGGTGGATGACGACGCTCGCAGCGGAAAGGCGGCCAGCGAATGTGCGTAAACGCGTGTTGGGGTGTTGCCCGCCCGAGCACCACTGCTGCTTCCGGCAGCCGAGACGGAAGAAGGCCCAGCAGCGGCAGCACTGACAGTAGCGGCTGTTGGCAGCGGTGGGGGGGCCGGCAGGCGCACCCATGAGGCGTCAGACTTCAACCCGGTAGGTGGGGCCCCTGACAAGTCCGATCCACGCTGCTGCTTCTCCACCTCCTGTGCCTTGCCCTCCTCCTCGCTGCCATCACAACTGTCGTTCTCGGAGTTGTTTCTAAAAACTCCCGCGGTGTCGACCCAGCACTGCACTCGCTGCAGCATCTCCGCGCGGTACAGCTGCGCACGATTCTCCATCTCCCCCTCCTCAAGATGCCGCCGGCTTTCTCTCTCCTCGCGTGCCACCTCCTCGTATGCCTGCAGCCGCAGAGAGCGCACTGCCTGCATCCACGGCGACGTACCCGCCTCCACGGCGCGCTGCAGACCTGCATCGCGTGCCGCGTCTATCGCGCTCCGAATCACTGGATAGACGGCTGGGGCGCGTGCAGAACTGCGGGGGGATACGTTTTCCCCAGGTGTGCCGACTCTCCGCCCGCTTTCCAGCAGGTGGCGACTCGCGCTGCCTGTCGTGGCAGGTCGAGGTGGTGTCATCGTGGCTCTCAGCGACGCCGCCCCGTTCACAGGCGACATCCCCTCATCTTCCACCTCGTAGCGGCCCAGGTTCTCCAGCGGGTCGCAGCGGCTCCGCTGCATGCTGCCGCCGTTGCCGCCACCGCCTCGCGACGCACCGCGCAGTGGCGTCATACGACCCGCCTGCCGCCGCTTCTCCTCCCGCAGCAAGTCCTCACGCTTCTGCACAAGCGACAGAATCGTGCGGTCCTCCAGAAACGGAGAACACTCGTTGAGGAAATTGTCAATGTCGTCGGAGCTTGTCGCGTCCAGAAGCTGCACTGCCACCTTTTGCGCCTCCACAATCTCGTGCCGCAACGACTCCGCGTTGCACAGGTCAGTGTACATGCACAGCTGCACCTCGTCCGGTGCCCCGCGGGCCCGCACCAGTGCCTCGAAGATGCCGCGCTCATTCAGTTCTTTACATGCCTTGCGCAACGGCTTCACGTATGGTCGGCACGCTTCCATATGTACGAGATACATGTCTTTTGCTCGAGCGATTAGGTTCCCCAGTGATGAGGAGGCTTTGCGAGAACGCGATGCAACGTTTAACGCGTTTTCTGCAGCGACAATGGCCTGCTCCAGCTCTACGACATCGCCCTTTTCGAGCGCATCCTGCAGTGCTGCAGAAACAGAAGACGCAGACATCTTCTCGACCACACACACACACACACACACACAAGTACAGCTCAAGAGGGAGTTGAACTGTTATTAAAATAACAAAAGAAAGAGAAAAGTCAGCCAAGCTTGCCTGGTCAAATCTAGTTTACGGAGTCGTCTAACGTGCTTGACACGCTCGTGAGCAGCCACTGTTGGTCGCAAGAAAAGAAATGAGAGCTGTGTTTTTGTCGCTGTTGTAAAACGATAAGAAAAAAAAAAAAGCCAAATGCATGACTCAAACCAGTGCTTGGAGGAGGGTTGAGAAAGGAGAAAAAAGGAGGTGGCAACGGAGCACCTTGATAACGGTAAAGCTGTTCAACGCCCCCAGCATCCGCCGCAGAAGCCGTTCTGACCGAAAAAAAAAAAAAGGTCTGAGTTGTGCTTGTGGATTAACTCCGCTTTCTTCTTTTTTTTTTTTTTTGTTGTTGTTGATGTATGTGTGTGTGTGGGTGTTTCGCGACACTCAGAAAAACTGCAAGAGGATAGAGGAATACAAAAAAAAAAAAAAAGAGTGAATAAGGAAGAAGGAAAGCAAGAAAGAGAGCAGAAGAAAAAAAAGACAGGGTAACGTGAGAGGTGTTTTACGACTCCTTTTACATGCTAGACAACGGGTTCAGTGGTGTAACCGTTGATGACACATGCCGACCACAACAGCCAAGTCCGCACTTTTCTGTTCGACAGAAACGATATACTCTCAAAGTAGAGAAGAAAAAAAGGAGGAAGAAAAGTCTACTGACGAATATCAAGCCAGGACGATTGGTCTGAATTCTTGACAACACATCACTCTTTTTCTCTCTCCTTAGTCTTCAAGCAAATATCCAGAGAGGTCACTGTTAACTATAGCGGTCTGGTGCGCCTTCCTTTCCATCTTGCTCGTTATGTGCAGTTAATACAGAAAGTGAAGAAGGTAGCATCAGCATGAAAGCAAAAAAAAAAAACAAAAGGAAGAAAGAAATACATAAGCTTGACATTCTGGACCGCCAGCGAAAAAAAAAAATAAAGAAGATTACATCTATGAAACGCACATCGATAAGAGATAAAAGCCGGGCATGGACCTCCTACCTCTTGACCAGATTTGAGAGAGCAAGGGAAAAACAACTCACGACAGGAGTTGCAACGGGAGTAATGCAGAGTACACATGTGTGTACTAATTTAAAAGAACGTCGAGACGTCGCGAAAACGCTGGGACCCAAGAAGGGGGAAAAAAAGGAGGGACACGCAGACTTCTAGAGAAAAAGACAGAGTGGACTATAAATCTAAAAAAAAAAACAAAAGAGGTAAGATAAGCTCTTACTCTGCCTCACAGCGTTGGGCGGCGCGACTCTCTGCTAGCTGCACGGCGTTCATGCGCACCACTTCGCGAATCAATTCATCCACCAGAGCACGCGCCTTCTTCTTCTTCTCAAGCTCCTTATCCACTTCGCCCATCAGCCACGGGAAGAAATCAAGCTCCACTTCGTTCAGCACGCGGTCGGCGAACCAGCCTTCGTCCTGCAAGCGGGAGAAGACGCGATTCTCCATGTTGGTCATGTACGCCTTCGCGTATTGCCGCGCCTGCAGCTTCTCGCGTGTCTCCTTCTCGCGCTGAATGCGCTCCATCTCCTGCTTCTTGCGGCGTTCCTTCTCCTCAAACTTGCGCCGCTCCGCTGACTCCAGCTTCTGCGCCTCCAGCAGCTCCTCCTTGCGGCGCTGCTCAAACTCGATTTGCTGCTGCCGCAGCAGCTCCAGCTCCTCCTCCTGCATCACCTCTAGCATCGCTTGCTCCAGCGTCTTACCCACCAACACCTCCAGAATTGGCTCCACCGCCTCGTCAAAGCGGAAAAGCTCACCTTCGTGGATCTGTGTTTCGGCGTCGCGGCCCGACTTTGTCGGGATGAACTTCGGCGTCGCCGGCCGGTCCATCAGCGGGTCCGTCTGCGTCTCCTGGGCTACCTGCTCCACTGTGTCCGTCAGCTCTTCCAAGTACTCCTCGGTCTGGATCGGGATGTTCTGGCGACCCTCGCCAGGATCGGGGGTCGCCATGTGCCGCCGCGCTGCCTCCATCTGCTTGCGTCGCTTGATAGAAGCAGCACGCTGTGACGCCTGCTTGCGTCGCTGTGTGTCGAGCATCTCCCGCTTCTCCATCTCGGCCCGGGCGGCGGTGGACATGATCGGGCTGGCGTACGTGTTGCCGCGATAGACACGACGGTCGTACATGACGTTGCCATACCGTTGCGAGCCGCTGCCGTTTCGGTTCTGACTGCTACCTTTCGTCACCGACGGGTCGCGGAACTTCGGGTTTTGGAAGCCCTGCGGCGGCTGACGGAAGGTGTAGGCCGCCGCCGTCACCTCCGTGTCTGCTGGTGGCCGCTCCATGTCGTTTCAAGAGCTTTCGCTGCAGCGCAGAACTATAATAATGTCTTTAAGAGCTTTGCACGCCTTCTTTTTTCTCTCTCCTCTCTCTCTCTTCTCTCTCTCTCGTCTGCGGTAGCTGCGGTTTTGTATGCACGCTCTATGAAAGCCACTTCTGAGAAGAAAAGGAAAAAAGTAAGACTTGCTAGCAGCAGGTGCAACTATTTCTATCCGTTTGCTGTTGTTGTTGTTATTGTTATCGTTGGTGTGATGCGTTAAGTTACGGTACATCAAATACAGAGCAGTCTACTTCACAAAGAGAAGTAAAAAGGGACTACTGCCGCAACGAAAAACGAAAGAGGAGAGGTACAGAGTGAGGAGAATAAGCGGTAATACTAAGGGTCACGTGCGTTCTGTCTCCAGTAAGTACTTTTCTTTTGTTATTGTTTTAAGGCATACATTAATCGAGTGTGGCATGAAATCAAGGAAAACAGCAAAAAAAAAAAAAAAGGACCTGTCAACCGGTGTGTGAATTTGCCTGTTCGCTCTTTGGAAAACCCCGGCTGCAAAACTACCCTGTGCTTCCCTTCTTTTCTTTCTTAATCATCATCCCACAAACAGCAAGAGACGATCATCAACGAAGCGTAAGTGTCATTTCTTTCATGCACCACTTTCGCATCGTGGTTCCTTGTCGCTCTCTAATAAGCACCTTTTTCCCTTCTCTTTTCTTTTTTTGGTTGCCGTTTGGGCATCACGCAAATCAAGCGTCAATGCGTAAGCGATCTACATACAAGGGTACATCGTTGGCAAGAAAATAGTAAGATCACGAGTCGTAATAAAGCAAAAACACAGAGGAACAGAAGAGAAAATGTACGAACGAGTACTTGTGTTCAGGGCGGAACAAAGAAAATTCGACTAAAAAAAGACAAGACATACGCTTTATTACATGATAAGTAGAAGAAGATAAAAAAGAAAAAGGAAGAAAGAACGATGCTGTACATGTTTGATCGCTTGCTCCGCATAATGCACAGCGGGCGTCTCGTCAATAAAAAGTGAAGTGTTGAAAAACAGAAGCCCTACTGTTTTTTTACTATCGCACTTCCACGTTTCGTAAAACAAGCAGAAAGAGCTCCTCGCGCGTGTGCATGTGTGTGTGCGTGTGTGTACATACTACCGTTTTTCGTTAGTCTACAGGCGAAAGAAAGCAAACAGCGGCCAAATGAAGGCACAAGCAAAAAGCTGTGACATTCACTCAAACTCCAGCCGCCTCGTGCGTTCACCTCCGGCACCAGAAGTTTGACTCTCTGCATCGCATACACACAAACACGCACAAAAACAACAACAACAAAAAAAAATAATAATAATAATAATTAGCGCGCCGACCGCTAATGTTGACCACTTGCGAATGAAACATAGCTTTGAGAACAGTGTTCATCGCCTCCCTCTCTCTGTCTGTGAATACAATCAGCGGCCATGCAGTGCCTGCCTTGGCGTCTCAACAACAGACTTGTCAACAACAAAAAAAGGGGGAAAAAAGCTCTAAGAATTGCAATTAGAGCCCTCCATAAACTCAATATAAGTACACAATTTTAACGCTATTGGCGTTTACCGCGCAAAACGGCCTTCACATTCTCTCCACTCTGGTACGTCTGATTCCCTCAAATCAGAGCATTCAGAGTGAAGTGCAACACCAAAAGAAGAACGCATCACTGCGTCAACCACCATTATATTCATACAGACAGGGAAAAAAGAAAAAGAGCCAAAGATCTGGCTCACCGTTATCCTGCCGTCGTAGCAGAGCAACAACAAAGAAAAAAAAGAAATGGAGAGGAGAAAAAAAAAAAGGAGCAAGGGGTAGCCCACGAAAAAGAACAAATAAACGGAAAAGAAGTAACTCAAGACTGCTTTCGAAAAGACACAGGCACGCTCTTGGAAGCAGCTGCACTGCCGCCCGGGCTGTTGGTCCCGTTGCGCACAGGCGGCAGGCTGTCACCGCGCTGCAGTCCGCGGCTCGTCGATGGAGCTCGCGGATGGCGCACGGCACTGCCCTGCGTCTTCGCTGACTTGGGCAGCATGGGGAAGCGCGTCTGCTGCAACGGTCGTGCGCCGACTGGAGGTGCCACAAACTTCACCGTGACGCGCTTCGGCGTGAAGATACTGACGGTGCACGGACAGTCGCCCGACACCGGCGGATTCGGCGAGGTCAGCAGGAGCGAGTAGTAGCCGGGCTTGTCGGCCTTGAAGGCCAGTGAGTGCTCCCGCGCGTTTGTAGCTTCGCCGGAGGAGGTGATCTTCATGGCTTGGTCGTTGAAGGCGACCATCACGACATCGTCGTCCGCCACGACATCCCCTTTGTTCGCCGCGTGCGAAGATGAGATCTTCTCCTGGCGCAGCAACACGTGCACCTCGCAGGCCGCGCTCACCGTGAAGTCCATGCGCCGGCCCTCCTCACCGGGCAACAGCGTCACCTTGCCGTTGGTCGGCGTGCGGGAGAGGCCGCAGTAGTGCATCGGCGTCAGCGTGACCTTTGCGAAGCCTGGGTAGACGGATAGGTGGAAGGCGCCGTATTGCCCCACCTTCGAGGTGTACGGGACGAGGTAGCACGTCGAGCTCGGCGGCACCTCCATCAGGCTGCACACCTCGCGCGAGTCGAGCATGACACCTTTCTGTAGGAACTTCGCCGTGCTGTTCGTCACGAGCGGTGTGAGCGGGTTCGCCGTCGACGTCGGCTCCATCAGGACGATGCCGCTCTGCGGGTAGTGGTGCAGCCCGTCTACGTCGACGAACTGCGGCGCGTCGTGGCGCAGCTCCACCAGCACCGTCGCCGGACGGCTGCTGCTGTTCTGCACGAGGTATATCGGGTTACTGCGGAAGGTGGTGTACTTCGGGTTGCCTCCGCTGGTGCGACTGTCCCAGCTGCCGCTCGCGGTGATGCGGTCGCCGCAGTTGATGTGGCATGTCTGCATGCTGGAAAAGTTGCGCAGGAGGGTCGGCAGCGGCATGTACAGCACGTCTGTCCTCTCGGGGTCGTAGTGGCACACCTGCTGCAGTTCCGCGTTCCAGTTCACGTCGCCCTGGCACAGCGGTCCCGTGTAGCGCGGCTCATCGCGGCGGTACGAGTCTGCCAGCTTGAGCACGACATCAGATGGGTTCATGCTACCAGCGAGCGTGATGATGACCTCCAGCAGGGCGTAGCTGCAGAGCGGGTGGATGCCGTCCGGTACGACATCGTTCGACGTGCACACCACCACGTCGCCGCGCTCGAGGTCCTCGATGACGCCCTGCCAGAACTCGACGGAAGCGCTGTCGCCGAGGTTGGCCGCCTCCACCAGCTTCGCGTCGAAGGGTGCGTGCGTCACGGGGCGGCCCGTCAGGTCGCGCAGCGTCTCCAGCGGCGTGCAGTTGTCGAGCTGCTCGTAGCCGCCCACGAACTTCGCATAGGCCTTCTCCAGCAGCAGCGGCCACCACGCGTGTGTCGGTGACTGCGCAAACTTCGGCTCGTGGCTCGAAGTGCACGGCACGCGGTCGTCGATATCGACGTACACTGGGCTGCTGTTGGGGTCGAAAAAGACGAAGGTGTACGGCGCGTTCACCGGCGGGTCCTTCGTCGCGACGAGGCGCTGCAGCAGCACCGGGTAGCGCGACAGGGCGACGAGGAAGGGCACAATGAAGCCAGCGTCCTGCGGGGCGGACTCGACATCGAGGGGGCTCGGCGCTGCTGGCTCGAACGCCTCGTTGCGGCCCTCCGGGTACAGCTCGCACACGCGTGGCCACTCATCCGCGACGTGCTTGTTCGCCTCGTGAAACTCGGCGTCCTGCCACCCGCGTACCTCCAGCGCCAGCTCGTGTACACGGACGTTCATCCGCTGCTCGATGTCGCACACCGCCCTCGAGTTCTCGTCTGTGCGGCGCATCTGGCGACGCTCCAGCTCCATGCCATGGAACACGGGATCGGCGTCCAGCGGCAGCCGCTCCAGCGGGATGCCTTCCGGATCCTGGTCGAGAAAGGCGCGGTCCTTCTTGACGAAGTCCGCCGCCACCTCCATCAGCCGCTCGTTCAGCCTCTTCTCCAGCGGCGCCAGGTCCGTCTCTCCCCTCCGCTTCTCACGAAAGTGCTGAAGCTCCATGTTGTGGAACGCGGCGTCGGTGTGCAACGGCAGGTCGCGCAGTGGCACACCGCACGGCTCGGGGTGCAGGTAGGCGCGGTCGCTCGCCAGCAGCTCATCAGCCAGCTCGTACGCGCGGCCCTCCATGCCGCCCTCAAGCACGGCGATGTCCTCCGCGTTGCGCTCCGACGCCTCCTTGCGCAGCTGCCGCCGTGTCCGCTCGATCGTGCGCATGCGGGCGTCGTCGTTCAGCGGGATCTCACTCAAAGGGATGCCGAGCGGGGCGGGGTCCATGAAGGCACGCTCGCCGTCCAGCAGCTTCTGCGCCAGCGTCTCCGCTCGCTCGTTCAGCCTGTCTTCGATGGCTTTGATGTGCGCCGGGTTGCGACCCGCCTCTTTCAACGCGCGCCGCTGCTCCTCCAGCTTGCGGAACTCCTCGTCGCCGTTGAGCGGGACGTCGGCGATGGGCACACCGAGCGGCTCGGGGTTGAGAAAGGCACGACCCTTTAGGATAAGGTCCCTTGCCAGAACGTGCACGCGGTCGTTCATTTTCTTCTCTAGCTCCGCCATCTCGGCCCTGTTGTTCTGCGGACGCTGCCGCAGCAGCTTGCGGTGCTGCAGCTCCTTCTCGTGGAAGTCGCGGTCGGTGCCGAGAGGCAGGTAACGCAGCGGCACGCCTTCCGGCTCCTGGTCGAGGAAGGCGCGCTGCTTCTCCACGAAATCGTTCGCAATCACGCTGACGCGTTCCGCCATCTGCTCCTCGCACGCGCGGATGCCCTCGTGGTTGCGCTTCGGATTCGCACGCAGGGCGCGGCGCTTGCGTTCCACCTGGTTCAAGACCGAATCGTGATTCAACGGCAGCTCCTCCAGCGGCACGCCGAGCGGCTCAGGGTCGAGAAACGCGCGCTCCTTCCGCAGCAGCTCGCGCGCAATCACCTCCGCGCGATCCTCCAGTTCCGCCTCCTTCGCCGTGATAGCGCCAGCGTTCACCACCGGTTCACGCTTCAGTCGCAGCCGCTCCTTCTCCAGCGCGCGGAAGGGGGCGTCGGAGTTTAGCGGCAGGTCCTCCAGTGGGACGCCCTCCGGCTCGCGCGACAGGAACGCGCGCTCGGCCTCCAGGAAGCTCTTCGCCATCTCGTGCATACGGGTGTTCATGCGCTCCTCCACCGCCTTCACCTCCGGCTCCCCCGCGCCGTTCTTCAGCGCCTTCTTGTGGCGGCGCCGCTCACGCGCGAGGTCGCTGAAGACCTTGTCGGCGTCGAGCGGCAGCAGCTCCTGCGCCACACCCTCCGGCTCTGGGTCGAGAAAGGCACGGTCGGCCGCCAGCATGATGCGCGCCAGCTCGCCAGCCCGCGCGTTCATCTGCTCCGCTGTCTCGACCCGCACACTCTCATCTGGCGCGGCGGTGCGCTCGTTGCGGTAGCGCGTAATCTCCTCCTGCTTGAACTCCGGGTCCTCATCGAGGCCCAGCTCCCAAAGCGGGATGCCCTCCGGGTCTTGCTTCATGAACTCGCGCCGCTTCGCAAACTCCTCGCGGGCCAGCGTGTGGGAGCGGCGGTTCATCTCCTCGCTGAGCTCGCGCAACACCTCCTTGTTCTGCTTCGTCGCGCGTGGGTCCTTCAGGCGGCGGCGATACTCCTGCTCCAGTTGCTGGAAGGTCGGGTCGCTGTCCAGCGGGACGTCGGCGAGGTACATTCCCTCCGGCTCCGCGTCGAGGAAAGCGCGCTCGTTGTCGATCACGTCATCGGCGATCTCGCATGCGCGGCGGTCCATGTCGTCCTCGATCGCCGCCATCTGCGTTGCCTCCACGCGTCCCTTGTCACGGCACCGTCGCCGCTTCTTCGCCAGCTCGCGGAACTCCTCGTCGGCGTGCAGACCCAGCTCCTCCCTGGGGATGCCGCGGTAATATGGCTTCAGCGACTCTAGGTCCTGCGCGATTACCTCGTTGGCCAGCTCACTCGCCCGCGTACGCAGTTCCTCCTCGTCTGCCAGCACCTCCTTCTTCATCGCCGGCGAGCGCTTATGAGCGCGACGCTGCCGCTCCAGCTTTTTAAACTTGCTGTCTGTGTCCAGCGGCAGCTCGTCGACCGGGATGCCGGAGATCTCTGGTGGTAGATAGCCGCGGTCGCTCGCGACGATCTGCTTCGCCAGCTCGTGCACGCGCTCGTTCAGCTTTGCCTCCAGCGCCGCTGCCTTGGAGTTGTGCTCGCGCGGATCTGTCGCGAGCAGCACCGCCCGCTCCACCTCCATCGCGTGAAACGTGTCGTCTTCGTCCAGCGGGATGTCGCACAGATCAACGCCGGCGGGCTGCACGTCGAGGTACCGGTCACGGTCGCCCTTCAGCTGCGCCGCACCGATCTCGTCGGCCCGGATCTGCAGTTCGCGGCACAGCGCGGGCACGGTGATCGCATTCGCGCTGTCGACGCTGTTGCGCAGTGCGTTGCGGAGCTCTCGCTCCTTCGCCACAAACGCCTTGTCGGCATCCAGCGCCAGCAGCTCGCGCGGGATGTCGGACGACGTGTCGCGCAGGAAGCTGCGGCCTCTCGCTTTTTCCGCCTTCGCCAGCTCGTGAGCCCGGTCATTCAGCCGCTGCCCCATCGCCTGCACTTCCGCCGAAGACTGCACCTCGCCGCTGGCCAGCAGTCGCAGTCGCGCCTTCTCCACGTTGCGGAATGTGGCGTCGCTGTCCAGCGGCACATCCGCCAGCGGCACCCCGTCCAGCTCCTGGTCGAGGAAGCCGCGGCTCTGTCGCAAATACTCCTTCGCCAAGACGTGGCTGCGTTCGTTCAGCCGGGCAAAGGCCTCATCAGCCGCCGCCGTGTTGGGCTTGTCCGCTGCCCTTAGTGCACGGAACTCCTTCTCGGCCTGCATGAACTTCGCGTCCTCATCAAGCGGCAGTAGGACAAGCGGCACGCCCTCCGGCTCGGGGTCCAGCTTGGCGCGGTCCGCTGCGATGCGCTCGCGTGCCATGGCGTGCACGCGCGCGTTCAGCGTCGCCTGAGCCTCGCGCACCTTTGCGGGGTCAACCGGCGTCCTACGCTTCGCCGCCCGCAGCGCCGGCACCTGCGCCGCGAAGGCGGCGTCGTTGTGCGGGTGGAGGTACTTCAACAGGTAGCCCTCCGGCTCACGATCCAACCCATAGAGATCTTCCTCCAGCTGCTTCTTGGCCAGGTCCGTCGCGCGGTCGTTCAGCCGGTTCTCCAGCTCGGTGATGCGGGAGGCGTTGGCGACCGGGTCGCGCGCCTTCATCATCGCGCGCTCCACCTCCATCGTGTGGAACTTGCTGTCCGTGTTGAGTGGCAGCTCCTCCAAGGGGACGCCCTCCGGCTGCGGGTTGAGGTAGCCGCGGTCGCCGGCGAGCACGGCATTCGCCAGCTCATGCGCGCGCGCGTTCAGCTGATCCTCGAGGTCGCTGATGTTGGAAACGTTCCGCAGCGGATCCTTCGCTTTCAGCACCGCGCGCTGCACCTCCGTGCTGTGGAAGGTGGCGTCGTCGTCGAGCGGCAGCCGGCTCAGCGGCACGCCCTCCGGCTCCCGGTCGAGGTAGCCGCGGTCGCCGCGCAGCAGCTTGTCCGCTGCCTCCTCGGCACATGCGTTGAGGGACTGCAGAACCGGGGCGATCGCCTCCGTGCCGCGCGCCTTACCGAGGCGCTCTTTCTCCTCCAGCAGCGAGCTGAACCTCGAGTCCGCGTGCAGGTTCAGCAGCTCAATCGGGATGCCACGCGGTGCCGCCGACAGGCCCTTGTAGTCTTCCGCCTTCACCTGTCGTGCCAGCTCGTGCGCGCGGTCATTCAGACGATCCTCCAGCTCACCTATGCGGCTCTGCTGCTTGTTCGCGTCCGTCAGCTTCAGCGTTGCCCGCTCCACCTCCATCGCGTGAAAAGGCTCATCTGTGTCGAGCGGCACGCGCTGCAGCGGCACGTTCTCTGGCCGGGGATGGAGGTAGCGGCGGTCGTTCTTCGTCACCGCCTCGGCCATCTCTGTCGCGCGCTCGTTCATCTGCCGCTGCACCGCAGCGACGGCGTCCGTGTCAATGCCCTGCGCCTTCTTCAGCTGCCGCAGCTCGTCCACCAACTGGGCAAAGCGAGCGTCCCGGTGCGGCTCCAGCGCCGTCAGCGGGATGCCGCACGGACTTGGCTCGAGACCGCGCAGGTCCTCCTGCTTCTGCGCAATAGCCAACTCGTGCACGCGGGCGTTGAGGGCATCCTCCAGGTCGCTGGCCGCCGTGTTGGCGTTGCGGGCCTTCGACGCGGCGCGCTTCGCCTCCAACTCGTGAAACTTCGGGTCTGTATCCAGCGGCAGAACCTCGAGTGGGACGCCTTCGGGGAAGGGATCGAGGTAGCCGCGGTCTTTGCGCAGCTGCTGCCGCGCCACTTCGCGTGCGCGCTCCCGCAGCTGCTCCTCCAGCCTCGCCACCTCCCTCGCGTCCACGGTATCGCCCTCCACCCCCGCCGACTGGAGGCGGAGCCTCTCCGCCTCCAGCTTCTTGAACTCCTCATCGGACGACAGCGGCAGCAGCTGCAGCGCCAGGCCCTCCGGCTCCGCCTCGATGTAGGTGGGCCGGTCCTTCGCGAGGTACTTCTCCGCCAACTCGTAGTTGCGCTCGTTGGCCGCGGCACGCAGCTGATTCAGCTTCGCGGCGTGCGTTCCCGTGTCCTTCGCCAGCCGCCGTAGCTCCGGCAGCATCGCCTCAAACGTACTGTCCTCGTGCGGCTTCAGCAGCGTCAGCGGGACACCAAGCGGAGCCTGCTCGAGACCCTCCAGGTCGCGCTTCAGTTGCGCCGCCGCCAGCTCCTGTGCGCGGGTGTTCAGCTGCTCCTCCAGCCGCTCAATCGCGTGTGCGTCGGGGTGCGCCGCGCGCTTCTCCACCGCCCTCGCCACCTCCATCTTGTGAAACACGGGGTCCGTATCCAGCGGCAGGACGGCCAGCGGCACACCGCCCGGGTTTGGCGCGAGGTAGCCGCGGTCGCCGTCCAACGCGTTAGTCGCCAGCTCCAGCGCGCGGTTACTCATCAGCCGCTGCTGCGCCTCAATTTTGTCCGCGTTGCGCACCGAGTCCTTCTTGAGCACGCGCACATCCTTGATGAGACCCGCCATCTTCGGATCGGAGTGCGGTTCCAGCAGCGCGAGTGGGATGTCGCGCGGGGCCGGGTCCACGCCCTCCAGGTCGGAGTGCCGCTGCGCCTCCGCCAACTCGTGTGCACGCTGGTTCAGCTGCGCCTCAAGCTGCTCGATCGCCACGGCGTTCTTGGCGGCGTCCTCTAGGCGAAAGGTTGCCCGCTTCGCTTCCTTGCCGTGGAACTGCTCATCCGTGCGCAGCGGCAGCAGGCCTAGCGGCACGCCCTCCGGCTCAGGATCGAGGTAGTCTTCGCGGCCCTGTTCTAACGCCGCCGCGGCCAGTTCCAGCACCCGCTCGTTGAGCTTTGTCTTCAGCTCCGTCACCTTGTTCTTCAGCTGCGGCAGGCGCTTCGCGCGACGCAACTCGGGGATGATGCCGGCCACCGTCGTGTCCTGCCGCGGCCTCAGCAGCTCAAGTGGGATGCCGAACGGCTTCGGATCGATCCCGTCGAAGTCGCTGCGCAGCACGTCCTGCGCCATCTCGGCCGCCCGCGCGTTCATGTCGCCCTCAAGCTGGCTGATCGCCTTGCGGTTGATCATCGGGTCACTCTCGCGCAGCTCGTGGCGCTTCGCGCGCATCGCGGCGAAGGCGGCGTCGGAGGTAAGCGGCAGGTCCGCCAGCGGCACGCCATGCGGGTTGGGATCGAGGAAGTACAGCTCGCCATTCTTGTGCTCCCGCGCCAGCTCGCTGAGGCGGTCGCTCATGATTTGCTCCAGGTCCTCCTTGAGCACGACAGCCGGGTTGCGCTTGCGGCTACGCCGCTTCTCTGCCGCCTCGCTGAAGAGGCGGTCGCCGTGCGGCTGAAGGTCCTTTACGAGGATGCCCTCGTAGCGCGGCGGGAAGGCGGCAAGATCCTCATCCTTCACATCCTCGGCGAGCTGGCAGGCGCGATCGTTCAGCATGCCCTCCGTGCTCTTGATGGCGGGCGCGTTGCGCTTCGGGTCTTGCAGCTTCAACGTCGCCCGCTCTACCTCCAGCGAGTGGAACGCGGGGTCGGTGTCGAGCGGCAGGTCCTCCAGCGGAATCCCGCGCGGGCGCGGCTCCAGGTACTGCGCACGCTCCCCTATAAGCGAGCTCCTTGCAACCTCATGGGCGCGCGCGTTGAGCGCCTCTGCCTTCTCAGCGATGGCATCCGCGTTCTGCGTCGGGTTGCGACGCAGCTTGCGGAGCTCGTCGATCAGCGGACATGCCGCAGCATCCTCGTGCAAATTCAGCAGCTCCTTCGGAATGTCGCAGGGTTTGGTGTCCACCGCATCGAGGTCCGTCGCACGTTGGCGCTTCGCCAGCTCCAGCGCCCTTGCATTCAGCTCCGCTTCCAGCGCCGCAATCTTGCCGGCCTGTTGGCGGGGGTCCGTCAGCTTCAGCTTTGCGCGCTCCACCTCCATCGTGTGGAACTTTTCGTCCTCGTCCAGCGGCAGGTACTCCAGCGGCACCTTGTCGGGCGCCGGGTCGAGGTAGTCGCGGTCCATCACCGCCCGCGCCAACTCATCCGCGCGGACGTTCATGTTCGCCACATGCTGCTGCATCTCGCTCACGTCGCGTGGTGGGTTGCGCTTCAGCCCCCGCAGCGTCTGCACCAGCTGCGCAAACACCGCATCCTCGTGCGGCTTCAACAGCTCCAGCGGCACACCGCGAGGTGCCGGGTTGATGCCCGCGAGATCCGCCGCCTTCTGCATCTTCGCCAGCTCGTGCGCGCGGTCGTTCAGCTTCGCTTCCAGCTCCTTGATCTTGTCCGCGTTGCGCTTCGCGTGTTCGGCCTTCAGCTTCGCCCGCTCCACCTCCATCGCGTGAAAAGGCTCATCTGTGTCGAGCGGCAGTTCCGCCAGCGGGACGCCTTCCGGGTTGCGGTCGAGGTACTTGTCGCGGCCACCCTGCAGCATGTCCTTGGCCAGCTCGTGCGCGCGCTCGTTCATCGTCGAAATCAGCGTTGGCAGCTGCGCCTTGACGGACACCGCATCCTTCGGGTTCAGCTCCAGCGCACGGCGCTGCTCTACCAGCTGCGCAAACTGCGCGTCGCCGTGCGGGTTCACCACAGCGATCGGCACGCCTTCCGGAGCGCTGTCCAATCCCTTGAGGTCCGCCTCCCGCCGCTGCTCCGCCAGCTCCATGGCGCGTAGGTTCAGTTGGTTTTCAAGCTCGGTGATTTTGTCCGCGTTGCGAAGCGGGTTTTCGGCCTTCAGTACTGCGCGACGCACCTCCGCGGCGTGGAAGGCGTCGTCAGAGTTGAGCGGGAGGATGGCAAGCGGCACCTCCTTCGGGTTCCTGTGCAGGTACCCCCGATCCTCCTCGAGCAAATCGTGCGCCATCGCCTGGCAACGTTCCTCCATTGCCGCCTTGAGCCGCACCACCTGCGCGTCACGGCTGTCCAGCGTGGGCAGCTGCCGCAACTTCGCAACTAGCTCCTTGAAGGCAGCATCCTGATATGGTCGAAGCACCTCCAGCGGCACACCAAAGGGCATCGCATCGATTCCCTCCAGCTCCTTGGCGATGCGTGCGCTGGCCAACTCGCGCGCGCGGTCGTTCAGCTTGCCCTCCAGCTCCTGGATGGCAGCCACGTTGCGGCGCGGGCCCACCGACTTTAGGTTAGCCCGCCGCGCCTCCAGCTGCTGAAATGCTGGGTCCGTGTCAAGCGGCAGCAGCGACAGCGGCACCCCGTTCGGATTTGGGTCGAGGTAGCCACGATCGCCCTCCACGCGAGACCTGGCCAGCGCACGGCACCGCTCGTTCATCTGCGCCTGCAGGGCTTCAATGGCGTTCTTGTTCTGCTCTGGACCCGCTTTCTTCAGCGCGCGCAGCTGCGCCACCATCGCAGCGAACTTTGGATCTGTGTGCGGCTGCAGCGCACTCAGCGGGACACCGAACGGAGCTGCCTCGAGCCCTCTCAGGTCCTCCTCCTTCTGCGCACGCGCCAACTCGTGCGCCCGTTCGTTCAGCCTTCCCTCGAGCGCCTGCACCGCTGGCGCGGCAGCGGACGAGCCCGGCGCCTTCAGCTTCGCCCGCTCCACCTCCAGCGCGTGGAACTCCAGGTCCGTGTCCAGCGGCAGCACCGCAAGCGCGACGCCCTCCGGCTCGGGGTCGAGATACTTATCACGGTCGCCCTCCAAGCGGCTGCGCGCAATCTCGTGCGCCATGGCGTTGAGTGCCTGGTCACAGGCCTGCACCGCCTCGCTGCTGGCGCCATGGGACTTGAGCAGCTGTCGGCGCTCCTCCTCCTTCTGCAGGAAGGCCGGCTCATGAGCCAGCCCGAGCGACTCCAGCGCAAGGCCCGCCGGCTCCGCGTCGCAGTACGCTCGACGCCCCTCGTAGGCCAGCTCGCGCGCACGCAGGTTCAGCTGGTCGTGCAGGGCGGCAAGCTTTGCAGCGTCGCTACTGCGCGGGCACAGCCCAGCAGCCGCCCTGGGCGCCACCAAGCCTCGCGCCGTCCCCTCCAGTTCGAGGAACTCCGCATCGGTGTTGAGGGGTAGCGACTGCAGCGGCACGCCCTCCGGCGTCTGCTCCAGCGGCGCCCGCTCCCTGTCGTGCATGCCCTCCGCCAGCTCCTGCGCACGCCGGTTGAGCTTCTCCTTGACGGTGGCAGCGGCGGCGGCGCTGTCCTGCTGCGCCTCTGCATCGCGCATCTGCTCCTCCAGCTGGTTGAACGCGGCGTCGGCGTCAAGCGGGAGGTCGTTCAGGGGGATGCCGAGCACGTTCTGGTCCAGCTTGTCGCGCAAGCGGGCCTTAACCTCCTTGGCCAACTGGTGGGCCCGCTCATTCATCTGCGCCTCGATGTCCTTCACCTTGGTCGCCGCATCGCCTCCTGCTGCGGCGGCCGTCGAGGAGGATTGCAGCTGCGCGCGCTGCTCCTCCAATTGGTTGAAGACGCGATCAGCGTCCACCGGCACCTGACGCAGCGGCACCCCCTCGGGACGCTCGTCCAGGAAGTCGCGGTCGTTCTTGAGGTGCTTCTCGGCCAACGCCAGCGCCCGGTTCCGCAGCGCGGCCTCCGTCTCCTTCACCGCCGCCTTCTGCTTCGGGTCCTGCAGGGCCGCCGCCCGCCGACTCTCCAAGGTGCGGAACTCGTCATCGTCGTCGAGGGGCAGGGCGTGAAGAGCCACGCCACGCAAGGCAGAGGGCATGTAGACGGGACGGTCTCTGCGATTCGCCTCACGCGCCAGCTCGCGTGCGCGCTCGTTCATCTTCGCCTCTAGCGAGCGCAGCAGGGCGGCGTCAGCGTTCGCGCCCTTGGCAGCCGCACGGCGGCGAGCCTCCGTCGCCATGAACTCGCTGTCCGTGTTGAGGGGGAGGCAGGCGAGCGGGCGACCCTCGGGGTCGGGCTGCAAGAATGCCTTCCGTTCCTTCCAGCACTGCTGCTCGGCCAACTCGTACGCGCGTTTGTCCAAGTCGGCGACAACCTCCTGCATCACGCGCGCGTCTGGCTTCGGCTTCTGCAGCTCCTGTACGGCCTCGACTTCGAGCGCCTTGAAGGCCTCATCGTCGTCCAGCGGGAGCTCTGCCAAAGGGATTTGCAGTGGCGCGGGTACCAGGCGCGCGCGCACGTCGTCAATGGCCACCCCCGCCAGTGCCTTCGCACGCGCCTTCAGTGCCTCTGCATGCATGGCGGAGTCGGTGGCCGTTTGACTGGTCGCGCGCGCCGCCATCACCCGTGTGGCCTCCTCGTCCTCCATGAGAGGGAGGAGCTCGCGAGGGATGCCGCGTACCTCCGCCTGCACACACTCCGCAATCTCTGACCGCTTCAGCTCCTTCGCCATGTCGTGCACCTGCTGGTTCATGCTCTCCTCAAGAGCCGCCACGGCACCGCGGTTTGCCGCCGCGTTGGCACTCGCCAGCATGGCGGCGCGCTGCTCCTCTTTGGCGCGGAATTGCTCGTGTGCATCAATGTTGAGACACGCGAGTGGGATGCCTTCCGGCCGAGGGTCGAGGAAGCCACGGTCACCGGAGAGACGCGCGTGCGCAAGCTCGTCGGCACGCGCACGCAGCTGCTCCTCCAAGCCAGCCACATCGGCGGCCTGGCTCGGGTCAGTCACCGCACGTGCGCGGGCCTCCTCTAGGCAGGAGAACTCGTCGTCATCGTCCAGCGGCAGCGCCTTCAGCGGAACTCCGCGCACCGCCTGGGGCAAATATTTGGAGCGATCGCCCACGTTCATCTCATGCGCCAGTGCACCGGCACGCTCGTGCAGAGTGTCCAGCAGCTTCTGCAGTTCACCAGGGCTCGCGTCGCCGGAGTTGCGCGCCCGCAGGTAGGCAGCCTCGGCGTCACGGAAGGCGTCGTCGTCGCTCAGCGGCAGTGTCTCGGTTGCCCGTCCCTCGTACTCCGGCTTCAGGTATTTCCGCCGCTCTTGCTCCTTGTATTGCGCATCCAAATCGAGCGCAAGACGAGCCAGCTCCTTTTCCAGCGCCTTAATCGCGGCCGCGTTTTGCAGCGGGTTCTTGCGCAGCTCGCGCAGTTCCGCCTCCTTGCGGCGAAACTTGGCGTCGCTGTCAAGGGTGTCCCGCAGGACATCCACGTCGACGCCGTACGCGGCGAGAAACGCCCGCTCGTCCGCCTTTTGCGCTTCAGCCAGTTCAGCGGCCCGATTATTCAGCGCCTCCTCGAGGCTACAGATCGCACGCGCGTTGCCCTTCGGATCTTCATGCAGCAGCTGCAGTCGCTCAATTTCCTTCGCCGTGAAGGCCGGGTCAGCGTCGAGAACAGCGGCACCCACTATCGCGTACTCTGGGTTGAGAAAGCGCTCGCGCTCCGCGGTCTTTAGCTCACGTGCCAGCTCGTGTGCCCGCTCGTTGAGCTGCTCCTGCAGGTCACGCACCGCCTCCGTGTCCACAGGCGGCGTGCGAAGCAAGGCACGTAGCTCGTCCTCCATGTTGCAGAACTCCTCATCCGAATTAAGCGGTAACAGCGCGAGGGGAACGCCCTCCGGCTCGGGGTCGAGGTAGCCGCGCTCCGCGTCGTGCACCGCACGCGCGATAGCGCGCGCGCGCTCGTTCAGCGCCGCCTCGACGTCCGCGAGTGCCTGCGGGTCCTCCTCGGCGCGCCGGAGCAACCTCGCGCGCTGCTTCATCATGTTGGCAAACTCCTCGTCGGACATCAGCGGTAGATCTTCGCGAGGTACGCCTTCGAGGCGTGGTTCGATGAAATCGAGGTTGTTGGACGCGGCCTCGCTCGCCACGGCGTCGGCAAGGGCACGCAGCCGCTCCTCAATAGATGGGATCTTGTAGTCGTTGCGCGGGTCTTTTTTCAGCTCGTAGCGCTCCTTCTCCACTGCCATGTAGGCTTCGTTGTCGTCGAGGAAAGGGTTGAGTGTATCGAGGTCGCGGTCAAAGAGGTAGATGGGACGATCCTGGCCCAGCTTCGCCTTCGCCAGCTCATGCGCGCGGGCGTTGACGCGGTCCTTGAGCCGCTGAATCTCTTCGTCACTGACGGACGGGTCCTCTAGCAGGCGGCGTAGCGCCGCAAGATCGTCCTGGAATTGCTTGTCCGTGTCCAAGCCAAGCTCCGCGAGAGGGATGCCCTCTGGGCACTGATCCAGAAACGCCATGTCCAGCTCCTCCAACTCCTGCGCGTTGTCGGGCGGGTCGGTGATGCGCACGTGCGCCTCCTCCATGGCGCAGATTTCCACCTTGCATGGCACCTCGTCGTAGCCGCGAGGGCAGGTGCAGAAGAGCACGTAGTGGCCCGGCTTGCCCAGATGTGCGACAACGCTGAGTTCGCGATAATTCATGGCCGACTGCGCGCCTTTGATACGCTTGTTCTGCAAGTCGTACATGTACACGCCAACGTAGTCCTCGGCGATAACGTCGCCGCAGCAAGCGGCGGTGAACGGCTTCTCCTGGCGCAGCACCGCGTGCACGTCAGTCGGCGCGTCAACAAGGAAGTCGACCCGTTCCTTTCCACGGTTTTGCAGCTGAATGTGGGCCAGTGCAGGGGCGTGCTTCGCGACGATCGGCTTGTAGCGCACTACGTGCAGCGCCTGCGTATCCTGCGCGCGGGTGTACCAGTATGAGAGGAGAAACTTGCTCTGCTCCAGCCCGTCAAGGTGGCCCACGACGTAGCACAGTGACTGCGGTGGGAATGTGAGCACGTTGGTCACCTCACGCTGCGCCACAAGCGGCAGCGAGTGCACTAGGCGGTGATTATCTAGTGTGACGAGGTGGGTCGGGATGTCTTGCGCGTTCGGGTTGGCGACGGCCACCGTGATACCCTTCTTCGGGTAGTTCAGCTCCTGATTGTCGAGCGTGTGCAGCAGGTGGCGCTGATCCGGCTGCCGCACCATCGCCACTACCTGCACAGGATCGCTGCCGCCATTGCGAAACACGTAAAGCGGGTTGTCGCGCCACGAGATGAGCGACGTATTGCCGCCGTTCGTGCCCTGCCCCCACTCGCTGTTGAAGTGCCACGACGGTTCCTCCAACTCCTTCACGTAGCCCATCTGTACACTCGAGAAAGCCTTGGTGAAGTGATTCGCAGGAATGAAAAACACACGCTTGCTCACCTGCGGCTGCAAAGCTTCAACCAGCTCGGGCGTCCACCCAGCGTCCTCTGGATTCATCGGTCCCACGTACGGGGAATCCTCGAAGGGGTTGTACATCTTCACCAGAATGTCGGACACCTGCTCCCCTCCGTGGAGTGGTACGATACTGAGAATCGCGTAGTACTGCTCATCCACCAGCCCGTAGCTCTCAGCGTCGGCGCCGCTAGCCTGCGCGGTCATGTAGAAGTTGGGCAACACGTTCGCCAACTTCAACCAGTACTGCGCCTCGTCAAAGTAGGACATGTTCACCTTCGCCGCGGCGGGGTCGGTCGAAACAGTGAGACAGGGCAGGCCAGTAAAGTCGTGGAAGACCTCGCCCTGCGAGATGTCCTCCAAGTTCTGATAGAGGGTGTAGAACTTCGCGTAGGCCTTCTCCAGCAGCAGCGGCCACCAGTGGTGTGTCGGGGAGCGGCAGAACACTGTGTCGCCCTTGATCATGGGGATGCGGTCATCAATCTCGACCTTCAGCCACTGGCCATAGCGGTGGAACTGGAAAGTGTAGCGACCATCCTTGCGCGGCTTCTTCGAGATGAAGCAGTTGCGGATCACGTCGGCGTTGTAGTCCAGTAAGCCGGCCATAGCCGTCAGTACACTGCAATTGTAATGGTCGCCTTGCTCGAACTGACTCTGGTTCAGGTCATCCGGCAGCAGCGGCTTCGTCTTGCCCTCCGGGTAGAGGTCGCCGATGTGCACCCACGGCTCCGTCGTCACGCCGCGGTTGTCGGTGAAGAAGCGCTTGTCCTCGAAAGGCGAGGCGCTGTCGGCAGCCTCGGTGTAGCACGCAACGTCGAAGGCGACTGGGGTGTAGTCGATGGGGTTGCGCTCCAGGTCCGCCTCGTCGCCCTCGTCGATTTCGTCCTCGTCGTCGAACATCGTCGCATCCTCTGGTGCGTCGACGATGCGGACGTGCGACGCCGGCGTGGCGACGATCGTCACAACAGCTGGCACGTCGCCCTTCGCACGCGGGCAGGTGACGGAGATGGCGTAGCGGCCACTGCGTGGAAGGTGGTGGATGACGCTGATCTCGCGGAAGTTCGTGGCGGCGTGCACGCCGCCGATCTTGCGGTCTGTGTCGTCGTAAAGGTACATGCCCATGTAGTCCTCTGTCGTGGCGTCGCCGCCAGACTTGCCAACATAAGGTTTTTCTTGGTGCAGTAAAATGTGCACGTCAGTAGCCTCGTCTACGTAGAAGTCGACGCGTTCTTTTTCCTTTTCACTCAACTGCACCTCCTCCGTGGCCGGGTCGGCCCAGTTGATCCCTGGCACACTCAGCTTCTCCACCGAGAAGTTACTGTAGTTCTCCTTCTTGAATCGGTACACGGCGAGTCGAAAAGGCGCCTCGAGTGCTGGTTGCAGGGTTGAGGGTACCATGAAACACATCGAATTTGGCGGAATTGTGACTACGTTCGCCACCTCGCGCGAGTTGAGGAAGAGGCTTTTGTGGATAGGCTTATGGTTGTTGCTCGTGAGCCACAAGGTGGGGATCGGATTTGGGTAGGTGGGCCGCACCACGACGAGGCCGCACTGGCAATACGAAGCACCCACCTCAACGTCGGCCGTACGGCGCTGGTCCTCTTGCTTGATCATCACCACAATCTTCACCTGCGTCGATCCGTCGTTGCGCACGACAAAGGCGGGGTTCTTGCGCCACGTGACGAAGGTCGGGTTGCCGCCGGCGGTCTCGCCCATCCATTCATCCTCGAAGTACTGCGGCTCGTCCTCCAACGTGTGCATGAAACAAAACTGGATGGAGTTGGCGAACTTCACGAAGCTGTTAAGCGGCATAAAGATGGAGTGGCGGTCGTCGACGGGATACTGCTTGCGCTGCTTCGCCGTCCATTTCGAGTCGCTCTTGTTCAGGGGGCCCTTGTACTCGAACTCCTCGTCTTCGAAAGGGTTGTGTAGGTGAACGACGATGTCGTCAAGTGTCGAGGATCCTGTGAGAGAGAAAATCTCCAAGATGGCGTACTGCTCCTCCGACTGCATCCCAATCGACTCCAGGTCCCCCGCCTTTGTCAAGGTCGAGGCCACGTAGTCGCCACGCTGCAGGCTCTCGCCCATCGACAGCCAATACTGCCCGTCCGCAATGTCAACACCAGCCGCCTTGGCCAGCTTGGCCGTCAAGGGGATATTCTGGACAGGATGGCCCGTCAGGTCGTGGAAGGTCTCCTGCAGCGTGCAGCCTTCGAGATGGTCATACGCGGTGTAGAACTTCGCGTAGGCCTTCTCCAGCAGCAGCGGCCACCAGTGCTCCGTGGGGGATTGCATGTAAAGTACGTCATCATCTTCTAGAGCAATGGAGTCGTCGATTTCGACCTTCACCCATTCTTCTCCGCGGAAGAACTGGAAGGTGTAGCGACCATCCTGGCGCACTTTCTTCGTCACGAAGCAGTTTCGAATTACGTCGGGAAAGCGCACAAGAGCCGCAAGCGCCGACAGCATGAAACACTCATAGTGGTTGCCCTGTGCGAACTGCTCACGGGAAAAGGTCTCCGGCAGCAATGGTTCGTCGGCGCCGCCGGGGTAGAGCTCGCGAATCGAAACCCATTGGTCAGTAACCTCCTGATTGTTCTTGATAAACTCGGTATCCTTGAAAAGCGTATGGCTGTCCGGTACTTCCGTGATGGAGGACGACATTTCGTTCTACGCGAATGTGTTCTCCTTGTTCTACTCTTTGCGTTCTTCCCCTTTCCTTTTGTTTCTTGGTTCCGTCGATGTTCTTCGCTGCTTGGGCAAAAAAAAAAAAAAAACTCCTCTCCGCGTTGAATCGAGGGAAAAAGCAACGTGGAGAGAAGCAACAACGTAGAACTAAAAAAAAAAAAGAAAAAGAAAAAGTGTAGAATTACGCTTTAGTAGTACAGAGAGAAAGTGGAGCGAAAGACAACCAAAGAAATGTAAAAAAAAAAAAAAACAGCTATGTACAGAAGAAAAAAAAAGAAGGAAACCCAACCTCTGGATGTCACGAAAGAGCTTGAAGTGCCAAAACGACACGCAAAGGGCATTACTGCATGTCCTTTTGGCGAGCGCAAGCGAAAGAAGGAAAAGGCTAGAAGCACTCCTCAGTTTTTCCTTCTCACTTTTTTACGGTCTGTATTTTATGGCGTCCAGATTGCTTTCACCACTTGCGTTTGACTTGCCTTTCGTGATATATACCCTACCGTCTCGTACTTTTGCCTTTTTTTTCGAGTACAGCCTATGTTGCTGACACTATTGGGGTTTCTAGTGAGTTTACCATCGTTCAGCGTGGGCAAAACAGAGCATATACAGCAAAGAACAACAAAAATGATAGTAAGCAGTTGTGGGATTATGAAAGTAAGAAATAAGGAAAAAAGAAGAGGAAGATTAGAACAAGTGAGTCACAGAGTAGAGCGATAGCAGCGACAGCAACAACAACAACAAAGAGCTAGCCCAGAGATGGACGTGGTGCACTTGCAATTTCCACCGTGTTTACTATGTACAGAGAGAGACTGTTTTACATTGTGAAGACACATACCTTGCGCCTTCGCTTGCCATTTCTGTCCACACACACACACACAGAGGCCCTGGAAACTCCAAAGCAACAGGGAGTTGCTGTTGTTGGTGTTTTTCACTTTTTTGAGCCAAAAAAAAAAAAGAAAAAGAAAAAAAGGCAGGAGCGCTTCTGTGAAGACAAAAGGGTCCAATGTCCAGTAAGCTACTATGCTCCGCTGTGACCCCTCTGCTTCGCCCAACGCAGGTACTTACTATTACCTGGCGTGCACGTCTCTTGTTAAGTACTTTGCTTTTTTCATTTCCTTTTTGTTTTGTTTTGTTTTGTTGTTATAACGGACACATGTATTTTCAAACAAAGAAAGAAAAACAGATAGAGAGAAGAAAAAAAAAAAGACATCGGTAAAAACACCACGAAAGAAAAAAAAAAAACGATGAAAAAAGGGAGGAGAAAAGAAAATTGACGGTATATGGAAGAAAACGGAGGAAGAAAAAAAAAAGCTCTAAACAAACCAAAACGAGAAAAAAAAGGCCTGTAGCTGTTGTAAGCGTCACATTGTCCGTCCATCTCAGCCACGCTTTTCATCCTCGGAGAGAGTGGGCTCTTCAATCATCATCTGGTGAATTCAGGTGGGCTTTCTTCACAGCACACAAGCACGAGATGCGCTCATTTTTCTTATTCTCTTCTTCTTCGCGTCGTGCACCGCTGCTCTCATCGTGGGGTCTGGAACATGTACCTGTGACATAATAAAAAGAAGAGAAGAAAAAAAAGAAGAGGGACAGAAGAAGCGCGGTCATTCTTGGCCCGTACCGAGGCAAACTGCTAAGTCTGTGAGAAGCAAAACCAAGGACCGCTGCCTTTCCTTCCTCTCCCTCCAGCTATGGTATATTCGGCGCTCTTCAACGGCGTGACTGTAAAAAAAAAAAGAACTTTTCTTTCTCCGCGTGCAATACTTGCCACCTCGCCTGAGTAGTGCGAATACAAAAGTGCTTACACATACAAGTCCATAACGATAAAAAAAAAAAGAAGAAAAAACCAAAATGTGACCTTCGCAGGTTGTACGCAACGCATTGCTCCCCCAAGCAAAACAGGTGCGTACACCTCTGTTTACACTTCACGTGTACAAAAACAATTTCAACATGCTAAAACAAGGGACGCGGATAGATCCCCCATGTATTCCTTGTCTCAGCCGACACAAAGAACAGAGTTAAACGAGGAACTCACACTTGTAAGCATGCATAAGCACACGTACAAAAAAAAAAGAAAAAAGGCAAAACAGTCAACTCTCTTTTCTCTCGTCATCGCGCAACGCCTGATGAATAGAAAAAAAAAAAGAGAGAAGAATAGAAACAGAGGTGTTAACAAAGAACATTGGCTGAAGGGAAAAAAAAACTGGAAAATCGGTACTTTCAATGACATTTGGTCCTGTGGTTGCCCTCATTTGCTCATCTACTGGCACACCACCTTCATTGACAACATAAGAACTGTGTTCTTCCTTCTCTTTTGGATATACGCGACGGAATTCAAACGAAAAACATGCATAAACAATTTTAAAAAAAAAAAACTAAAAAACAGCACAGAGTAGCCCTATATATCGCAGCATTACGCTTCAAGAAAGCAATAAAAAAGGCTTAAAGTAGTGCAAGCCATGCCTGTCAGAGACCTCCCAGGCTTACTGAATAACCTATCCCCTCTACGACTGCCGAATAACCTCTTTTTCCTTCTTCTTTCCTTGAGATTACTGTTCTCTGCGTACGCGGAGAAACATGCTTGTGCACGCGCATGTGCTCGAGTGTCGCAGTGATACACACTTTGGCGCGTAGTAGGTTATTCGCATGCGTTGCACCTCCGCACCTAATTTTAGGTCTACGATATGCACAGCACTCTGCTCGTGTCGGTCAGCAGCGACGATGCATCTTATCCCTTGCTTGGTTGGCGGGTGCTGGTTATGGCTTTCAACATCGTTTACGTCTAATCAGAGAAAAAAAAATGAAAATGAGAAAAAAGAAGAAAAAAAAAAAAACAAAGGACAGCAATAGAAAATGACAGTTACGAAAAGGAAACGTTCAAGGCAGCTGATAAGAGACTCAGAGACTACATGGAATGCTTGTGCTTCAGATATGTGAGCGGTCATTGAAGAACAGCATTGCCTGAATGGAGTACCGCCTTCCCCAAGAGCGGTACTCCAGCGCACATGAAAAAAAAAAAGGAGCACAAATTGTTTTGTGCGATGTCTGGCGTCACTCCTCGCAAAGAAAAAAAAAAAAAAGACACAAGTGGAAATAAAAGAAAGCTCAAAAAGAAATGCCCGAGTCGCAAGGAGAGGAAGAAACAAGTGAGCCTTCCCCAAAACTCACTGCTCTTTGAATAGACGCTAGGCAAGGCTCCTTCCGCCTGTATTCCTCTCTTTTTTCCTCATGCCGCTGCAGTTCCAACAACAAAAAAAAGAAACAAGAAAAAAAAAACAGCGTGATTTCATCCAGAAAAAGCGTTTTAGTACTCTAGGCGTCATCAAAAAAAAAAAAGAGGTGCATACAGTTTTCCGTTAAAGTGCTTTAAAAGCTCGCTCACTTAGTTCATCAGCTCTCCCGACCCATTCTATGAAGTTCCCCACAAACATGCTTTACTTCCAGTCTCTCCGTTTAAGTGACTACGTCACTTAAACCAGTACGAGAAAAAGCAAGACTGTTTGCCATCATAGGTTGAGCAAACGGAGAGGGAAAAAAAGCGACAGCGAAAAGAGCAAAACGCATGCACATCTCACTCTTACGTAGACGCTAAAGAAAAAAAAAGGGGAAAAAAAGTGAACATCAAGAGAGAAAAATAGGGGGAAAAAAAATAAAAAGGAAGCAGCGTATACATTTCTGAACGACAAGAAAGTGAAAAGAAAAACGTGGAAAAAAAAAAAGCACATAGACGACTATGAAAAAAAAAAAAAAGAGAGATAGCACACACACACACAAAAAAAAAAAAATGCTGTTTGGCTTTCATGAAAGTAGGCCTTTTTTTTTTTTTGCTTTCCTCTTTGTTTGCCTCGCAATTGATGTTTGTTCACCAAGTCTTAAAGCAGCTTTGGTGAGGGCACTGTCGTGCCGCACAATCTGCGCGACACTCTGCTCTGCTCCCCTGTACTTTCTCGTTTTCCTTTTCCGTCAAACCTGTATGTCACCGGTATCAGTTCGATAGCGGGGCTTGCGAAAAAAAAAAGAGCTTTTTTTTGCCCGTTTGCTGCAAGACAACACGCAGGTCTTCCAAATGCTGAACAGGCAAAAAAAAAAAAAAAGCAGCATACAAAGTCCAGCCTTCTCGGGTTACACATTGCAACAAGGAAGCCATCCATCACCCACAACACACGCCTCTACCGTCCTTTGCTTTTAGCATCAGCATGGACATTAAAAAAAAAAAAAAGGAAAGGCCTTTAAAAAAAAAAAAACTAAAAGAATCAGCTGAGTGATGGAGATGCTGGTTAAAAAAAAAAAAAAACGCACATATGCGGACGCGAAAAGATGCACACACAAACAAAAGCACATGAGCACACGGAGAAATTCAGAGCACAATTAATAAAAAAAAAAAAAAAACGTATTCAAGCAACCAAAAGAGACAAAAAAAAAGCACTTTGGAGTCCATCACGTTCTTCGTGTGCTCTCTCTTGCGTTGTAGGAAAACACTCTTTGCGCATTTCTTTTCAAGGAAAGTAGCATTGAAAGTAACGAGAGTTGTGGTGCATCACGCCCATTGGTGCGTGTCGCAAAAGAAGTCAAAAGGGAAAAAAAAGTAGGTAAAAAAAAAAAGAGGAGCTTTTGCCAGGATTGAGAACGAAGGTAGGAAGAGGAACCCGTGTGACGCTTCTCTCGTCAACACGTCTGTATGCATCTAACGGCGCCCACGGCTGGGACGACGGCCATTCGCTTCGTTACTGCCGCGGCGCGCGTTGTCGTCGCGGCTACCACGGCGGCTGCTAACAGAACGCTGGTTCACAGGGGGCAGAGAGTCAGTGCGGCGCACGTCCCTTGTGGCGGCGGCGCGGCTGTTGCCCCGGCTGGCCGCGCGTGAGGCGCTCGGTGCCGTCGCCGTCCGGGACAGCGTCGGGAAGCGCGACTGCGGCTGCAGGTGCAGCGGCTTCGCGTCAGGTGCTACAGGGACGAAGTCGGCGCTGATGTCCGCCGGCGTGTAGATCTCCAAGTTCGCCGTGCACGCCCCGCTCGTTGTTGTGGCTGTGCAGTTCACCAGCAGCGAGTAGCGGCCGCCCTGTGGTGCCTTGAACACAAGCGCGTGCTCGCGCGCGGTGGTCGCCTCACCAGTCGTGCCGATCTTGATGCCGTACTCGTTGAACACTGTCATCGTCACCGCGTCCTCGGCGACGGCGTCGCCCTTGCGGATCATGCTCGGGTCTGTCACCTTGGTCTGATGCAACAGGATGTGCACGTCACTGGCGTCGTTCACCATGAAGTCCAGGCGCTGGCCTTCCTCATCGCCAGGCTCCAGGTTGAGCGCGCAGCGCAGCGGCTTCAGCGTGAGCCCGGCGTGGCGCAGCGGCGTCAGCGTGACCTTTGCCATGTCGGGATAGATCGAGACGTTGAACTCGCCCATCGTGCCGCGGTCTTTCGTGTACGGGATGAGGTAACACGTCGAGCTCGGCGGCAGCTCCATCTCCGCGCACACCTCGCGCGAGTCGAGCATCATGCCCTTCTGCAGGAACTTGTGGGTCCCGTTTGTGATGAAAGGCGTCGGCGGCAGCTTCGAGTTCGTTGGCTGCATCAGCGTCAGCCCGGTGTAAGGGTACTGCTTGCAATTCGTCTCGTCCACGTAGAGCGGGTTGGTGTGGCGCACCTCGGCGAGGATGGTGGCCGGCCGCGACGTCTTGTTCTCCACGAGGTAGATCGGGTTGCTGCGGAAGGTGGTGTACTTGGATGTGCCACCGGCCGTGTAGTCGTTCCACTCGCCTGGCGCGCTAAGGCGGTCGCCGCAGTTGATGTGGCAGCGCTGCATGCAGCTGAAGTTCCGTAGGAATGTGGGCAGCGGCATGTAAATCATGTCGTTCTCGTCCGCCGTGTAATCGCAAGCGCGTTTGACTTCAGCCGTCCAGTTGCTGTCGCCCTTCCGCAGCGGGCCGTCGTAGTACGGCGCGTCCAGGTAGCAGTTGTGCACCTTCACGACGATGTCCAACGGGTCCGCCGTGCCAGGCTTCACCTCGACGACGTCCATCAGTGCGTAGCTGCACTGCGGGTGCAGGCCATTCGGCACGCTGCCGTTTGCGACGCAAACAAAAACATCACCGCGCTCGAGGTCCTCGATGACGCGGCGCCAGAAGGCCGGCGTGGTGTAGTCGCCCATGTTCGTCGCCATCGCGTGCTTCGGGTCCTCGAGGGAGATATGAAGCACCGGCCGGCCCGTCAGGTCGCGCAGCGTGTCGTGGGCGTTGCAATTGTTGAAGTTCTCGTAGCCGCCCACGAACTTCGCGTAGGCCTTCTCCAGCAGCAACGGGTACCACATGCGCGACGGCACCTGCGTGAACTTCGGCTCCCGCTTGTCGTCACACGGCACGCGGTCGTCGATCTCGACCGTCACCGGCGAGCTGTCGGGGTTGAAGAGCGTGATACGGTAGGGCTGCTGCTGCGGATGCGCCTTGTCCTGGAAGAGGCGCGAGATGAGCACCGTGTGGCGCGCCAGGGCCGCAATGAACGGCGCCAGGAAACCCATGTCCTGCGGCGCTGATGAGACGTCCGACGGCAGCGTCGTGTCCGGCGTCACCGGATCGTAGACGCCCTCCGGGTACAGCTCGCGGATGCGCGGCCACTGCTCTGCGATGTCCTCATTCGCCTCGTGGAACTTGGGGTCCTGGTAGCCCTTCTTGTCCTTGGCCAGCTCGTGCGCGCGCGCGTTCAGCTGCGTCTCCAAGTCCTTCACCGTATTCGCGTTCTTGACCGGGTCCTTGTTCAGCTTGCGGCGGTCAACCTCCATGCCGTGGAAGTCCGGGTCCGTGTCAAGCGGCAGCTCCTCCAGCGGCACGCCCTCCGGCTCCTGGTCGAGGTAGGCGCGGTCCTTCTTAAGGAACTCGGCGGCGATGCGGTCGGCGTGCTGGTTCATCTGCTCCTCCAGCTCGCGTACCCGGTCCGCCGCCTTCGGGTCCTTCTTTGCCTCCCGCCGCGCCAGCTCCGTTGCGCGGAAGTCCGGGTCCTCGTCGAGGGCGAGGTCGGCCAGCGGCACACCACGCACCTCCGGGTTCATGAAGTTGCGGTCGTCGGCGAGTTGCCGCTTCGCCAGCGTGTGCACGCGATCGCTCATATCGTCCTCGACGTCCTTAATCGCGTTCGCGTTCTTGCGCGGGTCCTTGCGGAGCTGGCGCAGCTGCTTCTCCAGATCCTTGAACTGCTTGTCCTTCTCCAGATTGAGGTCCTTCAGCAGAATGCCCTCCGGCTTGGGATCAAGGAAGGCGCGCTCCTTCGCCAGCTTGTCTCTCGCCAGCTCTTCGGCGCGGTCGTTCAGCTTGTCCTCCAGGTCCTTGATCTTGGCGGCGTTGCTGCGCGGGTCCTTCTTCAGAGCGCGACGCTGGTCCTCCAGGTCGCGGAAAGTCGGGTCCTCGTTGAGCGGCAGCTCCGCCACCGGCACGCCAAGCGGCTCGCGATTGAGGTAGTCGCGGTCCTTCGCCAAGTAGTCCTTCGCGAGGTCATGCACCCGGTCGTTCATCCGCTCCTCCAGGTCCTCGATGGCGTCCTTGTTCTTCGCCGGCAGCTTCTTCAGCGCGCGCAGCTCCTTCTCCATGTCGTGGAACTCCTTGTCGTCGGCAAGCGGCAAACGCTCCAGCGGGACGCCCTCCGGGTCCTGGTCGAGGAAGGCGCGCTCCTTGGCCAGGAAGTCGCGTGCGATGTCGTCGACGCGGGCCGCAATCTCCGGCTCAAGGTTGCGCAGCGCATCCGCGCTCTTCTTCGGGTCCTTCATGAGGTCGCGGCGCTTGCGCTCCAGTGGGTTGAGGATCGGGTCGAAGTTCAGCGGCAGCTCGTCCAGCGGCACGCCGAGCGGCTCCTGTTCCTGGTTCGCCCGCTCCTTCCGCAGCAGCTCCTTGGCGATGTCGTCGGCGCGGGCGTTGAGGTCGTCCTGCAGCTGCGCGATCTTATCTGCGTTGTTGCGCGGATCCTTCTTCGCCTTCATCAGCTCGCTCTCCATCTCGCGGAAAAGCGGGTCGCGGTTGAGCGGAAGGTCGGCAACAGGCACGTTCTGCGGCTCCGGGTTCAGGTAGGTACGGTTCTTATTTAGCACATCCTTCGCAATCGCGTGGGCGCGGTCGTTCATCTTCTCCTCCAGTTCCTTCAGCTTCGGGTCGCGGACCTTGCCGGCGTTCTTCAGCGCCTGACGCTGCTTCGCCAGCTCGTTGAACTCCGGGTCTTCGCTGAGCGGCAGGTCTGCCAGCGAGACGCCCTCCGGCTCGGGATCGAGGAAGGCACGATCCTTCGCCAGCTCCTTCTTGGCCAACTCGTGCGCGCGATCATTCATGCGTTTCTGCAGGGCCGCCACCTTCTTCGGGTCCGCCGCCGGGTCCTTCCTCGTCTTGTACAGCGCAATCTCAGCATCCTTGAACTCGGGGTCCGTGTCGAGCGGCAGGCGATCCAGCGGGACACCTTCCGGCTCCTGGTCCATGAAGCCGCGCTGCTTCGCAAACGCCTCTTTTGCCAACTGATGCGCGCGGTCGTTCATCTTGTCCTCCAGGTCCGTGATGACGTCCTTGTTACGCTTCGCTGTGCGCGGGTCCTTGGCGCGGCGGCGGCGCTCCGCCTCCAGAGCGGCGAACTCCTTATCGCTGTCGAGTGGGAGGTCCGTCACCGCCATGCCCTCCGGCTCGGAATCGAGGAAGGCGCGCTCGTCGGCGATCACGTCGTCGGCGATCTCCTTCGCCAGCTTGTCCATCTCCTCCTCCAGTGTCCTCACCTCCGGCGTGTGGGCACTATTTTGGATGGCGTCGCGGCGGCGGTTCGCCGCGTCGCGGAACTTCGGGTACGAATGCAGGTTGAGGTCCTCCTTCGGGATGCCGCGGTACGCGGCCACCGGCAAGCAGGCGAGGTCGTCCGCCACGACGCCCTCGGCCAGCTCGTGCGCGCGGTCGTTCATCTTGTCCTGCGTGCTCGCGATGGCATCTGCGTTGCGCTTGGGGTCCTTCTTCAGCTTGCGCAGATAGTCCTCCAAACGCAGGAAGTTGAGGTCAGTGTCGAGTGGCACGTACTTGATCGGGATGCCCTCCGGCTCGGGATCGAGGAAGGCGCGGTCCTTCTGCCGCTGGTCCTTCGCCAGCTCGTGCGCGCGGTCGTTGAGGGCCTTCTCCAGTTCCGTTACCCTCCTTGCGTTCGCCTTTGGGTCCTGTGCCTTCAAAATGGCGCGTTGCAGCTCCGCGTCGCCGTATTGCGGGTCCGTGTCGAGCGGCAGGTACTCCAGCGGGACGCCCTGGGGGCTGTCGTCCAGGTACTTGTCGCGGTCGCCCTTTAGCATGCCCTCGCCCAGTTCATCCGCGCGGTCCTGCATCATGCCCTTCAGGTTGTCGATGGCGCCGGCGTTGCGGCGCGGGTCACGGTTGAGGCGGCGCAGCTGCTGCTCCATCTTCTGGAACGGTGCGTCGTCGTCAAGTGGCAGCAACGCCTTCGGGATGCGCGACGAGGTCGGGTTGAGGAAGGCGCGGCCGGCCTCCTTCGCTGCTTTCGCCAGCTCGTGCGCGCGGTCGTTCAGCTGGGCCTCGACGCTCTTGATCTGCGGGGCATTCTTATTCGGGTCCTCCTTCAGCTTCGCCCGCTGCGCCTCCAGCTCGCGGAACTTCGGGTCGGCATCGATGTCAACGTCGGCGATCGGCATACCCTCGGGCTCGGGGTCGAGGTAACCGCGATCGCCCTTCAGCAAGTCGCGCGCCAGCTCGTGAGCGCGGTCGTTCATCTCTCCCTCCAGGCTGGTAATGCGGTCGGCGTAGCGCTTCGGGTCCTGCTTAGCTTGCCGCAGCTGCTTCTCCAAATCCGTGAAGGTCCTGTCATTATCCAGTGGGAGCTGGGCGAGTGGGATGCCCTCCGGCTCGGGGTCGAGGAAGCCACGGTCCTTCGCGATCTGCGCCTTGGCCAGCTCGTCGGCGCGGCTGTCCAGCTTCGCCTGCAGCTCCCGCACCTTCGGGTGGTTCGGCTGCTCCTTCTTCAGCCGCCGGAGCTCCGGCAAGTACGAGACGAACTCTTCGTCATCGTGCGGGTTCAGCGACTCCAGCGGGATGCCGCGGGGCATCGGGTCGAGGCCGCGCAGATCATCCTGCTTCTGCGCCACCGCCAACTCATCGGCGCGCTCGTTCAGCTTCCCCTCCAGCACCTTGATCTTGTCTGCGTTCTTCTTCGGGTCCTGCGCCTTTAGCTTCGCGCGCTCCACCTCCAGCTGATGGAAGGCCGGGTCCGTGTTGAGCGGCAGGTCCGACAGCGGCACGCCTTCCGGCTCGGGGTCGAGGTAGTTGCGGTCGCCGCTCAGCGCTTCCTTCGCCAGCTCGTGCGCGCGCTCGTTCAGCCTATCCTCGAGGTCGCGAATGGCAGCGGCGTTCTTCTTTGGGTCCTTCGCCTTCAGCACCGCGCGCTGCACCTCCAGCTCGTGGAACTCCGGGTCGTCGTCCAAGAGCAGCACGCGCAGCGGCACACCCTCCGGGTTCGGGTCAAGGTAGGATGGGCGGTCGCCTTCGAGCATCTGCCGCGCTAGCTCGTCCAGGCGACAGTTCAGCAGGTCGCGCATCGCGTCTGCGTCGCCACTTATGTCGCGCGACCGGTTCGCAGCGCTGCTCGGATCGCGGCGCTGCGAGGCGAGGGCGGCAAAGGTGTCGTCGTCGTGCGGCTTCAGCAGCTCCACGGGGATACCGCGCGGGGCATCAGCCAGATCGGCTAGGTCGCGCGCGCGCTGCTCCTTCGCCAGCTCGTGCACCCGCTCGTTGAGACGTTCCTCGAGGTCGGCGACCTTCGCCTGATTGCGCTTCGGGTCCTGCAGCACCAACTTCGCGCGCTCCACCTCCAGCTGATGGTACAGCGGGTCAGAGTCGAGCGGCAACGTCTCCACTTCAATGCCCTCCGGCTTGGGATCGAGGTAAGACGCGCGGTTGCCGGTCAGCGCGTCGCTCGCTAGCTCGTGCACGCGGTCATTCATGTCCTGCTCCAGATCGGAGATCTTGTTCGGGTCCGCGGACGGGTCTGCCTTGAGTGCGCGCAACGCGTTTACCATGCGCGCGAATTCGGGGTCCTGGTGCGGGTTCAGCAGCTGCACGGGGATGTCCTCCGGCATGGGCGACACGGCGCGCAGGTCCTCCTCGATCTGGTCCTCCGCCAGCTGGTGCGCGCGGTCGTTCAGCTGATCCTCGAGGTCGTGAATGGCGGCGGCGTTCTTGATGGGATCCTGCGCCTTTAGCGCAGCGCGCCTCGCCTCGAGGTCAGTGAACTGCCGGTCCGTGTCGAGTGGCAGCACATCGAGCGGGATGCCTTCCGGTTCGGGATCGAGATAGGCGCGGTCGTTCTTGCGCTGCTGGTACGCCAGCTCGTGCGCGCGCTCATTCAGCGCGTTCTCGAGGTCGCGGATGGCGTCCTTGTTCGCGCGCGCGTTCTTGTTGATGAGGTCGAGGCGCTCCGTCTCCAGCTGGTGGAACTCCGGGTCCGTGTCGAGCGGCAGCGCTGCAATTGGGATGCCCTCCGGATCGGGGTCGAGGTAGGTGGCGCGGTCCTTCTCCAGGTAGTCCGCGGCAAGGGCTTCGAGGATGTTGTCTAGTTTGCCCTGCGTCTCGTTCAACCGGGCCTCGCCACGCGCCGAGGTATCCTTCTTCTCCGCGCGCAGCTCCGGTAGCTTCGCCGCGAAGTGCGGATCCTCGTGCGGGTTCAGCAGCGCCACAGGCACGCCGAGCGGGGTGTTGTTCAGCCCACGCAGGTCCTCCTCCTTCTGCTCCTCGGCCAGCTCGTGCGCGCGGTCGTTGAGCTTGCCCTCGAGGTCGGTGATCGCCTGCTTGTTCTTCTCCGGGTCCTGCGCCACGAGGACGGCACGCTGCACCTCCATCGCGTGGAACTCCGGATCTGTGTCGAGCGGCAGGTCCGCCAGCGGGACGCCCTCCGGCTCGGTGTCGAGGTAGGCGCGGTCGTTGCCGAGCATCTCGGCCGCCATCTGGTTCGCCAGTTCGTTCATCTGATCCTCAAGCTTGGCGATCCTGTCCGCGTTGCGGCGCGGGTCCTTGCGGAGCTCGCGCGCCTGTGTCGCGAGCTCGTGGAAGTCGGCGTTGTTGTGCGGCTTGACAGCTTGGATGGGGATGCCCTGCGGCTTCGGGTCGATGTTCTTCAAGTCGTTCTCAAGCACCTCCTGTGCCAGCTCATGCGCACGCCCATTCAGTCGCTCCTCCATGTCCTCAATGGCCTTTGCGTTTTTGACCGGGTCCGCCAGGACAAGCTTCGCCCGCTCCACTTCGAGACCGTTGTAGATGCCGTCCGTGTCCAGCGGGAGGTCGGACAGCGGGACGCCCTCCGGGTCGCGGTCGAGGTACGCCGGTCGCTCCGCCGTCAGCGCGTCATGGGCCAGTTCGTTGACGCGGTCGTTCAGCTGCTGCAGCAGGTCCGTTGCTCTCTGCGCGTCACGCGGGTTCGTCTTCGCGCGGCGCAGCTCCGGCAGGATCTTCGCCACCTGCGGGTCCTCGCGCAAGTTCAGCAGCCCCAGCGGGATGCCCAGCGGATTCGGGTCGACACCGTCGAAGTCGCCGGCGAGGATGTCCTTCGCCACCTCGTGCGCGCGGTCGTTCATCTGGCCCTCCAGCGCCTTGATCTTGTCGGCGTTGCGCACCGGGTCCTTCGCCTTCAGCGCCGCCCGCTCCTTTCGCAGCGCATCAAACTCCGGATCAGCCTCCACGCCGACGTCCTCCAGAGGGATGCCCTCCGGCTCCTTGTCCATGAACCACAGGTCGCCCTCCACCTTCTCCTTCGCCAGCTCCGCCAGACGGACGTCCATGTCTTGCAGCACCTTCTGCATCTCCGGCGAGTTCGCGGCGCCGGCCTTCTCAAGCGCGCGCAGCTTCTCTGCCAGCGCGGCAAACTCAGGGTCGTCGTGCGGCCTCATGGCGGCGGTGTCGATGCCGTCGTACTGCGGTGCGAAGTGCGCCAACTCCTCGGCCTTCTTCTCGTCCGCCAGCTCCGCGGCACGGTCGTTCATCTTGTCCTCCAGGTCGGCGATGCGGCGCTGGTTGCGGCGCGGGTCCTGCGCCTTCAGCTTGGCGCGCTCCACCTCCATCGCGGCGAACTCGGGGTCCTTGTCCAGCGGCAGGTACTCCAGATTCACGCCCTCCGGCTGCGGGTTGAGGTAGTCACGATCGCCTTCCAACAGCGCGTCCGCCAGCTCGTAGGCTCGGTTGTTCATGCGGTTCTCCAGATCCTGAATCGCCTCGGCGTTTCGCTTCGGGTCCTTCTTCAGCTCGCGGAGCTGTGGGATCATGCTGGCGAACTGCGGGTCTTCAGTCGGCTTAAGCAGGGCCAACGGGATGCCCTCCGGCTCCGCGTCGCAGCCGGCTAGATCGTCATCCATCTGCTTTTTCGCCAGCTCATGTGCACGATCGTTAAGACGCTGCTCCAGGTCCTTGATGGCGCGCACGTTGCGCTTCGGGTCCTGCAGCACCAACTTCGCCCGCTTTACCTCCAGCTCGTGGAACTCCGGGTCAGAGTCGAGCGGCAACGTCTCCACTTCAATGCCCTCCGGCTTGGGGTCGAGGTAGTCGCGGTTCATCGCCTGGTCGGCCAGTACGCGGACACGCTCGTTCATCTTGTTTAGTGCCGCCTGCACGTCTGCCTTCGCCTGCGGGTCCTTCTTCGCCGCCCGCAGGCGCTGCACAGCCTCCGCAAACTCCGGGTCGGCGTGCGGATTCAGCAGCTCCACCGGCACGCCGCGCGGCGCCGAATCAACGCCGCGCAGGTCCTCGGCCAACTGCGCTTGCGCTAGCTCGTGGGCGCGGTTGTTCAGCTGCTCCTCGAGGTCTTTGATCTTGGCGGCGTTGCGGCGCGGGTCCTGCGCCTTCAGCTTGGCGCGCTCCACCTCCATCGCGGCGAACTCGGGATCCGTGTCGAGCGGCAGCTCCTCGATCGGCACGCCCTGCGGCTCACGATCGAGGTAGAACGGGCGGTCGCCGTCCAGCAACTGCCGCGCCAGCTCGTGCGCGCGAGCGTTCATCTGCTCCTCCAACGCCGCCAGCTGTGCATCGTTTCGCTTCGGGTCCTTTGCAAGCTCCCGGTGCTGGTCCACCATCTGTGCAAAAGCAGGGTCGTCGTGCAAGCTCAGCAGCGAGATCGGCAGCCCCTCAGGGGCCTGGTCTAGGTTCTCGATGTCCTTGGCACGCTGCTGGTTCGCTAGCTCGTTCGCGCGGTTGTTCAGCTGCTCCTCGAGGTCTTTGATCTTGGCGGCGTTGCGGCGCGGGTCCTGCGCCTTTAGTACCGCGCGCAGTACCTCCAAGTCGTGGAACTCCGGATCCGTATCGAGCGGCAGCAGGTCCAGTGGGACGCCTTTCGGCTCGGACTTGAGATAGAACGGGCGGTCGCCGCGCACCTTCTCGTTCGCCAGCTCATGCGCACGGTCATTCATAGCCGTGAGCACCTGCTGCAGCTGCTGCGGCGTCGTCTTCGGGTCCGCCTTCATCGACCGCAGCTGCGGCAGAAAAGAGGCGAACTGCTTGTCCGAATGGGGGTCAAGCGCTGAAAGCGGCACGCCCTCGGGCTTCGGGTCGAGGCCGCGCAGGTCCTCCTCCTTCTGCGCCTCTGCGAGCTGGTCGGCGCGGTCGTTTAACTGGTCCTCAAGGTCCCTGATCTTCTTCGCGTTTCTGACGGGGTCGCGCGCCTTGAGCTTCGCGCGCTCCACCTCCAGGCGGTTGAACTGAGGATCCGTATTGAGCGGCAGGTATGTGAGCGACACGTCCTGCGGCTTGGGGTCGAGGTAGCCGCGGTCGTTCTTCAGCATGCCCTCTGCCAGCTCAATACCGCGTTCGTTCATCTTGTCCCGCACCTCGCGGATGCCTTGCGCGTTGCGCTTCGGGTCCTGCGCCTTCAGCTCTCGCAACTGGTTCGCCAGCTCGTTGAACTCCGGGTCTTGATGAGGGGCAATGGTGGCGTACGGCACGCCAAGTGGATCGGCATCCAGCGCGCGAATCTCGCTATCCTTCACCTCCTTCGCCAACTCGTGGGCCCTGTCGTTCAGCTGGCTCTCCAGCGCCGCGATGGCCTTCGCGTTGCCGCGAGGGTCCTTCGCCTTTAGCTGGGCACGTTGCGCCTCAATCTCGCGGAAGGTTGCGTCCTGGTCGAGTGGTACGTGGCGCAGCGCCACGCCCTCCGGCGTTGGGTCGAGGTAGCCGCGGTCTTGCTGCAGCAGCTTCTTCGCCTTCTCGTGCGCCATCGTATTGAGGTCGTTCTTGAGGTCCTTGATGCCCTGGCGGTTCGCGATGGGGTTGCGCTCCAACCGGCGCAGCTGCGTCTCGCCATCCACGAAGGCCGGGTCGTCGCCGAGGTTCAGCAGCTCCATCGGGATGCCCTCCGGCGCGGCGTCGACGTACTGCTTGCGCGCCGCGTTTGCGAGCTGCGCCGCGCGCTCGTTCAGCGCGTCCTCGATTTCACCCAGGCGGTTCGCGTTCTTCTTCTCGCCGTTCGGCTCGCTGCGCAGCGCACGGGCTTCGTTCTCGAGGGCGTTGAAATTCGGGTCGTCGTTGAGCGGCAGCACGTCGAGCGGGACGCCGTTCGGGTTCTGGTTCAGTGGGCGGCGCTCCATCTCGTGCACCGCCTGCGCAATCTCCCTCGCGCGCTCGTTCATCTGGTCCAGCAGCTGCTGCGCCGCCTTCGCCTTGGCCGGGTTCTGCTTCGCGTCGCGGTACATCTCCTCCAGCTCGTGGAAGTGCTGGTCCTCGTCGAGGTAGGGCTCCAGGTCCGCCAGTGGGATGCCAAGGGGGTTGGGGTCCATGTCGCAGCGGTTGTTGTGCTTCACCGCCTTGGCCAGGCTGTGCAGGTAGTCGTTCATCTGCTCCTCCACGGCACGGATGGCGTTGTCGTCGCGGCTCGGCGCACTCTTCAGTGCCGCGCGCTGCATCTCCAGGTGGCGGAAGGTCTCGTCCTCGTCGATCGGCAGTTGGCGCTGCGCAACGCCTTCCGGCTCATCGTCAAGAAAGATGCGGTCGTTCTTGAGCGCCTCGGCCGCCAGCGCGTCCGCGCGGTCGTTCAACTGCTCCTCGGTCTGCTTGATGGCCTGCGCGTTGCGGCGCGGGTCCTGGCACAGCTTCGCCCGCTGCGCCTCCAGCCGGCCGAACTCGTCGTCCGTGTCGAGCGGCAGCTCTGACAGCGGCACGTTGCGCGGGGCCTGGTCCATGTACTTGACGCGATCCCCGGCATTTTTCGCCTTGGCCAGGTCGTGTGCACGGTCGTTCATCATCTGCTCCAGGTCGCGCAGGCGGTCTTCGTCCGCGTAGGGGTCCTTCTTGGACTTGCGGTACTGCTCCTCGATGCCGAGAAAGGTCGGGTCGTCATCGAGGCCGAGGTCACTCTGCCTGCGGCCCTCCGGCTCGGCGTCGATGTAGTCCTTCCGCTCTTCCGCAGCCTTCTGCTTTGCCATTTCAAGCGCCATTTCCCGCAACATGTCCTCCCCAGACTTGATCGCCGCAGCGTTGCGCTTCGGGTCCATGCGCAGTTCGAGCACCTCCGCCTCCTTCTTGAGGTACTCGGGGCTCTGGTCGAGCGGCAGATCCTCTGGTGAGAAGCCAAGCGGGTCGCCAAGGTTCGCACGCTCCTCACCGCGCATCTTCGCCGCCACGTCGACGGCGCGTTTCTGCATCGCGTCGCCGAGGTCGCGCGCCTTCTCCGGCTCGCCGTCGCCGTTCGCGGTGATGTGTGCCACCTCCAAGTCCGCAAACGGCACATCGTCGTCCAACTGCAGCGCCTCGCGTGCGATGCCGCCAACGCGCGCCGGCAACACCTGCGCGCGCACCTGCTGCTTCATCGCTTTGGCCATTTCGTTCGCGTGCTCGTTCATCGCAGCCTCCAGCTCGCGCATCTTCGGGTCCGCGCTGCACGCGCTCTGGTTCTTCGCGAGCATCGCCGTCCGCTGCGCCTCCATCTTGGCAAACTCCTTGTCCTTGTCCAGCGGAATGTACTTGAGTGGCACATTCTGCGGTGCCTCCTCCATGAATGCGCGGTCGGCCTGGATCTTCTCCTGCGCCAGCTCCTCCGCACGGAGGTTGAGGGCATCCTCGATGTCGGTGATGGCCTTACGATTCTTCGCCGGCTGACGCGTCAGTCGCGCACGCTGCGCCTCCAGGCTGCTGAACTCCTCGTCCGTGTCCAGCGGCAGCTCCGACAGCGGGACGCCCTTCGGTGCGGGGTTCATGAAGTTCGGACGCTCCTTGCGGTTCATGTCCTTGGCCAGCTCGTGCGCGCGGTCGTTCATCAGCTCTTCCATGTCCGCCACCTCCTGCGGGTTAGCCTTCGGGTTCTTCTTGAGGTCGCGGTAGCGCGTCTCTAGGTTGTGGAAGGGCGGGTCCTCGTTGAGCGGCAGGTTGTCCAGGAGGCGGCCCTCCGGCTCAGGGTCGAGGAAGCCGCGCATCTTGCCCAGCTCCTCTGCTGCGAGCGCCTGTACCATCTCGTTCATGTCCTTCTGCAGGTCATCGATTGCCTTGGCGTTACGGCGCGGGTCCTTCTTGAGCGCGCGCAGTTTCTCCTCCTTTGCAAGGAATGCGGGGGTGCTGTCGAGCGGCAGCTCCTCCAGCGGGACGCCAAGGGGGCACTGGTCGAGGAAGGCGCGGTCCTGCGCCAGCTTCTCCTTCGCCAGCTCCCCAGCGCGGTCGTTCAGGGCTTCCTCGAGGTCCTGGATGGCGGTCGCGTTCTTCAGCGGCTGCTCCTTCAGCAGCAGGCGCTGCACCTCCATATCGCGAAAGGGCTGGTCGGAGTCAAGCGGCAGCTCCGTGTACGGGATGCCGTTGAACTTCGCGTCGAGGAACTTCGGCCGCTCCTTCTCCTTCAGCTCCTTGGCCAGCGCATGCGCGCGGTCGTTCAGTTGACCCTCCAGGTCGGCGATCGCCTTTGCGTTTCTGCGCGGGTCCTTCTTCAGCTTCGCCCGCTGAGCCTCCATCTCTGCAAACAGCGCATCCTCATCCACCGGCACGAGGCGGAGCGGCACGCCTTCCGGCTCCGGGTCGAGGTAGTTGCGGTCACCCTTCAGCTTCTCCTCCGCAAGCTGCATGGCGCGGTCGTTCAGCTCCTGCTCGGCATCGGCAATGCCGCGGGCGTTGCGGCGCGGATCCTGCTTCAGCTGCTGACGCCTCACCTCCGACGCGTGGAAGGGCTGGTCCTGGTCCAGCGGCAGATCATCGCGGGGGATGCCTTTGTAGGCGGCGTCCATGTAGTTTGGACGCTCCGCCACGTTCATGCCGTGTGCGATTTCGTGCGCGATGTCATTCATGCGCTCCTCCATGTCCGGCACCTTGCCCGCGTCGCCACCACGGTTGAGCGTGCGCCGGCGCTTCGTGTCGAGCTCCTTGAACTCGGGGTTCGCCAGCAGCGGCAACGTCTGCACCAGTCGGCCCTCCGGCTCGGGGTCGAGGAAGGCACGGTCGCGGGCCGCTTCGGCAGCGGCCAGGCCATCCACCATCGCGCGCATGTCGTCCTTCAGGTCCTCAATGGCCTTCGCGTTCTTGCGCGGGTCCTTCTGCAGCGCGCGCAGCTGCTCCTCCTTCTTGAGGTAGTTGTCGTTGTAGTTGAGGCCGAGCTTCTCAAGTGGGACACCGTACGGGTCGGGCTCGAGGAAGGCGCGCTGGTTCGCCTGCTGCTCCTTCGCCAGCTCCCGCGCGCGGTCGTTCAGCTCATCCTCGAGGCCGCGGATGGCGTCGCGATTGCCCAGCGGGTCCACCTTGCGCAGCTGGAGGCGCCGAATCTCATCTGGGTGGAAGACGGCGTCCGTGTCGAGCGGCAGGTCGGTGACGGGGATGCCGTACGGCTGAGGATCGAGGAAGAGCTCGCGCTCGTCGTGTTTCAGCTTCGCGGCCAGTTCATGCGCCCGGTCGTTGAGTGCCTTCTGCAGGCCCTTGATGGCATTCGTGTCCTTCTTCGGCTTGCGGTTCAGCGCGCGCAGCTCATCCTCCATCTTGCTGAACGCCTCATCCTCGTCGAGCGGGAGCAGGTCCAACGGCACGCCCTCCGGCTCACGGTCGAGGTAGGTGCGCTCCCTCTCGTGCATCGCCTTGGCTAGTTCGCCGGCGCGCTCGTGCATCTGATCCTCCACGTCTTCGATCTTGCGCGCGTTGGCGGCCGGGTCGTGCAGCAGGTTTGCGCGCGTCTGTGCCATGTCCGCGAAGGTCGGGTCGTTCAGCAACTCGATGTCGTCGCGCGGGATGCCTTCGTACTCGGGGTCCATGAAGTTGAGGTCCACGCCGGCCATGGAGTCGGCCAGAGCCGCCGCACGGTCGCGCAGGTCGCCCTCGATCTCGCGCACTTTGGCAGCGTTGCGTGGGTCACCTTTCAGAAGGTGACGCATGCGCTCCGCGTTTGTGTACTCGGGGTCGTCGTCGAGCAGGGGAGCCAGCTTGCTGAGGTCGTGACCGCTCAGGTACTTCGGCCGGTCCTTCGCAAGCTCCGCCTTGGCCAGCTCATGCGCGCGGCTGTTCATCTCCTTCTCCAGCGCGAGAATGGCGTCCGCATTGTCGTCCGGGCTGTTGTGCAGCCGCTTTAGCGCGTCGAGCTGCTCCTGAAACTTCGGGTCGTCGTCGAGGGGGACATCGGCGATTGGGATGCCCTCCGGCTCCTGGTCGAGGAAGGAGAGGTCGACCTCGCCCAGCTCGCGCGCGTTCTCCGGGGCTTCGGTGATGCGCACCTGCGCACGCTCCACCGCGACCACCTCGACCCGGCACGGCACATCACCCACGCCGGCGGTGCAGTTCACGCCGAGGGCGTAGCGGCCCGGCTTGTCCACATGCTGCACCAAGCCAATCTCGCGGTTGTTTGTGGCCTGCGCGCTGGGGCTGATGCGCTTGTCATTGCTGTCATACAGGTACATTGACACGAAGTCCTGCGCGATGGCGTCGCCGCCGCTCGGGTGTTTGAAGGGCTTCTCCTGCTTCAGCAAGATATGCAAGTCCGTCGGCACGTCCACGATGAAGTCCACGCGGCCGTGCCCCTTGTTTGTAAGGTCCACGTGCGCGATGGCGGGGAGCTGGCGCGCCACGTCCGTGTTGAGGCGGCGGATGTCCACCCTCTTATCATCGCCCTTGCGGAGGTGCCAGTAGGAAAAGATGAACTTGCCCTTGTCACGTTGCATGCCAGTCGGTACAACATAGCACAACGAGTTAGCCGGGATTGTGATGACGTCCGTCACCTCACGATTGCGCAGGTAGAGACCGGAGCGGAGACGGCGGTGGTTATTGCCCGTGACAAGGTAGGTTGGGATGAGTTCCGCACTGGTGCTCTGCATCACCACCAGGGCACAGTGAATGTAGTTTACCTCGTGGTTCGTCTGGCGGTGCAGCAGGTGGCGCTGGTCGGGCTGCCGGATCATGCCGATGATCTCCACCGGGTCCTCGCCGGGGTTCTGCACAACATAGAGTGGGTTGTCGCGCCACGTGACAAGCGACGGGTTGCCGCCCGTCGTCCCATCGCCCCACTCACTGTTAAAGTTCCAGCACGGGTCGAGTGGGCCCTTGATCCATGCCTGTTGAATGTTCGCAAAGACGTCCAGAAAGACATCCGCTGGGATGTAGAAGATGTTGCGCTGCGCCGGGTTGCAGATCGCACGCATCTCAGATGTCCAGCGTGAGTCGTCCTTGTGCATCGGCCCCACGTACGGGGAATCCTCGAAGGGATTGTACATCTTCACCAGAATGTCGGCTGGCTCCAGGTCAACGGTGTTGCGCGTCTCCACGAAGCCCAGCACGGCGTAGCTGTCCTCATGGTGGAGCCCGTACTGCTCCGCCTGCTCTCCGAGCGCCAACGCAGCGACAGCCGTCTGCTGCAGCTCACGATTCAAGTTGAGCCAGAACTGTGCGCTAACGATGTCGTAGTCGACGGTGCTCGCCTTATCCGCCTCCATGGGGATGAAGACGACAGGGCGACCAGAGAAGTCGTGGAAAACCTCGCCCTGCGAGATGTCCTCCAAGTTCTGATAGAGGGTGTAGAACTTCGCGTAGGCCTTCTCCAGCAGCAGCGGCCACCAGTGGTGCGTCGGGGAGCGGCAGAACACTGTGTCGCCCTTGATCATGGGGATGCGGTCATCAATCTCGACCTTCAGCCACTGGCCATAGCGGTGGAACTGGAAGGTGTAGCGACCATCCTTGCGCGGCTTCTTCGAGATGAAGCAGTTGCGGATCACGTCAGGGTGACGGTCCAGCAACGCAGCGAAGCCGGTCAGCGCACTGCAGTCATAATGGTCGCCTTGCTCGAACTGACTCTGGTTCAGGTCATCCGGCAGCAGCGGCTTCGTCTTGCCCTCCGGGTAGAGGTCGCCGATGTGCACCCACGGCTCCGTCGTCACGCCGCGGTTGTCGGTGAAGAAGCGCTTGTCCTCGAAAGGCGAGGCGCTGTCGGCAGCCTCGGTGTAGCACGCAACGTCGAAGGCGACTGGGGTGTAGTCGATGGGGTTGCGCTCCAGGTCCGCCTCGTCGCCCTCGTCGATTTCGTCCTCGTCGTCGAACATCGTCGCATCCTCTGGTGCGTCGACGATGCGGACGTGCGACGCCGGCGTGGCGACGATCGTCACAACAGCTGGCACGTCGCCCTTCGCACGCGGGCAGGTGACGGAGATGGCGTAGCGGCCACTGCGTGGAAGGTGGTGGATGACGCTGATCTCGCGGAAGTTCGTGGCGGCGTGCACGCCGCCGATCTTGCGGTCTGTGTCGTCGTAAAGGTACATGCCCATGTAGTCCTCCGTCATGGCGTCGCCGCCAGACTTGCTGACATACGGCTTTGTCTGATGCATGAGGATGTGCACGTCAGTCTCCTCATCCACGTAGAAGTCGACACGGTCCTTCTCCTTCTGGCGTAGCTCCACGTTCTTTGTGGCCGGGTTAACCCAGTTGATCCCAGGAATCTCCAGCTTCTTGATCGTCAAGTCGCTGTAATCCACGCCCTTCATGCGATAGAGGGCGATGGAGAAGGAACCCTCTGCGCCCTTCAGCATGCATGACGGGACGAGGTAGCACAACGAGTTGGGGGGAATCGTCATGGCGTTCGCCACCTCACGCGAGTTGAGGAAGAGGCTTTTGTGGATAGGCTTGTGATTGTTGCCGGTCACCCAGAAGGTCGGGATCGGGTTCGCATAGGAGTAGCTGATCAGCACCATGCCACATTGCAGGTACTTTGTCATCTCATCCGGGGACGTGAAACGGCGCTGATCCTCCTGCTTGATTACAGCTACTATTTCGGAGGCTGTGCTTCCGTTGTTGTGCACGAAATACAGCGGGTTCTTGCGCCACGTGACGAAGGTCGGGTTGCCGCCGGCGGTCTCGCCCTTCCATTCATCCTCGAAGTACGTCGCGTCGGGCTCGACGGGAGTCATGTAGCACAGCTGAACAGAGTTCATGATCTTCAGAAAGGTGTTGAGGGGCAGGAAGATGGAGCGCTCGTCGTCGACGTCGTGCTTCGCTCGCTGCCTCGCGTCCCAGGTGGTGTCCCTCGAGTTCAGCGGGCCTTTGTACAGATACTCCTCATCTTCGAAGGGGTTGTGCAGGTGGATCACGATGTCGTTGATAGAGGACGTGCCGGTCAGGGAAAAGATCTCCAGCACGCCGTACTGCTGTTCACGTTGTAAGCCCATGTTCTCGAGCTCGATGTCCTTCGTGAGCACGGAGGCAACGAACTGCCCAGACTGGATGCGCTGCGCCAAGTCCAGCCAGTAGAAGCCCTCCGTCACCTCCGCGCCTGCCGCCTTCGCCAGCTTCGCGTCCATGGGGATGTTCAGGACAGGGTTGCCGGTCAGGTCGTGGAAGGTCTCCTGCAGCGTGCAGCCTTCGAGGTGGTCATACGCGGTGTAAAACTTCGCGTAGGCCTTCTCCAGCAGCAGCGGCCACCAGTGCTCCGTGGGGGAACGCACGTAAAGCACTTCACCCTCCTCCATCGCAATCTTGTCGTCGATCTCGACCTTCACCCATTCTTCTCCGCGGAAGAACTGGAAGGTGTAGCGACCATCCTGGCGCACCTTCTTCGTCACGAAGCAGCTGCGGATCACATCAGGGAAGCGGATGAGCGTCGAGAGCGCCGACAACATGAAACATTCATAGTGGTTGCCCTGCCCGAACTGCTCACGGGAAAAGGTCTCCGGCAGCAATGGCTGATTGACGCCGCTGGGATAGATGTCTTTGATGCGCTTCCAGTCCTCCGAAATGTGGGCGTTGTCTCGGTCAAACACCGCATCCGAGAACAACTTGTTACTGTCGGCCACTTCCTGGATAGACATGGCGGCACTACGACAGGGGGGGAAAAAAAAGGAAAAAGAAAGAAAAAGCTAAGCTTGAAAAAAAAAAAAGTGTTTAAAAAAAAACGCCGCACTCAGTTTTTCTCCTTTTTTTATTATTTTCTGTCTTTTCTATTTTCACTTGGGGGAAAAAGCTGCGAAAAGAAAAGAAATAGAAAAAAAGGACACAGAGGAGATGCTGTAGAGCACTTTGTTGGGAAATAGAAATGGAAATTAAAAAAAAAAAAAAGAGAATCGCGCACACACAAGAGTCACGGTGGGGAAAGATAAAACGGAAAAAAAAAAAAAGACAACGTGACTGGAAAAAAAGGAGGAGACGAAAAAAAAAAGGGGGAAGTCTAGAGAGCAAACTAGGGAACTCTGAAGAGGCACATATACACACTGAAAGCACGGGAAGGAAACGGTATATTCTGATGTATATGCCGATTCTAAACGGTGTTCTAGTGGTTTTTTTTTTTTCTTTGCTCCCTCTCTTTCGCTATCAAGGCTTCGCACGGTAGTTGTATCCGATGGAACTGCTCTTGATCCACCACTGCGTGAAGTGTTGTTCTTTTGCTAGATAAAGAAAACAGCACGCTCTGTAGGTGAGGCGGACGAGTCAGCAGCAGCCAAAATAACGTTGGAAGAAACAACTTGGCAACGCCTTACTTGCTTCAAAGGCATGCAGACACACACACACACAAACACACTAAGAAGAGGTGCGTCAACAATGTGTGACAGGGGTTGGGTACTTGCGTCAACGTTAGCAGCCTCTCAGTATGTTCTCTTATCGTCTTCGCTTGCTGACTTCTCTACGTTTTTTAGAAAAAAAAAATGCTGCCGTGTTCTTGAAAATGTTTTTTTTTTTTTTTGCTTTTGCGATTTTCGTTCCGCTATTGCAGGCGGTTGTATGTGGCGATGTGGATCTCGAGCTAAATAGGGGGAGCTACGTAGCTGAAAAACGAATAAAAGCACAAAGGAACCTTTTTTTCTCTTCAAAAGCTAATGTTGTATGTGTGTGTATGTGGCGTGGATAACAGTGATTTCGTATGTCCGGACCAGCAGCCGGAAGTCAATGATAGTTGTTTGGTCAAGGAAATGCGGCGCAGAAGTGATTGAGCAGAAATCGAAAAAAAGAGATGGGAGGAAGACAACATGTGAGAAGTTCAACAGGAGACTAAGGGGAAGCTGTTTTCACCATTAACGCTATCGCAGGGATTATGAGGAGGAACTTTGTCTTCACACGAATCGCTGTAATGACGACGGAGAGTGACAGTTGCTCAAAACAACCAGAAAAAAAAAACAGTAAGGCTTTTCTAGAGTCCTTTCTTGTTTGTTTTATTCTTGATAAATCGCCTGTATTGTTCTCGTTGCATAATAACTCCGTCATGGAGGAAGGTGAACCGAACCCTTCAATAACGCGCAGGCACGGAAATCCATCCATGCTTAGTTGCACTATTGCGAAAGAAGCCGTGCAAATAGCATGTTCTCTCCTCCGTTGTATACGTATGTACTGAAAAGTACTTTAACTATTAACTATTGAGCTTTTTTTTTTTGTGTCTGCAGAAGTGCTTTCGACAACAACAAAATAAAAAAAAAAAAAAGGCAAGGGTATAAAAAAAAAGGTACCACTATGTTATAAAAGACAAGAGAGAAATAAGGAGAAAAAAAAAAACAGGTGAATTGTGGCAAACGTGCGTACGGAACCTTCGTGTGTACGTATGTGTTTGTCTGTGTCTGTGAAAAGGTTGTCACCTCATCGTTGTCTCTTTCTTCCTCAAGGAAAGAGAAACCTTGATCGGGCGCATCACATTCGACACACACACACACACACGCACCACAAGAAATTTGTGAAACCTAAAAAAAAGACGAAAATGGACAATAAACTTCGGCGCAAAGAAGAAAGAGAAAAAAAAAACAGAAAAATGCAAAAAAAAAAAACTCCCAAGCACGAACAGTTTCACTTGGGAGAAAAAAAAAAAAGAAGATGACTATGTTGATAGTAAAATAAAAATAAATTAAAAAAGAAAAAGAAGCGGTTGCCGAAAAACACAATGAGCTTGAGATGCAGGAAACAAAGGCGCTGAAATCGATCGAAAAAGAACTGAAGAGTGGAAAAAAAAAAAGCACACATACAAAGGAGTAAGATACGAAAACGATGCTCAGTGATACCTTTAAGCATGTTCAAATCGTAAAGCAAAAAGGTGGAACAGCCATTTCACAAGGTACAACGAAGCATCACACGTTTCTCTCAGCGCTTTGTGAGCCCAGACGTGAACAGGAAAACGGATACGTACAAACGCATGTGAGTGTGTCCCTCAACACCCTCTCATGCCAAACGGCAAGGACGCCCGCAACTGAACACGTAAAACGATCACATGTAGCGTCCCCAATTGTCTCGTTCAACGAGACGTTTTCGTCTGTGGTGTAAAATACAGAAATATGTAACGGCAACACGTGCAGTCTCCCTCAAGAATGCACATGTCGCTCCACTCAGCCGCTTTCTTCCTCTCACGTTAAAAGTGACTTTTCGCCAAGCTTGTCACCGTTCAGGTGCAAATTAGCTATTTTTAGTTTTGTTTCTTTTTTTCTCAGTCCTGCAATCACAAGCACGTGTTCTGTGCTTCAGCACAGAAATTCCTTCTTGTAACCATACCAAGAACTGCTACTTCTCCTTCCGAAAAAAAAAAAGCGACAAGAGGAAGGCGTCTCCTTGTAGCCTGAATTCTGTGAGGTCGAGGAAGAAAAAAAAAAAAAAGACATGCTTCACTCAAAGCACTTCCCTTTCTCCTCTAACAACACTAGAAGGCTTGCAGCTGGGAAGAAGAAAAAGAAAAGCACCTTCCATCTTTCTCATCCACCACACTGCGTTCAAATGTGCCGTTTCCTCGCCAAGGCGCGCATCAAAAAAGAAAAAAAGAAAAAAACACATATTCAAGCATAGTAAAAATGTCGACAACGAATCGCACTTCTCGACATACACACAATGTAAATGAAAGCAAACAAAAAAATGGAAAACAAAAAAGGGAGAACATAAAATAAAAGTGGGCCCCATCACATGCAGGGCCGAAACAGCCTGAGAACAAAAAGAGGCAAATAAGAAAAAAATGGTTCTGATTGGAAACAAGCAGAGTGTGTTTGTGGAAACAACAGCATGTTTGACCATAAAAAAAGAAGCGATTCTCTACGATGAAAAAGAGGAAAAAAGAACAGATCAAAAGCAAAAAAAAAAAAGGCCGCCAAACAAGAAGGCAAGGGAAAAACGCCGGAAGGGTGCGTTTGTGTTTACGAAGTACCCCCAAACCCTCTGTCACCAATGACATCAAAGATCGCTGAGAAGATAGCAGAACACACACGGACAAACACAAAAAAAAAAAACACTCTGAGGAGTGCGTTTTATTCGCACAAACACAGAAAAATGTTAAAGGCAAACGTGCCACAGTGAGCGCGTCTGACGCTATTGCGAATAGCCGCGGCTGCGTGGGTTGCGTGGTGCGTTGCCAGCACCGTTTGTGGCCGAGGACGGCCGCGGCGGCGCCTGAGGCTGGCGCGAAGTCATCCGCGTATTCGGCGGTATCGACGCGATGGCGTTCGACGAGTTGAGTCGCCCAGGGATGTTCGCGCGTGCCGTCTCATGCACCGCGAGGAAGCTGGCCTGGGCGTACTTGGGTGTATACACGTACAGAGTGCACGGCGCGCTGCCAGTCACAGGCTTGGACGGGCAGCCAATGAGGAAGGTATAGCGACCCGCCTTGGCAGCCTGAAATGCAATCGCATGCTCGCGCGCGTTCGACGCGTCGCCAGAGGAGCTAACCAAGATTGAATTGTCCTCGTAGGCGGCCATGAAGATATCGTCCTCCGCGAGGTGGTCGCCGCGCTTGGTTGAGGCAGGGTCAGTGACCTTGTTCTGGTGCAGTAGTACGTGGATGTCGCACGGCTCGCTGACGGTGATGTCGACGCGAGCACTGGTGCCCGACCCGGGCTGCACCACCACGTCTTTCGCCATGCAGTTGTGCGTCTCCGTGATGGGGCGGAGGGTGGTGAGCGTCACTGGGTTGTCCTGCGGGTACACAGAGAGTTGGTACTTGCCAAAGCAGCCCTTCTTCTTCGTATAGGGGACTAAGTAGCATGTGCTGTTCGCCGGCAGCTCCATCTCCGCGCACACTTCACGCGCGTCAGTCAACAAACCCTTCTGCACAAAGCGGTGCGTGTTGTGCGCCAGTAGCGGCGCCACCAGCTGCGCTGCGCTGTCTGGTCGCAGCAGCGCGAGCGCCGATTGGTGGTAGACGCCGACGTCGTGCGCATCGTAGAAGACAGGCGCGGTGTGGCGCAGCTCCGCCAGCACCGTCACGACGCGACCGCTGGTGTTCTGCACGAGGTACATCGGATTCTCGCGGAACGTGGTGTACTTTGGACTGCCGCCGCTGCATGACTCGTTCCACTCACCCGACACCGTCAGACGATCGCCGCAGTTAATATGGCAGCGCTGCATGCTGGAGAAGTTGCGCAGGAAGATCGGTTGCGGCAGATAAAGGAACTCCGGCTCGTTCTCGGGGTTCGCCTTGCACACGGACCGCAGTGTCGGCGTCCAGTCTTGGTCTCCAGTGCACAACGGCCCCAGATACTCCGGTGCATCGTGGTAGCAGTTGTGAATCTTCACCACCACGTCAGATGGGTCGTTAGAGCCCGGCACCGTCTCGATAACATCGAACACGGCGTAATAGCAATGCGGGTGAATGCCGTCCGGCACGACGTCGTTTGAAACCGCCATGAACACATCGCCCTTCTCAAGTTGATCGCGAATGCGCCGCCAGAAGGCAACGTCCCGGTAATTGCAGTTCGCCACCTCGCTCGCCAGCTTCATGTCCAGGGGCAGGTGCGTCACGGGGCGGCCGGTCAAATCCCGCAACGTCTCGTGCGAAGTGCAGTCGTCGAAGCGCTCGTAGCCGCCCACGTACTTCGCGTATGCCTTCTCCAGCAACAGTGGCCACCACGCCCCGTTAGGCGACACAGTGAAGCGCGGCACGCCGTGCTCGTCGCACGGGATACGGTCGTCGATCTCGACCGTCACCGGAGTGCTGTTGGGGTCGAAGAAGATAAAGCTATACGGCGCACGCACTGGATGTGTCTTAGTTTGGAAGAGGCGGTGCAGCAGCGGGGGTTGACGGCTCAGCGCGGCGAGGAAAGGCGCCAGATACGTCAGATCCCCCGCAGGCGACGCCACGTCGGACGTCTTCGGGCAGTCCGGGAGGAGAGGCTGATGCACGCCCTCCGGATAAATATCGGCAATACGAGGCCACAAGTCCGCCACCTGCTTGTTTGCGCTGTGGAAGGAGGGGTCGATGAAGGGGGCTGCCTCCTCCACTGTCTCCATTCGATGCTCCTCCGTTCGCTCTTCGATCTCCTTTACGACCTTCTTGTCGCGCAGGCGGCGGGGGCCGCTGGCGCCCTCGCGCGGCGCCTCGCTCGGCTTCGCCGCCGTCCTTGTGGGCATCTTCGCCGCGTCCTCATCCTCAGTCCTTCGCTTCGGGTGGTCGCGCTTGTACTGATCGGCTAGCTCGCCGACGCGGCGCCGCATCGCCTCCTCCAGCTCCTCCTTATAGCCCGGGGGGTATCTCTCGGGATGGTACACGACCCTGCGCCACTCGTCGGCGAGGTCATTGAAGGCCTGGTCTTTGCGGAAGGGGATCTTATTAACTGGAACGCCATGCACGTTGTCGCCAAGGAAGGAGTACGACTCCATATCTACCATCTCGTCCGCCAGCTTCTGTAACTCTTTGTCAAGCTCGGGGTCGTTCCATTCACCATCACTCTGCGGACTGCGTCCACAGCGGTGGCCGCCGGGGTGCTTGTGACGCAGCTCATCACGTGAAAACTCCTTGATCTTCTGCACGGGGATGCCGCGGTACTCGCTACGCAGCAGCGGCTTGGACAACTCGCGCGCCCGCCGCCGCATCGCCTCCTCCAACGACCGGATGCGATCCTGGTTACCGACCGGATCCGCCGCCTCCAAATGGTAGCGTTCCCGCTCCAAAGCGAGGAACATCTCGTCCCGGTCCAGCTCCGCACCACGATCGAGCATCTCATCCATTTCGGCACCGCATATGCGCCGACGATCCTCATCCTTTCGCAGCCGCGCGAGCTCCTCGGCACGATCCCTCATCTTCTTCTCCAGTTTCCTCACCTCCGACAGGTCCACACGCGGGTCTCGTCTCTTTCGCGCGTACTCCTCTGCAATCTTCTGGAACTCTGCGTCATTCTCAATATCAAGAAGCTCAACAGGAACACCTCCAGCCTCACGAAAAGGCAGTGGTGTCTTCTCCATCAGTGTCTTCTTCGCCAGCTCGCACGCGCGGTCCTTCATCTTCTTCTCAACGTCCGCGATGCGGCGGACATTACGACCAGGGTCCTGCTTCAGATCACGCCACTCGTCCTCCATCGCGAGGTAGGCTGCGTCGCCGTCCAGGCCGATGTCGCGCGGCGGCACGCCGTTCACAACCTTGCCGAGCAGCTCCTCGCGGTCCGCCCACTTCATCTCGTTCGCCAGCGCGTGCGCACGGTCGTTCATCTTCTTCTCAGCGTCCGCGATGCGGCGCGCATTCGCACGCGGGTCCTGCATAAGATCACGCCACTCACTCTCCAGGGCAGTGAACTCCGGATCATGGTCCAGGTCTATGTGCTTCCGCTTCACGCCCTCCGGCTCCGGGTCCAGGATGCGCTTGCGGTCCGCCTCCTTCTTCGCAGCGGCAAGTTCCTCGGCGCGCGCACGCAGCGCGTCCTCCACACGCGCAATCGCAGCAGCGTTGCGCTTCGGGTCCGTCCTCAGGTCGCGCCACTCGTCCTCCATCGCGAGGTAGGCTGCGTCGCCGTCCAGGCCGATGTCGCGCAGCGGCACGCCCTCCAGGCTCTTACCCAGCAGCTCCTCACGGTCCGCCCACTTCATCTCGTTCGCCAGCGCGTGCGCACGGTCGTTCATCTTCTTCTCAGCGTCCGCGATGCGGCGCGCATTCGCACGCGGGTCCTGCATAAGATCACGCCACTCACTCTCCAGGGCAGTGAACTCCGGATCATGGTCCAGGTCTATGTGCTTCCGCTTCACGCCCTCCGGCTCTGGGTCCAGGATGCGCTTGCGGTCCGCCTCCTTCTTCGCAGCGGCAAGTTCCTCGGCGCGCGCACGCAGCGCGTCCTCCACACGCGCAATCGCAGCAGCGTTGCCGCGCGGGTCCTCCGCGATCAGCTGACGGCGCTGCGTCTCCAGGTCCTTGAACTGCTTGTCGTCGTCAAGGCCCAGCGCCTCGCGCTCAACGCCGGCCACCAGGCGTGGCAGGTACTTGTCGCGCTCCTCCTCCTTCGCCTTCTTCGCCAGCTCGCACGCGCGGTCCTTCATCTTCTTCTCAACGTCCGCGATGCGGCGGGCATTACGACCAGGGTCCTGCTTCAGATCGCGCCACTCGTCCTCCATCGCGAGGTAGGCTGCGTCGCCGTCCAGGCCGATGTCGCGCAGCGGCACGCCCTCCAGGCTCTTGCCCAGCAGCTCCTCACGGTCCGCCCACTTCATCTCGTCCGCCAGCTCGCGCGCGCGGTCCTTCATCTTCTTCTCAATGTCCGCGATGCGGCGGGCATTACGACCAGGGTCCTGCTTCAGATCGCGCCACTCGTCCTCCATCGCGAGGTAGGCTGCGTCGCCGTCCAGGCCGATGTCGCGCAGCGGCACGCCCTCCAGGCTCTTGCCCAGCAGCTCCTCACGGTCCGCCCACTTCATCTCGTCCGCCAGCTCGCGCGCGCGGTCCTTCATCTTCTTCTCAATGTCCGCGATCGCAGCAGCGTTGCGCTTCGGGTCCGTCCTCAGGTCGCGCCACTCGTCCTCCATCGCGAGGTAGGCTGCGTCGCCGTCCAGGCCGATGTCGCGCAGCGGCACGCCGTTCACAGCCTTGCCGAGCAGCTCCTCGCGGTCCGCCCACTTCATCTCGTTCGCCAGCGCGTGCGCACGGTCGTTCATCTTCTTCTCAGCGTCCGCGATGCGGCGCGCATTCGCACGCGGGTCCTGCATAAGATCACGCCACTCACTCTCCAGGGCAGTGAACTCCGGATCATGGTCCAGGTCTATGTGCTTCCGCTTCACGCCCTCCGGCTCCGGGTCCAGGATGCGCTTGCGGTCCGCCTCCTTCTTCGCAGCGGCAAGTTCCTCGGCGCGCGCACGCAGCGCGTCCTCCACACGCGCAATCGCAGCAGCGTTGCCGCGCGGGTCCTCCGCGATCAGCTGACGGCGCTGCGTCTCCAGGTCCTTGAACTGCTTGTCGTCGTCAAGGCCCAGCGCCTCGCGCTCAACGCCGGCCACCAGGCGTGGCAGGTACTTGTCGCGCTCCTCCTCCTTCGCCTTCTTCGCCAGCTCGCACGCGCGGTCCTTCATCTTCTTCTCAACGTCCGCGATGCGGCGGGCATTACGACCAGGGTCCTGCTTCAGATCGCGCCACTCGTCCTCCATCGCGAGGTAGGCTGCGTCGCCGTCCAGGCCGATGTCGCGCAGCGGCACGCCCTCCAGGCTCTTGCCCAGCAGCTCCTCACGGTCCGCCCACTTCATCTCGTCCGCCAGCTCGCGCGCGCGGTCCTTCATCTTCTTCTCAATGTCCGCGATGCGGCGGGCATTACGACCAGGGTCCTGCTTCAGATCGCGCCACTCGTCCTCCATCGCGAGGTAGGCTGCGTCGCCGTCCAGGCCGATGTCGCGCAGCGGCACGCCCTCCAGGCTCTTGCCCAGCAGCTCCTCACGGTCCGCCCACTTCTTGTCATCCGCAAGCTTGCTCGCGCGGTCCTTCATCTTCTTCTCAATGTCCGCGATCGCAGCAGCGTTGCGCTTCGGGTCCGTCCTCAGGTCGCGCCACTCGTCCTCCATCGCGAGGTAGGCTGCGTCGCCGTCCAGGCCGATGTCGCGCAGCGGCACGCCGTTCACAGCCTTGCCGAGCAGCTCCTCGCGGTCCGCCCACTTCATCTCGTTCGCCAGCGCGTGCGCACGGTCGTTCATCTTCTTCTCAGCGTCCGCGATGCGGCGCGCATTCGCACGCGGGTCCTGCATAAGATCACGCCACTCACTCTCCAGGGCAGTGAACTCCGGATCATGGTCCAGGTCTATGTGCTTCCGCTTCACGCCCTCCGGCTCCGGGTCCAGGATGCGCTTGCGGTCCGCCTCCTTCTTCGCAGCGGCAAGTTCCTCGGCGCGCGCACGCAGCGCGTCCTCCACACGCGCAATCGCAGCAGCGTTGCCGCGCGGGTCCTCCGCGATCAGCTGACGGCGCTGCGTCTCCAGGTCCTTGAACTGCTTGTCGTCGTCAAGGCCCAGCGCCTCGCGCTCAACGCCGGCCACCAGGCGTGGCAGGTACTTGTCGCGCTCCTCCTCCTTCGCCTTCTTCGCCAGCTCGCACGCGCGGTCCTTCATCTTCTTCTCAACGTCCGCGATGCGGCGGGCATTACGACCAGGGTCCTGCTTCAGATCGCGCCACTCGTCCTCCATCGCGAGGTAGGCTGCGTCGCCGTCCAGGCCGATGTCGCGCAGCGGCACGCCCTCCAGGCTCTTGCCCAGCAGCTCCTCACGGTCCGCCCACTTCATCTCGTCCGCCAGCTCGCGCGCGCGGTCCTTCATCTTCTTCTCAATGTCCGCGATGCGGCGGGCATTACGACCAGGGTCCTGCTTCAGATCGCGCCACTCGTCCTCCATCGCGAGGTAGGCTGCGTCGCCGTCCAGGCCGATGTCGCGCAGCGGCACGCCCTCCAGGCTCTTGCCCAGCAGCTCCTCACGGTCCGCCCACTTCTTGTCATCCGCAAGCTTGCTCGCGCGGTCCTTCATCTTCTTCTCAATGTCCGCGATCGCAGCAGCGTTGCGCTTCGGGTCCGTCCTCAGGTCGCGCCACTCGTCCTCCATCGCGAGGTAGGCTGCGTCGCCGTCCAGGCCGATGTCGCGCAGCGGCACGCCGTTCACAGCCTTGCCGAGCAGCTCCTCGCGGTCCGCCCACTTCATCTCGTTCGCCAGCGCGTGCGCACGGTCGTTCATCTTCTTCTCAGCGTCCGCGATGCGGCGCGCATTCGCACGCGGGTCCTGCATAAGATCACGCCACTCACTCTCCAGGGCAGTGAACTCCGGATCATGGTCCAGGTCTATGTGCTTCCGCTTCACGCCCTCCGGCTCCGGGTCCAGGATGCGCTTGCGGTCCGCCTCCTTCTTCGCAGCGGCAAGTTCCTCGGCGCGCGCACGCAGCGCGTCCTCCACACGCGCAATCGCAGCAGCGTTGCCGCGCGGGTCCTCCGCGATCAGCTGACGGCGCTGCGTCTCCAGGTCCTTGAACTGCTTGTCGTCGTCAAGGCCCAGCGCCTCGCGCTCAACGCCGGCCACCAGGCGTGGCAGGTACTTGTCGCGCTCCTCCTCCTTCGCCTTCTTCGCCAGCTCGCACGCGCGGTCCTTCATCTTCTTCTCAACGTCCGCGATGCGGCGGGCATTACGACCAGGGTCCTGCTTCAGATCGCGCCACTCGTCCTCCATCGCGAGGTAGGCTGCGTCGCCGTCCAGGCCGATGTCGCGCAGCGGCACGCCCTCCAGGCTCTTGCCCAGCAGCTCCTCACGGTCCGCCCACTTCATCTCGTCCGCCAGCTCGCGCGCGCGGTCCTTCATCTTCTTCTCAATGTCCGCGATGCGGCGGGCATTACGACCAGGGTCCTGCTTCAGATCGCGCCACTCGTCCTCCATCGCGAGGTAGGCTGCGTCGCCGTCCAGGCCGATGTCGCGCAGCGGCACGCCCTCCAGGCTCTTGCCCAGCAGCTCCTCACGGTCCGCCCACTTCATCTCGTCCGCCAGCTCGCGCGCGCGGTCCTTCATCTTCTTCTCAATGTCCGCGATCGCAGCAGCGTTGCGCTTCGGGTCCGTCCTCAGGTCGCGCCACTCGTCCTCCATCGCGAGGTAGGCTGCGTCGCCGTCCAGGCCGATGTCGCGCAGCGGCACGCCGTTCACAGCCTTGCCGAGCAGCTCCTCGCGGTCCGCCCACTTCATCTCGTTCGCCAGCGCGTGCGCACGGTCGTTCATCTTCTTCTCAGCGTCCGCGATGCGGCGCGCATTCGCACGCGGGTCCTGCATAAGATCACGCCACTCACTCTCCAGGGCAGTGAACTCCGGATCATGGTCCAGGTCTATGTGCTTCCGCTTCACGCCCTCCGGCTCCGGGTCCAGGATGCGCTTGCGGTCCGCCTCCTTCTTCGCAGCGGCAAGTTCCTCGGCGCGCGCACGCAGCGCGTCCTCCACACGCGCAATCGCAGCAGCGTTGCCGCGCGGGTCCTCCGCGATCAGCTGACGGCGCTGCGTCTCCAGGTCCTTGAACTGCTTGTCGTCAAGGCCCAGCGCCTCGCGCTCAACGCCGGCCACCAGGCGTGGCAGGTACTTGTCGCGCTCCTCCTCCTTCGCCTTCTTCGCCAGCTCGCACGCGCGGTCCTTCATCTTCTTCTCAACGTCCGCGATGCGGCGGGCATTACGACCAGGGTCCTGCTTCAGATCGCGCCACTCGTCCTCCATCGCGAGGTAGGCTGCGTCGCCGTCCAGGCCGATGTCGCGCAGCGGCACGCCGTTCACAGCCTTGCCGAGCAGCTCCTCGCGGTCCGCCCACTTCATCTCGTTCGCCAGCGCGTGCGCACGGTCGTTCATCTTCTTCTCAGCGTCCGCGATGCGGCGCGCATTCGCACGCGGGTCCTGCATAAGATCACGCCACTCACTCTCCAGGGCAGTGAACTCCGGATCATGGTCCAGGTCTATGTGCTTCCGCTTCACGCCCTCCGGCTCCGGGTCCAGGATGCGCTTGCGGTCCGCCTCCTTCTTCGCAGCGGCAAGTTCCTCGGCGCGCGCACGCAGCGCGTCCTCCACACGCGCAATCGCAGCAGCGTTGCCGCGCGGGTCCTCCGCGATCAGCTGACGGCGCTGCGTCTCCAGGTCCTTGAACTGCTTGTCGTCGTCAAGGCCCAGCGCCTCGCGCTCAACGCCGGCCACCAGGCGTGGCAGGTACTTGTCGCGCTCCTCCTCCTTCGCCTTCTTCGCCAGCTCGCACGCGCGGTCCTTCATCTTCTTCTCAACGTCCGCGATGCGGCGGGCATTACGACCAGGGTCCTGCTTCAGATCGCGCCACTCGTCCTCCATCGCGAGGTAGGCTGCGTCGCCGTCCAGGCCGATGTCGCGCAGCGGCACGCCCTCCAGGCTCTTGCCCAGCAGCTCCTCACGGTCCGCCCACTTCTTGTCATCCGCAAGCTTGCTCGCGCGGTCCTTCATCTTCTTCTCAATGTCCGCGATCGCAGCAGCGTTGCGCTTCGGGTCCGTCCTCAGGTCGCGCCACTCGTCCTCCATCGCGAGGTAGGCTGCGTCGCCGTCCAGGCCGATGTCGCGCAGCGGCACGCCGTTCACAGCCTTGCCGAGCAGCTCCTCGCGGTCCGCCCACTTCATCTCGTTCGCCAGCGCGTGCGCACGGTCGTTCATCTTCTTCTCAGCGTCCGCGATGCGGCGCGCATTCGCACGCGGGTCCTGCATAAGATCACGCCACTCACTCTCCAGGGCAGTGAACTCCGGATCATGGTCCAGGTCTATGTGCTTCCGCTTCACGCCCTCCGGCTCCGGGTCCAGGATGCGCTTGCGGTCCGCCTCCTTCTTCGCAGCGGCAAGTTCCTCGGCGCGCGCACGCAGCGCGTCCTCCACACGCGCAATCGCAGCAGCGTTGCCGCGCGGGTCCTCCGCGATCAGCTGACGGCGCTGCGTCTCCAGGTCCTTGAACTGCTTGTCGTCGTCAAGGCCCAGCGCCTCGCGCTCAACGCCGGCCACCAGGCGTGGCAGGTACTTGTCGCGCTCCTCCTCCTTCGCCTTCTTCGCCAGCTCGCACGCGCGGTCCTTCATCTTCTTCTCAACGTCCGCGATGCGGCGGGCATTACGACCAGGGTCCTGCTTCAGATCGCGCCACTCGTCCTCCATCGCGAGGTAGGCTGCGTCGCCGTCCAGGCCGATGTCGCGCAGCGGCACGCCCTCCAGGCTCTTGCCCAGCAGCTCCTCACGGTCCGCCCACTTCATCTCGTCCGCCAGCTCGCGCGCGCGGTCCTTCATCTTCTTCTCAATGTCCGCGATGCGGCGGGCATTACGACCAGGGTCCTGCTTCAGATCGCGCCACTCGTCCTCCATCGCGAGGTAGGCTGCGTCGCCGTCCAGGCCGATGTCGCGCAGCGGCACGCCCTCCAGGCTCTTGCCCAGCAGCTCCTCACGGTCCGCCCACTTCATCTCGTCCGCCAGCTCGCGCGCGCGGTCCTTCATCTTCTTCTCAATGTCCGCGATCGCAGCAGCGTTGCGCTTCGGGTCCGTCCTCAGGTCGCGCCACTCGTCCTCCATCGCGAGGTAGGCTGCGTCGCCGTCCAGGCCGATGTCGCGCAGCGGCACGCCGTTCACAGCCTTGCCGAGCAGCTCCTCGCGGTCCGCCCACTTCATCTCGTTCGCCAGCGCGTGCGCACGGTCGTTCATCTTCTTCTCAGCGTCCGCGATGCGGCGCGCATTCGCACGCGGGTCCTGCATAAGATCACGCCACTCACTCTCCAGGGCAGTGAACTCCGGATCATGGTCCAGGTCTATGTGCTTCCGCTTCACGCCCTCCGGCTCCGGGTCCAGGATGCGCTTGCGGTCCGCCTCCTTCTTCGCAGCGGCAAGTTCCTCGGCGCGCGCACGCAGCGCGTCCTCCACACGCGCAATCGCAGCAGCGTTGCCGCGCGGGTCCTCCGCGATCAGCTGACGGCGCTGCGTCTCCAGGTCCTTGAACTGCTTGTCGTCGTCAAGGCCCAGCGCCTCGCGCTCAACGCCGGCCACCAGGCGTGGCAGGTACTTGTCGCGCTCCTCCTCCTTCGCCTTCTTCGCCAGCTCGCACGCGCGGTCCTTCATCTTCTTCTCAACGTCCGCGATGCGGCGGGCATTACGACCAGGGTCCTGCTTCAGATCGCGCCACTCGTCCTCCATCGCGAGGTAGGCTGCGTCGCCGTCCAGGCCGATGTCGCGCAGCGGCACGCCCTCCAGGCTCTTGCCCAGCAGCTCCTCACGGTCCGCCCACTTCATCTCGTCCGCCAGCTCGCGCGCGCGGTCCTTCATCTTCTTCTCAATGTCCGCGATCGCAGCAGCGTTGCGCTTCGGGTCCGTCCTCAGGTCGCGCCACTCGTCCTCCATCGCGAGGTAGGCTGCGTCGCCGTCCAGGCCGATGTCGCGCAGCGGCACGCCCTCCAGGCTCTTGCCCAGCAGCTCCTCACGGTCCGCCCACTTCTTGTCATCCGCAAGCTTGCTCGCGCGGTCCTTCATCCTCTTCTCAATGTCCGCGATCGCAGCAGCGTTGCGCTTCGGGTCCGTCCTCAGGTCGCGCCACTCGTCCTCCATCGCGAGGTAGGCTGCGTCGCCGTCCAGGCCGATGTCGCGCAGCGGCACGCCGTTCACAACCTTGCCGAGCAGCTCCTCACGGTCCGGCCACTTTTGATCTTCAGCGAGCTTGCGAAGACATTCGTTGACGTGCTCTTCGGTGTCCCGCAGCATGGGATCGTTGCGCCGCTTTGCCTCCTCCGCGTCGTGGATGGCCTCCCAAAATTGCTTGTCTTTGCCGATCGCTGTAACGTTCTGGAGGAGCATGTTAGCCGGCTTCGTGTCAATGTAGGGGTAACGGCGTGCCAGTTCCTCCGCCGCAAGTTCATTCACGCGTTGCTGCATCGCGTTTTGAAGGGCTTGGACGGTGGCCGGCGATGCGTTAGCAGCTTTGGCAGCCTTGAGGTCTTCCTCCCTCCGCATAAACTCTGGGTCATTGTCGAGGTTGAGGTCCTCGATGCTGATGCCTAAGGGCTTGGGGTCAAGGAACGAGCGGAGCAGCTGCGTCGTTGCGCGCTGCTTCTTGAGTACGGCGTACCGTTTTTCTACTGCCTCGTGTAGGTCCGCGATCTGTTCCTTGTTCCCCTCCTGGTCTTCCGCCATGAGTTTAACGACCTTTTGGACCATCTCATTTAAAGGGGCGTCGCTGATCACCGACGGACTATACACGTGCTCACCTATAATATCAGCATATAGGTTATCCACAAATGCTTGCGCCAGCTGCGCTACTCGGGCGTTTAGCTGCGCCTCTTTGGCTGCAATGGCGCGGGAGTCAGGATTCTTCATGTTCAGCAGGTCCGCGTACTCCTCCTCGAGGCGGCGCATAACGTGATCCCTGTCGAGGCCGAGCAGCTTCACCGGGATGCCTCCCGGCTCACCGTAACGCGCCCTCCACTCCTCGTCAACTATCGCCTTGGCGAGCTCCGCAGCCCGGGCATTGATCTTGTCCTCCAGGGCGCGGATGGCGCTCGCATTCTTGGCAGGGTCGCGGCGCAGACGCGCGCGCTGCGCCTCCCACTCCGCGATTTGCGGGTCGTCGTCCAACGGTGGCTCCTCCACGGGCTTCCCGTAGAAGTTCGGCTTCAGATACTGTGGGCGGTCCGCTTTGTTCATCGCCTTTGCCATAACGTTGGCGCGCGCGTTGAGTTCGTCCTCGATGCTGGCAATTTTGGCCATGTCGGGCCTCGGCTCCTTCAGCAAGTCGCGGCGGTCGCGTTCCAGCTGCAGAAAGGCGTCGTCGTCGTTCAGCGGCAGCTCGTCGATGAGGCGGCCCTGGTGGTCGTAATCGAGGTAGCCGGGTCGTTGCTTCGCTAGCAGATCGGCCGCCATCTGCTCCGCCATGTCGTTGAGCTCCTGCTCCAACGCCGTGACGGCGCGCGCATTCCCTTGTGGGCGCTTCAGCAGCTCCCGCCGCGCCACCTCTTTTCGCACAAAGTCGCGGTTGGTATCGAGCGGCAGTTCCTCGTTTGCGACATGGAGGTGCTCCGGCTTGAGGTAGCCACGGTTGTCGGCCAGCTTCTCCAACGCCAGCTCCTCCGCCCGCGCGTTCATTGCCTCCTCCATTTTGGCGATCTTCGCCAAATCTGGCGACTGCTTGGCTCGCTCGCGCAGCCGCCCCACCTCCAACGCGTGAAACTGCGGGTCCTCGTCGAGGGGGAGGTCGGAGATGGGGATGCCGTGGGGCATCGGGTTCAAGAAGCGCTCTCGCTCGCTGTCCTTGAGTTCCTTGGCCATCTCCCGTGCACGGTTGATCAGCTTGTCCTGCAACTTGGCGACATCATCACGGTTTCTCTTGGCGTCCTTCATCGCCACGCGCAGGTCGTGCTCCATCGAGGTGAAGGGCTTGTCATTGTTCAAATTGAGGAGCTCCAGCGGCACGCCCTCCGGCTCCGGCTCCAGGAAGGCGCGCTCGCGCCGGTGCATGTCGTCGGCCATCTTCTCCGCCATGTCGTGCATCGCCCCCTCCAAGGCGTGGATGCGTGAAGCGTTCTTTGACGAGCACTTCATCAAGCCTTGCCGCTCGCGCGCCATCTGCACAAAGGCGGGATTCTCCATGAGTGGGATATCCTCCTTAGGCACGCCATTGTAGAAGCTGTGCAGGAAGGACAGCGACGGCGTCGTGTCGGCCTCTTCCTCTTCCTCTTCCTCTCTCGTCGCGGGTGTACTGTGAGCGGCATTGACTGGCTGCTGCACGGCGTTGACGGCCGGTCGTACAGCGACGGACGGCGTGACCGCGCAGATGTAGCGGTTGGGGTTTATGATGGCATCAATATCGTCTGGCTGCACCGGCGGCTCATGGTTCGCGTCGTCGAAGTTCGGCGCGTTCTCGTACGCGTCTGTGATGCGCACGCGCGCCGGCTCGACGCAGACGATCTCCACGCGGCACCTCACCTCTGCATCCCGCGCCTCCGGGCAGGTCAGGGAGAGTACGTAGTGGCCCGCCGCCGGTAGGTGCGTCACCAACCCGACCTCCTTCAGGCTCGACGCCGACGACACACGCGCGACTTGCTGGTTGGCATCGTCGTAGAGGTACATGCCGACGTAGTTTTCCGTGCGCACGTCGTTGCCGCCCTTCCCGTCGTGGTTCCACTGCGACAATAGGATGTGCGTGTCTGTCGGCACGTCGACAAGGAAGTCGACACGGTCCTTGCCACCCGGCAGCATTGTGACATGCTTCACCGCCGGCAAGTCGCGCGCAACGTCCGTCTTGAGGCGGACGATGCTGACCGCCCGCTCATCCGCCGGTTGCTTGTACCAGTACGACAACATGAAGATACTCTTCTCGTGATACATCGCGGTTGGGACAAGATAACAGAGTGAGTGCGGCGGCACCGCAATGAAGCTTGCGACCTCGCGGTAGTTGAGGAAGACGCCCTTGTGAACGATGCGGTGGTTGTTGTGGGTGACGAGGTAGGTCGGGATCGTGCTGTTCTCCATGCTTTGCGCCAGAAGAAGGTCACAGCCCACGTAGTTCAGTTCGGCCAGCAGGTGGAATTGGTGACGCTTGTCAGGCTGTCGAATCATCCCCATGATCTCCACCGGGGTGTCGCTCGCGTTGCGCACGACGTAGAGCGGATTCTCGCGCCACGTGAGCAATGACGGGTTGCCCCCGTTCGTGCCATCGCCCCACTCACTGTTGAAGTTCCAGCCCGGTTCCACCAGTCCGCGCAGATGCGCCTGCGACAGCGTGAAGAAGTTACTGACGAAGACGTCTGCGGGCATGTAGATGGTGTTCTGGGCCGGCTGGCAGCTTCGCAACTGCGGTGCGGCCCACTGTCGGTCACCCTTGTTCGCCATCGGGCCGGAGTAGGCGTTTTCCCTGAACGGGTTATGCAGCTGGATTACGACGTCGGCGAGCGTCTGCGGCTGCGCGGTGACTGAGATGATGTCAAGGATGCCGTAAAACTGCTGATCCATGACGCCGAGGCGGCCCGCCGAGGCCATGCTCTGCGCAGCGATGGCGGTCTTCGGCAACTCGTCGCCCAGCTGCATCCAGAAGTCGGGAGAGGTGACATCGAAGCCTGCCGACTGCGCCGTCGAGGGGTCCAGCGGGAAGTTCACCACAGGGCAGCCGGAGAAGTCATGGTAGACCTCCGCGAGGGAGCAGCCGTCCAAATTGTCGTAGAGGACGTAGAACTTCGCGTAGGCCTTCTCCAGCAGCAGCGGCCACCAGTGGTGTGTCGGGGAGCGGCAAAAGAGGGTGTTGTTGTTCAGCTTTGGAATGCGGTCGTCGATCTCGACCTTCACCCACTGGCCATAGCGGTGGAACTGGAAGGTGTAGCGACCATCCTTGCGCGGCTTCTTCGAGATGAAGCAGTTGCGGATCACGTCGGGGTGGCGCTCCGCCAAGGTGGCGAAGGCAGTGAGGCAGCAGCACTCCGGCGCCTCGCCTTGCTCGAACTGGTCACGTCTCAGCATGTCCGGCAGCAGCGGCTTCGTCTTGCCCTCCGGGTAGAGGTCGCCGATGTGCACCCACGGCTCCGGAGTCAGATCGCGGTTGTCCAGCATGAAGGCACGGTCTTCGAATGGGACATTGCTGTCCGGCACCTCGCGCACGTCGCTCGCTGGTGTCTTGAAGGGAACGTAGTCGATGCGCGCCGCCTTGATGTTCTCCGAGTCCTCCTCAATCACCTCGAGCTCATCCGGCAGCATGCCGGCATCCGCCGGCGTCTCTACTCGGCGGACCTGTGCCCCGAAGGACGCCACAATCGTGATAGCAGCCGGCACGTTGCCCTTGCCGCGTGGACAGGTGAGGGAGATGGCGTAGCGGCCACTGCGTGGAAGGTGGTGGATGATGCTCGTCTCGCGGAAGTTCGTGGCGGCGTGCACACCGGCGATCTTGCGGTCTGTGTCGTCGTAAAGGTACATGCCCATGTAGTCCTGCGCCATGGCGTCGCCGCCGGTCTTGGGGCTAATAAAGGGCTTTGTCTGATGCATTAGGATGTGCACGTCGGAGGCCTCATCCACGTAGAAATCAAGCCGGTCCTTCGTGCGCATTTGCAGCTCCACGTTGCCATAGGCCGGGTTGCGCCAGTCGATTGTCGGGATCTCCAGCTTCTTGATCGTCAAGTCGCTGTAATCCTCGTTCGCCATGCGGTAGGCGGCGAGGAGGAAGGGCGCCTCCTCACCCCTTCGCATGCAAGACGGGACGAGGTAGCAGAGAGACTGCGGCGGGATTATGACGCTGTTCGCCACCTCGCGCGAGTTGAGGAAGAGGCTTTTGTGGATAGGCTTGTGATTGTTGCCGGTCACCCAGAAGGTCGGGATCGGGTAGAGGTAGGAATACTGGCAGAGGATCATGCCGCATTGCATATAGGTCGTTTCCTCCTCCGGGCCCTTCAAGTGGCGCTGATCCTCCTGCTTGATCACGAAGGACACCGTCACCGACTCCGTGCCGTGGTTGCTGATGTAGTACAGTGGGTTCTTGCGCCACGTGACGAAGGTCGGGTTGCCACCGGCGGTCTCGCCCTTCCATTCATCCTCAAAGTACGTCGCGTCGGGTTCGACGGTGCTGATGTAGCACAGCTGCATGGAATTCACCACCCGCAGGAAAATGTTGAGGGGCAGGAAGATGGAGCGCGGATTGTCGACGTCGTGCTTCGCTCGCTGCTTCTCCGTCCACGCCGTATCGTTCCGGTTGAGGGGGCCGGTGTAGATAAACTCATCATCTTCGAAGGGGTTGTGCAGGTGCACCACAATCTCGTCTACCGCGGAGGTTCCGCTGATGGAGAAGAGGTCGAGGATGCCGTACTGCTGTTCACGTTGTAAGCCCATGTTCTCCACCTCGATGTCCTTCGTGAGTGCCGAGGCCACAAACTCGCCAGACTGGATGCGCTGCGCCAAGTCCAGCCAGTAGCGTCCCTCCAGCACGTTGCAGTTTGCTGCCTTCGCCAGCTTGGGATCCATGGGGATGTTCAGGACAGGGTTGCCGGTCAGGTCGTGGAAGGTCTCCTGCAGCGTGCAGCCTTCGAGATGGTCATACGCGGTGTAGAACTTCGCGTAGGCCTTCTCCAGCAGCAGCGGCCACCAGTGCTCCGTGGGGGACTGGCAGTAGAGAACGTTACCCTCCTCCATCGCAATCCTGTCGTCGATTTCGACCTTCACCCATTCCTTTCCGCGGAAGAACTGGAAGGTGTAGCGACCATCCTGGCGCACCTTCTTCGAAATGAAGCAGTTACGAATCACCTCGGGAAAGCGCACGAGCGTCGAGAGCGCTGACAACATGAAACACTCATAGTGGTTGCCCTGCCCGAACTGCTCACGGGAAAAGGTCTCCGGCAGCAATGGCTGATTGACGCCGCTGGGGTAGAGTTTCCTGATGGAGATCCACTCTTCTGCGATATCCGCGTTGTTCTTCATGAACTCCGTGTCCACAAAGGTTCGCCCGCTGTCGGGGACCTCACTAGCTGAGGACGGCATTTTCGTTTTTTCGTGAAATAGCTCGCCGCAGAAAAAAAAAAAAAAGGAAAGAAAGAAAAATGGAGCTTACAAAGAAGAAGTGCTTCTGTTTGTTTTCTCTTTTTGGTTTTCTTTACGTCCGCTTCCGCACAAATGCACTAATACAGAGCTGTGTATAGGATAATCGAAGAAGATTAAAAAAAAAAAAAAGCACACACACACACGATGCCGTTCTTGTGTGAATCTTCTGGTGAGGGAAATGAAAGAGAAAAACTACGATGTCGAAAAAAGACTACAAAAAACAAAACAATAGCCGAACAGCAAAGAAAGCAAAACCCAAACAAAAAAAAAAAACAATAACCTGTTCAACGAATTGAATCACCTAAAGCGTTGCTTTCTGGACAAAGAGAGGGAGTACGGCAAGGGATGTACGCAACTGTGCTTTCCTACCGTCGTTGCTAAAAGGAGAGTCGGGCACTTCACACGCTTCACGGTGAGGGATGAAAAGCGAGGAGTAGGGAGTGAGGGGGCTCCCAAAGGTGCTCAACGCTTCCGAAAGCAAGGTAAAACAAAATAAAAAAAAAAGAAATAAAAGGTTAATAGGGTGAAGCAGTAACGCGCTGTTGCAGTCGCTTCAACGTGCACCCGTGTCGTCAAACTCCAAGAAAAACACGAAAAAAAAAAGGACAAAGAAGTAAAATGGTAACGGGAAAAAAAAAGAGGGAGTTTTGCTTCAAATTGGAAAGCTCTATTTCGCACTCGTTCTCTACGCTTGCCCACTCCAGTCTACAAAGTACAGACAATACCGTACTGTAATGAGCAGCGGTGAGCGTACACTGTTCTTTTCGGTTCTTGTTCCTTGTCTGCTTGATTTTGGAATGAGGGAAGTTCCAGCTGTTAATACAGGCAGGGCAAGAAGAAAAAAAAAAAAGACGAAGCAGAACGCGGGGAAAGAAGCTCCAAGGCCAGCAAGGGTACCAGACAGAAGAAATCAGGTAAAGGGAAACAGAAGGAACACAACCAATGTACTCGTGGTTGTGTGTGTGTGTCGGTATACAAAAACTGATACTCCTTGAACCGGCCACAAAAAAAAAAAAAACTATGAGGACTGATTGCTCTTCTCTTCGCAGCTCTAAAGTGCTAACGTTGGTTCAAATACGTCAAAAATGAACAAAAAAAAAAAAGGAGGGGATGAAGACACTGAAGCCGAGCAAAGTCTCAAGCCTTAATTTCTCGTTTTTCCCCCTTTTCTTTCCTTTTTTCAGGGGTGTTCTTGTGTACTACAGACTTGAGCGATGTTGGTTTGCAATCGCTAATCGTTTCTACTTTTTTGTGTGCTTTTTAAACGACTTCTTCCTCCGTGGAAAGCCCAGCCGCATGTGCAATGAAAGGCCATTGGAGCGAAGTGCATTCAGGGAAAAGGTGAAAGAAAGAGGACAAAAAGAAGACAAAGAAAAGATAAAGGAGGAGGCAACCAATTTGCTTTGAAGCGCCGGCATCGCTTTTGCGTTCAAACAGAAAAAAGAAAAAAGGGCCTTACTTTCACGGTATCAAGGGCAAACACACGCACACACACACACACACACAAAAAAAAAAAAAAAGAGCATATCGATTCCGTAGGTCTTTAAGGCATAGCGTACTCTGCAATAAAGAGAAACTCCAGCTTCTTTCTTTTTGTTGTTGCTGTCCTCTAATCGGCGGGGATCACAATTACAGGAAGCTTCCAGTGTAGCAGATGCTAAACGCGCGAGAAGAGAAACGACGAGAATGAAGTATGCCACGAATTCTGCTTGTACCCTGTCTATCCTTTGGTTTTCAAGCATTAATTGAAAGCCATAGTAATTTAAAGAACCTTTATGATCCTCCTTCTTTTTGTGCTCTAGTTTAAACGTTTACGTCGACTTACGTGTGCTTGCACAGTGTTAAATAAAAAAAAAGTGTGGCCTCGTCCAGCCTATTTAATGAAACACTCGTCCACCCCCTCCTTTTTCCCCCTCGTCAGTGAGGCGAAGTCTGGTCAGCGGAGAGTGCGACCAAAAAAAAAAAAAAAGATGTGTGTGTGTGTGTCAATAGACGGAAAGTCAGCTGTGCCACAAGCCGATGTCGCAGAGTCACCTTACCACTCTCCCAAGGAGTCGCTGTCGTCGCTGTCATCGTCGTCCTCTTCTTCTTCCTCTTTCTGGCTAGGCTGGTGGAGGGGAGGAAGATCTTCCAGCCGCACCACGCCTTTGCGCAGGCCTTCCTGCAACGACGCGGGAAGGTCGTAAGGGCTGAGCAGCGAGTCGTCCGTCGTGACCGCGGCTCTGGGCATCCTGTGCCGCTGCAGCATCGCCTGCAACTCCGCGTCCTTGTCGCCGTCATCGGAGTTGGTGGCGTACCGCCCACGCTTTCGTGCACGCGGGCGGCTGAGATCAATCACTGCCTTTTCCCCCACTTCAGCCTCTCCATCACTCGCACCAGCGCCGTCGCCGCAGGTGCTGCGCGTGTAAATCGGAAAGCGGCGGGGTACGCGAGACAAAAGCACCGGGACGAGGAAACACTCCACCTCGTTGCGCAGCAGCGAGTAGCCGCCCTGCCGCCACTTCACAAAGACGTGCGGGATGGCTGCGCCAGCTGGGTCAGATGGGGCACAGACCGCCACGGTGAGCAGCGCAACGGCGGCACGCACCTCATTCACCTCCATCTGGCGCAGCGTCGCCGCCGTCAGCGTCGGCCGACGGCGGATGCGCACGACCCGGCCCTCGCGCACCGGTGTGTAGAAGGTGCCCTCCGGCAGCAACATCACTTCTGCCTTGCCATCCGCCTCATCCTTGACCACCGCGTTGCTGACTCGTGTAGTTGACGCCACAGGTGTAGTGGCACCAAGAGCTGGTGCGCTGCTCAGTGACGAAGGAGATGCGGCTATAGTTCGGTCGCTGCCGCTGATTGGCACGCCGTCGTCGCTCTGGCACTCCCTCAGCAGCAGCAGTCCGCTGCTGCCGGCCAGCTTCGACCACCCCCACAGAAAGCGACCCTCCTCCACAAAGGTGAGGTCGTAGGTGGAGATGTGGTGCGCGAAGGCCTCACCGGCCGGAAGGTACAAGAGGACGTACTGCTCCTGCGTAAAGGGGTCGGTGGTGCGACCGAGGGCCTCCACGCATAGGCCGAACGGAACTTCCCCCACGACGTCGGCGTACCGGTGCGGGAAGCGGCGCACGCGCACCGTCTTCTCCGGCCGCACTGGCTGATAGACACGGCAAAACGGCTTCACCTCGTCATAGAGGCCCACGCCACCACCCACCCACAACACGCACTGCCGATTGGCCGAGACCGCCTCGGCCTCACGCACGTCGCCGGCGTACATCACCGGCGACAACGTCGACGCCTCGCTACCACTTTCCGTCTCGTTGGTTTGGCAGCCAGACGGGGCGTAAGGCACTGTGGTGCCCTGCCGCACGTAGCTCTTCAGCTCGTACCAGCGGCGGTGCAGCAGCGGCTGCCATTCCACCTCGTTGACCGCCGTATCCGCTGTCGCAACTTGGCAGCCGCACAGCCGCCAGTGCGCCGCCAGCGCCGATCCCATCTGCTCTCGTTGTTGCTGTTCTTCCCCTTCCTTTTGTGGATGGTGTGCAATTGCTTTCTTTCTGTGCAGCGCCGCCTCCATCGCTGAGTGCACCACTGACACCGCGGTGTCGGGCCTGGCGAGCGTCAGCACCACACGCGTGCCGGCACACAACTCCCACCGACCCAGCGACAGCGCGGCGGTGTGGTTGCGATGCAGTCGTGCGGGGCAAGACTGCGGAGGCTCCGCAGGGGCGTAGGCGACGCAACCAAGCGGCACGGGGGACGTGACGGTGTAAACGCCATCCGCGAATCTGCGCTCGCGCCTTGGGACGATCCGGGCCCATATAATAAAAATAGTCGACGCTGCGTCGGCTGAGGAGGAAGTGGCCGCCATGGATGGCGAAGACGGCGGTGGCGGGGCAAGAAGCTCCACCTCTATGGAGACGACGATGGTGCGGTGGTGCAGCGCGACCACCACACATGGACCAGTTTCCTCCACCATGAAAGAAGAAGAAGTTGTGGGCATGGTGGCGGTGTGCTTCGCGCGTTGTAGGAAGGCAAAGCAAACTGGCGATGTAGATTTGTCAAGATGAACAAAATGCTGTTAGGGGGGAGGGGGTTGAGGAAACAATGTTGCGCGTGGCTGTTTTTCTTCCTTCTTTCGCTCTCCTACAACAAATTCGGTGAGCTGCGGAAAGAAAACAGAGTCTGGTCGAAAAAAAAAAAAAGAAAAAAAAAGCAGGAGCAGGAACGCAAAGGACAAGCCCATCAAAACGAGACGCAGGATAAGGCGAGGAAGAACGAGAGAAAGACGTTGCGTGAGAATAAACCGCTCCCACTACCGAAAACGCGCAACATCGTGAGGAAAAAAAAAGTGGTAACTGAAAGCCCCCTTTTTTGATGGAGACACGCTCGATGTTGCTCATTAGGCAACGATAGTAGCGTCTGTCTATTTTTTTTTTTTTTCATTTCTTTTCTACTGTCGCATTGCATATCCGAATGACCGTTGTGCAAATTGGAAAAGAGAAGCAAGGCACTGCCTGAAATTGTTCTGGCTGCAATTCCAGCTGCCCGTTTTTGCCCAGCCATTTATATCATTCCAAGCTATTCTTTGTGCGTGTGTGTGTTTGTGTATGTGTACGTAAGAGTCTTCATGGTTTTAGTAGTATTTTTCTTTTCCATTTTAAGTTCTTCCACAATAGAGTTAAACCACATAAAACCCAAATTCAGAAAACAGTCACGGAGGAGTGCGGTGTTCTTCTCCCTCATTCCTTTCTCTTTGACTCTCTCTCTCTCCGCGTACGAAGTGCGTGTCGTTTTGCAGAAGTGTCTGGCAGTGACGGCTTTCGCAAGTTATCACCTTACGTACACAGTTAAAAAAAAAAAAAAAAAAGAAACCTGCACTAATCGCCCACCGTCAATTACTAAACACAAAAGAAAAGAAACAATAACCAGTCTGGCCTATTCGCGGCCGCTTCGCTCGTAGTCACAAAAGCAATGAAAAAAGAAGAGTCATTTTTTTTTTTTTGATCATGAGAACAAACAACGTGCCCACGCATGTGTGTGTGCGCCACCGCATGAGTTTGCTGAAAGCACATCTTTTCCTTCTTTCTTGCCACGTTTAAAAAAGTGCAACAGCAGTTAAAAAACTGCACACCTGTGAAAATGACATCGGGATTAACGTTTATGGAATGCATTACTGCAATGCGGGTTTCTGGAGAAAGAGAAGCGTGTGGAAGTGACGCAAAACAGGCACGATGTTCTTTTTCCTCCCTCTTTGCCTGTTTACGTCCAACAGCACACGTTCGATCTTGCGTTCTCGTTTTATCGTCAAAAAAAAAAACGAGCAGCCGTTGCTCTTGCGCACAACTCCGTGATTACTCAACGTACTTCACATTTCTTTTTCTCTTCTTTTCTTAGAGAGAAAGTAAATCGTCGAAAGCACGACAACAGGACACCACAGGGCACAACGTGTGACTATGGTGTGACAGTTTTCTCTTCTCTTTTTTTTTGTTTTTTTTTTTTTACAACAAGCAGAGGTTTAAAAACACTATTGTTAGAGAAAAAAAAAAAGAGCAAAAGAAAATTAGGTTTCAGCCCGCTATTCACTTTAAGTAAGAGCGGAGGACACAATCATGTCTGTGCACGTGTACGCGACTGTCACCACTGGAAACAGAAAGCAAAGAGAGCAGAAGCACAACCAAAAATAAGAGAGAGTCGCAACACACAAAGAAAAAAAGGAGAGCTGACCCAGGAGGCGATGAATAACGACTAAGTTCAATGTAAGCGTGTTTGCGTGAGGGTGTGCAAGATGATTGTCATCGCTGCACACACACACACACAGTTATTTGTAAAGTAAGAGGCAGAAGCAAACTAAAAAAAAAAAAAGAGCACAGATCGAACCACATCAATAAAAAAAAAAAACTACATCAATCTTAATAATACAGGCAGCTAAAAAAAAAAAAAGGTAAAAAAAAAAAAAGAGAGAGAAGACGGTTTACACGGTCATGTCATCCGTGGACACGCGCTCGCCGACCTTGACGGCGTTCATCACTTTCTCTACTGCCCACTTGCCATTGTGCGCAATCTTGAGAATGTTCGTGTGGTGTCGGATAACGACGTCGCGGTGTGTGACGGAGATCATGCGCACATTCAGGCGACGCAGCTGGTTCAGCACGTCCTGCTCCGTGTCATCCATCATCGACGTGGCCTCGTCCAGAATGGCCACAGGGGTCTCGCAGTGGCGGTCCATGCAGAGGACGTGGAAGAAAACACGCGCCATGCTGATGCGCTGCTTCTGGCCACCGCTGAGGCTGCTCCAGTCGTAGGACACGTCGACGTCGTTGAGGTCGAAGCCCATGATGGGGCTCTCGTACCCCCTAATGACGTTCACTACCGTCTGCGCACCAGCCAACTCAATCGCCTCCATCACAGCCTTGCGAATGCGCTGCGTCGGTGCCTTCACCGCTTGTGGGAAGGCGATCTGCTCGTACAGGGTGCACTGCGGCGCCATGTAGCTGTGCTGGGGGGCGAGGAGGAAGCGCACGGACTCGTCCTGCGCCAGCTTGCCGGTCTTGGGCATCCACAAGCCGCACAGCATGCGCAGCAACGACGTCTTGCCGCAGCCGTTCTCACCGATGATGACCCAGTCCTCGTTGCTCATGAACTGCAAGCTCATGTCCTCAAAGAGCGGGTGCCCCGCCGGCGACTCCAGCACGACGTTCTCCATCTTCACCAACGGGAATACCTTCTGGTCCTTGGGGTGTGTGAAGCGCTCCACCAGCGTGTACTCGAGGGGTGTCTGGGGTCGCGGCTCATCGCCGATCGCCGGTGCCTCGCGGATCAACGTGCCGGCGGCGATGCTCTTCAGCGTGGTGTCGAACTCAGCCATCTTCGTCGCAAACTCGGTGAGGTGAGACAGCTCGCGGAAGTTCACGACGAAGTCCTTCACGCTCGAGTTGAGGTCTTCGATGAGCTGGATCTCCAGGTATACGTCGTTGACGGAACGGTGGTAGTAGGACTTGCGGGAGCTGCCAAAGGCGACGATCTGTGCAACGACGGTCATAAAGGTGGAGAAAGTTGTCTCCAGCATCTCGAAGTAGCCCTTCGCGAGGGCCATGTGGTCAAGCGTGTACTTCAGTTTCGCCAGCGACGCGTCGAGGCGCCTGCGGGTGTAAGTGCCAGCGTTGTGCATGGCGATGTTCTCCACATTGTTCATGTTGTTCGTCAGCATGCGGCGATAGTCGTCCTCACGGGAAAGCAGCTGGGAATGAATGCGGCCAAACGCCGGGGAGAGGGCGCGCATGATGAGTACGGCGCCAGTGGCAATGCCGCTCATGAGCAGTGCAGGACGCAAGCCAGCCTGCTGCACGAGCGCCGTCATCGACGTTACGCACTCGAGCCCCGGGAGAACAAAATAGTAGGGCAGCTCACCGAAGTGCTCCGCAAACTCACCGCAGTAGGTCGCGATGACCTTGTCGGCCGCCTCCAGACGATTGTCCAGCACCGTTGCCTGGTAGTAGATGAGGTGCTTGTAGAAGCGTCGCTGGAAGGTGCGGCTCAGACGCTCGCGGTAGCACCCGACCAACCATGGGCGAATGCCCTCGATGGCGCCGCCTGTCATGCCCGCTGCCAGCCCCACCGCACCCCGGACCATGATCTTGTTGACGAAGCGGTAAAGCCGCTCGGAGCGGGCGCCATGCAGCATCGTGGCGAGCACCTCGCCGTTCGCCTTCGACACCCACACCCGCAGCACTGCTTTCACGGCGAAGAGCAGAATGAAAATGGTCGAGCCGACAAACTCGCGGCACCGCCACGTGGGAAGGGCGATGCGGGCAATCTGAAGAAAGTGGCCAAGGAGGGACCATGACACCCGTGTGTCGTCCTCGGTGTGCACCTGGCGGATAGACCGACCAAACACTTGGAGGTAATAGCGTTGCACGATGAAGGAGATAAGGAAGGCGGCGGACGTACCCATCACGCCAAAGCGCTCCATGAGCGGCGAGCCGGTGAGCGCCGCGTTCACGGAGGTTGATACCGGCTGATGACTGTGAATGCGTGGCATGGGTAAAAAAAAAAAAAAAAAGAAAATGTTAAGTACTTATCAATGTGAAGAACTTAAGAACTTCTCAAACAAGCCCCACTATCAACCGTACAAAACAACTGCGGCTGGGAATGCAGTCGCTTCTAACTCGTTTCCTCACTTTTTTTTTCCTTGTTTGAGAAAGCGTGTGACGTAAAAGCCCGGGGTAATGCGTAAAAATAGAAAAAGAAACAAGCAAACAGTGTTGTCGTCCTTTTTTGATGTTGTTGTTCCTTCGTTTGTGTGTTTTCCGTAGCTCAGCGGCAATTAAAACCGAGACGCTGCTGAGGTGGAAGGGAGAAAAGAAGGAAACGTAAAAAAAAAAAAAGAACGAAGCTGTTGGTTTACCAATATGAAGCAGAACGGAGGAAAAGAGAAGAAGTGAGAAAGCAGAGAAAAGAAAAGGAACCAGTTAAAACAACAGCATAAGAACTATAAGCTCCAACAACACAAGAATCTACTTTTCGGGAACTGGTCATTGTCACGTTAACCCCATCATCACCACTCAGCGCCTGTAAGTGCCAGAATGGAGAAGAAATACGCAGCCAGTGCTGTTGCTTTTTTTTTTTTTTGAATCTGCAGAAGGGAAAAAAAAAAGGTGGGTACACTTTTCGATTTTGAAAAAAGTATGGACAAGCGCCGACATTGATAACCGCACACTATTCGCTTTCAATTTTCTTTTTTGATTGTGTGTGCGCATGTACTCATATTTTTGTGCGTGTTTTCGTTCCGAAAACAGAGAGAAAAAAAAAAAGGAAGTTCGTCGTGAGCATCGCATTTTCTTTTTCTCTCGTTTTTTTCTACGGCGAAAGCGAAGGCTGCACTGTCATAGTGTTGATCAGTGACGTCGGACTCGAAAAGAGGTCACTCGTCGAAGATGGCGTGCGAAGAAAAGCGTCATACGGCGGTGTCTGCCTGCGTGCGTCGTAGTTGCGCGGGGTGAGCGGCGGTGCCTCCAACGACTCGCTGTCTCCGTAGCGCAACTCGCGCGGCGTGGCGTAGCCCTCCGTGGCGGCGTGCTCTGCCGACGCGGAGCTGCAGAGGCTGTGTGCTTTCACCATCGTCCCCTCAAAGGCGAGCGGATTGCGTAAACTGTGGCAGGGCTCTGCTGCGACAGCGGCCAGGGACGGAGGCGCCGCGGCAGGGGCAAGCAGCGTCGCAGGTGGCGGCATCAGCGGCACCACCGCCACTGCGCTAGCCGCTGCCCCGCCGCTGCGGGGCGCGGCCGCAATCGAAAGTCCGGCGGTGGTCGGCGAGAAACGCCTGCGTGGCGAACGCGTGCGTTGTAGAGTCGCGGCGGCTGCGGTGGTGACGGGCGTCTTCTTGGCGTCGCCGCTGGTGAGCCCCGGCGACGCCGGCGATCGCCGTTTAATGGGCTGGCCCTCGTTGTTGCTCACCACCTGCCGCCGCTTCGTTCCGTTGACGTCACCTCTTGGGCTGCCACTTGGGCTGCCAGCAGGCGGTTTCGAGCTCGCCCGCTCCTTCTTGACGGAGCGCAGCTGCCGTGTCGCCGCAACACGCCGCGCCTCCGGACTCAGCGGCGACTGCAGCTCCGCGATATACTGCAGCCGGCGCTGGTTCTCGATGCCAGCGTCGCGCTCCGCGGTATCGAGGTCCATGTAGCAAAGCTTCAAGGCGCGATTCGTAGCATCAATGGTGCTAATAGTTTTGTAGTACTGTTCGCTGATCGTGGGAAGGAGTCGCATGTAGTTGGACAGCACCTTCGCCAGCGGGGCATAGCTCTCCACCGCCGCGTCGGGACTGCTGGGCGGCACGCTGGCAGTCGTGACGGGGGCGTGAGGTGTGTTTGGCGAGAGCACCGACGTCGGGATCCCGAGTGACGGCGTGCGACGCGGCGGATGCGGTGCAGCGCTGCCTTGCGAGTCGCACTGTACTCCGTTGCCCGACCGCTCCAGGTGCTCCTCACCACGTGCAGTGGCGCTCGAGGCGTCGAGGTTCAGAGATGGTGGCGTCACGGCAGCCGCAGCGCCGTCCGCGTTCGACGTCCGAAAAAGCACCTCGCCAGACTGCGCGTCGGGCCTGCGTGCAAACGGGGAGCTAGGCGAGCTGTACTTGCGGTGGGCAACAGTGGACGGCGCAGCATCCACCGCCTCCGTAGGGCTGGTGCCGGCCGTGTCGCAATAGCGGCTCAGCTTCAAGGCAATGAAGCGCCAACACGGGTTCCACCGGCTGCGCTCGTCGTGCGTGATGGCGATGCCGAGTTTGATGTCAACCAGCTCGTGGCCCAACACCTCGTACTCGTGCTTGTAGTTCATCACAATGTCGAAGAGGGAGCGGAAGGTCATCGGCTTGTGCATGAGCGTGCTCTTGCGGCTGAGGCCCAGCGCACCGTAGAGCGGCGGCGAGGACCGGGTGCGCAGGAGGAGGACGATGTGGTGGTACGTGTTACCATTCGCCTCCGACTTAAAGGAGAGGGGAATGCGGTCGACGTCGCGAAGACACTGCGTGAAGTGCAACGCCACGAACGTGGCCTCCAGACACCGAATGGGTAGCGCCTCTGCGAGTGCCTCCTTCGCGGTCAGCAGGATGCTCTGCAGTGGCCGGTGCTTCTCCAAGCAAAAAAAAGTGCGAGGGAGGTGGTTGTAGGTGAGGGTGCTGATCTGCTGTTGGATAAACGGAATCTGCTCTAACGAAGGGCGGTCGCGGGGGATGGCGGCCTCGCTTGGCCGCGGTGGGTCTGCCAAGCCGTCGGTGCCGTTGAAGGGGTTCTGTAGGCTCAGTTGCTCGACAATCGCAGCCACCTTTTCCGCCATGCCTGGCGAAGCGCCCAAAACAAGCAAACAGAAAGAAGTAAAAAAAAAAAAACCTTATAAGGAAAACAAAATACACTGGTGACGAAGGGCAAGCGCAAGATTCAAAAAGCGCGGTGGTTTAGCTGCGGTGAAATCAACTGGTCCAGGATGTCTTAGCTCTACATCTGTATTCGCTGATAAACGCTCTTTTGCAAAAAAAAAAAAGAAGAAAAATACAGTGACCTCTACGGCCTGTGTCGACGATACAGCGCAGCCACTTGATCAAAGGGAGAAGAGAAAAAAAAAAAAAAAACAGCCACCCTGAGAACGAGGCATCGTCACCAGGAAATACAAAGAAGGACGTTGATTTAAACGTGGCAAGCAAATTTTGAAAGAGAGAAAGGAAGAGAAGAAAATAGGACTAAGGTTGCTTCAACCAGATATCCGAAAACGTCATGACTCGTCTTGTTGAACAGCGTGACTGCACATTTTTTGAAAGATGCACATCTGCTTACTCGCGCGAGTGGCCACCATTTCCGAAGGGAGAAACGGAAACAGCACAGGTGGGAGAGGGGGAGGGGCAGATGAGCACGCCTTCTCTTAAGGTGTCTTCTCGTAGGCACCTGACCAACTCCACTTCCGTTTTTTCTCTTTCTTCTTGAAACAGCCCACAAATTCCCCAGGCCTCCAAATGCACGGAATAGCTCACCTCTCGCGTTCTCTGTCCGATACTGTACCAATTCGCGTTCGTGTCTTAGCTTTCAGATTACTTGTTAGGGGGTGGCAGAAAATCAGTTAGATCATTACTCGGGTATTAGATGGGTTACAAAGTACTTCTTGAAGCCGCGCAAGACAACAAAAGGGAAGACCGCCACACGAGTGAAACTGAAAAAAAAAAAAAAAAGAAAAGAAAAGAAAGAAAGAAAGAAAGACAGTCAGCGTTGTCCCCACTTGACAAAACCCGTGCGAGAGAACAAACATACAACGTTTGTACGCCACCTGTATACACCTTTTTTTTTTTCTTTTTCTTCTTTCTTTCTCTTTCTTTCTTTCACGCAAACCATCAATAGGAAATAAAAGAAAAAGACAGAATGTAAAAGAGCAGAGGTCCATTAAGTAAATAAATAATGAGAGAGAGAGAGAGGTTCAAGAAGTGGCGGCAACCACTCTCGCTCACATGTACCACTCCAGCGTATCGGCGTCGTGCTCCTTCTTACGAAACCACTCATACTCGCCAAACTGACGGTCAAACGTGCCCGACTGCAGCGACAGCAGACGCAGCGTGAAGCGCGGCCCCATCTCCTGCAGCCGCACCGCGTCCAAGCTGTCGAAGATGTACCGGTGTGTACGCAAAAAGATGTAATCACGCTGGTTGTGGAACGTCGCCACGGCGCGGCCGGCGTAGTCGCGCGTGGCTGGAAACAGGCACTCCAGCATGCGAGAGATGCGCCGACCCAGCCGCGTGTCGAAGTTCTTGAATATCAACTCCGGGTAATGCTCCGTGCGCGGCGCCGGGTCCTCCAATTGCGCGTAGGTGAGGAAGTTCGACACGCGAAACGTCGCGGTGGGGCCCTCGGGCAGGTGGGACACAATGAGGTTGTATGGCTCCTTCACGCGGTCCGTCACGACAAGTAGATCCGTGAATTCGCGGTTACTGCAGTACTGTGTGATTTCCTTTAGCGTGTAGGACTTGCGCGGGCGGTAGATGCTGTTCGGAACAAGCCACAGCAGCTCCTTCACCATCTGTTTGGTCCGAAAACACGGGTGCTCGCCGGTGGTGATGAGGACCTTTGGGTTTTTGCGATCGCGGAAGAAAGCGGCGAACTCATCATCGGCCTCGTCGTTGAGAATCTCTGCGTCGTCCTTGTTCTCAATGATCGTGACGTCCGGCTTTCGGAGTCGCTCCTTCGTCTTGGGAGTTGCCTTCACGGGTGCCTTGTCCTTGAGATGGCGACGCTCGTTTTCGCGCGACTCGCGGCGAGCTCGCTTTGTGTCCTTCTTCTGCTTCAGAATCTCGGTGAAGAGCTGCGACTTGCGGATCGGCTGTCGCGTATTGCGGTACCGCTCCATTAGCTCCGGCTCTACCTCCTGCGCTTTGCTCTCCAGCTTGTGCTGGTGCTTCGCGTAGGGCCGCGTGCTGCGTTTCGAGCGCGCACCTTTGCCCATGACTAGAAGGTAAAAACTAAAAAAAAAAAGAAAATAGGGTCTATCTATCAAGTCAAAAAAAGTGTCGAATCAATACTGAGTTCCAGAGGGAGAAAGAAAGAGAGGAAGCGAAATTGTGTGTGTGTGTGTGTTTGTGTGTTTGGCGGAATCACAAGGAGAGCACTACAGATTGCAGCTGCGCTTGTTTCGCACCGAAAGAGATTCGTACACGAAATCGCAGCTTCAAAAGTAGAACAAAAAGACGTTTTTCTCGTCCTTTTTTTTTACTAGTTGGATTCCATGCATTCACTGCGCCGCGTTTCGAAAGCTGTCAGTAACATGGAGCGAGGAAGTAATTTAAAAAAAAAAAAGAGACGAGTAGGAGAAAAAAACCTGGGTCCTCGAGGGAGAAAAAAAAAAAAGAGTGAAGCTCATCAACTCCGCAGCCTGTACCTCTGCCCTTTGTACTCTGCCACTTCCTTGAGTGTTGCGTTAAGCAGCGCATCAAAGTTCGCTTCACCCCTGAACTGCTGCATTGAGGAGTGCCGCTGGATCTCCGCCTTGGATAGCGGCGCCATGGCGAGCGCCGACACCAGCGATCGCTTGAAGAAGTAGCTCGTGTTAGCACTCACCGTGGCGGTGGACGAGGCCGGCTGTCGCTTCGTTGGCGCGGGCGCCGTCGAGGAAGTCGCTTTGTCACTGCTGCCGCCAGCGCTTGCCGCGGCTACCGTCCCCGCGCGTGACGGGGCCTCGGCAAAGCCGTGGCGTAGCTCCTCCTCCGCGCGCCTCTCCACCAGCCGATCCCGCTCGCGCTGCAGGCTTTGGTAGTACGCCACGTCCCCGGCAAAGCCGCCGTCGACGCGGCTGCCGTGCACCACAATGAACGGGTTGAAGGGTGCCGAGAGCGTTACAAGTTGGAGGTCCGCACCGATCGACAGCGGCACTGACACGGTGCAGCAGTCACGCAGAGGGACGCTGCTGAGCGCCGGACTGAGAAACAGCTGGCGAATAGTCGCTTCCAAGGCGGCCGGCGCAGTGCCGTTGGCGGGGGGTTGCGCGAAACGTACGAGACCGTCCTCGAGACACTGGGCCGATGAGTGTGCTGGCATGGCCGCCTCTATCGCCTGCTGCTCCGCTGCGGTGAGACTCTCCAGCTTCCGCGAGCGCGTGGTCAGGAGCAGCACCATGCTGCTGCGCTGCACGACGCTCATGTACACGCCAGTTCGCAGATGCACGTTGCGCCCGCCCTCTACGGCGGCGTTGACCTCCCTCGCTACGCAAGCCTCAGAGGCCCCCCAGCTCCTGCACGTCTCCGCCACGTCAGCAAAAAGCGACCCGTATTCGGCCCACGCGCGGTGCTGCTCGATCAGCGCCTTCCATTGCTGCCGCACCGCCAGCGCAGAGGCGGAGCCGACGGACGACGAGGACAACGACAAATGCGGCCCTTGCAGCAGCTCTACAAGTCTCTTCAGCGGGGTGGCAGCAAACTGGAGCTGGAGGACTTCCGCCAGTGCATACAAGGGCTGCTTCAGCTCTGCGATCCACGCCGAGTTCTCCACCACGGACTCGTCCACTCGCGACAGCACGGACGGCATCGACGGCGCGGCGGCGTCGCGCTCCCGCTTGCGTGTCTGCTCCACCTTGTAAAGGACCGCCTGCCCCGGCAGTGCGGAGTCCGTCAGGAGATGCAGCCCAGGCTGCGTCGCCTCCCGCGCCAGAATCTCCGACGCACGTGCGATGTCGTTCGCCTTCCGCAGTGCGGCAGCCCCGCCCTCGTCATCGCACAACACGAGTTGACGCACCAACGCCGCCACGCCGTCGAGGTGCACCTGCGCCGGCCAGACAAGAAAACTCTCGTGGCGCACAAAACGGCGGATGCGGTGGTCACCCCAGAAGACTGCACGGGCCCAGCGCAGTTCCTCAAGCCACCGCTCATGAGCACGGAGCACGGCAACGTCTTCGCGCCCTGTCAGCGCCGCAAGCGCCTCAACCGCCGCCATACGCTCCTCTTCGCTGTGGATGTGCAGAAAGCACCGGTGGCGCACGCCGTGCTCGACGACGATCTCGGCTGCCCCACTTAGCACGGTGTCGCGCAGTCGCCGCTGGAGGAGCAGCGGGACCTGCGTCTTAGATGACGAGGGCGACGACGCAGACCTCGGCATACCGTATCGAAGACAGCACACCTGTGATAGACACACACATAAAAGAAAAAAAAAGCACAGACTGTATTCTGTTTTTTTTCCCCCTGCTTGTTAGACAGTTCCTTAGGTAACTGAAAAAAAAAAGGGAGAAAGATGGAAGACAGAAAAGAAGAGCGGGAGAGAAAGAGCGAGTGTGCAGCGCATGTGAAAACAGCCGTGTCCCTGATTACTTTCTGTAAAAACAACAGCAGAAAGAGAGGTTGAGCGTTCTTGTTCTTGACTGCAGTATTCGACGCGGAAGCACGCACTACTCCCTAAAAGGAAGAAAAAAAAAAACGAAAGACTTCGCGTCAAAGCAGGCGGACACGGAAGCACGTGTAGAGTTATCGCCGGTTCAGCACTTCAAGAGCACCGGTTAGTCGCTGATCATCCAAGAGCAGCAATGACTGCTACTCAAAACTCGCTCAACGGCGATGAGTGCGCTCCACTACGCTGAACACGTTCTCTCTCTTCTTTTTTCTTTTTTTCTTATAAAGGTCTTTTTTTCCCACTTGTAGTCATGTAGAAGCATCTACGTATCGAACAGCGACGCCACAACACTCCTCGCAAACTCATAAAAGCGCACAAGCGCAGATGGGAAAAGTGTGTACCTCAACAAGAAATAGCGAGCTTGCAAGAACAGACGTGTATAGATCGCCTAAAGAAAAAAAAAGAGGGAAAAATGAGCATCTATAGAAAGAATGGAAGAGGGAAAGTAATAAAACGGGGGAAAGCGCAGCCCCCCCACCTTAACCTCTCGAAACAAAGAAACCGCCAATCTAAGTAAGCCCTGTCAATGCGCTGCGCTCCTTTCTTTTTTTTTTTTTTGTGTACAAACAGAAAATAGAGCATCACAGCGTCTTGTGTACGCGTTTTTGTTTTTCTACGCCACCATGTGAGAGACGCAAAGGCGTTTGCAGAAGCGCAAAAGAAAAAAGCCGAGAAAAAAACTGCCGTCCTTTTCGCTAGCGGCGTCGGCCGATGGAGCTGGGGAGAACTAGGTTTGGCTGCCGGCCTTGGCCGCGCCCACCACCGCCGCCGCCGCGACGTGTCTCTGGCAACCCGCCCGCCTGCATCATCATCTCATCAAACTTCGACGGGCTCGGGAAGGCGGCCTCGAAGAAGACAGCCATCGGGTCGCTCGGGTCCGCGCGCGGGGCGGCGGCACGACGCGCACGTGCGGCCGGGACGGGGACAAAGGCCTCCTCCTCCTCCGTTGTCTTCTCCGCCGCCGCCGCCCGACGTCCGCGGATAGTGGCAGTGGCGGCCACAACGGCGGGGCCGCGGTGCTGACGGGGGGCCGGAGCGCGAGTAGCACGCGGTGGGCGCCGCACGATGCGCTCGACGTTGGCGGCGCTGTCCTGCACGTCGGGATCCGCCACCTCCATCTCGATGTGGGAGATGGAGCGCGTGGGGGCGGGGCGGTGGTGCTGCCGGCGTGGCAGCAGAATAGGCTGCTCCTCCTCAAATAAAAGGGAGTCGCCGAGGTCGGGTGCAGTGCTGGAGTTGCGCCTGTGCGAGGAGGCCGCACGACGCGAGGACGGCTTCCGTGACGCCTTGGTGGACGGCACGACGGTGACATCGGGGGCCAGGCCCCGACTGCGGCTCTTGGTGGGGCGGCTGCGCTGGCGCTTCGTGCCAACGTGCCCGCTGGCCGGCTCCTCCTCGCCTTCCTCCTCCGCCTCTCCGTCTACTCCGCTCGTCTCGCCACCGTGGTCGTCGCTACTGCCGCCGTTTGAGTCGATGTCCGACCAGTCAATCACCACAACACTGCACTTGCTCTTGCTCTTGCCCTTCCTGGACAGGACACTAGAGACGATCTTCTCCAGACGAGCGCGCTTGCGGGCTTCGTTGTAGACACCCTCGGCCCCCTCTCCCATCGCGTCGTTTTCGGCGCCGCTAACCGCCACGGCATCCTCTGAGACGATGGGCATCGATCGTCGCCTCTGCTGTTGCTGTTCCTGTTGCTGTTGGTGTTGGTGCTTTGCAAGGGACTGGCGAGAGAGCTCCTTCAGTGCTTCCTGCACCGCTGGGTCAGGATCCTCCTCGAGCTCGCGCAGGAGGCTGGAGTTGCGCTTCGACTTGTCGACATGCGGGCGTGGCGGTGAAGGCGTAACGGAGGCGTGGCGACGCACCGTGGCTGCCATCAGCACCTCTTTCGCCTGCTGCAGGGCGTTCATCTTCTCCGTTGCCTCCGACACGCGCCGCTCCACCCGTCGTGCCCTCTCCTGCTCCACCCGCAGTTGCTCCTGCACACGGCGCTGCTCCGCCTCCTCCTTCTCCAGCTCTTTCTTCGCGCTCAGCACGAACTCCTCCACGAAGCTGTCGTCGTAAAAGCTGTGATGGAGCTGTGCCTCGCGCCTCCGCGCGGCAAGCCGCTGGCGGCTGTTGGAGCGGCCACGCACTGGCACAGGCGAGTTACGCCATGGGTCCTTGCGGTGTGGCACCGCAGACGCCGTCGTCGCAGCCGCAGCCGCAGCCGCCGACTCCACCGTCGCCGCCCCGCTTTCTCCGTCGTCGTGGAAGGAGGAATAGGACTTGAGAATCGACACGGGCGGCGGCGAGCGCTGCCGCGCCGGCGAGACTGGGGCAGAAGCAGAGTACGTCGCGTTGTACGTCGGCCGCTCCTCACGTGCCCCGCTGCGTCCGTCGGCGAAGGTGACGCTGCGGGGCCGCGGGTAGTACGGCAGCGGCGAGAGAAGGGGCGAGTCATCGCCAAAGGCGCCCTTCGAACTCACACGCGAGTAGGAGCGCTGGTTAACGGAGAGGGTGCCGAGTTGGCGGCGTGGCACCGGCGAGCCCTGCCGAGACTGGGGCCGCGGCACGACGACGTTCTCTGACACCATGCAGGCTTTTCCCTTTTTTCCCTTCGTACGTTGTAAAGAAATTAAAACCAAGGAGAAAAAAGGTTGGGGAAAAAAAAAAACAAGGATATCTAAAAAAAAAAAAAGAGAGAACCTATCAAGATGTATGCGGAGGTGTGCTTAGCAAAAAAAAAAAGTCTAAAGGATGTTCCAAAACCTCGTTCCGGAAAAAGAAGAAAAGGACCTTTAAAAAAAAAAAAAACGAACAAGACACAGGCAAAGGTTGTAGTGATACACAGAAGCAATGTAGAGAAGACAAACGCAGTGCTGTGCAGGCAGCTTCTCTTTTCCCTCTATGGTACCTTTCCCTCTCTCTTTTGTTGTTGTTGTTGTTGTGTTGCCGCGTTGACCGTCAACTGTCTTTTCCTTTTGTTACTGTTTAAGAGGGGAAAAACTGGTCCGAACTGTCTTCGCTTGCCCAAGAAAAAAAAAAAAAAACAGCAGCAAGGAGAGTAGCTCTGTATGCGATTCCAATGTCTTACTCTTTTTGTAGCGTACTAAAAATAGCCTGGATATGATTGTGGATCTTCCTCACTGGTTTGCCTAACCCCTCTGGTAGATGGTATTAACCCGAAACGAGAAAAAAAAAAAGAAAAAGCCCAAAGAGCTGCAAAGATCCTCTGCTTAAAATAACGTTGAAAAAGACAAAGTAAAAAAGAGTGGGTAAAGTAGAGACTTTAAAAACCAGAAATAAGAAAGACAAGACACAATCATCGATGAACACTGGAATGACTGAAAGAGCCCTCGTAGATGCAGTGAAGAGGGATAAAGCACAGAGCTCATTATTCTCTCGCTCTTGTTATCACTACCACGCCACGCAAGTCCATTTCTGCACGAAAGGGTAAACCGCAGCAATCTCTGCTCGTTGGCTTCAAGAAAGAACGAGTAAGCTGCTCGGTGTGTCCTACCAAGGTCGCTTCTAGCTGGTCTGCTCGCGACAAAAAGGCGCCTTTTTATGTTTTACCCATTCATTCTTTTTTTTTTTTTATTTTCTTTTCTTCTTCTCTTTTTTGTTGTTGTGTTCTCTGTCTGTCTGAACTTAGGAGCTTTTGATCCTGCGTGTCTTGAGTAAGCACGTCACAGGTGCAATGGAAAGAAGGCCCGGAATTGGGTCGGTTCGGCATTAACGTCTTTTGATAGAAGAAAGCGTCGTACGTGACAACGTGTTTTCACACACGTAGATGAGGAAAAGGAGTGTATCTGCGCACCCAGTCCGTTGTATGTCCTTTAAAAGCCACCTTTGCTTTTACCGCGCTGTCCTCTTTTCGTAAACAAAAACAGTGACTAAAGAAAACCGGCCCCGCACAACTTAAAAAAAAAAAAAGAAGAAAAAAAAGATATCGCAATTGATTATAAACAAGAAGATAGTTTCGTTTTGGGTATTTGTGTGTTAAAGGAATACGGTAGGGGAGATAGCCAATACGTTGCCCGCTATTTTTTTTTTAAATAAAGGAGAACGCGCGTTCCATTTCTTTCCTGTTTTTAGTTTTCCTCCTCTTCTCAACGCTGCTGACGCTACTGTTCCGCAGAATTCCTTTTCTCTCTCGCTCTTTCATTTCTCTTTTTTTTTTGGATCGTGCTCATGCACATCCTCTTAGGAAGGGCTCTACATCACGCCAGCCGGGAGCTCACTGGGCAGTGGGTACGACTTCTGCGTCCCTTTGCGTGTCACGCTCACCGCGGCGCACTCGTTGGCGCGCTTGCACGCATCCAGCAGGCGGAGCCCGCGGTTGAGGAAGAAAACCATGGAACCGACGAAGCAGTCCCCTGCGCCGGTGGTGTCCACAGCTTTCACACGCTTACCCTTCACGTGGATCGGGGCGGCGCCGTTCTCCGACAGCACGAAACCGGCGGCGCCAAGGGTGATGACGACGTCGCGGACGCCGAGTGCCTGGAGGGCCTTGATGGCCTTGAAGGCGGTCTCCGTGTCCGTCACCTTCACGCCGGTGATCATCGCCGCCTCCACCTCGTTCGGACAGAAGAGGGAGACGTTCGGCAGGTAGGGCTTGATCTGCTCCACTTCCTTCGGCGTGGGGGCGGGGGCGGAGTTGAAGACAGTGTAAACGCCGCGGCTGTGGCCCTCTTTAATCGCTTCCAGCGTCGTGGCGAGTGGGATCTCGTTTTGGCAGATGAGATACTTCAGCCCTTTCGGCATGATCTTCGTCCAGTTTGCCGTCTGCGCGCGGACCAGCTCCGGCGTGAAGTAGTGCGTCGCGTTAGGGTTGATGACGATCTCGTTGTTTGACGACGTGGTGTCTACGAAAATCATCGCCAGGCCGGTGGCGCTCTTGCCAGTGCGCAGCATGTGCGACGTGTTGACGCCGTTTTTCTCCAGCTCCTTGATGTAGTCAGCGCCGTCGCCGTCCGTGCCGACCATGCTCACCATCGCCACCTTCGCACCCAGCCGACCCGCCGCCACGGCCTGGTTGCCGCCCTTGCCGCCGAAGTTCTTCTGGAAGGACTCGGAGTGCATCGTCTCACCCACCTGCGGCATGTGGTCCACGTAGCCGACGTAGTCCAGGAAGCAAGAGCCTACTACGAGGATGTCCGGAGCAAAAGCCTCCGTGTGGGACTTCACGTTCTGCACTCGATGCATGATGCTGAAGGCTACTTCTTCTCTTTCTCTTCTTTTCTTTTTTTTTTTTTAGATAAAGAGATGTAATTAAGAGTGATATAGACGGACGAAGAACGTTTTATAAGGGTCAAGCAGAGAAGGTGACAGCTGTCAATGCGTGCGAATGAGAGAGACGGAGAGCGCGGGATGGTCTGACGAAAACTGCGATGATCGCCGTGAGGCGCGTGACCGACACATTAAGAAGGGAAGATAAAGAGAGTTTGGTCGAAATGCAAATGGAGGAGGAAAAAGGGGTGATGATAAAAAAAAAAAAGCGTCCGATGTTTCGTTCTTTCTCTCTATTTTTTATTTTTCACGTAACGTATTATGGCTCGCTCACCATCAGTGGCCACCTATTTTTAGAAGGTGTGCAGAGGCAACGGCCCCGCCAGGCTAATCAACACTGTCGTTGTCGAACAGGCTAGACAAAAAAAAAAGTCAATACTGCTTTTTTTTTTTTTAAACAGCATCGCTGCAGTGGTGTGTGCTAATGTGCGCTGAAAACACCTGCGCCAAGCTAGACGCTTAAAGACGCTTTCCCGTCCTCCTCCCCCTACATCTTCAGTCCGTGGTCGTGACATCGCTGTTGAAGTTGCAAAGTCGATGAAAGGAAGAACGAATGCGTTGCATGCTTACCCCGTAACTCTCAGCTTGTTCGTTTTCTTGTTCCCTATTCCCCAACTGTGAATAATGACACGTACTACCACGCAAATAAAAAGGTCGCCAAAATAAAAAGAAAAGAAAAGAAAAGGAAAAGAGAGCGACGTTCAACACGACAGGCTGCTGCTGTTTAACGTGTGCGTTAGAAAGGACGACGCGCAGCGCGACCGAGAATGATAAGCAGCAGAACCGAGGCGGAGAAAATGGGGTGTCGGGCAAGGAAGCCGATGCAGCAGAAGAGCAGCGTGCCAAGAATCACCGTCCACGCACCGAGGATGAGAAAGGCTACAAAAGGACTGCGGTTGTGCGACCGAAAGCCAAACACGGTCTGCGTAAAGTCCTCTGGCGGCTTCTCGAACTGCGACGACGCGTTGCCGAAGTGGTGGCGGCCGTCCTTGCCGGCAAAGCGGCTGCGGTAGAAGTCCTCGCCGGTCTGGTTCGTGCTCGCGTTCGGGTCGCTGCTCGACGTCCGCCGTACCGTGAAGCGCGTACCGCGAGGATCGGTGTAGGTGGTTTCCTCCATGCGATTGCCATGCTCGTCGGTGAAGACGCGGGTGGAGCTGCTGTCGGTGCGGAAGAAGGGCCGGAAGGCCTGCTCCGAGCCAGGGAAGCTGCGTCCGACATGCGCGCCTAAGCCGCTGCTCTGCATGCCGCCCCGCCGCATCTCCTCCTCCAAGTTCCTGAAGATCTGGTCCACACGCATTCCACCGAAGAGCTCGCGAAAGAGGCGGTCCGCCTCCTCCTTCGACATCTGCTGGTACTGGTAGTTGCCACGTCCCACGCCACCCGGGAAGCCACCCGAGTAGGAGGAGTCGTACCCGCTGCCGCTGGACGACTCGCCACCCATGCCACGGTACATGGCCCGCTGCGCGTCGTACTCGCGCCGCTTGTCCTTGTGGCCCACGACGCTGTAGGCGGCGGAGATCGCTTTGAACTTTTCCTCCGCACCGGGATCATGATTGCGGTCTGGGTGAAACTCCAGCGCGAGCTTTTTGTACGCGCTTTTGATCTCGTCTTGTGTCGCGTCCGGCTTGACGCCGAGGACAGTGTAGAAGTCCTGTTGCCCGCCGCTGCTCTGCATGCGGTGGCCTGTGACGAGAAAGGGGGACGCAGACGCCAGAAAGGAGGGCCGCACAGCGGTCGCGTTCCACCGACGCATTGACGTCGTGGGAAGAGAAGAGAAGAGGCGGTGGCGCAGCTGTAGTGGCGCAGCGACAGCGCTGACGACGGGTGTCGCAGCGACCCGCGACGGCCAGGCGGAGCGGCTGATTAAGCGACGCATCGTAGCGTCGACGGAAACAGCCGAGTGAAGACACAAAAATCAAAGACAGAAATAGAATACGCAGCAAGATGTTAATAGTCTGCAATAGAAAGGAGCTATTGTTTTTTTTTTTTTTTGCGTGTATGTGCTCAGCAACTACCTGATTTGACGAATATGGGTATAGGAGAGAGAGAAAACGAGAGGCGTCGCAGTCACGTGTACAAGATGGTGCAGTGCACTCCACCAGACGGCAGCCGAGAGCAAAGCAACGATGATCCTTGCGCCTGCAACCGGTGTAGCCAATCTTTTGCTAAAAATAAAAAAAAAAGCAGAGGATGTTGTGCCGTTGTTGAAGTGGGTTGTTGAGAAGAAAAAAAAAATGTGAAAAGGAGGCAGAGTTGAATTGTGACGGAGAAAAAAGAGTTTAAAAAGGCACACATTCATCATACACAGAGATTGTGACCAAGGAAAACGTCAATGGTTCAGTGGGAGCCGTCGCCGTTCCACCCCAGCTTTCTGTATTTTATAGCAGCCACTCTTTCCAATCGCAGACATGGATTAGGAAGCCCCCCTCCCCCCCCCCAAAAAAAAAAGAACTTGAGCTTCACGGACACGAAGTGCAGTTTTCACTTAACACATCAAGAGACTCTTATTTGCAGATCTGATGCATGTCTAACCCGAAAAAAGCGGCGCGATGCGACGGCACAGCTGTCTATAACATAAGAGGGCTGCACGACAAATCGTGCTTGTCAATTGTCGGTGCACACGTGCATGCAACCTCCACGCTCGGTCCCTCTGCTGCTTCGCGCCTCCTCTAGGAAACGCAAGATTCTACGAAGAGGAATTAGAAAAGAGGTGCGGCTTCATATAGGCAGCAGCTTCTAGACACCCGCAATGCTCGCCGAGGACAGAATTTGACGGCATTTCTCTTCTGTCTCTGCAGCGCGCTTTTGAAAGCGGTCAGTGGCATTGCGATGCGCAGCAGTGGCGCGTATGGACGTCTCCTCAACCAGCCTGGCAAAGTTGCGCTGCTTCTCTTCGATCATCTTGATCGAGCTTCGTGCCTTGAGCTGCCACAAGTCAACACCCTCGCGAAACTGTTCTACCATACGAATGAGCTTGTCGAACTCCGTCTGGATGTCACGCTGGTCATCTGTGAGAGAGTCTCGCACGCCGGAGAGCAACAGTGCGAGCTCCTTGTCAACCTCTTGCTCCAGCTGCTGCGCCTTTTCTGCTATTTGCGCCTTCTGTCGTCTCTCCACCTCGCTCCAGGCTGCGTCAAACTGGGCCTCGGTTGTGCCGTTCATTTTTTTTTTTTTTTGGCCGCGAAGGAATTGATTTGCGTAGAGTCTGTCCAAAGCCGTGGTGAAATCGGAACTAAAGAGCCGAACTGATCAACATCTAAGAAGCTATGGACGGTTTTTCTTTTTTGTTTGTTTGCCTTTTTTGTTTTCCTCTTTTTCCCAGCAAATCACTCTCGCGTTCGTCAGCAGTGAGTCAGCAGATGCGCGTTTGGTATTTTTTTTGTTGTTATTTTTGTTTTGTGTTGTTTTCTTTTTCTAGTCTACCAAAGCACCAGAGGAGCGAAGAGAAGGAAGACAACGTCAGATGGTGATAAGACAAGACAAGTGTGACAAAGACACGTAGCAAAGAAGAGAAGACAGTAATGAACATAGGGTATGCAAATACGATGGCCTTTCAAGGCTGTCCCGAACAACGCCTGTTGCGGCGGTGGGGAAAGCACTCCATGTGAAAAGGCTGTTGTCGTCCTCTTCGAATAAAAGCGGTTTACATGGTAGTTTTCTTTTCCCTCTCTCTCTTTACTTCGTAAAAAGGCATGCGTCTACATTAACTTGCATCGCTACGGCTGCAATAATAACTATAAAACAGACCAGTAACTTGTTGGAGTTTTTCTTTTTTGTGTGTGTGTGCAAATGCAAACGGTCATAAAACCACGGAGGGAAATTTGAAAAAAAAAAAAAAGAAAGAGGTATTTGGCCAGCAAGACGAATATGCAAAACGACTCCAACAAAGCGTCACGCAAAAGGGTGGAAAGAGCAGAAAAAAAAAAGGGTAAAATGAAAACAAAGAAAAAAAAAAAAGAGAGAGAAAAACGCAAAGCAACAACAGGCAATGTAATTAAAGAGGACAAACGTGACAACAAAAGGCGGAAATGTTCCGCCTTGCTCACGGAGTCACAGAACAAGCGCTGCGTAAGAGCAAGAAAGCAATTATCCTTGAATGAAAACAACAAAAGAAGAAAAAAAAAAAACAGAAGAAAGGCAAAACGGAGAGCGGAAGCGTCATGTTTTTTTGTGGAGAGAACAAACAGCAGCACCAGAGCCTCCTCCTTCTCACCTCTCAACCTTCTCCCATGCCTTCCTATATATATATATATATCAATATACATCTTTGTTGTTGCCGTTATTTTCCCTCTCTCCCACCCCCACCCCTCTGCCCTTCTCGCGATGCTATGAGACGTAATCTCCTCATGTTCCGTAGTTGTTGCTGTCACGGTGGCGCTGGGCAATACGAGAGGCGTGAAAACTGCTGTAATAGCGTGAGGACGGCACCTGCGACACGAAAAGCTGCTCACGTTCGTGGGCGGTGGTGCTGCCGGCGGCGAAAGGCAGCACACCGGCCCCCGCCGCCGCCCCACCGCTGTCGTGTAGGTCGTCCGAGGCAGTCTCGCGTGGCGCGCCGCGCCACGGCTCCGTGCGAGCCGAAAGCGGTGGCACAAAAAAGTTGGCGGATTCCACCAGGGGATCCGCGGGCCCGCCTCTGTTGGACTCGCACACGCGCTGACTCAGATCCCGCAGGAACGTCTGCAGCGAGGCGTTGTGTGCGTTGGGGGCAGCAGCAGCGTTTGTGGAGGCCTCTCCGGTCGGCCCGTCAATGTGCCGCAGATTCCACCCCGAATACACGGCCGCGAAGCTGGCCACTGACTGCTTAACCTTATGCGCGCGCCCCAGCGCCGTGCCGGTGGTGGCCGTCGTGGTAGCTGCTCCGCCCAGCAGCGTCCCCGAGGACGCGTTGTCTTTGCCGAAGGCCGATCGAGACGCGTCGTCCGCGTCGCTCAACTCATGATCCGCTTCCTCGCCCGTGCGGCCGGTGAGGGAAGCAGCGGTCCAGTCGGAGCCAACCGCGATAGAGCCGACGCCGTCGACAGTGGTCGAGTGCTGCACGACGAACTCCACCAGCGCCTCCACGCTGCCGTCGTGGAGGGCGTACAGCAGCAGCAGCGGTAGCGCTAAGCTCTCCAGCAGGTTTATCAGTACGACCTGGAAGCGATTTTTGAAGAAGTGCGTGGTGATGTGCTCGTAAAAGGCGTCAGCTGACTCGAACCACTCACGTGCGTCGTAGTGGAGGTGGCTCACCAGCCTCTCCAGGTCCGCCGCGTAGGCGTACTCGCGCTCGCGTGGGTCGACCTCCGGCACGCAGGCGTACAGGGTGAGAGCGAGGGTAAGCCACCACACCAGCGTCAGCCCACCAATCGAGCCGCCAATGAGAAGGCCGGGGTTAAGAAACGACAGCAGCGCCGTCACGAGCACGCAGGTCCCGCAGATCCGCCGCACCAGACGCGACACGCTGTTCGAGATGCGCAGCCGGGCCACCATCGACTCCGCCACCTCGGCCCCGGCGCGGAGGCGGCCCGAGTGTAGGTGCTCCACCTCGTTGTAGAGCCGGAAGCGCCACTCCGCCGCTGTCGTCCACGTCCGCTGCGACAAGGTCCAGTAGTTCACCTTCACCTGCACCGCGTTCTTCACCAGCACCTTCAGCACGGAGTAGAGGCAGAAGAAGAGGTAGCCGGCACCGTAGAAGGCGGCATAGAGGACCATGGTGGAGCGCACGGCCCACATTGCCTTGTGCCGACTTTCCACGGTGCGGAAGGCATCGAACATGGAAGCGAGCAGCATTGCCAGCACATTGGAGCTGACGTAGCACAGCGCCGTCCCCTTCAGCGCGTCCGCCTCATAAATCGCGACGAGAAAATTCTCCAGCTGCATGAGGGCCTGCACCGCTCGCAGCGGGTCGAGGGGCTCACCCGGGGCACCGAACTTGACGCTGCCGCTTCGGCCCACGGCGGCGCAGACCGCCTCCAAAAACTCTCCCCATCCGGCGGTGCTGAGCGCGATGCTATCGCCGCCGCCCCGCAGCCCGATAGACTCGTGCCCGTCACGGCCGTCAAGGCCACGCCGCCAGTGGTAGCGCCAGCGGTGCAGCGGCGTCAGGAAGCCGGTGTCCACGCCAGCCTCGCGCGCGACAGCTTCGATCTCACTTTGCAAGTAGTATGTCTCGACGAAGCGGACGAGCTCGTACGCGCAGGCGCCGCACGTGGCGCTAAGGAAGACAAAGCCCCAGATGTAGCCCCAGGCTGTCTTGTGGAAGATGTACGGGGCGTGCAATCCGCTAACAAGTTGGTGAGTCGCACACTCCGCCTCGGCGCAGGTGAGTGCGGTCATCCAGTCAAAACGCATAGTGAAGAGGACCGCAATGATGAAAAGGACGAGGGTGTTGAGGAAGTCTACTGCGGAGGCTACAGTGGCGCCCCAGAAACCCTTGTTGTACCAGTAAACGTAGAGAGACTGCATGAAGGCACGAATGTCCTCAATCTTGCCGCTTCCGGCGAAGCGCAAGCTGAACCGCGGAAGGCGGAGCGCCGAGGTCCGCATCTCCCATGCCATCTGTAACAGTAAAGAAACAGCTTAAAAAAAAAAAGAAGAAAAATGAGCCTCCTGATTTGCAGTTGGAGAGTTGTGAAAGAGTGTACGAAGCGCGACACACCAAAAGAGGATGATGAAAGTCTCGTGCCTCTTCCTCGTATGCATGCGAAGCCTGCCAGAGAACGAAGGAAAGTCGCGGTGAAACAGCCACGAACTAAAAGGGAGGCAAGAGAGGGGGCGGTGTGAGCAGAAAAGCAACGCGCATCTGCACTCTTCTGCAGCTAAAATAAAGTGTATATATATATATATAATTGAATAGCGTTCTAGAGTGTATGTCTGTGTTTGTCTATGTGCTGTAGTGACGCGAAAGCAGAAGCGGTCGAGCCGCGGCGTGCCACAATTTGTGTAATAAGAGAGAAGACTGAGCACGTTCTTGGTGTGCTTTAGAATTCACGTTACCTTCAGTTTACATTCAGCCAACTCCAATTAAAGAAAAAAAAAAGCACGAGGGTCAAGAATGCAAGAAGAGGTAGAACTAGAAGTGAACGTAATTGGAGGCAAAAAAGCAGCAAAAAAAAAAAGACCAGGAGAGCGAAGAAAGGCCACGACTGAACGCTTGCCTCACCCAGCGCAGGCATGAAAATCAGTCATAGTAGCGTAAACAGAAGAAATTATATAAATAAACAAAGTAACGCTTAGCTGCCTCGCGTTCCTTGCTCTCTCTCTCTCTCTCCCCTGGCTAATAAAGCTGCTACTGCAGACATTCAAAGGCAGCGAACACTGCAGAACTGATGTGAAAGGCTCAGCGACGCACGAAGCACCTTGTAGAGTGTACAATAACGCAATTTGGCACCTCTTTCCCTCTGGCCATTTTATAGGCAAAACTCACGGCCCAGAGTTGTGTGTTATGCACATCACAACAGCAACAGCAGTGAGCGCCACATCAAGCACCTGTTTTCTTTCTTTTTATGTGTGTCTATGTTTGTTGCTTCTTATTTAACGCAGTTGAGCACGTCATTTGACGTCCATATACTTCTTACCACCTTTCGATTCGAAGCAACGGGTGTTCTTCTTTACAAGTACAATGAAAAAAAAAAAACGAAATGTACTTCAAAACGATCAAAAAAAAAAAAAAGAAGACTGCCACCTCCCATCTAACCACAGAGTTGGCGCCCATAACAAACAAAAGAAGAAGGAGCAAGGTAAGAAGCTGAAAAATGACAAAAACTAGATGGAACAGTAAACAGTAGTCGCGTTACTTTTGTTCCCTTCGTGCCAAATTATAAAAAAAAAAAAAAGATACAATTGATGATCGAAACCTCTTTTTTTTTCCCCCTTCTTCAGTCACTCAAAAAATGAGTGACTTTTTTAGGCCTCTCTATGCCCCACGGCTTTCTCTCATCCACGCTGGACTTCGTCCGCTTCGCCACATCCCATCCGTGCGACCTTCGAGGCGTCGCAGATCCAGCAAACAGAGAAAACCCTACTGAGAAGCCCGGATACGTCAACAACGAAAAGGAGAAAGACACACGTTCAGAGGAAAAAAGAAACCGAGTATACCTTCTATGAAGCCCTCTGATAGACCGCTGACTACCACGGACCATTACATCGCCAGTTTTGCCAGCGCCCTCTCCAAGGCAGCGTGAGTCGAAACGCTTGGGCTGTTCTCTGGTGCCTTCCGCGTTTCCTCAGCAGGAGCTACAACAGGTTCCAGCCACGCCGCGTTGACGCGAAGCAGAGACAGCAGGCGGTCATAGTCGACGTTGCGGCCACCCTGGCTCTTCAGCGCCGCAGCACGCATAGCATTGCGCTTGCAGAAGCTGCGCACCGCGTCCTGCCGGTCGGCGGCAGACTCGATCAGGTGAAGCGGGAGAAGGCCCCAGAACCACGTCTCGTCGTTGCACTCTAGCGCCGCCGTGATGCCGAGCAGCACGGACACCTCCGCGTCTCGGTAGGTTTGCTCGCGCGGCAGCTCAATGGCGCGCACGGCGGCGACGATGACAAACGCCGTCAGGTAATCAGTGCCAGCGTAGCTCGAGGCGTGCGGGTGCAGGCACCTCGCGGGTGGTGCTGACCCATTTGCGAAGCCCTCGAGCAGCAGCAGCGCGGCATCCTGAAAAGCATTGCCGCGCTGCACGAGGTCCTTCCCGCGCTTCGTGCGCAGCGTCTGCGCGTCGACGCGTTCCGCGTACGGCGGCAGCGGATTCAGCTTGCGCGACGAGGGGGCCCGCAGGCGGTCGAGAAAGGTGAGGACAATGTCCTCAGCCGAGGTGTCGGGGGCGCAGCCGTAGAAAGTGAAGATGCCAAGCAGCTGCTTCCATGTCGCCGCGGATGGCACAGGTCGCACTTCTGCTGCGCTGTCGCGCACACCGGTGTACTCGTCGTCTGTGAGGAAGGGCTCCACCTTGCCGGAGAGCAGGCCGACCACGCGCTGCCGCACCTCCTCGCCGTCCCTGAAGCCGCCTTTCGCCATCTCCACATAGCCGCCAAACTGGTTGCCCTCGCCGCACACTCGCACCACACGCGCCAGCTCCTCGTTCGCGATGGACCTCGCGGAAGCGCGTGCCTCACGCAGCTTGTGGCACAGCATAATCTGCACCAGCTCTTCCGCTGGTGAGAGAGCGGCCGTCCTCGTCTCGTCGAGAAAGGTCGCCAGCTCCTGCTTCAGCCATCCGGCCAGGTTGCGATGCCGCAGCTGGCGCAGGTAGCGCGCCTCCTCAACAGCGTTGGGCAGCGCGTCGTCTGCCTCAGGCAGCGCGTAGAGAGCGGAGAGCAGCGACACGACGGCGATCGTCTGGCGGGTGGAGAGCGCCTCGATGCGCGTGAGGGTGGCCCTATGCGACGCCGCCATGTCCTCCACGGCCTTCTGCACCACCAGCAGCTTCTCGGCGGAGAGGGTATTGTGGCTGCGGTCGCGATGGAGGTGGATGCACGCCTGCGGGCACGCAACACCCGCCTCGCCGGCCGCGACGTCGGTGTGTTGCAGAAAGAGACGCAGCAGCGAGACGGCGCACTGAGTGAGGGCCCGGTTGGCCGGCTTGTGCCAGTGGAAGGGCGTCTCCGCCACCGCGCGGTCGCCAAGCACTTCCGGTACGGCGCCGTCCGCGTCCGCCCCGTCGCGCAACTCCGCATGGGCGGCGAAGGCGAATGTGCCGGCGCCGCTCCAGCTCGCACGCGTGCTGCGCGCCAGCATGCCGCGCACCGTCTTCTCCGAGCCCCGCAGCGCGCCAGGGTGGTTGACGTAGGTGCGCTGGATGACGGACTCCTTTGCACGCACGTACAGCACGCGAGGCTCCGCGGACGGCCGCGCCGCGCCAAGCTTCACCGCAAAAGGCTCCACCTTGCTCCTAGCCGACATGTCCGGCAATTCGTACGGCAACTCGAACTCGCCGCCGCCGACGGAGGAGACAGCAGTGGGGCGGCGCACCACGGCGGGTGTCGGCCTTGACGCCGTGAACCGGCGCACCACCGCAGTGGGTGCTGCGGCTGCGGCTGGCGTCGCCTCGGTCCTGTGTGCGGCGTCCTCCAGCGAGCTCGCGCTGCCGTCTGCAACGTCGACGTCCCGGTCGGACATCTCGTCGTCGTCGCGAGTGTCGTCGAGGTTGTGGGAGTACGCGTCATCGTCATCGTGGACAATGGTGAGCGGGTGCAGACCGCTCGTTTCCGATGTCGCGGCGGTGGCGTTGGCTGCAGCAGCCCTCGCACCCTCCGCCCCGCTTCTGCCGGCGTCGTTCAGGCGGTACACGCACCAGCCCTGACGATAGCCCACGAAGTTGCCTTGCACCTCCCTGCAGTGTCGCATGAGCTCCTCCCGCAGTTCCCCCGCCTCGTCGCGCACCCGCACCTCCGCACACACGTTGAGGCCGCTGTTTGGTGGTGGGGCGGTGGCGCGGGTCGGGTAGAGGACGGCACGGCCGTCGTGGCTGAGGCGCAGTACTGCCCCCACGTCCACCCGCACCAAATTGACCGGGTCGAGGAAGCGCACCTCGCAACTGCCATCGCGCAAGCGCACGGAGAAGTGAGACACGCGGCGGAGCTTCTCCGGGGTGTAAGTGGCGAGCTCCTCGAGACTAGGACTCAGCACAAAGCCCGGGTTGCTGCATTGCGGTGCAGCGGCATTGCTGTCAGCCGCCTCAGCCGCCGCTGACAACGGGCGGGACGGCGGAAGGCCCGCAAACTGCGACTGCTGTTGTTGTTGCTGCTGCTGTGGCCCTCCCGGGGTGGCGGCCTGCGTGGCGTCGCTGGAGCTGCCGAGCTGCACCGCAGGCACCAGCATTTCTTTTAACGCGAAGGGCGACAGCGCGCTGGCACCGAGGGAGGCCGGCCCCTGATTGAGCAGCGTGTTCTCCTCCGGGGCCCGCATCTGCCCCACCAGCCAGGTGTGGAACGCGCGGCGCGTCGACAGGGCGAGGCCGCTGAGCTCGTCACTCGACGACGCGGGCGCCTGCTTGGGTGGCAGGGGACGCTCGTACGTGTCGAAGAGCAACACGTTGCCGTACGGGCTGGCGTTGTAGTCAGGTAGCGACATGAAGGCGAGGTCGTTGGGACGGCCAAAGTTGAGACCTGCGAAGCCGGCAGGCGGTGCCGCGGCCGTTGCACCCGCAGCGGCCGGCGCTTGGCCCAATGCGCCAGCGGTCGTGGGCTGCTGCGCCAGAGCGCCGAAGCCGCCGGGTGACGCCTGTGGGCCAAAGCGACCCGCTGCTGGCTGACCGAATCCGGTGCCAGCAGCGGCGGGCTGTCCAAAGCCGCCAGCACCTGCGACGGGCTGCTGTCCAAAGCCGCTGAAAGCGCCGGAGGGTTGTGGCGCCGGAGCGCGGAAGCCGCTGGCAGTCTGACCAAAGCCGGTGCCAGCAGTTGGCTGCTGTGTACCAAGCGCACCACCAGCGGGAGCACCAAAGCCAGTCGTCGCACCGCGACCAGCTACACCAAAACCTCCTGTAGCGGGCTGCTGCGGTGCCGATCCGAAGCCACCCACAGCAGGCGTCTGCCCAAAGCCCCCTCCTGCAGCGGGTTGCCCAAAACCCCCTCCTGTAGCAGTCTGCCCGAAGCCACCCACAGCAGGCGTCTGCCCGAAGCCACTCCCAGCAGGCGTCTGCCCGAAGCCACTTCCTGCCTGCTGCGGCTGCTGTGCCGGCTGGCCGAAGCCACCAGCGGCAGGAGCTCCAAAGCCCGCAGCCGCGCCGCGGCCTGCAGCGCCGAACCCGCCGGTTGCTGTCTGCTGAAAGCCGCTTGCCTGCTGTTGGGGTAGCTGCTGGCCAAAGCCGCCGGTCGCAGGTGCACCAAAGCCTGCTGTTGCACCGCGGCCTGCAATGCCAAACCCGCCACCTGCAGCTTGCTGGCCAAAGCCGCCGGTCGCAGGTGCACCAAAGCCTGCTGTTGCACCGCGGCCTGCAATGCCAAACCCGCCACCTGCAGCTTGCTGGCCAAAGCCGCCTGTCGCAGGTGCACCAAAGCCGCCGGTCGCAGGTGCACCAAAGCCTGCTGTTGCACCGCGGCCTGCAATACCAAACCCGCCACCTGCAGCTTGCTGGCCAAAGGCGTTTGCTTGTTGTTGGGGCTGGCCGAACGCATTCGCTTGCTGTTGCGGCTGCTGGCCAAAACCGCCAGCACCCACCGCTAGCTTACCGAAGCCCGCACTCGGCGCAGCTGGCTGTTGGCCAAAACCGGTGTTTGCGGCGGGTTGGCCAAATCCGCTGACACCCGTGGCGGGCTGCTGCCCAAAACCTGTTCCGGCGGCAGGCTGCTGCTGGAGTTGTTGACCAAACATGCCGCCCTGCTGTTGCTGCTGTGGCTGGTTAAATCCACCAGTCTGCTGACCGAAGCCGCCTGCCGGCTGCTGCCCAAATCCGCCTTGCTGTGGAGCATTCATCTGGCCAAAGCCACCGGCCGCGGCCGGCTGATTGAAGCCAGCAGGTTTATTCTGATTAAAGCCGCCGCCGAAAGTGTTCATGTGAATCTTTGGTGGTGGCTTTCTTCGAGGTTATCCGTGGCCCGTTTCTGTGGAGCTACACGGCGAAGAAGAATAGATGCTTAAGAACAAGCAGAATGCTAGTTCTGCTGCGTAGAAATAGAAGAGAAAAAGGCGCAATGAGGGAGAGCAGATGGAGGTGAGAATTATGTCATAGAGGTTTCTGCAAGAGTACTACAAGGAAAAAAAAAACGCAAAGGGAGGCACTGCGCACAAAAAAAAAGGCGACAGTGTTAACTTCTGGATTGATGGTCCTTGATAACGAGTCGGGCAGCACAAATGCTCTCAAGTTGTGACCGCGGCCGAAGGCACCGTGGACTACAGCGCCTTCTCCTGTCCGAAGAAGCGCAGCAACAACAACAAAAAAAGAAACAGCAATGACAAAAAACAAATGCTGTGCGTCCTGTTTTCATCTGTTTTTTCTTTTTTTTAATGTGTGTCGGTGTATCTGCGCGGCAGATACGGGCACGTTAACGGTAAGAAAAAAAAGACATGGAAATGAAGAATAATGATAATAATGAAAGAACAAAAGTCGACATATTAGCAGATTGGTTCAAATCTTAACCGTCGGTAGCTCACTCCTGACGGAACAGCGATGCCATGCTCGGCTGCAACCGCTGCCCCGTCTTCGCCCTCACGTAGTCATCCCAGTGCTCCATCTCACTGCAGTACGTCTGCTTGCTGCCACCGTACGCAATCAGAGCTACGCTGTTGCCGGCGTAGTGCTTGAGCTTCCGCTCGTGGGTGTCGTAAACAGTAAAGTCTCTACGCTCAAAAACTCGAAACAGTTCGCCCATAGTGGACGCTCCGGTGTTGATGCTCCGCTGCACGCAGTAGTCGTCCCAGTGCTGCATCTCGGAGGAGAACATCTGCGACGATGATCCCGCCTGCGTCGCGCTGACGCCAACCACACGGGACACGTAGGTGTCGTTACCGATTGAAAAGATGTGTGTTGGGGTCTCATCGGGCGCGGTCCCAAAGAGCTGCTGCATTGGCGGCTTGCCGTCGTTGATGTTCTGTGCGCTTTTGAGGTCATCCCAGTGGATCATCTCGCTACACAGGCACTGGCGTGGCTCTCCACGGTTTGCTGCCTTGTTGACGAGCGGAAGAGAGACGTAGGTGTCCTCCCCTACCTGAAACCACCGCCCCGTAACCTCCACGTGCATCTTCGATAACGAGTGACAGCGTCTCACGTTCACTGCTCGTCGTCTTTTATTCTCTACTCTATGTCTTTTTTTTTTTTTTGTTGTTGTTGTTGTTGTATGTGTATGTGTTGTTGTTGTTTCTTTGTTTGTGTGTATACGTGTGAAACGCTATGTTGTTCAAGGACCGCTTCTCGTTGTGTCAACTGTGACTTCGCTGGGTGAACCGCAGTGAACCAAAAAAAAAAAAAACACTGCATGAACGAAAGGAGGAGGAAATAGAAAACGGTTGGAAAAGAGGGAGTACCGGCCGAAAAGTAACAAGAAAAAAAAGTAAATGACACTAGAAGTGGACGCGACTACGCAAAGAGAGAGTCGTCAGCGTTACCAACGTGCCATAGATTGACGTCACCTGTAGGTAACGTGTATTAGCCGCTTTATCAGCTGAATAGGCTATGTTCTTTTATTATTATTATTATTATTATTAAGGTGTTTTTAAGGGAGTCAGATGAAGCTTTTGTGTGTGTGTGTGTGTTTTACTCGTCATTTCTTTTTTTTTTCTTCTCTTTATTATCGTTGCGATTAACGCCACAGATATCGTGTTTGTGTTTTTTTTTTTTCTGGCTTCCGTATTCCGCATGTTTCGGCAAAGAAGCACGAAGCGTTAACGAAGTACACGCACAAGGCGGTGATGATGGTGCATATCAAGTAGCGGGCATGTGGTCGCGCTGAAACTGCTCGAGTGCTGCGGAGTCGTAGTGCGTGCGCCGGAAAGCGGTGGCCCTCTTGGAGAGATACGCTGTCATTTCGTCCTCCTCCGCGAGAAGGGCAGGCAAGCCGTCAGTGGAGTCGCCGAAGAGCCCCAGGAGAGCCTCGGAAACGAACACTTTCAAGTCGGCCCCGCTGAACCCGGCGGTGCACTCCGCAACCCGCGCCGTGTTGGCGGCCGTCTTGCGCAGCAGCAGGTCGAGAATGGCGACCCGGTCCGCCAAGCTCGGCAAAGGCACGTGCACCAAGTAGTCAAAGCGTCCAGGTCGCATCAGTGCCGGGTCCAACAACTGCGGCACGTTAGTGGCGCCGACGAAGCAGACGCCGCTGGTGTCGGCAAAGCCGTCCATCTCCGTCAGCAGCGTCGACAGCAGGCGCACCTGCTCGGTATCGCGGCTGCCCACGACACGGCGCCCGCCCAATACCTCCACCTCGTCGAAGAAGACGATACAAGGGACCTGCCGCCGCGCTCGGGCAAAGACATCGCGCAGGTAGCGCTCGCTCTCTCCGACGTAGGCGCTGACGACCATCGCGGAATCGAGATAGATCAGGGAGAAGTTGCCCTCCGTGCAGAGGGCCTTGATGAGGGTGGTCTTGGCGCAGCCGGGAGGGCCGTAGAGGAGGATGCCGCGCGGCGGCGTGATGTTGAAGCGCCGCATCAGGTCGGGCTGTTGCTGTGGCCAAACAAGAGCGCGATGCAGTCGATCTTTCACTTCAGCCAGACCACCGATCTCTCTCCACGACACCGCCTTGAAGGGCAGTGTTGCGGCGATAGTCGGCTGCCGTGCCGCCGCGAGTGTCGCGGCGCGTGTTCGCCCCACCAGACACTGTGCCGCTCCCTGCCACTCCACCGCCGTGCCGCCGCGAACGCTGGCCAGCAGGCGTGCACGCTGATTAGCGCCTGGGAAGGACAGCACCACGTGAAAGGCAAAGAGCCCGTCGAGCACGTGGCCCGCACATAGGCTGTAGTCGTGGCTCACACACAACACGACGACGGAGACGCGTTCACCGTTGCGGTTACCGTCGCGTAGCACGTCCACGTCCTGCTGCAGTTTGCGAAGGTGCGACTGGGCCAACTCCGGCTCTGACTCCGCAAAGAAGTGCTCCGCGTGGCGCACCACCAACACACACGTCCCACCCCGCCTGTCGTGCACCGCCTTCGCCGCGGCGAACTGCGCCGACCACGTGAGCACCTGGAACCGTGCGCAGGTGGTCGAGAGGACGTGCTGCACCACGGAAGAGACGCCGCAGCCGCGTGGGCCCCGCACCACCACGCCGACAAACGACCCGGGCTTGTGATCCGCGCAGGCGATGTACTGCTGGAGACGGCACACCTCCTCCTCCAGGCCGGTAGGCGGCACCGATGCAGCCGTCGACAACGAAAAACGTTGCCCCGTCTCATTCACACGTACGCGGCAGTCGCTGCCGACAAGGGCGAGGCCGCGGTAGCCGACATGCAGGGCGACGTGTCGCACCGTGTACTCGCCCTCGTCGGTGCGAAAGCGAGCGCCAGTGAAGACGAACGCGCCCATCAGAGCTGCGGTGAGGTGTGCCACGGTGCCCCTCACGTCGGCCCGCGCACCCTCCACCGTCACCTCCTTCGCCGCGTAGCGCATCAGCGGGCAGCGCAGCACCATCGCTGTCGTCGTACCGTCACCGCCGGTGCCGTTGAAAGGCGCACCATCTGCCGAAGCGGTCCCTGACGAGCTGACGGGAGTGTACCAGACGCCATCGGCGCACGTCGTGGTAATGACGGCGTGCGTCTCGGCTGGTGCGAAGTCTTGGCTGGCGAACCGCCTCGCCTCCGCGAGACTCACTCCCACCACTGTTTCAAGCTTGTAGGACAACGCAGCGGTCACAACAGGGACGAGCCGGCACACGTAGCACTCGCCGCGCAGCTCCACAAACGCGCAGGGGTACTGGGCCGCGGCCCAGCTGCTAGGTATTCGAATCATCTCGGCACGCCCGTATTGCCGCCGTGACACCAAGCAGAAGTGAAGAACGTGCTACCGTTGCTGTTGCTGGCGTCTGTGTTTATCTCTCTCCAGTTTCTTTTTTTTTTTTTTTTCGCTGTTCACCAAAGATAAAAAGAAAGAAGAAAAAGGGCAGATCGAGATGAAATAAAAGAGAAGGAGAGAGAAGCAAGAAGTGGAAAGACCTGGTAGACGCACGCAATTGGCTGCTTTGTGTAGCAGCCCATAAAGGAAAGAAAAAAAAGAAAAGCTAGGAAGCATGTCTAGAGAAAGGGGGAAAAAGTGCTGTGGTGCTAGAGTTAAACGGTAGCCAGTGCGCTATCAGATCGTTGAGAAAGAAATGAGTTTGGTGGTTCCCAAAGCTGCGCGGGCAACAAAGAACAGAGTGACCTTGCAGGGGGCGCACTGTTCACACACACCAGAGGCATCGTCGTTTCTTTTTTTTTTTTTTGCGTTTGTGCGCTCATCACTTGGCTAGCGTGGATGCGATAGCACACTCTTGCGTACTCGTCTTTTTGTCTATGTGTGCGTGTGTGTGCGGCTCAGAAATACTCATGTGTTTGAATCTTGCCTTTTCTGAGCATTTAAGGGCATGTTGACCACTGTTGTTTTTCTCTGTTTTTTTTTTTTTTTCCATTCGCGGAAGCGGAGCTCACCTTGAAGCCTCCTTCGTAATAAAAAGCACAATCAAAAGCAAGCCGAAAAAACACATATATCGATATTTTAAAAAAAGGAGAGCAAACAGAAGGAAAAAAAAGCGCACTTAGAGCGCCAGCGACGTGCGCCTACAGAGATGCAAAAACAAAAAAGAAGTGTCAGAGCGACAAAACTGGCAGGTACAGAGCACTTCGTATGTCTGTGTGTTTCTTCCGTCTTTGTGTGTGTACGCGTCTGTCACTGCAACTCTGGGGCGTGAAACCACAGCGCCGGCAATTTTCTTTTTTTGTGTGTGCCTCTTGCAGCACTCTAAAATAAAAATAAAAAAGCGCAGCGCGAAATGGTGGTTTAGGCTTCATGCGCCGGCTTGTGAATTGTGCCGGCGCATTAAAGAGGCAAAAAAAAAAAAGTGAGAGGAAAGATCCCCCAGTTGGCTAGGAGGTAGTCATCTGAAAAAAAAGACAGAAAATGGAAATATGTAAACGCTCTATTGAAAAAAAAAAAACGAAAATAGAAGCACGAGAAGAGGAAAAAAAAGACAAATGAAAAAGAAAATAGTTGCGATGTACGTGCATCTTTCTCGTTACACATAGAAAAAAAAGGTAAAATCTGTACAGCATTTTTTTGGTCAAGTTCGCTGGAGAATGACCAAAAAAAAAAAAGGTGACTTTAGAAAACACAGTGCTTCGGTCAGGAACCGTTTACGACGAGAAGAGTACGTCATATAAGCCTGTGAGGAAGACAGGAACGAAAAGGAAGAGAAAAACAATGACAGTGCACCTATATAAAAAGACCAGGTTAAATGGCGGCTTTCTGCTTACTTATTTGAGAAGCCGAATGTGCTCCTGCACCGGTGTCGCCTTTTGTTTATTTCCGCTTTCTGAATAGAGCTGAAAAAGAGCTCGAGCTACGATCACCTCCACGGGAGCTTTTATCCTCTTGCAGAAATAAACCGAAAGAAACCCCCGAAAGTGTACTGACTGTCACTGAAGTCTCTCGTGAATAGTGTAGAATTTCTATGAAAGCAAGCAAAAAAAAAAAAAAGAAAATAAGACAACAGTAAATCAGGCAAAAAAGGAAAAGAAAAGCACCAACAAAAAAAAAAAGAGCAACAGCTAGCAGCCTTCGAAGAAGAAGAAAAAAGTGGAGGGTTTTGCTTTTCCACTTGCTCTTTAGCTATTTAGCATTTATACCCAACGAAGCAAGTGAAGAAAAAAAAAAAAACATGAAGAGCTTCTATGAAATGCGAAAAACAAAGTGAAGACAGGTGGAAAAAAAAAAAACAACGCACAAAAGTCAAACCCCAAAAATGCAAAGGAAGAAAACAAAAAAAAAAAGTATGCGGTAAAAGAGGAGAAAGTGAAAGTAAACTTGAATGCGTGCTCTATATACCGGTCCGTGAGGTATCTAACAGCAGTTTAAAGATGTGGGAAAGGGAAGGGAAAAAAAGAAAAGGGAGCCTATAACTCGGTCGTAGTGCGCGCAGAGCAAAGAAAGAGAAATCACAAGACTCCTGCATCTCTCTTTCGCGTTCAGTTCAGTTGGTCGAAGTGAGATACTGAGACAACGGAGCCTGTGACGCACCGAAGAGGCAAGGCTGCAGCAAGTTGCCATCTGCATCGAACTGCGCGTCCTCCTTTACGACGTCCTGCACGGCATTGCGCGCTGTCTGCACGCGAATCGCGAAGCCCATCAGCTGCAGGCCGTTCATGCACATTGCCCGCTGAGCCCCTTCCAGGGTCCGCATTTCAACAAAAGCGAAGAGCGTGCAGTAGCCGGTGCCGGCGCAGATGCGGATCTTGTTCACCTCGCCCGCCGCCGTGATGAGCTCCAGCAGCATACTCTGCGGCAGCAGACCAGGTAAATGGGAGACGTAGATCGTGCGCCGCTTCATCTCATCCTGACGTGGCTGCTGCGCGAAGAGGTGCTGCGACGACAGCACGCTCATCGACTCCCCCGAAAGAGAAGAGAACTGCGGCTGCGGCTGCTGTGTCAGTGAGAAGGGCTGCGTGGAATGCGACGACGCTGCAGCGGCGGGCGGGCACGGCATCGTGGAGAAGGTCGGCGTCTGTGCGGTGGGCTGCGGCGCCGACGACTTCGTGTACCGCCGCAGGTGGCCGAGAAGGGCGTGGCGGGTCTCCGCGTCCGTCACCGTCGTGGCGATCTCTGTCACCTGCGCCCAAAACCCAGCGCGTGAGATGTGGTAGGCGGCGAGCGTGGCACAAGTGTGGGCGAGTGCGCAGACGCCCTCCAGCTGCGCCAGTTTCTGACTACCGCGCTGCAACAGGCGAGTGGCGAGGTAGTACGGGTCGCCAGTGATGAGCTGGAGGAGAAACAAGTTGCCCACCACGACACCGCAATTGATAGACTGCGCCGGGTTCAGTTCGTTCGCCTCCAGCAGCGAGCGCAGCAGCAGCTTCAGCAGCTCCTCGTTGAAGACCGCCAGACCGGGCCATTGCGCCGGCAAGTCCGCCAAGGCCGCCACAAGGCGCTGCAGGACAACAGGAGAGGCGCGAGTGACCTCCGTCGCCACCTCGCCCGCCATCAGCGCCGGCGTCCGGCCGTGCTGAATGACAGCGCTGACTGCCTGTGGTGCCGACTCGCTGTACAGCACCGCCAGCAGCGACTTGAGCGATCGGCTGCGCGCACGGGCCACGTCGTCCAGCGATGCCGGCTGCACCACAAGTGCCTGCGACTGCCGGCGTGGAATGAATGCGTGCATCTTCTGCGCCGCCAACTCCGCCATCTCCATCGAGGTGAAGCCGACGTAGCCGGACATCAGCGGTCCCTCCCAAGCTGTGAAGGCTTCGTCGGCGCCGTACGGGTAAAAGAGGAACTTCAACTCCGCGTCCGTCGTGCCGAGGCTGAGATGGCCGACGCATAGCCAAAACTTGCACGGCGACTTCATCAGCGAGGCGTCGTCGCGGTAGTCGTCGAAGAGAAAGGAGGAGACGTCATTGCCTGCGGTAGCCTCGGCGGTGGAGGTGGAGCTGCTGATTGTCGAGACGGAGCGGCAGAGGGAGACGTCCTCCCACGTCTTGGCTGTCCTCGTGTCCATCATGGTCGCCGTTGATAAAAGGAAAAAAAGACAATCAGCAATACAGGAGAAGGGCAAACAAAGGAAAATAATTTAAAAAAAGCGAGCAAAAAAAAGAAAAGGGGGGAAGAGGGGAATGAGAAGACGTGAATGTATGAAGTGAAAGGATCTATAAGAACAATAAACAAAGTTCTATATATGTGTGTACGCTTGTGGTAAGAGTGTACGGACCTGTATGATGTTGTTTTCGAAGTGAATGCGAAGACTGCTTGTGATAAGGTGGCACTTCCTTCCCTTTCTGTGTATTTCGGTGCTTGCACGTAGAATGTGTCTGTGAAGGAATAGAAACGACTAAAACGATGTTCGGAAGCAAATTGTAAAAACAAGTTGACTGCGCTGTTAATAAAAACACAGACAAGCAAGAGATTTAAAAAAAAAAAAAGTTACCTTCTTGGAATTGCTACGACACTGATTCACACCATCAGCAATACCAGTGTTGCGCGGAGATCACAGAATGACAGAGAGGTTGGTGAGTTGAAAAGACTAGATGGTAGAAAAACAAACAGCCGAGATGGGATGCTGGCAAAACATGCGCAGCTGGAGACATATGCTAAAAGTGCTAGAGGAGTGTATCGTACGATGCTGCAAAGCAAGATCTCTAAATTGCATAACATCTTTCTCCCATGCCTAGTATTCTTCCGAGAATCAGACTTGTTCTAGCTTATCATGCCTCGTTTTTAAAGGAAAACTCTGAGAGGCCTGAAAAAGAAACTTGAAGAGTACGCATTACAATAAAGCACTGCACCGAGGGAGGCTGAAGCACACCCACGCACCTGGTTCGCCGTCGACTATCCGATAGGCATGGAGAACGATCCTGGCGTGACTCTAGAAAAACGGAGAGCCGAAAAAAGCCCACGTACAGCATCACTCTATTTCTGCAGCGCCAGCGCAGCCAGCTCCTTCGCACGCGCAAGCCACGCCGCCTCACTGTCAAACGCTGTCCCTGCGACCTTGGGTGGCTCCTGCCGCGCATTCGCCAGCGTACACTTCTCCATCGCGACGTCCGTCTCCAGGACCTGATAGCGCGGGGCGTCAAAGTTGCGGTGATTGCACACGGGCTGCATGAAGGACTTCGCAAACTTCATCTCCGGTGCGCTCGTGAGAGCCCGCCGCACCGACTGCGCCTCTCTCTGCTTCCGCCGCACCGCTGCTGCGGTGGTCGAAGTGGTCTCGCCGGCAGACGGCGAGGACGGGCGAGGGAGGGCAACGGAGTTAAGCGAGAGGGCGCCAATGGTGCGCGGGATCAGCCGCAGCTGTGACGGCACCGACATTGGCTCGTTGACCCACACCCGGCGCACGTCTGCCATAATGGGCTCGACAAAGCGATAGATCAGCTCCGCCGGGATGCACTCCAGCAGGTGCGAGGAGAGCACGTGCAGGATAAGCACGTCGGACGGCGGGAAGAGGGCATTGTTATGCGTGCGGTCGGTTGGGCGAGTACGCGCCACAAACCAGTACATCTCGGCGATCACGGCACAGAGCATGTGAGACTTCTGCTCCGACGTGAAGGCGATGCGGCATCGCTTCTTCTGTGGCCTTGCACCGACGATGGCCTTCATGTCATATCGATCAAACGCACGACTCAGACCTTCCTCGCCCACAATAGGAGGCAGCGACCGCGCCAGCACTGAATAGGGAATGTTAGGGAAGAGCTTGAGCAGACGCCCGCGGACCTCGGCACTCAGGATAGACTCGCCAAACAAGGCCAGCCGCTGAAACTCCGGTGTTGTGTTCCACGTCTGTGTGTTCTCTGAAAAGAAGAGGAGGCCGTGCAGGAGGACGTTGTACCGCCGCAGAAACGACAGCGCGAGGCGCTGGCGCGCAAGGCGCCGACTCGTTTTTGCGAAATGTAAGTCCTCAACCACACGAGACCGGTTTGTAAGCTCGTCGTACACACTGCGCGTCGGCAGCGGGTGAGTGGGACTGCACAGACGCTGACGCAGCATGTCGAAGAAGGCTTCCCGTACGTCAGGCGAAAGAGACGCAGCGGCGTCCGAGACCGACGCTGATGGTTGCTGCTGTGACAGAAAAGAGGAACTCACGCTCCACGCTGCTCCGCTTTGAGCAAAGGTGTTGGGTATATTCGACAAATCTGTCACGGCGCCACCGAGCATCGTCGAGCGGCTGTTCTTCAGCGGAAACCTCCGCAACGACTGCACAGCGCGCCTCATTTCGTGCCCTGCGAGTGTACACCACGTACTTACGCAAGGTGTCTGTTCTCGTCGCGGGCTGCCGACCCTTAGAGTGAAGTTATGTGTGTGTGTGTGTGTGTGTGAATGGAGAACGGAGGTGTTTTCCCCAATGCAAACCTCTTGTTTCTCTCTACTGTCAATCCGCAGCGCGACGCATCGAAGCGGACGCCTACAACGGTGCCAAGGACCAAAAAAGTGCGAATGCACTTTTGCTTCAGTGTTGATGCAAAAAAAAAAAAAAAACATATAAATATATATGTGTCAGATAGAGGTGCAGAAGAGGAACAACTGATAAAGAGGACATGCGGAAAAGACGCTCGTCATTCGCATGTTTTGAGGAGAAAGAGAGAAGAAAAAAAAGAGCATTGTCAGGCGTCGCAGTAAAACCACTGCGACTGCTGTCAATTGGCGTGTGGTCACGTCCGCAGCGTGCGTAGAGGAGGAGCGTGAGTTTCCCGACGCACTTCGCTTTCTTCAACCTGTAGACTTGCCCTTCAAATAAAAGAAAAGAAACTCCGCAGAGAGGAATGTACACAAAGGAAAAGAAGGTCAGTTAGCAAAGGTGCTCGGAAGCCTTGGTAAAGAGAAAGCAAATAAAAAAGAGAGAAGACGCGACGACAGGACAAACCGGTGAATTACATCAGTGTCACATTGACAGGGCCCAGTCTCGCGCAGAGACAAATGGCAACGTAAAGCAGAAGACGAAGAAAAAAGAAACTGAGAAGCAAAAAGACGTAAAAAAAAGCAAACGAAACGAAGACAGAAAAAAAAGCGTTCCATAGCGCTGTGGTGGCGCACTTTAAAGAAGGGAGAGGAAGAGGAGAAAAAAAAAAAAGGACCATCATTAAAAAAAAAGCTACTCTACAACCGCGTCTTCGGGACTGTGGCGCCGAAGAAGAACAGAAGAACGGAAGCGCAGCAGCACCACGTCAAGGTGCGCCGTCACCTCGTCATCGGCGGTTGCCACGTCGATGACCGGCTTCTGGCAGCACTGCGAGAGACACGTGTGTATCTCCTCATCGCTCAGAACAGGATCGAGACCGCGCATGACGTTCATCATCTTCACAAGGGATACAGTGTTGTGCTTCTCATCCGCCACCTCGCGAATGCCCTCGACGACCTGTAGGGTAAACTTCTCCACCTCCTGCAGACACTGGTATTTGAAAAGACGCGAAAAGTACGAGTCGTCCTGCCACAGCTCCGAAAGCCTCACCTGGAAGTCGGCGTTGGCGCAGTGGTGAAAAACCGCGAAGCGCAGCTGCCGCATATTTGCGATCGACTTCTCCGGGCACACCGTCCGCACGTGCGTGAAGAAGTCCTCGAAGGGCATCGTATCCAGCACCGTCGTCGGCGACACCTGCGCGGGCTGCTGCAGCTGAGCAAGGCGGCGCCGCCACAAGTGCACCACCTCCTCAGGAAGGTAGCCACGCAGCACGAGAAGCAGCGCGTGGCACTCGGGATGGTGTATGTTGTGCTGACACGTATCGAGCAGGTTGACACCCAACGCCTTAGCCTCCGCGACGTCGGCCACCTGCGTGCGCAGCCACTCCAAGAAAAACTGCCGCAGTCGCGTCTTTTCCGTGGTGGGACGTTCGCGTGCCTGCCACATGGCCTCCACAAGACGCAGCGTTACGCCGAGGGAGAGGTGGCGGTGCTTGACGGGCTGTACAGCACCCAGGAAGCCCATGTCCTCCGTCATGCAGAGACCTGGCGGCACGATGATGTCGGTCGCCTCCACCTCCCCTTCGTCAATTCCCTCCATCCGCAGCCACTGCCGCATCACAGGAAAGAGCGCGTCCACGCTAGTGGTGCCGCATGAAAGGTTCTTAGGAGCCTGTGCAGTGGCGTCGGTCGTCGCGGCAGCCGCGGCGCAGGAATTCCCATTACCGCCGATGCCGATGATGCCGCCCTCTTTCCGTGGCGTTGACGAAGAGGCTGCCCTACCCGCCGTTGCACTGTCCTGCTCCAACAGCCGCACCTGCATTTCCAGCGCATCAATCCGACTCAACAGCTGCGCCACGTACGCACAGGTGACGCTGGGGACTGCGGGGCTGCCGTCCGCGGCAAACGCAGCAGCGGACCCACGCAGCGCTGTCGAGCAGCACTGCGCCGGCAGCTCGGAGAAGCGGCTGGAGTGGCGACCCGTCTCCTGCGCGTCGCTCTGCAAATAAGTTTGCTGCCGCAGGCACTCCTCCAACTCCGCGACGTTTCCCTGCAGCACCTGAACGCGGGACTCCTGCAGCTGCGCCTCCTTCTCCATCCGCTGAGCCCGCTCCCGTTCCGCCGCGGTGCGGGCCGTCTCCTCGATCATGGCACGTGAGAGCAGCTTCACCTGCTGCTGCGCCTCCACGTATGTCTTCTTCTTCTGCTCCATCTCCAACGTGAGCGTGCTGTTGGCGTGCTCCGCCGCGGTAAGCTGATCGCGCAAGGAGTGCACCAGGCCCTGCAGTACGCCCAGCTGCGCCTGCTGGTTGCTGATGGTGGCGTTCGTAGACTCCTTCAGCTGGATCAGCTCCATCGCGTGCAGTCCACGGTCGCTCTGACTCTCCAGGTACTCCACCTGCATCTGCTTCGCCTTCTCGGTCATCTCGCGCAGCGCGGCGTCGTACTCGTCGCGAATGATGCACAGCACGCCGCGGTACTCGGCGAAGTGGTTCACAAAGGTGGTGAGGGCCTCGCGGAAGATGAAGAGGGTATCGATGCGGGAGCAGGAAGGATGCTCGCGGAGATACTGCTGGTGCTCGCGTCGAATAAAGCCCTCCAGCTGCAGGGACAGCGGTGACCTGGACTCTAGCATTTTCTGGCGCCGTCGCTGCCGCGTCGACGTCACTGCGGGCCACATCTGCACCGGGCCCACTGACACCTTGCTCGGCACCAACGGGAGGTTTGAACGACCTGCACTCGTCGTCGTCGCAGCAACAGCAGTCAAGGACGAGACCGTCAGCGGAAGATTGATCGCATCGTTGTGGGACGCACGTCGCGGTGACGCTGCGGACGGAGAGGCTAAGACGGACGGATTCAGCGGGGGGAGGTGGTACGCACCGCGTTCGGCGACGGTCGCGGCGGCGTCTTGACGCGACTTTGGTACGCCGTGGTGCACCACCGACGTCGAGTGTGCCTGCCCACTGAGCATAGTCCACCCCCGCACGTACTGTGCGCGTGTTATTGAGACTGTCTTCCCCAAACGGTAAGAGAAAAGCTGTGAGTTATTGTGTTGGCTCAGTTTCTTTTTTCTCCCGAGAACGCTGCGACGCTCACTCTTCATCCAGAGTTTCAATGGAGCATCCATGTGCGTGTTGGTGGTACATTTAACATGCACGAACGCGAGAGCAAGGCAACAGTAGGAAAAAAAAAAAAGGAGATTAGAAGAACGACGGTGAGGAAAGTCGAAGCAATAAGTAAATCGTCTTTTTTCTTCAACGCTGTCGTGTGGGAACGATCCATGTCAGAATGCGAATCAGCTGCGTGGCATTGAATAACAACGATAACAAAAAAAAAAAAAAGAGGCAGGTGTGGTGCAGGCAACACGCACCATAGACACCACGTAAAACAAAAAGCGCTTTGTTGACACAGCTCATGAAAGCAACAGGCACACATTTTTCGCACCGGAAGCAATGCTGTTTGGTTCTTTCTTGAAGAACCCTGTGAGTCAAAACTATGTGAAAACGAGAGGCGCACGCAGTCATTACACAAAAAAAAAAAAGCAGAAAGAGAAAAACGGAAGAGTTCAAGGCAAATGGCGTGCAAGTACAGAGCTTTTACTATTACGCGCGTGCCAAGCAGAGGTGCATTCATCTCTCGCCAAATCTTTACTAAAGCACAACCGGACAGAATTTCTTGCGCTTGTCCCGGATGTAGTTTTTCGAGATGCGCCGCGTTCCAAATGCCATCCGTCGCGGTGGCTGTCGGTTGCGAGGGTGTCCCCCGCGTGGTGTAGCGGCGGGGCTGCGCCACGTTTTGAACTCTGGTGGCACAAAGCGCTCTGCTTCCGAGTTGTCGACGGAGACGGGCTTCACCTTCACGGCGTACTTCTTGTCGAACAGCTTCCCGGTTGGTCGAGTGCGCCTCTGCGAGTCGCCCACTGCGTGGCGGTGGGCGACGCGGATGGTGCGGACGGTGTCCCACAGTGCCGGCGAGAGCGACGCGTTTGCAGCCTCGCGCTCGAAGAGGCGACGCAACAAGAGGCACTCGCTAGGGTGATGCCGTAGATAGTTCGCAGCCCCGGGCATGCGATGCACCTCCTCGCTGAGCTGCAGCGCAAGCCGCCGCCGGGCGTCGCGTACGTCGGCAGACTCCTCGCACAGGAGAGGGTCAACGACGCGCTCTCTGATCTGAGTCGCGTGGTGGAGGGCATGGATGAAGAAGCCGGAGGCCGTCGTGGAGCGGTAGCGGGGAACGAGGTAAGTGAAGCAGTCCAGCGTGCTGGCACGCTGCACGCCAACAACGGCCAGGGAGTCCAGCACATCCAAAAAGCACTGAGGTTCGCCAAGTCCCGCGCGTGCGGAAGACGGTATCGAGGGCGTGGGAGAAGAAAGCGCCGCATCCATAAGCAAAGGAACAAACTCTCTGTCATCACCCTTGGCAAGAGAACCGCCGGCTGCACCAAAAGCGCACACACAGCGCTGCAACTGCACCTCCAGCTCGCCGCAGAGCACATCGATCAAATTCGGCTGGTTGCGCAGCGTCTCCGCATCAGGTACGTCTTCTTTTTCGTAAAACTCTTTCACGGCCATGTTTTCCGTCAGCCCGCTGTCCTGGTGGGCCGCCTCAGTGGCGCTGAAGAACATGTGGTTGACGGAGCACAAGCCCTTGTAGGCGTCGCACACGCCACTCAACGTCAAGTATGTCGCCAGCTCCACGCAACGCCCCAGCGCGATGGTCGTCACCTGCGGATCATTCAAAAACTGCTGCTCCGCCATGAGCCGAAACGCGCGACATGTGTACGCGGCCAGTTCCGTCGCGGAGGGGCTCCCATCGGTCGTTCCTGTGACTGCTGTGCGGGCCGGCAGCGGGGCTTTGAAGATGCCCCACAAGCACTTCTGGATGACGCCCTCGTTGCGCACCGATCGAGCGGCCAACGCGTCGAGCAGCTGAACCTGCTGACGCAGCTGCAAGGACCCGTCAGCAATGAAGGGCAGAAGATTCGTGGACAGGCGCACTAGGTCGCTTGGCGGTACAAGCGGGTCCAGGCACTTTTGGTAGATCTGCCCAACTTTGGTCCCCGTTGGCCCGATGACGGCCGGAACTGCGGCGGAGATGGCAGCGAAGCCGCGCGCGTGCAACCACCGCTGACTCAGTCGCATGAACCGCTGCACAGCTCACTGGCAACACAGACCGTGTGAAGGTAAATAGCGCTATCGCTTGAAGCCACGCGGTTGGCAGGATGGAACAGAGAGAGAGCAACTTGTGCAAGTAATGAGGAAAAAAGGGGGCAAGTTTGAAATAGACGAGGGAACAGAGAAAGAGAAACGAAGTGTAACAAAGAAACAAGCCTTCCCTTTTTTTTTTTTCCATGCTTGCTTATCATGGTAAAAAAAAAAAAGGAAGTAACGTGTGGCGGAGGGCTGGCATCAAGTGACTTTCGTGACACCGTGGTGCTTTTAGAGAGCAGCCTTCTCAGTTTTTCGTGTATTTCCTTCTGTGCATCAGCGGTCGTGTAAAGCGAACAAAAAAAAAAAAAAGAAGGATGCTCGTTGTCGAGACCTTCTTGTCCTACTTGTTAAAAAGCGTTGAGTACCTCAGTTCGAAGACGTGGTAAAGAGAGAAAGAAAAAGCAAAACTCAAAAATGGAACGGAAAACAGAAACGAAGGAGGGCTCATTGAGATGTCCCTTTTAGAAGAAAATGGAAAAAAGGAAAAACGAAGAGAGCGCAACGCATTTCGCAATCCGACGATTCGCTCTTCTTCACTCTTTCTCAGCTGTCCTTTTACTTCCGTCTGCTTCGCCAGACTTCTTGTCTTAATCTCGAAGTTTGCCGATGGAGGAAAGCAAGAGGAAAAGAAAGCGTGAAGAATAAAAATGATAAAAAACGACAAAGAAGAGACCACGTGTGCTCATTCCCCCATTCCCCGAAACACGCGCATACGCAAAGCGCTGACATCGTAGCGACGAAAGCCCGACGGTGGAAAGTGCCCCGTCAACGCAGTGCGGCTACGAGCGCTGATGACAACAACTTTTGTCGGCGCACACATACAAAAGAAAGAAAAGAGAGATGGACTGACAAGAAATAGCCTGAGAACAACAGTAATATATATATATATATATATATATATATAAGACCAGCTACATTTTAAGACTCTGCGCGAGCAAGACGGAGGTCCGAGCCACCTCCGCCACCTCTTGAAAACCAGCGTGATAGGCAAAGACGGGAATGCTGCTCAGACGCATCACGCACTTCACGGTAATCAGCAGCGTTGTCTTCTGCGCGTCGCTCGCCGACGCCCCGGACTTGATGTCGCGCGACAGCTTATCCACCAGAGCGTCAAGTTGCGCAGTTGTGAAGACGTAGTCAGGGTTGCTTCCCACGAAGCGCATCAGCAGCTCCTTGGCTGTATCGTTGATGAAGGAGTCGCGGTCGCCTTTGTTGTGTGGGCTGCAGGCCACGATGAGGGCATCCACCACCTCATCTTTGACGTCACAGAAGGACATCAGGTCGACGTTGTGCTGCCGCTGTGTCCAGAACGCAGCCGAGAGCGACTCAAAAGCCAGCTTGCGGCACTCGAGCCCTTTGTCAACGCGGTGAGTGTAGCCGCTGAGATCGATAGTGCCCTGTAGCGTGCCATCCTCGCGGAGCTCCGCGAGCAGGTTGGGGAAGACGTCGGTGCGCGCCGCCTCGCACAGAAGCCACTGGGGGTGGTGCTGGAGGACGGAGGTGAGAAGCCGCAGTGCCATGGAACGCAGAGGCAGGGAGGGGGCGGTGCTCTCCTTCACGTTGGCTGGCCGCCGGAGACGCAGCAGTGCCTGAATGACCGCTGCGCGATACACCTCGACGCTCGCACCACGCTCCACCAGCGCGCTCAGGAAGTAGCGCAGCGCAACCATGCAGGTCACCTGCACGTTCAGCGAGGCATCCGCGCTGAAGAGGATACTGGCAATGCGCGGCGTGGCCCCGTCGTCGACGCGGAAGGTACTCAACACACCAACGCAGGCGCCGTACAGCTCCTCCAGATCATTGCCCGCCGTGGAGCTGAGGAAAATGGTGAGAAGCCTCTCACAGATCGCAGGCTCGTGAAAGGCGGTGGTGCGCCGCGGCAGGGCCAGTGTCGCGGCCTCCTTCACCGCTTTCACGTAATAGTAGCGGCCCACCGTGCTGCCCTCCGCCGCGCGCTCGCAGCACGGTATCAGAACGGTCGCGGTGTTCGCCGGATTCAGCATGCAATACGATAGGGCCACCTCGCCACAGGTGCGCATCTCCTCCCCCTGCTTGCTAGTGACGCTGTCCAACAACAACGTGCACCACCGCGCCTCCAGCGCACTCTCCTTGCCAGCCTCTCCGAGGCACAGGAGAAAGTAACCGTTGCTTGCGATGCGGGTAAAGAGCTTGGCCAGAAAGCTGTTTACCGCGTCCGCAGCAATACAGCGCACCAGCGCGTATGAGCACATCAGGTATGCCTGGTCGCGGGTGAGGAAATCCACGACGTCACGCTCGATTGCCGGCCGCGCCGCCGTCTCGCGCGCGTACACAGCGGCGAGCAGCGACGTGACGCCCTCCAGCGCAGCGTCGAGGAGGCTGCGGCTGAACGCCACGGCACTGGCAAGCTGCGTGAGACGGTCCCACATGGTGGAGATGTACGGCGTGTAGAATTCGGTGGTGCTCCCGCCATCGCAGTTGAGCTGAAAGAGCTGCTGCAGCAGCAGTGCCAGCGCACGCATCTCCCCCAGCTCGCAGGACGTCAGCGAGAGCGGGTGACTGGATGCGTACAGCTGCGTCAGACGTTGCAGATGGCCGGCGTCGAGCGCCGGCGCAGATCGCACGGAAAGACGGGCAAGCAGCGCCTCGGCGGCCGCCACGCGAACGTTGGAGGGCTGAGAAGACGAAAGCAGCTCCTCCACGGCCTGCCACACGGCAGCGGGCACCGCGGCGGCAGAGACGGCGCTGCTGGCGATGGTGTGCAGCGCACGCAGCGCCGGCAATCGCAGAGCGTCGATGTCGAGTGCTGCCCAAAGAGCCGCCGCTGGCGCCTCAAAGAGCGCCAAGCCACACGCAGCGATCCACCATGCCAGGCTCTCCACCGCCGCTACACGGCATCCGTTCGCGATGGCAGTATTGCCCACTAAGGCTTTGTACTCGTTGCCCAACGCAGCAGGGACGGCGGCGTCGTGCGTCGCGGCGTACACGCTGGACAATGTCCGGCTGACTCGCACGATGCCGGCCGCAGCGGCCTCTGAGCGCGCTCCAGGAGCGCAGAGGGCCGGCAGCTGCGCACTCAGCGCTATGACGGCGCTGCTTATCGGCTGACTGTCAGCGGCACTCACCACGCTAGACACAATGCTGCGCAGACTCTCGACGGCGCCGGCGTTGCTCGCCAGACGCGCCGCGTTGTTTCGCACCTGCGCTAGGAGAAGCGGTGCTATGACCTCCATCGGTGCCTGGTCGCCTGCGAAGGCTTCGAACACCTCCTCCAGGGCTTTCGCAACGGCGGTCAGCATCTTTTCCTCGCCACACTCAAGTAAGCCGCAGAGCTCCGTGCAGCGACTCGTGACAAGCGTAGCACAAGCACCCTCACGAGCGTAGGCGCGGCGCGCTACGGCACGGATCAGCTTAACACCTTCCAGCTGAACCAGCTCGATGCGGTCTTGCAACGTGCCAGCCACCATCGTGAGCGCCTCAACGCCCAGTTTCTCGTCATCGTACTGTGCGACGAGGGTCCGCAGGACGCGCACGGCACGCATGCGCAGCTTCCACGTAGAGTCAGAAACTTCGTTGTTGTAGTCGTAGTACTCGTCGTACTCGTCATCGTACCCGTCGCCGTCGTCAGCAGGTTCGGCATTCGCGCCGGTGTAATACGGATCAAAGCTCACCAAGTCCTTGACAGCGGCATAACTTTTCTCCCAGCTTGCGTCGCAGTCGGTTGCGCGCAGCTGCAGCAGTGAGTCGAGCACCTCCATGAGGATCTCGCTGCTGTCCTCCGCCCCGTCATACTGCTCCGCCGCGTGGCGCAGTCGCTCGCACACGGAGTTGAACACTCTCTGCAGGACCAGTCGCGGCGGCACGGGCAGCGCCTTCAATTCCGTCTCACAAAGCTGCAGGTAGGAGACGTAGAGCTCGTCCGATTTTGCACCGAGAAGCAGCGACAGCGAATTGTTCAGCACCTTCTCCTGCGTCGCTGCATCAACGGAGGCCATGAGCGACTCCACCAAGGTAAGACTAGCGTGGCGAATCGGCGCGGCGGACTGGAAGTCCTGCACCGCACACGTGACCAGTACCGCGCGGCCCTCCAAAGCGTCCCTGTAGGCGGATACGAGAGCGTTTACGGCGCTGTACATGATCTCCCGCGTGGCGTCGTCCACGCTAGGGTTGGTGGTAAGATGCCCTGCGCAACCGCTGCACAGCGCGCGTGCAACGTTCAGCTCCTTCTGCCAAAAGAGAACATTTCGGCGCGCTTCCTCAGCAAACTCGGCGCAGCTTTTCTTGAATGCCATCCCGCAGAGATAACGCAAGTTTGTCATCTCGCTCTCGTTGAACGACGGCGCTGCGGCGACGCTGGACAGAAGATGTTGCAGTATCATCTCTCGTTGCTGGCACCTGACCACCATGACAGGAAGCACATTGGCGGCCTCGTTCTGCACTTCTTCGCATCGCTCCTCTGGTGAAAGGCAGGCCAGCGTTTTTTCCACAACGTCTTTCTGGATGCTGTCTTCCTCCGCGTTTGGCAGAAAGCGGCGTAGGTCGAACAAGGCCATCAAGCGAAGATCCTTGTCGACATGCTTTATGTCTTTCAGGAAGCGGTCCGTTTGGAATGACGTCATGGCAGTATCTCTCTTCGTATATCCGGCTGGATCGTCTACAGTCACGCATAGAGACGAGGATGCAAACAGCAAATACCACGAGCTAAGCGCAAAGAGTGTAAGGAGTACTGTAATCGCCTGCTGTTTCTTGTACGATTCCGTAACACTTCACTCGCACTCCTTTTTTGTTGTTGTTGTTGTTGTTGTTGTTGTGTGTGTGGCTTTCTTCACGCGACGTTGATAAAAAAAAAAAAATGAAAGCACTAGAGCAACCAGGTCTTTTTTCTTCTTCCGGCACCCTTTGTTCTTTGCGAGCCTATAGCCGCTTTCTAAGGTTCTTTTTTATGATTGTATTGGATGCAAATGAAAATGAATATAGTTTAACTTTGCTAGCACGTATGCTCTGTAAAAAAAGGTTTGTTTCTCTCTTCCTTTTCTTTATGGCCGAAGAAATGGACACCACATTTGACGCAGAGAACTTTGAAAGTAGCGAAAACAGAGAGGAGAATAGCGTTAGGGTAGCCGCGCGCAGTCGACATCAAGACAAGGCTGTCATCCTCATATTTGCCACTTCTTCGCCGCTTATCTAGAAGGGGAGCGAGCGAAGCATCAAATCAGAGGCTACTTAAAGCAAGAAAATTCTATGCAGTCGGCGGCCTTAGCCGCAACGAAGCCGTGCTGTATTCATGACAGGTTCTTCCCTTACGCCAACACACAACTTCGCGCAAGATCAGTGACATGTTGTGCTGGCCGCGCACACACGTATATTTATATAGAGAGCACTCACGCTCAATGAGAAAGGCAAGCGAAACACTAACGAATCTGCGGGTTTGAATGCTGGCTCACTTTTACGGCAACTTCCGCGTTGGAAGAGTGACGAACTGAACTTTCTAAAGAAAGATGACAGAAATAGAAAAAAAAAACTGTTTTTTTTTTTTTAATGACGGTTTTCGTTTGCATGTGGTTTTAGTAGAAGAAGTGTATTAGTGTTTTTTTTTTTTCCTCCCCTCTGGATGCTTCCCTAAAGTTGAGCATGATTTAGAAAGTTCGAAACAGCTGACGCTACCTCATATCTCACACCTCAGCTTCCTAAAAAAAAAGGGGTTTAAAGTGAGAAATGAAGGAAGAACGGGCGTATTTGAAAGGTGTCTTTTCCTCTTTCATTTCCTTATCGGTACAAAAAAAAAAGGTAGTCTCGCTTCAAGAAAGCCACGCGCCTTTAAAGAAATCGTAAAGACAGTTTTTTTCTTTTTTTTTTTTCGGTGTCTTCCTGTTTCGCTTGGAAGGTGAAACTTCTTGTACACCTCTTCTTCACCATTTCTTTGTTTCACTCCCTCTCTCTTCTGTAGCAGATACCTGACCTCTGTTTTCGTAGCACTATGCAGCTTTCGGCAGGCGTATGTGTGTGTGTATGATGAAATCCGCCTAAATGCGCGTCCTTGGCAGCAGCTCTCGACGGAAGCCCAAAAAAAAGGGGGGGAAAGACACAATTAATCAAAAAACAAAAAACAGTCATTTTGATTGCGAACGAAAGAGAAGTGTGTTTTTTGTGTTTGAAGCGTGAGTTCAAGCGGTTCTTCTTTTCTTTTTTTTTTTTTTGTTTTTGCAAAAGGGAAAAAGTAGAGAGGAAAAAACGCTCACTCAAAAATGAGTGAAGCAAAGCAAAACGTGTTCGAACACATTGGGGCGAGGTAAAAAAGAAATAGTTTTTACTTATGTGTGTATATATAAAGCGTGTAGAATCCTCACTCATTGACAATGACGCGTGAAACGGCGGGTTATTTGTTTTCCACATTCCACGTGCCTACTTCTGGCGAGCCTCCAGAGCTGCAATCATGTCCTCGGCGCACTTCGGGATCGGCGTGCCGGGGCCGAAGATCATCTTCACGCCTGCGTCGTACAGTTCCTGGTAATCATCCGGGGGAATGACACCACCGGCGGTCACGATGATATCGTCCGCACCAAGCTTCTTTAGCTCCTGAATGAGCTGCGGAATGAGGGTACGGTGACCGGCAGCCAGAGAGCTGGCACCGACGATATGCACATCGTTTTCGACGGCATGGCGAGCCACCTCCTCGGGCGTCTGGAAGAGTGGGCCAATATCCACATCGTAACCCATATCGGCCAAGCCGGTGGCAACCACCTTGGCGCCGCGATCGTGGCCGTCCTGGCCCATCTTGGCGACCATCACACGAGGACGGCGACCTTCCTTGGCGGCGTACGCGTCGATGCGGGCTTTGATCTTCGCGATGTGCTCCTGCTCAGCCTTGTTGCCGTCCTTCACGTAGGTATTGTAGTACACACCCTGCACCACCTGGTTCTTCGCCACGTAGCGGCCGTAGACCTCCTCCATGGCGGACGTGATCTCGCCGAGCGTGGCACGCTCGCGGGCGGCGTCGATGGCAACCTCCAAAATGTTGATCTTCTCATCCTTGCAGGCCTCCGTCAAGCGCTTGAGGGCCGCCTGGGTCTTTTCGTTGTTGCGGGACGCCTTCACGCGCTCGATCGCGGCAATCTGGCCAGCGCGCACCTTCTTGTTATCAATGCGCAGCGTCTCCGGTGCCTTGTCGTCTGGATTGATGTACTTGTTCACGCCAACGATCGTCTCCGCGCCGGAGTCGATGGCGGCCTGGCGGCGCGCGGCGCTCTCCTCGACCTTCAGCTTCGGGAAGCCCTCTTCAATACACTTGGTCATGCCGCCCTTCGCCTCCACATCTTCGATGATGGCGGTGGCCCGGTCAATCATCTCCTGCGTGAGCGCCTCCATCATGTACGAGCCGCCCCACGGGTCGACGACGCCACAGATGTGCGTCTCCTCCTGAATGATAATCTGCGTGTTACGCGCGGTACGAGAGCTGTGCTTGGACGGCAACGCGACAGCCTCGTCAAAGGCGTTCGTGTGCAGACTCTGCACGCCGCCCATGACGGCGGCCATAGCCTCGATCGTGGTGCGGATAATGTTGTTCTGCATGTCCTGCTCTGTCAGCGACCATCCCGACGTTTGCGAGTGCGTACGCAGCAGAAGACTCTTCGAGTTCTTCGGGTTGAACTTCTTCTTCACATACGTCGCCCATAGCGTACGCGCGGCGCGCAGCTTCGCAATCTCGCAGTAGAAGTTCATGCCGATGCCAAAGAAGAAGGACAGGCGCGGCGCCACATCATCCACGGTGAGCCCACGAGCCTCAGCGCAGCGGATGTACTCAAGGCCATCGGCGATGGTGAAGGCCAGCTCAAGCGCGCCGTCCGCACCGGCCTCCTGAATGTGATAACCACTGATACTGATACTATTGAACTTCGGCTGGCGCTTGTTGAGGTACGCCATAATGTCACCAATGATGCGCATGGACGGCGTCGGGGGGAAGATGTACGTGTTGCGCACCATGAACTCCTTGAGAATATCGTTCTGGATGGTGCCACGCAGCTTCTCTTGCGGGACACCGCTCTCCTCAGCCGTCACAGCGAAGAACGCGAGGACGGGAATCACGGCACCGTTCATGGTCATGGACACACTGACCTTGTCAAGAGGGATGTCCTTGAACAGCAGCTTCATGTCCTCCACGGTATCGACGGCTACACCAGCCATACCCACATCACCAGCCACACGAGGGTGATCAGAGTCATAGCCTCGGTGAGTTGCCAGATCGAAGGCCACGGAAAGGCCCTGCTGACCACTCTTCAGTGCTGCCTTGTAAAAGTTGTTCGACTCCTCGGCGGTCGAGAAACCGGCGTACTGACGAATAGTCCACGGACGGCCAGTGTACATCGTGGCGTGCACACCGCGAGTGTAGGGGAAGAAACCAGGAAGACTTGGAGGGTGCTTCACGTCGTCCGCCAGATACAGAGGCTTGATGTCGAACCCATTAATGGAGTGATGCACCAAGGTTGCCGGGTCGCGCTTCAGCTCCTTCTTTGCTGTCGCGATCCACTCTGCAGGATAGCCCGCAGCAAGCAAAACGCAGCCACGGCGCATCATCTTCTGAGTCTTTTAGCAGTAAAGAACGTGTTTTGATGTTTAAAAAAAAAAAGAGATCAGGTTTTTAGTTTTGGTGTTGCTAGAGACTTGAAAGCACGAAGTACAAAAAGGAACTTGTTTTAGATACTATTTTGAAAAAAAAAAAAGGAACTTCCCTTTTCTTAATAGAGTTTGGCGAAATAAATATCAACTTAGTTGTAGAGCAACCGAAAACGTGTCAGTTGGAGATAGCAAGAAAAAAAGAGGTTGCGTGGAGGAGAAGTCGGAAAGAAGCGAGAAAGTGGAGGCGTAAGTTTGAGAGGGAAAGCAGTTTTATTTCTTTGCGTTCAGTATTAGGCCAACCAAGTGAGACAAGTGAGTTTCAGTGGCACGTCCGTTCACTGGCAACGGAGTTATTTGAACAGAAAAAAAAAAAAAGGAGGACTTGCTCTAGGAACCAGAGGACTTGGATAATCAGAAACCCAGCTCATTATACAAATAAGAGAGGCAAGGCATGAGAACGCAGTTTTAATACGTTTCCTGTGTGAAATGCACAAAACGTGTTACGTTCTTCTCCTTCCGTTTTTTTTTTTTTTGTGTGTGTGTGCCTTTATTACAACAGTATTACAACTGTTCCAGACAAACAAGAGCTATATTTTTACATTCTAAATCCACTACACGAGAAACAGGTTGGAATGAAAAGATGGAAAAAAGGTAAAACGTGCAGCTAGCGCTGTCGAGACGGCAATCAAAACTGGATTCAGTAACTAGTTGCTTACGCAAATTGAGCCACATTTGAACATTGAAAAAGAGCAGGTACTCCAGAACCACTACCAGCAAAAGTGAGCCTCGTTTTGTCTCTTATGCATCTATGTCCTTCTTTTCCCTTATATGTATGCTACTCAGTAACCAAAATGGCACAGCGAAAACCGGCGATTTTTCAATGATCTTTTTGCTTTTCGTTTAATTCATTTTTCAATAAAGCACAGCAACACTGATGTAAACGCAGTCGAGTCCAGTGGTAAAACGGAAATGCTCGTAGTATTGTATATTTCTTTTTTTTTATTCTTTGCAATCACACACAAACACACACACACACACATAAAGAAAAAGCCATTGAGAAACACTAACGACTGGCGTTTGCTTTCACAAGCCCTGACACATTGAAAGAAGCAGTAGGCGGAAAGCAAGAACAACCGGACGACTGAAAGCTGCTGATTGGCACAAAGGTGTAGCAACAGAAAAAAAAAAGTTCTGACGGAAGTTGAGGTACGGCTAGCAGCCCAATATACCAATAACAGACACATTTACCAAAAGGAGAAAAAAAAAACGCGGCAAATGGCTAACTCACTTCTCATTGCAGCATCTCCGAACATATGAGAAAACTCAACAATAAGAGCTCATCAAGAGGAAAAAAAAAAAAGCAGCCCTCTGACTACTAAAAGCTAAAAACAGCGGTGTCAGATTCAACGTAAATGGAATGGCAGACAACAAGTGCTCACACCATTAAATAACTCAGAAGAGAAAAAAAAAAACTCACTCTCGCACTGTTAAAAGAACGAGTCACGTACACTTAGTTACTCTGCTTTCCTGAACGCAAACTTTCGGTCTACAGCGTGGAGCCGCAATTCTGTTTGCGGTGCGCGATGCAGCATCTTGCAGGATCAGTGAGGCGTCAAAATAGATGGAAAGTTGAACTCTTCACTAGAGGAACGCACTAACAACAGCAGCCTTGAAGTTCAGCAACACCCACAATGAAGACTGAAGTTCCTGCAGGGATGTGCTTAACAGACCACTCTTTCTGAATTTCTAAAGGGAAGGAAAGCACATAAATGCAGAGGTGCACAACCGTGTGTGCTCAACAACGAAAACCGCTGTTCGAGTCACACGAAACCAATAAGTTGTAAAAAAAAAAAAAAGCAATAAGTAAAGCAATGTGCGGTCTTCTGTACGTCGAAACACATAGGCCCATCTCGCAAATAAGCACTTTCAGCATTATCTACAATTGGCGCATCAAGGCTGTCAAGACCTACTCTCATATTTATTCAGTTGACCATTCCTACGTGTTCCTTAGTTACTGATTAATCGCTTCCATCGAAAAATCGACTTGGCTCAATTCACAGAATTCGAGCAGCAAACAGACAAACAAGCAAACAAAAAAGCTAACAACGAACTGTTGAGACGACGAGTTCAAGCCAGAAAAGAAAAGCACTAAAGCGCACAATTTAAAAAAAAAAAAAAACTCGCATAGTTTTCAGCTCTATTAAGAAAGAGGAGCTTTGAAGAAGCGTACTGCTACATGTGCGAAGGTCATTGCAGAAAAGAGGCGGGCTCGACGTGAAATAAACCCGCAAAAAAAAAAAAAAGAAAACAGTGTTCGCGGCCATCAAAAAAAAAAAAAAACGGCGCGTGGATCAAAAAAAAAGTGTTACGTCGCGCTTAAAGCCAGCGCTGCACTCGACAAAACGCAACAAATGAAGCACGTTTTTGTTTGCGATAGCGCGACTTAACGCCCGTTGTTGAGAAAATGTCACAGCTAGGACAGACAAAGGAAATACGAGAACCGCCGCCTCGAATACAATAAATGGCGGCCTCTGCTACGTCACATTAATAACGCCTTCGGGTGGAACAGCTGCCACGTCCCGCAACAATGAGACAGCGTTCAGTATAATCAACGAAGACAGTGGCTTCAAATCCATTGGTGTTTTCTGGAACGTGCACATAATCATGGAGCACTGATCAAATGTAAGGCGCTGACTCAAACACCTCTGCTTCGTTTGCTGTTGCCGAGCTTGGTAGTGCTAGCGTACGGAAGCACGAATGCGACGCGGAATGAACGAAAAGGAATGGCGGGACGCATGAAGTTGGAGAGGAAGGGGAGGGGGGGGGGGGGTAGGGAGCCAAGCCAAGTAAAGCTAACTTGTCGAGACACGGGAAAAACAAATTGGAGGGCACTGTATGTGCCGAAGGAAGAGTAAAGGCGGTAAAGTGGTCCGACAGCACGAAAGCACTCATCTTAGTGGGTTGAGGCGGTCCAAGTCGTCACACATATTGCCTTCGATTCTCCCTTGTTCCTCCAAAGCCGCCTTTTCATCATTTAATTGAAGTTTGCAGCTCAATCCTCATGGCACAAGACCATGGCCTTGCGTCTTCTTTTTTCTTCCTCTCCGATGAACGCAAAGCCTGTCAGCTGCCTTACCCTAAGATCTGCAGGCAGCCGTGAGACTGTCAATACAGTAATAACAGTTCAACTGCTTTGTTTTTGGGAGAGAAGCAGCATATAAACCCCGCAGAGATCGGTCAACGAATGCAACGAACCCTGGTGAGTCTGCTGATAATTGCGCTGTCCACAGCATCGCTAGAAAATACAGTCGTTTTTTTTTTTTTCTTTATCAAGCATCCAGCATGGGCTCGGCTTTTAAACGGCAGCCATTTAAAAAAAAAAAAAGACATTAGCAAGCAATCTAACACTTTTATTTTTCTAACAATTGGAAGCAGAGGTTTTTTATGTGTTTTTTTTTTTTCTCTTGTTTGCTGCTGTAATGGCTTTGCCTTTCTTACATTTTTTTTTTAATTAGGGCTTTACGTAACTTTTGTACAACTGCACAGGGCAGACAACAGAAGTCGACCTTGCTTTTAATCTGTGATCGTTTTTCGTGCTCAAGGAATCCCTTTTTTTTTTTCTGGATTACCTTTCTCCTGCCGGGCTCAGCACCAGGGCAGCTATTTTCCTCTCGCGACACAGCGGTAGCAAACGCCCACCCATGAAAGCGTGAGACAGGTTCGAGTGTATTAGATTCTTCGACATGCGCAAAAACTGTTGTATTTTCTTCTCTCCGCGGTGTAGATATGTACAAAAATCTGTTTTTAGTCGGTGTCTTCAAATGCAAGAAAACAGTTCTGGCTGCTGGCCATGCCGTTTGATGGTCGTTGAGGATAGTTTATTTCCATTTATTTGGAAAAACTGTTTTTCCAAAAAAGATGGGAAAAAAATCAGGCGGAGCAACGAATAACGTTTGCGTTCTGCCTCTTCATCAATCTAAGAAGCTGTGCTTCAAGAAGCTCTTCCAAGCGGCAGCTGTTGTGATTGTTGGTGCTTCAGCCTTTCTCCATACGCGGCATTTCACCCCTGTCTCTTCATCCTTTTTTCTCTACTCTCTCTTTTTCATCTCTCTATGATCCTTATTTCCTTTACGCTCTCCTGCCAATTGGCCTTGCATGAATGCTGCATTCCATTGCGCGTATACTCGTGTTTTCTTTTTTTTTTTTTTCGCAGTCTGATTTTTTCCTCTGTTTTAACAAGAGTTTTTTTTTGTTTGTTTGTTTTAGCTAGCTTTCTTCCTGCAGGTACTTTCTTATTCTATTTTGAAAGGAAAAAAGAAAAAGATGCAACGCACGTTTCTTCGCCGCCTCGGCAAGCGCGCCATGGTTCCTGTGACTACGGCGCTGCTTAGGCCGTCTCAGGCTCAGCGTGCCATGCTTGCTCCTGTCGCCATGCGCGCGTGCGCTGTCTCGGCCTACCAGTGCTCTATCCGCGCCTACTCCGACGGCCACCATGAGGAGCAAGCTACCCGCAGCGGCCAGTACCTTCTGGACAGGAATGATGTTCTCACGCGTGTGCTCGAGGTCGTGAAGAACTTTGAGAAGGTGGATGCGTCCAAAGTGACTCCGGAGTCTCACTTTGTGAACGATCTGGGTCTCAATTCGCTCGATGTAGTCGAGGTCGTGTTCGCCATCGAGCAGGAGTTTATCCTAGATATTCCTGACCACGACGCAGAGAAAATCCAATCGATCCCTGACGCCGTGGAGTACATTGCGCAGAACCCTATGGCTAAGTAAGGTGTTGGCGAGTCTGTAAGAAGTGAATGACATGCTGGATCGCGTTCGCGAGTTGGAGATTGAATTGTGTGTGGTGAGCGACCATAATGAAATACGAAGAACCTTTTGGTGCTTCACATAAGAAAAAGAAAGCGATCGCGCTGTGCTGTTTCAATCACATTTTGTCTTTATGTCTTTTTTTTTTTTTGTATTCACTTGTGTTTCGTAGGATTTTTCTATTTTAGTTAAGGAAGTGTCTTTTTTTGTATGGTATTGTGAGTGACTTTTCTGTGTGCGTTCGTGTATATATATGTGTTTGTTTTTTCTCATAAATGTGTTAACGTTCCTTATTTATAAGAACAAGGCACCCTGTACACATCACACACCTTTCTTTTTTTTTTTTTTTTACCCGTGCATAAAGGACTCGCTTGCTACAGCAAGCGGCTCTTGCACCAAATTGACTAGGAGTAAACACAATGTCTATGGGGGTCGCGTGAAGCGAGAAAGAAATTCACAAGAGCTTCAAGGCTGTGTTTGTCTCTCAAAAGCCACTTATTTTCTTCTAGCTAAGGTGCCTTCTTTTGGCAGAGGAGCAGGGAGAACCTAGAGACATTGCATGTGTAGTCAAGGGGACCTAAAAAAAAAAAAAAAGAGAGTTCTTTGGTTAAGCCGCCTTCCAGAGAAAAATAGCATCCACTTTTTACCTGTTACAGAAAATTGATAACCGTACAAAAGCGGAAAAAACTAGCTAGTAAGTAGTTTTATAATTGTGAAGTAGCGTTGCTTTTTTCCCAGGCGCTTTTTTTTTTTTTAATTGGGCTTTTGACGTGCGGGATAGTATTTGTGGGACTTAATGCGTTTCTGTTGACGCTGAAAAAAAAAAAAAAATGCAGCCCGTGCCAAGAAGGGATAATGGCAATTGCAGCTGTTCCCGCCTTTGCTTTAGTAACTAGCTGTTTTGCTGATGATCTTGGTCAGCAAACATTAGATTGTCTACTTGGAGACGAAAAGGCGGATTGTCTTTAGATGAACTCGAGTTATTTTCCGTGAAGACGTTTTAATAGTGGACTGCGCTTTCTGCTTTGCCTCTTCTCTTCGTGCTTTTTATTCCCTCCTCTCCCGCTATGGCCCTTTGTTTTTTCTCTCCTCTTTCTTTTAATCTCTGTTCACTTTTTTTTTTTTAATTATCACTGTTGTTTCTTGACGCATTCAATAAAGCAGTTTTTGTGTACGTACTTCGTCTTAGTTTCTACTCTGTGTACAAAAGCTATCGTTTGACCTTTTTTTTTACACCGGAAAAAAAAGAAAAAAATGCTAGTGGGCACCGTCGGTCCTGCTACGGCACGGCATGTTGGCGGTGCTGGTGGAGGCAGAACTGGGGCTGCGCGACCTCCTTCGTCTTCCTCCTCTAGTGACAGCGTTGCCTTGCCGGCAAGGTTGGTGTCGGGACGTGCCACTCGTTGTGTGGGACGCGTGTCTGACGACGATTTCGAAACTTCTTCGTACGAGGAAACAACAGAAAGCTCCTTCACGGACGACAATAGTGAGGAGTTTGTGCCGCTCGCTTTTGGTTATATCAACGATCACCCGAAACGCTATGCAGGGACACCTGCTCGCACGCAGGGGCCGACGGGAGCGTCGGAGGAAGTAGGCTCGCAAAGCTCCTTCTCTGAAGCTTCCCCACTCGAAGTCTTTTTCGAGCGCGCGAGCGCAAAGCGCAACTATGGCAAAGGTGCTCGCTACACGGAGGAAGACGAGGTCACCACGTCCCTTAGCAGCTTCGACGACGACGACGCCTCAGCTGTATCCGACGCCCTTCCGGTGGAGTTTGAACGGAAGATGAAGACACGCGGCGTAGGCAAGGCTGAAATCGAGACCTACGAGGTGTCCGACTCAGAATCTGCCATCAGTCTCTCCGACGAAGACGAGGCTCCGCTCAATGCGCAGTTGATCTACACGCTTGTGAAGCGCCTGCGCAACCCATTGGATGAGGTGACACCGGAGGCGTTCGATTACTTGGACTTTAACGATGCAAACTTCAGGGAGGTGCTGGAGCCCTTAAAGCAGATCAAAGCCTCCATTGAGCGCCGAGCTAGCTACCCGATGAAGCAGAACAAGGAAATCGAAAAAGAGATCAGGGCAGCGGTCCAGTCGCTTCCGTCACAGAAGGCGATAGCTGTCAAAATGCAGATGGTGAAGAGTCGTCAGTTGAAGGCTGCAGACGGCCTGAACGGCGTTTGCCTCGGTGGCGAATCCAGCTCGGCAGAAGCCGTCGACAAGGCGCGAACGGCGACTGTTTTGGCACCACCAGAGGAGGCCAAGAGTGCTGCCGTGTGCGCGGTGCCCAGCCACCCGATATCGCGGAGTCTCACGAACGGTCAGGACATCCTGGAGCTGATCAAGCGGCTTAAGGACGACGATATGCTGGTCCCGCTGCGCGCTTTCGATGAACTAGAGTGGAATGATCGTAACTTTGCGCGCGAATTAGAGCCGTTGCAGCAAATTCGCGTTTACATGGAGGCAAGGGAGGTGGCGAGGGGAATGCCTGGTGAAAAGAGCATATCTAGCGTGCCCGGCCTCGAAGTCAAGATCAGGACCGCCATTCTCGCCCTACCGCCGGAGAAGGCGGTGGCAGTGAAAATACAGATGCTCAAGGAACGTGACATGGCCTTCGAAGCGGATAAGGTGAAGCCACAGGCCGCGATAGTTGGCGAGATGGCCGCTCCTGCTGGGACGATGCGAAAGATGAGGGACAGCGTTCTTTTCTCCGGACAGAGCAAAAAGCGCAAGGCGAAGGAGGGCCAGCTCTCCGCCTCAACGAGTCAGGTGATGCAGGTCGGCGCCAAGGTCATGTCGTCACACCACCGCAAGTACAGGGCAAAGGAGAGCAACGCCCTCTCCGAGCCGGCAAGGCCAGTGCGACGCCTCCGCAACACGGCGAGCCGCAACGTGTCGTTCCTGAAGGTAGAGGACGCCGCGCCGGGCGAGATTGTGGACCAGGATCAAGTGCTCGCTGAGATTAGTGGTCCCCAACGACTGCGGGATGACTCGCGCTCGTCTCCCGCCGCGTCAGTAACGCCGCGCGACATTCCACGCGTGCCATCGCGACCGGCGAAAGGGCTGGAGCGCCGCCCACGCAACCACCGCCCTGGCAACAGCGCCGTTTCGTTCAGCGAGCTTCCCAAGCAGGCGGAAGGCGCGGTCGTGGACGAGGAAGAAAGACTCGCGGCAGCCGCAAAGCGCAAGCCGCAGCGGCGCCGCGCCGCACACAAGCCAGGTCGCAACCTCTCCATCAGCAGCTTGCCAGATCTAGAGGCGAAAGAGATGGTGGAAGAGCCAGTGCTGCCGGACAAACCCGCAGCGCGAGAGGTCGCCGTTCCCACTGCGCCTGCCAGGCCGCCCACGAAGCCTCAAGGGTCGACGAAGAAGCGGCGCGTCCGCACAAACGGCAACAACCGCTCCTGCAGTTTTTCAGAGGTTGCGCTGGACGAGGCGGCCGAGGTGCCGGACGCGAACGCCGGTACTTTGAAAGGCGCGGCCGGGGAACCCGAGACTGCCAGGGCAGGCGGCGACGGTGGGAACGTCGTGCCGCCAAAGAAGACACGTAAGCTGGTCCGCCGGCGTAAGCCCGGAGAGGAGGGCGGCACTCCCGCCCTGGAGGAGAACAGTCCCGGACCGGAAAAGAAACGTGAGGTGGAGGCGACCACGGAGGGCAAGCTAAAGCCACCTTCTCGCGGCAAAGGACGGCGCGCAAACATACCTCACCCTCGCAACGCTAACGCATCCATGGTCGAGGACGAGGCAATCGGCGAAATCGTGGAGTTGCAGCAAGAGGTGCAGAGGCTCTACACTCCTTCCGGGAAGTCCACCCCTGGTCCAGAGAGAGCCTCAACAGCCCGCGCGCCTGACCGAGACATGACAGCGGCTAGTCGTACGCCAAGGATAGCGCAGATGACGAAGGACATAGCGTCCGCGCTGCGCAAGCGTCGGCAGCGCCTGCACGTGAGCAAGGAGCTGAGCGTCTCTGTCGTCCCTGATGACGTTCCAGGCGAGATCGTTGAGGATGAGCGCGACACGCTTGCGGACGCCACGCCAGCTGAAAGCCTCGACCTGCAGTCCAACGGTGGAGGCAGGACGGTTCCGCTGATGGCAAACGCCTCTTGGAGAAGGTCGATGCAGTACGCCGACCGCCCGAACTCCTCTGTTCGTTCGTCCACGGACAGAATCCGTGTGGGCTTGCCACCGAATGCCGAGCCGAGTGTCATGCCAGATGCCGCCGACACGTCCTACTTGCCTCCCGCACAAGGCGTCCGCCGGTCCGCCGAACCAGCTCTGCGCCCCGCGAAACTGGCGGTGAAGAGTGCAGACGGCGGCACGTACATCCCTGCGCTGCGTGCGTCGCGGTAGCGTTGGAGTATGGTGCGTGGCGCGCAATCGTTGACGCTGCTTTCGCGGCTGCTGCTTTTTTCGCAGCTTCTTTCCTAACGCATCTCACTTCGTCGGTATACGGTGTTTTTCGTTGTTGTTGTTGCCATTATTGCCACACGCCAACCGTTTGTTTTTATTGACTGTTTTTTCTCTCTGCTCTTCCTTTTTTTTTTTTTATTATCTTACATCGTTTTTTTTTTTTTAGTTTTGCGAAGGTGCTGCAGAGGATAGCATTGCGGCGTTTTCCACGCTGCCTTTTCCTCCTTTTCCTATGCAGTTACTTTGGAGAGCATAAGGAGAGGCATAGGGGTCGCCTCAGCGAGGATAAACTAATGTGTTCTCTTTTCTGTGCTTTGCTTTCTTCACCTTTTGGCTCAAAATCATCTCTTACCATGCCAAAAATACTCACTTTTTTTTTTCGTTGCTACCTGACCTAGTTGACCTCTTTTTCTTTTCCTTTTTCGACACCCCTCACCTTTCCTCTATTTCCCTTTTCGCATTTAGCGTTAAAGGCTAGCAACATCGAGGAGGGAGAAACGAAAGCAATTCAGGTTCTTTATTTTTAGAACATAAAAATGGCACGAGATGCTCCACCCGTAGTCACGCTTCTCCCAAGCCATTTACAGCGTTGCCCTCTCCCTTCATGGACGCTTTCGCGCTTTAGGTTTACTGGTGTCATGCACGTACACGTGCTGTTCTCTTTTTTTTTTTTTCGACAGAAAAAAGAACATGTACTCTTTCCATTTATAAAGGAATTTGTGTGTTTAATGGACTGTGCTGTGTCAATAGCGTCACCATTATTTTTTCCGTTTTTATTGTGATCCCCCTTGTGCGGAGCTTCTTTCCTCTCTCCCTCCCCCTCGTCTTTATCCCTTCTTTTTCATCTTTCTTTCTTGTAGCTTATAATTTGTGGGGAGGGAGGTGGCGATAATCAATGCACGTAGACTTCACTTGTGAGGAAAAAAAAAAAAAACTATTCGTTTTCTCACCTTCTTTTGTCCTTTGTTTTTCTCTTTTTTTTTTTTACCTGAAAATGTGAAGTGCGTTGAGTAGGATGCCGTTTTTTTTTTGTCCCAATTTCTTGTGTAGATTTACTATCTTGCAACAACATCCTTTTTTCAAAACAAAAAGTCAATAGTGAAATAAGCTACGTAGAGTTTCAGACCAGAACATGATCATACCCCTCAGTTGAGGCGGAGATCGGAGTTTCTGTAGTGAGGCTGTGAAAGCCGTATTTTTTTGCCTTGGCTGCTACCGATGCTTTCACTTTTGTTTTTAGCGTTCTGGCAGAGCTGCTTGCGCTCAAACATACATGCAGAAAAGAAGAAGAAAAAACAAAAAGAAGGGCACATCATGAGTTTTTCGGAGATTTCTTTCTCAGACTTTGGACTTTTCTGGGTTCATGCTCTACTGCACACTCATTCGCGTTTCTTTTTCCCTTTCTCATCCATGGGCGCTTTAAAAACGCAGCTGGAAAATTACAGGGACTCAGCCAAGTATAGCATGGAAAGAAAAAAGGGAAAAAGAAAAGCCAGCGAAGCAAGTTTTTTTTTTTTTCTCTTCTTGTGTGTCCCTATCCTCAACAACTTTCACGCAAACCTACCCCACACACAGGTACAGACAATCTACAGTTTTTTTTTTTCTCCCTCTTTCTTGCTGTGGAAACAGCAAAAAAGGGTAAGGCGGCAGTATGCGACATGTACACATTTGTCCTTCGCTCGAAAAGGTGCGCGCCAGCGTTGGCTCTTCGATTCTTGTAGGGCAGCGCTGCCTCCTCTCCACTTCCATCGCAGCTGCGAGGGCCGCATCGTGCACCGCGTACGTTGTCGCGGAGTGTGTCCTTTGCGAAGATGCGAGTGTCGTGGAAGAGCAGGTGGAATGTCTGGAGCGTGTCCTGCCCTTCGGCATCGATGTGCTCGGTGTGTCAGGTAATGCGGCCGCGGTGGCGGAGCTAACCGCCCAGCTCTACGATGTTGCATCGAAGGATTGGATTTGCGTCGTGGGCGAGGACGGGCCAGGCAAGTCGCGCTCAGCTTACCTCCTCGGCTCGCCGTCTACCAAGGTGGAGGTGGTGGAGACAGATGTCTCTTTTGTCGAAGTTTGTGTTGCCCTGCACTCGCGCGAGCAGTTTCTTCCTCTTCTCGTCTCGTCACCGGGGGGATCCTCGGCGGTAGTTGACGGCGAGAGCGATGACCCCATAAACGAATGCGTGCCGCTGTTCTCAAGCGGGGCACACGTGGTGCAGCTCGGTGCCGCCGCCACCACACTGCGGATTCACTTGGTGCTCGCCCCGGCTTTCATCAGCGCACAGGGCATTTATCGTGCACTTCGCCGCCAAATCGACGCCGCCGTCGCTGCTGGGACCACGCGTCTAGTGGAGGTGCAAGCGCACAACGCGCATATCTCGTACTGCTGTCGCATTCAGCCCAGCGGTGCTGCGGCGGACGTGGGATTGTCACCCGAGGTACTTAAGGAGGTGTTCGAGATGATCGAAGACGCGACGGGCGCTGCGGCACAGCGTTGCGACGTGCGCGGGTACGCCAACGCGGCGGCGGGCAAAGGCGTTGCGGCCGATACCAGCGCAGGCCGTGGTCCCGTCGCGGTGGTGAATGGTGTGCCGGCCTTGAGAAAAAAGATGGGCAACGAGATGCTCCTGTTGTTGGGCGTAGTCATCGTCGTCATAGGTGTCGTTGTCATCGCGATGCAGTAAGGGTTGGTAGACTGCTGTTCTGTTTTTTCCCCTATTTTCGTCGCGAGAGTGCATTTTGACAGGTTTACGCATAAACAGCCGGCTTCTCTCTTTTTTTTTTTTTCCTTTAGGCCGACAGTTCGTCAAGGAACAATGCAACAGTGGCGAAAGCCAACTGAGTAAAACAAAGGCGAAAGTAATAATAATCCCTACAGTAAAGAGAAAAGTTCTTTTTTGTTGACACTTTACTGCGACCAGCACGGAGCTGCAAACGTTTGCTGTTTGTGCTGTTGGCAAAAAAGAAGCTAAATTCGTTTTTCAAGTGCTGTCTCTGTATTTCTCTGTTTTTTTTTTTTTTGTTAAGTTGTGCGGGCGACGATTGGGATCGCTGTTTCACTGAAGCAGAGTCTCTTTTATTCTGTTCGCACCCGGCTTCTCACTTTGCCTCCGACCTCGCGCTTTTTTTTTTTCTGTGAAGCTGCAGGGCAGATCACGCTTTATAGTGGTTCTGAGCTTCCAGCGCTCACTCAGAGCGCTGCTTGCCTTTATCGTGCCGAATAAAAGAGTTTTAATCTAAAAAGACACACGCACGCACACACGTGCCAGCTTCACCCGCGCACTCACAGAGGCTAAAGTGCGCGGTTCTATTTCGATTCTTGTGCACTCCTCCTAAAGTGCTCTCTCAACCATGGGAATTCTCGGCCTATCAAAGCTGCTCTACGATAAGGCTCCAAATGCCATCAAAGAGCAGGAGCTAAAGAACTTCTTCGGTCGCCGGGTGGCGATCGACGCGTCAATGAGCATTTATCAGTTCATTATTGCCATGAAGGGCTTTCAAGACGGTCAAGGGATGGAGCTGACTAACGAGCAGGGCGAGGTTACGTCGCACCTCAACGGCCTGTTTGCGCGGACGCTGCGCATGATTGACGAGGGTATCAAGCCCATCTACGTTTTTGACGGCAAGCCGCCTCAGCTGAAGACGGACGAGCTGGAGATGCGTCGGCAGAAGGCGGCAGAGGCGGAGAAGGAGTTCGAAAAGGCGAAGGACGCCGGCGATGATGAGATGATGGAGAAGATGAGCAAGCGGACGGTGCGGGTAAGCCGCGAACAAATTGAGGATTGTAAAAAGCTGCTGAAACTCATGGGTGTGCCAGTCATCCAAGCCCCATCCGAGGCGGAGGCCCAGTGCGCGGAGCTTGTGAAGAAGGGCAAGGCGTGGGGGGTAGGCACAGAGGACATGGATGCCTTGACATTCGGCTCCACCATCATGCTCCGCCATCTCAACATCAGCGACGCAAAGAAGCGGCCCATTGCGGAGATTCACCTGGATGACGTGCTGCAGACCACGGGTCTTTCCATGAACCAGTTCATCGACCTCTGCATTCTGCTAGGCTGCGATTACGTGCCTAAGGTGTCAGGTATCGGACCGCAGAAGGCGTGGGAGGGAATCAAGCGCTACGGCTCGATCGAGGCGTTCCTAGAGTCGCTCGACACCACCAAGTACACTGTCCCTCCAGACTTCTACTACAAGGAGGCGCGGGCGTTTTTCCAGAACCCTGACGTGACCCCTGCGGAGGAGATCGACATCCAGTTCGCCGAGCCTGACGAGGATGGCCTCATTCAGTTTCTCGTAAAGGAGAAACTGTTCAATCCTGAGCGCGTTCACAAGGGCATTGCCCGCTTGCGTGCCGCACTGACGAAGAAGGTGCAGGGCCGGCTTGACAGCTTCTTCACCATCACGAAAGTCGCGCCGTCTGCCACTGACAGCACTCAGCTCGCAGGCTCAAAGCGGCTCCGGGAGGGCAAGACGGTGCACGTTTCTGGAACTCTGCAGAAGTCCACCAGCGGCCATAAAAAAGCAGTCAGGAAGTAAACGCGAACACCTGGCCACCTCTTTGTATAGACGTGTCAAAAACAATAGAATTACTGGTCCAGCTTCCGAAACAGAGAAGGACCTGCGGGGAAACAGAAAACAAAGTAAGTACTTCATACTCTCTCTCTAGTACAGCGCCACGTATCTGAGTCTCTGTTAAGAAACAGCGCTTTTTTATTTCGTTTTTTTTTTTTTTTGCGCTGCAGCGTACCAACATAATGGCGTAAGCGAAGAGTGCGTATATACGATTCCCTTCCTTTCTCGAGAGCGTTTTACTAGAGAATACAGAACAAGTGAGTATTTGTATTTTGGTGTCTATAGAATTCAATGATCGCGTCTCTTCCTAGTACGAATCTCTGTTGATCGAACCCAGCTTTATTACTCGTTTTCTCGTATTGTTGTCAGCTCTTTTGCTTTTCTTTCGCCTTGCTCCTTTATTGCCTTTGCCGCACATTGTCTATTTCTTGTGCCCCTTACGAAACAGCATCATCATTCCTTGCAGTTTTCCAGAGAGCCCCGTCCTGTTCACGTTCGTGCAGATTCGGCTCTATTAAACCTCTTTTCAGCGTGAGCCATCTTCCTCTATCGCGGTAACGGCAACAACAGCGAACTTGTCTTGTTACAGTTAGTATCACTGCACGGGAACCTTGAAGGGGGAAAAATAACCGCCATGGAGCGCCGCAAATCGGATCGCGAGCAGTCTCCGCCGTCGTTCGAGAAGATTGACGAGCAGCAGCAGAAGCGTGGTCAGGAACTGGAGGACCGCCTTGCCAGGCTCCTGAATGGCCTGCAAAGCGGCAGTGCTTCCTCCACGCTAAGCAGCAGAAACCTCTCGCGTGCGTCGCCGTCGAATAGCCTCAACAACTCGCCCAATTCGACCAAAAAGGACAGCAAAGTGTGGCAGCTGCTCCCTCAAGACGAAGCACCAGGTGCCTCACCAGAGGCCGAAGAAGTACCTACTCCAAGGAATCGGAGCGCCGTAGCACTGGTGGCCGAGCAGGCTGCTGCTCGCAAGAAGGCCGAGGAGGAAAGGGCTGCTGCCCGCAAGAAGGTCGAGGAGGAAAGGGCTGCTGCTAGGAAGAAGGCCGAGGAGGAAAAGGCTGCTGCTAGGAAGAAGGCCGAGGAGGAAAGGGCTGCTGCTAGGAAGAAGGCCGAGGAGGAAAGGGCTGCTGCTAGGAAGAAGGCCGAGGAGGAAAGGGCTGCTGCCCGCAAGAAGGCCGAGGAGGAAAGGGCTGCTGCCCGCAAGAAGGCCGAGGAGGAGGCTGCTGCTCGCAAGAAGGCCGAGGAGGAGGCTGCTGCTCGCAAGAAGGCCGAGGAGGCTGCTGCTTGCAAGAAGGCTGAGGAGGAAAGGGCTGCTGCTCGCAAGAAGGCCGATGAGGAGGCTGCTCGCAAGAAGGCCGAGGAGAAGGCTGCTCGCAAGAAGGCCGAGGAGAAGGCTGCTGCCCGCAAGAAGGCCGAGGAGGAAAGGGCTGCTGCCCGCAAGAAGGCCGAGGAGGAGGCTGCTGCTCGCAAGAAGGCCGAGGAGGAGGCTGCTGCTCGCAAGAAGGCCGAGGAGGAGGAGGCTGCTCGCAAGAAGGCCGAAGAGGAGGAGGCTGCTGCCCGCAAGAAGGCTGAGGAGGAAAGGGCTGCTGCTCGCAAGAAGGCCGATGAGGAGGCTGCTCGCAAGAAGGCCGAGGAGAAGGCTGCTCGCAAGAAGGCCGAGGAGAAGGCTGCTGCCCGCAAGAAGGCTGAGGAGGAAAGGGCTGCTGCTTGCAAGAAGGCCGAGGAGGAGGCTGCTGCTCGCAAGAAGGCCGATGAGGAGGCTGCTCGCAAGAAGGCCGAGGAGAAGGCTGCTGCCCGCAAGAAGGCTGAGGAGGAAAGGGCTGCTGCCCGCAAGAAGGCCGAGGAGGAGGCTGCTGCCCGCAAGAAGGCCGAGGAGGAAAGGGCTGCTGCTCGCAAGAAGGCCGAAGAGGAGGCTGCTGCCCGCAAGAAGGCCGAGGAGGAGGCTGCTGCCCTCAACACGGCGGAGACCTCTAATTTGGACGGTAAGGTGCACGGGACGGTAAAGTCAATCAAGAATCATCGCGAGATCGATTTTACGGCGTGCTTTGTGGAAAAGCACCGTCGGAAGTAGCGAACTTGCACGACCATTGGGTCAAAGCGAGACCAAACTGTGCGCAGGTCTGCGAAATGGGAAGGGAGCAGCCGTGGGGGGGGGGGGAGAACTGTGCTTCAGTCAGGGGAGGCGTCGTGGCTTTAGTCGGCGTTGATTTGGTCGTGCACTGACGGGTGGTGATGTCTCCTCTTCCGAAAGAGAATGCGGGGCCGGCCGCTATAACGTGGTCTCTGCATAGTTTTGTTTTGCGGCGGTGAAAATGGACTGAAAGAAGAGCCTCTGCTAGAACCTTTTTTTTTTTGATTTCCGGTGTGTGAAGTGGACAGCGTTCTCCTTAATTTTGCACCATCAATTAGTTTTTTTTCTTGGTAGACTAGCTGGGAAGAACCCTCTTTTTTGTTTTCTTGTGTAGCTATCCACTTCAAGCACTAGTTATGGAACATGAGTATTTTTTTATCGTGGAAACTTAATCGTCTCTTTCCCCTTCTTCTTTTTACCGCATACGCTCTCAGCCGCAATCGGCTCCTTTTTTCTTTTTTTTTTTTTCAACCCTTTTCCACCGTCTTTTTTTGCTCCTCCTTCTTTTTTTTTTTTGAGTGACAGAGCCTTGGGAAGGTGTGTCGTAGGCGTTTTTTCCCCCTTCTCTTGCTCTGGCTTGGTGTACTGCATTTCTCCTTCGTCAAGCAATTACGTGTTTTCCATTTGAAACTTGATTTGTTTTTATCTAATGAGAGCTGGAGTTAGGTATGAATTCAGTTGTCTATATGTATGTTTTTTTTTTTTTGGAGGGGGTGTCGTTGCTAACGGGTGTACAAGTTCTTTCTGTAGGCAACAACAAACTCTTTTTTTTTTTTTTAGCGGCCCTCCCTTTTTTCCCCCTTTTCCCCGTTACAAGAAGTAGAGCCAATCGTGATTATATTACCTTTCTTTCATTGGGGTAATGGTTGCACATTATGAGAAAAAAAGGTGATGGCAAACTGTTCCTTTGAACGCCGAAGCGCGGCACTTTAATCATAGTTTCTTTATCCTTGAGTTCACGATTACGTTCCTCTCCCATTGCTGGCAGTTCTTCCCTTCTCCAGTTCTTACAGAACAAAAAAGAAACAGCTGTCTATCCTTCTTTTTGTTTCTCTGCTTTTCATTTGATCTGCCTGTACATGCGAATCAAGTTCCATTAACAAAGAACAATACTATCGACTTAAAGCACTGCCATAAAAAAGGAAAGGAAGGATTTCCTTTTGTGGTTCTATTCTAACAACGCAAAACTACAGTTTTTGCAACATAACATATATGTTCTCTCTTTCTTTTTAAACTCAAACCTATTACGCAGGCCTTTACTTGAGAGACACCAAAGACAATGGAACACAGCAATTTCGATCACGAGCGGGCCACAGCAGTACACGAAGAAGCCGACGGGGAGCAGCAAAGGCGTGCTCAGGAACTGGAAGACCGTCTCGAAAGACTCCTCAACAGATCTCAACGCGGCACTGCTTCCTCCACGCCGCGAAGCAACAACCTCTCGCGCGTGTCTGATGCGAATAATCTCAACAACCTCACGGAGCGAACAAAGCAAGACAACAAATTATGGCAATCATCAACACAGGGGGAAGTAACCATCGCATCGATGGAATCCGACGGAGCGAAAACACCAGCCCAGTTAAACGACACAGCTGCGTTTAACGAGCAACACATAGCCCCGGAAAACGGCAGCGCACAAACACCGGCTGTGCAGTCCAACAGCGTATCTCAAAGCGCGGCGACACCACCACCGTGTAACGATGAGCTCCGCGGCACGACAAAACGCAACGGAACGCAACGAGGGATCGACTTCACCGCGAAGTTTGTCGAGAAGGGCAGCAACAGGACCACAGACAATAAGACTGGAACCAAAACAGAGGAGGAGGAGGCTGCTGCCCGCAAGAAGGCCGAGGAAGAGGCTGCTGCCCGCAAGAAGGCCGAGGAGGAAGCTGCTGCCCGCAAGAAGGCCGAGGAGGAGGCTGCTGCCCGCAAGAAGGCCGAGGAGGAGGCTGCTGCCCGCAAGAAGGCCGAGGAGGAAGCTGCTGCCCGCAAGAAGGCCGAGGAGGAGGCTGCTGCCCGCAAGAAGGCCGAGGAGGAGGCTGCTGCCCGCAAGAAGGCCGAGGAGGAGGCTGCTGCCCGCAAGAAGGCCGAGGAGGAGGCTGCTGCCCGCAAGAAGGCCGAGGAGGAGGCTGCCCGCAAGAAGGCCGAGGAGGAGGCTGCTGCCCGCAAGAAGGCCGAGGAGGAGGCTGCTGCCCGCAAGAAGGCCGAGGAGGAGGCTGCTGCCCGCAAGAAGGCCGAGGAGGAGGCTGCTGCCCGCAAGAAGGCCGAGGAGGAGGCTGCCCGCAAGAAGGCCGAGGAGGAGGAGGCTGCTCGCAAGAAGGCCGAGGAGGAGGCTGCTCGCAAGAAGGCCGAAGAGGAGGCTGCTGCCCGCAAGAAGGCCGAGGAGGAGGCTGCTGCCCGCAAGAAGGCCGAGGAAGAGGCTGCTGCCCGCAAGAAGGCCGAGGAGGAGGCTGCTGCCCGCAAGAAGGCCGAGGAGGAGGCTGCCCGCAAGAAGGCCGAGGAGGAGGCTGCTGCCCGCAAGAAGGCCGAAGAGGAGGCTGCTGCCCGCAAGAAGGCCGAGGAGGAGGCTGCTGCCCGCAAGAAGGCCGAGGAGGAGGCTGCCCGCAAGAAGGCCGAGGAGGAGGCTGCCCGCAAGAAGGCCGAGGAGGCTGCTGCCCGCAAGAAGGCCGAGGAGGAGGAGGCTGCTCGCAAGAAGGCCGAGGAGGAGGCTGCTCGCAAGAAGGCCGAGGAGGAGGCTGCTGCTCGCAAGAAGGCCGAGGAGGAGGCTGCTCGCAAGAAGGCCGAGGAGGAGGAGGCTGCTCGCAAGAAGGCCGAGGAGGAGGCTGCTGCTCGCAAGAAGGCCGAGGAGGAGGAGGCTGCTCGCAAGAAGGCCGAGGAGGAGGCTGCTGCTCGCAAGAAGGCCGAGGAGGAGGCTGCTGCTCGCAAGAAGGCCGAGGAGGAGGAGGCTGCTCGCAAGAAGGCCGAGGAGGAGGCTGCTGCTCGCAAGAAGGCCGAGGAGGAGGAGGCTGCTCGCAAGAAGGCCGAAGAGGAGGAGGCTGCTCGCAAGAAGGCCGAGGAAGAGGCTGCTGCCCGCAAGAAGGCCGAGGAGGAGGCTGCTGCTCGCAAGAAGGCCGAGGAGGAGGCTGCTGCTCGCAAGAAGGCCGAGGAAGAGGCTGCTGCCCGCAAGAAGGCCGAAGAGGAGGCTGCTGCTCGCAAGAAGGCCGAGGAAGAGGCTGCTGCCCGCAAGAAGGCCGAAGAGGAGGCTGCTGCTCGCAAGAAGGCCGAGGAGGAGGCTGCTGCTCGCAAGAAGGCCGAGGAGGAGGAGGCTGCTCGCAAGAAGGCCGAGGAGGAGGAGGCTGCTCGCAAGAAGGCCGAGGAGGAGGAGGCTGCCCGCAAGAAGGCCGAGGAGGAGGCTGCTGCCCGCAAGAAGGCCGAGGAGGAGGCTGCTGCTCGCAAGAAGGCCGAGGAGGAGGCTGCTGCTCGCAAGAAGGCCGAGGAGGAGGCTGCTGCTCGCAAGAAGGCCGAGGAGGAGGCTGCTGCTCGCAAGAAGGCCGAGGAGGAGGAGGCTGCTCGCAAGAAGGCCGAGGAGGAGGCTGCTCGCAAGAAGGCCGAAGAGGAGGCTGCTGCTCGCAAGAAGGCCGAAGAGGAGGAGGCTGCTCTCAAGATGGCCGAGGAGGCTGGTGTCTGTGTTAAGGAGGTCGAGGGTTCGAGTGGTAACTCTCAGAGTTCGTCACCGCATGGAAGCGACCTTGCCAACAGAGTGAAAAGACACGGGGGACGGCGTCGCGAGGTTGACTTTACGGCCAAGTTTGTCGAGAAGGGCGGGAGTGGTGGTGTCACAGAGGGTGCACACTCTGTGGCGCCTGGTCCTGCTGGAAAGCCCCCTGCTGGGGGTTCTTTTGTGGGTGTGGCGTTTGTGGCTGTTCTAACGGTGTTTGTGGTGGTTGGCATTTTCATGCGTTGATCGTTTTTTTATTTGTTTGTTTCATAGCTGTGTAGTGTGACCGGTTTATAGTGATTGGTGCTTTGTCTCTTGGCTTACCGTTGCTTGTTGAGACTCCGAAAGGTAGGGGGCAGACTTGTTATGAGCTCCTCTTTATGTGTAAATAGCAATGCCGCAGGTGGAAGACACGCTTTTTTTTTTCTTTCTTAGGTTTCTCTCTCTAGCTTCTTATTTGTTTTCCATCTCTTTATTCAGTGTGGCGCAGTCTGTTGTCTTTTTTTTTTATCGAATTACTTTTGTGCGCAATAGGGCGGGGTCTTTTCTGACTTTAAGTGGAACTTCTTTTTTAACTTTCATTGTGAGTATTTAACTAACGTGCTGTCTTTGCTTTAGAAGTCACAACATATTCCCACTGCGTAAGTACTCCATTTTTGTCCTACGGCGCCGAAGGATGCTTGCTGCTAGCTCTTTTTTTTTTTCTTGTGTCGAGATGCATACTCTAACCGCTGTGGAAAGGAGGCGGACAGCTGTTCTAGAGTTTTTTTTTTTCTTTAGCTTGTGCTTCATTACACCAGTCACTGTTTTCTTCTTTTTTTTTTTGTGAAGGCAGTTTATATATACTCTCTTTTCTTTATTCTAGATTATATCTTTGTCCCTCGCCCGTAACACGGAGTTTAAGTCGAGTGCTTGATGATGAAAAGAAAAATGAGGGGGATGTTCGTAAGGCAATTGGACTTTGTGTGGTTACTTGGGAGTTTGCGTGAGAGATGCTTCAGTCTTGAAGCGAGTATCCAAGCGAGGCGAAAAGAAAAGACACAGTTAGCTTTCTCTTTTCCTTTGAATGCCGTAGCGTGTTTCTTGCTGTGACAAAGGAAAACCACACACACACACAACGTTTGCGTGCTTTTCATTTTTTTTTGTCAATTGTCTGCTCCGTTTTTTTTTTTTTTTGCATGCTTCGTGGTGCTCTTTCATCGACCTTGTTTTTCAATGGCGCACGTTTTTACGCATATAAATAGAGTTTCTTTGTACGAAGAGTTAGCGCATCATTCAGACTTCTACATCCGCGACGAGGACTGCAAACAATGTCGAGTGGTGCATTGGGGCGTGGTTCCTATCGTTCTGTAGTGGCAGGGGTGAATCCTCGCCGCATCCCAACCTACTACTCCTCCGCGTACGAGCTGATCCAGCTCTACCGCGCTAACCGCGATGTGACGCGTAGCTTCCTCGTCCGCGACAAGGTCTTCGACAACAAGTTTCCTGGCTGCGCTTTGGCCAACGGTCTCTTCAAAATGGTGCCGAACAGGCGTGAGGGTTACCACGCTAGGGAGGTGACGGAGGCGATTCGACACCGCACCATTTGGATCCAGCGCATTCAGCAGCAACGTGCGATCAACGCTGCGATTTTGGATGACGCCAGCAAGGAGCTGACGCCGGCAGAGATGACGACCCGCTTCTCCTATCAAACGCCCGACTCTGCGGCTTACTTCAGCCCCCAGAAGTACTCAGCTGCAAATAACTGGCCCAACTACTGGCAGCACCCCACGGAGAAGCACGTGGTGCCGCGGCTGCGGTGGCGCCGGGAGCCGGAGCTGGGCGGCATTACCCGAGTACGAGAAGCGGTGGCGACACCGATTGCCGATTTTTAAGTGAGCGCAAGCATTGGAGCTGTAGTGTAGTGCTGAGTTTTTTTTTTTTTTGTATGAGACGCTTGCTGTTTGTTTGGTAGCAACGCGTTGTTCCTGTTGGTGCTGACTTTTTTTTTTCACATTAACAAAAAAAAAAGAGGTTTTCCTGCAACCTAACTCTTTTTTTTTTTTAATTCTGTTGCGAAGACGTTGGCACGTGGGTTGCACTTTTGTTCTGGCGCCTGATAGCGTGTGTGGAAGGAAACAGAGACGCTGGCGCTCCTTTCGTCTCCGTAATGAAGTTGCGGTGAAGTTGGCATGGTTCAAGAGTTGATTTAGTTTTGCGTTGCGGCACGCCACATCGCTTTTTTAGAACATCGAGGCTCACTAAAGAGCCTGACTTTTCAACTGCCCTCATTATTGCTTGTTTCTCCTGAGTGCCTCCTTTTTTTTTTTTTCGCTCTGCTCTTCTTTCTTTTTTTTTTTTTTTTTAATGCCGCTTGGTTTGGTCTTCGTACAGGGCAGAATCTTTATACTGCTCTGAGAAGCCACTCTGGCGCCTATAGACCACAGAACACAAAGCTCAAACACGCACACAAACGTGGCAGACTTGTCCTTTTTTTTTTTTCCGCGCTTAGACGCACGGAGAGGTCAACCGCCCAGAGAGTATATTGGATGCCTACTCACCTTGGTTTAACATTGTTCTTAACAGCATGAGTCATCCGTATACCATGGACGGCTTTTGGGAGGCATGCGCAGCCCATGGCATCGTGAGCAAAAAGGTGGCGGTGCACCGCAGCCCGCACACTGCCTCACCAATCGGACTTTGCGTTGACGAGGCGGTCAAGCACGGTGCACCCCTCGTTAATGTGCCGTACCACGCCGTGCTGAATGCGCAAACCCTGCGTGGCGACCTCTTGCCACGGGCGCTGCCGCCGCTGCGCAAAGCGGTGCTATTCCTGACGCGGCGCGGCAGAATGGGCTCGGTGACGGCACACAGTTTGTGGCTGGCCTGCTTCCTCGCCTGCTACGCGGCGGACTGCGCACACACGCTGCACGTTGCCACGCCGTCCCTCCGTCCCCTCCTCAATGACACCGTCTACCCTCCGCTGCCGAACCTCTTTTTGCCGGCGAACGCAGCCTCGTGCCCGAGTCTGCGCGACGCCACCCCTGCGGCGCTGACTGCGGCGGAGAGTCGCGTGTCAGCTGAGGTCGAGCTGGCGCATGCGTTGCTGCGGCACTACGGAAAGCGCCGCGGCCTCTCGCCCTGTCTCTGCCCATGTAGAGAGGCGGTGACGCTGTCGTACCGCACCGTCATGCAGCGCGCGGTGCTGCTGCCGTGGAACTGCGAGCCTTCCGCCCCAGGCGATCTCGCAGAGCTGTTCGAGTCGTCACCAGACCTCCCACTGACCCCGTCCCTTGTGCCGGTCATCGACATGATCCGCGCTGCCCCTTCCGTCGCGGTAGCAGCAGGCAGCACCGAAGAGGACTCGGAAGCGGCAAGTGGCGGTGGCAACTGCGCACTGCTTACATGCTTGCAGTCGGACTTCGTCTCCCCGACCAGCCGGCGGCGCGTCATCGTGGAGACGGCGCCGCTCGCCGCACGCCGGGTGGTGGTGTGCGCGGCAAAGCCGATCAAACCTGGGGAAGAACTTCTGATGGAGTTTGAGTAGGGTGCGCGCATATGTGTGTGCGTGTGTGTTGTGAGGGAAGCACGAAGAAGGAGGTGAAGGGGCAGGCTGCGATCGGTGCCTCGTCTTCGATCTCCTTTGTGCCTTTCTTTCTCCACATAGAGACACATGTCGTTGACGACTAGAGGGAAAGTCGATGACTCATATCTTATTCACAGAACACAACATAAAGAGGTCAAGACCGCATGGGGCACACCGAGGAGCCGAATTCAATTTTGGGAAAGCTCTTTTTTCTCTTAAAGCTACCTTCTGAGGACTTTCAGCAAACGGTAAAGTTGCGCGCATCCACTTCGCCGTGGGAATCAAGGTTGTGGACTTTTCGCTTTCGTCAAAGAGAGAGAGAGAGAACATGCTACGTTGTATTTCAGGCGTTCCTTTCCAATGCCAAGTTCGAAGGCGCCAAATTCGTTTGTAAATTTGCGCTCGAAAGAAAAAAAAAAAAACAACAACAACGACAACAACCACGCACTGTTGTAATTTCAACTCAGTTCTTTTGTGTCTGTATGACTGCAATTGTTGATTCTATCTGTTGCTCTTTTCCTTTTTTCACACTCTTCGATACCTTTTGTAACATTATTCTCTCTTACTGTTTCGTCGCTCGGCTACACATCTTTTTTTTCTTCTTTGCTTGGCCTCCCTTCTAGCTTTCATTGCTGTGCAAGCATTTTCCTCGTCCGTGATAAAACTGCGGATCTGTAAACAGCTCATTATTGAAGAACATCCAGGCCAGCGCCGTGCTTTTTTTTTTTTCTCCTCGTGCTGCGTTCATTTTCCAATATCCCTGTCGTCAACAGGCTTTACTGTCTATTTCTTTCTTTTTACAGTTGGGTGTTCCACAGCGACACACTCTGCATACGTGTCTTGTCTTTATAAACAAATAAACAAAGTGTGGATCGCCAAGTGTCCTGCGAGTTTAGTGCAGTTCATACACTATAGCCTATTCCGTGTCGATTGTTCTCCGCTTATCCGCTAATCCCACTTTTCTTTTCTTTCTTGCTGTTGCACTATTATTCTTTTTTCTTCTACTGATCTCTCTCTCGTTGTCAAGATGAACCGTCACGAGCTGTCGGAGCAGTCGTCCCTGCGCGTTGTGGCGGAGCCGGCAGGCGGCTACAAGAGTTGCGATGCCGCGCGTGCGGCGTTTCGCGCTGGTGATATTGAGGCGTCCCGCCGGGAGCACATGAAGCCGATGCACGAGGAAAGCCACAACTCTAGCGCCTCAGAGTACGTCAAGTCCGTCGTCTTTGGCGGTCTGGACGGCATCATGACGACTTTCGCCATCATTGCTGCTGCGGCGGGTAGTAACGGCAACTACGCCACGGTGCTTATTTTTGGCTTCTCGAACGTGATTGCGGATGGCTTCTCGATGGGTTTTGGCGAGTACGTGTCCGGCGAGGCGGAGCGCGACAACGCCATCACGGAGCGGCGCCGCGAGGAATGGGAGGTGGAGAACTCCCTCGATCTCGAGTTGGATGAGATGGTGCAGATTTATATGTCAAAGGGGCTCTCCTTCGACGATGCACACACGATTGTCGGCATCATCTCGAAGGACCCGAAGATGTTCGTGGACTTTATGATGGTTGAGGAGTTGGGGCTGCTGGTGGATCTTGATGACGCTCACGGGCCAAAGAAGCAGGGTGCTGTGATGTTTGCCTCGTTTCTCTTTTTTGGTTCTATCCCTCTCCTTGCCTACTTGCCGGGCAAGGGTCAAGGCACTGATGCCATTTTTATCTTCTCATGCGTGCTGACGATGGTCTCTCTGATTGTGCTCGGCTCGTTGAAGGGGTTTCTTGTGGGCGTCAGCATCACGCGCTCTGCCGCGCTGATGGTGCTGAATGGCACCATCAGCGGCGCCGTGAGCTTCGTAGCGGGCTTTTTGATTGAGGCGGCACTCAGCAAAGGGGTGCATGCGTCGCCGGCCCCGGTGTAGCTCGGATTGACTTCTGTTGTTGTCTGTAAGTGAACTTACCTCTTTTTTTTTTTTCCGTGCTTAACACTAAAGAGTCCCAAGTGCCTTTGCGTTACGTGTAGCATCGATATTCTCATACCTGGAGTTTTCTACTTTATAATCCTAAACTCCCTTTCGAGCTTGTACGCGTGAAGGTTTTGTGGCTCCGAGTAACTAACATAAAAATCATGACAGAAGCGATGAGGATGCGTTAAAACAGGCGAACAAGCAAATAAGAACGACAGATGTGTGCTTCTTTGTATGGTTGATTCTCTGTTTGCCAATTAGGCGTTTTTTTATAATTATTGCTCCTCATTTAGTAGGAGTACATCAACGATAGGCGCCTTCTTTGCACAGCAAACACGAGAGGAACGGAACGATTCTTATATGTGTGTTCATAGGGCGTGGACTGCGAAGGGCTTCCTTCTCGGTGCCTCCCTTTTTTTAAATGTGCAGCAGCAGCGATGCAATAGCTGGAGGAACACGTGGAGAGGGACTGTGAGAAAGGAGCTGAACAGGCAGCGTTTGAAAACACGCTGTTTTACGAGGGACCCTTTTTGTTTTGCCGCCGATGACTGGCAGACAATCTGCCTTTCTTGCTTACAGAACTTCTTCTTGCCGTCAACCTTTTTTTTTGTTTCTGTTTCTGTGCTGTTTTTCATACGCGTTTGCGTTTACACACGAACACATCGAAACACGCGACTCTTTTTTCTCTAAACAGTCTTCGCAACAGAAGCTCAGGCACGGCGTGCTTTGGAATTCAATTACTATTTCATTTTTGCTCTTCTTTCTCACTGAAGGCCACGGCAGCGGACCCCGCGGCGAACCGCGCCACTATTTGGGCCGAGGATGGAAGCCAAAGGCCGCGTCTTGGGTGCGGTGCGCACGCTGTCACAGGCTGTATCGACACAGGTGAAGACAGCGGAAACACGCGCACTTGTCTTGAAGGTTCTTTCCGGGAAGTCGGAGTCCTTCAGCCTGCACGAGCTTGAGCAGGCCCTCTGCTTCTTTACAAGTCACAACAGCGAGTACACTGATGTCGCGGCGGACGAGTTCCGCATCCTGGCAGAAGAGACGCTGAACAACTCCATTCGGTCGGTGCTCGTGTACGACAACTTCTCCGGCTACTTCGGCGACGCCGAGGTGTACTCGCTCTCCCTGGCCTTTCAGTACAACCTCTCTGTAGAGGCGCTCACTCTCAGCGGTATCGACGTCAGCGACGAATCGATCTGCGCGCTCTGCGAGGCACTGGTGCGGTCCCGCGTAAACTACATTGATCTCTCCAACACACCGCTCGAGGATGAGGCGGGCCGCTCCATCGCAGCCCTGGCGCACGTCAACCCGTACCTGCGCACTGTCATCGTGGACGACACCTTAATTGCAGACGACGTCCTGGACGAGATCGACGTGGCCTGCCAGTTCAATCACAGCAACTGGGAGGGCAACGACGGCCGCATGGACGAGTCGCTTTTCCGAGGCGCCGACCTCGGCCGGCTGAAGCACCGCCTTCAGCAAACCATCCGCGCTCAGCACAAGAAGATACACTTTTGCGTGGCGCACCTCTTCGGCTGCTGCCCTAACGGCGACCTTTGCCTCTACTCCCACTCCCTCGGCACGAGCGGTGCGAAGGAGGTGGACACGTCGCTGTCGGCGAAAATATCAGAGCTGTTTGCCAACGGCGGGGATTGGGAAGAACGTCTGCCGCCGCGCCCCTCCGACGGCGCTTCATGGCGCAACCCAGAAGACGAGGCGCCGAAGAAGCCACGGCTGAATGCGGTGCGGCGCGAGCGTTTGAAGGCGCCGAACGACTCCGATAAAGAGATGAAGGCGCAGAGCACTGCCACCGCTGCTGCTGGTACAGCTGCGCATTCGCGCTGGGCTCCTCTGCTCAACGGATTGGTTGGAATATGCTGTGGAATGCTGGTCGTGGGAGTGGCCAGTATTATTGCGCGCCGCTTCACACGTAGCGCCAACGCAGTCTAAAAAAAAAAAAAGGAAAAGCAAGGCAAACAGGGTTAAGGGAGCGTGCCGCTCCTTGCTCTAGTTGCTTGATGTCTGATGTGCACCATCTCTACTTCTTCACAGCTTTTTTTTTCTTGTCTCTTGTACCGCCGCTACAAGCTTGAAGACTGAGGGAGAATTAAAAAAACCCCAAAAACTGCAACAACAACAAAAATGCTGCACATATGTCAATGAAAATGCGTCGTCTTCTTTTGGTGAACTCCTCCCAGCCCTTTCTTTCATTTCTTGTCTCTTTTTCCAACGTTTTGTTAACTGCGCAGTGGTGTGTGTCTCACACAGGCTCGTCTTTGTTTTCCTTTTTTTTCTTCTGGAAGGACTCTCTCTCTCGCCCTCGGGGCTAGTGGTATACGCAAGCACAGACAATTCATTTTTTCTTCTTCCCTTCCTGTTTATTCATCTCGGCGCGACTTTTTTTTTTTTGCCGGGTAGTCACTTACACAGAATAGACACCAGTGGCTTACCATTTTACGTATATCCTTTTCGCAACTGCGTCTCTCGCTCTTTACGATTGCTTTCATTGTCGCTCTTATTGTCTATCTTTCTTCGTTGAGTTAGTCGTCATGGCGGGCACTGGCAGCGGGCACGATCAATCGACGGACGTTTTCTCGGCTGAAGGCCGTGTCTTCCAGGTCGAGTACGCCGGCAAGGCTGTCGACAACAGCAGCACAGCCATCGCAGCTTGCTGCAAGGACGGGGTGGTGCTCGCGATTGAGAAGATCCACTCCAGCCGCATGCTGGAAAACGGCTCCAACAACCGCATTCACGCCGTCGACCGCCAAGCCGGCGTCTGTATCTGCGGCCTCCTTCCCGACGGTCGCGCCATAGTCTCACGTGCGCGGCTGGAGGCTGAAAACAGTCGCGACATCTTCGCTACACCGATCCGCGGCTCCGTGCTCGCCAACCGGATTGGTGAGTTCATGCACGTCTACACGACGCACTACGCCTACCGCCCTTTCGGCTGCTCCGCCATTATTGCGTCCTACGCGGACGACGGCCCGCAGCTGTACGTGAGTGACCCGAGCGGTACTGTGGCCGGCTACTACGGCATCGCCCTTGGCAAGGCGAAGACGGTTGCGAAGAGCGAGCTAGAGAAGCTCGATTTTTCCAGTCTCACGTGCGATGAGGCGGTGCCGAAGCTGGCGAACATCCTCCACGATGTCCACGATAAGCAGAAAGACAAGCTGTACGAGGTGGAGGTGGCGTGGGTGTGTGACAAGTCGGATCGCAAGTTCGTGCACGTTCCTGCGGAGATGATTCCACCACCGCCATCCAGTTAAAGCAAGGATAACAGAAGAGGGAGAAAAAAGAAGCAAGCAAAAAAGAGAAAAGGGAAGCCCAGCAGAAGGCCATTTTTCCACGGTGCCATTCTTTTGTTTTTGTTTTACGTGTTGTAACGGGGACCATTAGGCATTCTATTTCGACGACAAAAAAAAAATGATAGATAGATGCGTAGGTGTGTATGGGCACGATAACAAGTGCTGATGGCCATTGATGTCTGACAATTCTTGATATTTCTTGTCATCTCTTGGCCTCTCACCACAGCAAGATTGCACTGTATGATTAGGCTGGGCTGCTCAGTTTGCGTGCTTATAACCTCGTCTCCATTGCTAGAGAAACGTAATAGGTCACGCTGTGGTCCCTGACGACGCTGGAAGAGACTCAGAGTCGATTAATTACAACTGTGGCCGCCCACTTCAGAGTGCCATCCTAACAAGACGTGGCGTCTCATTTCTTCCTTTTGACAAAAGCTGCAGGCTCATTTTGCAACGTGGTGTTTCACCCTCCTCCTTATCGCCGTCGTTTCCTTTTTTTTTTTTTAACCTTTCGTGTTTTTTTTTTTTCCTGCGGATCTCTTTCATTGGTGCATTTCGTTTTTTTTTTCCTCTTCGCTCTCTGCATCGTTTAGGAAGCGAGGTGTGAGACCTGCAGAGAGTTCCACACACCGACACACAGCGTTTGTACAGCAGCAAACAACAAGAGCTACAAAATGTTCCGTAGCTCTCTGCGACGCGGCGTTCACCGGGTTGGTTATACACATCCGCACCAGCTCCCCGTGCCGTGTGCGCAGCGCTGGGACCTTCGCCTGGCCCGCGCACGCATCTTCCAGGAGTACATTGAGGAGAAGGCACCCGGGGCGTGGCAGCTGGAGGACGAGCGACACATGTCGCCAGAGTTCCACACCTTCACTGGCTACCCGATGCGTAACATGCGTCCCGGCTACGGCCAGAACTTGCCAGAGTTCCTGATGAAGAAGAGACTGCCGAACAACACGCACTACGAGCTGTTTGCACGCCGTGACATCCCGAACGAGGACAACGCGATGTACGGCAAGCTGCTCTACGACACGACGATGCACGGCACATCGCTGCCATCCATGTACCGCATGCACAAGGACATCAACAAAGCCCAACGCAACGACCGCAAGTTGTCGGGCAACCGCTTCAAGGTGCTTAACTCGAGCGGCGCGAAGAACCCACCGTCGGGCTTTGAGCCGATTCCCGACGCGTCGGAGGAGGAGGACGACTGAGCGTAAAAGTGCCGGTAGGCTGAAGGAACGCCGCTTTCGCGTGCAGACGGTCATTGTTTTCGTGGGCGGTTCACAACCCTTTTCCCAGTCTGCTGCGTTCTTCCGCGTCGCCTGCTTCTGCGCTGCGTATCGGCTCTCTTCTCTCCGGTAATTTGGATGCGTCTGGTTCCAGCTTCTTGGTGTCCCGTTCTTTGTTTCACTCCTTTCTTTCTTTCTTTTTTTTCTCACATATTTCGTTTTTGTCGTATTTCGCGCGATACTGCACGTTGCAGAGGGCCTGTGTTGACGGTCGCGACTAGTATCGACTACAATGGATGCATGAGTGCGACATGTGAGTCGGTGGAGGCATAGGACGTGGAGGAGTGCGCGGCCTGTCCGTGCTTCCTCATTGGCGAAGCGCATTTCCCACTTTTTACAATTTCCCTCAGCTGCGATAAACTCTGTGCAGCTTTGGCTGAACACGTTGTCTTTTTTTTTATCTTGCTCTAGTGTGATTTCGCTGTGTGTTGCAAACGAAGCGAAAAAGGAAAGCAGCGAAAGGCGTTTGTGATAGAAGAATACAAGCGCTTTTTTTTTTATTTGGCAGTGGAGAGCGCTCATGTACCTGTGTTGCTCTTCTAACCGACTGAAAAAGTTCAGCACTTGAGGTGTTGTGCGATGAGAACTGGAGAGAAACGGTCGGCAAGGCAGCATGAGTTTGCAACTGCGTATTTTTCTGTTATTTGGTGTTCTACTGTTATTATTTTCGGTCCCGAGGCTAACCGCACTACTCCTTTTCGTGGTAGCACGAGACACACACAACTTTTTTCACCGCTATCTATCTATCTGTATCTCTCTCTCTCTCTCTCTCTCTCTCTCTCTCTATATATATATATATATATATATAGATGTATAGCTGTATTTGCTCCGTTGCTCTTTTTGTCTTTCTCTGCTTATCCACTTACTGCCTTCTCTTCCTTCCTTCCTTTTTTTTTTATGCGCGTTTCATCTCTCGTCAACTGCCTCTAGGCAACCCTCCACTTCACGGCAGCGGCCACTACACACACCCTCTAGCTTTTTGCATTGAACAGCAACACTAGCAAATACAAAGTAGTACAGCAGCAACAATACACACACACAAAAAAAAAAAAAGAAAAGAAAAACAGAGCGTTAACACGCACAGCAACACTTGCGATGCTCGATCAGTGGAAAATGGACCTCGAGTCGGAGGACCATCGGACACGCCGCGACATGACGGAGAAGTTCATTGCCCGCAACATCAAAGGAGAGACAGAGCGGCAGGTGACCTCCTCCTCGACTTCCAGCGCTGTCTTCGTCTCAGACTGCACGTGCATAATGGGCGCCACCGCCGCGCATCCCTCGTATCTGTGCTCGGGACTCAGCAACGGAAGTGTGTGCCTGCTCAACACCTCCAACCTGTCTAAGATCTATCTTTTCGAGGTCGACCGTGATCCACGCTCTGCACCACGTGGCGGCGCCTCCGCCGCCCAGCAACTTGTGGCAGTGGCCACTCACGCCATCGTTCCCGGCGGAACGGTGAGCGGTGCTGCTGCAACTAGTGCTTCTGGTGCTGCGACGGGACAGCTGCTGCTGTGCATGACACTGGACAACGTCGTTTGTGTATGCCCGATGGACATGTCGACCGTGCTGGAACGCAAAAAGGTGTCGCGGGGAGACGTGGCAAAGGTGAAACCTTACCCGTCGACCAAGTCAGCGACGGTGCTGTATTCCTCCGTGCAGTTCAACACCAAAGGCAATCGGATAGTAGCGGTGCTTGGTCTCTCGCAGGAGGCGGCGTCCTCTGGCGTGCGACACTGTGTCGCGGTGCTCTCCACTCCGGATGACGCCGCAACCCTTCAGAGCCGCTTTTCTTGTGAGAGGGAGTGGCACACCCTCGTCGCCCCAATGTCACCTGCCGCAGCTGAGGCGCCACCGCCGCTCGAGCTCTGCTACTGTGGGTGGTGGTCGGTGGACGTGCTCGTGTGCCTCTGGTCGAACAGCTGCCTGCAGCTGCTGCGCGCGGCGGACTTGGTGGTGGTCGGGGAGTGTCGGCTCCTGCGGCACTGTGCCGCGGACGCCGTGACAAACGCCACTGTCAGCCGTCCCAGTGGCACCGACGTGGCGGAGAGCGCGACGCTGAACATCGTGGCGCTGGTGCTTCGACACAACGTCGCAGCCACGTTCTACGTGACGTCAAAGCGGGCTGCGGAGGCGGTGGAGGCACCGGGGCTGAAGCGAGCCCGTAGCGAGACGGCGCCGTCGCTGTCGTTTTCGGTATGTCCGACGCTCCAAAGCTATTGCTCAGAGGAGATTCCCATCCGCGAGATGCACCTCGTTCGTTCCTTTTCGTGGACGCTGATGCTGTTGCTGGAGAGTGGTGCATTGGTCTTCCTTGATGTGGAGACGATGAGGCTGTCGGTGCACCGCGCAGTGCACCGACAGCGAATGCCAGATGCAGGTCGCTACCACACCAGTGCGTCACTGAGTCTGCCAAGGCACTTTTTCTGCGTGGTACACGGCCGCCCATTCACCGCAGCCATCGTAGAGCACAACGCTGCAATTCTACTGAAGGCGCAGTGAACTATGCGGTTCTTTTTTCTAGTTGAAGTCTAGCGCACATCTGCTTCTTGGGGCTTTTAGTGGCTCTGCTTACGCCTCGAACCAACTCATGCTGCCGTTTTTGTGAGCGGGACATCGTCCGGTCTGCGCGCGAATGCCGACAAATACTGTTAGACATCAACTTCAAGACAAAAAGACACGGAATTTATCTTTTTTTTTTTTCGAGTGTCTAATCAGTGCTTTTGACGTTAAAGGCGACTGTATTCTCTTTTTTTTTTTTTTGGCATTCCCGGCGTTGCGTTTCCGTTACAACGAGGTTGCAAGTACTGCAGATGGCAGTTTTTTTTTTTTTCTGATTTCCAAACGGATGCACCGCTCTGAACCATCTTTTTTGTTTGTTGCGCCTTTTGATGACATTAAAGCAAACACATTCGCTAACTGAGAGAGGTGTGAAAGCGAAAAACAAGGTGTCACACTTTTACGTTGTTGTGTCTTCACCTGCTGTGCGCACTTCGGCTTTAACCGAAACCCTTTTCTCCCTCTATATATATACTGGCCTTTTATCACTTTCTGTCTCTCTTTTCCTCGCGTTTCCTTCGTGTTTGCACAGCAAGCGTTGCGTCGGCGAACGACCCCCTCCCCTCCCCCCACCCCCAAACACACACACACACAAACACCACGATCGGAGCGCGTGATAACACCTGTTTCACAGATTCTCTGCGTGACACGCAAGCGGCAGTCAAATCGAAACGTTCAGTGCACCCACCACAAAAAACAAATACTCTTACGAAAAAGAGGAGGAAAAAGCAAAGTAGTACAAAGCGAGAAAGAAAAACAAAGAGGCCTTTTTTCTGCTGCTGCCGGACAACAGCGTGATGCGATCCTCGCCACGATTCACCGCGCGTCTTGTGCGCTGTTGCCCCCTCTTCATGAAGCCAGCTGCCCGAGCGCCTCTTTTCACCGCCGTGTCTTTCTGCGCGCCGCTGCACACAGCGAAGCGGAGCTTTGCGAAGGTGTCGTCTATTCACGGCAAGATTGAATCCCCGCCTGGCGGCTTCGTGACGGAGGACATCAAGATCGACATGAACGCCAGCCACGGTGGCGCCTTCGCCCGTGGCGTCTTTGCCGGACGCGAGATCGGCTACGGTCGCGAGATCATGAATATCCCAGCGTACTGCATGTACATCTCCGAGAACGAGCGGCAGCCGCTGCGGGAGCAGGTGCTGATTCTCACCAAGGAGATTTTTACGAAGGTAGTCTGCGGCACAGCAGCGGAGCAAGAGTATGTGAAGCACCGCATTCTCTCCCTCATGTCCGGCGGCTTCTCCTACTTCACACGTGAGCGCGACGTGTTCGACTTTGCGGAGGAGGTGCGTGCTCCCGGAGCGCAGGGCGCCATTATCAACGGCTCGAACTGTCTTCTGAGTGGACAGTTTTCCTCTTACGACCTGCAAAAGTTGCCGCTCATCATCGAGTTCAACCGCTTCGAGGTGGACTACCGCGGCCGCCGTGGCATCTGCCTCTTCCCCGAGGCATCGTACCTGAACCACAGCTGCGAGCCAAACGTCGAACTGGCGATTACGTACAACAGCGCAAAAAACAACTTTTATCTCAGCGCGCGTGCGGTGCGGCCGATCCGCGAGGGCGAGGAGCTGTTCATCAACTACATGCCTGGCAACAACCTGCCCTTGTCGCGGCTGGCGCTGGCGATGAAGAAGCGATGGGGCTTCGAGTGCTCCTGCGTGAAGTGCAAGAGCCGCGCCGTGGGTGCCGTCACTGTCATCTTTGTCGCTCTGCTAATCCCTATCATTGTGTACATCCGCCGCTTCATCGTCGAGCGCACCAAGGAGAAGCACCGAAGCTTGTAGATGTCGGCGGAAAACCGAAACAGAAAGATGAGATGGCGCTCGCTGCTCTTTTCTTTTCTCGTTTCTTTCGATCTGTTTTTCCGTCTCTTTCCCTTTTCTGTTTCTCTCTCCGTGTTGCTGCTGTTGTCGTAGCCAGTTTTCGTTTCTGGCGACCTTGTCTTCATCGCGTGACCACCGTTTTCGTTCTCTTCACTAAAAAGTTCACGAACTCCGAAGTGAGAGGAACAAAAACGCATTAGTTTTTTTCTCTCCTGTTGAGTATCTATATATATATATATATGTGCGTTTCTCCTTTTTAGGTGCTGTGTGCTTATTTCCTCTTTATTTCGTTTTAGTTCTTCTTACAGATTTGCAGACTAAGGATGCGAAAAGAAAGAAAAAACGTGTTTTCAGTGCTGCCGTTGTCGCGCAGTTGGCTCCGTAAAGTAAACAAATGCGATGGCGTAGAAAAAGAGACGAGGAGAGCGAGAGCCGAAGAAACGGTGATTTGTTTTTTCCCCTTTTTGTGGGCTCTCGTGCGCTGCTCTTTAATAAGTGACATCTTCAGTTAGTTGACCATCCGTCACCACGTGCTTCACTGCGTGTGTGTGTGTGTACGCCGTTACACTTGCTTAAGTGGGCTTTTTGATTTTGCAACTGCTGCATTGTATCTGTGCAACTGCGTAAGCGTCGTGAAGTGTTCCCACTTTCCCGCCTTGCTTTGTCGCCGGAACAGACCTCTCTCTCTCTCTCTCTGAATCCATCTCTGTTATTGCTTCTGAGCGCCGGTTGTGAAAGTGAGTGGCCAGCGTGCATCCTCTGTTCCTTTCTCTAGAGGAGATCAGATTGATTAGGGTGTGATAGGCGTCTGCAATCAGTGCGCCTGCGCGTGACGGAACGCTTGACGTAGCACCTTGCACCAGCGTACTTGTTTGAAGGGAGGAAAACTAGAAGCGCAGCGACAGAGAAAAATAAAAACGTAAGCTGCCGCGCTTTCTTTATTATTATTATTATCTGAAACAGCTACTGCGTTGCGCAGTCGGGTTTTGAACACACATTATATACAGTTTTACTGTTTCCAAAAGAAGAAAAAAGCTTTATTAGAAAACACATTTCCGCCGTGCTTTGCTTCTTTTTTTTTTTTTGTGTATTTGCCTCTCTTTTTTTTTTTTTGTTTCTTTGGCTGGAAATTGCGTTTGTCACATTTCTCTCTTGTGTACTGCACATCCACACTTTTTTTGCGTGTTTCTGCGGTGCTGCATTTTTATCAGAGTTTTTTTTTCCACCTTATTTCTCTTTCTCTAATTCACTACTACTACTACTACTTTTTTTTTTTCAAGTAATCTTCTGTTTTCTCTTCTTTGCTAGCTTTTTTTTTTTTCCATTTTTTTTTTTCTAGTTCAAGATGTGGAACATGGCTTCGAGTCCTGTTCCCTCTGTCAACGGCTCACGGCCTGCGACCGGGGGTGCTAGCAACTACGTCTTCATGGCCGCCGGCGGGTCACAGACTATGATGGCGTTGCAGGCAGGCGGCTTGGCCAACGGGATGGTTCCTGGTGTGGTACCCCCGCACGATCGCACGCAGGAGGTGTGCAAGTACTTCGTGAACGGTGGGTGTCTACGCGGCGCCAACTGCCCCTACCTTCACGAGCTGCCCGACGAGCGCCACCTCGACGTTAACGGCTTAGGGTTTATTCTGAATCCGAACGTACATAATGCACAGAAAACGGTGCCGTCACAGCAGTTGCAGATGGCTCCGAGTACGGCAAGTCAGCCACCCAAGAGCACCACCTCGCCCTTGTCCATCGCTCTTGACGGGTCCATGGTGCAAAGTAGGGTCTTCATGCCCACCAAAGTAGCCAAAAACCAGCCATCATCGCTGGGCGGGTCGAGCCCGGCTTCTCCTCAGACCGCGCCAAATGGGAAGTTGCCGCCGCCCCCGAAGTATAATCCGCCGGAGCCATACCTAGAACTTAACTTGCCTCCCGCATTAGCTTTCCCTCTCAAAACAACGGTAAAAGATACCGCTGCTGCGCTCTCTCATGCTATGCTTCAAAACTAGGTGGGCTCCTCACTGTGGGTTTTTTGTTTCTTCTTCTTCAGATTGTGCACCAAAGTGCAGGGACTCGCTGCATCTGCGGTGGGTAGAGAAAGAACGAACGTTGAGTACAACACATGTCGCTGCTGGGGAAGGGGAGGGGGGATTAAACAGAAGAGACAACAGCGTTCTGCTGGTGCCATCCAGGCCATTTTTCTTCTTGAAAAAGTCTGAGGTTACTAGAGCTCTTTTCACCATCTTCATTTATACAGTTTTCCCTTCCTTCTGCGTTGACAATGGCACCTTTTCCATAGAGGAGGTTGCTTTTATATACATGCGACTTTGCTCTCGTTGGCTTCTCATTCAACGCCGTTAGCTGCTATGGGCTTATGTGTGACTGCGCGCGTGTATGTGTGCACTTAAATGCATGTGTTGGACGAACCGCTGTGGATGTGAGCTAAGCGTGTCTTTTTCCCCCCCTACATGAAGGTAGGGGACGAACAGCTTGCGCAAAATCTCAAGCTGTCTGGTAAGGCGTGCTACTTGTTCTGTTAAAAGGCAGTGACTGAATAGACTAAAACACAAAAAACTCTGCTTTTGTCAAGTGGGCGTTGGGTATAATCAACGACCTTTTGTAAAAAGAAGAACCAGAGTTTTTTTTTTGTTTTCCTCTCGTGTGCTGTCCTCGTTTTACCTTTCTTATTTTGGTGAATAAATTGTGCTAATTTCCTTGTTTTTTTTTTTCTGGTTGTAGTTAATTAAGACGATATCTCTGTCTACCTTGTAAAGTGTGCCGACTATTAGCTCTTTACATTTGTTTGTGTTTACTTGCCTGTTTTTCATTATAAAATAAAAAGCTGTACGCTTTTTTTTTTTTTCTGAATATAATTCGACCAAAAGTGGTTCATACATTTCTTTGAACAACAAACAAAGAAAATAACAACAACAACACGTACGCAAACTCTCCAAAGTCACTTACTGCCGACCTAAGGAACTACAATTCCACGTAATTGCATTCTGCTGAATCAACAGGGTGTCGAAGGTTTGGCCATTTTAGAGCTTTACGTTTGCTGCCCACCATGTTTTTTTACGGCTCGTGAGCAGCTTTTCTTGCGGCGTGTTTCGCCTTCCCACGTCAAGCCTTTCCTTCAATGCGTCACACGTACACACACAACATGTTATCTCGCCTCTCTATTTCCTGTTCTTTTTTTTTGGTTTGCTTTCCTTCTCCTTTTTTTTTTTTTACGCTTCAGCGATGTAGCTGCTCTCCTTTGTTTTTGCTGCGCACTACTGCTGCTTTTACGCTTCGTTTTGTTCTTTAGTTGTATGCGCAACAACCGAGGAAGGAACTTAGCACGCTTACAACTGACAGCTTTTTCACAGTCGTGAGTGACCTCTGAGACGTTTTATTTCTTTAGCGAGCTGCCATAGCTCTTTGCTTGCTTTTGCTTTTCTCTCCTTCTTTTATTGTTTGAGTAGCGTTGCTTTTCCATTGCATCTTTGTGCGATGAGAAGCTTGTCTGACAATGCAGCAGGGACGGTAGGTACCTCTCCTGTTGCCACGGTCCCCGCAAATCGCGCAAGCCCGACTGCCGATTTGTCCCCAACTGCAGCAGTTGCCGACATGCGAAGAGAGGTGGCGAACTTGGTGGCATGGAGTGCGAGAGTTCCTCACGGCCTTCGCAACACCGCGGTGAGCGTTGATGAGGCGTTGCGTCGAAATCGAATGGAGGTGCTGCGGACGGTGGCCGCGATGCGGGCTAACGAGGAGGAGTTCGGCGGTGGAGTTGCGCCGTCACGCCCGCTGCCGTCTCTGACGCCGGCGTCGCACCTTCCACACGTCGGCCAACGCAGGACTTCCTATGCCCACCAAGCCACCGGCCGCTACAAGACGATTGCAGACCTTGCAGTGAGCACGCCGATGCTGGTCGCAGACGACCACCGGTCCAGCCGCGCCGTGCTGTGCGGCGCGTCGCCGTCCGCTGCCGCTGTTGAGGCGACCGGCAACGCGACAGTGGTGCGCAGCGACCCGCGTGGAGCCGTTGCTGAGAAGCACCGTGCGGCTGTCGAGGTGGTGAAGCCGCACGTTCCGGTTCGTATTGAGCGCTCGCTGCGAAACTACACGTGCTCGCTGGGTGCAGTGAGACCGTATGGATTGTCTCGCCATGGCCGGCACGAGGACAGCCAGCTCGTGGCTCAACCAGCTGTGGACAGCAATGCGCATTACGTCGACCGCATGCAGTGCTGCCGGCCCTCCAAAGGGCTTTACATGTATTGCGAGTAGCGTATACAGGCTCTCCTTGCTTTTTCATGTACACACAAAAAAGTGTTTTTTTTTTTTACCTTTTAATTGTCGGATTAAAGCGGTGCTTTGCTCTTGCGCGGAGGATTTTCTCCCAATGTACAACATGTGGCGCAGGCACTCAAACACGTAGTCGCCTACACTTTCGCTTGAAGCGTCTCTTCGCGTGCTGCTTTTCTTTGTCGTTTACGGCCTTTCTCACGTTAAAAAGCTCTTTTTTTTTTCTGATCCTACCCGGCTCCTTCGAATGGTGGTGATGCTGCTACCTGCCTCGTTTCAGTGAAGGGCGTCGGCTGACCCGCAAGAGCAAGCTTCCTTCTGTGCGCTATCGCGTTAAGTGTGCTTTGGTCTGATCTGACGAGAGGTGAAAGGACCTCAAATTCGCTCAGTTATCCGTGCATGAAAAGCGTAACAGTATTTGTTTGCTGTTGTTAACGTCGTAGTTTATGATCTCACGTTTCACTTCACCTTCTCTCTCTGCTTTCTACCTCTCATTTGCTCTTCACATTGTGCACGAGTCTATCATCACTCCATCTCTTTTTCTCTCTCGCTCAACGAACACATACACACATACACACACACGCGCGCGAACGAACAGTAAGCTAGTGATTAACCTCCCTAACAGTAATCTCCTATCACTATGCAGCAGGCTTACTTTGGTCCCCAGCAGCCGATGCTCCCCCCGGGGTGGCAGCTGTCCTACACGGCTGACGGCAAGCCTTACTACATTGACCACAATACCAAGACAACTCATTGGACGATTCCGCCGACCGCGTACGAGCCCTACTATAACAACGGACGCGGTCGTGGTGGCGCTGGATTCCGTTCCGGCCGCCAGGGGATCGATAGGTCGAAGGTGAAGTCGAAGATGTGCATCTACTGGGAGAAGAACGGGAACTGCGCGTGGGGCGACCGCTGCGCTTTTGCGCACGGCGCCGAGGAGCTCCGTAACCCCCCGACGCAGACTCAGAACGATGCCCCTGCTACTGCTTAATGGGCGCTCGAGAGCTAAAGGAAGAAAACCTAATGTAATAGGAACGAATTGCCCCGGTAGCAGTTCCTGCGGTTTTTTTCTTTTTTTTTTGTATTGTTTTCATTTTATTGGTCTTCTGGTTAAAAAAAAGAAGAGTAAATACACTATATATTTTTATGTTTTAAATGCAAAAAAAAAAAAAAGAGGAGTAATGTAACCTTCGTAAGGTACAGAGTTCTAAATAATCCTCTACTAGACGTTCTATTTTGTTATAACGCTAACATAGTAGCATGTGTGCAAGAGCGTATGGCTAATATGAGCACTCATTTTATAACTATTTATTAGCGGTGTTTTTATTTACGTACGAAAGAAAAAAAAAAAGAATGAAAAACTCCACACTCACCTTAAGTCTTTTTTCTTGTGGTCTATTTCTACGCGTTGCCGCACTTTTAAGTAGGACTTTGAAGCGCTCTTGTGCGTTAGATAATTCGCCCATCTGTGTTACTGCAATGCAGGAGGTGAGAAAGCGAGACAGAGAGGCCAGACGTGAGTAATAGAGAAGCCCAAGCAGCGCCCAGAGCGAAAGCAAGAGGGAGACGGTGCCTCCTGCACTGCCTCGGAAACACCAACTACTTTTGTATTGGCAGCTTTTTTTTTTTCTTTGACGTTTTCAGAATGGGGCCGTCTGAAGAGCAAAACTGACTTCTGTACCAACCAACACATGGGTGCATATCACGTCGATATGCACGTTGTGACATGTGCAATTCCCGCTACCATCAGTCGACTGCATAGATGTGCTTCTGCCATGTCTACGTCCGCACAATGCCGCTGTCACTTCAGCACTTTTCTTTTTAAATGCTTGATCTCTCTTTTTTTTTCTGCTTCACTCAATAAACAAAACAACGTAAACACACACATACATGCACCTGTGCAACCTTGTAAAAAAAAAAAATAACATATCGAATGCTGTCAACGAAAAAAAAGGTTTCTCTTCGATTTTTGTTTACAGGTCTTATTTTGTGCTTGCTTTTTCATTTCGTGTCCCGCCTGCTTTGATAAGCTACGAGCCCTTATTATTTCTGCAGTGCTTGTAAACGGAACCCGCATTTTTCATTTACACACACACATATATATATATATATATATATATATATATATATAGTTTTTTTTTTTCAGTATTTCCGCAGCGTTGTAAGACTGACTGAAACAAACAAACAAACAAAAAGAAAAATTGCTCTTCTTTTTTTCTTCAGAGACACTGGCGCGAACAATGACTGTCAGCCGAATGGCGGCTGCGGCGGCAGCCCTTCTGCTCTTGTGCGGTGTGTGTGTCAGAACGGCGGCTGCCGTGGACGCACCAACGCTCGCCTTTTTCGACATCAACAGTTCCGTCATTCTGTCCACCACCGCGGAGGGCGACTCCACGACGTTTGGCTGGCGTAGTCGCTTCTTCTCCCACTTCGACCCAAACCCTGCTGTTTCCGTCGCAACGCTCACCTTCTCTACCCCCTCGTATAGCGACGGCAGAGCCCCCTTCGAGTTCTTAAGTGTGCCATACTGCGAGCACGCCTCGGGCAGCAACGCGGAGTGCGACCTCGGCGGCCGCATTCTGTACATGCTCGTCCGCTTTCGCCGCTACCAGGAGGTGAACTTTCGGGCCACCATCTGGCAGGACGCGTCGCCGACCAGCGGTACGCAAAAGGCGCTGGCAGCCTTTAAGGAGCGACTAAACCGCAGCGATGTCGTCTACCCATCCGGCACGGGTGCAATGCGGATGGAAGACGCTGCGACGTGCTCCGACGTTACCGACGAATGCTACCTCTCCTCCACGGCTACGTACACGCAGAGCTACAAGGAAATCGACCCAACTCAGTACACCGGTCGCTTCCTTTTCCGGCTGGGCGAGAAGTACTCGTTGAACAGCCCGCTACGGGTGCGGCTGCAGCACAACCTGCCGCATGACTCTGAGGCGACAGTGGACATCGTGTTCGTGCTGAGCCGCCTGCCGTCCGTCAACCCGCTTGACGGGCGGTGGTGGCTGGAAAGCGTGGGCGGCCGCTTCGCGCTGCTCGCCAGCGGCCTCGTGGTCGCGTTCGGCTTTCTGGCCTGCACCCGCGAGGTGGCGGCGCTTCTGGCACGGTGGCGCACCACTGCCGGTGCAGCTGCGCCGGCCGCGTCTGCCCTCTTCGATGGCGACGACAGCGAGGGCCACTTTGCCTTCTTGCGGCGCGTCGCCACGGTGGCCACCGCAGGACTGCAGCGCGGCGTCGGCTACGCGGCTGCGACGGTGCAGAAGCTGAGCTGCTACGGCGCCTGTCAGGCGGCGTGGCGGCGGTGGTGGGACCAGCGCAGGCGCCTGCCAACATCGGAGGAAGGCAGCGATGAGACGGAGCGCGAAATTGCCGCCGTCGCCACCACTGCTTCTGCTGACGTCGCGGCTGGGGCACAGGAGGAGGAGGAGGGGCCGATGTGCCGCATCTGCCGCTGCAGGGAGCCCTTCGACGATCTCTTTGCGCCATGTGCGTGCAACGGGTCGAGTAAATACGTCCACCACAGCTGTCTGGAGCGGTGGCGGGAGACGACGACCAATCCAGAGCACCGCCGTGTGTGTGCCGAGTGCAAGACGCCGTACACGCTGGTGCGGGTCGTGGTGCCGCAAAGCAGTGACCTCATCACGAGCAGCCCCATCATCGAGCCGGTTATCCGGCACTACGTCGCCACGGCGGTGTTCATCGTCGTAACGGTCTTCTTCGCTGTGGGTGGCGCGTACGGGCTGAAGACGTTCTTCTTCCTGGCAACTGGCTTCGACGCCAACGTCGTGTGGTCTTTCACGCAGGGCTACCACTGGGTGCTAACGGCGTACTTCCTATTAGCTTTAGCGTTGAACTTGAACATAATGTACCCTTTTGTGAAGGACATAGAATCCGCTGAGCTACAGCTATTTTTCGTTATCCTCTCCCTCGTGCTGCTCGAGGTCCCCATCAGCTACTGCGTCTCTGCTTTTCTGAGTCTGTACTTCGACCGGCTCATAACATGGGAGATTTCCTACGGTCTGGGACTTCTCTCCACCGCGTTCATCCACTTGATGGACATCTTCACCAACTACTTCGAGCTACTCGACTCCTTTGCAGAGGAGCGGGAAATTGTTGCACCGCGCCCGTCTGCCGGGGAAGCGGAGCGACCACCGGCATAACGTGCTTGCGTTGCCTGTCTTCTTTTTTTCTCCTTTTCCCTCTATATGTAGTTGGGACCCTATATATATGTCTTTTTTTTTTTTTTGCAAATGCGTGAGTTGTTCTGCCTGCCGCGGGCATGCTTACAGCTCTTTTACGGTATAGAGCGCTACGCGCGGACGCGTGCAGGTTCTACAGGGTAGTGCGGACATTGAACGAGTTCCAGGCCTCCCGAACACGACTCCACCCTTGACCTGTTTGCCGATGCCATGAGCAGTCCTACATCGCATGAGAGCAATGTTGGCTGGCCTTGGCTTCTCCCTTCAAACCGGGGTACTGGACCGTAACACCACGTTGAGGTGGCCGGTGTCGTTACGTTTGGAACCCTATTCAAACAGTAAGAATAGCGCGCCATTCACAGACACACACGCAAGCATGAAAAAAAAAAAACGTGTCTCTCTTCCTGCGACGACTTTTCGTTCGTTGTGGTCGTGCGTAATCAATGAGTAGCTCATCTGCATTAGAGAGTAAGCAGTGCCACAGGATGCGTAAAGCTCCAGGTGAACGGGGAAAGCTGACGCTGATGAACTACGAGACGATAGCTCCAAGCCACAACAACAACAAAACACAACAGAAAAAAGAGCGTCTCTTTTACACACATCTATATATTTGCTTTTGTTCAGTGGTGATCAGTTAAAGAAAAAGGCGTTACTTTAGTTGATGTTGCATTCATTAGTGTTTTTTTTTTCTTTACTTGCTTTCTTTTTGCTTCTTTTCGGTGCTTTGCTCTTTTAAATTCTTGGTACGTTTGTTGTCGTCTATTATGTGGACCTTGCCGCTTTGGGAACAGCACAACCTAAGTTATTATTGCTTTCGTTTTTTTTTTTTTTGGTTCTCGCGGCAAGCGTTTTTTTTTTCCGTCAAGTCTCTGCTCATGCATCACTGTTGTTAAGGTACGTTCAGCTCGCCCTCAAAACAAACAAACAAACAAACAAAAGTAACAGCAACAAGAAAGCCATAAAACAGAAAAGCAACACTGGAGTGCACAGAAAAAGAAGAGAAAATGAAAAGAAAAACGGCTTTGTCGTTTCCTTTTACGGAAAGTTCGATCATCCCCCAAACTCACAGGCTCCGTGCTTTGTTTTCGCGTGTGACCGTGAAGTACCCTTCTTTACTAGTGCTGGAAAAAAAAAAAATGCGAGCGTAGTATGCGTGTTTTCTTCGTGTAGATTCTTGTTGTGTGTGTAGCTCTCTTTCCGCGCACATACACACGCATATACTGAACAACAACACGAATAAACCAAGAAGTAAGCACAACTCGGATTCTTCTTCCCCTTTTCATGTAAATACCCTTTTTTCACTTTCGACAATGATGATGTTCACACCAACAACAAATCCCAAAAACAACTGCTTGACCTTCTGTCACGCTTTGCATACCAGTCCCCACGTAGTGGATTTTTAAGTCGGGAAAAAAAAAAAAGCGTTACGGGTTAGTCACCGAACAGCTCTCAACACTTCCAACATGCTGCGCCGCACCACTGCTCGTCTCTACGAGGGCATCGCTGCCCCCATCGGTAAAGGCCGCGTTGTTCCGCTGAAGTTTGATAGCCTCAAGCCGGCTTACGTGCCAAAGTCGTTCACGACCCAGTTCTTCGTGCTGGGCACGTGGTCGATCACCAACATGCTCCCGAACTTTGTGATCGGCTTCCTCATCATTGCGGCTGCCAACGGTGGTCTGAGCGGTGCCTGGCCTCCGGACCCGCACGCCCTGCACCCTTAAACTGGCGGTGGGTATTTATGTTTGTGCTTAGAGGGCGTCTGCGTGTTTATACGGCAGCGCTCACACGTGCGTCAACAAACGTTTTTTTTTAATGTTAGTTATTAAAAGAAAAATAGTATCTGAACACACTGTGCTTGTGTGTCTTCTTCACTAGTACTAGGAATACAATTCTATTAAAAACAACTTAGCAAACAAGCTCAAGAGAGCGTCGTTTAGGTGTTATTGTTGCACAGCGCAGCAATCGTGGCGCTCGATGCACACCGTTCTGTTTTTCTTTTCTCTTGAAAAGAACGCCTGTCCGTAGAGCTTCACTGTTCGCAAAAGAGCCAATGCTTACTTTTAAGGTGTCGTTTGTTTGTCTACTGACATTGCGAAGCCAGTAGCGCGCCGGTTGTGAAGTTGCGTAACATACGCATGAAGACAGGGAGACGGTCTTTTTTTTTTCTCCTTTTTTTTCTGCAAACTATGCGTGTGGTCGATGCTGCTGATGGCGGGAAAAAACAGGAAAAAGGGGAAAAAGTTGCCTATCCAGTTTCTGAGAGCCAGCCATCGATGCCAACGATCTACGTTGAAGAGGCGCTTGTCCGATGGAAAGAGGTACAAGACAACCTTTTTTTTCCCTTCTATCCACTCCGTTATATATGTCGTATGCTTCACATTACAGCTTTTTTCTTCTCCCTTTCTCTGTCCTTGTTGCCATGGCGGAACGTAAAACAACTTTTTTCTATCTTTTAATACGCCATATCGTTGAGTTATTCAAGTAAGTGCACCGTGCAACAGTGCCGAACGTATGTGAAGTAGGGTAAATATACACATACAACCAACCCCAACACTTATATAGAGAGAGTGTGTGCATATGTGCGCGCGGATTCGTTTCTCTTCAACTTCTACAGAAACACACGCACACACACGTAGAGACGGAGGAAAAACAAGCAAAATAGCGCACCTTTTTAGTTTCTTTTTCTCCCGATAGACGCTTAGAAACCAGCTGAGGGCGCGAGCCGCTGCCACGCGATGAACAAATATGAGGTTTTGACACAGATTGGCGATGGCACCTTCGGCTCAGTGGTGAAGGCGGTGCTCAAAAAGACAGGGCAGCTGGTTGCCATTAAGAAGATGAAGCAGAAGTTCTACACCTGGGAGGAGTGCGTGAAACTTCCGGAGGTGGACGTGGTGCGCCGCATCCACGGACACCCCAACGTGGTGAAGCTGCGCGAGGTCATTCGCGAGAACAACGAGCTGTTCTTTGTCTTCGAGTACATGGAGGGTGACTTGCTAGGCGTAATTAAAAAGTCGAAACTGAACGCCGGCGCCGGCAGTGGGCAGTCAAGCCCCTGCATCCCATACCCGCAAATCAGGAGCTTCATGCGGCAGATGCTGCAGGCGCTCGCGTACATCCACAAACGCGGGTATTTCCATCGTGACCTGAAGCCGGAGAACTTGCTGATTCGAAAGGAGCCGTCCGGTGAAGAAGTGCTGAAGCTGGCCGATTTCGGGCTTGTAAAAGAAATCCGCGCCCGACCACCCTTTACCGACTACGTCTCCACGCGGTGGTATCGTGCACCAGAGCTGCTGCTGCAGGACCGCTTTTATAGCTCGCCAGTGGACATTTGGGCTGCCGGCTGCATCATGGCCGAACTCATCACCACTCGTCCTCTCTTTCCCGGCACCAACGAGGTCGACCAGCTGTTCAAAATTATGTCGGTGCTCGGGGCGCCAACGGAAAAGACGTGGGCGGGCGGCATCCACCTCGCCAAGAAAATCCGCTACACGTTCCCCGCTGTCGCGGGCACGGGGCTGGCGCAGGCGCTCCCTTCACACACCCCGGCCGCTGCCATGGACCTGCTGAGCCAAATGTTGACCTACGACCCGAAGCAGCGACCTACAGCCGAGCAGTGCCTCCAGCACCCGTTCTTCACCACCGGCGCCGACGACCGCAGCGAACCGTCGGCTGCTACGCTGGACCAACTCGCCTCAGCTGCCAAGAGGCTGCAGCCGGGACCGCAGAGCGCACCGCCTCCGCTAAAGGCACCGGTGCTGCCGGACCCGCTGACTGCTCAGAAGGCGGGCCGGGCGACAGCGAACGGCTCGCTGTCCGAGAGTTCGCCCCGCACGCTCTACCTGCTGGGGCGGACGGCAGAGGCGACGCCCGCGCTAAAGCCTCTCGCAGGCGCCTCACCTGTTGCACTGCCTGGCGCGTCGGCTGTAATCAACGACAAGGCGGCGATGCCCGGCGGGCAGGCGGAGCCGGTCAAATCCGGCGAGCCGGTCAGCCCGCCGCTGACCCAAAACATCGCCTCGGCGGCAAAGCGCCGCTCGCAGGAGGCGGTGGCTGGCACGTCCATAGCGAAGAGACTGGCCGGACTGAAGAACGTCCACGTCGGAAACGGCAGGGCGGCGAAGGCGGCGCAGTCTACGTCAGCCAGCGCGTCGCCGAGTGCAGTCCCGGCGCTGTTGACGCCCACAGTGCCATCGACGGTGGGCAGTGGCGGCGGTGGTGGCGCCTCGATGAACCGTCGCGACGGGCGGCCGCTGAAAATGGCGGCGGCCCAGCCGATGCACCGCCGCACCTCCAAAGAGGCAGAGGCGACGCTCACCACGCCAAAGCGGGATGTTTCCCTGGACGAGCTGATGGAGGAGTTCGCGTCGGAGATGTCGCACCTCAACGTTCAGGCGGAGCGGCCCAACTCCATCGCGAAGGGGGGCGACGTCGCCAGCAACGCATCGCTGGCGCAGGACCCTGTGGCCGCGCTGCTCAGCAGTAGCCGCTTCAAAAAGACGGCGGCCGTCGCCGGTGAACCGATGTTGCTGCAACCGCTGAAGGCTGGTGGTCAGTCGCGGGGTGCCTTCGCAGCAAAGCAGCGAAAAAGCGAAGACAGCGGCGCAGCGCCGGAGTTGCCGCGTGTGGAACACGCCACGAAGGGCGTCTCGCCGTCTCTCAAGGCGCTCCTAGCAAAGCACAGGACAAGCGCTTTTGCCTATCAGTAAATCTGCTTTTCTTTTTTTTTTTTTCTGCTTCGCGTGAGCAGTTTTTTTTTTCTTATGCGCGTTTCTCATCTTTTTACTCTCCCTCTTCCTCTCCTTGTGTACTTTTTTTTTCCCGCTTCTTGTCTTGATTTGCTCACTCGATTTCTTACGGCTGGGGGAGCAACGTGAACCTCCCCATGCCTTTTTTCTTCTTTTTCTCTGTTCACGAACGCTGATACTTCTTTTTCTCGCATTCTCCGTCTTGTCTATGTATGGTCTTTTCGCAGCCTTGCACCTTCCTTTTTTTTTTTGTTTTACTTTGCCTCGCTTTCCATTTTTTGCCTCACAGTTTAACCGGTTATTGAAACATGATTGCGCGTTTTCGCTTTCTTTTCTCCTTTATATCCGCGACAGCGAAAACTCCTTTTAGATCCTGCCCAGCTTCTTGTCCGTCATGACGCTTCGCCACGCTTTTGCCCTCTCTTAATGCCTGGTGGTCTGGTTTTTGCGTGTCTCTGGTGGCGCTGCGCACCACGGTATTTTCTGTTTTAAAGTCTCTTGCGAGCTTTTATAGTTTGCCGGAGCTTTTTTTTCACCTTTCAGCCAGGTGCGCCTAGACAATAACAACAGTAAAAGCAGTGGAACAAGCAAAAAAAAAAAAATGTTTGTTCTTCCTCAATATGCACTTTCAGCTGAAAGGCAGCTGCAGACCTCTTTCCCATGTGTTTTCATAAGAACCAAAGACATACTTCCACTGCTTTATTTCTTGTTCCTCTCCTTTGCTTTTTTTCTCTCCCATACTATTTGACTTTTTTCTCAGTTTGTTTTCACGTCCCAATAGAACATAATAGCATCATTACCCCTTTTCCTTTTCATCTGACTTCATTATTTGTTTATTTATTTTCCTTTTCGCACTCAAAAAAAAAAAAAAAAGAAAACGGCGTCGTCACTTGTCTCCGTCGTCCCTGCTTATAACTCACCACCAACCCGTGTGCTTTGCTTCCGCTCTTTTTTTTTTTTCTCAATCAAAGCCAAAAAAAAAAAAAACAACAACAACACATAAAAGAAAGCCAGAATCCTTAGGTGTTAGAAAGCTAAAGCTAAAATAAAAAGAGAAAAGAAAACAGTATTGGAGACAGCGACCAGTAGTCTCGAAACTAAAAAGGAGTTCATCTACGCTCTTTTTGCTACTTTTACTTTGAGCTTTACTACTCTTATACGCGTACAAGCACACGTACACACTCGTCATGCCAGCTAACGCCATCCAAAGCAGCATCGCAGCGCTGCTGAACAACGCAGCGATGAAGCTCCCCACCGCAGTTCAGCCCTACGCCCTCCCGCTCACGCGGGAGGAGATGTTGCCGACCACCTTCACCGTGGGGCTGTTGACAGTGGCGGTGGTGTACTTTGTGCTCACCGTCGTCCTGCCAGGGCTACGCATGGATTACTACCTGTCTAAACTGCCCACAATGCGGCACAACATTCCAGTGTTGGGCCACGCCCTCCTCCTCGCCGGTGCCGCCCCGTGGTCAAAGATGGCGGTGTGGAGCATGTACCCCGAAAAGAACCTGCCCAAGAAGAGGACGGATGGCACGCACACGAGCCGGCTGGTCACCTTCAACGTCGCGGGCATGCGCGTCATCTACATTAACGAGCCCCGCCTGCTGCGCCGCGTGCTGCTGACGCACCAGCGCAATTACCGCAAAGCGCTCGCAGCCGCCTACAAGCACTTCATGTGCTTGCTCGGCACCGGGCTTGTGACGGCTGAGGACGAGCACTGGAGGCGTGGCCGGCTGCTGCTGTCGCACGCAATGCGCATCGACATCGTCGAAGACGTGCCGGAGATGGCGATGCACGCCGTCGACCGCATCCAAAAGAAGCTGGACGCCGTGAAGGGCACGTGCGGCTCTGTCGATCTCAACGAGGAGTACCGCCACATGACGTTGCAGGTCATCGGTGAGAGCGCGCTCTCCCTCTCCGCCGAGGAATCGGACCGCATCTTCCCCGCCCTCTACCTGCCCATCGTGCACGAGTGCAACAAGCGGGTCTGGGCGCCGTGGCGCGCCTACATGCCCTTCCTCACAGGCTCCCGCGAGCGCAACCACTGCCTCAAGGAGCTGAACAGCGTTCTCAGCGACATCATCTGCACCCGGTGGGAGAAGCGGAAGGAGCCGAAGTACACCGCGAAGCCGGACATTCTGGCGCTGTGCATGTCGCAGATCGACCACATCGACAGCCACGTCATCATGGAGCTGCGCGACGACGTCAAGACAATCCTGCTGGCTGGCCACGAGACCTCCGCGGCACTTCTGACGTGGGCCACCTACGAGACAATCCGCCACCCCGAGATCCGCAAGAGGATCTTTGATGAGGCGGTGGAGCTTTTCGACCCAGCGAACTGCACACGGACGATGGAGACGCGCTACGGCACGCGGGGCATCCCAAGCACCGATGCCGTACGCGACCTTGTGTGGACGCCTGCGGTGCTGCGCGAAACGCTGCGCCGCCACAGCGTCGTGCCGCTGGTCATGCGTTACGCCGCAAAGGACGACATCTGGCCCGCCGCTGACACCGGCCTTGACAGGGACGTCCGCATCCCCGCCGGCTGCACCATCGCTGTGGGCATGCAGGGCGTGCACAGCAACCCCGACGTGTGGGAGGAGCCGGAGAAGTTCGACCCCACGCGCTTCATTGATGCTGAGATCGCGAACGACACGAACTACTTAAACCGCAACACCAACGACATCAAGTTCTCCAAGAAGATCGACCCGTACGCGTTTATTCCGTTCATTAACGGACCGCGCAACTGCCTCGGCCAGCATCTCTCGATGATCGAGACGCAGGTGGCGCTGGCGTACATGATTCTGAACTACACCCTGGAAATCTACCGCGACCCCGACTTCAAGGGAGACGTTGCTGCATACGAGGAGGCTGTAGGGCGCCATCATGATTTCATCATTCCGCAGGTTCCGCATGACGGGTTGAAGGTGAGCGGCACCTCTAACAAAGTCTACGCGTAACTGCTAAGAAACGCAGAGCAGCAAAGAGGGAAAAAGAGAGCTGACAAACTAAAAAAGAAAAAGAAAGAAAGGAAGGCCATCAAAAAGAAACCGAAGAGGGAGATTAACTTTCGAAGAACGAGAAAAAAGACAAAAAGTACTTCACCTGCAATTCAAACGTTACCTCAGCGTTTCAAAGAAGCAGCGTGTCCCCCTTTTTTCCTTTTAAACGCCACGACAGTTTTTTTTTTTTCTATGTGGGCTGCGGCCGCAGCTCGCTTTCGTGTTCCGTGGGCCAATACCAACTGTACACTATTGTAAAAAAAAAAAAAAACTTTTCGATCTGATTGTGCAGCGTCTGCGGAGCCAGAGTGTCTTTAACACGCAAAAGGGTGGATGTCAGCGGAGAGATTTACCACCAAGATGTCGTACTTGGGCACTGTGCTGAAAAAGAAAGAAAAAACTCATCGTCGAAGAACACAACTCTATTTTTCCGTTGTATTTACACACAGAAAATACGAGGGCGCTTTTCCCATTTTTTTTTTTCGGTGCTGTTTTGTGTTTTACGTCCTGTTCGCAAGTCAATAATGCAAGGGCGTTACTAAAACGGAAGAGAGAAAGAGAAAATGAATATCTGCGTAAATACGTCGCTTATCAGCCGATCAAGCAATTCAGTTCTTTTTTTTTTTATTAGTCTATCTTGAAACGAAGAAAACAACAAAAAAGCCAGTGTTTCAGAGCCTCCAAAAGAGGGCAATTCCATTTTTTTTTTTTTTGAATGCGGAGTTTTCTAATGCGAACAAGCAGGTCCCTCTATTTTCAGAATTTCGAGGCTTGCCTATCTTTGTGCTCGTTGAGTTCCATCGCCGCAGATTCAGCCTTTTTTTTTTTTCGTGTATGTGTGTGTGTATGTGCACGTGGGTAACTGTGCATCACAAATGCACCCCTTTTTCCGGGTGCTACGATGCCTCGCTTTGCCGTTATGCTACCTGACTGTGAAAAAGAGCAACAATAACAAAAATGAATGCGATGCTGTCATGCACTCGACGTCTCCCTCGCTCCTTTTCCTCCTTTGTCTCTATTCGAATTCACGTAGTTTTTCGTTCTAGGCAAACGAACGGGTACACCGTTTGTTTCTGTTCGAAAAGAGTACAATTCACGGCAAGCTTGCCGTTGTGTAAAACAACAACAACGTAAGAAAGATGCTCGGCTCACACCTCACACAGGAGACTGCGGCACCTCTCATCTTACCAACGCTTCTGCGAAGGCGGCAGCTACAGCTGCCGCTAAGGGATGTACTGCTGTGCACTCCTCAGCCGCTTTCCCTCGCACACGTTTTGCGTGAGGCGCAGAGCTGTGCAACGCCAAATCAGATTTCTTTGCCCTCGGTTTCACACCTTTCGAAGCAGCGTAACTCTGGCTTGTTGGCAGACTTGCCCGGCTTTCATCCGCCAGTGTGCGCCTCTCCGGCACTGCAGATTGTGGCCCTCTCAGCTGGGCAGGTGACGCAGCAGCAGCAACGGCGAGATGACGATGTCATTTCCATCCCCCTTACGCTACTCGAGGTTTCTGAATTGTACCGCGCAAAGCACCGCGAGCAGCAGCCAGCTCAGCCTGGCACCGCCGCCGCAGCTGCCAGCAGCAGCGGTGCTGCAACGGCGCTGATTGAAGGCAGGCGGGTGCGCTCCATCCAGCGCGAGAGCTTCGACATCTTCTGCAGCCCCGCTAGCAAAGATCTGGTCGTCGTGGACACCCCCTGTGGTTCAAACGCAGACGACCAGTTCCTATGGGAGGCATTCTTTATTGCGGAGTGCATGCTGAGGGACGGCGGCGTGCTGCTGGCATTCTCACCTCATGCTTTCTCGCAGCGCATGCGCCACTTCTTGCAGTGGCGTTTCCGCTCCTCCCACTGCGTGTCCTGCCCGGACGGCGAGAACCACTACGCCGTCTGTTCCTCTCTCGCCTCGGACTTTGGCGCGGTGGCGGTCCGGCGAGACGACTTTCCAGGTTTCGTCGCGCGCAAACAACGGCGACCGCGGAAGTGGAACCCGTACCGCAGAGCAGAGGCGCGGAAATTCGTAATGTCTGTGCGGCCTGGCTTCACCAACGCCCCACACACGAAGGACGCGCTGCTGCGCAACATGACACGGGAAAAGGAGCGTGAGGAGCAGTTGCGCGACGCCGACGACGCCTACTTCGCCGTGGCGCACGATATGGTGGAGAAGGGCGCACATTATTCACATCCCAACGACTAAATTCAAAGAGAGTCCGAGACAAGAAGAAAAAGAAAAAGAGAAGTAAATTGGCAATGGGCAAGCGCGGCAAGAAGCAGACAGCACAGTTTTTGCAACAAGAGTTCTTTTCGGGTGTACATAAGCTCCTTCCCGTTTCCCGTAGGTAGTTTTACTCTAGATGCAGTTTGAGTCGCAAAAAAAAAAAAAAGAAAATCACATGTCTGCTTCGCTATAGTAGCATTTTGAAAGGACACGTTATATTTGCTTATTGATATGACGGTATTGTTGCTACAGTGAACGCTACGCTGGCGTTGCCATGAGTAACTCCCTGCAGGGAGAGCGCACTGTTGCAGGGCTGTGCTGAGGTGTGCCACGTCTCCACTCCTTTCTGTCTTTCCTTTTTTTTCATGATTTTGTCACGAATACACAAAAAAAAAATCGGGTATATATGGGCACAAACACACGAATCTGCAGACACGTGTGTATATTTACCATTACTGGCAAATACGTGTGCGTAACAGGAGAGGGGGAGAAAAACAACAATTTACATATTGGATGATAGAAGAGCGTGCGCCTATAGCATAATGTGGCGAAGCGCACTCATTGTCGTACTAACAATGGTACTATCCACCACCACTGTCAGGGCACAGAACATTCAGCTGCCAGCTGCGATTTACGATAACGCGGCGGGCGAGTGGGCAGTGGAGGTGTTGTCGTCATGCCGTTCTCCGACGTACGGCAAGGTCGAGTTTCAGAACACAACTGCGCACGTTCAGTGGGAGGACGAAGACGTGCCTGACATGCAGATCAGTGGGCAACCCACCGACGCACCGCTGAGCCTGGCCGCTGTGGCGGAGTTCATGACGAAGGATGGCCAAGAGTATTCGTACAAAACGTGCGAGCTACAGGAGAATTATCTGGCTACCGCGCAGCGTCCTGCCACCGTGGCACAGATGACGTCGACTTACATGACGATGTATACCGGCGTCTTGAGCCCCTCTGCTGTGGCAGCCAATTGTGCAGCTAGCGCAGACCGCACGGTAATGATTCAGGCTCTGGGCACTCCATTCAAGGCGGGTGACAAGGGACAGTGGCGGCTGCAGGAAGCGCTTCAGTTCATTGAGATTATAGTGGAGACGCGAAACCTGGCGGGAACGTGCGCTCGCATACGGTCGACGGACGCGGCCGACACGACCCTGAACCGTAAGCGGCGATCACGCAAGCACCGCAGCGGCCGCGGCTTCAACTCCGCCGGCGCCGTCTCTCAGGCGGACGAGGCGCTGATGGAGAACGGCGTTTTGACGATTCGCTTTGTTCGCCGCAGTGGCGCAACGCCGTCGTGGGCGACGCGCTACTACACGCCGATTGTGTTTGCGACGATTGTCATTGTGTACCGCGTGGTGCACTCATTTGTGTCGACAAAGGCGGCGAAAACTCCGTTGTAGTACCATGAAGGAAGGGCAAAAGTTGGAGACGACCCAACGAAGCAATTTAATGACCTATCGTGCATCATCAGCGGCAAACAAAGCAAAGTAAATAAAAACCGCCAAAATAAGCCTTAAAAAAAAGACCTAAAATAATCTTGCTCGAGGAAGAAAAGAACAACTAGCAGGCTTTTACCCCATGAATGTACTGTTGCGTTGTCTTAGATTCTGTACAGCGCGTGCTTACAAGGTGAACGGTTGGGAGGCAACGTAAACAGGCACAACTGTAGAGAAGGAGATCATGCAGCAACATCGAATCGTAAAGAGGTTCTTATGGCTCGACGTTTCGGCCCGCTGCCGTTGTATTTTCTTTTTTGTTCTTTTCTTAGCTGAGCGCTCTGCGACGCTCTTTTGATTCGTTCGCTGTGGCGCAAGTTTCTGCCGTTCTCTTTTGCAACTTAACGTGCTCCCTGGCTCTTATTTTCTGCAGTGGTCTGATATCGTTGCTTGTTTTTGAGCTGGCACTTCTACCGAACGACTGGGTCTGCTTTATGAGATCATCCTCCCAATCACTCCATTCTCTAATTGCCTGTTGTACATCAAAGGAGCAATCCGCGGCTTCTATTTCGAGGGAAAACCGCTGCTACAAGAAGAAGAGAAGAGAAAAAAAAAAAAAAACACGAAGAGACTTCATAACTCCAGTGGTGACCTGTGCGTCAAGCTCCACGATGCCGCGCGCACATCAAAAGGTGGAGTCGGATGGATCTCTCTTTTCTCGCATTGTGGAACAGGGGTGGCTCGCGTTTCTACTACTCGGCATTTTCATGATCGGGCTGCGACTCTACAACGTGAAACAGCGTCGTGATCAGCGGAAGCTGCTGCGGGAAGGCTTGATGGCTGAAATGGGATATCGCGGGAAAGCGAATAAGAAGGATTAAAAGTGCTTTCTGAGTTTTGCTTTGGCTGCATGGAAAGATGTGCTTTACAACTGTTCACATACACACACAAAAAGGCTCAAGCTCGTCAAAAAAGGGTTGTATAGTCGACAAGCTACATCGCTGTTCGCTTGTGGGGTGCTTAAAACGACGGTTCTCCTCGAGACGGCATTGCGCTACGACGCAGCATTGTAAAGCGGGCGGAAAGGAAGAAAAACTACGTTGGGCTCAAAGTGATGTTCTGTTGTAAAGCTCCACGAAGCACTTTTTTTTAATGATAGCAATCTGTCTTTCAGCCGGCAAGGTTTCCCAGCAAGTTGAGCTTTTCTTCGTGTATAATAATAATGGAAAAAGAAGGGAAACGATACGAGAGAGCGAAGGAGAGATGCATACAAGGAAGGATGGAGCAGATGAACGATAAGAAGCTCCCTTTTTTTTTCCCTGATGTTGTTTTCGTACGTAACGCGCTTAAAGTAAAATCTGTAGAAAAGCTTACCTTTCCGTCTCCTGTATTAGTGTTTATCGCTGCACGCGTTAACCTTGTGCTTGGGCACTTCATGCTTCTTATATTTCGTAGTTGTTACTCTTCTCTTCCTTCTGCTTCTTTCGCACACAAACACGCGCACGCACATATACACACACACAAAAAAAAAAAATGACATTCCGCGTTGCCCTGCTGCTTTTCTCATCTGCTTTTTTTTTCTTCAAAACGAAACAACGAAGTGAGCAAAAATAAAAAAACTGTTACCAGAACAGAAGCGTGCTGCTAAAGGAGCGAGAACCTGCCTTTGCTTTTGTTCTTCAACAGTCAGCGCTTTTTCTAGTAGAGCACTTCTTTCACCTTTGTCCTGTCCGTTTTTTTCTCTTCCTTCCTTTCACGTCTGTCAATCATGTCTTACGTCAACGTGTCCGGCTTGTCGAGCAGCAGCGAAAACGACGCGCTGCAGCGCCTGCTTTCTTCCGGCGGTAGCGCTGCCAGCGAATCCTCCAACGCGCTCCTAGACGCGATGCGCAAAATACAAGCCGACACGGTTTTTGACAGCGAGGATGGCGACGGACTGGCGATGGCTGCTGTGGTTGAGAGGGCCGTGTCGCGCGTTGCTGCACCGGCAGAGAAGCCAAAAGCAAACGCTATTTCCTTGCGCGAGCCGAAGAGGATTTCTTCCGCCACCACTGCCCCGCCGGCGCTTCAGAGCGCCGCAGCAACTGGTCATGTGGCGGGCTTCAAGGCGAACAACCCGACTAACACAGACACCCTCCCTCCGTTGGCGGAGCTAATCCACCCGAAGCTTCGTCGGCCGCTCATGGAGATCATGAAGATCGAGTCACTCACCCGCATCCAGAAGCTGTGCTGGACGGCCATGCTGGACAGCAATTGCGATGCTCTCGTGCGCAGCGAGACGGGCAGCGGCAAGACGCTGGCCTACGCCCTACCGACGCTGCATCGACTCCTCACGCGGTGCGACACCACTCCGATCGGCCGCGACGTGGGCACTCTCATCATCGTCATGTGCCCCACGCGCGAGCTGGTGCTGCAGGTGACGGAGACGATCACGACGCTCGCGCGTAACGCGCAATTCATCACTGTCGGGGGCATTCACGGCGGCGAAAACCGGCACAAGGAGAAAGCGCGGCTGCGCAAAGGCATACCCATCCTCGTCACCACACCAGGGCGTCTGCTGGACCACCTCAAAACAACCGCCTCCTTCAACGTCGCCAACGCTCAGACCGTCATCATGGACGAGGCGGACCGCCTGCTGGACATGGGCTTTGAAAAGGCGCTGCGTGAGATCATGGAGCTGCTGGAACGGAAGTGCAAGCACTACGCCGACGTGAAACGTATTCTCGTCTCTGCCACCATCACGGACGGGGTCGAGCGTCTCTCGCACTTTGCGCTGCGCAAAAACATCGCGCGCATCGGTGAGACGCAGGACACCTTCTCGATCCCGACCACTCTCAGCCAGCACTATGTGATGGTGCCGGTGAAACACCGACTTGCTGTGCTGCTCAGCTTCCTGCGCTCCCAGCTCGACGCCGGCGCGAACAAGATCATCGTCTTCCTCTCCACCGCGGATAGCGCTGAGTTTCTGTACCTGCTTGCGTCGCGGCTGGAGTCCCCGTTCCACAAGCGTTCGTACGAGGGCAAGGTCGTTACCCGCTGCCGCAGCGCACCGATGAGCACGAAAAAGATGATGGCAGCGGCCAATCGACACCTCGACAGCGAGACGGACGAAGTTGTCACATTTGAGGAGGCTAGCGACGACGAGGCGGAGCGAGACGACGCGGTGGACAGCGCCGCAGCGCAGCGGCGCGTCTTCCTCGACGCAAACGTTTTTAAGCTGCACGGCAACATGTCGCAGGTGGACCGGGCGGCGGTGTTCCACACCTTCAAGTTTGGCACCGGCGGCGTGCGCAACGACAAGGCCGTCCTCTTCTGCACGGACGTCGCCGCGCGTGGCCTCGACATGCCCAAGATTGACTGGATCGTGCATTACGATCCTCCCACCGATCCTACCAGCTACGTGCACCGCATCGGGCGAACGGCGCGTATTGGCAACAGTGGCGACTCCATCCTTTTTCTAGCTCCCGACGAGTTGGGCTACGCGTCGTACCTCACGCACTTCATCCATTCACAGCTGACGCAGGGAGAAACGAAAGAGGCGGTGGAGATGTCGGAACGGAAGCACGAGACCTTTCTTTTCTACCTCACCAAGCTCGACCCAAAGTCGAACCACATGTGGATCGAAAGCACGGCGGAGCTTGAGCGCGCCATCTCGCGTCTCGTCATGCAACACAGCCGTGAACGCGGCCCAGACGGGAAGGATAGTCTCTACCGTGTGGCGCTCTTCGCCTACCAGTCCTACGTGCGCGCCTACGCCGGCCTTCCAAAGCAGATTAAGTCACTCTTCTTCGCCACCCCGCTGCATCTCGGCCACATTGCACAGAGCTTTGGCATCGACAGGAGCCCGTCTGACGTGCAGCGCGAGCTGCAGTCCTTCATCCGCGAGGACCGCATGCTGGCCCGCGACAACCGCAAGGGCACGGTGGCTGACTCGCAGGACGACGACAGCGCGAAGAGGAAGCGGCAACGCGTCGAGCTGGATCACGAGGATCGCTATCACAGCATGCTGGCGCAGAAGCAGCGTAAGCTGACCCGTGACTGGGCTGAGAAGAGGCGCGGGGAGAGCGCCAAGATTCGGCCGTTCCAGTTTTCAGAGTTTGATGCCTGAGCCTTGGCCCGTTGAGTATTACCTCATGCTGCTTGCATGTCTTTTTTGGATTTATGCATGGGGCATCGTTTCAGTAATCAACATTAATCGAGTAAGCAGCAGCTGTGACAGTAATAAAAAAAAAAAAGAGAAATCAGAATTACTTTAAGGACTGTCGAATTTCCTTTTTACTGTTAAGCTGTCACCGCAGGCCCTTGCGTCACACTCACCTGCCTCATCACCTCAGCTGTTTTTTTTTCTTTTTTTTTTTCAATAGTTGAGGCAAAGCAAATTAGTGGAGTGGTTGCCATCGTAAGACTTTATATATCCTCAGCTAATAGAAGCTCGTTGCAGTGCTCAATCGAGGCCTTTTTCTTGATATATATATGTACTTTCTTAAATGTCACCAACCGTTTGGTGCTGTTTTGTTCGTCGCAACCAATTAAGCTGTTTTTGTTTTTAAGCACTTTTCACTTAAGTCCCACTCTTGTCTTCGTTCTTACCTCCAACCCTCTTTTTTTTTTTTCTTTAAACCAAACACCGAAACTACATCTGCGTCTTGACTCTTTGAGTTTTTTCTTTGCTTTTAGTCATCTATCGCGTTTGCTGCTGTACCTACTTTGTTCCCTTTTCTTGTGCTCTTCTGTTTGGCTGCGCGTCTGCTGCGTGTTTTAGTGGAGATGTCGCCGACAGTGCCGTTCTTGCAGGCTGCGGCGATTTCCATCAACACGATTGGACTGTGGGATGGCTATCTTCTCTGGCGCCAGCGCCGCTCCTACAACATCAAGGAGATCCCAAAGTACTTCGAGGGAAAAATCACGGAGGAGGAGTTTGCTAAGGCGCAGGTGTACGGCCACGATCGAGCGTCCTTCAGTCTGCTGACTCACATAAAGGACCTCGTTCTGGGCAACGCGAAGCTCCTGCTGAAGTTCCCCGCGCGGCTCTACTACTTCGTGGCCAAGTGCACAGGCCTGGCTGTAGGGTCTTTTGCACATGACTATAGTTGCGCCATCGCCACCGACGTCATCGCGACTTTCCTCGAGCTCCCCTTTTCCTACTACGAGACGTTCTACTTGGAGGACCGCCACGGCTTCAACAAGACGACCAAATTGGAGTTTTTCAAGGACATCATCAAGTCCTTCGTTCTCCGCATCACCCTCATGTACCCCATCCAAGTCGCGCTCATTCAGTTTGTGGTGCGCAAGTTTGGTGCTCGCTTTCCCATGTACCTTTTTGGCGGCATGACCGTTGTGGTTTTTGTCTTCATGCTCATCTACCCGACCTTCATCCAGCCGCTGTTCAACAAGTTCACTCCCCTCGACAAGGAGTCGACGCTGCACAAGAAGATCGAGGCGCTTTGCGCGACCGTACAATTTCCTCTCAAGAAGATATTTGTGGTGGACGGCAGCCGCCGCTCGCACCACAGCAATGCGTACTTCTACGGCTTTGGTAAGAACCGGCGCATCGTCCTCTACGACACCTTGCTCGAGCAAATGAAGGAGTCAGACGAGACCATTTTGGCGGTCCTGTGCCATGAGCTGGGGCACTGGAAGCACGGGCACATGTACACTATGATGAGCATCGCACTCGGCCAGCTGTTCGCCATCTCATACGGTGCCGGCGCCGTCGTCTTTAACCGCAGCGTCTACGAGGCCTTCGGCTTTTCTCACACCGACCCCGTAATCGGCGTGGAGCTCTTTCTTGAGGTGTTCTTCCAGCCTGTCTCGGCGATGTTGGGCCACGCCTTCTGCTACCTTTCCCGCTGCTTCGAATTCCAGGCCGACCGCTTCGCCGTCTCGCAGGGCTATGGTGAGTCGATGAAAAAGTCACTGCTTATCATGACAAAGGAGAATAAGAGCAGCATCACCCCTGATCCGCTTTACTCCGCCATGACGTACACCCACCCACCAATGCTGGAGCGCTTGCAGGCCATTGATACCGAGATGAAGAAGCAAAAGTAGATCAGGAGCAGAAAAGTGAAGAGCGGCGGAAGTGGATTGGGCCGCGCGGGGATGTGGATTATTACATGCTGAATTGTGTTTTTGTGGTTCTGCAAAGACGTGCTCCTCTGAAATATGCGTAGCTTTTTGTTTTTAGGCATGAATGACAGCGGTAGCATTCCTCTCTTGTCTTCTTTTTTTTTTTTTTACCTTTTCTTGTTTTGCCGATCCTCTTCCGATGCGTTTATTGTGTTCGCACAAGAGTACTTCTTAGCACAGAAAAAGAAAAATGAGATAACTTCAAAAACGATAATCTTATAAAATCGAAAACAGAAAATGGTTTTTGTCTTTTTTTTTTTTTGTCCTTTAGCCTTTTTTTTTTGTCCGTGCTCGTTGGAAAACTAGTGGTTTTGCTCTCTTTGCTTTTCGGCATTTTTGTCCTTTCAGGAAGAGAACGTAAAATGCACACAAAACGAGCTGGCGGTTCTTTTTTTTTTTTAAATTTCTCTTTTTCACATTAACTAGCCTCTTTTATCAGCAGCGACAACATCGTATTTTTTTTTTTTTGCTTTCGGCTCTATGCTTCTTTTTTCTAGCCTCTCTTTCCCTCCTTACACACCCTCTTCTGTTTTTCACCGTGCACTGCGGTACGAAGCCACCCACGTGTCTTTGACGTTTACCAAGTGACTTCTGCAAGCTATTCAGTTTTCTCCGCCTTTCCCGCCTCAAACTAATTGCGCGTCACCAAACATGGACGTACAGGGCCCATACGTGGTCATTCCAACGCGACGCGGCGCGGTGCCCATGCTGACGCCCGCGCAGGCGAATGCGATTCTTGAGCCGGCAGAGCGCATTGTTGCTACAAGTGTTTTTGACGCCGTGGATTTTGTGAGGCCATGCACTGAGTCGGGCATGTCTATGAGCGACTTTTGTGGTCTGCGTGGGTACGCGACGGTGCTGACCTTGCGGTCGTCATTTCAAGGCTCACATCCCAGCGCTGCGTCGACGGATGCGGGGGTGGCCGGCGACACCGAGAAGGGCCGCGTCGTCGTGTCAGTCGACAAATGGCGTGAGGTGGTCAAGGCTACGAGGCCGAACATTGCAGTAGAGCTGCACGAATCTGCACCCTTGTCGGAGCCGCTCACTAAACGACGCCGCGTGGCTGCCACGCGATGTGAAACGTGGCATGTCAAAACAGAGGCGCTGACCGATCTGGGCTGTACGCTGGTGCCATCCATCTCAGCGGGACGCGCGCACGACGCAGGCTTCGTGGACGCCGTGCCGCGCAACGAAAACGCTTTTGAGTTTTTCTATGCCTTGCGCTCGCTGAAGCTGTCGTCTTCGGGGCTGAGCATGTGCGTGGCACACAGCGTCTCCGCTCTTGTCGCTGCCATGGTGAGTAGTGTCACTTTGATCGAGTGTCCTTTGCCGTGGGTGCTAGCAGAGAAGGGCGTCGCGGTGGTCTTTTTGCTCTGTGACAGCGACGGCGATAGTGCCGCTGGCGCCACCCCGCTGCTTGACCTGAACGACAGTGCTTACACGCTGGACATTCGTCCCGTCTGTGCCAGCTGCACGTGCTTCACGTGCACGCGTCACAATCGCGCCTACTTACACCACTTGCTGACTGTGCAGGAGATGAATAGCGACATCTTGTTGACGATACACAATTTGTCGCAGGTTGCACGACTGGTGCGGGCATACCGAAATGCAAGCCACACAGAGCGACAAGCGCTTGTGCGTCGCGTGTTGTCGGCGTTTTAAGGCACGTAGCGAAGCAGCGCATCAGCGTGACGCTCCCGCGAAGGCGTGGAACCTCTTTTGGCCTTTTTTTTTTCCACCTCTTAGCGGGCGTGGAGTGCGCTTTTCATGGGCAAGTTATGATGTCTTATGCGTGCGGTTGAAAACTCTGCAAAGGCGAATGTGTGGTCGCCCTTCTCACCTGCATTTTTCCCCCTTCCTCATTTTCTAATACAGCAGCGATTGCCGAATACGGAAGGAACGAAAAAAAAAAAAAAAAGCAAGAACAACAACAGAAATGTAACAGAACTTCTCTTTTCTTTCCCGAAGGGTAAAACCAACGGCGCTGAGTGCTTTTTTCCCGTTTTCTGCATCTTTGTTGTCGGAGTGTGCATCAGGGGCGAGACCCTGATTTCCGTCTTCAGCGCCAAAAAAAGGAAATTGAAAGGAAAAACCATTGAGGTACGAGCCTGTATGCTATGTTGCAGCCGTTACTCTCTCTTGCCTTTCCCCTTTTCAATTGTTGCGGATACGATGACGCGTGAGAAACAGTTGTTTTTTTTTTTTTACTACGAGCTCTCGTACATGAACATACATAGAACGAATTGTATAGATAGAGGCTCACTTGCATACAGATATACACATTCACGCCGACATATAAACAGCGAAAACGCTCTTTTTTTTTTTTAAGATCATCTTGCTAGTCGTTCTAGATTTTTTTCTTTCCTTTTTTTTTTCAGTGCTTTCAGAAGCGATTGTTGCTGAAATGGCTGGCTGCGCGTTACGCGTGACGCAGCGGCGGAGTCGTTTTCGCACCTTGTACCTTCTCCTCGGTGGTTTTGTAGTTGTGCTTACTAACATGTCAATTAAGGCCGCCACCGCCGCTGAAGCACCAGGGTCCTGCAATAGTCATGGTTTTATTTTCGAGACTGCCGATCAGAATTGCGGTGCGTGCCCTACCAACGCCACAAGAGTGGGAGATAAATGCGTGTGTGATGCTGGCTATGCCAGTCGAGCTGATCTGGTCACCGGTACGGTAACATGCTTAGACTGCGCTGCTCAAAGTATGATGGTGAGCACAGTCGCCTCGCTAAACGGCTCGGCCTATTGCCTCCCCTGTGGCGGTGACAAACAGCTCAACTGCTTGTCAGACTCGACCTACAACGTCACGTTGAAAACGTGCGTCTGCCCCAATGGCAGCGTGCTCGTGCAGCAGTTGGGCACACTGGTGCTCACAGGTGCGATGTGCGCCACGTGCGGCACGGCGGCCTGCAGGACGTGTGCGCCACCTTACGCTTTGGACGCAGCTTCCGGCACGTGCACGTGTGCAAGCGGGTACACGGCGCTCTACGACGCGTCGTGCGTGCCTACGGCAGCGTACCAGTCGATGGTCTCCGCAGCTGCGTCGTCGTCTGTTGTGCTTGCGCCGCCCAACATCGACAACGGCGGCGCGGCCGGCTCGTCGACGACGATCAGCATTGTCCAAACCTACGCCGTTGGAGCCGCGGTGCTGTGCACCCGCGGGAATCATTCGGCATGTGAGATGCTGGCTAATTTGTGTGTGCTGATGAACTACCAGGCCACAGCGACCCCGTGCGTGCTCTACGCGGCCGTCAAGCAGGCCAGGCCGTGTGCGGATCAGTGGTGTGAGACGGTGGCGGGCTTTCCCTGGCTTTACTATACACGCAGCAATGCACTGGTGCTCAGCGACGCAGCAAGCGACATAAGCGTCGCCTCACGTGAACAGCTGCAGTTTGTCGTCTCGCTGTACGACCTCTACGGCAACTGGCTGGGCTACGAGGCCATGATTGAGCAGGCAAACCCGTGCTTTCTGGCGAACACGCAGCTGGAGCGCTTTACCGCGGCGGGCGGCACGCGTGTTGCGCGCTGCCATGTCAACTGGCGGTGGTTTCTTTACGCGAACGACACCGTTTTCTACGAAGTCTTCCTGCGCGATCCGTCCAACGCGACCCGCCTGTTAGCCGTGCCAACGCTGATCGACTACTCCGCCGACGCCTTTCACCCCAAGACCTTTAACGACGCGTGGCTCTACCGTGGGGAGGGTAGTACGGACGGGTCGATGCCAGTCAACGGATTCCGCCGCCGCTTCTACGCCTACGACAATGTTGGCGGCCGCGACCCGTCAGCGCTGCCGGCCATCAACGCGACGTATATCACGACGCTGTGGAGCGCCAGTATTGTGCTGGGCCTTTCGGCGCGCGGCGGTCATGGGCGGACGACCCCGGTGCTGGTGTTGCGGTACGCCTCGAAGATGACGTCGACGATGACGGACGCCGCGGTGGCGGACTCGCTGCACCGGCTACGGCAGTCCCCGCTGAGCACGAGCAGCCGTGCCGGCTACACGTTGCAGTGCGAGATGCGCTCCTACTTTCTGTTGCGCAGCGACAGCGTTGCGAATGGGATGCGAATTACCCTTATCGTTGTCTCGGCCCTCTGCTTTGTCACGGCGTGGCTCCGCGTGTACGGGTGGATGCGGCGGCGCCAGTATCTCGTGCTCGACTGGCTGGCGCTACTGCGCTTTTTTGTGTACCTGTGCAACCACATAGCCAACGCTTACTTCGTCGTCGTCGCCATTGCGTCGTGGTACATCTTCATCGCCTACAAGAACCAATCTGCGCTGTCACGCGCAGTGCTGGAGAAGGACGTGTACATCAGCGCCATGCTGTACACCGCCGTCGTCGCGAAGGCTGTGACGGTGCTCTACCGCCTTGTGGAACAGTGCAACGCGGACTACTTCGTGATCGACTGGGAGCGCTCCAAAGGCCAACTCCTGCGCGAGAACAAAGTCGTTCCAGTGAGCATGTGGCGCTCGACCTTCGTGGCCAACGAGCTGAACGAGTTGCAGGCGCTGCGGTACTGGCACCCGCTCCTGACGATGGCCATCATCCTGCTCTTCCTCGTCGGCTTGGAGTATTTGTGCATGTCCGCAAGCGTTCCGCAGGGCTCGCGCCACGTTGGCGGCATGGCAGAGACCTTCGAGACGTTGCGCATTGCAATCGACCTCTTCTTCTGGGTTGCAGTAGCGCTCGTCATGTATTTGCTGGAGTATCAAGTCTACTACCGCTTCGCTGTGGTACATCCTCTGCAGGCCTTCATCGACCTCTGCTCCGTGTCGAACGTTTCCATCGTGATCCTGCTGGAGCAGCAATGGGGCTTCTACATCCACGGCGAGTCGATCCACGCACACGCTGATGTCAGCATGCAAGAGTTTCAGAACAACCTCTTTCTCGAGGCGCAGGGCAATCTGCCCGTGCGCGGGTTAGGCGGGCTGAGCAAATACCAGGCCTTTGAGGTGTACCTCGGCCCGTACACCCGCCAGTACCTCTACATGTGCTACATGGAGATGCAGCTGGAGCACCTTCGCTCGCTTGGAAAGCGCGAGAAGCTGATCAACCCCGCGCAGTGGCACTACCTCAGCTTCGTCTTCGGCTTTTCTCGGAAGCCGCGAGTTTACTCTCAGGCCGCGCTCGCCATCAAGGATCGCATCAACAACGCCTTCCAGCAGAGCGTGCGTCGCGCCGAGAGCTCCCTCTTTGTGAAGTTTGTGCTTCAAAAGTGGCTCGACTTCCCACCCAACGTGATGTACATGAACGGCCCGCAGCAGGGCGACCGCGGCGGCAAGGACTTGTTCTTCATCGACAGTACCGAGTCCTACGGACGCGCCTTTCTGTGCGGTTTGGATTTCGACTTGTTCGTCCTCTACGCCGCTCTTTTTGCGGCGATTGACTCATCGCTGAACAACCCGTATGCTGCAATGGTGCTCACTTTCGCGGTTGAGGTGGTGCTTCGCTTCTACCGTGTCCGCGAGGGTCTCATCAACATGAGTCACAAAACTATGATCGACGACCGCTTTTTTATCTAGCACACCTGTTTCGTTTTTGAAAGCACAGCTGCCTTTTGTTTGCTATATCCGCTTAGACGTGACCTAGATGGGCATGATTACGAGCAAATAGGGCTCAATGCAGAGAAAGGGACACTGGCTTATCGGCTGCTGCAAAACGAAAATCACTTTTTTTTTTGAAATGTGTCTCTTTCACGCTAGAGAAGAAAGAGGAAAAAGAAAGATGAAAAAAAAAGAAAGCAGTTTCTACTTTTGTGTCCACCCTAGAGGGCCGTCGTGGCGGTGTTCTAACGCAAATACGTACACAAAAAAAAAAAAAAAAATAGACAAGGACTCTTTTACAACGTCGGCCCTCGACTGAGCAACCTTACAGTGGTTCTTTGCTCTTGGTTAGAGCTTCTTGAACAACCTTGGCCTGAGAAAAGCAGTAACAGTGTCTGACAGCTGCTGTTTTATAGCAGGGTGTATGCGTTGCTTTTCCGTCGAGTAATTTACTTTCCCTTATCTTTTACTACTATTGTTTTTCCTCTACCTAAATAGGTGGCATCAAGCACTTTGAGAGCAAGAGAACGAGAAACAACAAGAACAACGCAAAACAGCAGTCACAGCGTTCCACAAGGGTTGTCTAGTATTATACTATTCTTATAACCTGCTGAGCCTAATAGCACTCGAAAGGAGCATGAAACAGCTTCTCAATACAGCGCACAGATGTGTTATGCGACGCGTGAGTGCGCCACGCTGTCTTGCACACGCTCGTTTCATCACTGACAACACCGTGAGAAACAGCAGCAATAGCAGCAGTAGCGGTTTAAGCGCTGGGAGCGCAGGTGTGGCATGGACGGCGCCGCTCATCAGCGTGCAGCGACGCTGGAAGGCAGACTCGCATGATGCACAAACGAAACCTGGCACGGACGCAGCTACGCCGCAGACCTCCTCCAAACGTCGCGATCCGTTTCTTGGTGTGGTGCAGGTGACCTCAAAGAACATCAACACCGAGATGGAATCAAAAGTACCGTTGTTTCTTTACTTTATGGTGACCAACCACCCCGACGTGCGACAGTACACGGAGCTGCTCACCCATCAAGTTGATCAGGCGAACCGCCGCCTCAAGGGCGAGAACTTTGGCGAGCAGTACCAAGAGTTCGGCAAGGACGCCGGGCTCGCCATCAAGCTTGGCATGGTGGACTGCCTTCAGGAGCCTGGCCTCATGACTAAGTTTGCGATTGATCCGCACATGTTCCCCATCATCTACTTTGTGCGCAATAAGGTGTTTTGTGACAAACTCGTCGGCATCGTCGCCGAGTCGCAGGTGAAGGAGGCCGTGGAGGCCTTTATCGACTACGCCAAGACCGAGTCAAAGAACGAAGCAGAAGGCAACACTTTGTATCAGAAAGTAAAGCGTCAGGACAACGACGATGAAAACGCTATGACACTCATCGCGACGGCGCACACGAAAATGCAGGCCAACGACGTGAGCAAAGCTAAGGAGCTTTACGCGAAGGCGTTTCGCATGTCTACCGAGGACATCGAGGTGGTCAACAAGCGGTACAATGTGGCAAATAAGAAGATGACACCGGAACTGATGGCGTCCCTGCAGCGGGAGCCGTGCTACAACACCGCACCGGAGGCACTTTGCGGTATCGCGATGTGTGAGATGGCAGCGAAGAAGATGGATGAGGCGGTGCGGCTGGTCAAGCGGGTTCGCAGTGAGTTTCCTTATGCTGTGAAAAACATGCGCAGCGTGGCGGAGGCTGTGGTGCGGATTGAGCTGATGGACCTCGTGGGGTTCGAGGTGGAGAAAGACAACTACATGAACCTTCTCAGGTACGACGAGCTTATCACGGACCCAGTGCAGTTCTACACGCAGCACCTCAAGAAGGCGGTTGCCTTCTACGTGGAGAACCTCTCAGGGCAAGCAATTGAGGAGTGTATTCGACTTATTCGGGCCGAGCCGAAGTTGCTGCCGGCGCTAAAGCAAGGCGGAGTCGTGGCGCAAGACCTACATCTCGGGCCCTCCGCCACCACACCCGCACGCCAAGTCATTCGCCTTATCTTCGAGGCGCTTGGCCCAACAGATGAGCAAGTGCAAAAAGGACGAAAGGTGCTTCAACTCTACTTGTGAACAAATGTGAAGCGCGTCAGAGAGCACAATTTCCATTTTCTTTTTTTTTTAGCGTTTTTCGCTTTTTAAGTTCACAGAGGACCGATGTTGTGCCAAATAGTAGAAAAACGCAATAATAGCAGAGAGAGAGAGAGAGGGAAACAAGAAAGAAAAAAAAAAAGGAAAAGGTACCAGCATCCCTGTGAATGTGCTTTTCTTCTTTGTTCTCCTTGGTTTCAGGCGTTTCTCTCCCCGATTTAGTTTATGACGACTCAACAAAGATAAGAAAGCTGCGCTTTCATTGCAATCTTGAGAGCAGTTCTTTTTTCGTTTTAACAACAGATAAAAGACTAGCATGTGTGTGGGCACACCTACTTTTCGAGTCTTTTTATCTTTCCGTTTGGCGGCAACATCACATGTTGACGCGCTGTGCTTTTCAAAAACACACACTCACAGAGCCACTCATAAAAGAACGATCTCAAAGGTCATTTCCTTCTTTACTCACAAAAATACACACTACTATTAAAAAAGGGGAAAAGGGAAGCTTCCTAGTCTGTTGGAAAGCCTCAGCAAAATAGCAGCGGCTGCCGCTGGTAACAATTGTCCCCGAAACGAGGGTCGGTGCGATGCGGGGTGTGCCGCGAAAGAAGCGTGCCAAGGTATCTCAGTCGCTAGCTGAGCAAGTGCCACAGCAAGGTCCGAAAGGAGACTCACCTAAAGAGAAGGTCTTGCGCGGTAGAACAAACGCTCGGCTGGTATTGATCAACCAAATGCGATCGGACCGTGTCGCTGATGCTGTGCTCTGGCAGCAGCGAGGGCGTCTCCTGCGAGCGGCAGTTGGACCGCTCTTGTGACCTTTGCAAACTCTAAAGATGCCCACGATTTCTACGAGGGCTTCGTGAAGGCAGAAGGAGCGCAGCGTCCCTTTGTGATGATGGAGCCGCATTGTGAGCAGGAGCCTCTCGCACCGGCCTTCGATTCGACAGTCCCCATGTGCCGCATTTACCTTCGCCTCTACTTCGGCCACGCCGATCCCGAAAACGGCAGCCTGAGCACCAAAGGAGCAGATCATTTTCCTATGGAGCGCATTTCTGAGTTTTCGCGCCATGTGCGTGCAGCACTTCCGGACGGCGTCGTTGCTCAGTCGCAGCGCGTGGACCAGACACAGCAGCTGTTGTGCATGGAGCTCTTCGCGACGAGTGAGCGAGCGGCCGACCCAGCGCTCGCCGTGCTCCACCGCATCCGCGGCTCTTCCATGCACTACCGTTCGCTCTTCTTTGATGTGGCGTACAGCGTCGAGTTTCCTCTGCCCGCAGTGGCCAACAAGTCGCTGCAGCGCCTGCTTCAGACGCGTGTACAAGAGATTGGGAAGGAAGCAGGCGGGGCGGTACAGGGCAGCGTTCGCTGCAGCACGCTATACACTCACGGCAGTCGTTCTCTGCTTGTTAAGTGCACCTCACCAGCACTACTTCAACGGGCTCAGACGTTTTTGCTCACGTCGTCGGCAGTGCACGGATTCTCTTTACGTGGTGCAAACAAGGTTCAGCAGGTCAATGAAGCGCGTGCTCTTGCTTTTCGGATCCGCGACGTGGTGAAGCGCTTCAATGCCCTTGGGAGGAGCCCGAGTGGTTGCGTCTTCGAGTGCCAATTCCAGCTGCGCGAAGCGGACGGAAAGCTCTGCTTTATTGGGCCGAAGAGCACCTTTGAACGCGTTCGGCAGTTTGTGGACAAAACACCATGCTTCTGCAAGGTGAAAGGCACAACTCTGACGCTCCCCCACGCATTGAGGCAGCAAAACAGTGTAGCGCGTGGGTTGCTGCGATGGTGGCTCGTTGCCGTTCCACCCGCCAACTGATACGCGCCTTTCGTGAGGGCAACACCTTTGTTGTTCTCGCTCCGCCGAACGTTGTGCAGCAGACGAAGAGCGACCCCAAGGTGGCGTCGCTGTGGCGGGCAATCGACGGCGAGGAGAACAAACGCTGTGACCCTGAGCTTGGCGAGATACACAGGAGGTGCGCCGTCAGCGATGAAGTCGCGGAGGACGAAGATGAAGAAGCAGGAAACGAGTGCTCGCTGTGCTTCTGTGAGCTGCAGGCGGACAACATTCGCTTGCTATGCGGCCACCGGTTCTGCACGGAGTGTCTTGCGGGCGCCTTCAACACAGAGGGCGGAGCCGTGCCAGAGTCTCCAATCACATGCGCGCGCTGCCAAAAGCCGATCTCAGCAGACGAGCTGAGTCTCTACGCTCCCGTGCTGGGGCTGAGGCGCCTTGGTGAGCTGACCCGGACGCATTTGGTGGAAGATGTCGATGGGAAATGCTCAGAGCTCAAGGAATGCCCGAACAAGGCCTGCCTCGGCGTTCCGAAAGTCGTGACCTACGCCAACCGCAGGTGCAGTGGGTGTGACTTAGCCTATTGTGAGGTTTGCGTCGCCAACGGTGAGGTGCGGTCCTGGCACGAAGGAAGACACTGCTCTCCATCGGACATTCTTGCGGACAAGCTGATCGGGCAGCTTCCCCTCCTTCCAAAGTGCCCGCGGTGTGGTGAACCTTTCTACAACTTTGATGGATGCTTCGCCGTTTCGTGTAGTCGTGGCCACGGCTTCTGCGGCTTCTGCATGCAGGACTGTGGAAACAATGCCCATGAACATGTGCGAACGTGCGAGCGAAATCCCTCCCGCGGCAGCTACTATGCCGATGAATCCGTTTTCTTCCGATGCAGGTCGGAAGACTTGGCTGCGAAGATGAAGGAGGTGCTGGTCAGGCACCCTGCCGATTCTCCGCGGCTGGTGGAGACTCTCTGTGACAAGGTGAAGAAGCTGATGTCCGATGACTGGCCAAAGGGGCCTGTTAAGGCTGCCGAGGCAGAGTTGATGGCGCGCAATTGGGGTGGTGCGCCACAGGCCATGGCTACTGCCGGTACTGCTAAGAAGCAACAGGACACAATACAGACACTTGACGACACATCAAGGGCAATCAAAGCGTCTGCCGCCGAAGCCGCTGCGCAGCTTGCATCAGAGTTCGGAAGCTCGGCAGTGAATGGCGTTTCTGTCGTCAGCGACGACCAGAGTGAGGTTGACCACTTGAGAGCCGCTCTTGCGTCGGTTCGAGATATGTGTATCGTCGACCTGAGCGACTTTGTAGAAGACGCCGTGCACGACACGGAGAATGTGGAGGAAGCCGCAGTGCTGCTCTACGCTTTCTATGACGTGGACAGCAGGATCGAAACTGCGCTGCGCTCTCTGGGGACAAGTGGTCAGCAACTGCCGGAGGTGGCCGCGTTCTTGCGCATCCTGCTACGCGGGCTACAACTTCTTCGTGTAAGCGGGGGTGCTGTGGCTGAGCGAACGGTGTGCCTGAATGACGCTCAGCTTGCGCTCTACAACGTTGGTGGGCTGATTGTCTGGGACGCACCAACGCGTTGTTTCCCCGCAGGGGAAGAACAAGCGGGCCTCAGGAGGAAGGCGAAAAACAGCGTCACTTTTGTGATACAGTGCAACGTATACTCTCGCCTTTGCTTTTTCCACAACAAAGACGTTGTGCGGTACGTTCTACCCGCTGGTGCCCGCCTCAGAATCACTAAGGTGGACCAACGTGCGGTTCACCTGCAACAGGAGTCTGATTTTTTAATCAAAGCACCGCCTTCACCGTAGGCTTTGTGGTTTTTGGAGTCTCCTCAAGGGTGCCCTTCTTCTTTTTATTTCACTGTTAATTTCACATGCTGTTTTTTTTATTTTTGTTTTGGTAGTTCTCATTGTTACCTTTACCTACTCTTTTTTTTTTTTTCGTATCGCTCAGCCCCGAAAAACCTGCTTTGGAGCGAAGGACGGCTCAGAAATGAAGCTATTGTTATTAAAAATAGTTTCACTTCATCTTTTTATATATATGCTCTTTTTTTTTTTTTACTGGAGATAGCCGTCTCACACGTCACAACCACACGCCGTCGGTTCCTGACGTCATTTTTTTTTTGTTTAATCCCATATATAGCCTGCCTTTTTCATGTCCCTCAGTTAGGTCCCCTTTTTGTGCTATTTGAAGGTCATGCCTGTTCGGCTCCTTTCAATATGCAGACGGTGAAAGGAAGACAATTAGAGCTTCATTCAGATCACACAACTTTTTTATAAGCAATTGCGTCGCTTCTTTTTTGTCTTGTGAGATTCGCTCTTTCTTTCGTCGTTTCTTTTCCCGTCCTAGCAACAAGTAAAAGCAACAACAGAATTAGTAGTTTTGTGCATAAGGAATAGGACGGTAGAGAAAAAGGCTCGTTCATGCTCTATGCTGTGTACAGTTCTTCAGAGGTAGCTTTGCTTTCACGTTTTTTTTTTTTTTACAGCAAGAGGGAAAAACCGGTAAACAGCCTTTGCTGCAACTTGTCTCGATTTCTCCCTTTATTCCGCAGCTTTCTTCTTTTTCTTCTTTCCATGCTCGCTCTGCTTTCTTCCCTTTTGTCACATTTTCCTTCGCAAATTATAACACAACCTCAGTATTTTCTTTCTTTGTTTTGTAAGTGATTCACTTGTCCTTTTATTGACTGCCCAACTGCAAACACAGGGAGCAAAACAACAACAACGAGATTTTGAAGACGTCCTGCAGCCGACTTTGCCGGAATATTGGCTACGTGCAGCACGTCTTGCAATGCCATTCTTCTGCGCAGAACAACTGTGGATGCCGCGATCTGGTGCGTGGGAGTTATACAGTGGGCCCTAAAAGAGCCTTCAAGCTGCGGCAGCAGTTATGCTGAGGTGCTTGTCAGCTTGCAACTGGCTATTTGGGTGCTTTTCGGTACAAATTAGCACTTTTTTCTCTTTCAGGCGCGCATACCCGCAGTCCTGCTTAAAGTCTCACGCACTGTCGTTGCGGAAGCCCGATTTTGCGAGTACACACGGCTGCAATGCGCCGTCGTTTCATGGCGATGTGGAAGCCCTGATCATCGGGATCGTAACGAAGACGTCGTGTGCGACGAAGGTCATGCAAGGACTTTCAGTAAGCGCTGTTTTTTTTTTTTTGTTTACTTGAAATGTGCGCGCACTTTATGGCATTTCCTTATCTGTTCTGTTAGTGATGTGAATAAGTCCACGGGAAGGCCAGTTCAGCCTCAAGAAGGGACTAAAAACAAACAGACAACAAAAACAATGGTTGTGGAGCGTGCTCCATGAGCTGCGGAACAGCCGCTATCACGCTAATTGAAGCTGCTTGACTGCACGCATGGATGAGCACCGTAACTTTGGAATAGGCAATCACGCTTGTAATGACAGTGACATCTTACGCTTGTGAGTGGGACTAGTAAACCGTCGGTTGGCTTAGTTTCAGTGGCAGAGAAGCCACTTTCGTGCTTTCATAGTTCACCCATGTGGACTCTTTTGCGTCTCCGTAGCGCGATGCACTTCATCAGAGGATTTCAGCGGGTATCGCTGAAGAAGCGACTTGGCAGTTTGGACAGGTGTCTTTTGTGCTTTGAGCTTGGTGGTTGTTCCATGCGCTCACGCGTAGCTTTCTTGTATCCTTCCTGTCGCCGCGTGCTTTGCGATTCTCTAGGCCAACGCGGAGCTGCTGCGGTAGAGGTTTCTTTGACGCCATATTTTGAGCAGCCGCTAGTAACACTGGAAACAGGGCGTATTGCGGATCTCGAAAGCAGAGGCTCTCTTTCTAGTTGGCAGCAAAGGGTGTGTGCATTAGTAAGGACTAGAGGTGATGAGGGGAGCAGCCCGTCGAGCCCGTCGAGGGTGTCGAGGGAGCTTTAGGGGAGAGTAGCTCTACTCATATAAAACCGAAGACTCTCGTCTGGGACCTTTGTAGCCTCTTTACGAGTGGGTCGCGGCTTTATGTTGCCTTCCCTTTTCTGTGTCAGGTCATCCACCGCGTAGATAGCGTGAAGGGTCGTTGTTGGCAACTTCGAAGGTACACCAGGGATGGCTGCGTAGCTTTGATGAACATCAAGGCTTCCGATTTGTTTACTGCTTTGTGAAGAACATTGGCGTCATTGGTGCATTTCAGACCTCTCCAAGCACGAGTTGTCTTGTCTTTGACGACACGAAGGTGGCGTTCCTGTAACGAAGTTTGTTAACGCAGAGGCCGGTGCGTTGGAAGCAGGCAATGTGAAGCGTCAAAGTGCGCGTCAGCGCAGCGCAGGGTACACGCTCTCACGCTCTCTGTGCCTTTGACGAGCTTTCATGACGATAGAGATCCGTATTGTACTGCAATGTGCAGCCGTAGAAAGGGGAAAAAGAGAACGTGCCTTTTAAACGACCTGCGCAGTTGGGAGAATCTGCGCTTTTTTGCACGAAGGAGACTTACCAACCCTTTGCGCGAGTGTGAAGTCACGTGCGCATTCGTTCGTACGATGCAGCAACGCATCGGCTCCAACAAAGTAGATAATCAAGTATTTCCGCGTGCGAAACACTAATGCTCGCTTTTTTTTTTTTAAAGTAAACGTACGTCTGCCAACAACAGCATTGTCAGGGGTACGTCAATACTGCAGAACGAAACATGCAGCTGCCACTACCCCCTGATGAAGCACCTGGGCGCGCGCATAAAAAGACTTGGTGCGTTCACTGACCCTGTGTGTGTCGGCTGTGGTGTAGGTGCGTGCTATGGGAGTCGTGTTGTAGTAGGGCTTTCAGCAACTATCGGCGTACATGCTGCATGTAGAGCTGTGCTTTAGTTGTGGAGCACAGAGGCGTTGCCATATTGGCAAGGCTGTGCGCTCTTGGGCTCCATATTCCACCTCAGCATTATTGGAGAGGCTCTCGCACTCGCCGATTTGCCTTTGTGAAAGCGCAAACACTGCTACTTTCTGAAAAGATGAAACTATACACGCATGCGGTGGGGACACCAAAGCATGACTATCTTTAGGTCTTGAATGCGTGCAATGCCTGCTGTGTTGGCGGGAGCTCGACATCCCTGTGTTAGCGGCTTTTTGGGCGACCTTCGCGGTCTAGCTGGTCTTCCATGCCTCGTTAGAGCCACCTCATCAACACATTGTGGTCTGTGAAGCGTCGGCTGCTTGGACAGTGGCCTGCTGATGCGTGGGGCTGGTATGAGCCTGGGAGTGACGACAGGAGGCATGAAGCGCTTTCGAAGGAGCACCTCTCTACAACCTCTGAACGTAGGAGGGCTGAAATGGGGGTGCCTGGTGTTCAGTTTTGTTCTTTTTTGTGGCACTGAGGTGAACTGGCGTTTTTCCTGTGCTCGTTTCCTTCACTTGCAACAGCTTCCATTCCATCTCTGCAGGCCAGGTGCTTGTCGTGTGCGCCTCCGGAGTGGTGATGGCGCTTCGAAGCTGATGGGCAAAGCTCGGTTCACCCTTTAAGGGCAAGGAGGTCGCTGCACTTTGTTGTTTCTCTTTTTTCTCGTCTCTGAGCTCTGTTGAGTGTTAAATGACGTTCTCCTCGGAGTGCTTTGCAGTAGCTCAAGCTACACGGCACTACGAGAGGCTGTTGCACCACGTTAGCTGCCTTGCGCTGGAGCGCTGTCACGGAACGCCACTCGTTTGAGTGGTGCAACAGCACAAGCAGTGACGTTGTCTGCCTTTTCTCTCTTGTTTCTTCTTTGCCTGTTCATTTGAGCTCTGCTTGGGTTTTCGTTTTGGTCAGCATTTCACTTCACAATGACGTCGTGGCACCGCGTTGGGCGTTGCGTTCTCTTTTCGCTTTCCTTTTCCTTTTGGCTTTTGCAAGACATCCGCAGCAGATGAGATGCCTATTTGCCAAGCTTCCTCTTGTGGCATCCGATCTGCGCAGCGTGAGTATGTGTGCAGTAAACGTGCTTTATGAAGCGACAGACGCTATGATGGTGGTTGAGTTTCTTGTACGTGCGGAGAAGTGGTTTGCTTGTTCCCTTGATTAGGAGGACTGCCTGACTTCTAGATGCACACGCAAACAGCATCTAGACGTTGCGGCTTAAGCGTGTGTGTTTGTGCAAGAGGAGAGCTCCACTGAAGGAGGTTGCCTTGAGCGTTCCAATTGCATATGGGAAGTGCTTTTGCTCGCTGCACACCTTTTTGCTTGCAGCTTTCATATCCCCAGGAGGTAAAAGGAAAAGCTGTTTCTCAGAATTGAAAAAAGAAAAAAGAAAAAGGTCCAAGCTGTTGCTCGTGATTGTGCTTGTGCTTTGTGGGCAGCTTGTTGCTGCTGCGTTCCTCTGTTGTCTTTGTGTGCTCTTGCTTCTGCCTTTCCACCTTGTAAAGGCGACGCGGAAAAAAGGCATTTTGGCTTTCAATGCCTACACAACTCTCTGCAGAGAATGCAGATGCCGCTTTTGGGGAAACAAGGATGATAGTCAGCGTGTGATGTGCGCACAGATGCAAATGGAGCCTTTTGCTCTTTGCTGCCAATTAGCTTGACTTGCTGGAATCAAGGAGGCAATGGAAGCAGACAGCGACCGACCCTCCTGCAGAGGCTTTATTAGTGAGTCGTCAACGCTCTCACAGCGCCAACAGCAGCGGAAACGGAGAATTGCCAGACAACGGTGCGTGCTGCTGCCGCTACCTCGGCTGTGTTTGCGAACACAAGGGATTCATGTTAGGCGAACAGGGCTGACGGATCTGTGCGTGTGGCGCTTGTTCCCACGTGCCCAGCGTCCTCCTCATTCACGCTACTGTTTGACGGGCTTTTCACACCTGCATCTGGGAAGGCAAGCGCTGACTGCATTGCGTGTTTACTTTCACAACGACTGAGCAACGAAGACGGAGATGGAGGAGCATCTGCTGTTGAGTGGGAAAGGAAGGACAGCTCAAGCTGCAGCAGCGCATTCGTGGCACCACTGTAATTGGCTTTGCCATTCTCAACTGGTTGGAAGGAAAGAAGGTAAAAGGATGCATGTGCGTTGCTCACAGCTTCTCTGCATCTTCTTCGTTTCAACAGCTGCTGGGAAGAAGGAGAAACTCAACTTGACAGACGTGAAGGAAGGAGAAAGAGAGGCATGGAATGAGACAGTGAATTAAATCTGTGGCGTAGCTGGTGCGTGTGCTGAGCAGACTGTGTCAGAGGAGTGTTGCCGAGGATGGGGAGGGATGGAGCATGCAGCAGACGAATGAAGGAGGAGCTGGTTTTTGTTGAAAGGCTAGCAGAGTCGAAGTCTGGCATGCAAAGATGTGAGGCACTGCAGTCTTATGGCGACAGACCTGTATGTATGTGCGTGTGTTTGCAGAAAGTGAATGCAGAGGCTCGAGGAGAAAAGAAGGCAGCATGCTGACATCAAGCTTGACGCTATCGACCATATGTGTGTGTTTGTGTGTGTTTGCCTGTCCTGACTCAAGGCGGTCGCGTTGGACCGACGATGGTGGTGCGTAGGTGAACGTTGAGCGTGCCGAGTTGCTTGTGGTGAGGGTGCGTCCTCATGACGGTGTGTTGTGCATGCAGTGTTCCGCCTTGATGGTGCGGTGTTGGACAGCCTGTGTGTGTTGTGGCGACACACAGCCATGGTGCAGCAGACGACAAGGCAGAGGCAGGTGCAGCCAGCGGATTGAGGGAGAGAGAAGGAGGACCACGACGAGCCACACCAGGTGAAGGGCTGCGCAGACATGAATAGGCTGGTGGTGTGGGTGTGGTGGACTGCTTGCTGTGTGCGCCTTGTGTCTGTAGTTTATTGTGAAGGGGAGCATGGAGAAGGTGTTTGAGACAGAGATTTGCTATGTTGTTGTTGTTGCGACGGAGCTGCACAGGATCTGTTCTTCTCTCTCCCTCTCTCTCTGTGTGTGTATGCGTGTTGATGTGTGTGTGTGTGTGTGCTTGTGTAGATGTGTGGCACTGGTACGCACGCAGCTGGTGGTGCTGAACTGTTGTGAAGGTGGGTCATGTGTGTGTGTGAGCATGGGTGTGTTTTGCAGGTGAGCGGATGACTGCCTTTGTGTGTGCCTCGACAGACTGTGTTACTGTGCTGCAAGAGGATTGGGTGGTGCTTGTATTGTGGAGGAGCTGAATTGTGTTGCGTGTGTGTGTGGTGTGGTGTGGTGGTGCGTGCTTTGGTGTGTTGTGTTGTGTGGATGTTGTTGGGGGTTAGGGTGTAGTAGTGTACGGGTGTACGGGTGTACGGGTGTAGTAGTGGACGGGTTAGGGTTAGGGTTAGGGTGTACGGGTTAGGGTGTACGGGTGTACGGGTGTACGGGTGTACGGGTGTACGGGTGTACGGGTGTACGGGTGTACGGGTGTACGGGTGTAGTAGTGTACGGGTGTACGGGTGTACGGGTGTACGGGTGTACGGGTGTACGGGTGTAGTAGTGTACGGGTGTACGGGTGTACGGGTGTACGGGTGTACGGGTGTACGGGTGTACGGGTGTACGGGTGTACGGGTGTACGGGTGTACGGGTGTACGGGTGTACGGGTGTACGGGTGTACGGGTGTACGGGTGTAGTAGTGTACGGGTGTACGGGTGTACGGGTGTACGGGTGTACGGGTGTACGGGTGTACGGGTGTACGGGTGTACGGGTGTACGGGTGTACGGGTGTACGGGTGTACGGGTGTACGGGTGTACGGGTGTACGGGTGTACGGGTGTACGGGTGTAGTAGTGTACGGGTGTAGTAGTGTACGGGTGTACGGGTGTACGGGTGTACGGGTGTACGGGTGTACGGGTGTACGGGTGTACGGGTGTAGTAGTGGACGGGTTAGGGTTAGGGTTAGGGTTAGGGTTAGGGTTAGGGTTAGGGTTAGGGTTAGGGTTAGGGTTAGGGTTAGGGTTAGGGTTAGGGTTAGGGTTAGGGTTAGGGTTAGGGTTAGGGTTAGGGTTAGGGTTAGGGTTAGGGTTAGGGTTAGGGTTAGGGTTAGGGTTAGGGTTAGGGTTAGGGTTAGGGTTAGGGTTAGGGTTAGGGTTAGGGTTAGGGTTAGGGTTAGGGTTAGGGTTAGGGTTAGGGTTAGGGTTAGGGTTAGGGTTAGGGTTAGGGTTAGGGTTAGGGTTAGGGTTAGGGTTAGGGTTAGGGTTAGGGTTAGGGTTAGGGTTAGGGTTAGGGTTAGGGTTAGGGTTAGGGTTAGGGTTAGGGTTAGGGTTAGGGTTAGGGTTAGGGTTAGGGTTAGGGTTAGGGTTAGGGTTAGGGTTAGGGTTAGGGTTAGGGTTAGGGTTAGGGTTAGGGTTAGGGTTAGGGTTAGGGTTAGGGTTAGGGTTAGGGTTAGGGTTAGGGTTAGGGTTAGGGTTAGGGTTAGGGTTAGGGTTAGGGTTAGGGTTAGGGTTAGGGTTAGGGTTAGGGTTAGGGTTAGGGTTAGGGTTAGGGTTAGGGTCCTAGGGTTAGGGTTAGGGTTAGGGTTAGGGTTAGGGTTAGGGTTAGGTAGGACAGGTTAGGGTAGGGTTAGGGTTAGGGTTAGGGTTAGGGTTAGGGTTAGGGTT